>CM057345.1:366821031-368071031 GCA_030015575.1 Agapanthus africanus
GTGATTTGTCATATTTGATGCGCCGACGCAGGCCCAGTTGAGTTGAAGATTTCCAGTGTTGAGAGTCTTACTCTGATTTAGAGTAGATCGATCCAGAGATGAAGTTGTTCGTCGGATGTTCCGATGTAAGATCGGTAAGATGACCAGTTTTAGATAGAGAACCTCACCCAGATGTGTTGTGAGTTGATCAAGAATGGACGAGTATTGAGTATTCCTCCAATGATTGGGGCGAGTTCCCTAGGATGTGTTCGGCTAGAGATCTTCTACAAAATGATGAAGATACCGAGTTTTTGATTTCGAGTCCGTGTGAGAGATTCCGGATTGACCGTAGCCGAAAAAAAATTGCAGTACGCAGATAGCAAGATGTGATGTCGAAGTGGACGATAATAAAGACGAGTGGAGCAAGAGGTTCGTACGAGATGTTAACGAGCTGTGGTTACTCCCTATTGAGATTAGAGATCGGATGTGTATACAGAAGCATTGGAATACGACCAGTTCCCAAGGAAATGCTGTGATGTGAACGCAGATGTCCAGAGAATGAGGAAAGATTAGGTAAGTGTACCAGCCTCCGTATATTTCGGCATAGGCAAGATCGGAAGAGACCCTGAGCAGGCTCCGTCCAGGACACTGTTGAATAAGATTTGCACCGAGGATCAGATGTGTCACGTGTATTCAGAGGGCCAGAGGCCGACGCCAGTGACATGCTGCTTTATGATTGATCATACTATTTGGCCGAGAGATGACCTGAGGAGTGCCAGAGCGGAATCGTTTCCGTTAGCAAACCTGACCGGGCCGATGAGCTGTCACGACCCAAAAATTGGCCCGTGACGGCCCTAGTACTGCGCAACGCCCTAAGACGTAACGTAGTAAAAGAAATCCAAAACCCAGAAATCTAAACCATAAAAATACGGAAAAGATAATATAAGATTTTGAAACATTGAAATCGCAACCCAAATTCTTTAAAAGTCCTATTTTATTTCTTTAAAATTTTAGCAACACCCCTTTTTGAAAAAAGAAACCAGCCAAGATGAATACAACACAAAATATGAAGCTAAAGTGAAGAAAATA
This sequence comes from Agapanthus africanus, assembly GCA_030015575.1. Classification (NCBI taxonomy): domain Eukaryota; kingdom Viridiplantae; phylum Streptophyta; class Magnoliopsida; order Asparagales; family Amaryllidaceae; genus Agapanthus; species Agapanthus africanus. The sequence continues at coordinate 366,822,100 of CM057345.1, forward strand.
GGGACAATAGAGAGAAAGCTGTATATAAAAGACAACAACCCACACAATATACAGTAACGTCCTCACCAAGTCTCTAAGTCATCAATACAATAGTAGATGGAGGGTACAAGATACAACGAATGTACAATACAAAATACAGATAACCACCAAAAACCCACCTAAGCAAAATAGTACTGTGAGCTGATGCGGTATCTGGAGCAAAAGATGATAGCTAAATAGAGAAATAGCCTGCCTCGACTACTCTGGGGAACAACCTGAAACACCTGTGGCACAACGGGGGTGAGTTGCCAACTCGTGAATAGTAGATAACATCTGCAGGTAATCGCAGGAATGCACGTACAACATGAATCTAAGATATGCGATTACAGTAATAACATGTCATGCAAATGCTGAAATAAGAAAAGTACAGTAGCCGGTACAATCAAAATGTGAGGCTATAGCAACATGACAGTAATATGCAGTAACTATGCAATAAGGATATGAAAATGTAGATATGCAACTATCATAAGGGTACACAACGGGTACTACCACTATATGAATCCGTGCATAAGGTAGATAAAGGTGAGGTATAGCGGGAATATGTCATTTCCACGGAAACCTGACATCGTGGTAGGATCACAATCCAGCAAGACACTTACATCCCAAACATCAAATCGGCCCCCAAACTGGGCTCTCACATCATATAGATCTCACATCATCTCAAGTACAATATCGAATAGCTCTCCTATATCTCGAATGTACAAATCGACCATATCTTTCATATCCAATATCCAATCTCAATGAATTACCTAATAACCCAAGTCAAATCTCAAATAATCTCTAACATCCTAAACATATATATATACAGAAATAAATATGATGGGGGCAATACACATATATTAGCGTCCCATTCCACTAATATTGGTGTAAAGGTATATATAACAACGGCTAAATCCCCTGTTATATATACAAAGGTATTAAAAGAAATATCATGAAAACAGTGTGCCAAGCATCGACACAGAAATCCTCGTATATCGGGCTCCGTCAGTCCGGATCGGCCCACGGGGTCCGTCTGCGGTGTCGGCCCTCGGCCTTCGGCCCCGGCAGTACAGATCATCCCGCATCCATCTCTCGACTCTGGCCAGTATCCTCCGGACAACTGCCTGGTCCAACCGGTCACCGGTAGGTACTCGCCCGGCTCCAGGCTCAATCGGCAAACCCATCGATTTTCTTGCCGAGGGGAACCATACCGGGCCCCACCATATACTCTCATACGGCAACCACACCTCGTATAGAGTATATAATCAGCACCGATAAAACTCATGGTGGATGCGCAAATATCATATCAAGGAAACCGGGTTGTTCAATGTATGCATAATTTCATGAACCCCTGCGGTTCCCAAATCCCGAAAACATCATATAAAATCCAAATAAACAATGCGCAAATCCAGGACTGAATATATGCGATATATCTGAATGCGAGCGGGTAAACAAAAGTATATAGCTGAACCAGATGTATGCAAAATCAATAAGGTACAGCCAAGTATAGGTATCTACCTATAAGAGCTGATATCGTATACCCCCTGGGTATAAGTAACATATATAGGAAATCCCCCCCCGGTATAACTAAAATATGTGCATGGTATACCTGTAGCTGTATCGCAAGGTGTACCTATCACTAAAGGTATGATACACTATAGGTATACCGATAAGCTAGATGTCATATGTGATACGCAATATAATGTCTAAAATGGTTGTGTGTGACATGGCAATTATTGACGGTGTGTGTGTAGCATACAATCCGTGCTCGTGCAACATGAACCGTCAATAATATGTGCAGTGTCCTACGGCTGCTAGTCACAGTACAACTATATCTAAGGAAATAACATAAAGGCGCAATTCTAACAATGACGTAGAATGCGCGACAGGTATTTGAATTCTAGCCCAGACGCATAACGCCATGCGGGCGATTCCCCTGTAGATGTTAAATCTACTCACCTACGCCCCACGCTAGGTGAATCCTACCATCTGCTCCCTTTGTAGCCGTGTCCGCAGTCCCTGTCTGCAACCCTGCAAATAAGACATGGAAATCACATATAAGCCAAATATTCCGCGAAACGCGATATCGAACCAAAACGAGAAACTCGCGTCGCGAACAAAACGCGCGTGTGCACGATACGCTGAATCGTGTGTGTACGCATCTAAAGCCATCGCGACACGCCGTGATACGCTGGATCACAGAACTCACTCACGTATCGCGCGTATCGCGCAAACACAACGAACACCAAAATCGATATATGGTCCCAGATTTTCCTAAAGGTAAGATATCACAAAACCAGACATGCCAAAGACCTAGACAACACAGCAGGGAACCCTACACAAAACCCCAACACCCCAGTCCCCTTCCTGGCCGCAAATTGCGGCCAATCTGGATTAATTGGCGGCCTGCATTGGGAGTTAGGGGGTCGTGCTTAGGTGGTGGTGTCTAGACCTGGTATCATGTCCCAGTTTTCTCAATTTTACCCATAAGGCATCGGGTCACAAGCAGATTACAAAAGTCACAAATATCGCTTAAAAACGACAATTTTGCACAAATCACAAACCCTATGGCATTTTAGTGTAATCTGGGGATTTCTCAGTTGAGGTGGCCCTATTAGCACTTAAATAAACTAGGGTAGCTATCACAATCAACAATTTCCCAAAATTCCACTTAAACACCATAATCTAGCACTAAATTAGCTAATTTAACACTAACCGACACCAATAAGCATACAAGCTAGGAAAAGGAGATATGGGTTCAGAAAATATACCCTATTGGACCTTAAAGAGACCTAGAAGGCAGGTGAAGAAGTGGAGAAGGGCTTCTGCAAGAGCTGGGGTTCCTGTTGCTGCTGTTGCTGAGGCCTGCCTCTGCTGCTGCTGCTTCTGATGAATGCTGAAGCTGATGGTGCTGCTGTTGTTTCTGTTGTTGGTGTTGCTGCCTCTGGTGCTGCTGCTGCCACTGCTGTAGGGGTGTGTGTGTGTGTGTTGATGAAGCTGCTGCTGTTGCTAATGGTGTTGCTGTGACTGTCTGCTGCTGGTGCTGCTTCAGTTATTGTTGTTGCTGTCTTTGTTGCTGCTGCTGCTGAGAGTGTGAGGGGGTGTGTGTGTGTGTGTGTGAGAGTGAGAGAATGAGAGAAAAGAGAATGAGAGATGAGAGAACACAACAAAGACCCCCTTCTCACTCTCTCTCTCCTCATTAAATGAGGCATGGCAAAGGCCATGATGCCCCATGCTCTCTCTCTCTCCCTCTCAAAGTCAACCATGAACCAAAACAAAATTCAAAATAAAACCCTTTTTAAATTCATTTTTCACTTTAAAAAAAACTATCATGACTAATTACAACCATGACACTTAAACAAATATTAAAACTAGATTAGGGAGAAATGGTTAGTTAACCATAGTTGCTAATCTTGTTTAACCCCAAAAACAACCCTAGTTATCATGCACAAGTGTGTGCAAGCCTAAAAAAATTCTAATAAAATGCTCATTAAATAGGATAAAATATTTAAAACTTAATTTGGTAAACTTTTATTAAAAACCATACTTAAAAAAATATAATTAGCTATAAAACACAATCTAAGGTGTTACAATCTCCCCGCCTTAAAAGAAATTCGTCCCCGAATTTAAAAATATACTGATACGCGTACCTTCAAAGGGAAGATTACAACTCCCAAATTTCGCTCGCTGCCTCCAAGTGATTATCTCACTATACGGCTACGTCCAAGAAAACCCTTCACAGATGGCAAGACCCTTGACCGATGTTCCTCCAGCTGCCGAGCCATTAACACAATTGGCTGCTGGTGAACGAAAGATCGCGTCACGCTAAATGGTCTGGTGCCAAATCGTGTGAGAAAGGTCAAGAAGGTAATTGTAAAGTATCATCACAAGGAATACGGGGTGAAAATCCAATAATCTGGGCGGAAGTGCCAATTTAAAGGCAACGAAACTAACTCGCTTATAGGATCTCAGAAGGACCTAAATCCTGGGACAAGCTTCCCAAAATCCAACACCATCATTCATCGGAAAGTCCATAGGAATACATGATCTGTCCCTGCGAACTCGAGTCTATGACCAACACAACCGTCATAAGACCTCAGTTCGAAATGGACAATTCTCATCCTGACCTAACACAACTGGACTATCTTCGAAGTCTCTAGACTAGCTGGGGTCCCAAGTCCTACTTACGCGGAGTCAGAAGAACAACAGACTGGTGATCGACACGACCTAACCCCTAAGCCTAAGGGTGGCCAATTGGAGTGTCTCCTGATAACGGCTATCGAAGGAGAACCCTAACGATGGCGAGTGACGATCCCCAACCGCTGTCAACAAAAGCACAAACACACAACTTCAATAAAACAACTGAGCAAACTGAGTCTAACCGGACGACAAGAATCCGAATGGAGTCACACCCTAACTAAACTTGGTAGAAACCATAGCGAAATTCATGGAGATCTGCTCCCACTCCTACTTCGGAACGGAAAAGATTGCAACTCTCCAGCCGACCTCAGATGCTCGACTCAAGCACACAATAAGACAGACACCTTTGAAACGAAACCTGAAACATCTCTTTACATCCTGTCCACCTGTAACCATCTCACAAGTCACGTCACTATTGGCGGAACTTGAATGCACCTAGAGAGTTGACAGATGTACATGCTCTAGGGTTTCACGTCTCTACCCGATGAAACCAGGTACACAAACGCGTCCCTAACTTAGCACATCATTGTCACAAATCAAGGTCTCCGAATCATTACCCAGCCGAGTATGCTCGAGTATCACTGACGAACGAGTATCGGTGGGCAGTGTCTCGCGAAAACGTCTTAAGGAAAGGTGGTCGGGCGCGGACATGAGCAAGCTGTTCATTCCGTAGAGACGAACTAAAGCTGTACTCAACGATCACACAAGAACTGTAAATCTGCAGAAAACTATCACAACAATCAGAATCCGCTGCAGGAAGATGTTCATTAAGCTCTAGTGGTCCGTGGAAAATCTGACACGACTCTCAAACAAGTAGTGTCCCCAAATCTCCAACGCAAAACCACCGCGGCCATCTCCAGATCATGAGTGGAATATCCTTCTCGTACTTCCTCCAAATGTAGGGAAGCAAAAGCGATAACTCTATAGTGTCACCTCAGTACACACTCGAGCCCACTCAAGAAACATTACAGTTAAACAACAAAGTCGCCCGAACCAAAAGCAAAGAAAGAACTGATGCAGTTGTTAACAGAATCTCCAACTGCCGAAAACTCCGTATACATGCCTCAGTCCACGGAAAAGAAACCTCCATCTTGGTCAATTCAGTCGACGATGCAGCACTACTCTCGTAATCCTGCACGAAACGGCAGTAAAAACCTGCTAAGTCCAAGAATCTGCGGATCTCCGTCCTGCAAACATGTCTGGACCTAAGCTGTACGGTTACGATCTCCTTCGGAACCATACGAAACCGTCTCCCGTGACTACAAGACCTAGGAGTCAACACAAAACAAGCCTGAAGAAACACTCCGAGAATTTAGCAAACTGCTGGTGCTCTCCCAGTATCTGCAAAACAAATCCTCAAGTGCTGCTCCTGTTCCTCAAGACACATTAGTTAGACCAGAATGTCGTAAATAACACAACAATAACTGGTCGAGGAACGGCCTGAAGAAATCTGGTTCATCATATTTACAAATGCTACCAGGGCATTAGTGAATCCAACGACTCACCAAAAACACACAAGCCCGTAGCACGCACAAGGCAGTCTTCGGAATGCCATCACTCTGAACCTGCAATAATGATGACCTGATCCCAAGCAAACTTAGAAAATGTCCCGCGCTCTGGAGCTGATCGAAGAAATCGTCAGTGCGAGGTAAGGGATACCTATCCTCACCGTAAGCCGGTTCAATTGACGATCCGTCGATACACAACCTCAAACTGCCGTCTTCCTCCTCGACGAACAGAAATCGGAGCCTCCAAAAGCGAAACACTCAGACACACAAAACTCCCCAAACCACAACTCTGCAGCTGATCCTTAAGCTCCCAAGCTTCGCCGGCTCATCCGAAACAACGTCGTAAAAACTCTCACGCGAAAAGAACTCGGTCCAACAATCCCACTGTGGCTCCGGTATCACGAATGAGCGCCAAGAATCCACGACATCTCCTCAGTAGCCGACTAGCGAAAAAGGCTGAATTCAAGCTGTGAGAGGCGGTACAACTATCCACCTGCACCACGAGAACTGACCTGCCGGGAAAACAACCCTGACTGTTTCCTCACGGTAGTCCACAGACGCCTAACACGTAGTTAACCAATCTGTGCCCAGGAGAACGTCAAATCCAACATCTCTAGAAGGATCAAAACAACGGACAAATCTCTATCTCCTATCCGATTGGCACACAACTGAATACGTGTCGCGCAGCAAAGGAATCGCTGACAGAAGTTAACACAACAACTACTACTACTAATCTAGCAACCACGGTACAAGCATGGAAAACAAACGAATACATCAAAAGAACATATAAATAAAAGATACCTGAAAACTCCACATTGGACGTCTGCGCGTCCCGATGAGTAGAAGCAAACTCCTGTGTCTGCCCTCTACTCGCAGCTGGATGAACTCCTCTGGTAGACTGAGCCCTCTGAGCAACTCTTCCACATCCACGGCCTCTCTGAATACGACTCTGACGAGGTGCTAAGGAACAATCCCTGACGAAGTGCTGAAGGCTTCCGCATCGAAAACATCCACGCGCTGACTGCTGACCATCCTGGGGATAAGAGCTGAACGACCGTCCTCGTCCTAAGCCTCTGCTACTCCCACGGTGGCCACGAAATCTGTCTCGACGACCAAACCTCTGCCTCTGAGCTGGTACGCTGGTACGAGTCCTCCACTGTCCTAGAACTCTCTGAGCCTCTGGAATATGCGCCTCGTCAACTGGAGCTGCAACTACTGGTGCTATGTAAGTGACGGACTGCTGCATGCTGATCGTAAGGGACAGCTGAGTAACAGGGGTGACAACCTCCTGTCGTAGCTCCCGAACGACATCAACCAAAGAGCTCATCGTCTGGCGGAAGTCCTGCATCTCTGCCAAAAGTTTATCCATAGTATAGATCGTAGGCTGATCCGTCTGCACCTGTGCAACTAGAGTGCCATCCTGGTCAGTACTCGTCTCACCCGAGCCAACTCTGACCTCGACCCTCGCTGCATCACTCTGAGTCCCCATAGTCATCGGCGGCAAGGCTATATATAGATATAAGATTCGATGAGAATAAGGAAATCGGATCTTAAGGATAGGAATCATCAAGGAAGGAATTTCAAGAAAATTGTACTTAGGTCACTTAATGCGAAGTACCGCATCGTGGGTATGCTGCAGACACACACACACTACGTTACTCTGCTTAAGCTACCTACTCTATCATACTAAGATCTTCCTACACTCCGAAAGGTAAAACCTAACGCTCTGATACCAACTTTGTCACGACCCAAAAATTGGCCCGTGACGGCCCTAGTACTGCGCAACGCCCTAAGACGTAACGTAGTAAAAGAAAGCCAAAACCCAGAAATCTAAACCATAAAAATACGGAAAAGATAATATAAGATTTTGAAACATTGAAATCGCAACCCAAATTCTTTAAAAGTCCTATTTTATTTCTTTAAAATTTTAGCAACACCCCTTTTTGAAAAAAGAAACCAGCCAAGATGAATACAACACAAAATATGAAGCTAAAGCGAAGAAAATAGGGACAATAGAGAGAAAGCTGTATATAAAAGACAACAACCCACACAATATACAGTAACGTCCTCACCAAGTCTCTAAGACATCAATACAATAGTAGATGGAGGGTACAAGATACAACGAATGTACAATACAAAATACAGATAACCACCAAAAACCCACCTAAGTAAAATAGTACTGTGAGCTGATGCGGTATCTGGAGCAAAAGATGATAGCTGAATAGCTGAATAGAAAAATAGCCTGCCTCGACTACTCTGGGGAACAACCTGAAACACCTGTGGCACAACGGGGGTGAGTTGCCAACTCGTGAATAGTAGATAACATATGCAGGTAATCGCAGGAATGCAAGTACAGCATGAATCTAAGATATGCGATTACAGTAATAATATGTCATGCAAATGCTGAAATAAGAAAAGTACAGTAGCCGGTACAATCAAAATGTGAGGCTATAGCAACATGACAGTAATATGCAGTAACTATGCAATAAGGATATGAAAATGTAGATATGCAACTATCATAAGGGTACACAACGGGTACTACCACTATATGAATCCGTGCATAAGGTAGATAAGGGTGAGGTATAGGGGGAATATGTCATTTCCACGGAAACCTGACATCGTGGTAGGATCACAATCCAGCAAGACACTTACATCCCAAACATCAAATCTCCCCCCAAACTGGGCTCTCACATCACATAGATCTCACATCATCTCAAGTACAATATCGAATAGCTCTCCTATATCTCGAATGTACAAATCGACCATATCTTTCATATCCAATATCCAATCTCAATGAATCACCTAATAACCCAAGTCAAATCTCAAATAATCTCTAACATCCTAAACATATATATATACAGAAATAAATATGATGGGGGCAATACACATATATTAGCGTCCCATTCCACTAATATTGGTGTAAAGGTATATATAACAACGGCTAAATCCCCTGTTATATATACAAAGGTATTAAAAGAAATATCATGAAAACAGTGTGCCAAGCATCGACACGGAAATCCTCGTATATCGGGCTCCGTCAGTCCGGATCGGCCCACGGGGTCCGTCTGCGGTGTCGGCCCTCGGCCCCGGCAGTACAGATCATCCCGCATCCATCTCTCGACTCTGGCCAGTATCCTCCGGACAACTGCCAGGTCCAACCAGTCACCGGTAGGTACTCGCCCGGCTCCAGGCTCAATCGGCAAACCCATCGATCTTCTTGCCGAGGGGAACCATACCGGGCCCCACCATGTACTCTCATACGGCAACCACAACTCGTATGGAGTATATAATCAGCACCGATAAAACTCATGGTGGACGCGCAAATATCATATCAAGGAAACCGGGTTGTTCAATGTATGCATAATTTCATGAACCCCCGCGGTTCCCAAATCCCGAAAACATCATATAAAATCCAAATAAACAATGCGCAAATCCAGGAATGAATATATGCAATATATCTGAATGCGAGAAGGTAAACAAAAGTATATAGCTGAACCAGATGTATGCAAAATCAATAAGGTACAGCCAAGTATAGGTATCTACCTATAAGAGCTGATGTCGTATACCCCCTGGGTATAAGTAACATATGTAGGAAATCCCCCCCGGTATAACTAAAATATGTGCAAGGTATACCTGTAGCTGTATCGCAAGGTGTACCTATCACTAAAGGTATGATACACTATAGGTATACCGATAAGCTAGATGTCATATGTGATACGCAATATAATGTCTAAAATGGTTGTGTGTGACATGGCAATTATTGACGGTGTGTGTGTAGCATACAATCCGTGCTCGTGCAACATGAACCGTCAATAATATGTGCAGTGTCCTACGGCTGCTAGTCACAGTACAACTATATCTAAGGAAATAACATAAAGGCACAATTCTAATAATGACGTAGAATGCGCGACAGGTATTTGAATTCTAGCCCAGACGCATAACGCCATGCGGGCGATTCCCCTGTAGATGTTAAATCTACTCACCTACGCCCCACGCTAGGTGAATCCTACCATCTGCTCCCCCTGTAGCCGTGTCCGCAGTCCCTGTCTGCAACCCTGCAAATAAGACATGGAAATCACATATAAGCCAAATATTCCGCGAAACGCGATATCGAACCAAAACGAGAAACTCGCGTCGCGAACTAAACGCGCGTGTGCACGATACGCTGAATCGTGTGTGTATGCGTCTAAAGCCATCGCGACACGCCGCGATACGCTGGATCACAGAACTCACTCACGTATCGCGCGTATCGCGCAAACACAACGAACACCAAAATCGATATATGGTCCCAGATTTTCCTAAAGGTAAGATATCACAAAACTAGACATGCCAAAGACCTAGACAACACAGCAGTGAACCCTACACAAAACCCCAACACCCCAGTCCCCTTCCTGGCCGCAAATTGCGGCCAATCTGGATTAATTGGCGGCCTGCATTGGGAGTTAGGGGATCGTGCTTAGGTGGTGGTGTCTAGACCTAGGTATCATGTCCCAGTTTTCTCAATTTTACCCATAAGGCATCGGGTCACAAGCAGATTACAAAAGTCACAAATATCGCTTAAAAACGACAATTTTGCACAAATCACAAACCCTATGGCATTTTAGTGTAATCTGGGGATTTCTCAGTTGAGGTGGCCCTATTAGCACTTAAATAAACTAGGGTAGCTATCACAATCAACAATTTCCCAAAATTCCACTTAAACACCATAATCTAGCACTAAATTAGCTAATTTAACACTAACCGACACCAATAAGCATACAAACTAGGAAAAGGAGATATGGGTTCAGAAAATATACCCTATTGGACCTTAAAGAGCCCTAGAAGGCAGGTGAAGAAGTGGAGAAGGGCTTCTGCAAGAGCTGGGGTTCCTGTTGCTGCTGTTGCTGATGCCTGCCTCTGCTGCTGCTGCTTCTGATGAATGCTGAAGCTGATGGTGCTGCTGTTGTTTCTGTTGTTTGTGTTGCTGCCTCTGGTGCTGCTGCTGCCACTGCTGTAAGGGTGTGTGTGTGTGTGTTGATGAAGCTGCTGCTGTTGCTAATGGTGTTGCTGTGACTGTCTGCTGCTGGTGCTGCTTCAGTTATTGTTGTTGCTGTCTTTGTTGCTGCTGCTGCTGAGAGTGTGAGGGTGTGTGTGTGTGTGTGTGTGAGAGAGTGAGAGAATGAGAGAAAAGAGAATGAGAGATGAGAGAACACAACAAAGACCCCCTTCTCACTCTCTCTCTCCTCATTAAATGAGGCATGGCAAAGGCCATGATGCCCCATGCTCTCTCTCTCTCCCTCTCAAAGTCAACCATGAACCAAAACAAAATTCAAAATAAAACCCTTTTTAAATTCATTTTTCACTTTAAAAAAAACTATCATGACTAATTACAACCATGACACTTAAACAAATATTAAAACTAGATTAGGGAGAAATGGTTAGTTAACCATGGTTGCTAATCATGTTTAACCCCAAAAACAACCCTAGTTATCATGCACAAGTGTGTGCAAGCCTAACAAAATTCTAATAAAATGCTCATTAAATAGGATAAAATATTTAAAACTTAATTTGGTAAACTTTTATTAAAAACCATACTAAAAAAAATATAATTAGCTATAAAACACAATCTAAGGTGTTACATGAGCCGATAGATTGCGAGATTGGTAATCCGCAGAGAAATGAGGACCCAGAGACAGAAGACGCCAGACCGTGAGCAGGAGGCAAGCAGATGTCCTTGCTCTGCTAGTTTGGGCGCACCGACTTTTTTCGATATTGTAGGAGGTGTACCTTAATGTCATTTGTTTCGATTTGCGTTTGTGATCCGAGTATCACGCTTATATCGCTTGGATTTAAGTTTTGATGACTGAGTTTCAGGATATTGTTTTCGTGCACCATGGCTACACCTACTGGGTATTTACATTTTGTCCATAGTTATTACACTTGATATACGTTTTACACACTGTTGTATTGGTTTATGACTTGTGCATATCTATTTGCACTTGATATTGATTTTGTGCCTTGGCTGCATATGTTTATGATTTCGTGGATTTCATACGGTTGATTTGACATTGTGCATGTGGTACGCACTCGATTTGATTTTTGCACTCGGTATAGATCACATATGCTTGCAGTGCATTGATACGTATTTTGTGCACGCAGTTGCACACGTTTATGAGTTTTATACATCTTGGTACACTCGGTGTAGTTTTCATACGCATTTGAGTTATTGATGAGTTTCCGTGCAGTTGTGCACAGGATTTGATATTTCGTGCACTGGATGCACAGGATTTGATATTTCGTGCACTCGATGCACAGGATTTGATATTTCGTGCACTGGATGCATAGGATTCGATATTTCGTACACTGGATGCACTGGATTTGATATTTCGTGCACTAGATACACCAGATTTGTATTTCGTGCATTTGTTGCACCGGATTCGTATTTCGTGCATTGGTTGCACTAGATTTGCATTTCATGCGTTTGTTGCACCAGGTGGGTATTTCGTGCATGGGTTGCACTAGATTTATACTCCGTACATTGGTTGCATCCGATTTATGTCTATGAGCATCGTTTTACCTGATTTGTGTTTTCGCGCGCGTGTGTACTTGATGTTCATTTTCGTGCATACTACTGCACTAGATGCTTTTACGGACTTGACGTGCTTGGGCTGGATTTTGCGCATATTAGGCGCTTGGTATTGGATTCTATGAGCATCGGATGCGTTTGATTTAGATTTTATCTGTGCATGTTGGATGCACTTGATTTAGATTTTTTTCGTTCATCTGGGATGCACTTGATTTCGATTTCATTCGTGCATGACGGATGCACTTGATTTGGACTTTCGCACACATGGGGTGCATGATATGATTTTGTGCACACCTGATGCACTCGATTTCGGATTTTCGTTCATGCATGTTAGTTGCACTGGATTGTGATTTTCGTGCACTAGTTGTTGTTATCGTGCACGCCAGTTGCATTGGACAGATGCTTTCGTGCACACCCGTTGCACTTAGTCTTACTTTGGTGCATATTGTGGCACCTGTATTTGGATTTGATTTCTGTGCGCACCAGACGCACCTGATTATTGGACACGCCCTTTGAGGCTGATTTTGCTCTTGAGCCTTTTGTTATCATGATGGCACTATATTATGTATTAGCCGAACAGGACTGATATGGGGACAGTACCTGAGTATTTTGCATGCATTAAAAGTTTAGCAAGATGTTTTCAAAAAGGAGCTATTGTCTCGCTATTTCATACGTGTCTGCGAGTGACACGAACGTTTACAAGGGAAAACCTTTTGGGATATTTTAAAAGGGGCGGAACCCCTATTTTGGCAAAAAAAATATGAACGTACATTTATTACTTCATAAATGAGCGTCCGTCACTTGTGCCGTGAGTTACGCATCACACGGCAATTCAGAAAAGATTTTGCATATGTTTTATTCGGTTTTAAGAGCTTTTCCAAGGATGCGTACTATAACTGTATTATAGTATTTCACTTATGCATACTATAACTGTATTATAGTATTTCCAAGGATGCGTACTATAACTGTATTATAGTATTTCACTTATGCATATAGGTTTTCGGTAGTGGATTTCGAGATCTGTATCTTCTTTGTAACTCCAATAATATGCGTGCAATTCCGATGATTTGCGTGACGCTTGACGGAGTTCGGTTTTGAGTTTCATACACGGCTTCAGGCGCATGCGACGCGCTATGTTATTTCTGTTATTTCCGTGATTACGGAGCCCTGTTGATTGAGTTGGATTTTGAAATATTTTATTATTTGGGGATTTAAATTTAAATTCGGGGACAAAATTTCTTTTAGGGGGGAAGATTGTAACATTTCAGAAAAATATAAAATATTAATTTTATGGAATCTAATATTAAAATATAATTATTGTGTGAAATGTGAGCATGTTTATTTTCTTTGGTTGCTTGCAATTTCGGGCAATGGGGATTTTGTGTTTGGGTGAGTCATTGACTTGCTTCTAGATGAGCATGGTTTCTTTTGTGACTCGCTTTTGCATTGAATGATTATTGTCCAAGCTTAGGATATTTAATGAGATATTTGTGTTGATGTTTGATTATTGTCACCACTTCTTTTCTTATGGTGACCTCTCCCCATAAAATTCCAGTGAAGGATTTCCTTCAATTTGGCCGAGCACTTTTGAGTGCATTTGTAGTGGCCGACCCCAATTTGAAACATGCACAAAATTTCCAAAGATCACATCTTTCTCACTTGATTTAATTTTGGCAACTTCATTTACCTCCACCCAAATTCTTGGATGCCTTGAGACAAAGTATCCTATACTCTCTCTACCTCTTTCTTGGACATCTAGGCTAGCAAACTGGATATTCGAGTTGTCTCGGTTTTGAGGCAGAAACCCGTATAAATAATCCTCGGCATGCGTCCTCGTTGACGAGCTTGACCGGAGAGCGAACTTCGTCGAGGAAGCCGTAACATGCTAAGGACTGAGATTGAAGACCGAAGTACACGGATCAATCGATATAATTTCTTAAACCACTTTACAGCTTACTAGTATAGGCTTATTGGTACGATTGGGAGTTTCAAGCTTAGTGGTTTTCATGCATAGCGACTATAGTTATGGTTTTGGCTATGTTTTCCGGTATGGGGATTCTTGGTTTTGAGATTTGATATTGTATTTAGTCGTTGGACATTTGTACGTTAACGACGAGGGTTGTTTTGTTGTTTTACATGCGTAGGCTATAGGTTCTAACCTATGAGCGCACCGTGTGCCGTATTTGGATTTCGGAACTTGATGTTAAGAGCTTTGCGATTTCATATTGATTGTAGGTACATTCGCATGGATTCCGAGACGACGAAGCGCATCGACTACGGCTAAGCGAGGAGTTTAGCAGGTGAGTAGATTTATATCTACGGGGGAAGTCGGGTGGATGGCCTATAGCACCCCCGCAAATTTTTGATTGGAGACCGATATATACACAAAGAGTACTGTAAGAGAATCTTACACTAGAAAACTATTGAGGTGTTTAAAAGATAGTTAGAGGTGATAATAATGATTTAGTATATATATCGAGATATGAGATGAAAGCTAGGGACATAACCCTTTGACGTTCTATGATAGAAATGATGTCCCAAAATGATACAAGGATATGAAAAGTGAATGTGAATCACAATATATAGATATGTAGTTGCACGGATTTAAGTATGAGATTTAGAGTAGCATGACATGGGATTCATATGATAGGATGCTTATGTAAAATGACTTGATGTGAGAGATTGATGTGATGAAAAGAGTATACGATGAGATATGATGACTTGGTTGATATGTCGTTATATGGATACGAGTCGATATGAGATTGTTGATACCTTCGTCGGTCCCCTGATACGAGATTGACACGGATGGGACCTGAGAGATAGGTATTTATATATGGATATATGTTGTGAATAATGAGTGATATGCCGTAAGAGACTTAGGTCCGTACCCTCGATGTTGTATAGGTTGATAGAATCCCTATTTGTTTAATGCCACCGTATGTTAGATTACCATACGCGATGAGTTTTACTTGTTGATTTATCCATACCCTTGATTAGAGGATGCCGTACGATGGTTTGTACCGTACGTGATGTTGTGAGGCTGGATGCCGATTGATAGATTCATCGACTCGGATATATTGTAGATACGTATACCTTATAGTATTTAGCTGACGATATACTTTATGCTACGTTCATGTTATTCGCATTGCATTCCATATACATGTGCTAGTACACCTACACCATTATCGATGATGAGTATGTTACACTAACACCGATTGCCGGCTCACACACTTTCATCATCGATAATTGCTATGTCACTACATATTAGAATTGCTATATCATACCATGATATACTTGCTATGCTCACATCACTATACTATGTTGCATGATATACTAGCTATGTTCATATCACTGTTCCACATTGCATGAAATATACGGATATTCTTACATTCTGTTATATGTTGCATACCTATATGCTTACACATATGCCCTGCTATAGCAACATGTTCATATTTTATGATGCTGCGTTGGATTTTGGATAATTGAGAACCGCATGATGTATTTTAAAAGTGGATTCAATTAAAAGAGCGGTCTTCCTTTTGTTAGTTATATGTATGCCCTAGAGGCCATTACTGTACATAGGATGTATATTGTAGTGGATGCTGGGACATATATAGGGAGGACTTTCTTGCTCGACATGATAGTATGCTATCTGGTTACACTTTACCTTAACGTGTATACTGGGTGTCTCTCTGTTACATGTTGGTAAAGCCCTTAGGATGTGTACTTGACTACCTGGACTATGATGCGGATCATACTAGTGGGGACATGGTAGTCCATAAGTACATCCTTCAAAGTCCCTAGTCGTGGGTGTATCGAGACGGGGCATCGATATACCAGAGTAGACTAGCGTATACCTTCTCGACCCATACAGATGGGCGATGGATGATCCCATATCCATTGGTGTTTGACATTAGAGATGATATACGGGTGCTCAGTGGAGACTGGGTACACTGGATGGACTCGCCGAGAACTCCCAGATGGAATTATACCTTACGTCAGATGGCAGTTCTCTGGTGACACTGGTACAGAGTAGTCTGTTGACCCGAGATCGTCATAGAGTCTTGTGTGGTTCCCACTGTGCTTTGATTTCCACCTTACCACGTCCAAGAAGGCATGCAAAACGGTGGTTTTTGGGTACAGTCCCGAGTCACATGGAGGCAATGAGCGATAGGAGGGGATTCGTCTTTCCCGGTATAGGGAGTTGATGTTGCGCTGTGTTCGATTGGCTATAATAGGAAATCCCTGGCCAGGGTTGCTGAGATTTACTGGTAAGTGTTACCAGTAGTATCTCGAATTGTTATAGACCTCATATCGACACGACTTATCGAGCTATTGGGGTCTGACGTTTACCACCCCTAGGCGAGATATGCGACATATCAGACGATCAGACCGGACTGTACGGTAGTGTTACTGGTTGGATTCACTGGAGTGTGAGCGGGCTTGCTCGTCAATCTTCAGATCGCTCAATACCCGGGTGGCCGTTATGTTTAGCAGACCGCTTGCGGCTTGTGGGTGTTTGATATGATCATCACCTGCTGCCGGCGTATTGACGAGTCTTTAGAGTCCTACACAGAGGTTTCCTGGCTCAAGCGAAACGAAATAGGAGCGCATATGAGATATGTGCGGGACCGAGAATAATACGTGTATGTGATACCGTATTCCATTCTCGCGATGAATGTGTCGAATGGTTGTATGCGATATAACCTAGTTATCGAATCAAGGATTGATTCGATAAGCCGATACATTGTATACTAGTCGGTTGTGTGCGACATGACCGGATCATTGAATCAAGTGTTGATTTAATTATTTAATGCATAATTATATATTTGATATATTACTTTGCATTAACTAGTATCGGTTCACTTTAAATGGATTTTCTCACTCGGATGTGCGCATTGCATATGCGATATGATTTTGTGCACTTGCTTGTATCATGTTTGATGATACATGCCTTTTGGTTAAGTGTAAAGAATTAAACCTTGGTTAATGAAATGGTTAGGGTTTACTATTTCCTTATTCATTTTATTTATTTATTTGTTTATTCTTTTTGGAAAATAAATGGCATGAAAAGAAAATGGTGGCTTGATTTGTATTCTAGTTGAAGCTTCATGAAGCTTTGACCTAAGTGACCATTTTTGTCTCATGCTTAACCCTAACCATTCCCACTAACCCTAGTTTAGTCTCTACACTTGACCATGGTTTACATTATGATAAGTATTCATTTTCTTTTCATTTTATAATAACTTATCATAATATTAGCTTCTTCTTCTTCATCTTCTTCAATGAAGAAAGCTTCACTTCATCAATGGTGACTTGATGGAATGAGTGAGAAATCCAATTCTAAAGTGAACCCACCTCCTATTTCTTCATCCTCTACCTCTTGCCAAGTAGTAGAGTGTGTTTCCTTCACAAGTTTTCTTGACTTGGTGAAGTTGGAGCTTGATATAGCGATGCCTCGACGTAGATCATCTTCGGCACGAAGCCGACGACCTTGCCCGCCCATTTCTTCGATGAAGCCGACGCTAGAGCCCGGGTTTCCATTTGGACAGCGAGGAGACTTCATTGCGGAGCTATGGAGGCGGAGGACCGGATCTACAAAGGTTGTATTTCCGTTACACTTTAGTTAAGTTGTTAACTAGTTTTGTTTTCGCCTAGACTTCTAGTTAACGATCCGTATTAGGGTTTCTCGGCACCCGTAAAATTTGAAATTGGCATGGTTGATGCCTTGTGAGACCTCTTGGAAGTGCCTAGGAACCCTACAGTGGTATCAGAGACTAGCTAGAGCCTTAGGCGAAGTCTAGACGGAATTTGAAACCCGATCGAACCGAAACCCAACCCCAAAAATTGCTCTCTGTACTTTTTCTAAAATCTGGGTTTTTCCAGAATTAAAAATTGCTAAAAAATTCAACAAGAAAAAATAAGAATTACGATGCAAATTTTTTTCGATGAACAGTATTTATTGCGGCGGAACCGCGGCAGAAGCCTAGCTTCTGCGGCGGTTCCGCGGCTATCTGTTGACGTCAGCCCTCATTGTTTGCACAGTAATTCCTGATAAATAATGCTGAGTTTTCTCGGAATTTTTAAAATTTATTCAAGAGTTGAATTTTCTGGTGTGTATTGGGGGTTCGTAGTTTCGATCGGATTATCAGATTTTGTCTGTGTGGCTTTCCGGATATTTTTGAATATGTTAAAAAGTTCGACCGGATATAAATACCCAATGTTTCCCCTGACGGAAAATTTCCAAGTGTTGGATTTTTCCGAGGTTTAAAGACGTTCTAAGTAATGCAAGTAACGCGATGGTCCCTCTAGAAGACAACAAACCTTAACTCGATTATGTGACCGTCTTGAACTGCCCTTTGAACCTTCGGGTTTGGGGCAGTACGGCGTGCCACATGTGAGGCGTTGGCTTGACCCTTCTACGGCTGGACCGTTGGTACTGAGGCATGAACTGAATGTTTTAAAACCTGTTTCATGTGATGAGTTGTATCGGGAAAACTTGGGTGTTCGATTGTTCGATCGGAAAGTTTAACATTTTCTGTTTTATTCGGAATGTGGTACAATAATTGGAATTCACAATAAGTTATGAGATAACTGAATGAATGTTGTAAATCTAGCAATTTAGTCTCACTTGATCGGTTGCCACGGAATTTTGATGTGATCAAAAGTCTGTCGCAATCACGTAGCGTACGCGGATACTCGCCGGGTAAACTTAATAGACAGCCTCACTCCATAGCCCCGACCAAGTGACTGTAGGAGAACCCCGTCGCCGAAAGCATCCGTTCGGGTGCTCCCGGTAGCGGTGTTCCGCCTTGGTGCACTTCGTCGACGGCGTCGGGGGTGCGGCCGCCTACTGAAGTTTGCGACGAGCATTCGATCAGGATGTCGGGAATCTTGTTGAATTGCCCGACTTGGTATTGAAAAGTGTTTTCGATTTTGAGACTAAAATGCGGGGTTTATAATTGTTAGGCATGTGATGTCTAAGGTATTCATTTGATTAGGCATGCGATGTCTATGCAGGTTGCGGATTCCAACTGTTGTAGTTTTACACTTTCTTTTCTGTGACCGTAAGTGTAATATGTGATATCGCCGGTTTCGTTGCTATATGTCAACGACAATTAGGATGCGCATATTTACTTACGTTGATGACATGTGATGTTATGTGTTGCTGGATATGTTATATTGGATCGTCGTGTTTGAATAGCCGGGGTTTTTATGTGAGATGAGTGTTTTTCATTTTCATTCATGTAAAAACTTGTATGTAATATTCTTTTATTGGGGCACTTCCAGGTTGCGGAAGATGTCACCGTTTGTATATTATTTACTTTTCCGCACTAGGATAGACCCAAGGAGGGGAGCACAAGTAACAGGGTTCTGGAGTCCAGTGGGAGACCAACTCGAGGAGTCGAGTCCGAGTCTCCTAACTCTAGAATTGGTAGGGTTGCTTGCCGCTCTCGTAGGGGTCTAGGGGTGTGGGTTTGGCTATTCATCACGACCGTGGAATCCGTGTTTTATACTGGCTCGTATTGAAAACACGGACGTCCTAGTATATCCAATATTTCATATGATTCTTCTGCTGCGATATCTGTGATGTGATCATGTGATGTTCTGTGATAGATACTGTATATAGTATATATGATATATTATATAGACGTTACTTATGTTTTACACCCGTGCTAGCCCTGCCCCGCTCTGCTGTTAGTTACCTAACCTAACGGTGCACGAGGGGACATCGAGGCGAATGCGGATGGCATAAGTGTACGTCGTATTTATCTGTGATGTTTAGGTACTTAAATGATGGGACTTCATTAATGTGATTAATGAAAGAAAAAAAAACCTAAAGATGTTATAGAATCGAATTTCAAAAATAAAACAGGTAGCTACAGTTCTTGCTTTGCACAGCGGTATATATGATATATCCTGCACCTTATTCGATAAGGAAAGGACCGAGATCCCTTCACTGGGAGTGACTCCTTTAGCAATAACTGGCAGATGCTACACACTCGGTTTGTCTTTTGATTGCTTTTAAGAGTTTTTTCTTTGCACAGTGATATATATGATATATCCCGCACCTCATTCGACGAGGAAAGGACCGACGATCCCTTCACCGGGAATGACTCCTTTAGCAAAACTAGAAAAAGCCTCAAAAACTCTCCATTTTAAAATCTTTTGATTCTACAACGATATCAAGTTCATTACGCAATAGGTTTTCAGAAAAACCTGTCGTAGCCCTCCGTCATTTCAGATAAGTTGTATATAGTATTCGTGCTGCATTTGTTGGCTTTCGTCAAGGTGCAGTGTGCGGTAGCTATATGCTGCTTATCTGCTGCATACGATGCGATTGGATTAGGGTAGTCGTGCGGCTTTGTTGGCTTTCGTCAAGGGTCGTGCGGGTGGGTTTAATTCGATCAAGAAATGTACGGGTTGAACTTGACTAGCGGGCTATGTTTTGTTGGCTTTCGTCAAGGTCATAGCACGTTAGGGGCAAAATATTATCGGGAATTTCAAGTGTTGAAATTTGCAATGAGATTGCATACCTTCTATGAGATAGTTGGATCCCGATACCCGCTGCGAGTAAGAGTTACTCCTGGGAGAGTTTTACACATTACAATTAGCCGATCAAGTAGGTGTCTAGAAAGGTGTCAACGAGGTTACGCCTCTGGGAAAACGAAGTTTACATTAATTAGGTTCGTGCGAAAGCACGGGGGAGCTCCCTCAAAGTACCGACACTGGCCTGGCTGAAAGATTGGCGAACTTGTATTATGTAATTAATCCCGGCTAGTCTTTCCTTTTAGGGTTTGAAGGAAGATTTGATAAAAAGCAGTGGGAGCCATCCTGATTAGATAAAATAATAACCAATCTGATCTTGCAAGAGCGCACGCTGAGTGTTTTCTTCTCTCTCTCTCCAGGTAGCGACCATATCACGCCTTAATCAAGATAATAATACGGAATATTGACCGAACCCGCTTGTTATACTGAGCTGGGGAACGTTGGTCCCGCTCCAACTTATAATTGTTATAAGACAGAGCAGGAATTTGGGGAATACCAGATTTCCCGTGCCGCCCAAACGAAGAGAGTGCATGATGATGCATCATCTTCGGGTGTGTTCATTACAAAGAACTGTTTCTCTGTATCCTCTACGTCCTGGGTATGTGATACCAGATCAGGATCCCAGATATGTAATCTGTTACATAGGGCTACAGAAAGGTAGAGAACTGAGAACGGGTGATAAGTTTCATGAGGTAGAAAACGGGGCAAGTGTTGCACCCAAGTCTGTTGGTCACTGTCACCCTGTATTACCAATACATTGATTCTGAACGAATGTTGTTAGATACCGTACCTGATATACAAAATCATATCACTCTCTTTATTAGTAAAGAAATGATAAAATTTTGTATTGTTGAATAATGTTTTGGACATTTCCTATATCAAAAGTTGATCGGTTCAGGCACGTTATCTAAAAGCATTAACGTTCTAAATCAAACTACAGTTCTGTAGTATACAGAACACACACAAGAGGAAGAGTTCAGAAATGAACGAATCCTTCTTGAGGTATTGTAGACTAGGTCATATCAATGCGACCCGACTGGCTGAGTTACATTTAGATGCATATTTAAATCAGTTTGAATTTACATCCTGTGAAACTCGCCAGTCATGTCACAAAGATGAGATGACCACAGCTCTGTTTATTGGAAACAGAGAAAGAGTTAGTGAACTCTTGGGATGATACATGTTGATGTATGTAGGTCCCCAGTCTACAAATGCCAGGACTGGTTCTTTATACTTCATTATATTCTCTGGTAATCTCTCAAGATTCAGTCATATGTTCCTGTTGAAACATGAGTCCGAACCTTTTGAGATATTCACAAAATATAAGTTAGAAGTAGAGAACCAAAATACGGGTATAAGTATTATGTCCTTTGATGTGATCAAGGAGGAGAATACTTGAGCACGGAAATACTGGACTATTCTAAAGGAGAATGAGATTCTCTCTCAGCATTACTCCTCCGTATACACCATTGCACGATGGTATGTCGGGGCGGAGCAGATACACCCTATTTGATATGGTGTGCTCTATGATGAGTACTACTGAGTTACCTTTTTCCTCAGGGGGTTATGCACTTAAGAAGCTGCATACCTATTGAATAAGGGTTCCAATCAAATCAGTTGCCTACCGCTTCATATGTGATATGGTAAGGGAAGAGCCCATCTCTCAAGTTAGTTGAGATTTGGGGTTGTCCAGCCTATGTCTGAAAAGCAAAATCTGGACAAGCTCGAGGCAAGATCTGTTATGTAGAACTGGAAATGTTCCAGCTATGCGAACTACAGCAGATAATTTGGTAGAACCAAAGGATTCAGTAGATTCCAACGAACCTCAGCCTCTCCGCCGATCTAGTAGGGTTCCTTACCCACCTGAGAGATACTTCGGTTCCTCTATGACAGTGGGAGCGAGGATTGCATCATGAGATGGTGACCCAACTAGTTTCGAGCTGGCCATCAGGAGTGGGACTCTGTAAGAATGGCTGGATGCTTAGCGATCTGAGATGGAATCCTTATACACCAACAAAGTATGGACTTTGGTTGCTATATCTGAAGGGTTAAATCCCCATCAGGAGCAAGTAAATCTTGAGAAGATTACTTGGTGTAGATGGAAAAGTTGAGACTTTCAAAGCTAGACTTGTTAAAGGTTTTCGTCATCAACCAGGCGTGGATAATGATGAAACCTTTTCAAGTATCTATGCTTAAGTCCATCCAGATCCTACTTACCACGGCTACATACCATGACTACGATATCTGGTGGTTGGGTGTCATGACTGCTTTTCTAAATGATGTTTTAGAAGAGAGCGTCTATAAGTACACAGCCAGAGGGCTTCGTAGACAGTGGGAGCAGCGGAAACGTGTGCAAGATGCTTTATAGGATAAAGCAGGTATCGTGGAGTTGGAACATCTATTTTGATGGATTAGTCAAAGAAGTTGACATCATCAAAATGGTAGATGAACCTTGTATAAACAAAAAGGTAGTAGGGAGTATGGTGATGATCCTCGTAGAGTACGTGGATGACATACTCTTGATAAGAAAGGAGTTTCGTATGCTACGCTCGGTCAATCTCCGCTTATCACAATGATTCTCCATATAGGATCAAAATGATACCTCCTAAATCCTGGATTTTGGATCTATGAGATAGATCTAATTGGATGTCAGGAATCTCACTAGTAGTAGTAAGATGGTATCAATCGATCCTGAGGAGAATCACTGGAAGGGTTCCAGGGTGGTAAAGACGAATGAATGTCAGTCACAGGCATTGTCTTTACCCTCAGTGGAGGGACGGTATGTTGGAAGAGTTCCAAGCTAGATACCGTGGCATACTAGACGATAAAGGCAGGATACATCGCTACTAAAGATGCTACCAAAGAGGCTGTTTGGGTGTATATTGGTTCATGAGATGAACTACGTTCCTACCATTGTGAGTCAATGGAGTTGTGGCTTATGCCGAGGAACGCCGGTCCCATCAGTGATCCAGACATATTCTAAGGCAGTGTCACCTGATCATGGAGATGGATGATCTCCAGGGTGATCGAGGTTTGGAGAGTAGACTCAGAGGACAACACAGCGGATCCACTCACAAAGGCCTGTTCCCAGAGAGAGATTTTATGGGATGGTTGAGTATGAGATACTTCAACCACTGCTATCAGATGGCCCTAGTGCAAGTGGGAGATTGTTAGTTATATGTATGCCCTAGAGGCCATTACTGTACATAGGATGTATATTGTAGTGGATGCTGGGACATATATAGGGAGGACTTTCTTGCTCGACATGATAGTATGCTATCTGGTTACACTTTACCTTAACGTGTATACTGGGTGTCTCTCTGTTACATGTTGGTAAAGCCCTTAGGATGTGTACTTGACTACCTGGACTATGATGGGGATCATACTAGTGGGGACATGGTAGTCCATAAGTACATCCTTCAAAGTCCCTAGTCATGGGTGTATCGAGACGGGGCATCGATATACCAGAGTAGACTAGCGTATACCTTCTCGACCCATACAGATGGGCGATGGATGATCCCATATCCATTGGTGTTTGACATCAGAGATGATGTACGGGTGCTCAGTGGAGACTGGGTACACAGGATGGACTCACCGAGAACTCCCAGATGGAATTATACCTTACGTCAGATGGCAGTTCTCTGGTGACACTGGTACAGAGTAGTCTGTTGACCCGAGATCGTCATAGAGTCTTGTGTGGTTCCCACTGTGCTTTGATTTCCACCTTACCACGTCCAAGAGGGCGTGCAAAATGGTGGTTTTTGGGTACAGTCCCGAGTCACATGGAGGCAATGAGCGATAGGAGGGGATTCGTCTCTCCCGGTATAGGGAGTTGATGTTGCGCTGTGTTCGATTGGCTATAATAGGAAATCCCTGGCCAGGGTTGCTGAGATTTACTGGTAAGTGTTACCAGTAGTATCTCGAATTGTTATAGACCTCATATCGACACGACTTATCGAGCTATTGGGGTCTGACGTTTACCACCCCTAGGCGAGATATGCGACATATCAGACGATCAGACCGGACTGTACGGTAGTGTTACTGGTTGGATTCACTGGAGTGTGAGCGGGCTTGCTCGTCGATCTTCAGATCGCTCAATACCCGGGTGGCCGTTACGTTTAGCAGACCGCTTGCGGCTTGTGGGTGTTTGATATGATCATCACCTGCTGCCGGCGTATTGACGAGTCTTTAGAGTCCTACACAGAGGTTTCCTGGCTCAAGCGAAACGAAATAGGAGCGCATATGAGATATGTGCGGGACCGAGAATAATACGTGTATGTGATACCGTATTCCATTCTCGCGATGAATGTGTCGAATGGTTGTATGCGATATAACCTAGTTATCGAATCAAGGATTGATTCGATAAGCCGATACATTGTATACTAGTCGGTTGTGTGCGACATGACCGGATCATTGAATCAAGTGTTGATTTAATTATTTAATGCATAATTATATATTTGATATATTACTTTGCATTAACTAGTATCGGTTCACTTTAAATGGATTTTCTCACTCGGATATGCGCATTGCATATGCGGTATGATTTTGTGCACTTGCTTGTATCATGTTTGATGATACATGCCTTTTGGTTAAGTGTAAAGAATTAAACCTTGGTTAATGAAATGGTTAGGGTTTACTATTTCCTTATTCATTTTATTTATTTATTTGTTTATTCTTTTTGGAAAATAAATGGCATGAAAAGAAAATGGTGGCTTGATTTGTATTCTAGTTGAAGCTTCATGAAGCTTTGACCTAAGTGACCATTTTTGTCTCATGCTTAACCCTAACCATTCCCACTAACCCTAGTTTAGTCTCTACACTTGACCATGGTTTACATTATGATAAGTATTCATTTTCTTTTCATTTTATAATAACTTATCATAATATTAGCTTCTTCTTCTTCATCTTCTTCAATGAAGAAAGCTTCACTTCATCAATGGTGACTTGATGGAATGAGTGAGAAATCCAATTCTAAAGTGAACCCACCTCCTATTTCTTCATCCTCTACCTCTTACCAAGTAGTAGAGTGTGTTTCCTTCACAAGTTTTCTTGACTTGGTGAAGTTGGAGCTTGATCTAGCGATGCCTCGACGTAGATCATCTTCGGCACGAAGCCGACGACCTTGCCCGCCCATTTCTCCGATGAAGCCGACGCTAGAGCCCGGGTTTCCATTTGGACAGCGAGGAGACTTCATTGCGGAGCTATGGAGGTGGAGGACCGGATCTACAAAAGTTGTATTTCCGTTACACTTTAGTTAAGTTGTTAACTAGTTTTGTTTTCGCCTAGACTTCTAGTTAACGATCCGTATTAGGGTTTCTCGGCACCCGTAAAATTTGAAATTGGCATGGTTGATGCCTTGTGAGACCTCTTGGAAGTGCCTAGGAACCCTACACCTTTAATATGCTCATATTGCTGTTTTATGTTGCATATATTATATTTTATGGATTTACGCATTGAGATATGGATTTCATGTGATTTATGGATTTGAGAACTGTGGGGGGGGGTATTTCAAGAAATTTATGTATTGTTTGAAAACCTGGTTTCTCTTGATATGATATTTCAGTACGTCCACCATGTGTTTTCTTGGTTCTGAGATTGATTATGTAATACCCGAGGCGAGGAGTGGACGATGCCGTTTGCTGGTGCATGGTGGACCCGGTATGGTACCCCGAGGCAAGAAAGGTATGTCGATAGATTAGCCGATGAGCCTAGCAGGGGATGTGCACTGCCTACCGGTGATAGTATTTTGACTCGTCGGATATCTGGAGGATATCGACCGAAGTCGAGAGATGGTTATGGGCCGATCCGTTCTGCTGGAGCCCGAGGGTCGTTCCCGTAGACTGACAGAGCCCGAGATATGAGGATTTACGTGTCGATGCTGGACATGGGTTTCATGATGTTTCGAGTGCTGATGTGGGACACTCCGGTTCCATGATTTTGATGTGTCGCGAGGGACACACGTTGATTTATATCCTCATTTTTACATGCATATGTTTTCATGATATTTACATGCATGATATTATTGTGTCATTGGTTGACACGTAGATGAGATCCATATGCATACAGGCATTGATTATGGTTGGATGAGAT
The DNA here is from genome assembly GCA_030015575.1 of Agapanthus africanus. Classification (NCBI taxonomy): domain Eukaryota; kingdom Viridiplantae; phylum Streptophyta; class Magnoliopsida; order Asparagales; family Amaryllidaceae; genus Agapanthus; species Agapanthus africanus. Next base: position 366,849,031 of record CM057345.1, read on the forward strand.
CCACTTGCTGATAGGCATTGATTTATGTGTTAGCACATATGCAGATACGGTCAGCCTAGATATCATAGTATTACCTTTATGATATAGTTGACTTAGGAATCGTTGTTTATTTCGATTTCTACTTGCTGGTGTTTTTTTACTCACGAGTTGGCAACTCACCCCCGTTGTGCCACAGTTCTTGCAAGTTCACCACATGGATCAGTAGCGGCATCGCTGGCACACTGCTTGCATTCGGGTGTTTTGTTTTTGTAAGTGGTACATGTCGGATCGTGCCACTCTTGTATTATAATTACTATTGTATCTAGTCAACTCCATCAAATTAGAAACTAGTATTTGTATATGTTGAAGACTTAAAAGACTTATAGTTGCAAAACTTGAGCGATGGGTTTTATGTTCGCTTTTGGGGTAGATATCTTGCTTTACTTTATTTCCTTGTGTGGATCTTCGCTGTTGGGCGTCGTATATAATTTTATGCTTGTGGTGGTTGTTTCCGCCGTTGGGCGTGATTTGCTCCCGTTTAGGGATGTTTTATTTATATTCTGTGTTGTACCGGTTCTCGGGGTTAGTTTTTACTAAGGAGGTGCTGCCCAAATTTTTCAAAAGACAAAACATCATTTATTATACCTTTATTTCAAAGCTTCACCTCTTTATTTCTTAAAAAGGTTTAGATTTCTAGGTTTCAGCTTACTTAAATTTCGTTACGCCTGTAGACGTCGCGTGATTTATGTGCTGGTCACGAGCTAATATTTCGGGTCGTGACAATAATTTTTTTTTAAATTCCGCCTCCCCACAAGTGCGTGGGGTGTGCGACATCGACTTACACAAATGAATCTAAACTGTACAACTACTATTGCACTAGAGGCTATCCAACATGACAATCCGAATAAACCATCACAGATATAAACATCACAGCAACAGGAACAAGTATGTGCAACCCTGTCTAAATGACATATAGCGAATAGACGACGTTTGAAAACACATACACCACATCATAGAGATCAACGATGCAAAAGTTTCAAGTTCTAAACTTTCCAAGTTGCCCCAAAGCAAAGATAACACTAATTGAAATCTGGGGCAAAACAAACAAGACAAAAATTATCAATTTCCAAAACCCAAGACATTGGATGAAAACGAGGTGCAGATGTGAATAGTAAACTGCCCAAAGCGAGGTTTTGGGGATTTTGGGCGGTTTTGTCATGGCCAAATGTTCTAGTTTTTATTGTGTGTCACTATCATCTCAAGAGTAAGCCTCTGCACTTGTTTAAATAAATTTTAGAGACCAAAAAATCTTACACAGAGAACGGGGTTTTGAAAATCAGAATTTTTTGGTTTTGAAACTAAAGCATCATCCACTACTAGTTTCTAATATTTGGGTGGCTCTGATACCATGTTGGGATTCCTAACGCGCTGGCTACTTACCGCGGTCATTGCAGAAAGAAAAACTTTGACTTTTAAAAAACCGGCGCTAGAAAACACATCCTAGAATCTAACCAAATATTAAAACTAGCAAGCTAAAGAGATCTAGCTAATGTGATAAGATGTTTATACCAGAAGATCCGTGTCCTTCGGGTCATCACTCATCTTCTTAAGCTCCTGGGGATCCTTGATCAACCTTGCTAGATTGCCTTCTTGATCCTAGATGATCCACCCGAGAGTTTGTGATCCAAGCTAAGCTTCACTAATGAAGCAACTCAACAACCTAGTTTGCTAATCTAGATATCTAATGTCACGACCCAAAATTTGGCACGTGACCGGCATTTAAACCACGTGACGTCAACAGGCGTAATGCAATTTAAGTAAGCCGAAAACCCAGAAATCTAAACCAACAAAGAAGTAAGTGATAAAAACATTGTTAAAAACATTTGGAAATCTCAAGTAAAAATCATTAAACTTAAGTTTATTTTCTTGAAAATTTCGGCAACACCTCCTTTGTAAAACCCAGCCCCGAAACGGGTACAAACATATGATATAAGTAAAGCATCCCCAAACGGGAGAAAATCACGCCCAAAGGCGGAAACAACCACCACAAGCAAATATACAACGCCGTAGTGAAGAAATAGACAATATAAGTGAAAACAACATAAAGAGATAAAACTACATAATAAAAGCCGGCTCACACGAGTTCAACACCCAGAGTCACAAAATAATACAATATCGTCCTCACAACTCGTCTCTAAGTAAATACATGAAAGTGGTAGATGGAGAGTACTAGATATAATGAAATATACAATGGATATAAAATCGGATAACCGCAACCCACCTATAGCAAAATGGCTCACAACCAACCGTAGCGGTATCCGCTGAAAAAGATATAATAAGAAGTCCTGCCGCGACTACTCTGATGGTCAACCTGCAAAACAATGTGGCACAACGGGGGTGAGTTGCCAACTCGTGAATAGTAAGTAATATCGTACAGATAAACGCAGGTATGCACGTACAGCGATAATCTATCACATGTAATCTGATAGTATCAATATGGTAATCTGGATATGCAACAATCATGAAAGGTACTCTATCAGGTACTACAAATACATGAAGCAATGCATATCAAATGAATGCTAAGTATGGGATAAAACATGTCATCATCGTGGAAATACCGGTGTCCATCAACGACACCCCAAATCCCAATACCTCAAGCGCCGGTCACTCTGACCGGCCCTCATATCCTGTAAATCTCATGGAACCTGAGTGCCCAATATCGGCACTCGAAAACATCATGAAAACTCGTGTCCAACATCGACATAAAATCCACATATCTCGGGCTCCGTCAGTCCGGATCGGCCCACGGGATCCGTCAGTCCGGATCGGCCCATATCTATCTCATGACTCCGGTCGGTATCCTCCGGGTAACCGTCAGGTCCAACCAATCACAGGTAGGTAGTAGTCCCTCTACCAGGCTCATCGTCTACTGCACAACATCCTTTTCTTGCCCCGAGATACCATTCCGGGTCCACCATGAACCCGCAAACGGATCATCCAGCTCCTCGAATCGGGTTTCTAACATAAGTCTCAGAACCGAGAAAACTCATGGTAGACGCACTGAAATATCATATCAAGAGAAACCGGGTTTTCAAAACAATGCATACTTTCTTGAAATATCCCCACGGTTCTGAAATCCATAAATCACATGAAATCCGTATCTCAATGCGTAAATCCATGAAATATGATATATGCAACATAAAACCATAATTGAGCATATCAAGGGAAAACCGCTCTTTTAAACGAATCACGTTTTTAAATATATCATGCGGTTCCCAATTTCTCCAGAATCAAATCCAACATCATATAAAGGTGTACATGTAGCAATAGCAAGTGTGGGTGTATACATGTAAGTATGTATGCACGATGTATTTCATATGCGCAATAGAACAAGAATCAACGTCTCAATGTCAACAACGAATACAATACCACATATGTGTATAGGTTGTGCGTGTCATGGCAATTACCGATGGTGTGGTTGTAGCATACAATTTAGTGCTCGTGCAACATGAACCGTCAGTAATGGTGCAGTGTCCTCTAGGTACTAAGTCAAGGCACAACAAGTAATGGTATGTAATGATGCTCATGCCGAATCAACATATATGAATATAAACATGCAGCTATAATATCATATCATGCCCTGATGCATAACGCCATATGGGCGATTTCCCCGTAGTTATTAAATCTACTCACCGGTGATCTCGAGCTAAGTAAATCCGACCACTTGCTTCCCTTTCTTCGCAGCGTCCGAAATCCCCGCCTGCGATCCTATTAACCCAAAACACAATAACGCGTGGATTTAGCAAACTACGCATTAATAACGAACACAACGCCAATATAACGAATTGGTTCCCTTAGGCTACAAAAAGGGGGTTCGCTTAGTGGCTAATGTGTGTAACGACATCATCCAAACAAACCCACGACAGAAGCTACCCGAAACACTAAAACTACTTCGGATCAATCGTATCGCACTTAGTCGAAACATTAAAACTAGCAATTTGATCCCAGATTTTACCCACCGTCAAAACCTAAAACTCCAGCAGTACCAAACACCCTAAAAAACTGCAGACAGCTACCCATAAAAACACAACACCCCAGTCCCCCACACTTCCGAGCTCGCCGAAATTTACCCCAATGTTGCCGGTTGAACCGTGTCAGGTGGGGTTCGTGTTTTAGGTGTACACTCAGGGTCTCTAGTACAACACCACTACATCGCTAGATTTTCCAGTAAACACTCATGGTCATAGCAGATTACAGACATCCTAAAACGACACTAAAAACACGATACGTGCACAAAACTATATCTTTATCGTTCTAAACAGCGACCACTATGCAACACAACAATATAACAACCTAATTAACAGTTTAGAGGTCGTTACCTATCCACACTTGCTCAAAACCCTAGCTTTCCATGCTCCAAGTGATCTTATTAGCTAAACTTGGCTTTGCGAAGGGGTTTAATGAGTTGTAGTGGAGATTTGGTTTGGGTTTGTGAGGATTTATGAAGGTTTTGGGTAGGGTTTCAGTTGAGAGTGTGAAGGAGATAATGAGGTGAAGAAAATAATGAGAATGAGAGTTGTGAATGAGAGAGTGAGGGAAATGAGGGTGTATGTGTGAGTGAGGGTGAGGGAATGAGGGGTGAGAGTAGTAAAAGCCATGCCTCCCTCTTCTCTCTCCTCATTAAATGCAAGCCATACCTCATCATGCATGTCAACCCTCTCTCTCTCCCTCTCTCAAGTCACAAATTCAAACCTTATTTATTTTTAAAACTAAACAATTTAAATAAATACACACACTTAATGGAATGGGGTTAAGGTGCCATGACTACTTAAGCATGGTTAACCCTAGGTTAACATGCACATGTGTGTGCAAGCCCAAAATAAATATTAATAAAATATTAATTAATTTTTATAAAATATTTGAAAACTATTTTGGTAAAATTTTTATTAAAAACCCGCATTATTGCTTAATCAAGACTAATCGCATTCTAAGGTGTTACAATCTTCCCCCCTTAAAGAAATTCGTCCCCGAATTTAAAAATCTTATTATGCGTACCTTCAAAGAGATGAGGGAATTTCGTCCGCATCTCACTCTTGGCCTCCTAAGTGACCTCTTCACTATTTAGGCCACACCAAAGAACTTTCACAGATGGCAAGACCTTTGACTGAAGTTTCTTCACCTGCCGATCCAATATAACTACCGGCTGCTCGGTGAATGAAAGATTGCATTCTAGTTGAACGGTCTGGTGCTGAATCATGTGACAAGGGTCATGAAGGTACTTGTGAAGTATCGATACATGGAATACGGGGTGAACATCTGGAAAACTGGGTGGAAGTGCCAAACGATAGGCAACGGTACCAACTCATTCAAGGATCTCAAAAGGACCTACAAATCTGGGACTAAGCTTCGCTTTCTTCCCAAATCTCATCACGCCCTTCATTGGAGAAATCCGTAGGAATACAATATACCCCACTGCGAACTCAAGCCTGCGACGACGACAGTCGGCATAAGACTTCTGTCTGCACTAGGCTGCTCTCATCCTATCCTGAATCAACTGGATTTTCTCCATAGTCTCTTGAACTAGCTGGGGGTCCTGCTCTCGCTAAGTTCGATCCAACAGACTGGCGATCGACACTTTCTACCATACAAAGCCTCAAAAGGTGCCATCTAAATCATCTCTTGATAACTGTTATTGTAGGAGAACTCTATCAATGGCAAGTGACGATCGGTATCAGGTATATATAAACGAGTCCCAAAATGTGGAACCTGGGTGAACACTATAAGCTGACTGATGTGCTTGTTCTAGGATCTCGCGTCTCAACCCATCGGTATCAGGTATATATAAACGAGTCCCAAAATGTAGCACACCCTGGTAAACAATCTCAAACTCCGAATCTCTACCCTGCCGAATATGCTCAAGAATCTCAGATGTGCCTCACGAATACGATCTAGTAGAAGTGGACGAGCGCGGACATGAGCAAGCTACCCCCTAGTGGAAATGAACTCAAACTGTACTCTACTGTCGCACAAGATCTGCTAATCTACCAAAGACTGTCTCTGAACTGCGCTCAACTGGGACAAGCTACCCCCGGGCCTACGACTCAAAGCATCGGTTACTTCATTCGCCTTGACTGGGTGATAAAGGATCTCACAATCATAATCCTTCACAAGTTCCATCCAACGGTGTTGTCTCAAATTCAGATCCCGCTGCTGGAAGATGTACTTTAAGCTCTGGTGGTCTGTGAAAATCTAACACAACTCCCCGTATAAGTAGTGTCTCCAAATCTTAAGCGCAAAGACCACCAATGCCATCTCAAGATCATGAGTGGGATAATTCCGCTCGTGCTTCTTCAACTGCCGGGAAGCATAAGCGATAACTCCATCATGCTGTATCAATACACAACCGAGCCCCACTGAAGCATCACAATATATGACAAAGCCGCCCGATCCAGAAGGCAAAGATAAAACTGGTGCAGTCGTCAACCGAGTCTTCAACTGCTGAAAACTCAGCTCGTATGCGTCAGTCCAAAGAAAAGGAACTCCCTTCATAGTCAGTCCGGTCAGCGGTGCAGCGATACTCGAGAAGTCCTGCATGAAACGACGGTAATAACCGGCTAAGCCTAAAAAGCTGCGGACCTCTGTCACTAATATAGGTCTGGGACAAAGCTGTACGGCCTCGATCTTCCTCGGGTCCACACGAATACCGTCTCCCGTAACTACATGACCAAGGAAGTCAACACTCTCAAGCCAGAAGGCACACTTCGAGAATTTAGCAAACAGCCAGTGCTCTCTCAATATCTGCAAAGCAATCCTCAAGTGCTGCTCATGCTCCTCTCGACTCTTGGAATAAACCAGAATGTCATCAATAAATACAATAATAAACTGGTCGAAGAACGGCCTGAAAATACGGTTCATGAAATCCATGAACAGTGCTGGGGCATTGGTGAGTCCGAACGACATCACCAAAAACTCATAATGCCCGTAGCGCGTACGAAAAGCAATCTTCGGAATGTCATCATTCCGAACCCGCGACTGATGATAACCTGATCTCAAATCAACCTTAGGAAAATGTTCCGGACCCTAGAGTTGATCAAACAAATTGTCAATGCGAGGTAGAGGATACCTATTCCGCACCGTAACTCGGTTCAATTGACGATAATTAATGCACAACCTCAAACTGCCGTTCTTCTTCTTGACGAACAGAACAGGAGCTCCACAAGGCGAAACACTCGGACGCACAAGTCCCCTATCAAGCAACCCTTGCAGAGCTGATCCTTAAGCTCCCTAAGCTCCGCCGGGGCCATCCAGTAAGGCGGTATAGAAATAGGCCCCATGCCGGGGATCAGATCAATGCAAAACTCAATCTCACACTCTGGCGGCAATCCAGGTAACTCATAGGGAAAAACATCAGGAAACTCTCACACGATAGGAACCTGGTCCAATGAATCTACCGTGTCTCCGGTATCACGAATGAAAGCTAAGAATCCCCAACATCCCCTCTTCAAAAGCCGACTAGCGCAAAGGGCTGAAATCAAACTTTGAGGGGCGGCACCACGGTCCCCCTGCACAACAAGAACTGACTCGCCGGGAAAGAAAAAAATGACTGTCTTCACACGGCAGTCCACACACGCGTAGCAAGTAGCTAACCAGTCCATGCCCAGGAGAACGTCGAAGTCCAACATCTCAAGAACGATCAAGTCGACGGACGAATCTCTATCTCCAATTCGGATGACACACGACCGAAACACGTGTCGCACAACAAACGACTCGCCAACAGGAGTAGTCACGACAAGCAGCTGATCAAGCAAGCACGACTCTCGGCCCAACCTCGGCACAAAGTGTGTAGAAACATACGAGTGCGTAGATCCCAGATCAAACAAAATGTATGCACCAAAAGAACATACTGAAAGAGTACCTGAGACTACTGCATTGGATCATGTGCGTCCTGATGAGTCAAAGAAAATACTTGAGCCTGCCCACTACCGGCAACTGGCTGTCCTCCGCCTTTACCACCCCTTCCTCTGTGAACAAACCCTCCACGACCATGACCTCTCTAAGCATAAGAATGACGTGGAGCAACAACAGGCGCAAGAGGCAACTCTCTCTGAGGTGGAGAAGGTGGTAAGGTAACATATGGTACGGCTGCCTCATCCTCATATGGCTCAGTACAATCTCGAACACGATGATAAAAACTCCCACGCCGGAAACATCCAGACGATAACTGCTGACCCTCCTGGGATAAGAGCTAAACAACCGGCCTCATCCCAAGCCTCTGCTACTCCCACGACCTGATTGAAATCTGTCGCGACGTCTAAACATCTGTCTCCATGCTGATACTGTTAGTTTTATGTATGCCCTAGAGGCAATTACTGTACATGTGATGTATATTGTAGTGGATGCTTGTGTTAGTCATATGTATGCCCTAGAGGCCATTACTGTATATTGTAATGGATGCTTGAACATATATAGGGAGGACTTTCTTGCTCGACATGATAGTATGCTATTTGGTTGTACTTTATCTTAACATGTACTCTGATTGTCTCTATGTTACATGTTGATAAAGCCCTTAGGATATGTACTCGACTACTGGGACTATGATGAGATCATACTAGTGGGCCACGGTAGTCGACGAGTACATCCTATAACTGTTCCTAGTCGAGGGTGTATCGAGACGGGGCATCGATACACCAGAGTAGACTAGCGTATGCGCTTCTTGACCTATATGATGGGCGATGGATGATCCCATATCCATTGGTGTTTGACATCAGAGAAAGTATACGGGTGCTCAGTGGAGACTAGGTACACTGGACGAACTCGCCGAGATCTCCCAGATTGTATTATACCTCACGTTAGATGGCAGTTCTCTTGTGACACTAGTACAGAGTAGTCTGTTGACCCTAGATTGTCATAGAGTCTTGTGTGATTCCCACTGTGCTTTGATTTCCATCATACCACGTCCAAGAGGGCGTGGAAAAAAGTGGCTTTTGGGTACAGTGACGAATCACATGGAGGCAATGAACGATAGGAGGGGATTCGTCTCTCCCGGTATAGGGAGTTGATGTTGCGCTGTGTTCGATTGGCTATAACTGGAAATCCCTGGCCAGGATTGCTGAGATTTACTGGTAAGTGTTATCAGTAGTTTCTCGAACTGTTATATACCTCATATCGACACGACTTATCAAGCTACTGCGGTCTGACGTTTACCACCCTTATGCGAGATATGCGACATATCAGACGAAGAGACCGGATTGTACGGGAGTGTTACTGACTGGATTCACAGGAGAATGTACAGGCTTGCTTGTTGATCTTCTGAGCGCTCAATACTTGGGTGGCTGTTACGTTTAGCTGACCGCTTGCAGCTTGTGGGTGTTTGATATGATCATCACCTTATGCCGGCGTATTGACGATGCTTTAGAGTCCTACACAGAGGTTTCTTGGCTCAGGCAAATCGGAGTAGGGGCTCATATGTGATATGTGCGGGACCGAGAACAATACGTGTATGTGATACCGTATTAGATTCTCGCGATATGAGATATCGGCCGGGTATATGTGATATAGCCGGGTCATCAGATCAAGTGTTGATTCGATGAACTGATACAGATTATATTAGTCGGTTATTTGTGAAATAGCCGGATTATCGGATCAAGTGTTGATTCGATGATTTAATGTATAATTATATATATGATATATTAAATTACATTAACTAATATTAGCTCACTAAAAGATTCTTTTTCTCACTCGGGTAATACATTGATATATATGCGATATATGTTAATTGTATTATTTTATTTTGTTTCAAAATATATTATATATGTGATATATAATATTGTAACATAATATGATTATTAATGCAACATGTTTAGTGGAGATTAAACAAGGTTAGGGTTTGAATTGGGTTAGTTCTTTCATGAACCTTCTAGAAGGTTTTCTTTTGTTTTGTGCTAAGATATTATGGTTGATATTTTAAGTGACTCATTTTTTAACCCAACCCAAACCCTAGCCCTAGTTAAATCTCTACATGAGTTATCCTTGTCATCCTTGACCATGGTTACATTTATAATCATATTAACATTTTCCTTATTCATCACAAAAGGAATTAATTCATTTTTCTTCTTCTTCTTCAACCTTGAGCTTTGAGAAAGTTTTCTAGGTTTTCATTTTATGATGATTAAGAGTGAGAATTTGAAAACAAATGAGAGCTAAAATCCTACTTTGTCATCCTAATCTATCCTAGCCATTTAGATTAGGGTGTTCACTTCATTTAGTGAGTGAGAGCTTGTGTTAATGAAACTTCAAGGTAGATCATCTTTGTTATCGAAGATCCGAAGCAAGCTTGCAACTTTCTCTTCGTGGAGCCTCTCGAGAGTCCGGAACTTGATGATCGGAGCGAAGGACCTCAACACGGAGCTTTAGAAGTGAAGGACCGGACTACAAAGGTTGTAATCCCAAACTCTTAGATGTTAAAGTGTTTAACATGCTTTGTTTCGCCTAATCTCTAGTTTAAAGATCTTGGTTAGTGTTGTTCGGCACGTCTAAATTTTAAATCGGGCATGGTTGATGCCTTATAGACCCTTGTGAGAGTGCCTAGTAACCCTACAGTGGTATCAGAGCCAAGCTAGAGTTTTAGGAAAAGTATAGGCGAAGTTTTAAGTCCGATCGAACTCCGAATACCCGTAAAAACCTAGTTTCTGGAAAAAATTTCAAAATGTGATTTTTTGTGAATTAAAATAGCTCAGAAAATTCAGCAGGGAAATATAGGAATTACTGTAAAATACGACCACCTAATTCAATTAATGCGCCGTGGAACCGCGGCCATAACATGCATTGTGCGGCGGTTCCGCGTCCGTATATGAAGATTAGGCACTCAATTTTATACAGTAACATCCGTAGGTGTCTCTGCATGTTTCTGGGAATTTTTAAATTGTACTCAAGTGTTGAGTTTTCTGGGATGTATTGGGGACTCGGTGATTCGATCGGATAATTTGATTTCGTTTAAGTTTTTTCCGGGTAATTTTAGAAACTGTTAAAAAGTTCAAACGGATATCAATAACTCACTTTTTCCCCTGTCGGAAAATTTTTCAAAAGTTGCATTTTTCCGTAGTTTAAGAACGTTCTAAGTCGTGCAAGTAACGCGGTGGACCCTCTAGAAGAACACAAACCTTAACTCGATTATGTGACCGTCTTGAACTGCCTCTAAGCCTTAGGGTTTGTGGCAGTACGGCGTTGCCACATGTGAGGCGTTGGCTTGACCCTTCAACGGCTGGACCATTGGTACTGTGGCATGTGATGGATGTTTTTAAACTAATTTCAAGTGTTGAGCTATTTGGGAAAACTTGGGTGTTTGATTATTCGATCGAAAAGTTTAACATTGTCTATTTATCTGGAATGTGATACAATATTTGGAATTCACAAATAGTTATGAGATAACTAGTTTGAATGTTATAAATCTAGCAGTTCAGTCTCATTTGATCGGTTTCCACGGGATTTTGATGTGATCAAAAGTCCGTTGCAACCACGTAGTGTACGCGGATACTCGCCGAGTAAACTTAATAGACGGCTACGCCCCATAACCCCAACCAAGTGACTGTAGGAGAACCCCGTCGCCAAAAGCATCCATTCGGGTGCTCGCGGCAGCGGTGTTCCGCCTTAGTGCACTTCGTTGATGGCATCCGGGGGTGCGGTCGTCTACTAAAGTTTACGACGAGCATTCGATCAGGATGTCGGGAAGCTTGTTGAATTGCCCGACTAGATATTGAAAAGTGTTTTCGAGATCGAGACTAAAATGCGGGGTTTATAATTGTTAGGCATGCGATGTCTAAGGAATTCATTTGGTTAGGCATGTGATGTCTAACTAAGTTGCGGATTCCAACTATTGTAGTTTTACACTTTCTTTTCTGTGACCGTAAGCGTAGTATATGGTGTATCGACGGCTTCATTGCTATACATCAACGACAATCGGGATACGCATACTTGCTTACGTTGATGATATGAGATATTATGTGTTGCTGTGATATGTTATATTGGATAGTCGCGTTTTGAATAGCCGGGGGTTTTATATGAGATGAGGGTTTTTATTTTCATTCATGTAAAATTCATTTGTATGTAATATTCTTTTATTGGGGCACTTCCGGGCTGAGGATGATGTCACCGTCGTATATTATTTACTTTTCCGCATTAGGTAGACCCGAGGCGTGGAGCACAAGTAACCGGGTTCTAAGGTCCAGTGGGAGACCATCTCGAGGAGTCGAGATCGGGTCTCCTAACCCTAGAATTGGCAGTGTTGCTTGCCGCTCTCGTAGGGGTCTAGGGATGTGGGTTTGGCTATTTATCGCGACCGTGGAATCCGTGTTTTATACAGGCTCGTATTAAAACACGGACGTCCTATTATATCCAATATTTCATATATGTTTCTTCTGCTGCAATATTCTGTGATGAGATCATATTACTGCCTGAGACGAATGTTTATATTATATATATGAGATATATGTTATATTGCAGATTTCGTTTCAAATATGATGCTTGTGAAGCATAATAAAATGTGACTTCATTAATGAGATTAATGAAATAAAAGGAACCTAAAGATGTTGTAGAAACTTGTTTAAAAACTGGTAGCTCTGGTTCTTGCTTTGCATAGCGGTGTTCCTTGTAGAACATCCAGCACCTTATTCGATAAGGAAAGAGCCGAGATCCCTTCACTGGGAGTGATCTCTTTAGTGAAACTAGCAGATGCTACAAACACGGTTTGTCTTTTGATTGCTTCTATAGTTTTTGCTTTGCATAGTGATATTTGTGAAATATCCTGCACCTTATTCGATGAGGAAAGAGCCGACGATCCCTTCACCGGGAGTGACCTCTTTAGCGAAACTAGAAAAGCCTAAAAAACACTCCATTTAAAATCACTCGATTCTACAATGATATCAAGTTCATTACGCAAAGGGATTTCTTAAAAACCTGTCGTAGCCCTCCGTCATTTCAGATAAGTAGTATTTAGTATTCGTGCTGTGTTTGTTGACCTCTGTCAAGGCGTAGTGTGCGGTAGCTGATTAGTGCTTATCTGTATAAGCATATGATGTGATTGTTTTAGGGTAGTCGTGCGACCTTATTGACCTCTGTCAAGGGTCGTGCGGGTGGGTTTACTTCAATCAGGAAATGACGGGTTGAACTTGACTAGCAGCCAATGGTTTGTTGATCTTTGTCAAGGTCATAGGATGCTAGGTGTAAAATATTAATTTCAAGTGTTGAAATTTGCAATGAGATTGCATACATTTTATGAGATAGTTGGATCACGATACCCGCTGCGAGTAAGAGTTACTCCTGGGAATGTTTTTCACATTACAATTAGCCGATCAAGTAGGTGTCTAGAAAGGTGTTAACGGGGTTACGGCCCTGGGAAAATGAGGTTTACTTTAATTAGGTCTGTGCGAAATCACGGGGAACCTCCCTCAAAGTACTGGCACTGGCCTGGCTGAAAGATTGGTGAACTTGTAGCGTGTAATTAATCCCGGCTAGTCTTTCTTTTTAGGGTTTGAAGGGGGATTTGATTAAAACAGTGGGAGACATCCTGATTAGATAAATTGATAACCAATCTAATCTTATAAAAGCACACGCTGAGTGTTTTCTTCTCTCACTCTCCTGGTAGCGACCATGTCACGCCTTAATCAAGATAATAATATAGATGTATTGACCGAACCCGCTTGTTATACTGTGCTAAGGAACGTTGGTCCCACTCCAACTTATAATTGTTATAAGACAGAGCAGGAAATAGGGGATTACCAGAATTCCCGTGCCGCCCAAACGAAGAAAGTGCATGTTGATGCATCTTCTTCGGGTGTGTTCATTACACAGAACTGTTTCTCAGTATCCTTTACGTCTTGGGTATGAGATACCGGATCAGGATCCCGCATATGTAATTTTGTACATGGGCTACAGATAGGTAGAGAACTGAGAACGGGTGATAAGTTTCATGAGATAGAAAAGATGCAAGTGTTGCAGCCAAGTCTGTTGGTAGTTATCACCCTGTATTATCGGAATACATTGATTCTGAACGAATGTTATTAGATACCGAACCTGATATACAACATCATATCAGTCTCTTTATTAGTAAAGAAAGGATATAATTTTGTATTGTTGGATAATGTTTTGAACATTTCCTATATCAAGAGTTGATCGGCATGTTATCTAAAAGCATAGACGTTCTAAATCAAACCACAGTTCTTAATGTACAGAACACATACAAGAGGAAGAGTTCAGAAATGAACGAATCCTTCTTGAGGCATTGTAGACTAGGTCATATCAATGCAACCCGACTAGCTGAAGTTACATATAGATGCATATTTAAATAAGTTTGAATTTACATCTTGTGAAACTTGCCGGTCATATCACAGAGATATGATGACCACAGCTCCGTTTATTGGAAACAGAGAAAGAGTTAGTGAACTCTTGGGATTGTGTCACGACCCGAAATTACGGAACATGACCGGCACTTAAACTACGAACGTCTCAAGGCGTACGTATTCTAAGTAAGCCGAAAACCCAGAAATCCAAACCAAGAAGAGTAGTAGAGTGAAGGAAAACCAATTTAAAACAAGTAGTTTTAATAGCATAAGCCGAATTATGCGGTTTTTAAGAACATCAAAATTTTACTGAAAATTTCGGCAGAGTCTCCTTTGTAAATACTGGCCCCCAAACGGGATACAACATGAATAGTATACGAAATCAAGAAAAAAGGCATCCCCAAGCGGGAGCTAGCTCTTCGTCAAACGACGGTCACAACCACACAAGCAATATAATATACAACGCCAACGGCGAGGATCAAAACTCAAAAGGAACTCAAAACCACCAGAAATATAACGAGCGACTCTAAGGTCGAAAGAATAAACAACACTGGTCTCTAACTCAATAAATACATGTTTGGTTGATGGAACTTCTAGATACAACAGAATAATGATATACAAAGTATATAATGGGGGTATGATACAAGTAAACCCACCTACTAGCAAATCACCCGGATGAAACTGAGCCCGCAAGCCGTAAAGAAACCTGTACGGCAAATCTGCAAGAAACTGGGGCACAACGGGGGTGAGTTGCCAACTCGTGAATAGAAAAACATCTACGCACAGAAATCGCATAAATAACGCAATCCTAGGTCAATGATCATAATATATCCTCAAAATAAGTATAACAGGCAGCCTATAACAATGACTAGGGTAATATCTAACCTGAGTATAATTTCATGTGCCTGTGTCAGTGCCTCAGGTAGCAATATATCATATGAGTGAGGTATGAATGCATGAAAACAGAATACATGTAAATGAAGAAACTGTTTTCATAAATTAGTGAGATTTTTATACCTTTAAAGTGAGGTATCATAAATGAAATCAGTATCAACCGTGTCTAGCATCGACATAAAACATAAATCTCACTGTCTCGAAATATCAATGTCTCAATCTCAATATCTAGGGCGCCGTCAGTCCGGACCGGCCCCTACCATCCATCTCAAGACCACGACGGTATCTTCCGGATATCCGACGCGTCGGGTAAAATCACCGGTAGGTAGTACTCCCCTGCCAGGCTCAACGTCATCACCACATTCCTCTTGCCCCGGGGTACCGCACCGGGTCCACCATGTACCCGAAACGGTTCGTCCGTCTCCTCGAATCGGGTTTCCAAATCCATCAGCAAACTCATGGTGGACGACTCATACATCATGGGAAAACCGCACTTTTTTATTTTAAAAGAGAGAATATGTTTATTTGTGTTTTTGCGGTTTTCCTCCAAATCCAGAAAATCTCATAGAAATCCAAATCCAAACCTCAATAGCATGCAAAATAGTGAATATATGCATGAGAATCCATGAATGCGGCATAACAATGAATAACAGTATGCATGAAATAGCAGGTAATAACTACAATGTCTAAACTATTCGCTAATAGGCTATGTCAAGCAATAATATATTTTCTAAGGTGTACGTGACATGGCAATTACCGATGAAGATGTGTGTGAGCCGGCAAGTAAGTGTACGTGGTACATACGCATCATCGGTAATGGTGCTGGTGTCCTATCAGCATGATATCAATAATGGAATATGCAGCAAAATAAATATGCGAGGCAGAGCGAACAACAATAATGTGCGGGAGCTGAATACTAGACACAACGATAACTAATCTGCAATAATCTAATATAAGTCCTACAAATGGTGCCTTTTGAAATAACACGAATCGTGGGGTTTTGAAAATAGGGGCTACGGTGTTTTTATGAAAAGATACGTCGTTTTTGAAATATCCGTAGATTCCCTTAAGCTGTCTTTAAAAAAAATGCCCACGATTCGTTAGTTTTTGAAATAGGTCAGAAGTCTAATCTAATCTAACAACTACACTAAACTATACGGCCGAACTAACAAGCTGAACTACAGGTAAGGAAACCGCCTAACATCTGAGTCGATATATAAATATATATAAGTCGGTGATCCCGCCTCAATAGTATCGCGTACGATACAGTATATCATCTGACATCCTCGAGTCATGAGCGCGGATCTATCATCAATATAGGCTCGTACGGTAAATCGTCGTACGGCATCCCAAAAGCTGGGTACGGTTCAATATCACACTATCTCATCACATTTCAGATATCACTTATCATATCATAATCTGGGGTACTGATCTAAGTCTAGTACAACTGATATCATCTACAAAGTATGAATGCGGGGGTAAACACACATCCCGAACCCGCAAGAATCACATTTCGTATCCCAAATACGAATCATATCAAATCACCGATCTCGCGGCACAAAGCCCACATCATCGACTCAACTCCAAAGTCATCCCATATCATCAAACACCGTGCAAGTATAAGAAACACACAAGTGTATGCGTGTGGGTGCAAATCTATCCTATGGTTCGCAACTAGGAACTACGCTAGTTATTTCTACCCCTAACTAACCATAACACACTAACTATCACACATAAAAATATACTACATAGTACTAATTACGGACTGCGGGGGTGCTATACGCCATCCACCCGACTACTCCCCGTAGATATAGATCTACTCACCTGGTCCTCGCTCACCGGTGCCGACGTCGCCACGCGCTTGCTTGTCGTCTCAAAGTCCGCATGGGGTACCTACATATCATAATTCACCGTATTGCATTAAAATCCGACTCATGACCAAAACGACTCACGAATCCCACATAGGTCAAAACCTATGGTTGCCTTTATAAATCAACCCCAAAACCCTCGATGTCGGCGTACAAACGCCAAACCATCGAGAAAAATCCAAACACATCAATCGTGATTTCAAAACTCACTAAAATTAAACAATTCGTTTTATTTTCCAAAAACCTAGTTAGCATAAATTCCCATTTCGGTTCAAAACTTGATGTTTTACCCAAACTAAATATTTTGACGATTCTAATGACCAAAATGCTCACTTAATATCATAATTAGGTCATACAAATCACCTCCATATTTTTAATCTCACGAATTAGCATTAACTCAAATTTCAAGTTTGCAACAAATATCGATTTTAACACTTTTCAAGGTAAAATTCACAATTTATCAATTAAGCATGGTTTTGCACGATCAAAGTCGCTAAACAACAAATTAAAATGCTAATAAAATCATCAAAATCTTAATTACATTTTAAATCTCAATTTTATATGTATTTCACTAAAACCTAGTTTGCAAATTACATAATTAATACAAATTTGAATTTAACAAAAGTATAAACTACCAACTAGATTAGTTTTGGCATAACAACAACATGTTAAACTATTCAATTATCCCATGATCAATTACAAGAACCCCAACTTAAATTCACAACCCTAATCTAGAATTTTCCAAACCCTCACTTAATAATTTCCACTTGAAATTAGAACCCAAGTTAACATTTAACTACTTAGCTTATGAAAACAATACCAACAAATTAACCACTAGATAAGATTATACCTCCAAGACTTGTAGATTAACATGCATCATAGCCTCCCAAATTAGCTTCTATGCCCCAAAATCCATGCTAGATGGGCTAAAGAATAATGGGTAAGTGTTGGATTTGAATTTAGCTTTGATTTTGTGTTAATTTTGAAGCATTTTGTGGATTTTTTTGTGATGATATGAGAGGGAGAAGAGGGGGGAAAGCTGCTGCAGTGGGGGGAGGTAAGTTTCGGCCAAAATAGGGGGGATGAGGAGAGAGAGAGAGGTGTTGAATGAAAGGGTCAAAGAAAGCCATACTTCAAGTCAACACTTAACATCTTTTCCTTTATTTTTCCTTTTCTTTTCTTTGTTTGTTTTGACTTTTAAGTGGGGAGATGAGTGGGGGGGCTGCTGAATTCAGAAAAGGGGTAGAGGAAATGGGTGTGTGTGGGTGTGGGTACGGGTGTGGGGTGGTGAAAAATGATAAATACAATACCCCAAACATCCATTTACGCTAAAAAAAAGCCTTTTTTCTTCAATAGTTTCTAAACCGTTTTGGCAAATGATTTCGTTCCAAAAACCACATGATAAATTTTTATTTAATGTTTTATGATGCACAAAATTTGTTTCAACTCATTCCAATTTGTAATTTTCCCTAATTAAATGTATTAGTGACGGCTTAAAATAATAATAAAATAATATTTTTTTCAGAAAATTTGAAATTTCACCAGCGGCTCAATAAACACCAAATAATAGCAATTACATATCTAGAATATATATATTTAATTTTTATAATAAGATATTTGTATTTTGACTTTTTACAGAAAACCCCCTTATTTTACCGTTTTTTCGAAATTCCACCGAAACGATTTTCAAAACGTTACAATCTTCCCCCCTTAAAGAAATTCGGTCCCCGAATTTAAATTCAAACTCCCCCAAATACTAAAATATCTAAGAAAACCCATCAAGTCGTCGGGGCTCCGAAATTGTAAATACATAAAACAAATCGTAGCGCAGCGCATGCGCTTGAAAAATGAGTATATAACTCAAATCAAAACTCCTCCAAGCATCCCGCGATCATCGGAGTCGTGGAGAGGACATCAATGCCAAATCCAAATCAAAACCAATATGATATAACTCGAAACTATAAATGTAAATATCGAATCTATATCTATAAGTATCTGAAGGAAATGCATGCCAAATCCCTTTAAGTCGCTGTGCAACGCGTATAACACTGCACAGTGGCGGACGTCTACCATAAGAAAATAACTATATATATATATATATACTTTTGTTTGAAATGTACGTTCCGCCGTTTTGGAAACAATTTAGAAGGGTCTCCTTGTTTTAAACATTTCGTGTCATATCAGACACGTAGGTAAATACTGAGGCTATAGCTCGCTTTTTGGAAATCCCTTCAATAACTATCAATGCATGCAAAATGTATTCAGGTACTGTCCTCTGACTAGTCCTGCCCAGTACGAAAACACATAGCAATATCACAAAAACGTACTGCTCTATAAGAAATCAATCCCAAAATATGCACATGAATACTACGTGCGTCTGGTGCGCACGGAAATCAAAATCCATGAATGTGCCATACATGCGCACAGAAACAACATCTAAGTGCATCGGGTGTGCACGAAACATCTGTCGTAGGCAACGGGTGTGCCTGACAGCAAAATCAGGTGCATCTGACATGCACGAAAAAATCTCGATTTAGTGCATCTGGTGTGCACCAAAATCGCATCTCAAGACATGCGCTCAACATGCGCGAAAATCTAAATCAGGTGCATCCATCGTGCACGAAATCATGAAATCCAATATCAAGCGCCGAACGTGCGCAAAATCACTCAGGTGCACAAGGTGCACAAAACAAATATCGAGTATCACAATCGAAATCAAAGTCCAGTGCATCTAAGTGCACAAAAGGCGTATCACTGCACTGCAAGCATATATAAACTATACAGAGTGCAGGAACCAAATCGTGTGCGTGCATATGCACAAAATCAACTCAAAGTCTAAAACCGTAAAATCACAAACATGTGAAACCCAAGCACGAAAACGATATCAAGTGCAACACTATGCAAAGATCGTAAATCCTCAATCATCAAAATCAAATCATACGAATAAATCACCCAAAACATCGGAATCAATAATGGCGGAATAGTACCGCTCCAGCGCATCCTCTAAGAATCTCGGCCAACTGTCGCGGTCACTAGTGGGACGTCTCGTCGATGATCATGAACCCTGTCCTGCTGGGGTGCGTAACCATGACCACTCCTGGGTCAAAGTTTTCACTGTGAATTACCAATCTTTCGGTCCATCGGCTCATCGGCCCTGTCAGGTGTGCTAACGGGGACGATTCCGTTCTGGCACTCCTCTGGTCATCTCTTCGTCAATCATCGCGACCACTCGTAAGACAGCATATCACTGGCGTCGGCCTCTGGCTCTCTGAATGTACGTGACACATCTGATCCTGGGTGCGAGTATCATTGCAGCAGTGTCCTGGAAGGAATCCTGCTCACGGTCTCTTCCATGTCTTGTCTCTGCCAACTGTCCGTTAGTCATTGTCCTTTCCTATATCTGCATCTTGCTCTGTAACGGCTGCATACCCATCGCAACTCCTTCTGGAAGGTATATCCAGTACTCTGCCTCGGCATGCGCATCGCATCTCTGATGTCGGCGGAGTGGAACGTCATCTCATCTAGATCTGGTGTGAACCTCTTACTCCACTTTTCTCTAATGTCGTCTGCTTTGGACTCGTCTTGTCGCGGTTGCATGGACTAAGCTCCAACGGCTATCCTCGTATCGGGAGTCTCCCAAGAATTGTATCTCACCACCTAGCATCCGAATTGAGTCGAGCCATCCGATCGAGTCGTCAAAACCTCATAATCCCCCAAGAGCTCAACATCTTGGGCACAGTTTAATAGTATCGGGTACATACCACGGCATCGGTGGTCCAGCCGTAGAAGGGCAAACCCAAGCCTCACTAATGGCGCCGCAGAACTGCCGCAAACCCTAAGGTTCAAAGGATTTCATACGGTCATTAAGTCGAGTTAGGGTTTCATTCTTCTAGAGGGACCATAGAATTGCCTGCATGTCTTTCCGAATACTTTAAACTTGGAATAGTAGGTTTCTGACATTCGATCGTCTCTGTCGACTCCCAACGTCTCCGCGTGAAGTCGTCTCTAGCTGGAATCAATCTATCTGATGACCTCGCATCGGGGTAGCGAACGAACCACATGTCCTAGTCATTCATCCTCGGTGACTAGCGACCTTCAATCATCTCTTAGTACAACTCGTACTGCAATAGCTCCAACATCTGGGGCGATATCTCGTCGTTCGCAGCAATAACGGGCTCACTCGTCTGCACGCTGAACCGTGCCTCAATCATCATGAATAGGCAACACACCTACGGTCATCAAGATCTGGCTGGCCTCTATCATTAGCTCAATCCTCTAATGTCGATCAGCACATCCGAGTACCCTCATAAAGGTGATCCGCCAAACGCTCGTGGCGCGGAAACACAGTAAGGAGACACATCTCTGCAATCGTGTGTCGCCGGAATTTCGTCCTGGTCAGTCTTCGTTCGTGACGAGCTTGTGCTGACCGCAACTCTAGCCGTAGCTCTCCCTGCCGGTAACCGTAGAAGCAAAACCAAACTGGTACCGACGAGGCTAGATCAGGAAGGAATATAATACTGAACAAGGAAATGTACATCCTAAGGCTTCATAAGTGGAGTGGCGTATCGTAAATATGCCGCGGAACATACCAACGGTACGTCACTCTACTTTAGTCACCTATTCCATCAACCAAGGGTCATCCTACGCTCCGAAGGTTAAAACCTAACGCTCTGATACCAACTTTGTCACGACCCGAAATTACGGAACATGACCGGCACTTAAACTACGAACGTCTCAAGGCGTACGTATTCTAAGTAAGCCGAAAACCCAGAAATCCAAACCAAGAAGAGTAGTAGAGTGAAGGAAAACCAATTTAAAACAAGTAGTTTTAATAGCATAAGCCGAATTATGCGGTTTTTAAGAACATCAAAATTTTACTGAAAATTTCGGCAGAGTCTCCTTTGTAAATACTGGCCCCCAAACGGGATACAACATGAATAGTATACGAAATCAAGAAAAAAGGCATCCCCAAGCGGGAGCTAGCTCTTCGTCAAACGACGGTCACAACCACACAAGCAATATAATATACAACGCCAACGGCGAGGATCAAAACTCAAAAGGAACTCAAAACCACCAGAAATATAACGAGCGACTCTAAGGTCGAAAGAATAAACAACACTGGTCTCTAACTCAATAAATACATGTTTGGTTGATGGAACTTCTAGATACAACAGAATAATGATATACAAAGTATATAATGGGGGTATGATACAAGTAAACCCACCTACTAGCAAATCACCCGGATGAAACTGAGCCCGCAAGCCGTAAAGAAACCTGTACGGCAAATCTGCAAGAAACTGGGGCACAACGGGGGTGAGTTGCCAACTCGTGAATAGAAAAACATCTACGCACAGAAATCGCATAAATAACGCAATCCTAGGTCAATGATCATAATATATCCTCAAAATAAGTATAACAGGCAGCCTATAACAATGACTAGGGTAATATCTAACCTGAGTATAATTTCATGTGCCTGTGTCAGTGCCTCAGGTAGCAATATATCATATGAGTGAGGTATGAATGCATGAAAACAGAATACATGTAAATGAAGAAACTGTTTTCATAAATTAGTGAGATTTTTATACCTTTAAAGTGAGGTATCATAAATGAAATCAGTATCAACCATGTCTAGCATCGACATAAAACATAAATCTCACTGTCTCGAAATATCAATGTCTCAATCTCAATATCTAGGGCGCCGTCAGTCCGGACCGGCCCCTACCATCCATCTCAAGACCACGACGGTATCTTCCGGATATCCGACGCGTCGGGTAAAATCACCGGTAGGTAGTACTCCCCTGCCAGGCTCAACGTCATCACCACATTCCTCTTGCCCCGGGGTACCGCACCGGGTCCACCATGTACCCGAAACGGTTCGTCCGTCTCCTCGAATCGGGTTTCCAAATCCATCAGCAAACTCATGGTGGACGACTCATACATCATGGGAAAACCGCACTTTTTTATTTTAAAAGAGAGAATATGTTTATTTGTGTTTTTGCGGTTTTCCTCCAAATCCAGAAAATCTCATAGAAATCCAAATCCAAACCTCAATAGCATGCAAAATAGTGAATATATGCATGAGAATCCATGAATGCGGCATAACAATGAATAACAGTATGCATGAAATAGCAGGTAATAACTACAATGTCTAAACTATTCGCTAATAGGCTATGTCAAGCAATAATATATTTTCTAAGGTGTACGTGACATGGCAATTACCGATGAAGATGTGTGTGAGCCGGCAAGTAAGTGTACGTGGTACATACGCATCATCGGTGATGGTGCTGGTGTCCTATCAGCATGATATCAATAATGGAATATGCAGCAAAATAAATATGCGAGGCAGAGCGAACAACAATAATGTGCGGGAGCTGAATACTAGACACAACGATAACTAATCTGCAATAATCTAATATAAGTCCTACAAATGGTGCCTTTTGAAATAACACGAATCGTGGGGTTTTGAAAATAGGGGCTACGGTGTTTTTATGAAAAGATACGTCGTTTTTGAAATATCCGTAGATTCCCTTAAGCTGTCTTTAAAAAAAATGCCCACGATTCGTTAGTTTTTGAAATAGGTCAGAAGTCTAATCTAATCTAACAACTACACTAAACTATACGGCCGAACTAACAAGCTGAACTACAGGTAAGGAAACCGCCTAACATCTGAGTCGATATATAAATATATATAAGTCGGTGATCCCGCCTCAATAGTATCGCGTACGATACAGTATATCATCTGACATCCTCGAGTCATGAGCGCGGATCTATCATCAATATAGGCTCGTACGGTAAATCGTCGTACGGCATCCCAAAAGCTGGGTACGGTTCAATATCACACTATCTCATCACATTTCAGATATCACTTATCATATCATAATCTGGGGTACTGATCTAAGTCTAGTACAACTGATATCATCTACAAAGTATGAATGCGGGGGTAAACACACATCCCGAACCCGCAAGAATCACATTTCGTATCCCAAATACGAATCATATCAAATCACCGATCTCGCGGCACAAAGCCCACATCATCGACTCAACTCCAAAGTCATCCCATATCATCAAACACCGTGCAAGTATAAGAAACACACAAGTGTATGCGTGTGGGTGCAAATCTATCCTATGGTTCGCAACTAGGAACTACGCTAGTTATTTCTACCCCTAACTAACCATAACACACTAACTATCACACATAAAAATATACTACATAGTACTAATTACGGACTGCGGGGGTGCTATACGCCATCCACCCGACTACTCCCCGTAGATATAGATCTACTCACCTGGTCCTCGCTCACCGGTGCCGACGTCGCCACGCGCTTGCTTGTCGTCTCAAAGTCCGCATGGGGTACCTACATATCATAATTCACCGTATTGCATTAAAATCCGACTCATGACCAAAACGACTCACGAATCCCACATAGGTCAAAACCTATGGTTGCCTTTATAAATCAACCCCAAAACCCTCGATGTCGGCGTACAAACGCCAAACCATCGAGAAAAATCCAAACACATCAATCGTGATTTCAAAACTCACTAATTATATAAGAAATAGGGTTTAGTTCATCAAAACCATAAAATTAAACAATTCGTTTTATTTTCCAAAAACCTAGTTAGCATAAATTCCCATTTCGGGTCAAAACTTGATGTTTTACCCAAACTAAATATTTTGACGATTCTAATGACCAAAATGCTCACTTAATATCATAATTAGGTCATACAAATCACCTCCATATTTTTAATCTCACGAATTAGCATTAACTCAAATTTCAAGTTTGCAACAAATATCGATTTTAACACTTTTCAAGGTAAAATTCACAATTTATCAATTAAGCATGGTTTTGCACGATCAAAGTCGCTAAACAACAAATTAAAATGCTAATAAAATCATCAAAATCTTAATTACATTTTAAATCTCAATTTTATATGTATTTCACTAAAACCTAGTTTGCAAATTACATAATTAATACAAATTTGAATTTAACAAAAGTATAAACTACCAACTAGATTAGTTTTGGCATAACAACAACATGTTAAACTATTCAATTATCCCATGATCAATTACAAGAACCCCAACTTAAATTCACAACCCTAATCTAGAATTTTCCAAACCCTCACTTAATAATTTCCACTTGAAATTAGAACCCAAGTTAACATTTAACTACTTAGCTTATGAAAACAATACCAACAAATTAACCACTAGATAAGATTATACCTCCAAGACTTGTAGATTAACATGCATCATAGCCTCCCAAATTAGCTTCTATGCCCCAAAATCCATGCTAGATGGGCTAAAGAATAATGGGTAAGTGTTGGATTTGAATTTAGCTTTGATTTTGTGTTAATTTTGAAGCATTTTGTGGATTTTTTTGTGATGATATGAGAGGGAGAAGAGGGGGGAAAGCTGCTGCAGTGGGGGGAGGTAAGTTTCGGCCAAAATGGGGGGGATGAGGAGAGAGAGAGAGGTGTTGAATGAAAGGGTCAAAGAAAGCCATACTTCAAGTCAACACTTAACATCTTTTCCTTTATTTTTCCTTTTCTTTTCTTTGTTTGTTTTGACTTTTAAGTGGGGAGATGAGTGGGGGGGCTGCTGAATTCAGAAAAGGGGTAGAGGAAATGGGTGTGTGTGGGTGTGGGTACGGGTGTGGGGTGGTGAAAAATGATAAATACAATACCCCAAACATCCATTTACGCTAAAAAAAAGCCTTTTTTCTTCAATAATTTCTAAACCGTTTTGGCAAATGATTTCGTTCCAAAAACCACATGATAAATTTTTATTTAATGTTTTATGATGCACAAAATTTGTTTCAACTCATTCCAATTTGTAATTTTCCCTAATTAAATGTATTAGTGACGGCTTAAAATAATAATAAAATAATATTTTTTTCAGAAAATTTGAAATTTCACCAGCGGCTCAATAAACACCAAATAATAGCAATTACATATCTAGAATATATATATTTAATTTTTATAATAAGATATTTGTATTTTGACTTTTTACAGAAAACCCCCTTATTTTACCGTTTTTTCGAAATTCCACCGAAACGATTTTCAAAACGTTACAGATTGATACATGATGATGTATGTAAGGTCCCTTGTCTACACATGCCAAGACCGGTTCTTTGTACTTCATTACATTCTTTGATGATCTCTCAAGATTCAGACATATGTTCCTGTTGAAATACAAGTCTGAAGCTTTTGAGATATTCACAGAATATAAGTTAGAAATAGAGAACCAAAAACGGGTATAAGTATTATGTCCTATGATGAGATCAGGGAGGAGAATACTAGAGCACGGAATTTCTGGACTATTCTAAAGGAGAATGAGATTCTCTCTCAGCATTACTCCTCCGTATACACCGCAGCACGTAGGTATATCGGGGCGGAGCAATCACACCCTATTAGATATGGTACGCTCTATGATGAGTACTACTGAGTTTCCAATTTCCTTTTGGGAGATATGCATTTGAGAAGCTGCATACCTATTGAATAGGGTTCCAATCAAATCAGTTGCCTACCACTTCATATGTGATATGGAATGGGAAGAGCCCATATCTTAAGTAAGTTAAGATTTGGGGTTGTCCAGCCTATGTCTAAAAGCATAATCCGGACAAGCTCGAGGCAAAGTCAGATCTGTGGAAGTTTGTTGGATATCCCAAGCATCCGCAAGGGAATATCTTCTACCAAACCGAGGAACAAAAGTTGTTTTGTTTCTCAGTATGACCACCTTTGCTTAAGGGAATTTCTTGTGAAGAAATTATTGGTCATGAGGTAGAACTGGAAAGAGTTCCAGCTATACAAACTGCAGCTGATGATTTGGTAGAACCAAAAGATTCAATAGTTTCCAACAAATCTCAGCCTCTCCGCCGATCTAGTAGGGTTCCTCACCCCCACCTGAGAGATACTTCGGTTTTCTCTATGACAGTGGGAGCGAGTATTGCATCATGAGATGATGACCTAACTAGTTTCGAGCAGGCCATCAAGAGTGGGACTCTGTAAGAATGGCTGAATGCTAATGCGATCTGAGATGGAATCCTTATACACCAACAAAGTATGGACTTTGGTTGCTTTATCTGAAGGGTTAAATCCCCATCAGGAGCAAGTATATCTTGAGAAGATTACTTGGTGTACATGGAAAAGTTAAGACTTTCAAAGCTATGCTTAAGTCCATCCAGATCCTACTTGCCACGGCTACATACCATGACTACGATATCTGGCGGTTGGGTGTCATGACTGCTTTTCTAAATGATGATTTGGAAGAGAGCGTCTATAAGTACACAGCCAGAGGGCTTCGTAGAACAGTGGGAGTAGCGGAAACGTGAGCAAGATGTTTTATGTGATAAAACAGGCATCGCGGAGATGGAACTTCTGTTTTGATGTGGTAGTCAAAGAGTTTGACTTCATCAAAATGGTAGATGAACCCTGTATATACAAAAAGGTAGTAGAGAGTATGGTGGTGATCCTTGTAGAGTACGTGGATGACATACTCTTGATAGGGAAGGAGTTTCCTATGCTACGCTCGGTCAATCTCCTCTTATCACAAAGATTCTCCATATAGGATCAAGGTGATACCTCCTAAATCCTGGGTTATGGATCTATGTAGATCTAATTAGATGTTATGAATCTCATTAATTGTAGTGAGATGGTATCAATCGATCCTGGGGAGAATCACTGGAAAGGTTCCAGGATGATAAGGAAGACTGAATGTCAGTCGCAGGCATTGTTTTTACCCTCAGTGGAGGGACAGTATGTTGGAAGAGTTCCAAGCTAGATACCGTGACTTACTAGACAATTAAAGGCAAGATACATTGTTACCAAGGATACTACCAAAGAGGCAGTCTGGATATATATAAGTTCATGAAATGAACTTCGTTCCTACCATTGTGTGACAATGGAGTTGTGGCTTATGCCAAGGAACCCCCATCCCATCAGAAAACCAGATATAATTCTTAGGCAGTATCAACTGATCATGGAGATGGTTGATCTCCAGGGAGATAGAGGTTAGGAGATAGACACAGACGATCCACTCACAAAGGCCTTTTTCCCAGTAGAGATTTTTATGGGATGGTTGAGTATGAGATACTTCAACCACAACTAATTGTTGGGTATGTGATACCACAACAAATGGCCCTAGTGCAAGTGGGAGATTGTTAGTTATATGTATGCCCTAGAGGCCATTACTGTACATATAATGTATATTGTAATGGATGCTTGGACATATATAGGGAGGACTTTCTTGCTCGACATGATAGTATGCTATCTGGTTGTACTTTATCTTAACATGTACTCTGATTGTCTCTATGTTACATGTTGATAAAGCCCTTAGGATATGTACTCGACTACTGGGACTATGATGAGATCATACTAGTAGGCCACGGTAGTCGGCGAGTACATCCTATAACTGTTCCTAGTCGAGGGTGTATCGAGACAGGGCATCGATACACCAGAGTAAACTAGCGTATGCGCTTCTTGACCCATATGATGGGCGATGGATGATCACATATCCATTGGTGTTTGACATCAGAGAAGGTATACGGGTGCTCAGTGGAGACTGGGTACACTGGACGGACTCGTCGAGAACTCCCAGATGGTATTATACCTCACGTCAGATGGCAGTTCTCTGGTGACACTGGTACAGAGTAGTCTGTTGACCCGAGATCGTCATAGAGTCTTGTGTGATCCCCACTGTGCTTTGATTTCCATCGTACCACGTCCAAGAGGGCGTGCAAAAAGGTGACTTTTGGGTACGGTCCCGAATTACATGGAGGCAATGAGTGATAGGAGGGGATTCGTCTCTCCCGGTATAGGGAGTTGATGTTGCGCTGTGTTCGATTGGCTATAACTGGAAATCCCTGGCCAGGGTTGCTGAGATTTACTGGTAAGTATTATCAGTAGTTTCTCGAACTGTTATAGACCTCATATCGACACGACTTATCAACCTACTGCGGTCTGACGTTTACCATCCTTAGGCGAGATATGCGACATATCAGACGAAGAGACCGGACTGTACGGGAGTTTTACTGACTGGATTCACAGGAGAATGTACAGGCTTGCTTGTTGATCTTCTGAGCGCTCAATACATGGGTGGCTGTTACGTTTAGCTGACCGCTTGCAGCTTGTGGGTGTTTGATATGATCATCACCTACTGCCGGCGTATTGACGATTCTTTAGAGTCCTACACAGAGGTTTCTTCGCTCAGGCAGAACGGAGTAGGGGCACATATGTGATATGTGCGGGACCGAGAACAATACGTGTATGTGATACCGTATTAGATTCTCGCGATATGAGATATCGTCCGGGTATATATGATATAGCCGGGTCATCGGATCAAGTATTGATTCGATGAACTGATACAGATTATATTAGTCGGTTATTTGTAAAATAGCCGGATTATCGGATCAAGTGTTGATTCGATGATTTAATGTATAATTATATATATGATATATTAAATTACATTAACTAATATTAGCTCACTAAAAGATTCTTTTTCTCACTCGGGTAATACATTAATATATATGCGATATATGTTAATTGTATTATTTTATTTTGTTACAAAATATATTATATATGTGATATATAATATTGTAACATAATATGATTATTAATGCAACATGTTTAGTGGAGATTAAACAAGGTTAGGGTTTGAATTGGGTTAGTTCATTCATGAACCTTCTAGAAGGTTTTCTTTTGTTTTGTGCTAAGATATTATGGTTGATATTTTAAGTGACTCATTCTTTAACCCAACCCAAACCCTAGCCCTAGTTAAATCTCTACATGAGTTATCCTTGTCATCCTTGACCATGGTTACATTTATAATCATATTAACATTTTCCTTATTCATCACAAAAAGAATTAATTCATTTTTCTTCTTCTTCTTCAACCTTGAGCTTTGAGAAAGGTTTCTAGGTTTTCATTTTGTGATGATTAAGAGTGAGAATTTGAAAACAAATGAGAGTTAAAATCCTACTTTATCATCCTAATCTATCCTAGCCATTTAGATTACGGTGTTCACTGCATTTAGTGAGTGAGAGCTTGTGTTAATGAAACTTCAAGATAGATCATCTTTGTTATCGAAGATCGGAAGCAAGCTTGCATCTTTCTCTTCGTGGAGCCTCTCGAGAGTCCGGAACTTGATGATCGCAGCGAAGGGACCTCAACATGGAGCTTTAGAAGTGAAGGACTGGGCTACAAAGGTTGTAATCCCAAACTCTTAGATGTTAAAGTGTTTAACATGCTTTGTTTCGCCTAATCTCTAGTTTAAAGATCTTGGTTAGGGTTGTTCGGCACGTCTAAATTTTAAATCGGGCATGGTTGATGCCTCATAGACCCTTGTGAGAGTGCCTAGTAACCCTAAAGCTTGGACATATATAGGGTGGACTTTCTTGCTCGACATGATAGTATCCTATCTGGTTGCTCTTTATCTTAACATGTACACTTATTGTTTCTCTATTACATGTTCATATAGCCCATAGGATGAGTACTTGACTACCAGGATTATGATGCAGGTCATACTAGTGGGGACAGGGTAGTCAGCAAGTACATCCTTCAAATGTTCCTAGTCGTGGGAGTAGTGAGACAGGGCATCGATACTCCAGAGTAGACTAGCATATACACTTCTTGACCCATATGATGGGCGATGGATGATCCCATATCCATTGGTGTTTGACATCAGAGAAGGTATACGGGTGCTCAGTGGAGACTGGGTACACTGGACGGACTCGCCGAGAACTCCTAGATGGTATTATACCTATCGTCGGATAGCAGTTCTCTGGTGACACTGGTACAGGTTAGTCTGTAGATCCGAGATCGTCATAGAGACTTGTGTGATTCCCACTGTGCTTTGATTTCCACCATACCACGGTCAAGAGATCGTGCAAAAATATGGTTTTTGGGTACAGTACCGAGTCACATGGAGGCAATGAGCGATAGGAGGAGTTTCGTCTCTCCCGGTATTGGGAGTTGATGTTGCGCAATGCTCGATTGGCCATAACAGGAAATCCCTGACCAGGGTTGCTCAGATTTACTGGTAAGTGTTGTCAGTAGTTTCTCGAACCGTTATGGACCTTGAATCGGCATGACTTATCAGGCTATTGGGGTCTGACGTTATACTACCCCGAAGCTGTGATATGCGACATATCATACGAAGAGACCGGACTGTACGGTAGTATTACTGATTGGATTCGCAGAAGTACGAGTAGGCTTGCTTGTTGATCTTCTGATTGCTCAATACCTGGGTGGCCGTTACGTTTAGCAGACCGCTTGCGGCTTTTGGATGTTTGATATGATCATCACCTACTGCCTGCGTATTAACGAGTCTTTAGAGTCCTACACAGAAGTTTCCTGGCTCAAGTGAATCGAAGTAGGAGCACATATGTGATATGTGGGGGACCGAGATTAATGCGTGTATATGATATCGCATTCCATTCTCGCGATATGTGATATCGGTCGGTTATATATGATATAGCCAGATTATCGGATCAAGAGTTGATTCGATAAGTTGATTCATATGATATTAGACGGTTGTATATGATATAGCCGGATAATTAAATCAAGAGTTGATTTAATAATTTAA
This sequence comes from Agapanthus africanus, assembly GCA_030015575.1. Taxonomy (NCBI): domain Eukaryota; kingdom Viridiplantae; phylum Streptophyta; class Magnoliopsida; order Asparagales; family Amaryllidaceae; genus Agapanthus; species Agapanthus africanus. The sequence goes on from CM057345.1 coordinate 366,880,680, forward strand.
TGTATAATTATATATTGGATATATTACATTACATTAACTAATATTAGCTCACTTAAGTAATTCTTTTTCTCACATTTGATACACTTTACATATATGTGATATATGTATTGTTTTCTTTTGACACATAAATATATATATGCGATATATATTCATGTGTCATGCTAGGTTACATATGCAACAAGGGTGTATGAGACTTATACCATGCTAGGGTTTATGTTTGGGTTTTATTTTTCATTAAGTAATTCACAAAACATTTGGAATTAGTCATGGATAAGCTTGTAGAAGCTTATGGATACATTGACTTATTCAACTTGTTTGTCTAGCTTAAGATATTTGTTAACCCAACCCTTAATCTTAAACTATGGTTTATTCTATACATGAGTTAGGCATGACACTAACTCACCCATGATTGCAATTCTAACCTCACTCTCTCATGAGTTCATTCTTCTTCTTCTTCATCAAAGAAAAAGCTCACTAGGTTTTTTCTAAGTGAAGAATTAGTGTGAGAAAAATAAAACTAAAGTGAGCCCATTTTCTACTTCATCATCCTCTACTATTAGCCATTTAGTTTAGGGTGTTTGCTTCACTAATCTCACCATTAGTGAAGAGATAGCTTGGGTTAGTATCTCCTCGACGTAGATCATCTTCGGCCTCGAAGAATTCGATACAAGCTTGTTCATATCTTCATGGGAGCCTTTCTAGAGTCCGGGAGTTCATGATCACATCGAAGGGACTATTACATGGAGCTATTGAAGTGAAGGACCGGTCTACAAAGGTTGTATTCCTTGTTCACTTTAATTGCAAAGTTGTTTACATTTCGTTTCGTCGGATTTTCTAGTATACGATTCTAGGTTAGGGTTAGCTAGAACGGCTAAAATTTGAAAATGGCATGGTCGATACCTCCCGAAAACTTGCTGCCGTGCTAGGTAACGCAGCAGTGGTATCAGAGCCATGCTAGAAAATTAGACTATGTTTGCTAGGATTACGAAACCGAAACTACTCCGAATCACCCGATACGAAAACTTAGTTTCTGTCGATTTTAAAAAGTCATCAAATTTTTTTTTAAACTGCAGAATGTTGTATGAGATATGAAATGAACACTGAGAAAATTTGAGGGGATTTTATGCAATTATGGTCGGCCATATAGGGAGAAAATCTGCCATCCTCGGTCCAATTGTGGAGTTTTTGCTTCAAATTTTCACTGTGTTCCAGTCTCTGGGTTTTAGGGTTTCAGGTATTGTTTGTTTTTGCTATATTTTCATGTGATGTTAACTTTCTGCAAAAGAAAATCAGAGTGTTTCGTAATCGTAATTCTAACATGTATTCGGGTTATTTAGACGATTTTAAAATGTTTGAATGGATATCAATAACCCAATTTTTCCCCGTTGGAAATTTTTTCAAGAGTTGGATTTTTTCTGAGTTTAAAAATTTCAGAAAAACTTGCAAGCGATTCTGTGGACCCTCTAGAAGAAAGAAACCCTAGCTCGATTATGTGACCGTCAGAACCACTATCAAACCCTAGGGTTTGTGGTAGTTCAGCGGTGCCACATGTGAGGCATTGGTTGACCCTTCTACGGCTGGTTCATAGGAGCAGTGGCAGTTTCTGGGTACTTTTTGAATGTCACGACTCGAAAGAGCACGTGACTGGACCTTGAACCAAATGAAGTCTATAGGACTCCATCTGATCCAAGTAAGCCAAAAGCCCAGAAATCTAAAATCATTTTAAGAGTAAATAAAGAAAACTGGTTTTAAAGAAGTGAAGGAAAACATGTTTGAAGTCAAGGTTTTTGAATAACTAAGCCGAATGTGCATTTTTAAAATGTAAAGTCTTTTCTAAAAATTTCGGCAGAGTTTCTTTTGTAAATACTGGCCCCAAACGGGGTACAACAAGAACAATATATATACAATGATAAAGGCATCCCCAAACGGGAGCTAGCTCTTCGTCAATCGACGGTCACAACCACGCAAGCAATATAATATACAACGCCGAATGGCGAGGGTCAAATCCAAAAGAAACTCAATAAGCATGAAAACCGCAATACTACTGAGCGCGACTCTAAGGTCGAATAATACAACACTAATGTCTAAGTCTGAAACAATATACAAGTTTTGGTTGATGGAAATTCTAGATATAAAGAATAATACAAGTACAATGGTGGTTCTTGATGCAAAAGAATCCACCTACCAAATGCAATTCACCCGCAAGGAAGTAGTGTGCCAGAAATGCCGCAAAGAAACCTGTACGGCAAAACCTGCAAGAACTGTGGCACAACGGGGGTGAGTTGCCAACTCGTGAATAGAGAATATCTACAAGCAGAAACCGAATGCAAGACATAATCCTAGGTCAACAATCAGTATAATATAACCCACAAGAGTACGTCTGAAGCATGATAAGGTGGCAAGTAACATCTAAACAAGTATGTAGTGCCAAGTACTCAGGTAATAACATGTCATCAGTATAAGGTATGTCTGCATGAAGTAAATATGAAGAAGTATTAAATGGATATCAATACACATATATTAGCGTCCCATACCACTAATATTGGTGTAAGGGTATATATAACAGCGCCCTCATACCCTGTTATATAAATACAAATGAAGTATGATCAGTGTAAATCCAGTCTGTATGTGATCAAGTCTGTATAAACGTGGAACCCGTCCACCCGTCACCCAATGACAAATAAGCATCATGTATGCCAATATGAGGATATAAACAAAATCATGGAAAAACATCATGAAACCCGTGCCTAGCATCGACACGTAAATCCTCGTCCATATGGGGCTCCGTTTGCGGTATCGGCCCTCGGCCCCGGCAGTACGGGTCATCCCATGTCCTCATCCATATGGGGCTCCGTCTGCGGTATCGGCCCTCGGCCCCGGCAGTACGGGTCATCCCATGTCCATCTCCCAACTCCGGTCGGTATCCTCCAGATATCCGCCGAGCTCAAATACAATCACCGGTAGGTAGTAGTCCCTCTGCCAGGCTCACCGTCTACTACACAGCGAAACCGTTCTCGCCCCGGGGTACCATACCGGGTCCACCATGTACCCGCAATCGGCCTCATCCGCCTCCTCGAATCGGGTTTCACATGTCGCTCTCAGCACCGAGAAAACACATGGTGGACGCACTGAAATATCATATCAAGGGTAACCGGGTTTTTAACACAATTATATATTCTCTTTTGAAATACCCACGGTTCCCAAATCCAGAAATATCATGGAAACAACATATCTCAATACGTATAATCAAAACATGATGTATGCGACATGTAATAAAGGTAAGCATATCATAAGTCATGCAACATGGAATAGTAATGTGCACATGTCGAGGGAAGCCGCTCTTTTAAAACGAATCAGTTTTGAAGAACATCATGCGGTTCCCAAATCTCTAATCAAGTCAGAGTCATCTATGTTTGTGTACAGGTATAAGTATACAATATGCCATGCAAGAATCATATCATGAATGCAACAGTACTACAGTGTAGTGGCATGGCAATTATCGATGATGAAGTGTGTGAGCCGGCACATAGTGTACGTGGAACATACGCATCATCGATAATGGTGCTGGTGTCCTAACAGCATGATAATAATATAGCAATAAACATATGCAAGCAATGTGAATAGCATGAATATGTGGAAATCAAATAATCAACACCACAGTGAAGAATCTACATCAACAAGTATATGTCATGCAGTTATGTCGTTTGAAATAAGACGAATCAGGATTTTTAGTAAAATAAGGGGTTCGGTGTTTTTAAGAAAAGATACGCTCTTTTTAAAGTATCCATAGAATCCCTTTGTTTGTCTTTAAGATATTCCTGATTCGTAGTTTTGAAATAGGTATGACTCGGGTCTAGTCTAACATCTACTATGCAAACTACTGATCTAAGTATCAAGCCAATCGGGAGGGGTATGGAAACCACCTAAATCTGAATCGATATATATATATAGATATAATAGTCGGTGATCCCGCCTCAATAGTATCGCGTACGATACAGTATATCATATGACATCCTCAAGTCATGAGTGCGGATCTATCATCAATGTAAAGCTCGTACGGTAAATCGTCGTACGGCATCCCAATAGTTGGGTACGGGTCAATATCACACTAGCTCATCACATCTCAGGTATCACCATCATCTATCACATAATCTGGGGTACTGATCTAAGTCTAGTACAACTGATACCATCAATATACTGCGTGTGCAAGCACACGTCCCAAGGCCCGCTAGAGATCACGTATCGTATCCCAAATACGAATCACATCAAATCACCGATCTTGCGGCACAAAGCCCAACATCATCGACTCATCTCCAATGTCATCCAATATCATCAACACAGTGCAAGTATAATGAATATGCAAGGGTGTGCGTATAGGTGTAAATCTATTCTAGGGTTCGCGACTATGAACTACACTAATCACTTCTAACCCTACACTATCCATAGTACACCTAATCTATCATATCCATGACACACTATAACTATCAAGCATAATATATAGTATACTAACTACGGACTGCGGGGGTGCTATACGCCATCCACCCGACTTCCCCCAGTAGATATAATCTACTCACCTTGCGTCTCCATCTTTCGATGTCACCACGCGCTTGCTTGTCGTCCCGTAGTCTTCATGGGGTACCTACACATCAAGTGTCGTATATGCGCATTAAAACCAAACCAAAGCTAAAACGGCACACGAAACCCAAAACGATACGATAAGAGGCCTATAGGTTAGAACCTATGGCACGCCTTCAAAACCATCAATAAACCCTCTATATCGTCGTATAAACGCCAAATAGTCGAGGTAAAACACAATACACAATTGCAGAATCAAAAATACGGAATACGGAAACACGAATCCAAAACAGCAACTTAGGAAATATGTTCCAGATTTCACCCTAGGTCCAATTAGACAAATCTATAAATACCAGGGGTCTAATCTATACATGTTGAAGCAGCAGAACCAAAACGACACAGATTGGTGCTGGTCGGGCCGCAAATTGCGGCCGATTGGGATTAATTGGCGGCCGGGTAAGGGAGTTAGGGGCTAGGGTCTTGGTGGTAGCTTCCTGGGTGCCTGCACTGTAAGGTTCCTAGGCACCCTAATGAGGTCACACAAGGCATCGAACATGCCAAATTAAAATTTTTAGTGCCGAGAAACCCTAGACTACGGATCTTAGACTAGATGTCTAGGCGAAATAGAAAGCTAGTTAACACTTAACTATAGTTTAAACGGAAATACAACCTTTGTAGATCCGGATGTCCACCTCCACGGCTCCGCAACGACGTCTCCTCGCTGTCCTAGTCGAGCTCCGGGCTCAAACGTCGGCTTCGTCGGAGAAACGGGTGAGCTAGATCGCCGGCTTCGTGTCAAAGACGATCTACGTCGAGGCATCGCAAGTTCAAGCTCCGACTTCACAAAGTGATGAAATTTGTGAAGAAAACACACTCTACAACTTGGCTAGAGGTAGAGGGTGAAGAAATAGGAGATGGGTTCACTTTAGATTTGGATTTTGCTCACTAGATCACAACTTGCCATTAAAGTAGCAAGCTTTCTCACTTTGAGAAGAAGAAGAAGATGATAGAAAAAACTTATGATAAGTTATTTCTAAAATGAATAATAATGGAATTCTTATCATCTTCTAACCATGGTCAAGTGTAGAGAATTGACCATGGTTAGTGGGAGTGGTTAGGTTTAAGCAAGGAGACAAAATGGCATCATTACAAAAAGCTTCATGAAGCTTCACCACACTTCATGATAAAATGAAACCCTTTTGTTTCCATAAATCTATTTAATAAATAATAAAAGGATTTAATAATAAGAGAATAAATCTTAAACCCTAACCACTCTCATAACCATGGTTGCATTCTTTACACAAAGCCAAAACAACATGCATCATCAAACATGATACATGTAATTGCACAGAAATATATCACATATACAATGTGCACATCAAGTGAGAAAAATCCGTTTAAAGTGAACCAATACTAGTTAATGCAAAGTAATATATCAAATATATAATTATACATTAAATCATTAAATCAACACTTGATTCAATGATCCGGTCATGTCGCACATAACCGACTAGTATTCAATGTATCGACTTATCGAATCGATCTTCGATTCGATAACAAGGTTATATCACATACAACCAATCGAAACATTAATCGCGAGAATCAAATACGGTATCACATACACGCATTATTCTCGGTCCCGCACATATCTCATATGCACTCCTATTTCGTTTCACTTGAACCAGGAAACCTCTGTGTAGGACTCTAAAGACTCGTCAATACGCCGGTAGCAGATGATGATCATATCAAGCACCCACAAGCCGCAAGCGGTCTGCTAAACGTAACGGCCACCCGGGTATTGAGCGATCAGAAGATCGACGAGCTAGCCCGCTCACACTCCTGCGAATCCGACCAGTAACACTTACCATACAGTCAAGTCTTTTCGTCTGATACGTCGCATATCAAGTCTAGGGGTGGTATACGTCAGACCCCAATAACCCGATAAGTCGTGCCGATGTGAGGCTCGTAACGGGTCGAGAAACTACTGGTAACACTTACCAGTAAATCTCTGATCAGCCCTGGCCAGGGACTTCCCTGCTACGGCCAATCGAGCACAGCACAACATCAACTCCCAATACCGGGAGAGACGAAACCCCTCCTATCGCTCATTGCCTCCATGTGACTCGGGACTGTACCCAAAGACCACCGTTTTGCACGCCCTCATGGACGTGGTAAGGTGGAGATCAAAGCACAGTGGGAATCACACAAGACTCTATGACGATCTCGGGTCTACAGACTAACCTGTACAAGTGTCACCTGAGAACTGCCATCTGACGTGAGGTATAATACCATCTGGGAGTTCTCGGCGAGTCCGTCCAGTGTACCCAGTCTCCACTGAGCACCCGTATACCATCTCTGATGTCAAACATCAATGGATATGGGATCATCCATCGCCCATCACATGGGTCGAGAAGCGTATACGCTAGTCTACTCTGGTATATCGATGCCCCGTCTCGATACACCCACGACTAGGGACCTTGAAGGATGTACTTATGGACTACCATGTCCCCACTAGTATGATCTGCATCATAGTCCAGGTAGTCAAGTACAAATCCTAAGGGCTTTACCAACATGTAACTATAAGACAGTATAAAGAGACTAGTGTACATGTTAAGATAAATGGCAACCAGATAGCATACTATCATGTCGAGCGAGAAAGTCATCTCTATATATGTCCAAGCATCCAATATAATATACATAATCTGTACAATACTGGCCTCTAGGGCATACATACAACTAACATGCACATGCCACTGTCTAATCAATTTTATTTTAGGATGTCCCGGGTGATAGAAGATCCCAATTAACCTTCACAGATTTCACAAATTTTCCGATATCGGTTTCTAAAATCCGTATTCTGGGTTTAGGCTTCAGGTTAAGGTCTCAATTCATGCACCAGGGTGTTTATATAACCTCAACTGAGCTTAATTTCGGTTCAATCACAACATCACACAATAAGGTATTGTGAATACAACACAAGTTTCCCTCAAACCCTAACTAGGTTTTACCTCAAGTCACCAAATCACACAATATCGGTTCAATCACAACATGAGGGTGAAAGTAATGCTAAAACTAAGCTAAGGGTTCAGTAAATACCTTATTTGGCAACTTAAGAATTTTCTTGAGTTGCCCCTAGTGGCCAAAATCCTTGCTTCTTTAGCTCCAAGTGTAGATATAAGGATTATGCACACATTTAATGAAATGAGAGTGGGGTTTTGGAGTTGTTTTGGATGTGTTTTGAGGAGTTGAAGAGGGGAGGGAGATGAAGGATGAGCAGCAGCAGGAGAGAGGAGAAGAGGGAGGGAAATGAAGGGAAGAAATGGCTAAGTCTTGGGTCAAAAGGAGCCCATACCTCTCTCTCTCACCAACTACCCATTTCTTTATTCTTTTCTCTTTTCTTTTCCTTTTTAAAACCCTTCTCACTCAAATAGTAACCCCAAAACAAACCATGGCAATAAAAATGTAACACAAGTGTGAAAAAGTGATATGTGCATGTTTTGCACAAAAAATGCTAAAAACCGATTAGCGATTTTTAATCGCGATTAGCACTAATTTAGCATATAACTAATCAATTAAACTTAGAAATGGCATAATTCTCTAATTTACCCTATTTTATAATTTTCCATAATTTTTTCTAACATTTTTCCTATTTATTTGTATTTAAAAATACCAAAATATTAAAATATTCAATAAAATAATATTAAATTATTAAAAATTCCCAAAAATTAATATTTTATCTTTTTGAAATGTTACAATCTACCCCCCTTAAAGAAATTCGGTCCCCGAATTTAAATTTAATCCCCCAATTACAAAAACATTTCAGTAAAAATCCAATTTGTCGGGGCTCCGAAAACATCAATACATAGCGAATATCATAAAATGTACTGCTCTACTAGAAATCAATCCCCAAAAGGCATATATAAGAATATCCTGTGCGTCTGGTGCGCAAGGAAATCAAAATCCATATATGTGTCAAACAGGTGTACAAAACAACATCTAAGTGCAACTGGTGTGCACGAAACATCTGTCGTAGGCAACGTGTGTGCCTGACAGTAAAAAAAATCAGGTGCATGTGACATGCACGAAGAATCCCGATTTAGTGCATCTGGCGTGCACCAATATCGTATATCAAAACACTAAAGGTGCATGAAAATTATGCTGGAAGTGTAAATCAAATCACTGTATAAGATAGGCGTGAAATCACAATCAATACCTCGAATGTAATAACTATGCGCAAAATATAAATATTTAGTAGGTGCATAAAACAATATCATGAAACTCAGTCATCAAAACTAAATCATGCAATAAAACGCCCAAAACACCGAAATCCAAAATGACGGATACGTGATAATCGAATCACAGAATCACAAATCATAAATACCGTCGTCGGTAGTTCCTCCTTCAAGGTCGAGAAGGAGTTGGTGCATCCAATGCTAGCAGCGCAAGATATCTACTTGCCTCTTGCCCACGGTCTGGCGTCCTCTGACTCCGGGTCATTATCTTCTCTGCGGATTACTCTTCTCGCAGTCAATCGGCTCATCGGCCCTGTCAGGTGTGCTAACGGGGACGATTCCGTTCTGGCACTTCTCTAGTCATCTCTCGGTCAATCCTCACGACCACTCGTAAGGCAGCATGCCACTGGCGTCGGCCTCTGGCTCTCTGAATGCACATCACACATCTGATCCTGGGTGCAAACATCATTGCAGCAATGCCCTGGAAGGAATCCTGCTCAAGGTCTCTTCCGATCTTACCTAAGCCGAACTGTACGAAGGCTGGTACTCTTGCATAATCTATTTTCGCTCAATGGACATCTGTGTCCTCAGCACAACATTCTCTCGGAAACTGGTCGCATCCCAATACCTCTGTAAGCATATCAGGTCTCTAGTCTCGACGGGAAGTAATGACAGCTCGTCAGCGTCTCGCACGAACCTCTGGTTACACTTGTCTCTATTGTCGTCCACTATGGCGTCACGCCATGCTATCTACGCACTGCACTATTCTCGGCCACAGTCAATCCGAAGTCTCTCGCACGGACTCGAAACCGCGTACCCTGTAGCTTCATCATTCTGTAGAAGATGTCTGGCCGAACAGTTCCTCGGGAACGCATCCCAACCATCGGAGGAATACTCAATACTCGTCCGTCCTTGATCAATTCGCAACGCATCTGGGTAAGTTCCTTTATCCGAACCTGGTCAACTACCTCGTCGACGATGCCGAACTCTGGCATGCTGGGTGTGCGCAATATGACCACCCCTGGGTCTAGGTCTTCTCGTATCGTATTCCAGAAAGGTCCTATCGAGGTTTCTCTCTCAAATCTCATTCCTGCCGGATTGCCTGGAAGTCATCATCCATTGCTGAAGCTAATTCTTATTCCGGAACGGCTGCATACTTATCGCGCTTCTTTCTGGAAGATATATCCATATACAACGCCTCTGGGTGCGTATCACATCTCTGATGTCAGCGGAGTGGGACGTCATCTCGTCGAAATCTCTTGCGAATTCTTTTCTTCACTCTGCTTCAATGTCGACTGATTCGGACTTGTCTCATCATGGCTGCATGGACTATGCACCAACGGCTATACTCGTATCTGGAGTCTCCCAAGCAATGCATCCCATCACATGATATCCGAATGATGTCGAAACATTCGATTGACTCGTCAGAACCTTATAATCCCCCAAGAGATCAACATCATGGGTACAGTTTAATAGTATCGAGTACATGCCACAGCGTCGGTGGTCCAGCCGTAGAAGGGCAAACCCAAGCCTCACTAATGGCGCCGCGGAACTGCCGCAAACCCTAAGGTTCAAAAGCTTTCACACGGTCATTAAGTCGAGTTAGGGTTTCATTCTTCTAGAGGGTCCATGGAATCGCCTGCATGTCTTTCCGTATACCTTAAACTTGGAGAATGGCTCCTGACATTCGATCGTCTCTATCGACTCTCAACGTCTCCGCGTGAAGTCGTCTCTAGCTGGAAACAATCTATCTGATGACCTCGCATCGGGGTAAGCGAACGAACACCTGTCCTAGTCATTCATCCTCAGGTGACTAGCGACTCGCTATCATCTCTCTAAGTATGTACTCATGCTGCAGTAGTTCCAATCGTCTGGGTGATATCTCGTCATTTGCGGCAACAACTGGCTCATTCGCTTGCATGCCGAACAGCGCCTCAATCCTCCAGGAAAGGCGATACATTGGCGGCCATCTCTGAATCGGTCCGCTCTAGATCTGAGTAAGACTCTCCACACTGGAAATCTTCAACTCAACTGGGCCCGCTCCGGCGCATAAGTCGGACGAATCACCTTCGTCTCTCAAACCGGGTAGACTAGCTATCATCTGTATCATATCTGCCTGAAAGCTCCGGCAATCTCAGCTTGTAAGCTCCGAAAGCAACATCCTGTCAATCTCAGCAACAACTGGTCCATCTGTCTGCACAGTAGGCGACATCATAATCTCTGAGGTATGCTGTACATCAACAGTCCTCTCTCAACTGGCAGCTCTAACAATGGCCCGATCATCCGGTGCAAAACCAAGCACTCGCCTCCATTAGAGGTCACAATCACCAAAACTAACTCGAGACGTTTCCATGTCACCAGAAAACACAATGGTCGGCCCTCGTACCAGACGAGCTCGCACCGACCGTAACCCTAGCAGCAGCCCAAACTGCGCTCAAACATGGCGACAGGAACCTCAATCGAGTATCGAAGAGAGCAGATCAATGGCAAGAAAGAGAACAACAGATCCAAAGTGGATACATGATCATAAGAAGGAACAGCATCAATGAAGGTATGATCATGAAACTAATAGTATCGAGGATCTCAAATGGATGTATAATCATGGATATGAAGAGAATCACTGATCTCGAAAATATGTACATCCTAAGGTTCCTTAAGCGGAGTGGCGTGTCATAAGTATGCCGCGGAACATACCCACGGTACGTCACTCTACTTTAGTCACCTATTCCATTAACCAAGGGTTATCCTACGCGACGAAAGTTCGGGTCTAATACCCCCTCGACTAAGTCTAAGTTCCGTAAGGTCAAGCCTAAGTTCCGTATATATATAAACGCCCTAGGCTCCACATAGTCAAACTTAGACTCGAACCAAGGTCAACCTAGCGCTCTGATACCAACTTTGTCACGACCCGAAAGAGCACGTGACTGGCCCTTGAACCAAATGAAGTTTATAGGACTCCATCTGATCCAAGTAAGCCAAAAGCCCAGAAATCTAAAACCATTTTAAGAGTAAATAAAGAAAACTGGTTTTAAAGAAGTGAAGGAAAACATGTTTGAAGTCAGGTTTTTGAATAACTAAGCCGAATGTGCATTTTTAAAATTTAAAGTCTTTTCTAAAAATTTCGGCAGAGTTCCTTTTATAAATACTGGCCCCGAACGGGGTACAACAAGAACAATATATATATACAATGATAAAGGCATCCCCAAGCGGGAGCTAGCTCTTCGTCAATCGACGGTCACAACCACGCAAGCAATATAATATACAACGCCGAATGGTAAGGGTCAAATCCAAAAAAACTCAATAAGCATGAAAACCGCAATACTACTAAGCGCGACTCTAAGGTCGAATAATACAACACTAATGTCTAAGTCTGAAACAATATACAAGTTTTGGTTGATGGAAATTCTAGATACAAAGAATAATACAAGTACAATGGTGGTTCTTAATGCAAAAGAATCCACCTACCAAATGCAATTCACCCGCAAGGAAGTAGTGTGCCAGAAATGCCGCAAAGAAACCTGTACGGCAAAACCTGCAAGAACTGTGGCACAACGGGGGTGAGTTGCCAACTCGTGAATAGAGAATATCTACAAGCAGAAACCGAATGCAAGACATAATCCTAGGTCAACAATCAGTATAATATAACCCACAAGAGTACGTCTGAAGCATGATAAGGTGGCAAGTAACATCTAAACAAGTATGTAGTGCCAAGTACTCAGATAATAACATGTCATCAGTATAAGGTATGTCTGCATGAAGTAAATATGAAGAAGTATCAAATGGATATCAATACACATATATTAGCGTCCCATACCACTAATATTGGTGTAAGGGTATATATAACAGCGCCCTCATACCCTGTTATATATATACAAATGAAGTATGATCAATGTAAATCCAGTCTGTATGTGATCAAGTCTGTATAAACGTGGAACCTGTCCACCCGTCACCCAATGACAAATAAGCATCATGTATGCAAATATGAGGATATAAACAAAATCATGGAAAAACATCATGAAACCCGTGCCTAGCATCGACACGTAAATCCTCGTCCATATGGGGCTCCGTCTGCGGTATCGGCCCTCGGCCCCGGCAGTACGGGTCATCCCATGTCCTCATCCATATGGGGCTCCGTCTGTGGTATCGGCCCTCGGCCCCGGCAGTACGGGTCATCCCATGTCCATCTCCCAACTCCGGTCGGTATCCTCCAGATATCCGCCGAGCTCAAATACAATCACCGGTAGGTAGTAGTCCCTCTGCCAGGCTCACCGTCTACTACACAGTGAAACCGTTCTCGCCCCGGGGTACCATACCGGGTCCACCATGTACCCGCAATCGGCCTCATCCGTCTTCTCGAATCGGGTTTCACATGTCGCTCTCAGCACCGAGAAAACACATGGTGGACGCACTGAAATATCATATCAAGGGTAACCGGGTTTTTAACACAATTATATATTCTCTTTTGAAATACCCACGGTTCCCAAATCCAGAAATATCATGGAAACAACATATCTCAATGCGTATAATCAAAACATGATGTATGCGACATGTAATAAAGGTAAGCATATCATAAGTCATGCAACATGGAATAGTAATGTGCACATGTCGAGGGAAGCCGCTCTTTTAAAACGAATCAGTTTTGAAGAACATATGCGGTTCCCAAATCTCTAATCAAGTCAGAGTCATCTATGTTTGTGTACAGGTATAAGTGTACAATATGCCATGCAAGAATCATATCATGAATGCAACAGTACTACAGTGTAGTGGCATGGCAATTATCAATGATGAAGTGTGTGAGCCGGCACATAGTGTACGTGGAACATACGCATCATCGATAATGGTGCTGGTGTCCTAACAGCATGATAATAATATAGCAATAAACATATGCAAGCAATGTGAATAGCATGAATATGTGGAAATCAAATAATCAACACCACAGTGAAGAATCTACATCAACAAGTATATGTCATGCAGTTATGTCGTTTGAAATAAGACGAATCAGGATTTTTAGTAAAATAAGGGGTACGGTGTTTTTAAGAAAAGATACGCCCTTTTTAAAGTATCCGTAGAATCCTTTTGTTTGTCTTTAAGATATTCCTGATTCGTAGTTTTGAAATAGGTATGACTCGGGTCTAGTCTAACATCTACTATGCAAACTACTGATCTAAGTATCAAGCCAATCGGGAGGGGTATGGAAACCACCTAAATCTGAATCGATATATATATAAATATAATAGTCGGTGATCCCGCCTCAATAGTATCGCGTACGATACAGTATATCATATGACATCCTCAAGTCATGAGTGCGGATCTATCATCAATGTAAAGCTCGTACGGTAAATCATCGTACGGCATCCCAATAGCTGGGTACGGGTCAATATCACACTAGCTCATCACATCTCAGGTATCACCATCATCTATCACATAATCTGGGGTACTGATCTAAGTCTAGTACAACTGATACCATCAATATACTGCGTGTGCAAGCACACGTCCCAAGGCCCGCTAGAGATCACGTATCGTATCCCAAATACGAATCACATCAAATCACCGATCTTGCGGCACAAAGCCCAACATCATCGACTCATCTCCAATGTCATCCAATATCATCAACACAGTGCAAGTATAATGAATATGCAAGGGTGTGCGTATAGGTGTAAATCTATTCTAGGGTTCGCGACTATGAACTACACTAGTCACTTCTAACCCTACACTATCCATAGTACACCTAATCTATCATATCCACAACACACTATAACTATCAAGCATAATATATAGTATACTAACTACGGACTGCGGGGGTGCTATACGCCATCCACCCGACTTCCCCCAGTAGATATAATCTACTCACCTTGCGTCTCCATCTTTCGATGTCACCACGCGCTTGCTTGTCGTCCCGTAGTCTTCATTGGGTACCTACACATCAAGTGTCGTATATGCGCATTAAAACCAAACCAAAGCTAAAACGGCACACGAAACCCAAAACGATACGATAAGAGGCCTATAGGTTAGAACCTATGGCACGCCTTCAAAACCATCAATAAACCCTCTATATCGTCGTATAAACGCCAAATAGTCGAGGTAAAACACAATAAACAATTGCAGAATCAAAAATACGGAATACGGAAACACGAATCCAAAACAGCAACTTAGGAAATATGTTCCAGATTTCACCCTAGGTCCAATTAGACAAATCTATAAATACCAGGGGTCTAATCTATACATGTAGAAGCAGCAGAACCAAAACGACACAGATTGGTGCTGGTCGGGCCGCAAATTGCGGCCGATTAGGATTAATTGGCGGCCGGGTAAGGGAGTTAGGGGCTAGGGTCTTGATGGTAGCTTCCTGGGTGCCTGCACATGCCACTGTCCAATCAATTTTATTTTAGGATGTCCCGGGTGATAGAAGATCCCAATTAACCTTCACAGATTTCATAAATTTTCCGATATCGGTTTCTAAAATCCGTATTCTGGGTTTAGGCTTCAGGTTAGGGTCTCAATTCATGCACCAGGGTGTTTATATAACCTCAACTGAGCTTAATTTCACAATACAACACAAGTTTCCCTCAAACCCTAACTAGGTTTTACCTCAAGTCACCAAATCACACAATATCGGTTCAATCACAACATGGGTGTGAAAGAAATGCTAAAACTAAGCTAAGGGTTCAGTAAATACCTCATTTGGCAACTTAAGAATTTTCTTGAGTTGCCCCTAGTGGCCAAAATCCTTGCTTCTTTAGCTCCAAGTGTAGATCTAGGGATTGTGCACACATTTAATGAAATGAGAGTAGGGTTTTGGAGTTGTTTTGGATGTGTTTTGAGGAGTTGAAGAGGGGAGGGAGATGAAGGATGAGCAGCAGCAGGAGAGAGGAGAAGAGGGAAGGAAATGAAGGGAAGAAATGGCTAAGTCTTGGGTCAAAAGGAGCCCATACCTCTCTCTCTCACCAACTACCCATTTCTTTATTCTTTTCTCTTTTCTTTTCCTTTTTAAAACCCTTCTCACTCAAATAGTAACCCCAAAACAAACCATGGCAATAAAAATGTAACACAAGTGTGAAAAAGTGATATGTGCATGTTTTGCACAAAAAATGCTAAAAACCGATTAGCGATTTTTAATCGCGATTAGCACTAATTTAGCATATAACTAATCAATTAAACTTAGAAATGGCATAATTCTCTAATTTACCCTATTTTATAATTTTCCATAATTTTTTCTAACATTTTTCCTATTTATTTGTATTTAAAAATACCAAAATATTAAAATATTCAATAAAATAATATTAAATTATTAAAAATTCCCAAAAATTAATATTTTATCTTTTTGAAATGTTACATTGAACTCCGCTCAAGTGTTGAGCTTATCGGAAAACTTTGGGTGCTTGCTTATTCGATCGAAAAGTTTAACTTCGTCTAGCTATCTGTGATTGTGATACAATATTTGGAATCCATAAGAAGTTATGAGATAACTAGTTTGAATTTTATAAATCTAGCAGTTTAGTCTCATTTGATCGGTTGCCACGGGATTTTGATGTGATCAAAAGTCCGTCACAATTACGTAGTGTACGCAGATTCTCGCCGGGTAACCTTAATAGATATCCACACCCCATAGCCCCGACCAAGTGACTGTAGGAGAACCCCGTCGCCAAAAGCATCCGTTCGGGTGCTCACGGCAGCGGTGTTCCGCCTTAGTGCACTTCGTCGAAGGCATTGGGGATGCGACCGTCTACTAAAGTTTCCGACGAGCATTTGATCAGTTTATCGGGAATCTTGTTGAATTACCCGACAGGTTATTGGAAAGTGTTTTCAATATCGAGACTAAAATACGGGGTTTATAACTGTTAGGCATGTGATGTCTAAGCAATTCATTTGGTTAGGCATGATATCCAAAGTATGTGATGCATTGGGTTTATGATGTCTAAGGTGGTTGCGGATTCCAATGTTGTAGTTTTTCACTTTCTTTTCTACGACCGTAAGTGTAATATGTGGTGTATCGCCGGTTTCGGTGCTATATGTCAACGACAACTGGGATACGCATATTTACTTACGTTGATGACATATGATGTTATGTGTTGCTATGATATGTTATATTGGATCGTCGTGTTCTGAATAGCCGGGTTTTTTTTATGTGAGATGAGAGTTTTTCATTTTCATTCATATAAAAGCTTGTATGTAATATTCTTTTATTAGGGCACTTCTGGGTTGAGGATGATGTCACCATTGATGTATATTATTTACTTTTCCGCATTAGGATAGACCTAAGGCGGGGAGCACAAGTAACCAAGTTCAAGGGTCCAGTGGGGGACCATCTCGAGGAGTCGAGACCGGGTCTCCTAACTCTAAAATTGGTAAGGTTGCATGCCGCTCTCATAGGGGTCTAGGGATGTGGGTTTGGCTATTCATTGCGACCGTGGAATCCGTGTTTTATACTAGCTTAAATAAAACACGGAAATCCTAGTATATCCAATATTTCATATGTTATCTTCTGCTGCTCTGTGATGTGATCACTGTGATATGTTCAGACGAATGCCTATATTATATATATGAGATATAATTAATATTGCTGCTTTCGTTTCATATGTGATGCTTAGGAAGCATATAATGATGGGAATTCATTAATGAGATTAATGAAAGAAAAAGAAACCTAAAGACGTTGTAGAAACTTGTTTAAAAACTGGTAGCACTAGTTCTTGCTTTGCATAGTGGTATTCCTTGTAGAATATCCAACACCTTATTCGATAAGGAAAGGGCCGAGATCCCTTCACCGGGAGTGACCTCTTTAGCGAAACTAGCAAATGCTACAAACTCGGCTTGTCTTTTGATTGCTTTTATAGTTTTTGCTTTGCATGGTGGTATTTGTGAAATATCCTGCACCTTATTTGATAAGGAAAGAGCCGAGATCCCTTCACCGGGAGTGACCTCTTTAGCAAAACTAGTAAAAGCCTAAAAAACACTCATTTTCAAAAATCACTCGATTCTACAACGATATCATGTTCATTACGCAAAGGGTTTTCTTAAAAACATGTCGTAGCCTTCCGTCATTTCAGATAAGTACTACTTAGTATTCGTGCTACGTTTGTTGACCTGTGTCAAGGCGTAGTGTGCGGTAGCTAACTAGTGCTTATCTGCAGCATACGATGCGATTGGATTAGGGTAGTCGTGCGACTTTGTTGGCCTGCGTCAAGGATCATGCGGGTGGGTTTAATTCAATCATGAAATGTACGGGTTGAACTTGACTAGCGGACTATGGTTTGTTGGTCTGCGTCAAGGTCATAGGACGCTAGGGGCAGAATATTATCGGGAATTTCAAGTGTTGAAATTTGCAATGAGATTGCATACCTTCTATCAGATAATTGGATCCTGATACCCACTGCGAGTAAGAGTTACTCCTGGGAGAGTTTTACACATTACAATTAGCCGATCAAGTAGGTGTCTAGAAATGTGTTAACGGGGTTACGCCCGTGGGAAAACGAGATTTATTTTAATTAGGTCCGTGCGAAAGCACGGGGAACCTCCCTCAAGGTACCAACACTGGCCTGGTCGAAAGATTGGCGAACTTGTAAGGTGTAATTAATCCTGGCTAGTCTTACCTTTTAGGATTTGAAGGAAGATTTGACTAAAACAGTGGGAGCCATCCTGATTAGATAAACTAATAACCAATCTAATCCTGCAAGAGCGCAAGTAGAGTGTTTTCTTCTCTCTCTCTCCTGGTAGCGACTATGTCACGCCTTAATCAAGATAATAATATGGATGCATTGACTAAACCTGCTTATTATACTGTGCTAGGGAACATTGGTTCTGCTCTATCTTATAACTGTTATAAGTCCGAGCAGGAAATAGGGGAATATCCGGATTCCTATGCCACCCAATCGAGGAATGAGCATGTTGATGTATATTCTTCGGGTGTGTTCATTACCGAGAACTGTTTCTCAGTATCCTCTACATCCTAGGTATGTGATGTAGGGTTACCTAAGACGGCAGAGAGGTTTCAGGAGGTATCGTCCATGCCAAATACAAATTTTTGCCGTTTTAGCTAACCCTAACTAAGAATCGTATACTAGAAATCGACGGAAAAGAAAATGCAAACACTTTGCAAGTCTAGTGTGCAAGGAATACAACCTTTATAGACCGGTCCTTCACTTCAATAGCTCCATGTAGTAGTCCCTTCGCTGCGATCATGAACTCCGGACTCTAGAGAGGCTCCTATGAAGAAACGAACATGCTTACTTCGAAGACATCGAGGCCGAAGATGATCTACGTCGAGGTGACACTAGCCCAAGCTATCTCTTCACTAATTATGGAATTAGTGAAGAAAACACCCTATAATAAATGTCAAGTAGTAGAGGATGATGAAGTAGGAAGTGGGCTCACTTTAGATTTCATTTTCTCACATTTTTTCTCATACTTCCATTTAAGCTAGAAAGCTTTTGAGGAAGAAGAAGAAGAATGAACTCATATGAAAGAATGATCCAAATGAATTATTGCAACCATGGGTGAGTTAAGCCCTCATGCCTAACTCATGTAGAGAATAAACCAAGGGCTAAGGTTAGGGGTTGGGTTAACAAATATCCTAAGCTTGACAAAAGAGTGGACTTAGTCAAAGGTTCATACAAGCTTCTATAAGCTTTGAACCTTAAACTAATACTCTACTAATTTGTTTAACTTTGAATAAATAATAAACCCTAACTTAACCCTAGCATGGTCTTAGTCTCATACACCCATCTTGCATGTATCATCTAGCATGACACATAATAATGTACACTTTGTGCACAAACCAGGTGAGAAAATAATCATAAGTGAGCTAATACTAGTTAATGTAATGTAATATATTTAATATATAATTATACATTAGATTATCAAATCAACTCTTGATTTAATAACCCGGCTATATCACATATAACTGACTAATATTATGTGTAACAACTTATCGAATCAACAGTTGATCCGATAACCGGGCTATATCGCATACAACCAACCAATGTCATAAATCACGAGAATAGAATATGGTATCTCATATCATATCAATCTCGGTCCCGCAAATATCATATATGTGCTCCTACTCTGTTTCGCTTAGGCCAGGAAACCCCTATGTAGGACTCTAAAGACTCGTCAATACGCCGGCAGTAGGTGATGATCATATCAAACACCTACAAGCCGCAAACGGTCTGCTAAACGTAACGGCCACCCGGGTATTGAGTGATCAGAAGATCAACAAGCAAGTCTGCTCACACTCCTGCGAATCCAATCAGTAACACTACCGTACAGTCCGGTCTCTTCGTCTGATATGTCGCATATCTCATCTAGGGGTGGTAAACGTCAGACTTCAGTAACTCGATAAGTCGTGTCGATATAAGGCTTATAACGGGTCGAGAAACTACTGATAACACTTACCAGTATATCTCTGAAGCAGCCCTGGCCAGGGACTTCCTGTTATAGCCAATCGAGCACAGCGCAACATCAACTCCCAATACCGGGAGAGACGAAACCCCTCCTATCGCTCATTGCCTCTATGTGATTCGGGACTATACCCAAAAGACACCGTTTTGCACGTTCTCTTGAACATGGTAAGGTGGAAATCAAAGCACAGTGGGAATCACACAAGACTCTATGACGATCTCGGGTCTACAGACTAACCTGTACTAGTGTCACCAGAGAGCTGCCATCTGACGTGAGGTATAATACCATCTAGGAGTTCTCGGCGAGTCCGTCCAGTGTACCCAGTCTCCACTGAGCACCCGTATACTGTCTCTGATGTCAAACATCAATGGATATAGGATCATCCATCGCCCATCTACATGGGTCGAGAAGCTATACGCTAGTCTACTCTGGTATATCGATGCCCTGTCTCGATACACCCACGACTAGGAACATTTGAAAGATGTACTTAGCGACTACACTATTCCCACTAGTATGATCTGCATCATACTCCTGGTAGTCAAGTACTCATCCTAAGGGCTTTATCAATATGTAACATAGAGACAATCAGAGTACCTGTTAAGATAAAAAACAACCAGATAGTATACTATCATGTCGAGCAAGAAAGTCCTCCATATATATGTCCAAGCATCCACTACAATATAATCGTATGTACAGTAATGGCCTCTAGGGCATACATATCACTAACATGTGATACCGGATCAGGATCCCGCATATGTAATATGTTACATGGGCTACAGAAAGGTAGAGAACTGAGAGTGGGTGATATGTCTGTAAGTGTTAGAGAATGGTACAATTGTTGCAGCCAAGTCAGTTGGCAGATATCACCTTGTATTGGTACATTGATTCTGAACGAATGTTATTATATACCGAACCTGATACACAACATTACATCATGTTCTTTACTGAGTTAAAGAATGATATAATTCTGTATTGGAGGATAATGTTGTGAACATTTTCCTGAATCAAGAGTTGATTCGATCAGGCAAGTTAGATAATAGCATATACGTTCTAAATCAAAGCACAGTTCAAAGAATATAGAACACGCACAAGAGGAATAGTTCAGAAATAAACGAATCCTTCTTGAGGCATTGTTGACTTGGTCATATCAATGCGACAAAACTAGCTAAGTTACATAAGGATGAATATGAGAATCTGTTCGAATTTTCATCTTATGCTACTTTCTAGTCTTGTCTCAAAGGTAAAATGATCAATACTCCGTTTACTGGAAACAGAGAAAGAGTTAGTGAACCCTTGGGACGCATACATGATGATATATACGGTCCTATGTCCACAAATGCCAAGGTTGGTTCTTGGTACTTCATTACATTCATCGACTATCTCTCATGATTCGGACATATGTTCTTGTTGAAACACAAGTCTGAAACTTTTGAGAAATTCAAGGAATATAAGTTTGAAGTTAAAGAACCAGATGGGTAGAAGTATTAAGTCCTTCGATGTGATCGAGGAGAAGAATACTTGGGTATGGAGTTCCTGGATTATTTAAAGGAGAATGCAATTCTCTCTCAGCTTACTCCTTTGAGCACATTACAGCACAAAGGTGTATCGGGGCAGAGGTATCGCACCCTATGAGATATGGTGCGCTCTATGATGAGTACTGCTGAGTTACCTGTTTCCTTTAGGAGTTATGCACTTGAGAAGCTGCATACCTATTGAGTGGGGTTCCGTCCAAATTAGGGCCTACCACTATATATGAGATATGGAATAGGAAGAGACCATGTCTTAAACGAGTTAAGATATGGAGTTGTCCGGCCTATGTTGAAAAGCAAAATTCGGACAAGCTTGAAGCAAGGTCAGTTATATACAAGTTTGTTAGGATATCCCGAACATTCGCAAGGGAATATCTTCTACCTCTATGAGGAGCAAAAGGTGTTTTGTTTTCTCAGCATGCAACCTTTTTGGAAAAGAGTTTCTTGTAAAGAAATTAGTGGTCATGAGGTAGAACTGGAAGGAGTTCCAGCTAGAGAAACTAACAGCTGATAATTTGGTGAAACCAAAGGATTCAATAGTCTCCAACGAACCTCAGCCTCTCCACGAATCTGGTAGGGTTCCTCATCCACTTGAGAGATACTACGGCCTTCTCGGCAACAGTGGGAGCGAGGATTGCATCATGGAAGATGATGGCCTAACTAGGTTCAGGCAGGCCATCACGAGTAGGGAATCTGTGTAAAGGCTGGATGCTATGCGATCAAAAATGGAATCCATGTACACCAACAAAGTATGACTTTGGATGTTGCACCTGAAGGAGTAAAACCTATTGGGAGAAAATGGATCTTGAGAAGATTCTTGGTGTAAATGGAAAAGTTGAGACTTTCAAAGCTATGCTTAAGTCCATCAGGATCAATACAAGCATCACGGAGTTGGAACATCTGTTTTGATGTGGCAGTCAAAGAGTTTGACTTCATCAAAATAGTAGATGAACCTTGTGTAAGTCCATGCTACCTCTCTCGGTACTTTCGGGCATGAGGAATTTGATAAAAAACGATTTTCTTAGAGGTGGTAACATGGACTTAAAACCCGGATCTTTGTTAAACATCTAACTAACAACCTAACTAGGAGTCGTTAACTACTCGGTTAGGGGGTTTATACCTTTCTTGTCTTGAACTCCTTCGTCTTCAAACCTCGATGGTGGTCCGGATCGGCTTCTTCCCGTCGTCTCCTTACGCCGAAGATAGATCCACCTGAAAGCTTCAACCTTTGGCTCCTTCTTCGATCTTTGAAGAAACTAGTTCACTCGGTTTGCTAAACCTTATGAACTAGAGTGAGTAGAGAAGAGTTTGTATGGGATTTTATCTATGGTTCTTGATTCTCAACTCATGAGACAAGTGAACCATAGAGTCAAGAGAGGGAGAGCAAGAGGAGGAAGATGAGAGCTCAAGAACAAGAGAGAGAATGAGCATGAAAGAATGAGAGAGGACTTTTCTCATTTGGCTCTCATAATCCAAAACCATCATCACAAAAATAATAATCAAGTATTGTGTAAAATGGTTCAAGTCAAAATGGCTAAATCATTTCATGTTAGTTATATGTATGCCCTAGAGGCCATTACTGTACATTGGATGTATATTGTAGTGGATGCTGGGACATATATAGGGAGGACTTTCTTGCTCGACATGATAGTATGCTATCTGGTTGCTCTTTACCTTAACGTGTACATTGATTGTCTCTCTGATACATGTTGGTAAAGCACTTAGGATGTGTACTTGACTACCTGGACTATGATGCGGATCATACTAGTGGGGACATGGTAGTCCATAAGTACATCCTTCAAAGTCCCTAGTCGTGGGTGTATCGAGACGGGGCATCGATATACCAGAGTAGACTAGCGTATACCTTCTCGACCCATACAGATGGGCGATGGATGATCCCATATCCATTGGTGTTTGACATCGGAGATGATATACGGGTGCTCAGTGGAGACTGGGTACACTGGACGGACTCGCCGAGAACTCCCAGATGGTATTATACCTTACGTCAGACGGCAGTTCTCTGGTGACACTGGTACAGAGTAGTCTATTGACCCGAGATCGTCATAGAGTCTTGTGTGGTTCCCACTGTGCTTTGATTTCCATCTTACCACGTCCAAGAGGGCGTGCAAAACGGTGGTTTTTGGGTACAGTCCCGAGTCACATGGAGGCAATGAGCGATAGGAGGGGATTCGTCTCTCCCGGTATAGGGAGTTGATGTTGCGCTGTGTTCGATTGGCTATAACCGGAAATCCCTGGCCAGGGTTGCTGAGATTTACTGGTAAGTGTTACCTGTAGTTTCTCGAACTGTTATAGACCTCATATCGACACGACTTATCAAGCTATTGGGGTCTGACGTTTACCACCCCTAGGCGAGATATGCGACATATCAGACGACGAGACCGGACTGTACGGTGAGTGTTACTGGTTGGATTCACAGGAGTGTGAGCGGGCTTGCTCGTCGATCTTCTGATCGCTCAATACCCGGGTGGCCGTTACGTTTAGCAGACCGCTTGCGGCTTGTGGGTGTTTGATATGATCATCACCTGCTGCCGGCGTATTGACGAGTCTTTAGAGTCCTACACAGAGGTTTCCTGGCTCAAGCGAAACGAAATAGGAGCGCATATGAGATATGTGCGGGACCGAGAATAATGCGTGTATGTGATACCGTATTCTATTCTCGCGATGAATGTATCAAATGGTTATATGCGATATAACCTAGTTATCGAATCGAGGGTTGATTCGATGAGCCGATACATTGGATACTAGTCGGTTATATGCGATATGACCGGATCATTGAATCAAGTGTTGATTTAATGATTTAATGCATAATTATATATTTGATATATTACTTTGCATTAACTAGTATTGGTTCACTTTAAATGGATTTTCTCACTTTATGTGCACATTGTATATGTGATATACTTTTGTACACTAGTTTGTAACATGTTTGATGATGCATGCTCATTAGGATTTGTGTAAAGATTAAACCATGGTTGTGTAATGGTTAAGGGTTTTCATTTTCTTTATGCTTTATTTAGTTATTCATTTTGAAAATGATAAGAATAAAGAGAAAGAATGGTGGCTTTATTTGTAGTTTAGTTGAAGCTTCATGAAACTTTGACCTAGTCCACCATTCTTGTCTCTTGCTTAACCCTAACCATCATATCTAACCATGGTCTATTCACTACACTAAACTAAGGTTAGTATTATGATAAGTATTCTTTTTTCCTTTTCATTTTAATAACTTATCATAATATTATCATCTTCTTCTTCTTCTTCTTCAAGAAGAAAACCTAGACTTCATCAATGGTGACTTGATGAAATGAGTGAGAAATCCAATTCTAAAGTGAACCCACTTCCTATTTCTTCATCCTCTACCTCTTGCCAAGTAGTATAGGGTGTTTCCTTCACAAGTTTTCATGGCTTGGTGAAGGTGGAGCTTGATCTTGTGATGCCTCGACGTAGATCATCTTCGGCACGAAGCCGACGACCTTGCCCGCCCATTTCTCCGATGAAGCCGACGCTAGGGCCCGGGTTTCCATTTGGACAGCAAGGAGACTTCATTGCGGAGCTATGGAGGTGGAGGACCGGATCTACAAAGGTTGTATTTCCGTTCTCTTAGTAAAGTAGTTTACTAGTTGCATCTTTCGCCTAAATATCTAGTTAACGATCCGTATTAGGATTTCTCGGCACATGTAAAATCTGAAATTGGCATGGTTGATGCCTTGTGAGACCTCTTGAGAGTGCCTAGGAACCCTACAGTGGTATCAGAGCCTAGCTAGAGCCTTAGGCGATGCGTAGATGAAGTTTGAAACCCGAACGAACCCGAAACCCTAACACAAACATGCTCTCTGGACTTTTTCCAAAATCTGGAGTTTTTCGATTTTAAAAATATGCAGAAAAATCAGCAGGAAATTCTAAGGGTTTCTGTAAAATTCGTGTGCCTAATTCCATCAATGCGCCGCGGTTCCGCGGCACGAGCATGGCTCGAGCGGCGGTTCCGCGGCCGTTTTGTCTTATGTGGCATCGAATTTTGCACAGTAATTCATAATTTGTAGTGCTGGTTTTCCTGGGAATTTTTAATATTTTTTCAAGAGTTGAATTTTCTGGGTTGTTTTGGGGATTCGAATGTTCGATCGGATTATCAAATTTTGTCTGTGTGGCTTTCCGGATATTTTTGAATATGTTAAAAAGTTCGACCGGATAGAAATACCCAATTTTTCCCCTGTCGGAAAATTTCCAAGTGTTGGATTTTTCCGAGGTTTAAAGACGTTCTAAGTAGTGCAAGTAACGCGATGGTCCCTCTAGAAGACAACAAACCTTAACTCGATTATGTGACCGTCTTGAACTGCCCTTTGAACCTTCGGGTTTGGGGCAGTACGGCGTGCCACATGTGAGGCGTTGGCTTGACCCTTCTACGGCTGGACCGTTGGTACTGAGGCACGAACCGAATGTTTTTAGACTTGTTTCATGTGTTGATCTGTATCGGGAAAACTTGGGTGTTTAAATGTTCGATCGGAAAGTTTAACATTTTCTGTTTATCTGGAATGTGATACAATAATTGGAATTCACAAGCAGTTATGAGATAACTGAATGAATGTTATAAACATAGCATTTTAGTCTCACTTGATCGGTTGCCACGGAATTTTAATGTGATCAAAAGTCCGTTGCAATCACGTAGCGTACGCGGATACTCGCCGGGTAAACTTAATAGACAGCCTCACCCCATAGCCCCGACCAAGTGACTATAGGAGAACCCCGTCGCCGAAAGCATCCGTCCGGGTGCTCGCGGTAGCGGTGTTCCGCCTTGGTGCACTTCATCGACGGCATCGGGGGTGCGGCCGTCTACTGAAGTTTGCGACGAGCATTCGATCAGGATGTTGGGAATCTTGTTGAATTGCCCGACTTGATATTGAAAAGAGTTTTCGATAATGAGACTAAAATGCGGGGTTTATAATTGTTAGGCATGCGATGTCTAAGGAATTCATTTAGTCAGGCATGCGATGTCTGAGGATGTTGCGGATTCCAACTGTTGTAGTTTTACACTTTCTTTTCTGTGACCGTAAGTGTAATATGTGATATCGCCGGTTTCGTTGCTATATGTCAACGACAATTGGGATGCGCATATTTACTTACGTTGATGACATGTGATGTTATGTGTTGCTGGGTATGTTATATTGGATCGTCGTGTTTGAATAGCTGGGGGTTTTTTATGTGAGATGAGTGTTTTCTTTTTCATTCATGTAAAAACTTGTATGTAATATTCTTTTATTGGGGCACTTCCAGGTTGCGGAAGATGTCACCCTTTGTATATTATTTACTTTTCCGCACTAGGATAGACCCAAGGAGGGGAGCACAAGTAACCGGGTTCTGGAGTCCAGTGGGAGACCAACTCGAGGAGTCGAGTCCGGGTCTCCTAACTCTAGAATTGGTAGGGTTGCTTGCCGCTCTCGTAGGGGTCTAGGGATGTGGGTTTGGCTATTCATCGCGACCGTAGAATCCGTGTTTTATACTGGCTCATATTGAAAACACGGACGTCCTAGTATATCCAATATTTCATATGATTCTTCTGCTGCGATATCTGTGATGTGATCATGTGATGTTCTGTGATAGATACAGTATATAGTATATATGATATATTATATAGACGTTACTTATGTTTTACACCCGCGCTAGCCCTGCCCTGCTCTGCCGTTAGTTACCTAACCTAACGGTGCACGAGGGGACATCGAGGCGAATGCGGATGGCATAAGTGTACGTCGTATTTATCTGTGATGTTTAGGTACTTAAATGATGGGACTTCATTAATGTGATTAATGAAAGTAAAGAAACCTAAGATTTGTGGTTTCGAATTTCAAAATAAAACAGGTAGCTACAGTTCTTGCTTTACACAGCGGTATATATGATATATCCTGCACCTTATTCGATGAGGAAAGGACCGAGGTCCCTTCACCGGGAGTGACTCCTTTAGCAATAACTGGCAGATGCTACACACTCGGTTTGTCTTTTGATGCTTTTAAGAGTTTTTGCTTTGCACAGTGATATATATGATATATCCCGCACCTCATTCGACGAGGAAAGGACCGACGATCCCTTCACCGGGAGTGACTCCTTTAGCAAAACTGGAAAAACCTCAAAAACATTCCATTTTAAAATTCATTCGATCCTACAACGATATCAAGTTCATTACGCAATAGGTTTTCAGAAAAACCTGTCGTAGCCCTCCGTCATTTCAGATAAGTACTAGTTAGTATTCGTGCTGCGGTTGTTTGGCCTCCGTCAAGGCGTAGTGTACGGTAGCTAACTAGTGCTTATCTGCTAGCATATAATGCGATTGGATTAGGGTATTCGTACGGCGTTGTTTGGCCTCCGTCAAGGGTCGTGCGGGTGGGTTTAATTCAATCAGGAAATGACGGGTTGAACTTGACTAGCGGACTATGGGTTGTTTGGCCTCCGTCAAGGTCATAGCACGCTAGGGGCAAAATTATCGAGAATTTCAAGTGTTGAAATTTGCAATGAGATTGCATACCTTCTATGAGATAGTTGGATCCCGATACCCACTGCGAGTAAGAGTTACTCCTGGGAGAGTTTTATACATTACAATTAGCCGATCAAGTAGGTGTCTAGAAAGGTGTTAACGAGGTTACGCCTCTGGGAAAACGAGGTTTACATTAATTAGGTTCGTGCGAAAGCACGGGGGACCTCCCTCAAAGTACCGACACTGGCCTGGCCGAAAGATTGGCGAACTTGTAGTGTGTAATTAATCCCGGCTAGTCTTTTCTTTTAGGGTTTGAAGGAAGATTTGATAAAAAGCAGTGGGAGCCATCCTGATTAGATAAAATAATAACCAATCTATTCTTGCAAGAGCGCACACTGAGTGTTTTCTTCTCTCTCTCTCCAGGTAGCGACCATATCACGCCTTAATCAAGATAATAATACGGATATTTGACCGAACCCGCTTGTTATACTGAGCTGGGGAACGTTGGTCCCGCTCCAACTTATAATTGTTATAAGACAGAGCAGGAAATTGGGGATTACCAGAATTCCCGTGCCGCCCAAACGAAGAGAGTGCATGCTGATGCATTATCTTCGGGTGTGTTCATTATATAGAACTGTTTCTCAGTGTCCTTTACGTCCTGAGTATATGATACCGGATCAGGATCCCGCATATGTAATATGTTACATGGGCTATAGATAGGTAAAGAACTGAGAACGGGTGATAAGTTTCATGAGGCAGAAAACGGGGCAAGTGTTGCAGCCAAGTCTGTTGGTCACTGTCACCCTGTATTACCAATACATTGATTCTGAACGAATGTTATTAGATACCGAACCTGATATACAAAATCATATCAGTCTCTTTATTAGTAAAGAAATGATAAAATTTTGTATTGTTGGATAATGTTTTGAACATTTCCTATATCAAAAGTTGATCGGTTCAGGCACGTTATCTAAAAGCGTTGATGTTCTAAATCAAACTACAGTTTTTTAGTATACGGAACACACAAAAGAGGAAGAGTTCAGAAATGAACAAATCCTTCTTGAGGCATTGTAGACTAGGTCATATCAATACGACCCGACTAGCTAAGTTGCATATAGATGTATATTTAAATCAATTTGAATCTACATCTTGTGAATGCCAGTCATGTCACAAAGATATATTGACACCAGCTCTGTTTATTGGAAACAGAGAGAGAGTTAGTGAACTCTTGGGATGATACATGTTGATGTATGTAAGGTCTCCCGTCTACATATGCCAGGACTGGTTCTTTGTACTTCGTTACATTCTCTGATGATCTCTCAAGATTCAGACATATGTTCCTGTTGAAACACAAGTCTGAACCTTTTGAGATATTCACAGAATATAAGTTAGAAGTAGAGAACCAAAATACGGGTATAAGTATTATGTCCTTTGATGTGATCAAGGAGGAGAATACTTGAGCACGGAATTCCTGGATTATTCTAAAGGAGAATGAGATTCTCTCTCAGTATTACTCCTCCGTATACACCATGGCACGATGGTATATCGGGGCGGAGCAATCACACCCTATATAATAAGGTGTGCTCTATGATGAGCACTACTGAGTTACCTATTTCCTTTTTTGGAAGTTATGCATATGAGAAGCTGCATACCTATTGAATTGGGTTCGAATCAAATCAGTGCCTACCACTTCATATGTGATATGGAAAGGGAAGAGCCCATGTCTTAAGCTAGTTAAGATTTGGGGTTGTCCGGCCTATGTCTGAAAAGCAAAATCCGGACAAGCTCGAGGCAAGGTCTGTAATGTAGAACTGGAAAGGTTCCAGCTATACAAACTACAGCAGATGATTTGGTACAACCAAAGGATTCAGTAGATACCAACGAACCTCAGCCTCTCCGCCGATCTAGTAGGGTTCCTCACCCACCTGAGAGATACTTCGGTTTCTCTATGACAGTGGGAGCGAGGATTGCATCATGAGATGATGACCCAACTAGTTTCGAGCTGGCCATCAGGAGTAAGACTCTGTAAGAATGGCTGGATGCTTAGCGATCTGAGATGGAATCCTTATACACCAACAAAGTATGGACTTTGGTTGCTATATCTGAAGGGTTAAATCCCCATCAGGAGCAAGTATATCTTGAGAAGATTACTTGGTGTACATGGAAGAGTTGAGACTTTCAAAGCTAGACTTGTTAAATGTCTACATCATTGACCAGGTATGGATGATGATGAAACCTTTTCAAGTAGCTATGCTTAAGTCCATCCAGATCCTACTTGCCACGGCTACGTACCATGACTACGATATCTGGCGGTTGGGTGCCATGACTGCTTTTCTAAATGATGTTTTAGAAGAGAACGTCTATAAGTACACAGCCAGAGGGCCTCGTAGACAGTGGGAGCAGCGGAAACGTGTGCAAGATGCTTTATAGGATAAAGCAGGCATCGCGGAGTTGGAACATCTGTTTTGATGAAATAGTCTAAGAGTTTGACATCATCAAAATGGTAGATGAACCTTGTATATACAATAAGGTAGTAGGGAGTATGGTAGCGATTCTCGTAAAGTACGTGGATGACATACTCTTGATAGGGAAGGAGTTTCCTATGCTACGCTCGATCAATCTCCGTTTATCACAAGGATTCTCCATATAGGATCAAAGTGATACCTCCTAAATCCTGGGTTTTGGATCTATGAAATAGATCTAAATGGATGTTAGGATTCTCACTAGTTGTAGTGAGACGGTATCAATTGATCCTGGGGAAAATCACTGGAAAGGTTCCAGGGTGATAAGGATGACTGAATGTCAGTCACAGGCATTGTCTTTACCCTCAGTAAAGGGACGGTATGTTGGAAGAGTTCCAAGCTAGATACCGTGGCTAACTAGATGATAAAGGCAGGATACATCGCTACTCAAGATGCTATAAAAAGAGGCTGTTTGGGTGTATATTGGTTCATGAGATGAACTACGCTCCTACCATTGTGAGACAATGGAGTTATGGCTTGTGCCAAGGAACGCAAGTCCCATCAGTGATCCAGACATATTCTAAGGCAGTATCACCTGATCATGGAGATGGTTGATCTCCAAGGAGATCGAGGTTAGGAGAGTAGACTCAGAAGATAACACGGCGGATCCACTCACGAAGGCCTATTCCCAGAGAGAGACTTTTATGGAATGGTTGAGTATGAGATACTACAACCACTGCTATCAGATGGCCCTAGTGCAAGTGGGAGATTGTTAGTTATATGTATGCCCTAGAGGCCATTACTGTACATTGGATGTATATTGTAGTGGATGCTGGGACATATATAGGGAGGACTTTCTTGCTCGACATGATAGTATGCTATCTGGTTGCTCTTTACCTTAACGTGTACATTAATTGTCTCTCTGATACATGTTGGTAAAGCCTTTAGGATGTGTACTTGACTACCTGGACTATGATGCGGATCATACTAGTGGGGACATGGTAGTCCATAAGTAAATCCTTCAAAGTCCCTAGTCGTGGGTGTATCGAGACGGGGCATCGATATACCAGAGTAGACTAGCGTATACCTACTCGACCCATACAGATGGGCGATGGATGATCCCATATCCATTTGTGTTTGACATCGGAGATGATATACGGGTGCTCAGTGGAGACTGGGTACACTGGACGGACTCGCCGAGAACTCCCAGATGGTATTATACCTTACGTCAGATGGCAGTTCTCTGGTGACACTGGTACAGAGTAGTCTGTTGACCCGAGATCGTCATAGAGTCTTGTGTGGTTCCCACTGTGCTTTGATTTCCATCTTACCACGTCCAAGAGGGCGTGCAAAACGGTGGTTTTTGGGTACAGTCCCAAGTCACATGGAGGCAATGAGCGATAGGAGGGGATTCGTCTCTCCCGGTATAGGGAGTTGATGTTGCGCTGTGTTCGATTGGCTATAACCGGAAATCCCTGGCCAGGGTTGCTGAGATTTACTGGTAAGTGTTACCTGTAGTTTCTCGAACTGTTATAGACCTCATATCGACACGACTTATCAAGCTATTGGGGTCTGACGTTTACCACCCCTAGGCGAGATATGCGACATATCAGACGACGAGACCGGACTGTACGGTGAGTGTTACTGGTTGGATTCACAGGAGTGTGAGCGGGCTTGCTCGTCGATCTTCTGATCGCTCAATACCCGGGTGGCCGTTACGTTTAGCAGACCGCTTGCGGCTTGTGGGTGTTTGATATGATCATCACCTGCTGCCGGCGTATTGACGAGTCTTTAGAGTCCTACACAGAGCTTTCCTGGCTCAAGCGAAACGAAATAGGAGCGCATATGAGATATGTGCGGGACCGAGAATAATGCGTGTATGTGATACCGTATTCTATTCTCGCGATGAATGTATCAAATGGTTATATGCGATATAACCTAGTTATCGAATCGAGGGTTGATTCGATAAGCCGATACATTGGATACTAGTCGGTTATATGCGATATGACCGGATCATTGAATCAAGTGTTGATTTAATGATTTAATGCATAATTATATATTTGATATATTACTTTGCATTAACTAGTATTGGTTCACTTTAAATGGATTTTCTCACTTTATGCGCACATTGTATATGTGATATACTTTTGTACACTAGTTTGTATCATGTTTGATGATGCATGCTCATTAGGGTTTGTGTAAAGATTAAACCATGGTTGTGTAATGGTTAAGGGTTTTCATTTTCTTTATGCTTTATTTAGTTATTCATTTTGAAAATGATAAGAATAAAGAGAAAGAATGGTGGCTTTATTTGTAGTTTAGTTGAAACTTCATGAAACTTTGACCTAGTCCACCATTCTTGTCTCTTGCTTAACCCTAACCATCATATCTAACCATGCTCTATTCTCTACACTAAACTAAGGTTAGTATTATGATAAGTATTCTTTTTTCCTTTTCATTTTAATAACTTATCATAATATTATCATCTTCATCTTCTTCTTCTTCAAGAAGAAAACCTAGACTTCATCAATGGTGACTTGATGAAATGAGTGAGAAATCCAATTCTAAAGTGAACCCACTTCCTATTTCTTCATTCTCTACCTCTTGCCAAGTAGTATAGGGTGTTTCCTTCACAAGTTTCATGGCTTGGTGAAGGTGGAGCATGATCTTGTGATGCCTCGACGTAGATCATCTTCGGCACGAAGCCGACGACCTTGCCCGCCCATTTCTCCGATGAAGCCGACGCTAGGGCCCGGGTTTCCATTTGGACAGCGAGGAGACTTCATTGCGGAGCTATGGAGGTGGAGGACCGGATCTACAAAGGTTGTATTTCCGTTCTCTTAGTAAAGTAGTTTACTAGTTGCATCTTTCGCCTAAATATCTAGTTAACAATCCATATTAGGGTTTCTCGGCACATGTAAAATCTGAAATTGGCATGGTTGATGCCTTGTGAGACCTCTTGAGAGTGCCTAGGAACCCTACAGTTCATGCACTCATTTCTCACAAAAGAAACAAGCAAGTAAAAAGTTTTTGCCATGAAATGATAGCCATAGTCATCATGATGGTCAACTAGTCCAACCTAGTCAACGGTCAACAAAGTCAACAAGTCAACAAAGTCAACCCCTCAACAACCGTGTCACCACAATACTTAATTAATATAATTGTTAATCACATATCATATTCTCATTAGGGTTGACCAAAAAGTCAATAGTCAACAGTCAACGGTCAACAACCCTAATGAGAATCCTCTGCCTCTGTCTCTCCGTCAACTGTGCATACACACCCGCATCCGCGTTCCGAGGAACACGAATACATACTGGATAAATCCAATCCCAAAACGTACACTAGGATCTGGCTTAAACCAAAGCCTGCTAGTGATAACTGTCCGGACACTGTACGTGCATAAGTGCACGGATGTGACCGAACCCTGTCGCAAAACCATGCGACCTGCCACAAAACCATGCGACCTCTACTCTTTTGCCTAAAGGCGAATAGCTTTCTGTGTGGGACTCTAAAGACTCGACACTACGCTGGCAGTGGGTTTAACCACAGACCGCAAGCGGTACTAGCTGTGTGTAACGGTCCCCAGGTAGATGCCGACAAGAAGACTGACGAGGCCAAACCCATCTGAACTCCTACTGAGCCTGAATGTGACATTCTCCGTACAGTCCGGTCTGTTCGTCTGATACATCGCATGGCGGGCCTAGGGGGCGGTAAACATCAGCCCCCCAATAGCGGTACAAGTCGTGTCGGAGTGAAGCCCAAAACACCCTGAGATAACACTGGAAGCCTACCAGTATATCTCGTTTGCCCTGGCCAGGGACTACTCGTGTAATGGCTCTCCTAGACACAGCGCGATGGCAACCCCCAATACCGGGAGAGACGAATCATGTCTAACCGTCACTGCCTCCAAGTGCTTCGGGACTGCACCCAACTACCACCTGTTTGCACGACTCCTTTGAGCCGTGGTAGGGTAGTAATCAAAGTATAGTGGGAACACACTCGAGGCGAAGTGACAGTGTCAAGTCAGCGGACTAAGCTGTACTCATGTCACCTGGGAACTGATAACTGACGATAGGCATAATACCAACTAGTCAGTTCCCGACGAGTCCTGTCCAGTATACTCGTAACCCAACGAGCACCCGCATACTATCTCAAGTACGACGTACCGATGGCTGTGGGACAAACCGTCTCTCACACTGGGATGAGAAGCGCATGCGCTAATCTACTCCGGAGTATCGATGCCCTGTCTCGATAGTCCTGCGACCAGGGACCTGCATAAGGATGTACTTATAGATTACCCAGCCCCACTAGTATGACTGCCATCACAACGCTGGTAATCAAGCAAAGATCCTAAGGGCTCCACTAATGTGTATAGGCGATATACTAAAATAAACACATGTACACATTGAAGTAGAAACAAACCAAGTAGCATACTACTATTTTAAGCAAGATTGTATATACAAGGTGAATATCCCAAGCTTCCATTAAGTAATATACAAACTAGTATGATACAGTAATGGCCTCTAGGGCATATACACTAACAATCTCCCACTTGCACTAAGGCCATGTACTGGCGTATCGAAGACCTATCATCTCGATCAGCCGCTCGAACTGAGTCTGGGGCAAGACCTTGGTGAATGGATCTGCAGTGTTATCTTCTGAAGCGACTCTCCGAACCTCGATCTCCTGGCGATCCACGATCTCCCTGATCAGGTGATACCGCCTCAAGATGTGTCTGGATCTCTGATGGGACCTGGGTTCCTTCGCTAAAGCTATAGCCCCGTTGTTGTCGCAATACAGAGGTATTGGATCAACAATGGACGGAACCACCTGAAGTTCTTTCAAGAACTTCCTCATCCAGACAGCTTCTTTTGCGGCATCAGATGCAGCGATGTATTCCGCTTCCATCGTCGAGTCTGCAACGGTTTCCTGTTTAGAACTCTTCCAACACACCGCCCCTCCATTGAGGGTAAAGACAAAACCCGACATGGACTTGGAATCATCCTTGTCACTCTGGAAGCTGGAGTTAGCAAAGGCCTCGATCTGGAGGTCTTTTCTGCCATACACCAAGAACATCTCCTTAGTCCTTCTCAGGTACTTTAGAATGTTCTTTACCGCTATCCAGTGTTTCTCCCCGGGGTTTGACTGATACCGGCTTACTACACTAAGTGCATAAGCTACATCCGGTCTGGTACACAACATCGCATACATTATAGAGCCTACCGCAGAAGCGTAGGGTATAATAGACATGCGATCCCTCTCCAAATAAGTCTTGGGAGACATCTCTTTAGAGAGGGTGATCCCGTGACAAGCCGGTAGGTTACCGCGCTTGGAATCTTCCATACTGAATCTCTTCAGTATGGTGTCGATGTACCTGGACTGTGAAAGTCCTAATATCCTCTTGGATCTATCATGATGGATCCGGATCCCCGGGATGTATGAGGCATCACCCAGGTCTTTCATGGAGAACCTGCGTGACAAGAACCCCTTGACAGATTGTAGCATAGGAATGTCATTTCCTATTAAGAGAATGTCATCCACGTATAAAATGAGGAATACTACAGTTCTCGCTACAAATCTACTGTAGATGCATGGTTCATCTGGATTTTTGATAAAGCCAAATTCCTTGACCGTCTCATCAAAACAGATGTTCCAACTCCGCGATGCCTGCTTTAGTCCATAGATGGACTTAAGCAACTTGCACACTTTTCCGCTGCTCCCACTCTGAATGAAACCCTCTGGTTGGTCCATATAGACACACTCCTCTAAATTTCCATTTAGAAAAGCGGTTTTTACGTCCATTTGCCAGATCTCATAATCGTGGAAGGCAGCAATGGCAAGAAGGATCCGAATGGATTTCAGCATAGTCACTGGAGAAAAGGTTTCGTCATAGTCTAAGCCAGGTCTTTGACGGAAACCCTTTGCAACAAGTCTAGCTTTATAGGTCTCAACCTGTCCATCTACACCAATCTTCCTTTTGAAGATCCACTTGCATCCTACGGGTTTTACCCCGTCTGGAGCAATGTCCAACGTCCATACCTTGTTGGTGTACATGGACTCCATTTCGGTCCGCATTGCATCCAGCCATTTTACTGAGTCAACGCTCTGAACGGCCTGCTGGAAGCTAGTAGGCTCATCATAATCTAAGATGCAATCCTCTCTATCCCCGTCTATGAGAAAACCGTAGTATCTCTCGGGCGGATGAGACTGCCTACTACTCCTGCGGAGCGGCGTAGGAATGTCCTGTTCTTTTGAACCCTCTGGTTCCACTAAACTTTCAGTAATAGTCTGTGGTTCTGGAATTTCTTCCAGTTCTACTGCGCTCCCACTAATTTCCTTTTCTAAGAACTGGTGTTCTAGAAAGTGGGCATGACGAGAAACAATAACTTTTTGTTCCTCTTCGCAATAGAAGAAATATCCCTTGGAGTTCTTTGGATATCCCACAAACTTACACTGTACTGAGCGTGCCTCGAGCTTGTCTGCATGCTGCTTTTTGACAAAAGCTGGACTTCCCCATGTCTTAATGTGATTAAGATGGGGCCTCTTCCCACACCACATCTCATATGGTGTGGTAGGCACAGTCTTAGTGGGAACTCGGTTCAAAAGGTACGCAGCTGATTCTAGCGCATACCCCTAGAATGATCGCGGTAACTCAGCGTTACTCATCATGGACTGTACCATATCCAATAGGGTTCGGTTCCGTCTCTCCGATACACCGTTATGTTGCGGAGTGTATGGAGGAGTAAGCTGAGAGAGAATTCCGTTCTCTTTTAAATAGTCCAGGAACTCGGCACTCAAGTATTCACCACCTCGATCCGATCTTAGGATCTTGATACTTTTGCCGGTTTGTTTTTCTACTTCATTCTTATATTCCTGGAATTTTCCAAAGGCTTCGGACTTATGTTTCATTAAGAAGACATAACCGTACCTTGAAAAGTCATCCGTAAAAGTAATGAAGTAAGAATAACCGCTTCGCACATGTGTAGACATTGGACCGCACACGTCGCTGTGTACGAGTCCCAAGAGCTCGCTCGCTCTTACTCCATGTCCAGTAAACAGAGTCTTTGTCATCTTTCCTTTGAGACAGGATTGACAAGTGGCATACGATTGATATTCGAACGGATTCAAATATCCTTCTGTATGTAACTTAGTCAACCTTCTCTCATTGATGTGACCCAGTCTACAATGCCATAAGAAAGTCTGATTTATTTCCGGAGACTTTCTTTTGTGTGTATTCTGGACATTGAAAATCTGTGGTTGGTTTAATACGTATATACCATTGCTCAATGTACCTGACCCAATCAGAACTTGATTAAGGTGAATGTTTACAACATTGCTTACAAACGCAAATTCATAACCTTCTTTAGAAACCAAAGATACAGAAATGATATTACAAGTTGCGTTGGGTACAAAAAAGCAATTACGCAAAACCAAAACATGTCCATCTGACATTCCCAGGTGATAGTCCCCCACGGCTTTAGCATCCATGCTAGCTCCGTTCGCAACTCTGAGGGTCATGTCACCTGCTTTCAAAACACTACGGTTTCTCAACGCCTGCAAAGAATTACAGATATGAGATCCTGATCCGGTATCCAATACCCAGGAAGTAGAGTTTATTGAAAGACAGTTTTCAATAACATACACACCTGAAGCTGAAGCTGCAACCTGCTTCAATTCCTGTGTTCTGGACTTCCAGGCCCTGCAATCATTCTTCCAGTGTCCTTTCTTATGACAATAGAAGCATTCTTCCTTATCCACAAGCTTCCCTGCTTTCTTTGTTGCTTTTGCTTTTCCCTTCGTATCCACTTTACTAACACCGCCTCTTGGTTTGGCGGGGGCTTTCTTCTTCTTTCCCTTGGCTTTCGCCTTGGACCTAGAAGAAGATGATCCTCCTACAAACAAAGTGGATGTTTCCCTACCTTTCTGTAGGGTGCCCTCTGCGCTCCTCAGCATGTTGAGGAGCTCTGAAAGTTCAACTTCTTTTTCTTGTAAGTTGAAGTTCAGTATGAACTGGGCGTAAGTGGAAGGAAGGGACTGTAGAACTAAGTCCGTATAGAGCTCACTCTCCAATGTGGTCCCTAGGTCCGCGAGCTCCTCAATGTAGCTGATCATCTTAAGCACGTGTTCTGCTACTGATGATCCGACGGCCATCCTTGCCGAAAATAACTTTTTCGACGCTTCGTATCTTGCGATACGAGATTGCTCTCCATACAGTTCTTTTGTATGAAGAAATATGGATTCCAAGTCCATATTCTCGTGCCTCCTCTGATGTTCATTGTCCATAGAGGCAAGTACGAGGCACTTGGCCTTCGCGCTATCAATCTCCCAAGTCTTACGGATTTCCTTATCCGCGACGCTGGAAGTGGGACCAGGGACGGGGGGAGCTTTGGTGGTAAGAAGATACCCCAGCTTGTCGTAAGTGATTGCCATCTTGACATTCCTGAGCCAATCTTTGTAGTTTGGCCCTGTCAGTATGTTTTTATCTAGAAGTAACTTAAGTCCAGTCATGTCGATTGGTCGCTGCAATTAGGAGAGAGAAGAAACACTCAGCTTGATGCTCTTGCAAGTTTAGAATGGTTTTTAGTTTGTCTAAACAGGATGGCTCCTACTGTTTCTCGAATCCCTCCTCAAACCAAAAAGGAAGAATTAGTCGGGATCAATCCCACCGCACAATACTTGCTTAACCGTTCAACCAGGCCAGTGTCGGTACTTCGAGGGAGGTTTTCCAACGCTTTCGCGAAGTTCCTTAATTAAATAACCTCTTTTCCCTGGGGGCGTAGCCCCGCTAACACCTTTCTAGACACCTACTAGGTTTATAGCATTGATCGTTTAGTGAGAAATTTCCCGAGGAGTAGCATATACTCACAGTAGGATCGGGATCCAAATATCATCGCGTGACGAAACTGAAGGAATCCTACCAGAATCATCACACTCCAAGTGGTATGCAAATCTAGCAAGTTTCAGTACTTATGAAACTCCCGATGTGGATTTTTGCCCCATGCTCTTATGACCTTGACTTTGGCCAAAATATTATAAGTCACATGTCAAGTTCTACCCGTCATTCTCCAGGTTAATTTGGATCCATCCGTACCTACCCTTGACTTTGGCCAAAATGGCAGTACGACTGTCCCAAACCAACGCATCTATCTATGCTACACATGAATACCCAATAGCTACCAATCACTATGCCTTGACTTTGGCCAACATACACAGCTTGCATACTATTGACTATTCATGTGAAACGACGGAGGGCTATGAATGGTTTTGGCAAAACCGTGAACGTAGTGAACTTGATATAATCGATGGAACGAGATAGCTTTTAAAAGGAGTGGCTCAAGCTCCGCATTTAAAAGTTAGTTTTGAAAAGAACCGAGTGGTTTTCCGAAAGTGTTCCAATGATTTTAACTTGGTTTATTTTCTTGCATTAGTTCTTTTAATGCGTGATATTCTTGCATTAGTTCTTTTAATGCGTCCCATCATTTAATCCTACCATTGCAGAAAACAACCAAAATATGACGTACGCTTATGCCATTCGCATTCGCCACGGGGCCCCGTCATTACCCATTAGGTTACTTAACTAACGACAGAGCGGGGGCTGGGCTAGCGCGGCTGTAAAACATAAGCAACGCCTAAATAATATCATATATAGATATATTGCAATGATAGCCATTTCAGATCACAGATGAACACATTGGATATACTAGGAACCCGCAATTCGTACGAGCCTGTAACGAAAAGCAGATTACACGGTCGCGGTGAATAGCCAAAACCCCACCCAAGACCCCTACGGGTGCGGCAAACTACCCGCCAAGTACCCGAAGCGAAGCAACCTCCCTCAACTCTGTAAGTAGGCCACTCGGCACTTCGGCATACTCGGTAGTTTGTGCACCCCCTCCATGGGTCTATCCTAGGAGCAAAAACAGTAAAAACAAATTATACAATGACGGCTACAACCCCGACCCGGTTGTGCGGCCATACAAATAATTATTACATCAATTTACAAATTTACATGAATTGAAAGAAAAGAAAACTCTCGTCTCACAACCCCCGGCTATTCACCCGCGACAATCCAATGAATTCATACACATTCCAATAACATTACAGATCACAGATTTGTATAACCCCCAATAATCGACATATAGCGATTAGCAGACGTTCAATACAAATATCACATTACAGAAAAACCCGTCAGCTAAAGTCTTTTAGAAGTTCGATCAAAAATACGGATTTTCAGGACCCCAAAAATAAAATTTTCGTTCTGGAAAATCTGGGCAGAAAATATATATTCCAAAAATCCCAAAATACCCCTATGAGCAAACTGCAAAGAAGAAACCCCATGACCGAGTCAACTCGACCACGGTTCCGCGGCGGGAGCAAGCTCCCGCCGCGGAACCGCGGCGCTTTGATCGAGTTAGGGGGTCAAATTTTTGCAGTTTCTTCAGAAAACCCTGAGTTGATTTTTGGTGTATCTCAAAAAAAATTTCCAGCACTTTTAAAATCGACAGAAAGTTTAAAAACCGGGGTTCGTTTTGCGACTTTTTCTTTGATCGATCTTCTAGCTACTTTGCTAACATGTTAGATAGAGTTTAACTAGGCTCTGATACCACTGTAAGTCCATGCTACCTCTCCCGGTACTTTCGGGCATGCGGAATTTGATAAAAAACGATTTTCTTAGAGGTGGTAACATGGACTTAAAACCCGGATCTTTGTTAAACATCTAACTAACAACCTAACTAGGAGTCGTTAACTACTCGGTTAGGGGGTTTATACCTTTCTTGTCTTGAACTCCTTCGTCTTCAAATCTCGATGGTGGTCCGGATCGGCTTCTTCTCGTCGTCTCCTTACGCCGAAGATAGATCCACCTGAAAGCTTCAACCTTTGGCTCCTTCTTCGATCTTTGAAGAAACTAGTTCACTCGGTTTGCTAAACCTTGTGAACTAGAGTGAGTAGAGAAGAGTTTGTATGGGATTTTATCTATGGTTCTTGATTCTCAACTCATGAGACAAATGAACCATAGAGTCAAGAGAGGGAGAGCAAGAGGAGGAAGATGACAGCTCAAGAACAAGAGAGAGAATGAGCATGAAAGAATGAGAGAGGACTTTTATCATTTGGCTCTCATAATCCAAAACCATCATCACAAAAATAATAATCAAGTATTGTGTAAAATGGTTCAAGTCAAAATGGCTAAATCATTTCATGCACTCATTTCTCACAAAAGAAACAAGCAAGTAAAAAGTCTTTGCCATGAAATGATAGCCATAGTCATCATGATGGTCAACTAGTCCAACCTAGTCAACCGGTCAACAAGTTAACAAAGTCAACCCCTCAACAACCATGTCACCACAATACTTAATTAATATAATTGTTAATCACATATCATATTCTCATTAGGGTTGACCAAAAAGTCAATAGTCAACAGTCAACGGTCAACAACCCTAATGAGAATCCTCTGCCTCTGTCTCTCCGTCAACTGTGCATACATACCCGCATCCGCGTTCCGAGGAACACGAATACATACTAGATAAATCCAATCCCAAAACGTACACTAGGATCTGGCTTAAACCAAAGCCTGCTAGTGATAACTGTCCGGACACTGTACGTGCATAAGTGCACGGATGTGACCGAACCCTGTCGCAAAACCATGCGACCTGCCGCAAAACCATGCGACCTCTACTCTTTTGCCTAAAGGCGAATAGCTTTCTGTGTGGGACTCTAAAGACTCGACACTACGCTGGCAGTGGGTTTAACCACAGACCGCAAGCGGCACTAGCTGTGCGTAACGGTCCCCAGGTAGATGCCGACAAGAAGACTGACGAGGCGAAACCCATCTGAACTCCTACTGAGCCTGAATGTGACATTCTCCGTACAGTCCGGTCTGTTCGTATGATACATCGCATGGCGGGCCTAGGGGGCGGTAAACGTCAGTCCCCCAATAGCGGTACAAGTCGTGTCGGAGTGAAGCCCAAAACACCCTGAGATAACACTGGAAGCCTACCAGTATATCTCGTTTGCCCTGGCCAGGGACTACTCGTGTAATGGCTCTCCTAGACACAGCGCGATGTCAACCCCCAATACCGGGAGAGACGAATCCTGTCTAACCGTCACTGCCTCCAAGTGCTTCGGGACTGCACCCAACTACCACATGTTTGCACGACTCCTTTGAGCCATGGTAGGGTAGTAATCAAAGTACAGTGGGATCACACTCGAGGCGAAGTGACAGTGTCAAGTCAGCGGACTAAGCTGTACTCATGTCACCTGGGAACTGATAACTGATGATAGGCATAATACCAACTAGTCAGTTCCCGACGAGTCCTGTCCAGTGTACTCGTAACCCAACGAGCACCCGCATACTATCTCAAGTACGACGTACCGACGGCTGTGGGACAGACCGTCTCCCACACTGGGATGAGAAGCGCATGCGCTAGTCTACTCCGGAGTATCGATGCCCTGTCTCGATAGTCCTGCGACCAGGGACCTGCATAAGGATGTGCTTATAGATTACCCAGCCCCACTAGTGTGACTGCCATCACAACGCTGGTAATCAAGCAAAGATCCTAAGGGCTCCACTAATGTGTATAGGCGATATACTAAAATAAACACATGTACACATTGAAGTAGAAACAAACCAA
The DNA here is from genome assembly GCA_030015575.1 of Agapanthus africanus. Lineage (NCBI taxonomy): Eukaryota > Viridiplantae > Streptophyta > Magnoliopsida > Asparagales > Amaryllidaceae > Agapanthus > Agapanthus africanus. The sequence continues at coordinate 366,923,982 of CM057345.1, forward strand.
GTAGCATACTACTATTTTGAGCAAGATTGTATATACAAGGTGAATATCCCAAGCTTCCATTAAGTAATATACAAACTAGTATGATACAGTAATGACCTCTAGGGCATATACACTAACACCTTGTATATAAAAGAAGGCTGTAGAGAGTAAGATTGTCTTCCGCGTATTGTACGTAGATGACATACTCTTGATAGGAAATGGTTTCCTATGCTACACTCGGTCAAGCTCCTCTTATCACGGGGATTCTCAATAGAAGATTTGGATGATACCTACTACATCTTGTGGATTATGATCTATGGTGATAGATCTATGTGGATATTAGGAGTGTCCCAAATCAAGGTACATTAACACCATACTAAAAGGGTTTAGTATGGAGGATTCTAAGCATTGTTGTTCGCCCACTCACTAAGGAATCACTCTCTCCAAAAAGAAGTCTTCCGAGACAGATTTGGAGAAAGCTCGCGTACAAGGGATACCCTATGCTTCGGCAGTAGGCTCTATCAAAGTATGCGATGTTATGTACCAGACCAGATGTAGATGACTCACTAGGTGTAGTGATTAGGAATCAATCGGATCTTGGGAGAATCACTGGAAAGCTGTGGAGGACATTCTTAAGTACTTGAGAAGCACTAAAAGAAAGTTCTTGGTTCGAGCTTCCAGAGTGATAAGGTCGACTGAGAGTTAGTCACAGGCATTGTCTTTACCCTCAATGCAGAGACGGTATGTTGGAAGAGTTCCAAGCTAGATACCGTGACATACCAGACAATAAAGGCTGAATACATTGCTACCAATGATGCTGCCAAAGTGGTTGTCTGGGCATTTCTTGTTCATGAGATGAACATGGTTCCTACCATTGAGCGTCCAATAATTGTTATTGTGACAACAATGGAGTTGTGGGTTTGGCCTAGGAACGCAGGTCCCATCAGCCGTTCCAGACATATTCCGAGGCAAGTATCACCTAATTAGGGAGATGGTTGATCTCCAAGGGATCGAGGTAAGGAGAGTAGATTTTAAGGTTAACACAGCGGATCCACTCATAAAGGACTTACCCCTAGAGAGACTTCTATGGGATGGTTGAGTATGGGATACTACAACCATTGCTATATTGTTGGTTATTGGATACTACAACAGATGGCCTCAGTGCAAGTGGGGAATTGTTAGTTATATGTATGCCCTAGAGGACATTACTGTACATGTGATGTATATTGTAGTGGATGCTTGGACATATATAGGGAGGACTTTCTTGCTCGACATGATAGTATGCTATCTGGTTGCTCCTTATCTTAACATGTACACTTATTGTCTCTCTGTTACATGTTGATAAAGCCCATAGGATGAGTACTTGACTACCAGGATTATGATGCATACCATACTAGTGGGGACAAGGTAGTCAACAAGAACATTCTTCAAATGTTAGTCGTAGGAGTATCGAGACAGGGCATCGATACTCCAGAGTAGACTAGCGTATACGCTTCTCAACCCATATGATGGGGGTTGGATGATCCTATATCCATTGGTGTTTGATATCAGAGAAGATATACGGGTGCTCAGTGGAGACTAGGTACACTGGACGGACTCGCCGAGAACTCCTAGATGGTATTATACCTATCGTCGGATAGTAGTTCTCTGGTGACACTGGTACAGGTTAGTCTGTAGACCCAATATCGTCATAGAGTCTTGTGTGATTCCCACTGTTCTTTGATTTCCACCATACCACGGTCAAGAGATCGTCCAAAAAGGTGGTTTTTAGATACAGTCCTGAGTCACATGGAGGCAATGAGCGATAGGAGGGGCTTCGTCTCTCCCAGTATTAAGAGTTGATGTTGCGCTATGCTCGATTGGCCATAACAGGAAATCCCTGGCCTGGATTACTGATATTTACTGGTAAGTGTTATCAGTAGTTTCTCGAACCGTTATCGACTTTGCATCGGCATGACTTATCAGGCTATTGGGGTCTGACGTTATACCACCCCCAGGCTGTGATATGCGACATATCAGACGAAGAGACCGGACTGTACGGTTGTGTTACTGATTGGAATCGCAGGAGTACGAGCAGGCTTGCTTGTTGATCTTCTAATCTCTTATTACCCGAGTGGCCGTTACATTTAGCAAACCGCTTGCGGCTTGTGGGTGTTTGATATGATCATCACCTACTGCCGGCGTATTGACGAGTCTTTAGAGTCCTACACAGAGGTTTCATGGCTCAAGCGAAACGGAGTAGGAGCACATATGTGATATGTGCGGGACCGAGATTAATGCATGTATGTGATACCGCATTCCTTTCTTGCGATATGTGATATCGGTCGGTTATATATGATATAGCCGGGTTATCGGATCAAGAGTTGATTCGATAAGTTGATTCATATGATATTAGTCGGTTGTATATGATATAGCCGGATTATTAAATCAAGATTTGATTTAATAATTTAATGTATAATTATATATTTGATATATTACATTACATTAACTAATATTAGCTCACTTAAGTAATTCTTTTTCTCACATTTGATACACTTTACATATATGTGATATGTGTATTGTTTTCTTTTGACACATAAATATATATGTGATATATATTCATGTGTCATGCTAGGTTACATATGCAACAAGGGTGTATGAGACTTATACCATGCTAGGGTTTACGTTTGGGTTTATTTTTCATTAAGTAATTCACAAAACATTTGGAATTAGTCATGGATAAGCTTGTGGAAGCTTATGGATACATTGACTTATTCAACTTGTTTGTCTAGCTTAAGATATTTGTTAACCCAACCCTTAACCTTAGACTATGGTTTATTCTCTACATGAGTTAGGCATGATACTAACTCACCCATGATTGCAATGATAACCTCACTTTTCCATGAGTTCATTCTTCTTCTTCTTCATAAATGAAAAAGCTCACTAAGTTTTTTCTAAGTGAAGAATTAGTGTGAGAAAATAAAAACTAATGTGAGCCCATTTCCTACTTCATCATCCTATACTATTAGCCATTTAGTTTAGGGTGTTTGCTTCACTAATCTCACCATTAGTGAAGAGATAGCTTGGGTTAGTGTCTTCTCGACGTAGATCATCTTCGGCCTCGAAGACTTCGATGCAAGCTTGTTCATATCTTCATGGGAGCCTTTCTAGAGTTCGGGAGTTCATGATCGCAGGGAAGAGACTACTACATGGAGCTATTGAAGTGAAGGACCGGTCTACAAAGGTTGTATTCCTTGTTCACTTTGGTTGCACAGTTGTTTGCATTTCGTTTCGTCGGATTTTCTAGTATACGATTCTATGTTAGGGTTAGCTAGAAAGGCTAAAATTTGAAATTGGCATGGTCGATGCCTCACGAAAACTTGCTGCCGTGTTAGGTAACCCAGCAGATACACCAGTATGAACCCTCTTCGGTTCCGGAACTACCGAAGTCTTGGAAAAACGCTCCTCAACTAGTAGGGCTGCGTCCACTGCGGCTGCATATGTGTCACAATGCTGGGCGTTGATAGCGAGAAACAACTAGGTAAGCAGGCCTCGAACAAATCTTTTGATCCGCATCTCCTTAGTGTCCACCAAATACGGAGCATACACCAATAGCTGGGTAAACTGCACATCGTACTCTACCACCGTCATACCCGGGGTCTGGCGTAATGACTCAAAACTGCGAGATCGAGCATCCGTGACGCTTTGCGGAAGAAAACGGGCAAGAAACACCATCACGAACTCAGTCCAGGTCATAGGAGAAAGACCTGCGGCTCTTCCCCTCTCTAAAGGCTCGCACCAAGTCTGGGCAAGACCCTCCAGACGAAAACTCGTGAACTCTACCCATCTCGCGTCGGAGCATCTCAACGAACGACCGATCCTGTCCATCCGATCGATAAATGACAGCGGATCCTCAGCTGCATCAATACCGGTGAAAACCAGAGGGTTCAACCTCATGAACTCAGATAACGATACGGTGATAACCTTCGTAGCTGCAGGTACGACTGCCTGAACCATAGGCACCATCGCGGTCCCCGTAACAGGTGGGACAACCTCTAACGACCCCATCATCTAGCGCAAATCCTGCATACCAGCCTCTAGCCTAGTAATACGGTCTGTGGAAGGTGGATCAACCTGCTCCTGAACAACGGGCGTACCGCCCTGGTCAGTATTTGACTTCGATGAGCCAACTCTGACCTCGACTCTCGCGGTCGCTCTATATGTCCTCGTAGTCTTCGGCGGCATAATGGTTGGGAATGAAAACAGGATTCGATAAGAACACGGAAATCAAATTACAAGGATGTATATAATCACGGAAGGAATTTCAACCAATAAGTCCTAAGGTCACTTAGGCGGAGTACCGTGTCCTAAGTATGCCGCTGAACATACATACACTACGTCACTCTGCTTAAGCTACCTACTCCATCATACCATGGTCATCCTACACTCCGAAAGGTAAAACCTAGCGTTCTGATACCAATTTTGTCACGACCCAAAATTTGGCACGTGACTGGCACTTAAACCACGTGACGTCAACAGGCGTAACGCAATTTAAGTAAGCCGAAAACCCAGAAATCTAAACCATCAAAGAAGTATGTGATAAAAACATTTGGAAATCTCAAGTAAAAATCTTTAAACTTAAGTTTATTTTCTTGAAAATTTCGGCTGCACCTCCTTTGTAAAACCCAGCCCCGAAACGGGTACAGACATATGATATAAGTAAAGCATCCCCAAACGGGAGAAAATCACGCCCAAAGGCCGAAACAACCACCGCAAGCAAATATACGACGCTGTAGCGAAGAAATAGACAATATAAGTGAAAAACAGCATAAAGAGATAAAACTACATAATAAAAGCCGGCCCACACGAGCTCGACACCCAGAGTCACAAAATATACAATATCGTCCTCACAACTCGTCTCTAAGTCAATACATGAAAGTGGTAGATGGAGAGTACTAGATACAATGAAATATACAATGGATATAAAATTGGATAACCGCAACCCACCTACAGCAAAACGGCTCACAACCAACCGTAGCGGTATCCGCTGAAAAAGATATAATAAGAAGCCCTGCCGCGACTATTCTGAGGGTCAACCTGCAAAACACTGTGGCACAACGGGGATGAGTTGCCAACTCGTGAATAATAAGTAATATCGTACAGATAATCGCAGGTATGCACGTACAACGATAATCTATCACATATAATCTAATAGTATCAATATGGTAATCTGGATATGCAACAATCATGAAAGGTACTTTATCAGGTACTACAAATACATGAAGCAATGCATATCAAATGAATGCTGAGTATGGGATAAAACATGTCATCATCAATGAATCATTATCATGGAAAAACCGGTGTCCATCAACGACACCCCAAATCCCAATACCTCAGGCGCCGTCACTCTGATCGGCCCTCATATCCTGTATATCTCATGGAACCTGAGTGCCCAACATCGGCACTCGAAAACATCATGAAAAGTCATTTCCAACATCGACACGCAAATCCGCATATCTCGGGCTCCGTCAGTTCGGATCGGCCGATATCCATCTCACGACTCTGGTCGGTATCCTGCGGATAACCGTCAGGTCCAACCAATCACCTGTAGGTAGTAGTCCCTCTGCCAGGCTCATCGTCTACTGCACAACATCCCTTTCTTGCCCCGGGGTACCATACCGGGTCCACCATGAACCCGTAAACGGATCATCCATCTCCTCGAATCGGGTTTCTAACACGAGTCTCAGAACCGAGAAAATTCATGGTTGACGCACTGTAATATCATATCAAAAGAAACTGGGTTTTCAAAACATTGCATACTTTCTTGAAATATCCCCACGGTTCTCAAATCCATAAATCATATGAAATCTGTATCTCAATGCGTAAATCCATGAAATATGATATATGCAACATAAAACCGTAATATGAGTATATCAAGGGAAAACCGCTCTTTTAAATGAATCATATTTTTAAATATATCATGTGGTTCCAAATTTCTCCAAAATCAAATCCAACATCATATAAAGGTGTATATGGAGCTATAGCAAGTGTGGGTGTATACATGTAAGTATGTATGCACGATGTATTTCATATGCACAATAGAACAAGAATCAACGTCTCAATGTATGTGTATAGGTTGTGCGTGTCATGGCAATTACCGACGGTGTGGGTGTAGCATACAATTTAGTGCTCGTGCAACATGAACCGTCAGTAATGGTGCAGTGTCCAATAGGTATTAAGTCAAGGCACAACAAGTAATGGTATGTAATGCTGCTCGTGCCCAATCAACATATATGAATATAAACATGCGGCTATAATATCATATCAAGCCCTGATGCATAACGCCATACGGGCGATTTCCCCATAGATGTTAAAGCTACTCACCAGTGATCTCGAGCTAAGTAAATACGATCACCTGCTTCCCATTCTTCGCAGCGTCCGAAATCCCCACCTGTGATCCTATTAACACAAAACACAATAACACGTGGATTTAGCAAACTACGCAATAATAACGAACACAACGCCAATTTAACGAGTTTGTTCCCTTAGGCTACAAAAAGGGGGTTCGCTTAGCGGCTAACGTGTGTGGAGACATCACCAAAACAAACCTACGACAGCAAGCTACCCGAAACACTAAAACTATGTCGGATCAATCGTATCGTACTTAGTCAAAACACTAAAAACTAGCAATTTGATCCCAGATTTTACCCACTATCAAAACCTAAAAATCTAGCAGTACCAAACACCCTAAAACAACTACAGACAGCTACCCACAAAAACACAACACCCCAGTCACTCACACGGCCGAGCTCGCCGGAATTTACCCCAATGTCGCCGGTTGAACAGTGTCAGGTGGGGTTCGTGTTTCAGGTGTACACTCAGGGTCTCTGGTACAACACCACTACATCGCTAGATTTTCCAGTAAACACTCGTGGTCATAGCAGATTACAGACATCCTAAAATGACACTAAAAACACGATACGTGCACAAAACTATATATTTATCGTTCTAAACAGTGACCACTATGCAACACAACAATATAACAACCTTAATTAACAGTTTAGAGGTCGTTACCTATCCACACTTACTCAAAACCCTAGCTTTTCATGCTCCAAGTGATCCTAGTGGCTAAACTTGGCTTTGTGAAGGGTTTTAGTGAGTTGTAGTGGAGTTTTGGTTTGGGTTTGTGAGGATTTGTGAAGGTTTTGGGTCGGGTTTAGTTAAGAGTGTGAGGGAGATAATGAGGTGAAGAAAATAATGAAAATGAGAGGGTGAGGGAAATGAGGGTGTATGTGTGAGTGAGGGTGAGGGAATGAGAGGTGAGAGTAGTATAAGCCATGCCTCCCTCTTCTCTCTCCTCATTAAATGCAAGCCATGCATCATCATGCATGTCAACCCTCTCTCTCTCCCCCTCTCTCAAGTCAATAAATTCAAACCTTATTTATTTTTAAAACTAAACAATTTAAATAAATACATACACTTAATGTAATGGGGTTAAGGTGCCATGGCTACTTAAGCATGGTTAACCCTAATTAAACCTAGGTTAACATCCACATGTTTGTGCAAGCCCAAAATAAATATTAATAAAATATTAATTAATTTTTATAAAATATTTGAAAACTATTTTGGTAAACTTTTTATTAAAAACCCGCATTATCGCTTAATTAACATTAATCTCATTCTAAGGTGTTACAGCTAAGATGATGTAGTGAGTTTTCTAGTGTATTTCTATCTCTCTTCCTCCCTTGATTCCCAACTCATGAGATGGTGGGGAGGAAGATGAAGATGAAGGAGGAGGAACATAAGAAAAGCTAGTGAGGAGAGAGAAGCTCATGGTGAGAATGAAAAAAATCTTCTGTCAAAAACGATGAAGCATGGTTTTGTATATCTCATTTTTCCAATAAAAATATATCAACCATATTTGAATAGTTTGCACAAATGAATACATAATTCATTTGTCAAAACTATTCAATCATGGTTCTCACCATTCTCACCTCATTACCTTTACACCTCATTTTCCATTTTACACCTCATTTTCCATTTTACAAATAAAATGGAAAATACATGATGAGGTGTCCTCCTTGTAGAATGTCTTTTCGTATAAATACGGAATACATTCTACCATATATACATACCCGTATTTGTATCAAAATACGAACACTCAAAGAGATAGAATAATACATATGATATAATACTAGAATATACATATCGAAATGTGTATATGTAAATTATTAAATCAATACCCGATTTAATAATCCGGCTTAATCCTAAACCGCCTAGTATAATCAACCATCCGATTGAAAGCCAGGATAACACTAGAATATACATATAGAAATATGTATATGTAAGTTATTAAATCAAGACCTGATTAAATAATCTGGCTTAATCCTAAGCCGGCTAGTATTATCATTCGATCGAAACCCTGCACGTATTGAAACACAGCTACTACATCATTTCGCCTGAACCAGACAAACTCTCTGTGTGGGACTCTAAAGACTCGACGGTACGCTGGCAGTGGGTTTAACCACAAGCACGTCAGCGACACAAGCTGTAAGTAACGGCTACCCAGGTACCTGTCGAAAAGGAAGGCCGACGAGCAAGCTCATCCAGACCCCTACTGAGCCTATCCGTGAAAATCTCCGTACAGTCCGGTCTCTTCTTATAAAAGTATCACATACCGGGTTTAGGGGATGGAAAACGTCAGACCCCTAGTGACCCGATAAGTCGTGTCGATGTGGCTCAGGACCAATCCGAGAAACTACTGATCTAACCATCAGTAAATCTCAACTGTCTTGGCCAAGGTCTAATGGTTCCGGCCAATCGGACACGGTGCGATATCGACTCCCAATACCAGGAGAGACGAATCCCTGACAATCACTCATTTCTTTCATATGTCTCGGGACTGTACCCAACCAAAATCTGTTTGTACGACTCAGTAGAGCCATGGTAGGGTAGTGATCAAAGCACAGTAGGAACTTGTAACGTTTTGAAAATCGTTTCGGTGAAATTTCGAAAAAATTGGTAAAATAAGGGGGTTTCTGTAAAAAGTCAAAAATACAAATATATTATTATAAAAATTAAATATACATATTCTAGCTATGTAATTGCTATTATTTGGTGTTTATTGAGCCGCTGGTGAAATTTCAAATTTTCTAAAAAAAAATATTATTTTATTATTATTTAAGCCGTCACTAATACATTTAATTAGGAAAAATTACAAATTGGAATGAGTTGAAACAAATTTTGTGCATCATAAAACACTAAATAAAATTTTATCATGTGGTATTTGGAACGAAATTATTTGCCAAAACGGTTTAGAAATTATTGAAGAAAAAAGGCTTTTTTTTAGCGTAAATGGATGTTTGGGGTATTGTATTTATCATTTTTCATCACCCCACATCCGTACCCACATCCACACACACCCACTTACTCCTCCCTATGGCTGAATTCAGCAGCCCTCCCCAAAGTTTCCCCCCACTTCTTTTGGTAAAAGAAAAGAAAAGAATAGAATAAAGAGAGAAGGGTTGTGTGTTGACTTGGGGTATCTTTTCTTGACTTGGACTTTCTCACCAAAACTCACACCTCACTCTCTCTCTTCCCTTCATCTTGTGGCCGAGCAATCCCATGGGCTGCTGTCCAAAAAAATCCCCCACTTCATTCACCTCCAAAATCATCACAAAATTCACTAAATCCACACAAATTTCCATCAAAACTCAAATCCAACCTTGACCCATTATTTCTTGCCCATGCTAGCTTGAATCCTTGGAGCAAGATGGCATTTTGGGGGCTATATTTTGGCATGTGTGGATCTCATTTCAAACTAGTTTGAGGTATAACCCTTTTCCAAATGATACTTGTTCTAATCTAAGATTTTAATTAAGTGTTTAATTAAGTTTTGATTGCAAGCTTGGAATTCAAGAAAGGTTTTGAATTAATATTAGCATCTTGATCTATAGATTATGGTTTCAATGGGTAATCTAACATCTAAAGAATGCAAAATGTAATCTAGTTGTTAATTTGCATATTGTTGCTTGTAATTTGTAAAAAAAAATTGGAATTTTATGCAAACTAGGTTTTTCAATTTAATTGCAAATGTTAGATTAAAAATCTAATTAGGTTATTCAAGACATTATTAACATTATTAAGTGTAGTTTAATACTTTAGTTCGTGAAAATCCAAGCTAAATTGTTGTTTGTGCATTTTTGCTATAAAATTGTTAAAATTTGGTTATATTGTAAACTAGAATTTTAGGGTTAATGGAATTTAATGAGATTAAATTGTGGAAATTATTTTTATGACTTATTTAAGATATTTAATAAGTATCATGGCCGCTAGATTTATTTAAACGTCGAGTTTTGTACTAAAACGGGTAATATTCGCTTGCTAGATTTTCGGAAAAATGGTTTTTAAAGTGAATTTGTGGTTTTTGCGAATTTTAACCTATTTTATATTAAAATCAGTATTCGTGAATGTGAAAATGGGAGTGTTTGGGTTTTTCACGATGGTTTGACGTTTGTACGTCGACATCGAGGGTTGGTTTCGCTATTCTTGCATGCGTAGGCGATAGGTTTTGACCTATGCATGATATGCATGCCGATTTGATTTTCGTATGCCGTTTCGATTTCGAATTTGGTTTTAATGCGATACGGTGCATTATGATATGTAGGTACCCCATGTAGACTTCGAGACGACAAGCAAGCACGTGGCGACGTCGGCACCGGCGAGCGAGGACCAGGTGAGTAGATTTATATCTACGGGGAGAAGTCGGGTGGATGGCGTATAGCACCCCCGCAATTCGTGGTGATGTATACGAATACGTATACACACATATATATATTGTTTATATATTGTTTGAGTATATTGATGATAATATGGATATTTGGTGTTCTTGGATGATTTAGTGTCGTGAAACCCTAGAGTAGTGGTCGCACTACACATGCACACACCAACCCATACTTACGTACTTTCTTCCTTCTTTTGTGCTTTACGGAAAATAAAGTTATGTGTTTACATGGGTATGGGACTATGTGTTCACATACGGATTTGAGAATGATATTTGGGTTTGAGATGGGTCGATGAGATTTGTATTGAAGTTGTGAATTCGGTGACCTAGCAGGGTTCGTATTTGAGATACGACATGACGTTGTAGCGGGTCCTTGACGTAGTGTTTCACACACGTCCATGCATACTTAGGCGGTATCAGTATTGTGCAAGACATAGGTCAGTACCCTAGACTATGATCTTGGATAAAGAGGATACTAGGTGAATAGTAGGATGAATATGATATTGACCCGTACCCAGATTGGGATGCCGTACGACGGACTTACGTACGAGCTATATTGATGATTGATCCGCACTCTTGACTTGGGATGCCTGATTATAGATATGGTATCGGTTATGATATTATTGAGGCGGGATCACCGACTATACATATACATGTATGTATATGTATCGACTCAGATGATAGGCGGTTTCCTTACCTGTAGTTCAGCTTGTTAGTTCAGCCGTATAGTTTAGTGTAGTTATTAGATTTGATTAGACTTCTTACCTATTTCAAAAACTAACGAATCGTGGGCATTTTTAAAGACAGCTCAAGGGAATCTACGGATATTTCAAAAACGACGTATCTTTTCATAAAAACACCGTAGCCCCTATTTTCAAAACCCCATGATTCGTGTTATTTCAAAAGGCACCATTCGTAGGACTTATATTAGATTATTGCAGATTAGTTATCGTTGTGTCTAGTATTCAGCTCCCGCACATTATAGCTGTTCGCTCTGCCTCGCATATTTATTTTGCTGCATATTCCATTATTGATATCATGCTGTTAGGACACCAGCACCATTACCGATGATGCGTATGTACCACGTACACCTACTTGCCGGCTCACACACATCTTCATCGGTAATTGCCATGTCACGTACACTTTAGAGAATATAATTGCTTGACTTAGATTGTTAGCTGGTAGTTTTGACATGATATTAGTGTACTTCCCTTATATGCCATATTAGACATTGTAGTTATTACCTACCACTTCATGCATACTGTTATTCAGTTGTTCATGCCTAGTTCATTATCATTGACATATGCACTTGTGATGATTTCTTGAGATTTATGATATTTCTTGATTTCGGGGAAAGCCGCAAAATTTACAACTTATGATCTTTTAAAACATAAAATGTTGCGGTTTTCTAGTGATGTAAAGTGTCGTCCACCATGAGTTTGCTGTGGTTTTGGAGATCCGTGTCGAGGAGTGGAGGAACCGTCACGGGTACATGGTGGGCCCGGTATGGTACCCCGGGGCAAGAGGAATGTGGTGTTGACGTTGAGCCTGGCTGGGGAGCACTACCTACCGGTGATATTACCCGACGCGTCGGATATCCAGAGGATACCGTCGTGGTCTTGAGATGGATGGTAGGGGCCGGTCCGGACTGACGGCGCCCTAGATATTGAGCTTGAGACATTGATATTTCGAGACAGTGAGATTTATGTTTTGTGTCGATGCTAGACACTGTTGATACTGATTTCATTATGATACCTCAGTTTAAAAATACGAAGGAAATCTCACTAATTTATGAAAACAGTTTCTTCATTTACATGTATTCTGTTTCATGCATTCATACCTCATTCATATGATATATTGCTACCTGAGGCACTGACACGGGCACATGAAATTATACTCGGGTTAGATATTACCCTAGTCATTGTTATAGGCTGCCTGTTATACTTATATTTGAGGATATATTATGATCATTGACCTAGGTTGCGTTATTTATGCGATTTCTGTGCGTAGATGTTTTTCTATTCACGAGTTGGCAACTCACCCCCGTTGTGCCCCAGTTTCTTGCAGATTTGCCGTACAGGTTTCTTTACGGCTTGCGGGCTCAGTTTTATTCGGGTGATTTGCTAGTAGGTGGGTTTACTTGTATCATACCCCCATTATATATCTTGTATATCATTATTCTGTTGTATCTAGAAGTTCCATCAACGAAACATGTATCTATTGAGATAGAGACCAGTGTTGTTTATTCTTTCGACCTTAGAGTCGCTCGTTATATTTCTGGTGGTTTTGAGTTCCCTTTTGAGTTTTTGATCCTCGCCGTTGGCGTTGTATATTATATTGCTTGTGTGGTTGTGACCGTCGATTGACGAAGAGCTAGCTCCCGCTTGGGGATGCCTTTTTCTTGATTTCGTATACTATTCATGTTGTATCCCGTTTGGGGGCCAGTATTTACAAAGGAGACTCTGCCGAAATTTTCAGTAAAATTTTGATGTTTTAAAAACCGCATAATTCGGCTTATGCTATTGAAATTACTTGCTTTAAGTTGGTTTTTCCTGCACTCTACTACTTTTCTTGGTTTGGATTTCTGGGTTTTCGGTTTACTTAGATTACGCACGTCTCAAGACATTCGTAGTTTAAGTGCCGGTCATGTTCCGTACTTTCGGGTCGTGACAAAGTTGGTATCAGAGCGTTAGGTTTTAACCTTCGGAGCGTAGGATGACCCTTGGTTGATGGAATAGGTGACTAAAGTAGAGTGACGTACCGTTGGTATGTTCCGCGGCATATTTACGACATGCCACTCCACTTAAGAAGCCTTAGGATGTACATTTCCTTGTTCAGTATTATATTCCTTCCTGATCTAGCCTCATCGGTACCAGTTTGGTTTTGCTGCTACGGTTACCGGCAGGGAGAGCTACGGCTAGAGTTGCGGTCAGCACAAGCTCGTCACGAACGAGGACTGACCAGGGCGAAATTCCGGCGACACACGATTGCAGAGATGTGTCTTTTTACTGTGTTTCCGCGCCGCGAGCGTTTGGCGGATCGCCTTTATGAGGTTACTCGGATGTGCTGATCGACACTAGAGGATTGAGCCACTGACAGAGACCAGCCAGATTTTGATGACCGTTGGTGTGTTTCTTACTCCTGATGATTGAGGCACTGTTCAGCGTGCAGATGAGCGAGCCAGTTGTTGCTGCGAGCGACGAGATATCGCCCCATATGTTGGAACTATGGTGGGGTGAGTTGTACGAATAGATGATAGAAGGTCGCTAGTCACCCGATGATGAATGACTAGGACAGGTGGTTCGTTCGCTTACCCCGATGCGAGGTCATCAGATAGATTGATTCCAGCTAGAGACGACTTCACGCGGAGGCGTTGGGAGTCGACAGAGACGATCGAATGTCAGAAACCTATTTATCCAAGTTTAAAGTAGTCGGAAAGACATGCAGGCAATTCTATGGTCCCTCTAGAAGAATGAAACCCTAACTCGACTTAATGACCGTGTGAAAGCCTTTGAACCTTCGGGTTTGCGGCAGTTCTACGGCGCCATTAGTGAGGCTTGGGTTTGCCCTTCTACGGCTGGACCACCGATGCTGTGGTATGTATTCGATACTATTAAACTGTGCCCAAGAGGTTGAGCTCTTGGGGGATTATGAGGTTTTGACGAATCGATCGAATGGTTCGACTTCAATCGGATGCCAGGTGTTGAGATGTATTTCTTGGGAGACTCCAGATGCGAGGATAGCCGTTGGAGCTCAGTCAATGCAACCACGATGAGACGAGTCCGAAGCAGTCGACATTAGAGAAAGTGGAGTAAGGGGTTCGTACGAGAACTTGATGAGACGACGTTCCACTCCGCCGACATCAGAGATGCGATACGCATGCCGAGGCATTATGCATAGATATACCTTTCAGAAGGAGTCGCGATGAGTATGCAGCCGTTCCGGAACGAGAATAGATCTAGTAAGGGACGATGACTTCCGGACAGTTCGGCAGAGACGAGATTTGGGAGAGATTTCGACAGGACCTTTCTGGAATGATTTACGAGGAGACTTGGACCCAGGAGTGGTCATGTTGCGCACACAAGCAGGCCGGAATTCAGGTTCGTCGATGAGACATGCTATGAGTGACCACGACAGTTGGCCAGAGATTCTTGGAGTATGTGCTTGAGCGGTACTATTCCGCCATTATTAATTTTGATGTTTTGGGTGGGTTATTCGTATGATTTGATTTTGATGGTTGAGGATTTACGATCTTTGCACAGTGTTGCACTTGATATCGTTTTCGTGCGTTAGTTTCACATGTTTGTGATTTTACGGTTTTAAACAGTTGAGTTGGTTTTGTGCGTATGCATGCACACGATTTCGTTCTGCACTCTGTATAGTTTATATATGCGTGCAGTGCAGTGATACGCCTTTTGTGCACTTAGATGCACTGGACTTCGATTTCGACTGTGATACTCGATATTTGTTTTGTGCATCTTGTGCACCTGATTGATTTTGCGCACGTTCGGCGCTTGATATTGGATTTCATGATTTTGTGCACGATGGATGCACCTGATTTGGATTTTCGCGCATGTTGGGCGCATGTTTTGAAGGGTGATTTTGGTGCACACCAGAGGCACTAAATTGAGAATTTTTCGTGCATGACAGATGCACCTGATTTTGCTGTCAGGCACACATGTTGCCTACGACAGATGTTTCGTGCACACCCGATGCACTTAGATGGTGTTTCTATGCGCATGTATGGCACATTCATGGATTTTGATTTCCGTGCGCACCAGACGTACATAGTATTCATGTGCATATTTTGGGATTGATTTCTTATAGAGCATTACGTTTTTATGATATTGCTATGTGTTTTCGTACTGAGCAGGACTAGTCAGAGGACAGTACCTGAATATATTTTTGCATGCATTGATAATTATTGAAGGGATTTCCAAAAAGCGAGCTATAGCCTCAGTATTTACCTACGTGTCTGATATGACACGAAATGTTTAAAATAAGGAGACCCTTCTAAATTGTTTCCAAAACGGCGGAACGTACATTTCAAACAAAGGTATATATGTATATAGTTATTTTCTTATGATAGACGTCCGCCACTGTGCAGTGTTATACGCGTTGCACAGCGACTTAAAGAGATTTGACATGCATTTCCTTCAGATACTTACAGATATAGATTCGATATTTACATGTATAGTTTCGAGTTATATCATATTGGTTTGATTTAGATTTGGCATTGATGTCTTCTCCATGACTCCGATGATTGCGGGATGCTTGACGGAGTTTTGATTTGAGTTATATACTCATTTTTCAAGCGCATGCGCTGCGCTACGAGTTGTTTTATGTATTTACAATTTCGGAGCCCCGACGACTTGATGGTTTTCTTAGATGTTTTAGTATTTGGGGGAGTTTGAATTTAAATTCGGGGACCGAATTTCTTTAAGGGGGGAAGATTGTAACGTTTTGAAAATCGTTTCGGTGAAATTTCGAAAAAATCGGTAAAATAAGGGGGTTTCTGTAAAAAGTCAAAAATACAAATATCTTATTATAAAAATTAAATATACATATTCTAGCTATGTAATTGCTATTATTTGGTGTTTATTGAGCCGCTGGTGAAATTTCAAATTTTCTGAAAAAAAATATTATTTTATTATTATTTAAGCCGTCACTAATACATTTAATTAGGAAAAATTACAAATTGGAATGAGTTGAAACAAATTTTGTGCATCATAAAACACTAAATAAAATTTTATCATGTGGTATTTGGAACGAAATTATTTGCCAAAACGGTTTAGAAATTATTGAAGAAAAAAGGCTTTTTTTTAGCGTAAATGGAAGTTTGGGGTATTGTATTTATCATTTTTCATCACCCCACATCCGTACCCACAACCACACACACCCACTTACTCCTCCCCATGGCTGAATTCAGCAGCCCTCCCCAAAGTTTTCCCCCACTTCTTTTGGTAAAAGAAAAGAAAAGAATAGAATAAAGAAAGAAGGGTTGTGTGTTGACTTGGGGTATCTTTTCTTGACTTGGACTTTCTCACCAAAACTCACACCTCACTCTCTCTCTTCCCTTCATCTTGTGGCCGCGCAATCCCATGGGCTGCTGTCCAAAAAAATCCCCCACTTCATTCACCTCCAAAATCATCACAAAATTCACTAAATCCACACAAATTTCCATCAAAACTCAAATCCAACCTTGACCCATTATTTCTTGCCCATGCTAGCTTGAATCCTTGGAGCAAGATGGCATTTTGGGGGCTATATTTTGGCATGTGTGGATCTCATTTCAAACTAGTTTGAGGTATAACCCTTTTCCAAATGATACTTGTTCTAATCTAAGATTTTAATTAAGTGTTTAATTAAGTTTTGATTGCAAGCTTGGAATTCAAGAAAGGTTTTGAATTAATATTAGCATCTTGATCTATAGATTATGGTTTCAATGGGTAATCTAACATCTAAAGAATGCAAAATGTAATCTAGTTGTTAATTTGCATATTGTTGCTTGTAATTTGTAAAAAAAAATTGGAATTTTATGCAAACTAGGTTTTTCAATTTAATTGCAAATGTTAGATTAAAAATCTAATCAGGTTATTCAAGACATTATTAACATTATTAAGTGTAGTTTAATACTTTAGTTCGTGAAAATCCAAGCTAAATTGTTGTTTGTGCATTTTTGCTATAAAATTGTTAAAATTTGGTTATATTGTAAACTAGAATTTTAGGGTTAATGGAATTTAATGAGATTAAATTGTGGAAATTATTTTTATGACTTATTTAAGATATTTAATAAGTATCATGGCCGCTAGATTTATTTAAACGTCGAGTTTTGTACTAAAACGGGTAATATTCGCTTGCTAGATTTTCGAAAAAATGGCTTTTAAAGTGAATTTGTGGTTTTTGCGAATTTTAACCTATTTTATATTAAAATCAGTATTCGTGAATGTGAAAATGGGAGTGTTTGGGTTTTTCACGATGGTTTGACGTTTGTACGTCGACATCGAGGGTTGGTTTCGCTATTCTTGCATGCGTAGGCGATAGGTTTTGACCTATGCATGATATGCATGCCGATTTGATTTTCGTATGCCGTTTCGATTTCGAATTTGGTTTTAATGCGATACGGTGCATTATGATATGTAGGTACCCCATGTAGACTTCGAGACGACAAGCAAGCACGTGGCGACGTCGGCACCGGCGAGCGAGGACCAGGTGAGTAGATTTATATCTACGGGGAGAAGTCGGGTGGATGGCGTATAGCACCCCCGCAATTCGTGGTGATGTATACGAATACGTATACACACATATATATATTGTTTATATATTGTTTGAGTATATTGATGATAATATGGATATTTGGTGTTCTTGGATGATTTAGTGTCGTGAAACCCTAGAGTAGTGGTCGCACTACACATGCACACACCAACCCATACTTGCATACTTTCTTCCTTCTTTTGTGCTTTACGGAAAATATAGTTATGTGTTTACATGGGTATGGGACTATGTGTTCACATACGGATTTGAGGATGATATTTGGGTTTGAGATGGGTCGATGAGATTTGTATTGAAGTTGTGAATTCGGTGACCTAGCAGGGTTCGTATTTGAGATACGACATGACGTTGTAGCGGGTCCTTGACGTAGTGTTTCACACACGTCCATGCATACTTAGGCGGTATCAGTATTGTGCAAGACATAGGTCAGTACCCTAGACTATGATCTTGGATAAAGAGGATACTAGGTGAATAGTAGGATGAATATGATATTGACCCGTACCCAGATTGGGATGCCGTACGACGGACTTACGTACGAGCTATATTGATGATTGATCCGCACTCTTGACTTGGGATGCCTGATTATAGATATGGTATCGGTTATGATATTATTGAGGCGGGATCACCGACTATACATATACA
Source organism: Agapanthus africanus (assembly GCA_030015575.1). NCBI lineage: Eukaryota > Viridiplantae > Streptophyta > Magnoliopsida > Asparagales > Amaryllidaceae > Agapanthus > Agapanthus africanus. The sequence continues at coordinate 366,942,637 of CM057345.1, forward strand.
TGTATGTATATGTATCGACTCAGATGATAGGCGGTTTCCTTACCTGTAGTTCAGCTTGTTAGTTCAGCCGTATAGTTTAATGTAGTTATTAGATTTGATTAGACTTCTTACCTATTTCAAAAACTAACGAATCGTGGGCATTTTTAAAGACAGCTCAAGGGAATCTACGGATATTTAAAAAACGACGTATCTTTTCATAAAAACACCGTAGCCCCTATTTTCAAAACCCCATGATTCGTGTTATTTCAAAAGGCACCATTCGTAGGACTTATATTAGATTATTGCAGATTAGTTATCGTTGTGTCTAGTATTCAGCTCCCGCACATTATAGCTGTTCGCTCTGCCTCGCATATTTATTTTGCTGCATATTCCATTATTGATATCATGCTGTTAGGACACCAGCACCATTACCGATGATGCGTATGTACCACGTACACCTACTTGCCGGCTCACACACATCTTCATCGGTAATTGCCATGTCACGTACACTTTAGAGAATATAATTGCTTGACTTAGATTGTTAGCTGGTAGTTTTGACATGATATTAGTGTACTTCCCTTATATGCCATATTAGACATTGTAGTTATTACCTACCACTTCATGCATACTGTTATTCAGTTGTTCATGCCTAGTTCATTATCATTGACATATGCACTTGTGATGATTTCTTGAGATTTATGATATTTCTTGATTTCGGGGAAAGCCGCAAAATTTACAACTTATGATCTTTTAAAATATAAAATGTTGCGGTTTTCTAGTGATGTAAAGTGTCGTCCCCCATGAGTTTGCTGTGGTTTTGGAGATCCGTGTCGAGGAGTGGAGGAACCGTCACGGGTACATGGTGGGCCCGGTATGGTACCCCGGGGCAAGAGGAATGTGGTGTTGACGTTGAGCCTGGCCGGGGAGCACTACCTACCGGTGATATTACCCGACGCGTCGGATATCCGGAGGATACCGTCGTGGTCTTGAGATGGATGGTAGGGGCCGGTCCGGACTGACGGCGCCCTAGATATTGAGCTTGAGACATTGATATTTCGAGACAGTGAGATTTATGTTTTGTGTCGATGCTAGACACTGTTGATACTGATTTCATTATGATACCTCAGTTTAATAATACGAAGGAAATCTCACTAATTTATGAAAACAGTTTCTTCATTTACATGTATTCTGTTTCATGCATTCATACCTCATTCATATGATATATTGCTACCTGAGGCACTGACATGGGCACATGAAATTATACTCGGGTTAGATATTACCCTAGTCATTGTTATAGGCTGCCTGTTATACTTATATTTGAGGATATATTATGATCATTGACCTAGGTTGCGTTATTTATGCGATTTCTGTGCGTAGATGTTTTTCTATTCACGAGTTGGCAACTCACCCCCGTTGTGCCCCAGTTTCTTGCAGATTTGCCGTACAGGTTTCTTTACGGCTTGCGGGCTCAGTTTCATTCGGGTGATTTGCTAGTAGGTGGGTTTACTTGTATCATACCCCCATTATATATCTTGTATATCATTATTCTGTTGTATCTAGAAGTTCCATCAACGAAACATGTATCTATTGAGATAGAGACCAGTGTTGTTTATTCTTTCGACCTTAGAGTCGCTCGTTATATTTCTGGTGGTTTTGAGTTCCCTTTTGAGTTTTTGATCCTCGCCGTTGGCGTTGTATATTATATTGCTTGTGTGGTTGTGACCGTCGATTGACGAAGAGCTAGCTCCCGCTTGGGGATGCCTTTTTCTTGATTTCGTATACTATTCATGTTGTATCCCGTTTGGGGGCCAGTATTTACAAAGGAGACTCTGCCGAAATTTTCAGTAAAATTTTGATGTTTTAAAAACCGCATAATTCGGCTTATGCTATTGAAATTACTTGCTTTAAGTTGGTTTTTCCTGCACTCTACTACTTTTCTTGGTTTGGATTTCTGGGTTTTCGGTTTACTTAGATTACGCACGTCTCGAGACGTTCGTAGTTTAAGTGCCGGTCATGTTCCGTACTTTCGGGTCGTGACAGAACTCACATGAGACAAATGATGATCTCAGGTCTAAAGACTAACCTGTACCATCTAGAGGTTCTTGGCGAGTCCATCCTGTGTATTCACCCCCAGTGAGCACTTGTATACAATCTTAGGTGATCACACCAATTGCTGTGGGACCAACCACTCCCCCTCGTCGGGGTATAGAAACGTATACACAAGTCTACTCTGGAATATCGATGCCCGGTCTCGATACTCTTGTGACTTAGGACCTTTAAGGATGTGCTTATAGACAACCCATCTCCCATAAGTATGAGCGCCGTCATAATGCTGGTAGTCAAGCAAAATCCTATAGGCTTTATCAACATGTATCATCCATATGTGATATCGAGTATAACATATGCACATGTTAAGATAAAGTCAAACCATAATAATATACTACTGTATCGAGTCTTTACCAATATGTGTAAGAAATATAAAGTAACAAGAGAAAGAAATACACATATTAAGATAAAGACAACTCAAATAATATAATATATACAACTAAGCAAGATTGTCCTGTACATACTGTAAGTCGATATCGCACACTCCACAAGATTTTTGGAGAGGCGGAATTTACAAAAAACATTTTTACAGCAAACAACATCGACTAAACTTCCAAGATCATTCAAAAACCTTAACTAACAAACCTCACAAAGGTTCTAATCTACTATGATAGTGATTTATACCTTTATGATACTAGTCTTTCTGGTCTTCTTGTCCCCTTCTTGAGCTCTTAGATGGTACGGATCGAGTTTGGTCATCGGCTTCCTCGTGTCAAAGACGATCAACCCGAGAGTCTATAGTTCAAGCTCTAACCTCAAGAATGAGATAACTAAAGTACCTAGTTTGCTAATCTAGGTAGTTTAGGAGATGTAGAGAGTTAATTGGACAAATTTATCTCAAAATACCCTAGGTTTCATAACACATGTGACGGTTAGGGTTTGAGAAAGAAGAAGAAGAGTAAAAGAGAGAGAATGTGAAGTCTAGAATGAATGAAGAAATGACTAAGCTCAAAACTAGCATGCATGCAATATTTTGATAAAATAATGCAACCATACTTGAATAGTTGTGACAAATGAATAAACAAACTGAAATAGCCATGCTTCATACCATGTTTTTAAAAAACCCATTCCTCCACCTCATTATCTATTTTCCAATAAATAGATATATCAAAAATGAGGTGTCTCCTTCTAGAAGCACTTCTTGTAAAATAACAAGAACGCCCTCACCGTATATACATACCCGTATTCGTACTGAAAAAATACAAATATCAAGAGATAAAGATAATCCAATAATATAATACTAGAATGCGGCTTAATCCTAAGCCCACTAGTATTATTTGTCCGAACAAAATCCGGGTAGCTAGTTACGTATATGATCGGAACCCTGCACGTAAAACCATAAAGCCTCTACAACGTTTCACCTGAATCAAGGAAACCCTCTGTGTAGAACTCTAAAGACTCGACAGTATGCTGGCAGTGGGTTTAACCACAAGCCCGTAAGTGGCACTAGCTGTACATAACGGCTACCCAGGCACCTGTCGAAAAGAAGGCCGATGATCAAACTCATCCGAACTCCTACTGAGCCTATCCGTGACAATCTCTATACAGTTCGGTCTGTTCGTCTGAGAGTATTGCATGTCGGTCTAGAGGGTAGAAAATGTCAGACCCCTAATAACTTGACAAGTCATGTCGATGTGTCTCATGACCATCTGAAAATCAACAGGTCTATCTACCAGTAATTCTCAATCCACCCTGGAGAAAAACTTATAGTGTTGGCCAACTGAACACAGCGCGACATTGACTCCCTATACCGGGAGAGACGAATCCCCAAAAATCGCTCACTACCTTCATGTGGCTCGGGACCGTATCCAACTAAAACCTGTTTGCACGACCCGGTAGAGCCGTGGTTGGGTAGTAATCAAAGCACAGTGGGAACTCACACTAGATAAATGACGACCTCAGGTCGACAGACTATCTGCACTCATGTCTGCTATCTGACGATATGTATAATACCATCTAGCCAGTCCTCGGCGAGTCTTTCAAGTGTACTCACTCCTAGTGAATACCTGTAAACAATCTTAGGTGCATCACACCAATGGCTACGGGACCAACCATCGCCCCTTGTCAGGGTCTAGATATGTATACACTACTTTACTCTGGAGTATCGATGCCCAGTCTCGATACTCCTATGACTAGGGACATTTAAGGATGTACTTATCGACTTCCCAGCTCCCATAAGTATGATTACCATCACAACGCTAGTAGTCAGGAAAGGATCCTATGGGCTTTATCAATATGTATAAGAGATATGAAATTACAAGTAAAATATATCACATGTTAAGATAAAGGAAAACCAAATAGCATACTATCATATTGAGCAAGATTGTCCTGTACATATATATCCCTAGCATCCTATACAATGAAGGCCTCTAGGGCATACATATCCAACAATCTCGCACTTTCACTAAAGCCTGTAATTGGCGTATTAAGTACCCAACGTCTGCACTAGAGTCAGTTGCTGGCGTACCACATACTTAACATCGTGAACATTCTCTCAAACTGTACTTGTGGGATGGCCTTGGTGAATGATTCTGCCATGTTGTCCTTTGTATCTACTCTCCATACCTCGATCTCCCGGCGATCTACGATCTCCCTAATCAAGTGATACCGCCTCAAGATATGTCTGGATTTCTGATGGGACCGTGGTTCTTTTGCAAAAGCCATGGCTCCATTGTTATCACAATACAAAGGTATTGGATCAATAATGGATGGAACCACCTGAAGTTCAGAAACGAACTTCATCATCCAGACTGCCTCTTTTGCGGCATCGTTAGCAGCGATGTACTCATCTTCCATCGTCGAGTCTGCTACGATGTCCTTTTTGGAGCTCTTCCAACAGACCACCCCTTCGTTGAGGGTAAACACATAACCAGAGACGGATTTAGAGTCATCCTTGTCACTTTGGAAGCCAGAGTCGGTAAAATCCTCGATCTGGAGGCCCCCATTACCGTTCACCAAGAACATCTCTTTAGTCCCTCTCAGGTACTTAAGAATGTTCTTTACTGCTATCCAATGTTTCTCACCTGGGTTGGAACGATACCTGCTTATGATATTGAGTGCGTAAGATACATCTGGTCAAGTACATAACATCGTATACATTATCGACCCTACTGCTGAAGCATAGGGTACTATGCTCATGCGATCCCTATCCTCATCAGTCTTGGGAGACATTTCTTTGGAGAGGGTGATTCCGTGACAAGCGGGAAAATTATCGTGCTTGGAATCTTCTATACTAAACCTCTTTCGTACGGTGTCTATCTACCTTGACTGTGAATGTCCCAACATTCTTTTTGATCTGTCACGATAAATCTTAATCCCAAGAATGTATGAGGCGTCATCCAAGTCTTTCATAGAGAACTTCTGTGATAAGAACAACTTGGCCGATTGTAGCATAGGAATATCATTTCCTATCAGGAGAATGTCATCAACGTATAAAACGAGGAATACCACAGTTCTCCTTATAATCTTCGTATAAATACAAGGTTCATCATCAATTTTGATAAAGTCAAATTCCTTGACTATCTCATCAAGGCAGATATTCCAACTCCGTGATACTTGCTTTAATCTATAAATGGATTTAAGCAACTTGCACACCTTCCCGCTACTCCCACTGTCTATGAAACCCTCTGGTTGATCCATGTAAACACACTCTTCTAAACTTCCATATAGGAAAGCAGTTTTAACATCCATCTGCCAGATGTCATGGTCATGGAAAGCAGCAATAGCAAGTAGGATCCGAATGGGTTTAAGCATTGCTACTGGTGAAAAAGTTTCGTCATAGTCCAATCCTGGTCTTTGATGAAAACCTTTACCAACAAGTCTAGCTTTGTAGGTTTCTACCTGTCCATCTACACCAATCTTCTTTTTGAAGATCCATTTTCAACCTGCGGGTTTTATGTAAGGTTCTTAGGCACTAGAACAAGGTTCTACAAGGCATCAAACATGCCGTATTTAATATTTTCAGGTGCCAAACAACCTAAGCAAGGATCTTTACTAGAGAATTAGGGTTAGAAACTTAAGGCAAACAACTTTACTACTAAGTGATAGAGATTACAACCTTTATAGTCCATTCCTTCACTTCAGAAGTTCCGAGTAGTGGTCCCTTCGCTGCGATCATCAAGCTCCCGGACTCTAGAGAGGCTCCATGAGGTGAATGATCCATGCTAGCTTGAAGTATTCATAATCCAAGATGATCTACCTTGAGGAATCACAAACCTAAGCTATCTCTTCACTAATTATGAATTAGTGAAACTAACACACTAATCTATATGGCTAGTATAGAAGAGGATGATGAAGTAGGAATTTTGCTCTCTTTTGTTTTCTTTTTCTCACAATCTTTCATCACTTGGAGAAATCAAGCAAGCTTTTTTTTTTGTGAGGAAGAAGAAGAAGAACAAGTGATGAATGAATTATTATTTTGAGGTTAGAAATGCAACCATGGGTTAAATGTGTCATGGCTAACTCATGTAGAGAATAAACTATGGGCTAGGGTTAAAGGTTAGGTTAATAAGTATCTTAGAAATATCAAGAAGGGTGGACTAAGTCAACATAAGAAAATATCTCAAGATTAATCCACTCAATTAGAATTAACTAAGATAATTAAAAAACCTAACCATAAACCTAGCCATGGTATTAATCCCATAAACCCTAGTTGCATTTATAACCTAACATGTTACAATATTATATATCACATATATAATATTTAATGTAACAAAGAAAAGAATACAATAAACATATATCACATATATGTTAAATGTATCCAAAGTGAGAAAATGAAATACTTAAGTGAGCAATATATTAGTTAATGTAATTTAATATATCTAATATATAATTCTACATTAAATTATTAAATCAATACTTGATTTAATAATCTGGCTATATTACATATAACCGACTAATATAATATGTATCATTTTATCGAATCAACACTTCATCCGATAGCCCGGCTAAATTAACATATAACCGGCCGATATCACATATCGTGAGAAAAGAATACGGTATCACATATCGTATTAATCTCGGTCCCACACATATCACTTATGTGCTCCTACTCCGTGTCGCCTGAGCCAGGAAACCTCTGTGTAGGACTCTAAAGACTCGTCAATACGGCGACAGTAGGTGATGATCATATCAAACACCCACAATCCGCAAGCGTTCAGCTAAACATAACAGCCACCCGGGTATTGAGCGATCAGAATATCAACAAGCAAGCCTGTACATACTCCTGCGAATCCAATCAGTAACACTTCCGTACAGTCCGGTCTCTTCGTCTGATATGTCGCATATCCAGTTTAAGGGTGGTAAACGTCAGACCCCAGTAACCGATAAGTCGTGTCGATGTGAGGCTCATAACGGGTCGAGAAACTACTGATAACACTTACCAGTAGATCTCCATATCATCCCTGGCCAGAGACTTCCATTTATAGCCAATCGTACACGGCGCAACATCAACCCCCAATACCGGGAGAGACGAAACCCCTCCTATCGCTCATTGCTTCCATGTGATTCGGGACTGTACCAAAAAACCATCGTTTTTCACGTTCTCATGAACGGGGTAAGGTGGAAATCAAAGCACAGTGGGAATCACACATGACTCTATGACGAATCGGGTCTACAGACTAACCTGTACCAGTGTCACTAAAGAACTGCTATCTGACGGTAGGTATAATACCATCTAGGAGTTCTCGGCGAGTTCGTTCAGTGTACCCAGTCTACACAGAGCACCCATACACCATCTTTGATGTTAAACACCAATGGATGTGGGATCATCCATCGCCCATCATATGGGTCAAGATGCGTATACGCTAGTCTACTCTGGAGTATCCATGCCATGTCTCGATACACCCTCGACTAGGAACAATTATAGGATGTACCCTTGGAGTACCCTGGCCCCACTAGTATGATCTACATCATAGTCCTAGTAGTCAAGTACATATCCTAAGGGCTTTATAAACATGTGAAAGCAAGACAGTAAACCAATACAGGTCAAAATGTTTAAACAAAGTGAAACCAGATAGCATACTATCATATCGAGCAAGAAAGTCCTCTCTATATATATCCTACATCATATGTACAACAATGGCCTCTACGACATATACATAACTAACAATCTCTCACTTGCACTAGGCCAGCTGTTGTCGTATCTCATACCCAACATCCCAAAGAGTCTCTCAAATTGTATCTGGGGTATGGCCTTCGTGAGTGGATCCGCAGTGTTGTCCTTCGTGTCAACTCTCCTGACCACGATCTCGCGGCGATCAACTATCACCCGGATCAGGTGATACCGCCTCAGAATATGCCTGGATCTCTGATGGGACCTGGGTTCCTTGGCTAAAGCCACAGCTCCATTGTTATCACAATACAAAGGTATTGGATGCTCAATGGACGGAACCACACCAAGTTCAGTGATGAACTTCTTCATCTAGACAGCCTCTTTGGCAGCATCGTTGGCAGCGATGTATTCAGCCTCCATCGTCGAGTCTGCCACGGTTTCCTGTTTGGAACTCTTCCAACACACCACCCCTCCATTGAGGGTAAATACAAATCTTGAGTGCGACTTAGAGTCGTCCTTATCACTTTGGAAGCTCGAATCGGTAAAGGACTCCACCTAGAGTTCTCCGTTACCATACACCAAGAACATCTCTTTAGTCCTTCTTAAGTACTTGAGAATTTTCTTCACAACTGTCCAGTGACTCTCTCCTGGATCTGCTTGATACCTACTCACTACACTTAGTGAGTATGCTACATCGGGTCTGGTACATAGCATCGCGTACATGATAGAGCCTACTGCCAAAGCATAGGGTAGCCCTTGCATGCAAGCTCTCTCCAAATCAGTCATAGGAGACATCTCTTTGGAGAGAGTGAGTCCAGAGATCGTGGGTAAATTCCCACGCTTGGATTCTTCAATACTAAACCTCTTTAGTATGGTGTCAATATACCCGGATTGGGACAATCCCAGTATCCTTTTAGATCTATCTTTATAGATCTTAATCCCCAAGATGCAGGAGGCATCACCTAGATCTTCCATTAAAAATCTATGTGATAAGAAGAGCTTGACCGAGTGCAGCATAGGAACATCATTTTCTATCAAGAGTATGTCATCCACGTACAATACGAGGAAGACAACCTTACTCTCTGTCACCTTCTCGTAAATACAAGGTTCATCTACATTTTTGATGAAGTCAAACTCTTTGACCACCACATCAAAATAGATGTTCCAACTCCGCAATGCCTGCTTTAACCCGTAGATGGATTTAAGCAGCTTGCACACCTTTCCGCTGCTCTCACTGTCTACAAAGCCCTCTGGCTGAGTCATGTACACGCACTCCTCTAAATCACCATTTAGAAAAGCGGTCTTAACATCCATCTGCCAGATTTCATAGTCATGGTATGCAGCAATGGCAAGTAGGATTCGGATGGACTTAAGCATAGCCACTGGAGAAAAGGTTTCGTCATAATCCACATCTGGTCGTTGACGAAACCCTTTGCAACAAGTCTTAACTTTTCCATCTACACCAAGTTTCTTCTTAAAGATCCATTTGCTCCCAATGGGTTTTACCCCTTCAGGAGCAACTTCCAAAGTCCATACGTTGTTGGTGTACATGGATTCCATCTCAGATCGCATTGCATCCAGCCATTTCACAGAGTCCCCACTCATGATGGCCTGCTCGAAGCTAGTCGGGTCATCATCTTCCATGATGCAATCCTTGCTCCCACCATCAATGAGAAAACCGTAGTATCTCTCAGGTGGATGAGGAACCCTACTAGATCGGCGGAGAGGCTGGGGTTCATCGGGAACTACTGAATCCTCTGGTTCTACCAAATCTTCTATTGCAGTTTATGTAGCTGGAATTTCTTCTAGTTCTACCTCCTTGCCACTAATCTCCTTTGCAAGAAATTCCTTTTCTAAAAAGGTGCCATGTTGAGCAACAAACACCTTTTGTTCCTCAGGGTGGTAGAAGATATGTCCTCGCAAATGCTTGGGATATCCTACAAACTTGCACAGAAGTGATCTTGCCTCGAGCTTGTCCAGATTTTGCTTTTTAACATAGGCCGGGCAACCCCATATCTTAACAAAATTAAAACACGGTATCTTCCCCTCCCATATCTCATATAGAGTGGTAGGCACTGATTTGGTTGGAACTCTATTCAATAGGTATATAGTTGTCTCAAGCGCATACTCCCAAAAGGAAATAGGCAACTCAGCAGTGCTCATCATAGAGCACACCATATCTAATTGGCCGCGATTCCTCCGCTCCGATACACCGTTGTGTTGTGGTGTATATGGAGGAGTAAGCTGAGAAAGAATCTCATTCTCTTTTAGATAGTCCAGGAACTCATTGCTCAAGTATTCTCCTCCTCGATCAGATCAAATAATCTTAATACTTTTACCCGTTTGGTTCTCTACTTCGTGCTTATATTCTTTGAATTTCTCAAAAGCATCAGACTTATGTTTCAATAAAAACACATATTCGTATCTTGAGAGATCGTCAGTGAATGTAATGAAGTACGAGGAACCATTCCTAGCATGTATAGACATGTGACCACATTCATCACTATGTATCAGTCCCAAGAGTTCCGTAACTCTTTCTCCGTGTCCACTAAACGGAGTTTTGGTCATTTTGCCTTTTGAGACATGAATTTCAAGTTTCATAAGATGATAATTCGAACGGATTCAAATATCTTTCCTTATGTAACTTAGCTAGTCGTGTTGCATTGATATGACCTAGTCTACAATGTCATAAGAAGGATTCGTTCATTTCTGAACTCTTCTTTTTATGTGTGTTTTGTACATCAAGAACAGTGGTTTGATTTAGAACGTATATGCCATTATTTAACGAGCCTGATCCAATCAACTTTTGATTCAGGAAGATGTTCATAACATTATCCTGTACTACAAAATTATATCCTTCTTTACTCAATAAAGAAACTGATATAAGATTGCATATCAGGGTCCGAATGTAATAGCATTTGTTCAGAATCAATGTATTACCATTTGGTAATACAAGGTGATATTCGCCAACTGATTTGGCTGCAACATTTGCACCATCCCTACTCTTATGGAATGATCACCCTCTCCCAGTTCTCAACCTTTCCATAGCCCATGTAACATATTACATATGTGGGATCCTGATCCGGTATCTAATAACTAGGACGTAGAGTGAACTGAGAAACAGTTCTCGATAACTAACACACCCGAAGAAGATGCAACAACATGCTTATTCTTCATTTGGGTGGCGTGGGAATCCGGATATTCCCCTATTTCCTGCTCTGTCTTATAACAATTATAAGAAAGAATGGAACCAACGTTCCCCTGCTCAATATAACAAGAAGGTTCGGTCAATACATCCATATTATTATCTTGATTAAGGCCTGTCATGGTCGCTACCTGGAGAGAGAGAGAAGAAATCACTTTAGCGTATGCTCTTGCAAGATTAGATTGGTTATTATCTTATCTAATCAGGATGGCTCCCACTGTTTTCATCAAATCTCCCTTCAAACCCTAAAAGGTAAGACTAGCCGGGATTAATTACACTTTACAAGTTCGCCAATCTTTCGGCCAAGCCAGTGTTGGTACTTTGAGGGAGGTTCCTCGTGCTTTCGCACGGACCTAATTAAAATAATCCTCGTTATCCTAGAGGCTTAACCCCATTAACACCTTTCTAGACACCTACTTGATCGGCTAATTGTTATGTATAAAACTCTCGCAGGAGTAACAATTACTCTCAGTGGGTATCGGGATCCAACTATCTCATAGAAGGTATGCAATCTCACTGCAAATTTCAACATTTGAAATTCCCGATAATATTCTGCCCCTAGCGTTCTATGACCTTGACGGAGGTCAACAAACCATAGGCTACTAGTCAAGTTCAACCCGTCATTTCCTGATTGAATTAAACCCACCCGCACGACCCTTGACGGAGGTGAACAAGGTCGTACGACTACCCTAAAACAATCGCATCATATGCAGCAGATAAATACTAGTCAGCTACCGTACACTACGTCTTGACGGAGGTCAACAAACGCAGCACGAATACTAAGTTACACTCCGACACGACTTGTATCCAGTCCCGAGCCACATGGAGGCAGTGAGCGGATCTGCAGGGGTTCGTCTCTCCCGATATTGGGGGTGAGGTCGCGCTGTATCTAGAAGAGCCATTACACAAAGCCCTCGGCCGAGGCAGGAGATTTACTAGTATGTATTCCAGCAGTATCTCAGGGTGTTCTGGGCTACACTCCGACACGACTTGTACCGCTTTTGGGGGTCTGACTTTTACCAACCCTCTAGGCCCGCCATGCGATACTCATAGACGAACGGACCGGACTGTACGTATATTGTCACTGACAGGCTCAGTAGGGTGTCAGGATGAGTTCGCTCATCGACCTCCCTTTTGGTCAATACCTGGTAGCTCGTTACGTACGGCTAATACCTCTGACGTGCTAGTGGTTAAATCCACAGCCAAAGTATTGATGAGTCTTTAGAGTCCCCCACAGACAGTTTCTCAAGTTTCGGGCGAAACGTTGTAGAGGCCGTATGGAGATATGGCAGGGTTCGATGTTATACGTGCGGTATTGCACGGATCATGATCGGACGGATAATACTAGCGGGCTTTGGTTTAAGCCGGATCCTAGTATTGTACAGTGTAGATTTTGTCTCATTGCATTTGTATTCAGTAGGAATACAAATGCGGGTATGTATATACGGTTGCGGGGTTTTCCTGTAATTTATTACGGGATCAGTTTTTTTGAAGTTGCCAGTTTGCATTCCGTTTCAGCCAGTTTTCCTTTCTTCCTTTCGTTGGCTGATAATTGATGGAGGGGCTAATTTGCAAATATGCAAATTAGCAATTGTGGAGAGTTTATTTGTAAATGAGGGATTATGATGTTAATAGCATCTTTAGATGCTTTTCTTTTTCCATCATGGTTTGCTTTAATGAGATGAGAAATGATTTAGCCTTGATGTGATATTATTTCCTCATTATCTTCACATGGCTTATGGTCACCATTTTGATTTCCCTACACTTACCTCCCCTTGATACATTTTTTCCCTCCTCATTCTTGAGAGGCTGGCCACATTTGAGAGAGGGAGAGATTCATTTTTGGTATGAGGAAAAATGTTCATCTCATTCTTTGCTTGCTACAATATTCCTCACCTCTCTCCAAAGTTCATTCCACCTCCATCATTATGGCAACTTCATACCCGCTAGAGACAAACCACTCTACACTAGCCTAAAGCATTCTTGGACACGTCGGCTCGCCAACTTCATGCCCGAGTTGCCTCGGTCCAGATATGGGAGCCCGTAAAAGAACCCGACGATATGGTGCCCTTTCCGACGAGGAGATGAAGACCGGAGATTCCGCGAGGAGATCGGGGTGGAGGCCAAAGACCGAAGGATACGGATCGCTCGGTATAGCATTCTACCCTTCTCTTGTTAGCTAGCATTAGCTTAATGGTCCGATCCGGGTTTTTAGGATGCGGTAGTGCCGGTTTAAAGTCAAGAAAATTTTTCGTTTCCGCATTTTAGTCTCGGATAGACGGCCGGGACGCTACCGTAGTCCTACATGGTATCAGAGCCACGCCATTAACCTAGTCTAGCTTGCTCTAACGTGTTTACAAGTTCGATCGAACGGATTTTCCAAAAACCGCGTTTTCATGTCACAGTTTCTGTCGAATTTTTGCAGTGGTCAAAAAATTATTTGGTGTATTGCAGAAATACGTGCAGGGTTTTCTAAGAGTTCTGTGAAAATTTGGTGCCCTAATTTTACTGTTAAGCCGCTGAACAGCGGGCAAACCCATGCTTTGGCTGCGGTTCCGCCGCAATATTGACTCCTCTTTGCACCAAATTTCTACAGTGTCTCTCTGACATGGAAATAGGGTTTTTGGTATATTCTTTTTGGGCCCAGATTTATTTTGAGTGCTACAGTTGTGCTTGGGGCCCACTTCGGGAAATTTAGTCGATCGAAAATCTTAAACAAGTTAGTTCACAGTATTTACATTATATTTGCGACCGTGAATGTCACTTGATCGGTAAATCCTGTCTAACTGCTATAGCCCTTTTAGACGGATTTGCGAACGTGACATTCACGTTGATGTTCTGTGTTGTGCTGTGATGTTGCGGATTGTCGTGGGGATAGCCTGGATGCAATGTTAGTACAGTTTGGTTTTATATGTACATTTGATATTACGGGACGAGCGTCCGACATGTGGACTGCCGTCACTGTCTGTTTGTATATTATTCTTTTGAGGCACGACTGGGCTGAGGTCGATGTACCCGTTGTATATATATTTTTACTTTCTATACTAGGATTACCCCGCGGAGGGGTGCACTGGTAGCCGGGTTCTAGAGGGCAACGGGCCCGCATCTCATGGCGTTGAGACGGAGGGGGCTTCACTCTAGAATTGGCAGGCTATTCGCCGCACTCGTAGGGGGTATAGGTTGACCCAGGAGGGGTGCCCAAGTTGCTGGATTCCGTGAAGTGCTGGGTGGTCCATTCACGTTGCTGAAGGGGGCTGCCTCGCTTCAGGTTTTGGCGGGTAACTTGTCGCGCCCGTAGGGGTCTAGGATTTCATTGCACAGGCTATCCACACGACCAGGAAAATGTCGGGTTTTCACAGCGGCTCTATGAAACCCGGGGATCCCAGATATCTGTATTGTTCTGTGATGCTTATTACATTTTTGTGATGTTGCTTTTTATCACGCCTTGAGCGAATATTATGTTTGATATATATATACTAGTAGATGTTGAATATGTTTTGCATCCGCGCTAGTCCAGTCCCCGCTCTGTCGTTAGTTAAGTAACCTAACGGGTGATGACAGGACCCAGTGGCGAATGCGGATGGCATATACGTACATCATTATTTTCGTTCTTTTGTGGTGTGATCAATTGATGGGACTGCGTTGATTCGGATCAATGCAAGCTAAACAAACCTATTCTGATGTTGTTGGAACATTTTTCAAAAAGCTGTTATTGCAAGAACGTTCTCTTTTGTTTTGCACAGTGGTGTTCGGTTATGAATATCCAGCACCTCAGTCGACGAGGCAAGGGCCGAGATCCGTTCACCGGGAGTGACCCCTTGGACAAAAGTTTTCGTCAGGGTAATAACTTCACTATAGCCGATTGCCTTTTGCTTTGCATCGTGGTATTCAGTTGGAATATCATGCACCTCATTCTACGGGGAAAGAGCCGAGATCCCTTCACCGGGAGTGACCTCTTTAGCAAAGGTTCTCGTCATTATATTTTTATAAAAAGTTATCCGGTTCCTTCAACGATATCAAGTTCATTACGTTAAAGGTTTTTCGCCAAAAACCAGCCGTACCCCTCCGTCATTTCAGATTAGTATTGCTTAGAATTCGTGCTACGTATGTCGTGCTCAGCCGAGGCGTAGTGTGCGGTAGCTCTGTAATGCTTTTCTGTCTTATGGATATGTGATTAGTTAAGACAGTCGTACGGTCATTTTGGCTCAGTCAAGGACTCATGCGGGTGTGTCTAATGCAATCAAGATAATGACGGGTTGAACTTGACTAGGATCCTTTGATATGTTGGCTCAGTCAAGGTCACTTGGGTCCTAGGGGTGAAAATCACATCGGGAGTTTCTAAAGAAACTGAAACTTGCCAGCATGCGCATACCTTCTGGAGTGTGGTGACGTGAGTGGATTCCGTCACGTTATCATGCGATAATAGTTGGATCCCGATTCACACTGATGAGTTGGTTTACTCCTCGGGTGATCCCGACTAATTCTTCTTTCAGGTTTGGAGGAAAATTTGAGGTTACAGTGGGAGGTTTCCTGATTAGATAAAGTGATAACCATTCTGATCTAGGTTAGAGTGCACGCTGAGTGTTTCTTTTCTCTCTCTCTTTGGCAGCGACCATGGCCTGACCCTTGACTATGACTCAGTGACCAAGTTGACCGAACCTTCTTATAAGACTGGCTTTTGGATTGTCAGAGTTGCATACTTCATTGCCACCCCTACTTTTACCCTTTTCTCCAGGACACTCCGTATTACTACGAACGTCCACATCCATTGGATAAAACCATCGTATGGTTATATACGATCTCGAAGGAATTTAATCGAGGATGGTTTCCGGTTCTGGAGAAAACGAATAGGACTATTTATAGGGTTCCTGGGCACACTAATGAAGTCTCACAAGTGATCAAGCATGGGTAATTCAAATTTTACCGGTGCCTACAAACCCTAATACGGATCGTTAACTAGATATATAGGCGATGCAAGCATGTAAACGAATTAAATGCTAAAGGAAAGTGACTACAACCTTTGTAGATCCGGTCCACCACTTCCTAAGCTCCGCGATGATGTCTCTCCGCTGTCCAAGTCGGATCCCGAACTCCAGCATCGGCTTCATCGAAGAAATGGGCGGGCTTGATCGTCGGCTTCGATGCCGAAGATGATCTACGTCGAGGCATCACAAGATCAAACTCCGACTTCACCAAGTCATGAAACTTGTGAAGAAAACACCGTATACTACTTGGCAAGAGGTAGAGGATGAAGAAATAGGAGGTGGGTTCACTTTAGAATTGGATTTCTCACTCATTAGCTCAAGTTGCCATTGAAGCTATCAAGCTTTCTCTTCTTGAAGAAGAAGAAGAAGATGATATATGATAAGTTAATAAAAATAGAAAAGAAATATAATACTTATCATATACTAACCCTTGGTTAAGTGTAGAGAATGAACTAGGGTTAGTATAAATGGATAGGGTTAAGCATGAGACAAGAATGGTGACTTAGTCAATGCTTCATGAATCTTCAACTAAAAACAAACATAGCCACCATTCATTTATCTTTATCATTTTCTTTTGCCAAAATAAACAAAAAGAATAAATAAATGAATAAGTAAATAAAATGAAACCCTAACCATTCATATAACCATGGTCAATTCTTTACACAAACCCAAGCATGCATGTATCATCAAACATGATACAATCTTGTGCACAAAAGTATATCATATATACAACTTGCACAATCCAAGTGAGAAAATCCATTTAAAGTGAACCAATACTAGTTGATGCAAAGTAATATATCAAATATATAATTCTACATTAAATCATTAAATCAACACTTGATTCAATGATCAGGTCATGTCGCATATAACCGGCTAGTATCCAATGTATCGGCTTATCGAATCAATCCTTGATTCGATAACTAGGTTATATCGCATACAACCATTCGACACATACATCGCGAGAATGAAATACGGTATCACATACACGCATTATTCTCGGTCCCGCACATATCCCATATATGCTCCTATTTCGTTTCGCTTGAGCCAGGAAACCTCTGTATAGGACTCTAAAGACTCTTCAATACGCCGGCAGCAGATGATGATCATATCAAACACCCACAAGCCGCAAGCAGTCTGCTAAACGTAACGGCCATTCGGGTATTGAGCGATCAGAAGATCGACGAGCAAGCCCGCTCACACTCCTGTGAATCCAACCAGTAATACTTACCGTACAGTCCGGTCTGTTCGTCTGATATGCCGCATATCTCGCCTAGGGGTGGTAAACGTCAGACCCCAGTAGCTCGATAAGTCATGCCGACGTGAAGTCCATGACATGTGTGAAACTACTGATAACACTTACCAGTAGGTCACTGCAACCCTGGCCAGGGATTTTCTGTTATGGCCAGTCGAGCATAGCGCAACATCAACCCCCAATACCGGGAGAGACGAATCCCCTCCTATCGCTCATTGCCTCCATGTGAATTGGGACTGTACCCAAAAACCACCTGTTTGCACGACTCAGTAGAGCCGTGGTAGGGTGGAAATCAAAGCACAGTGGGAGACACACAAGACTCTATGACGATCTCGGGTCAACAGACTAAGCTGTACCAGTGTCACCAGAGAACTGCCATCTGACGTGAGGTATAATACCATCTGGGAGTTCTCGGCGAGTCCGTTCAGTGTACCCAGTCTCCACTGAGCACCCGCATACCATCTCCGATGTCAAACACCAATGGATATGGGATTATCCATCGCCCATCACATGGGTCGAGAAGGTATACGCTAGTCTACTCTGGAATATCGATGCCCCGTCTCGATATTCCCACGACTAGGAACATTGAAGGATGAACTCATGGACTATCCAGGCCCCACTAGTATGATCTGCATCACAGTCCTGGAAGTCGAGTACACATCCTAAGGGCTTTATCAACATGTAACAGAGAGACAGAAAGTATACACGTTATGATAAAGAGCAACCAGATAGCGTACTATCATGTCGAGCAAGAAAGTCCTACCTATATATGTCCCAGCATCCACTACAATATACATCCAATGTACAGTAATGGCCTCTAGGGCATACATACAACTAACAATCTCCCACTTGCACTAGGGCTATCTGTAGCAGTATCACATACTCAACCATCCCCTAAAAGTCTCTCTTTGGGAAAAGGCCTTCGTAAGTGGATCCGCCGTGTTGTCCTCTGAGTCTACTCTTCCAACCTCGATCACCCTGGAGATCAACTATCTTCATGATCAGGTGATGCTGCCTCAGAATATGTCTGGGTCACTGATGGGACCAGGGTTCTTTGGCTAAAACCATAGTTCCATTGTCATACAATGGTAGGAACCTAGTTCATCTTATGAACCAATATACACCCAAACTGCCTCTTTGGTAGTATCATTAATAGCGATGTTATCAGCCTTTATCGTCTAGTTTGCCACGGTATCTAGCTTGGAACTTTTCCAACATACCGTCCCTTTACTGAGGGTAAAGAAAATGCCTGTGACTGATATTCAGTCGTCTTTATCACCCTGGAACACTTCCAGTGATTCTCCCCAGGATCAACTGATACTATCTCACTATAGCTAGTGAGAATCCTAAAATCTATTTAGATCTATCTCATAGATCCAAATCCCAGGATTTAGGAGGTATCACTTTGATCCTTTATGGAGAATCTATGTGATAAGAGGAGATCGACAGATCGTAGCATAGGAAATTCCTTTCCTATCAAGAGTATGTTGTCCACGTACAATACGAGGATGACCACTTCACTCTCTACTGCCGTTTTGTATATACAAGGTTCATCTACCATTTTGATGATGTCAAATTGTTTGACTAACTCATCAAAACAGATGTTCCAACTCCGCGATGCCTGCTTCATCACATAAAACATCTTGCACACGTTTCCGCTGCTCCTACTGTTTACGTAGCCCTCTGGCTGTGTTCTTATAGACGTTCTCTTTTAAATCATTATTTAGAAAAGTAGTCATGGCACCCAACCACCAGATATCGCAGTTATGGTATGTAGCAGTGGCAAGTAGGATCTGGATGGACTTAAGCATAGTCCCTGGAAAAGGTTTCATCATTATTCGTGCCTGGTCGATGACGAAATCCTTTAACAAGTCTAGCTTTGAAAGTCTCAACTTGTCCATCTACACCAAGTAATCTTCTCAAGATATACTTGCTCCTGATGGGGATTTAACCCTTCAGTTATCGCAACCAAAGTCCATACTTTGCTGGTGTACATGGATTCCATCTCAAATCGCTAAGCATTCAGCCATTCTTACAGAGTCCCACTCTTGATGGCCAGCTCGAAACTAGTTGGGTCATCATCTCATGATGCATTCCTCGCTCCCACTGTCATCGAGAAACCGAGGTATCTCTCAGGCAGATGAGGAACCCTACCAGATCGGCGGAGAGGCTGAGGTTCGTCGGAAACTATTGAATCCTTTGGTTCTGTCAAATCATTAGCAGTTTTGTACAGCTGGAATCTTTCCAGTTCTACAGAACTGATCTTGCCTCGATCTTGTCCGGATTTTGCTTTTGACATAGGCCAGACAACCCCAAATCTTAACTAACTTAAGATATGGGCTCTTCCCTTTCCATATCACATATGAAGTGGTAGGCAACTGATTTGATTTGAACCCAATTCAATAGGTATGCAGCTTCTCAAGTGCACAACCCAAAAAGGAAATAAGTAACTCAGTAATACTCATCATAGAGCACACGATCTCTAATATTGTGCGATTGCTCCATCCCGATACACCGTCGTGCTGTGGTGTATTCAGAGGAGTAATACGGAGAGAGAATCTCATTCTCCTTTAGAATGGTCCAGGAATGCCATGCACAAGTATTCTCCTCCCTGATCTTATCATAGGACATAATACTTATACCCGGTTGTTGGTTCTCTACTTCTAACTTATATTCTGTGAATATCTCAAAAGGTTCGGACTTGTGTTTCAACAGGAACATATGTCAGAATCTTGAGAGATCATCAGAGAACGTAATGAAGTATAAAGAACCAGTCCTGGCATGTGTAGACAGGAGACCTTACATACATCATCATGTATCATCCCAAAAGTTCACTAACTCCTCCTCTGTTTCCAGTAAACAGAGCTATGGTCATTTTATCTTTGTGACATGACTGGCAAGTTTCACAAGATGTAAATTCAAACTGATTTAAATATGCATCTAAAATGTAACTTCAGCCAGTCGGGTCGTATTGATATGACCTAGTCTACAATGCCTCAAGAATGATTCGTTCATTTCTGAACTCTTCCTCTTGTGTGTGTTCTGAATACTAAGAACTGTAGTTTGATTTAGAACGTTAATGCTTTTAGATAACGCGCCTAAACCGATCAACTTTTGATATAGGAAATGTTCAAAACATTATCCAACAATACAAAATTTTATCATTTCTTTACTAATAAAGAGACTGATATGATTTTGTATATCAGGTTCGGTATCTAATAACATTCATTCAGAATCAATGTATTGGTAATACAGGGTGACAGTGACCAACAGACTTGGCTGCAACACTTGCCCCGTTTTCTGTCTCATGAAACTTATCACCCTTTCTCAGTTTTTCTACCCTTTTGTAGCCCTATGTAACAAATTACATATCTGGGATCCTGATCCGGTATCGAATACCCAGGATGCAGAGGATACTGAGAAACAGTTCTTTATAATGAACACACCCGAAGGAGGTGCATCATATGCACTTTCTTCGTTTGGGCGGTATAGGAATTCTGGTATTCCCCTTATTTCCTGCTCTGTCTTATAACAATTATAAGTTGGAGCGGGACCAACGTTCTCCAGCTCAGTATAACAAGTGGGTTCGGTCAATACATCCATTTTATTATCTTGATTAAGGCGTGATATGGTCGCTACCAGGAGAGAGAGAGAAGAAAACACTCAGCGTGCGCTCTTGCAAGATTAGATTGGTTATATATTTTATCTAATCAGGATGGCTCCCACTGTTTTTATCAAATCTTCCTTCAAACCCTAAAAGGAAAGACTAGCCGGGATTAATTACACTCTACAAGTTCGCCAATCTTTCAGCCAGGCCAGTGTCGGTACTTTGAGGGAGGTTCCCCGTGCTTTCGCACGGACCTAATTACAGTAAACCTCGTTTTCCCAGAGGCGTAACCCCGTTGACACCTTTCTAGACACCTACTTGATCGGCTAATTGTAAAGTGCAAAACTCTCCCAGGCGTAACAATTACTCGCAGTGGGTATCGGGATCCATCTATCACATAGAAGGTATGCAATCTCATTGCAAATTTCAACACTTGAAACTCCCGATAATGGTTTTTACCCCTAGCACCTATGACCTTGGCTAAGGTCAACAAATCATAAGTACTAGTCAAGTTCTACCCGTCATTTCGTGATTAATTAGACCCACCCACATGACCCTTGGCTAAGGTCAACAAAGCCACATGACTGTCCTAACTAATCGCATCATATGCTGTGTAGGAAGACATCACTTAGCTACTGCACACTACGCCTCGGCTATGGTCGACAAACGTAGCACGAATACTAAGTACTCTACTTCCTAAAATGACGGAGGGTTGCGAATGGTTTTTATGAAAACCTTTAACGCTTTGAACTTGATCTCGTTGCGGAATCAAATGGTTTTTAAATGGAATGTTTTCGAGGCTTTTCTAGTTTTGCTAAAGGGGTCACTCCCGGTGAAGGGATCGTCGGCCCTTTCCTCGTCGAATGAGGTGCGGGATATATCATATATATCACTGTGCAAAGCGGAAACTATAGAAGCGATCAAAGACAAACCGAGGGTTGTAGCATCTGCCAGTTATTGCTAAAGGAGTCACTCCCGGTGAAGGGATCTCGGTCCTTTCCTCATCGAATAAGGTGCAGGATGTTCTATAATGAACACCGCGATGCAAAGCAAGAACTGTAGCTACCTGTTTTTATTTTGAAATTCGATTCCACAACATCAATTAGGTTTATTTTCTTTCATTAATCTCATTAATGAATATCCCATCATTTAAGTCCACCTAAACATCACAGATAAATATAACGTACGCTTATGCCATCCGCATTCGCCTCGATGTCCCGTCTGCACCGTTAGGTTAGGTAACTAACGGCAGAGCGGGGCAGGGCTAGCGCGGGTGTAAAACATAAGCAACGTTTATATAATATATTATATATACTATATATAATATCTGTCACAGAACATCACATGATCACATCACAGATAAATCACAGCAGAAGAAACATATGAAATATTGGATATACTAGGACGTCCGTGTTTTCAATACGAGCCAGTATAAAACACGGATTCCACGGTCGTGATGAATAGGCTAACCCACACCCCTAGACCCCTTCGAGAGCGACAAGCAACCCTACCAATTCTAGAGTTAGGAGACCCGGACTTGACTCCTCGAGTTGGTCTCCCACTGGACTCCAGAACCCGGTTACTTGTGCTCCCCTCCTTGGGTCTATCCTAGTGCAGAAAAGTAAATAATATACATCAACGGTGACATCTTCCGCAACCTGGAAGTGCCCCAATAAAAAAATATTACATACAAGTTTTTACATGAATGAAAATGAAAAACACTCATCTCACATTAAAAACCCCCCGGCTATTCAAACACGACGATCCAATATAACATATCCAGCAACACATAACATCACATGTCATCATCGTAAGTAAATATGCACATCCCAATTGTCGTTGACATATAGCAACGAAACCGGCGACATCGCATATTACACTTACGGTCACAGAAAAGAAAGTGTAAAACTACAACAGTTGGAATCCGCAACCACCTCAGACATCGCATGCCTGATCAAATGAATTCTTTAGACATCGCATGCCTAACAATTATAAACCCCGCATTTTAGTCTCATTATCGAAAACACTTTTCAATATCTAGTCGGGCAATTCAACAAGATTCCCGACATCCTGATCGAATGCTCGTCGCAAACTTTAGTAGACGGTCGCACCCCCGATACCGTCGACGAACTGCACCAAGGCGGAACACCGCTACCGCGAGCACCCGAACGGATGCTTTCGACGACGGGGTTCTCCTACAGTCACTTGGTCGGGGCTATGGAGTGAGGCTGTCTATTAAGTTTACCCGGCGAGTATCCGCGTACGCTACGTGATTGCGACGGACTTTTGATCACATCAAAATTCCGTGGCAACCGATCAAGTGAGACTAAAGTGCTATGTTTATAACATTCATTCAGTTATCACATAACTTTTGTGAATTCCAATTGTTGTATCACATTCCGGATAAACAGAAAATGTTAAACTTTCCGATTGAACATTCGAACACCCAAGTTTTCCCGAAACAGCTCAACACATGAAATAAGTCTAACAACATTCAGTTCGTGCCTCAGTACTCCGTAGAAGGGTCAAGCCAACGCCTCACATGTGGCACGCCGTACTTCCCCAAACCCGAAGGTTCAAAGGGCAGTTCAAGACGGTCACATAATCGAGTTAAGGTTTGTTGTCTTCTAGAGGGTCCATCACGTTACTTGCACTACTTAGAACGTCGTTAAACTACGGAAAAATCCAACACTTGGAAATTTCCCGACAGGGGGAAAAATTGGGTATTTATATCCGGTCGAACTTTTTAACATATTCTAAAAATTACCCGGAAAAACACACAGACAAAATTAGACAATCCGATCGATACACCGAATCCCCAAAACAACCCAGAATATTCAACTCTTAAAAAAAATATTAAAAATTCCCAGGAAAACCAGCACTGCAAACTAAGAATTACGGTGCAAAATTCGATGCACAACAAGACAAAATGGCCGCGGAACCGCCGCATGAGCATGCTCATACCGCGGATCCGCGGCTAATTTAAGGAATTAGGCCATCGAATTTTCCAGTAACCCTTACAATCCCCTGCTGATGTTTCTGCATATTTTTAATTTCGAAAAAGACCAGATTTCAGAAATTGTCCAGAGAGCATTTTAGGGTTTTGGTTTTGGTTCGATCGGACTTCTAATTCCGTCTACGCATCGCCTAAGGCTCTAGCTAGGCTCTGATACCACTGTAGGGTTCCTGGGCACACTAATGAAGTCTCACAAGTGATCAAGCATGGGTAATTCAAATTTTACCGGTGCCTACAAACCCTAATACGGATCGTTAACTAGATATATAGGCGATGCAAGCATGTAAACGAATTAAATGCTAAAGGAAAGTGACTACAACCTTTGTAGATCCGGTCCACCACTTCCTAAGCTCCGCGACGATGTCTCTCTGCTGTCCAAGTCGGATCCCGAACTCCAGCATCGGCTTCATCGAAGAAATGGGCGGGCTTGATCGTCGGCTTCGATGCCGAAGATGATCTACGTCGAGGCATCACAAGATCAAACTCCGACTTCACCAAGTCATGAAACTTGTGAAGAAAACACCCTATACTACTTGGCAAGAGGTAGAGGATGAAGAAATAGGAGGTGGGTTCACTTTAGAATTGGATTTCTCACTCATTAGCTCAAGTTGCCATTGAAGCTATCAAGCTTTCTCTTCTTGAAGAAGAAGAAGAAGAAGATGATATATGATAAGTTAATAAAAATAGAAAAGAAATATAATACTTATCATATACTAACCCTTGGTTAAGTGTAGAGAATGAACTAGGGTTAGTATAAATGGTTAGGGTTAAGCATGAGACAAGAATGGTGACTTAGTCAATGCTTCATGAATCTTCAACTAAAAACAAACATAGCCACCATTCATTTATCTTTATCATTTTCTTTTGCCAAAATAAACAAAAAGAATAAATAAATGAATAAGTAAATAAAATGAAACCCTAACCATTCATATAACCATGGTCAATTCTTTACACAAACCCAAGCATGCATGTATCATCAAACATGATACAATCTTGTGCACAAAAGTATATCATATATACAACTTGCACAATCCAAGTGAGAAAATCCATTTAAAGTGAACCAATACTAGTTGATGCAAAGTAATATATCAAATAAATAATTCTACATTAAATCATTAAATCAACACTTGATTCAATGATCCGGTCATGTCGCATATAACCGGCTAGTATCCAATGTATCGGCTTATCGAATCAATCCTTGATTCGATAACTAGGTTATATCGCATACAACCATTCGACACATACATCGCGAGAATGAAATACGGTATCACATACACGCATTATTCTCGGTCCCGCACATATCCCATATGTGCTCCTATTTCGTTTCGCTTGAGCCAGGAAACCTCTGTGTAGGACTCTAAAGACTCTTCAATACGCCGGCAGCAGATGATGATCATATCAAACACCCACAAGCCGCAAGCGGTCTGCTAAACGTAACGGCCACCCAGGTATTGAGCGATCAGAAGATCGACGAGCAAGCCCGCTCACACTCCTGTGAATCCAACCAGTAACACTTACCGTACAGTCCGGTCTGTTCGTCTGATATGCCGCATATCTCGCCTAGGGGTGGTAAACGTCAGACCCCAGTAGCTCGATAAGTCATGCCGACGTGAAGTCCATGACATGTGTGAAACTACTGATAACACTTTCCAGTAGGTCACTGCAACCCTGGCCAGGGATTTCCTGTTATGGCCAGTCGAGCATAGCGCAACATTAACCCCAAATACCGGGAGAGACGAATTCCCTCCTATCGCTCATTACCTCCATGTGAATCGGGACTGTACCCAAAAACCACCTGTTTGCACGACTCAGTAGAGCCGTGGTAGGGTGGAAATCAAAGCACAGTGGGAGACACACAAGACTCTATGACGATCTCGGGTCAACAGACTAAGCTGTATCAGTGTCACCAGAGAACTGCCATTTGAAGTGAGGTATAATACCATCTGGGAGTTCTCGGCGAGTCCGTTCAGTGTACCCAGTCTCCACTGAGCACCCGCATACCATCTCCGATGTCAAACACCAATGGATATGGGATCATCCATCGCCCATCACATGGGTCGAGAAGGTATACGCTAGTCTACTCTAGAATATCGATGCCCCGTCTCGATATTCCCACGACTAGGAACATTGAAGGATGTACTCATGGACTATCCAGGCCCCACTAGTATGATCTGCATCACAGTCCTGGAAGTCGAGTACACATCCTAAGGGCTTTATCAACATGTAACAGAGAGACAGAAAGTATACACGTTAAGATAAAGAGCAACCAGATAGCGTACTATCATGTCGAGCAAGAAAGTCCTACCTATATATGTCCTAGCATCCACTACAATATACATCCAATGTACAGTAATGGCCTCTAGGGCATACATACAACTAACACTATTCAGTTGACTTTTCCTTTTACCTTCTCTCAGGTTGCGAATGCTCCTTGGATTAGGACTGTACACCTATTACGCTTATTGGATAGTCTTCTTCCAAACCATAGGCAGGTGCCGACCGGTAGGGAATGAAGAAAACCAATTAGCCTAACGATGGTGTGCAGAAGGTATTAAGTAAAGACAAATAAAGGGATTAGTATGAGGGCAAAGTAAATTGCGACTGCTATTCACGATCAAACCAAGTATTTCTTCGCCAAACCTAAATCACCTTTGTATTTCTCCAGGACACTCCGTATCACTACGAAGATCCACAGTTTATTGGATACTCCATCGTATGGTTATATACGAACTCGAAAGGAACTTGTTCCAGTTCGGGGATGGATTCTGGTTCAGGAGAAATAGGAAAAATGTTTATTCGGTTGTCTTTTATCTTCACCTTCTCTCGCACTGCGAGTGCTCCTAGGATTAGGACAGTACACCCATTATGCTTATTGGATAGTCTTCTTCCAAACTATAGGCTGGTGCCGAACGGTAGGGAAAGAAGAAAACCATTTAGCCTAAGAGGGTGTACAGAAGGTAATGACTAAAGATATATAAAGGGATTTGGAGAGATGGCAAAGAAATATACGGTTATATTTGTGAATCTGATGATGGAAGAGGCATTACTAGGAATACCCGGATACCCTTGCGAAACATTTCAATGTTTCAGTTTCACTGTGTACTGTTAAAAGAAAACTGATTTCCCAATTAGACACTTGCTCCAGGGGTATGTATTTACCAGGTATGATTCTCACATCTACATGGTTTTACAGATGATGAGTGGGAGTAAGTTATTGGGAATTAGGTGATCATCCTTATTATATCGGAATTCGTTGTAATTGGTGATATTTGAGGAAATCACCTGGGCTGGACGGCAAATATTTGGTTTTGAATATCCGCTGTTATGCACCATTTCAAATTGATATATCTGTACGTCTATTTTCATAGAGTGAGATATACCTTTTTGAAATTATGTCTATGACATTTACCTATATCAGTGGATGGTTAGGTAAGGAGCATTAAACAGCGGTGTAATTCTTCTTAATCATAAGTACAGTTTTCAACCTACAATACACAGGGAATGAGTTATTAGACTCAAGGGACTTATACAGAGTATTGTATATTGTCCAGCGTCCATGAGGACAGAGGGGTTGGTACTCGCACTACATTCTGTTTATTTGTGACTTCTCTAGTTCTTAGATATGTGTTTCGTAGAAATGCAAGGTCTAAGTTTTGAGAAGTTATAGGTATAAGGGTAAAGTAGAGAACCAGATGTTGCAAGTATCGGGATTCTTCAAGGTGATCGAAGATTTAGATACTTATGTATGGTATTCAGTTAATAGTAATGATTAAGAGAACTTGCTTCTCTTTCAGGTTACTCATAATTGGAAGCACTCCTAAGTTGAGTAATGCTGATCGGCCTCTTTCCATTTAGTTGCCATGCACTGGAGACAGCTGCATGATTTGAATCTGGTTCCAATTAAATCAGTGCCTCTGTTTCTATATTGGATATAGAATAGTTCATATCTTAACAATGTTAAGGTACGGGGAGTTGTCCAGCTTATGCTTAAAACCAGACACTGGACAACTCAAGGCACGTTTCTGTAATGGCTGTTTGTGGGTTGACCCGGGCTATGACGAGGGTTGATTTTCTACCATCTGGAAGATCAATAGTGATATTGTTCTTGACTCGCCACAGTTTTAATAAAAATGGATTTTTTCATAAAACAGTAGTGGGAGTATGGTAGAACTTGAAGTGATTCCAGAACCACAAACGATTACTGAAGATTTAATAAGAACCTAAAGATTCAATCTGGTTTGACATTCCATTGGCCACTCCGCAGATATGGTGGGCAACCTCAGGCACTCGAGAGGTACTTCGGTATGCTCAAAGACGGTGACAGGGAGGTTCTTGTTTACCCAGACTTTCCATTGTTGTTGTTCTAGACTGTGAGACCCGGCAGGAGGATGAATATAGTGTCGTTCTAAACTAGCTTTAGAAGTGCACGTCTATATGACTCTACCAGAGGGTTGTCATGGTCAGTGGGAGCAGCGGAAGCGTAGTGGACAAGTGGCTTATGTCTATTTACAGACTAAAGCAGATATAGCGGAGATAGATCATCTGTTTCTGATGTGACAGTCATAGGTTTGACTTCATCAGAATAGGGGATGGATCTGTTAAGAAGGTAGTAGGGTGTGATGTCTTGGTATTTGGATGACATACACAGAGTAGGAAGTGAAATTCCTATACTACAGCCGGTTATACTTTGGTTGTCATACAGTAGTTTCTCCGCATAGGACTTGGATTTCATATCAAACATTCTGGTTACTGGATCTATGGTTTTAGATCTAGATTTGGGTAGTTTCCCAATTTGGGTACTTAGACAGCATTCTAAAGGTGTTTTAGAATGGACGACTCCTGGCACGGTGGTGTACCTGCAGGTGATGGAGTCACCCTCTCTAAAGGTGTCTTACAGACTAAAGGGGAGAGGGATGTGCATGATTGGCAGATCACTTGCTTAGGCAATTGAGTCAATAATAAGATGTCAAGTACCACGCCAGATATTGTTTTTGCACCAGATGCAATAAGTTAATATTGATCCAATCCTGGAGAAACATTCGGAAGCAGTTTTGGAACATAAGTTGATGGTCTAGGGATATGATAACGGCAGCCTCTTTTGGGAGACGGTTATCATTCCAGGCTTCCAAGGTGACCTGGATGACATAGTGACTGTCAGAGTTATAGTTTTCTCTCTAACGAGGGGCAGTATTTTGGACAGGTGATCCAGGTGGATACCGAGGGAGGCATGGCGCAGGATACTGATTAAGTTCAGTTGACGATACAGTCTAAGAAGTTTGGATTTGGAGTTCATTTATGAGCTAGGTCCCATCAGATATCCAGACATATTCTAAGACAGGTATTGCTCATTTCGGGAGATGGCTTTCTCCGCGAACTTGAGATAAAGAGAGACATAGAAAGAAACATTAGAGCGGATCCACTCACTGAGGCTATTCCTCGAACGCATTAGTTTCGCAAGCGGGTTTTGTGAGACTGATTGGTAAAGGAGTTGGGTGTTCGGTATCACACGGGCTGTGAGTATGCGACATCGCAATAATTAGCCTTGAGTGCAAGTGGGAGATTGTTGGAGATAGTGCCCTCAGAGTCAATTATTGGATAACAGGCACGTGATTGCAATGATTGAGAGAAGACTTATACCGTTAGAACAGTCTTGCTCAAGATGATAGTATGCTATCTGGTTTATCTTTATCATCATGTACTGCTTTAGGTGACCTTACAAGTCACTATTGCATATTGATAGAGCCCTTAGGATTCTTGCTTGACGGCCAGCAGTATGATGGCGATCATATAAGTGGAAGCTGGGGTCTATAAGCACATCCTTAAAAGGTCCCTAGTCGTGGGAGTTTTCGAGACAGGGCATCGATACTCCAGAGTAGATTAGTGTATACAGTCGAGACCCCGACGAGGGGCGGTGGCCGGTCTCACAAGCCACTGGTGTCAGTTGGTTCACCTAAGATGTATACAGGTGCTCATTGGGTTATGAGTACACCGGACAGGACTCGCCGGGAACATGCTAGTTGGTCTTATACCAGACGTCAGATAGCAGTTCCCTGGTGACATGTGTACAGGTTAGTTCATCGACCTGAGATCGTCATTTGTCTCGTGTGAGTTCCCACTGTACTTTGATTACTACCCTACCACGGCTCAAAGGAGTCGTGCAAACAGGTTTTAGTTGGATACAGTCCCGAGCCACATGGAGGCAGTGAGCGGATCTGCAGGGGTTTGTCTCTCCCGATATTGGGGGTGAGGTCACGCTGTGTCTAGAAGAGCCATTAAACAAAGCCCTCGGCCGAGGCAGGAGATTTACTGGTAGGTATTCAGGTAGTATCTCAGGGTGTTCTGGGCTACACTCCGACACGACTTGTACCGCTTTTGGGGGTCTAACTTTTACCAACCCTCTAGGCCCGCCATGCTATACTCATAGACGAACGGACCGGACTGTATGGATATTGTCACTGACAGGCTCAGTAGGGTGTCAGGATGAGTTCGCTCATCGACCTCCCTTTTGGTCAATACCTGGTAGCTCGTTACGTACGGCTAATACCTCTGACGTACTAGTGGTTAAATCCACGGCCAAAGTATTGACGAGTCTTTAGAGTCCACCACAGACAGTTTC
The DNA here is from genome assembly GCA_030015575.1 of Agapanthus africanus. NCBI lineage: Eukaryota > Viridiplantae > Streptophyta > Magnoliopsida > Asparagales > Amaryllidaceae > Agapanthus > Agapanthus africanus. Next base: position 366,973,455 of record CM057345.1, read on the forward strand.
TCAAGTTTCGGGCGAAACGTTGTAGAGGCCGTATGGAGATATGGCAGGATTCGATCTTATACGTGCGGTATTGCACGGATCATGATCGGACGGATAATACTAGCGGGCTTTGGTTTAAACCGGATCCTAGTATTGTACAGTGTCGATTTTGTCTCATTGCATTTGTATTCAGTGGGAATACAAATCCGGGTATGTATATACGGTCGCGGGGTTTTCTTGTAATTTATTACGGGATCAGTTTTTTTGAAGTTTCCAGTTTGCATTCCGTTTCAGCCAGTTTTCCTTTCTTCCTTTCGTTGGCTGATAATTGATGGAGGGGCTAATTTGCAAATATGCAAATTAGCAATTGTGGAGGGTTTATTTGTAAATGAGGGATTATGATGTTAATAGCATCTTTAGATGCTTTTCTTTTTCCATCATGGTTTGCTTTAATGAGATGAGAAATGATTTGGCCTTGATGTGATATTATTTCCTCATTATCTTCACATGGCTTATGGTCACCATTTTGATTTCCCTACACTCACCTCCCCTTGATACATTTTTTCCCTCCTCATTCTTGAGAGGCCGGCCACATTTGAGAGAGGGAGAGATTCATTTTTGGTATGAGGAAAAATGTTCATCTCATTCTTTGCTTGCTACAATATTCCTCACCTCTCTCCAAAGTTCATTCCACCTCCATCATTATGGCAACTTCATACCCGCTAGAGACAAACCACACTACACTAGCCTACAGCATTCTTGGACACGTTGGCTCGCCAACTTCGTGCCCGAGTTGCCTCGTTCCAGAGGTGGGAGCTCGTAAAAGAACCCGGCGATGTGGTGCCCTTTCCGACGAGGAGATGAAGACCGGAGATTCCGCGAGGAGATCGGGGTGGAGGCCAAAGACTGAAGGACACGGATCGCTCGGTATAGCATTCTACCCTTCTCTTGTTAGCTAGCATTAGGTTAATGGTCCGATCCGGGTTTTTAGGATGCGGTAGTGCCTGTTTAAAGTCAAGAAAATTTTTCGTTTTCGCATTTTGGCCTCGGATAGACGGCTGGGGCGCTACCGTAGTCCTACAGAGTGTTCTATCTTTTTGTCATGATCAGGCATGTGGGGGTCACTTTGGTCCTCGAAAGACGGCGGAGAAGGTTTTGCAATGCGGTTTTTATTGGCCGACTTTGCTCAAAGATGCATTTGATCATTGAAAAACCTGTGCACAGTGTCAACACACGGGTAGGATTTCCTGGAGAAATGAGATGCCACTTCAACCTATTTTAGTAGTTGAAATTTTCGATGTCTGGGGATTGACTTTATGGGACCTTTTCCCAACTCCTTTGGGAATCTGTGCATACTGCTTGCGGTTGATTACGTCTCGAAGTGGGTTGAAGCTATTCCGTGTTGCACTAATGACAAAAAGGTTGTCATTAGGTTCTTAAAAGAAAACATCTTTTCGCGATTTGGACACCCACATGCTATCATTAGCGATAACGGGCTGCAATCGGTCTTTCGAGACTTTGATGCGGAAATATGCAATCAATCACAAACTTTCTACACCCTATCATCCCCAAATGAGCGGGCAAGCTTAGATTTCAAATAGACATATCAAACAAATTTTGGAGAAGACCGTTGCTAAAAATAGAAAAAATTGGTCAACCAAACAGACGGATGCACTTTGGGCATTCCGAACTGCATATAAAACCGATCTAGGTATGTATCCCTACAGACTACTGTTTGGTACGGCTTGTCACCTACCGGTCGAGATTGAGCACAAAGCAATGTGGGCCATTAGAGAAATCAACTTTGACTTAAATCAAGCCTGCAACTTTCGGAAACTGCAATTAAATGAGCTAAGCGAACTCCGCGATGAAGCTTATGATAATGATGTAATTAAAGAACCGGTCTAAGGTATTTCACGATAAAAACATTTTGAGAAAAACTTTTACACCTGGTCACAAGTCTGTCTTTATGATTCACGACTCCATCTTCACGCGGGTAAGCTAAAATCTCGGTGGAAAAGACCTTTTATTGTGCGGTCTGTATACCAGCACGGGGCAGTTGAGGTAGAAAATGTTAAAAACGGTACATTTTTTAAAGTGAATGGACATAGATTAAAATCGTATTTTTCGACTGACCCCACGGAGGAGCTCTTGTTTTTACAGGAGCCAATTTGTCTTGATTAAAATTCCTCCGTCTCACCTCCATGTCCTGTAAATTAATGTATTATCTTTAGAATGGAGGTGAGTGAAAAGAATAAGTTTGGGGGAGGATTTTCACGATCATATTTATTGCCCCCATGAATAAATTTCCTCCCAGGCTTACAGGTTTTTGTGAATTAGCGAATGGCAACAGTGAGAACACTGTTGAAAACAAGTTTGGGGGAGGTTTGTGCTTATTTACGCATCATTTGCATATCACTTTGCATAAGCACAAAACATTTTCTAAAACCTATAAAAATTTTAAAAAAATTCAAAAGATAAAAATATTTAATATTTAATTTTGTACATAAATAAGATAATAAAAGATTGGATAGTGAAAAATTACATCCAAAAGATTGGAAAAATTTAAGTAAACCAAGAAAATTAGAAGTTTTCTTAAATGAACTAGTAATAAGTAATTATGAGCCGTTGTCCCAAGGGTTAGTAAGATGAAAGAAGTCACTAATCTGAGAATAAAAATAAGTCTGAAAAATAGTTCCTATTCTGGAAGCCAAACATTTGAACGTTGATACCCTACTATACGCACTTACACACGTCTTGAAGCTCGGGATAGTAGAGGATACCTTGAAATGCTCTTGTCTAAAAGCCAAAGTATGAAGGAAATAAAAAAAATGAATAAAATATAAAATGGTATAGAAAAATGAACACTGGTTTTGTTATCGCCAAGGCAGCAATAAAAAAATATAGCGAGGCTGCTTCATCACCTAGTGCCTTAGACCAACTGGTCTGGGAATCACTGCTAAGCCTTAGGTGGTGAGAGACGGGGAAAATACTAATACACCTAATCAGCAAGCACATGAGTAATCGATCGGTTAGTACCTCAAGAAGTATTAACGGTCGCATGAAAACGTTTGAGCAAGTCTAAATATTCATCAAATTAAAAAGTACTGAGGCAGATCGACAAGAGTATGATAACTTGAATTGAATTCTCCGAGTGTAGGGATGTTCTTTACACACACGTAGGGTTATATGATCGATGTTTGGAAGAAAGGTAGGAATGAAGAATAAAGACGATGTTTTATTGAGGGATGATGTGATTCCTAACATCTTTTCATGACTATTAAGATAGGGCTCATGACTACCGAAAAGGTAGTATAGTTGGAAATTCTAATTTTCAAAGTCTTTCTTTTATAATTCTTATCTTTATATGTAACTTTCACGGTCTTCCTTTTATTATTGGATTTTGTGGGTGCAATCCGCTGAAAACCCTCAGGAGACAACACTCCTCCTACTAGGGACACCTAGAGGTTTAAAGGCTTGTTGCACGTGCTCAGTGCAATCGTGTTGCCTACGAAAGTGTGCTAGTTAGTTTTTTCTTTTTCTTTATTTTCTCCTTCATTTTTTAATAAAACAAGTTTGCTCAAGACGACCAAAAATAAGTTTGGGGGAATTTGATCATTCGAAAATATTGCATTTTTAACACATCAATTTCCCTACTATTTGCAATCATCTAGAGGTGTTCGGTATGAATATAGCACATATTAGAAAATTGTCTGTAAAATACCAAATAACTTGTGTTATACATTATAACCGGCATTTTGAGGGAAATTGAGTGTTTATTATTGCATGCATGATCTTTGTATATTGCAACACTTGTCTCGAGAATGTGTGCAGAAATTCCAGGAAAAGAGCCGAAAATCTTAAAAGTGCTGACAAAAATACGCCAAGTCCAAGACTTGTGATCTGGTAGTGAACAAGAGAGTATAAAAAGATTCCAGACATCAGGAAACAATACTAAAGCCACCACAAGAATTACCATGAAGTTTCCATGCTCCAACACCTCCAAAGGGCTGTGGATCCGTGGCCGAATGGCCCCATTGGGGGTGGATCCGCGGCCACAGTGACACGTCATCAGCAATTTGACTTCTCCGACTTCTCCTTGCACTGGCCAAATGTCTTCAAACCAATTCGTTCTCCTGAAATCTCTATAAGCTTCCGTCCCAACAGCCAAGCTTCTTGCACAAGCCAAATACATCCAAGCTTATCAAGGAAGCTAGCTAACTAACTAATTCTAGAAGCTTTTACTCAACTACCAAACTTGTAAGAGAAGCTAAACCTAGCTTAGCTTCTAAAAGAAGCTAATCCTAATCAAGCTTCTAGGGGAAGCTAAAGAAGAAGAAGGCTATAAAAAGGAACCAAGGGCTTCATTCTAAAGTTGTTGAAAATTGAGCCAAAAATCGCACAAGTTGAGTGACACAACTTGTGCACCAAAACCCTAACCCTAATCCAAATCCAAAGCCAAAATCAAGATCACCGAGTACCAAATCAAGCAAGAAGCCATCAATCCTTTTTGGAGCGACGCCGATCTTCAACAAAGCAAGTGATCCAAGACGATCCGCGACTCACGGAGACAATGCGAAGTCAATTCGACGATCTAGTTCTCTCCTCAATTTCTTGTAGTCTTTGAGCGAAGTGTAACGAATTGTTGAATAATAAAAGGTGAAGATCTTTAATCTTACTTTCTTTACATTCTTGCATTGTGATGATTTCTCAATTCTTGATTATTTTCTTTATCATGATGTTTGAGTAAAAACTCCGCTCGTGGAGGAATCGAGAAAATTGATAGATGACGATGATTACATTCTTGAACGATTCTTAAGTCCTATGACTTTTGTAAACTCTAGTAAATTGAATCATCGGCAACCTAGTTTCGAGCGAAATATTTTCTTGAATGTTTTCGCTCTTAATTAGAGATCAACGAACGATTCTTGAATTTCCTAGAGGCTAGAATTTGAATGAAAATCAACGAAAGGACAAGGGATAGATGATGAAATCCTGGTTTCCGCAAGAGATCCCAAATTCTCGTTGATCATCATCGATCTAGCAACAAATCATCAATGGATAAGAATACGTAATTACAAGTCTTCATCCTCTCTATCGATTCGATCGATTCCTACGAGCCTCTCTACAAATCTTGATAACTAATTCAAATTAGACAATTCTTGATTCTTGATTTCTTGATCTTTATTTTCTTTTAATTCTTGAAGCTAAAATTCATAATTCTTGAATCATTTTCTTTTCTCCTTTAATTTTCGACTCAACTAAAACAAATACGAGAAAATCACACTTTTCCTATGGACGATCCACACTCGCTAACGAACCTACAATTGACACCGTTATTGATTGCGGTTTACAAATTTCTTTGATTGTGAAACATCATTTCTAAACACGACATCGGAATTAATGATCAATCAGGCTACGACAGGTTTTTCTGAAAACCTGTTGCGTAATGAACTTGATATTGTTGTAGAAACAAGTGATTTTGAAAAGGAGTGTTTTTTAGGCTTTTACTAGTTTTGCTAAAGAGATCACTCCTGGTGTAGGGATCTTGGCTCTTTCCTTATCGAATAAGGTGCGGGAAATTTCACAAAAACCACTATGCAAAGAAAGAACTATAGAAGCAATAAAAAACAAAACCGAGTGAGTTATAGCATCTACTAGTTTCGCTAAAGAGGTCACTCCCAGTGAAGGGATCTCGGCTTTTTCCTTATCGAATAAGGTGCTGTATATTCTACAAGGAATACCGCTATGTAAAGCAATAACTAGAGCTACCCTTTTTATAAATTTGATTCTACAACATCTTTTAGGTTTCTTTATCTTTCATGAATCTCATTAGTGACGTCCCATCATTTATGCTTCCGAAGCATCACAGAAGAAACGAAAATACAACGTACGCTTATACCATCCGCATTCGCCACAGTGTCCCGTTATGCACCGTTAGGTTACCTAACTAACGGCATAGCGGGGCGGGACTAGCGCGGGTGCAAAACATAAGCAACGTTTATTATATATCATATATACAATAATAAAGCATTCGTCTAACGCATATAAAATGATCACATCACAGAATATCAGCAGCAGAAGATAATATATGAAATATTGGATATACTAGGAGGTCCGTCTTTTATTTTGAGCATGTATAAAACACGGATTTCACGTTCGCGATGAATAGCCAAACCCACATCTCCAGACCCCTACGAGAGCGTCAAGTTACCCTCCCAATTCTAGGGTTAGGAGACCCGGTCTCGACTCCTCGAGATAGCCTCCCACTGGACCCTAGAACCCGGTTACTTGTGCTCCCGTCCTTGAATCCATCCTAATGCGGAAAAGTAAATAATATACAATGGTGACATCATCCTCAAACCGGAAGTGCCCCAATAAAAGAATATTACATACAATGAATTTTACAAGAATGAAAATAAAAACTCTCATCTTACATAAAACCCCCGGCTATTTTAAACACGACGATCCAATATAACATATCACAGCAACACATAACATCATATGTCATCAACGTAAGTAATATGCGTATCCCAATTGTCGTTGACATATAGCAACGAAAACGGAGATACACCACATATTACACTTACGATCGCAGAAAAGAAAATATCAAACCACAACATTTGGAATCCATAATAACCTTAGACATCATAAACCCGAAATATCACATATTACGTATTTCATGCCAAACTATATGAATTCCACATATTGTATCACATTTCAGAAACTTAGACGACATTAAACAATTCGATCGAATCAACGAATTCCCAAAATTCCAAGAGAGCTCAACACTTAAGCACTATTAAAAATTCCCAGAAACATGCTCCAGTAACAATGCACCAACCGTTGAAGTATCGTCCCTTGCCACCTTAGTGGCGCCGCGGAACCGCCGCCAAAACCATGTTTTGGCCGCAGTTCCGTGGTCACTAAAGCGAGTTAGGGACTCGTTCTTCAAGAAAGTCCATAGAATTACCTGCATGATTTTCTGAATATTTTTAATATGAATAATTTCAACGTTTGAAAAAATTTCCAGAAAGTGGGAAAATTTTGTTATTCGGAGTTCATCCGGATTTTTAATTTTGCCTACGCAACGCCTAATGCTCTAGCTAGTCTCTGATACCACTGTAAGGTTCTTTGGCACTAGAAAAAGATTCTACAAGGCATCAAACTGCCGTATTTAATATTTTCAAGTGCCAAACAAGCTAAGCAAAGATCTTTACTAGAGAATTAGGGTTAGAAACTTAAAGCAAACAATTTTACTACTAAGTGATAGGGATTACAACCTTTGTAATCCGTTCCTTCGCTTTATAAGCTCCGAGTAGTAGTCCCTTCGCTGCGATCATCAAGCTCCCGGACTCTAGAGAGGCTCCATGAAGTGAATGATTCATGTTAGCTTGAAGTCTTCACAATCCAAGATGATCTACCTTGAGGAATCACAAACCCAAGCTATCTCTTCACTAATTATGAATTAGTGAAGCTAACACACTAATCTATATGGATAGTATAGAAGAGGATGATGAAGTAGGAATTTTTCTCTCTTTTGTTTTCTCTTTCTCACAATCTTTCATTACTTGGAAAAATCAAGCAAGCTTTTTTTTGTGAAGAAGAAGAAGAAGAAGAACAAGTGATGAATGAATTATTATTTTGAGGTTTGAAAAGCAGCCATGGGTTAAATGTGTCATGGCTAACTCATGTAGAGAATAAACTATAAGCTAGGGTTAAAGGTTAGGTTGATAAATATCTTAGAAATATCAAGAAGCGTGGACTAAGTCAACATAAGAAAATATCTTAAGATTAATCCACTTAATTAGTGTTAGTGTATATGCCCTAGAGGCCATTACTGTATCATACTAGTTTGTATATTACTTAATGGAAGCTTGGGATATTCACCTTGTATATACAATCTTGCTCAAAATAGTAATATGCTACTTGGTTTGTTTCTACTTCAATGTGTACATGTGTTTATTTTAGTATATCGCCTATACACATTAGTGGAGCCCTTAGGATCTTTGCTTGATTACCAGCGTTGTGATGGAAGTCACACTAGTGGGGCTGGGTAATCTATAAGCACATCCTTATGCAGGTCCCTGGTCGCAGGACTATCGAGACAGGGCATCGATACTCCGGAGTAGACTAGCGCATGCGCTTCTCATCCCAGTGTGGGAGACGGTCTGTCCTACAGCCGTCGGTACGTCGTACTTGAGAGAGTATGCGGGTGCTCGTTGGGTTACGAGTACACTGGACAGGACTCGTTGGGAACTGACTAGTTGGTATTATGCCTATCGTCAGTTATCAGTTCCCAGGTGACATGAGTACAGCTTAGTCCGCTGACTTGACACTGTCACTTCGCCTCGAGTGTGTTCCCACTGTACTTTGATTACTACCCTACCATGGCTCAAAGGAGTCGTGCAAACAGGTGGTAATTGGGTGCAGTCCCGAAGCACTTGGAGGCAGTGACGGTTAGACAGGATTCGTCTCTCCCGGTATTGGGGGTTGACATCGCGCTGTGTCTAGGAGAGCCATTACACGAGTAGTCCCTGGCCAGGGCAAACGAGATATACTGGTAGGCTTCCAGTGTTATCTCAGGGTGTTTTGGGCTTCACTCCGACACGACTTGTACCGCTATTGGGGGACTGACGTTTACCGCCCCCTAGGCCCGCCATGCATGTATCAGACGAACAGACCAGACTGTACGGAGAATGTCACATTCAGGCTCAGTAGGAGTTCAGATGGGTTTCGCCTCGTCAGTCTTCTTGTCGGCATCTACCTGGGGACCGTTACGCACAGCTAGTGCCGCTTGCGGTCTGTGGTTAAACCCACTGCCAGCGTAGTGTCGAGTCTTTAGAGTCCCACACAGAAAGCTATTCGCCTTTAGGCAAAAGAGTAGAGGTCGCATGGTTTTGCGACAGGTCGCATGGTTTTGTGACAGGTTTGGTCACATCCGTGCACTTGTGCACGTACAGTTTACACTAGCGGGCTTTGGTTTAAGCCAGATCTTAGTGTACCTTTTGGGATTGGATTTATCCAGTATGCATTCGTGTTCCTCGGAACGCGGATGCGGGTGTGTATGCACAGTTGACGGAGAGACAGAGGCAGAGGATTCTCATTAGGGTTGTTGACCGTTAACAGTTGACTATTGACTTTTTTGCTCAACCCTAATGAGAATATGATATGTGATTAACAATAATATTAATTAAGTATTGTGGTGACATGGTTGTTGAGGGGTTGACTTTGTTGACTTGTTGACTTTGTTGACCGGTTGACTAGGTTGGACTAGTTGACCATCATGATGACAATGGCTATCATTTCATGGCAAAGACTTTTTACTTGCTTGTTTCTTTTGTGAGAAATGAGTGCATGAAATGATTTAGCCATTTTGACTTGAACCATTTTACACAATACTTGATTATTATTTTTGTGATGATGGTTTTGGATTATGAGAGCCAAATGAGAAAAGTCTTCTCTCATTCTTTCATGCTCATTCTCTCTCTTGTTCTTGAGCTCTCATCTTCCTCCTCTTGCTCTCCCTCTCTTGATTCTATGGTTCACTTGTCTCATGAGTTGAGAACCAAGAACCATAGATAAAATCCCATACAAACTCTTCTCTACTCACTCTAGTTCACAAGGTTTAGCAAACCGAGTGAACTAGTTTCTTCAAAGTCCGAAGAAGGAGCCAAAGGTTGAAGCTTTCAGGTGGATCTATCTTCGGCGCAAAGAGACGACGGGGAGAAGCCGATTCGGACGACCATCGAAGCTTGAAGACGAAGGAGTTCGAGAAAAAGAAAGGTATAACCCCCTAACCGAGTAGTTAGCAACTCGTAGTTAGGTTGTTAGTTAGATGTTTAACAAAGATCCGATTTTGAGTCCATGTTACCACCTCTAAGAGAATTGTTTTTCACCAAATTCCGCATGCCCGAAAGTACCGGGAGAGGTAGCATGGACTTACAGTGGTATCAGAGCCTAGTTAAACTCTATCTAACATGTTAGCAAAGTAGCTAGAAGATCGATCAATGAAAAAGTCGCAAAACGAACCCCGGTTTTTAAACTTTCTATCGATTTTAAAAGTGCTGAAAATTTTTTTTGAGCTACACCAAAAATCGACTCAGGGTTTTCTGAAGAAACTGCAAAAATTTGACCCCCTAACTCGATCAAAGCGCCGCGGAACCGCGGCCGAGTTGACTCGGTCATGGGGTTTCTTCTTTGCAGTTTGCTCATAGGGGTATTTTGTGATTTTTGGAATATATATTTTCTGCCCAGATTTTCCAGAACGAAAATTTTATTTTTGGGGTCCTGAAAATCCGTATTTTTTGATCGAACTTCTAAAAGACTTTAGCTGACGGTTTTTTTTTTCTTTTCTGTAATGTGATATTTGTATTGAACGTCTGCTAATCGCTATTTGTCGATTAGTGGGGGTTATACAAATCTGTGATCTGTAATGTTGATGGAATGTGTATATGAATATGTTGGATTGTCGCGGGTGAATAGCCGGGGGTTGTGAGACGATAGTTTTTTTTTCTTTCAATTCATGTAAATTTGTAAATTGATGTAATAATTATTTGTATGGCCGCACAACCGAGTCGGGGTTGTAGCCGTCATTGTATAATTTCTTTTTACTGTTTTTGCTCCCAGGATAGACCCATGGAGGGGGTGCACAAACTACCGGGTATGCCGAAGTGCCGAGTGGCCTACTCACGGGGATGAGGGAGGTTGCTTCGCTTCGGGTACTTGGCGGGTAGTTTGCCGCACCCGTAGGGGTCTTGCATGGGGTATTGGCTATTCACCGCGACCGTGTAATCTGCTTTTCGTTACAGGCTCGTACGAATTGCAGCTTCCTAGTATATCCAATATGTTCATCTGTGATCTGAAATGGCTATCATTGCAATATATCGATATATGATATTATTTAGGCGTTGCTTATGTTTTACAGCCGCGCTAGCCCAGCCCCCGCTCTGTCGTTAGTTAAGTAACCTAACGGGTAATGACGGGGCCCCGTGGCGAATGCGAATGGCATAAGCGTACGTCATATTTTGGTTGTTTCTGCAATGGTAGGATTAAATGATGGGACGCATTAAAAGAACTAATGCAAGAATATCACGCATTAAAAGAACTAATGCAAGAAAATAAACCAAGTTAAAATCGTCGGAACACTTTCGGAAAACCACTCGGTTCTTTTCAAAACTAACTTTTAAATGCGGAGCTTGAGCCACTCCTTTTAAAAGCTATCTCGTTCCATCGATTATATCAAGTTCACTACGTTCACGGTTTTGCCAAAACCATTCGTAGCCCTCCGTCGTTTCACATGAATAGTCAATAGTATTCAAACTGTGTATGTTGGCCAAAGTCAAGGCATAGTGATTGGTAGCTATTGGGTATTCATGTGTAGCATAGATAGATGCGTTGGTTTGGGACAGTCGTACTGCCATTTTGGCCAAAGTCAAGGGTAGATACGGATGGATCCAAATTAACCTGGAGAATGACGGGTAGAACTTGACATGTGACTTATGATATTTTGGCCAAAGTCAAGGTCATAAGAGCATGGGGCAAAAATCCACATCGGGAGTTTCATAAGTACTGAAACTTGCTAGATTTGCATACCACTTGGAGTGTGATGATTCTGGTAGGATTCCTTCAGTTTCGTCACGCGATGATATTTGGATCCCGATCCTACTGTGAGTATATGCTACTCCTCGAGAAATTTCTCACTAAACGATCAATGCTATAAACCTAGTAGGTGTCTAGAAAGGTGTTAGCGGGGCTACGCCCCCAGGGAAAAGAGGTTATTTAATTAAGGAACTTCGCGAAAGCGTTGGAAAACCTCCCTCGAAGTACCGACACTGGCCTGGCTGAACGGTTAAGCAAGTATTGTGCGGTGGGATTGATCCCGACTAATTCTTCCTTTTTGGTTTAAGGAGGGATTCGAGAAACAGTGGGAGCCATCCTGTTTAGACAAACTAAAAACCATTCTAAACTTGCAAGAGCATCAAGCTGAGTGTTTCTTCTCTCTCCTAATTGCAGCAACCAATCGACATGACTGGACTTAAGTTACTTCTAGATAAAAACATACTGACAGGGCCAAACTACAAAGATTGGCTCAGGAATGTCAAGATGGCAATCACTTACGACAAGCTGGGGTATCTTCTTACCACCAAAGCTCCCCGTATCCCTGGTCCCACTTCCAGCGTCGCGGATAAGGAAATCCGTAAGACTTGGGAGATTGATAGCGCGAAGGCCAAGTGCCTCGTACTTGCCTCTATGGACAATGAACATCAGAGGAGGCACGAGAATATGGACTTGGAATCCATATTTCTTCATACAAAAGAACTGTATGGAGAGCAATCTCGTATCGCAAGATACGAAGCGTCGAAAAAGTTATTTTCGGCAAGGATGGCCGTCGGATCATCAGTAGCAGAACACGTGCTTAAGATGATCGGCTACATTGAGGAGCTCGCGGACCTAGGGACCACATTGGAGAGTGAGCTCTATACGGACTTAGTTCTCCAGTCCCTTCCTTCCACTTACGCGCAGTTTATACTGAACTTCAACTTACAAGAAAAAGAAGTTGAACTTTCAGAGCTCCTCAACATGCTGAGGAGCGCAGAGGGCACCCTACAGAAAGGTAGGGAAACATCCACTTTGTTTGTAGGAGGATCATCTTCTTCTAGGTCCAAGACGAAAGCCAAGGGAAAGAAGAAGAAGCCCCCGCCAAACCAAGAGGCGGTGTTAGTAAAGTGGATACGAAGGGAAAAGCTAAAGCAACAAAGAAAGCGGAGAAGCTTGTGGATAAGGAAGAATGCTTCTATTGTCATAAGAAAGGACACTGGAAGAATGATTGCAGGGCCTGGAAGGCCAGAACACAGGAATTGAAGCAGGTTGCAGCTTCAGCTTCAGGTGTGTATGTTATTGAAAACTGTCTTTCAATAAACTCTACTTCCTGGGTATTGGATACCGGATCAGGATCTCATATCTGTAATTCTTTGCAGGCGTTGAGAAACCGTAGTGTTTTGAAAGCAGGTGACATGACCCTCAGAGTTGCGAACGGAGCTAGCATGGATGCTAAAGCCGTGGGGGACTATCACCTGGGAATGTCAGATGGACATGTTTTGGTTTTGCGTAATTGCTTTTTTGTACCCAAACCAACTTGTAATATCATTTCTGTATCTTTAGTTTCTAAAGAAGGTTATGAATTTGCGTTTGTAAGCAATGTTGTAAACATTCACCTTAATCAAGTTCTGATTGGGTCAGGTACATTGAGCAATGGTATATACGTATTAAAACAACCACAGATTTTCAATGTCCAGAATACACACAAAAGAAAGTCTCCGGAAGTAAATCAGACTTTCTTGTGGCATTGTAGACTGGGCCACATCAATGAGAGAAGGTTGACGAAGTTACATACAGAAGGATATTTGAATGCGTTCGAATATCAATCGTATGCCACTTGTCAATCCTGTCTCAAAGGAAAGATGACAAAGACTCCGTTCACTGGACACGGAGTAAGAGCGAGTGAGCTCTTGGGACTCGTACACAGCGACGTGTGCGGTCCAATATCTACACATACGCGAAGCGGTTATTCTTACTTCATTACTTTTACGGATGACTTTTCAAGGTACAGTTATGTCTTCTTAATGAAACATAAGTCTGAAGCCTTTGGAAAATTCCAGGAATATAAGAATGAAGTAGAAAACAAACCGGCAAAAGTATCAAGATCCTAAGATCGGATCGAGGTGGTGAATACTTGAGTGCCGAGTTCCTGGACTATTTAAAAGAGAACGGAATTCTCTCTCAGCTTACTCTTCCATACACTCCGCAACATAACGGTGTATCGGAGAGATGGAACCGAACCCTATTGGATATGGTACGGTCCTTGATGAGTAACGCTGAGTTACCGCGATCATTCTGGGGGTATGCGCTAGAATCAGCTGCGTACCTTTTGAACCGAGTTCCCACTAAGACTGTGCCTACCACACCATATGAGATGTGGTGTGGGAAGAGGCCCCATCTTAATCACATTAAGACATGGGGAAGTCCAGCTTTTGTCAAAAAGCAGCATGCGGACAAGCTCGAGGCACGCTCAGTACAGTGTAAGTTTATGGGATATCCAAAGAACTCCAAGGGATATTTTTTCTACTGCGAAGAGGAACAAAAAGTTATTGTTTCTCGTCATGCCCACTTTCTAGAACACCAGTTCTTAGAAAAGGAAATTAGTGGGAGCGCAGTAGAACTAGAAGAAATTCCAGAACCACAGACTATTACTGAAAGTTTAGTGGAACCAGAGGGTTCAAAAGAACAGGACATTCCTACGCCGCTCCGCAGGAGTAGTAGGCAGTCTCATCCGCCCGAGAGATACTACGGTTTTCTCATAGACGGGGATAGAGAAGATTGCATCATAGATTATGATGAGCCTACTAGCTTCCAGCAGGCCGTTCAGAGCGTTGACTCAGTAAAATGGCTGGATGCAATGCGGACCGAAATGGAGTCCATGTACACCAACAAAGTATGGACGTTGGACATTGCTCCAGACGGGGTAAAACCCGTAGGATGCAAGTGGATCTTCAAAAGGAAGATTGGTGTAGATGGACAGGTTGAGACCTATAAAGCTAGACTTGTTGCAAAGGGTTTCCGTCAAAGACCTGCTTGGACTATGACGAAACCTTTTCTCCAGTGGCTATGCTGAAATCCATTCGGATCCTTCTTGCCATTGCTGTCTTCCACGATTATGAGATCTGGCAAATGGACGTAAAGACCGCTTTTCTAAATGGAAATTTAGAGGAGTGTGTCTATATGGACCAACCAGAGGGTTTCATTCAGAGTGGGAGCAGCGGAAAGGTGTGCAAGTTGCTTAAGTCCATCTATGGACTAAAGCAGGCATCGCGGAGTTGGAACATCTGTTTTGATGAAACGGTCAAGGAATTTGGCTTTATCAAAAATCCAGATGAACCATGCATCTACAGTAGATTTGTAGTGAGAACTGTAGTATTCCTCGTTTTATACGTGGATGACATTCTCTTAATAGGAAATGACATTCCTATGCTACAATCTGTCAAGGGGTTCTTGTCACACAGGTTCTCCATGAAATACCTGGGTGATGCCTCATACATCCTGGGGATCCGGATCCATCGTGATAGATCCAAGAGGATATTAGGACTTTCACAGTCCAGGTACATCGACACCATACTGAAGAGATTCAGTATGGAAGATTCCAAGCGCGGTAACCTACCGGCTTGTCACGGGATCGCCATCTCTAAAGAGATATCTCCCAAGACTGATTTGGAGAGGGATCGCATGTCTATTATACCCTACGCTTCTGCGGTAGGCTCTATAATGTATGCGATGTTGTGTACCAGACCGGATGTAGCTTATGCACTGAGTGTGGTAAGCCGGTATCAGTCAAACCCTGGGGAGAAACACTGGATAGCAGTAAAGAACATTCTCAAGTACCTGAGAAGGACTAAAGAGATGTTCTTGGTGTATGGCGGAAAAGACCTCCAGATCGATGCCTTTGCTGACTCCAGCTTCCAGAGTGACAAGGATGATTCCAAATCCATGTCGGGTTTTGTCTTTACCCTCAATGGAGGGGCGGTGTGTTGGAAGAGTTCCAAACAGGAAACCGTTGCAGACTCGACGATGGAAGCGGAATACATCGCTGCATCTGATGCCGCAAAAGAAGCTGTCTGGATGAGGAAGTTCTTGAAAGAGCTTCAGGTGGTTCCGTCCATTGTTGATCCAATACCTCTGTATTGCGACAACAACGGGGCTATAGCTTTAGCGAAGGAACCCAGGTCCCATCAGAGATCCAGACACATCTTGAGGCGGTATCACCTGATCAGGAAGATCGTGGATCGCCAGGAGATCAAGGTTCGGAGAGTCGCTTCAGAAGATAACACTGCAGATCCATTCACCAAGGCCTTGCCCCAGACTCAGTTCGAGCGGCTGATCGAGATGATAGGTCTTCGATACGCCAGTACATGGCCTTAGTGCAAGTGGGAGATTGTTAGTGTATATGCCCTAGAGGCCATTACTGTATCATACTAGTTTGTATATTACTTAATGGAAGCTTGGGATATTCACCTTGTATATACAATCTTGCTCAAAATAGTGGTATGCTACTTGGTTTGTTTCTACTTCAATGTGTACATGTGTTTATTTTAGCATATCACCTATACACATTAGTGGAGCCCTTAGGATCTTTGCTTGATTACCAGCGTTGTGATGGCAGTCACACTAGTGGGGCTGGGTAATCTATAAGCACATCCTTATGCAGGTCCCTGGTCGCAGGACTATCGAGACAGGGCATCGATACTCCGGAGTAGACTAGCGCATGCACTTCTCATCCCAGTGTGGGAGACGGTCTGTCCCACAGCCGTCGGTACGTCGTACTTGAGAGAGTATGCGGGTGCTCGTTGGGTTACGAGTACACTGGACAGGACTCGTCGGGAACTGACTAGTTGGTATTATGCCTATCGTCAGTTATCAGTTCCCAGGTGACATGAGTACAGCTTAGTCCGCTGACTTGACACTATCACTTCGTCTCGAGTGTGTTCCCACTGTACTTTGATTACTACCCTACCACGGCTCAAAGGAGTCGTGCAAACAGGTGGTAGTTGGGTGCAGTCCCGAAGCACTTGGAGGCAGTGACGGTTAGACAGGATTCGTCTCTCCCGGTATTGGGGGTTGACATCGCGCTGTGTCTAGGAGAGCCATTACACGAGTAGTCCCTGGCCAGGGCAAACGAGATATACTGGTAGGCTTCCAGTGTTATCTCAGTGTGTTTTGGGCTTCACTCCGACACGACTTGTACCGCTATTAGGGGACTGACGTTTACCGCCCCCTAGGCCCGCCATGCGATGTATCAGACGAACAGACCAGACTGTACGGAGAATGTCACATTCAGGCTTAGTAGGAGTTCAGATGGGTTTCGCCTCATCAGTCTTCTTGTCGGCATCTACCTGGGGACCGTTACGCACAGCTAGTGCCGCTTGCGGTCTGTGGTTAAACCCACTGCCAGCATAGTGTCGAGTCTTTAGAGTCCCACACAGAAAGCTATTCGCCTTTAGGCAAAAGAGTAGAGGTCGCATGGTTTTGCGACAGGTCGCATGGTTTTGCGACAGGGTTCGGTCACATCCGTGCACTTGTGCACGTACAGTGTCTGGACAGTTTACACTAGCGGGCTTTGGTTTAAGCCAGATCCTAGTGTACCTTTTGGGATTGGATTTATCCAGTATGCATTCGTGTTCCTCGGAACGCGGATGCGGGTGTGTATGCACAGTTGACGGAGAGACAGAGGCAGAGGATTCTCATTAGGGTTGTTGACCGTTGACAGTTGACTATTGACTTTTTTGCTCAACCCTAATGAGAATATGATATGTGATTAACAATAATATTAATTAAGTATTGTGGTGACATGGTTGTTGAGGGGTTGACTTTGTTGACTTGTTGACTTTGTTGACCGGTTGACTAGGTTGGACTAGTTGACCATCATGATGACAATGGCTATCATTTCATGGCAAAGACTTTTTACTTGCTTGTTTCTTTTGTGAGAAATGAGTGCATGAAATGATTTAGCCATTTTGACTTGAACCATTTTACACAATACTTGATTATTATTTTTGTGATGATGGTTTTGGATTATGAGAGCCAAATGAAAAAAGTCTTCTCTCATTCTTTCATGCTCATTCTCTCTCTTGTTCTTGAGCTCTCATCTTTCTCCTCTTGCTCTCCCTCTCTTGATTCTATGGTTCACTTGTCTCATGAGTTGAGAACCAAGAACCATAGATAAAATCCCATACAAACTCTTCTCTACTCACTCTAGTTCACAAGGTTTAGCAAACCGAGTGAACTAGTTTCTTCAAAGTCCGAAGAAGGAGCCAAAGGTTGAAGCTTTCAGGTGGATCTATTTCGGCGCAAGGAGACGACGGGGAGAAGCCGATTCGGACGACCATCGAAGCTTGAAGACGAAGGAGTTCGAGAAAAAGAAAGGTATAACCCCCTAACTGAGTAGTTAGCAACTCGTAGTTAGGTTGTTAGTTAGATGTTTAACAAAGATCCGATTTTGAGTCCATGTTACCACCTCTAAGAGAATTGTTTTTCACCAAATTCCGCATGCCCGAAAGTACCGGGAGAGGTAGCATGGACTTACAATTAGAATTAACTAAGATAATTAAAAAACCTAACCATAAACCTAGCCATGGTATTAATCCCATAAACCCTAGTTGCATTTATAACTTAACATGTTACAATATTATATATCACATATATAATATTTAATGTAACAAAGAAAAGAATACGATAAACATATATCACATATATGTTAAATGTATCCAAAGTGAGAAAATAAAATACTTAAGTGAGCAATATATTAGTTCATGTAATTTAATATATCTAATATATAATTCTACATTAAATTATTAAATAAACACTTGATTTAATAATCTGGCTATATTACATATAACTGACTAATATAATATGTATCATTTTATCGAATCAACACTTGATCCGATAACCCGGCTATATCATATATAACCGGCCGATATCACATATCGCGAGAATAGAATACGGAATCACAAATCGTAGTAATCTCGGTCTCGCACATATCACATATGTGCTCCTACTCCGTTTCGCCTGAGCCAGGAAACCTCTGTGTAGGACTCTAAAGACTCGTCAATATGCCGGCAGTAGGTGATGTTCATATCAAACACCCACAAGCCGCAAGCGGTCAGCTAAATGTAACAGCCACCCGGGTATTGAGCGATCAGAAGATCAACAAGCAAGCCTGTACATACTCCTGCGAATCCAATCAGTAATACTTCCGTACAGTCCGGTCTCTTTGTCTGATATGTCGCATACCCAGTCTAGGGGTGGTAAACGTCAGACCTCAGTAACCGATAAGTCGTGTCGATCTGAGGCTCATAACGGGTCGAGAAACTACTGATAACACTTACCAGTAGATCTCCATATCAGCCCTGGCCATGGACTTCCAGTTATAGCCAATCGAACACAGCGCAACATCAACCCCCAATACCGGGAGAGACGAAACCCCTCCTATCGCTCATTGCCTCCATGTGATTCGGGACTGTACCCAAAAACCATCGTTTTGCACGTTCTCATGAACGTGGTAAGGTGGAAATCAAAGCACAGTGGGAATCACACAAGACTCTATGACGATCTCGGGTCTACAGACTAACCTGTACCAGTGTCACCAGAGAACTACTATCTGACAATAGGTATAATACCATCTAAGAGTTCTCGGCGAGTCCGTTCAGTGTACCCAATCTACACTGAGCACCCGTACACCATCTTTGATGTCAAACACCAATGGATATGGGATCATCCATCGCCCATCATATGGGTCAAGATGCATATACTCTAGTCTACTCTGGAGTATCGATGCCCTGTCTCGATACACCCTCGACTAGGAACAATTATAGGATGTACTCTTAGACTACCCTGGCCCCACTAGTATGATCTACATCATAGTCCTAGTAGTCAAGTACTTATCATAAGGGCTTTATCAACATGTGAGAGCAAGACAGTAAACCAATACAGGTCAACATGTTTAGACAAAGTGAAACCAGATAGCATACTATCATATCGAACAAGAAATTCCTCTCTCTATATATATCCAAGCATCCACTATAATATACATCATATGTACAACAATGGCCTCCAGGGCATATACATAACTAACAATTTACCCCAGGAGGAGCAAAATCCAAAGTTCATACTTTGTTTGTGTACATGGATTCCATCTCGGATCTCATAGCATCCAGACACTTCACCGAGTCTCTACTCGCGATGGCTTGCTAAAAACTAGTTGGCTCATCATCATCGATGATGCAATCCTCTCAATCTCTGTCTACGAGAAAACCGTAGTATCTCTCAGGCGGATGAGACTGCCTACTAGATCTGTGGAGTGGTTTAGGTACATCCGGTTCCATTGAAATCTCAGGTTCTACTTAGTTTTCAGTAATAGTTTGTGGTTCTGAAATTTCTTCTTGCTCTATTGCACTCCCACTAGTCTCTTTTTCAAGAAATTGAGTTTCCATAAAGCGGGCATGATGAGAAACAAAGCCCTTTTGTTCCTCAGCGTAATAGAAATAATACCCCCTAGAGTTCTTAGGGTATCCCATAAACTTGCACAATACTGAATGTGCTTCGAGTTTATCGGATGAACCTTTTTGATAAAAGCAGGACAACCCCATATCTTAAAATACTTAAGACAGGGTTGCTTCCCGCTACACATTTCATATGGAGTGGTAAGCACGTTAGCTGGAACCTTATTCAATAGGTATGCAGCAGATTCTACTGCATAACCCCAGAAGGATGGCGGCAACTCAACATTGCTCATCATGGAATGCACCATATCTAATAAGGTGCGATTCCGTCTTTCTAATACACCGTTGTGTTGTGGTGTGTATGGAGGAGTAAGCTGAGAGAGAATTTCATTCTCTTTTAGATATTCCAGGAACTTGGCACTTAAGTATTCACCATCCCGATCATATTGGAGCATCTTGATACTTTTGCCGGTTTGCTTTTCCGCTTCACTCTTATACTCCCAGAATTTCTCAAAGACCTCGGATTTATGTTTCATCAAGAATACATGTCCATACTTTGAGAAATCATCGGTGAAAGTAATGAAGTAGGAATAACCACTTATTGCATGCGTAGACATTTGCCCACACACGTCGCTGTGTATGAGTCCCGGGAGCTCAATAGCTCTTTCTCCGTGTCCAGTGAACGGAGTTTTTGTCATCTTTCCTTTGGTACATGATTGACAAGTTGCATATGATTGATACTCAAACGGATCTAAGTATCTATCTTTATGTAACTTAGTCAATCGTGTTTCATTGATATGGCCAAGTCTACAATGCCATAAGAAAACATGATTTGTTTCTAGAATCTTTCTTTTTAGCGTGTTTTGGACGTTGAAAACTTGATGTTGATTAAGAACGTATATTCCGTTATTACGTGTATCTGACCCAATCATTTCATGATTTGGTTGAATGTTTATGACATTGCTTTCAAGTGCAAAATTATATTCTTCATTAGATAATAAAGATACTGATATAATATTACACATTATGCTGGGTACACAAAAGCAGTTACGCAATAAAAAAAATTTCCATTCGCCAATCCTAGGTGATATTCTCCTACCGCAACAGAATCCACACTGGTTCCGTTGCCAACCCTGAGGGTCATATCACTTTTCCTCAAAACTCTACGGCTTTTCACTACCTGCAATGAATTACAGATGTGAGATCCTGATCCAGTATCCAATACCCAGGAAGTAGAGTTAATGGAAAAATAGTTTTCAATCATGAACACACCTGAAACCGAAGCTACAACTTGCTTCGTGTCCTGATTCCTGGATTTTAAAGCCCGGCAATCCTTCTTCTAATGTCCCTTTTTTCAACAGTAGAAGCATTCTTCCTTTGTGGATGCCCCCCCTTTCTTTTCGTTTCCCTTACCCTGCATCTTCTGCACACCTCTCCTCGGTTTGGTGAGGGTCTTCCTCTTCTTCCCCTTGGCCTTAGCAATGGATTTAGTTGAAGAAGATTCCCCAATAAACAGAGCAGGTGTTTCCTCGAATTTCTTCAAGGTGCCCTCTGCCACCCTCAACATGTTGAGGAGCTCAGGAATTGAAACTTCCGGATTTTGCATATTGAAATTCAATATGAATTGGGCATAGGTGGAGTGTAGGGACTGTAGAATTAAGTCGGTATACAAATCATTCTCCAACGTAGTTCTCAGGTACGTGAGTTCTTCAATGAGAGTAATAATTTTCAGGACGTGGTCCCCAACAGATGATCGGACAGCCAACCTCGCTTGAAACAATTTTTTCGAGATCTCGTATCTTGCGATACAAGATTGCTCTCTATTTAAGTCTTTGGTATGATGGAAGATGGAAGCAAGGTCCATCTTCTCGTGCCGCCTCTGATGTTCATTATCCATGGAGGCCAGCACGAGGCACTCGGCTTTCGCGCAATTAAGATCCCAAGTCTTACGAACCTCAATGTCCGCGACTAAGGATTTTGGACGTGGAACAGGGGGGCTTTAGCCATGAGGACGTATGCAACCTTATCATAAGTAAGGGCCATATGGACGTTCCTCAGCCAGTCTTTATAATTAGCCCCAGCGAGTTTGTTTTTATCTAATATTAGCTTAAGTCCCGTCATGGTCGTTGCAATTAAGAGAAAGAGAAAAGAAACACTCAGCATTTGCTCTTGCAAGTTTAGATTGGTTATTAGTTTATCTAAATAGGATGGCTCCTACTATTTCCTCGAATTCTCCTTCAAACCCTAAAAGAATAATTAGTCAGGATTAATCACACCCTACAAGTTCGCTTATGTTTCAGCCAGGCCAGTGTTGGTACTTCGGAGGGAGGTGGCCCATGCTTTCAAACGGACCTAATTAAATAGCTTCGTTTTCCCAGAGGCATAGCCTTGTTAACACGTTTTTAGACACCTACTTGATTAGCTAATTGAAAAGTGAAAAATTCTCCCGAAGAGTAGCGGATACTCACAGTAGGATCGGGACCAAACTATCATTGTGTGATAATTTTTAAGGAAGCCTACCAAAACTACCACACTCCAGAAGGTATGCAATACTAGCAAGTTTCCTGTATGTTCAAAACTCCTGATGTGGCTTTTGTCCCGAGTGCTTATAATCTTGACGAAGGTCAAAACATTATAAGTTGCAAGTCAAGTTCAACCCGTCATTGTCCAGATTAATCTAGACCCATTCGTAGAAGCCCTTGATGAAGGTCAAAACAGCTGTACGTCTGTCCTAGATTAATGCATCTATCTATACCACAAATAAGCACCCACTAGCTACCAAACACTATTCTTTGGTGAAGGTCAAAATACATAGCATGAATACTAGTAGATACCTAACTGAAATGAAGGAGGGCTACGGCTGGTTTTGGCAAAAACCGTTAACGTAATGAACTTGTTATGGTCGAATGAACCGAATAGCTTTTGAAAGGGAGTGGTTTATGCTCCGTTTTTAAAATTTGTTTTCGAAGAAAACCGAGTGGTTTTTCCATTGTTCCGATGACATCATATTTTAGTTTTATTATTTTGCATTAAATCAGATTAATGCGATCCCATCAATTAACCTTATCACACCACAAAAAGAACGAAAATAGAATGCACGTATATGCCACATGCATTCACCACGGGCCCCGTCATGCACCATTAGGTTACTTAACTAACGGCAGAGCGGGGGCTGGACTAGCACGGATACAAAATGTCACGATCCGAAATTTAGTTCGTGACCGGCACTTAACTCACGCCACGTCTAAAGGCGTAACGTAACTCAAGTAAGCCGAAACCCAGAAATCTAAAACCTTTTTAAGAAAATAAAAGAGGTGAAGTTTTGAAATAACGGTATGATGAAATCAAAAGTTCTCTTAAATGCATAAGTAATGGAACATAAAAATGCAAGTGAATTTTACTAGTTGAAAAACATATTTTGTCTTTTTTAAAAATTTGGGCAGCACCTTCCTTGTATATTTTGATCCAAAACCATATACACAAGATAATATAAAAGGCATCCCTAAGCGGGAGCTAGCTCTTCGCCAATCGGCGGAATCACAACCACGCAAGTCATAAAACATGTATACGACGCCCAACGGCGAAGATCAACACAAAGGATAATGAATAAAGTAAGACATCAACCCAATAAGCGAACATAAACCCTTGCTCTAAGTCTCAGAAGCACAAGTCTCACTAAGTCTTACTACTTATACAAATACTAGTTTCTGATTGATATACAACAGGAATAATAAATACAAGAGGGGTACGATCCCACATGTACCACCTACCAAAGCAAATCACCCGAATGCAAGCTGTGTGCCAACGATGCCGCTACCGATCTATGTAGTCAACCTGCAAGAACTGTGGCACAACGGAGGTGAGTTGCCAACTCGAGAGCAGAAAAAATCATCAGGTAGAAATCGAATAAACAACGATTCCTAGGTCAACTATATCATAAAGCTAATACTATGATATCTATTGTGACCGTCTATGTAAATATGTGCCAACAATATAAAATCAATGCCTGCATGCATGTGAATCTCATCCACTCGTAACATCATAAAAGCATATGCATGTAAATATAGGAGGATATCAAAGAATGTGTGTCCATCAATGACACATCAAATCATGGAACCTGAGTGTCCGACACCGACACTCGAAATATCATGAAACCCGTGTCTAGCATCGACACGTAAATCCTCATATCTTAGGCGCCGCATCCTCAGATCGGCCCTCAGGCGCCGCATACTCTGGTCGGCCCTCATATCCTTCTCATGACTCCGATCGGTATCCTCCGGATAACCGTCGGGTCCAAATACTATCACCAGTAGGTAGTAGTCCCTCCATTAGGCTCATCGTCTACACCACGAAAATCAGATCTCGCCCCGGGGTACCATACCGGGTCCACCATGTACCCACAGACGGTGCCTCCCGCTCCTCAAATCGGGTTTCACATGCCAATCTCAGAACCGAGAAAACACATGGTGGATGTCTCAAAATATCATATCAAGAGAAACCGGGTTTTTAAAACAATACATACTTTCTTTTGAAATATAACCACGGTTCTCAAATCCAGAATCTCATGAAAACAACAAATCTCAATGCGTATAATCATAAAGTATGATGTATGCAAACATATAACAGAAATGTGAGCATATCCGTATATCTTGTAACATGGATCAGTGATGTGACGATATCAGTATATCATGCGACATGGAATAATGATATGGCAATTCTACTGTGTAAATGACATAGCAATTATCGACGATGAAGTGTGTGAGCTGGCCAATCTATGTAAGTGTAACATATGTTAGTGTATATGCCCTAGAGGCCATTACTGTATCATACTAGTTTGTATATTACTTAATGGAAGCTTGGGATATTCACAGTTGTATAGAAAATCTTGTTCAAAATGGTAGTATGCTACTTGGTTTGTTCTACTTAAATATATGCATGTGTTTCTTTTAGCATATAGCTTATACATATTAGTGGAGCCCTTAGGATCTTTGCTTGATTACCAGCGTTGTGATGGCAATCACACTAGTGGGGGCTGGGTAATCTACAAGCACATCCTTATACAGGTCCCTACTCATAGGATTATTGAGATGGGGCATCGATACTTCGGAGTAGACTAGCGTATACGCTTCTCATCCTAGCAGGGGAGATGGTCTGTCCCACAGCCATTAGTACGTCGTACTTGAGATAGTATGCGGGTGCTCGTTAGGTTATGAGTACACTGGACAGGACTCGTCGGGAACTGTTGGTTGGTACTATACCTATCGTCAGATAACAGTTCCCAGGTGACAGGAGTACAGCTTAGTCCGTCGACTTGACATTGCTACTTCACCTCGAGTGTGTTCCTACTGTATTTTGATTACTACCCTACCATGGCTCAAAGGAGTCATGCAAACAGGTAGTAGTTGGGTGCAGTCCCGAAGCACTTGGAGGCAGTGGCGGTTAGATAGGATTCGTCTCTCCCGGTATTGGGGGTTGATATCGTGCTGTGTCTAGGAGAGCCATTACACAAAGTCCCTGGCTAGGGCAAGCGAGAATTACTGGTAGTGTTTCCAGTAGTTTCTCAGGGTGTTCTGGACTACACTCCGACACGACTTATACCGCTATTAGGGGTCTGACGTTTACCGCCCCTAGGCCCGATATGCGATACTCATAGAAGAACAGACTGGATTGTATGGAGATTGTCACAGATAGGCTCAGTTGGAGTTCGGATGAGTTATTCTCATCGGCCTTCTCATCGACATATACCTGGGGGTCGTTATGTACAGCTAGTGCCGCTTGCGACCTGTGGTTAAACCCACTGCCAGCGTAATGTCGAGTCTTTAGAGTCCCACACAGAGGGTTTCCCTGCATCAGACAAAAAATGTAGATGTCGTATGGTTTTACGGCAGGGTTTGATCACGTGCGTGTACTCGTGCGCGCATGATGATTCGGGTAGACAATACTAGCGGGCTTTGGTTTAAGCCGGATCCTAGTATTGTACTGATGGATTGTTTTTGTTTTTTTTGTATCCGCATTTTTCGGAATACGGATAAGGGTACGTATGTAGGGACGAGGGGAATTTTTGTAAATTGGTCAAAGATGCTTATAGAAGATGACTTGTCATAATTTGTATTTATCATTTTGGTTTAAATGATTATTCATTTTATGGATTTAGGAAATGATGTGGAAATTGCATGAGAATGAACATGGCTTCATGAGACACTTGGTGCCTTTTCAAGCCATGACTCATTTGTTTGTAACTTGAACGTTATTTTATGTTTTCATATGATTTATTCTAAAGAAAAGAGAATATGGTTCAGGTTGTAAAAAGAAATGAGAGCAATATTCATTCTCACTTTTTTTTTCTTCACTAGCATTTCCTAAAAGGTCACCTTCTTCCTCAAAGCTCTAGTGAACTCATATGTTGAGTGATCTAGGGTAGGCATAGATATTAAAATCCATCTACACATCTCTACATCTCCTACGACATCATGAGTAGCGACCTTGATGCCCTAGTTTCCTCCGTTGAGGTAGGAGTTCGATGCACATCTCCTCGGGTGGATCATCATGGATTTGAGGAGTCCGATGAGGGAGCGGCGATCCGAATCGATCCATGGAGTCAACAACAAGAAGAAGGACAGCGAGGAATGAAGATCCGAAGGACCGGAATCGTGAGGTATAAACTTCTGTACATTTAGTTTACCTCACTTTTAGTTTGCTAGTTAGGGTTTAGCACCAATCCTGGAGTCCAAGTCCGTGCCGCGATCCCACGGGGTGCGCGACATGGACTTACAGTGGTATCAGAGCCTACTAAACCCAAACAAGTATGTTAGCAAGCTTTAGAACTTCGATCGTCGGAAAAACCGGAAAACAAAACAACGAAAACCCTACATTCTATCGATTTTTAAAAGTGCTGCATAAATTGTTTCAGGTGTACTAAAAATACGTGCAGCGTTTTCTAAGATGACTGAAGAAAAATAGTCCCCTGAATCGCCAAGACGACCGCGGAACCGCGGCGGATCAGACCGATCCACCGCGGTGTCGCGGCCGAGTCGCGGCTGATTCAGGCCTTTTTTCTTCTGTTATTTCTTTCTTTGGGTGTTTAGTTCTCTGGAATATTTGGTTTCTACCTAGTATGTTTCTGAATGCTAGTTTGCATTTGGGGTGGTTGCGGAAATGTTTTTCAATCGAAATTCTAATTGTACTTGGCTAACCGGTTCTTCTATATTGTTATATGTGTTTTAAACTTTATCTAATTGCTATATGTCTGTTAGTTTGAAGTTGCACATATTTGCTGGTTTGTGTATATAAACATTCTCTGATTGTCGCTGATGAATAGCCGGGGATGTGAGATGAGCGTTTTTTTATCTTTCATTCATGTAAATTTGTAATTGATGTAATATTATTTTTATGGCCGCACATCCGGTTTGAGGTTGTAGCCGCCATTGTATATTATTTCTTTTACTATTTTCTACCCCTAGGATAGACCCAAGGTGGGGTACACAAACTACCGGGTTCTTTGAAGTGCCGAGTGGCCTACTCACTTTGTTGAGGGAGGCTGCTTCACTTCTAGAATTTGGCGGGTAGTTTGCCGTACCCGGAGGGGTCTGGGGTAGGGTTTGGCTATTCATCGCGACCGTGGGATCCGTCTTTCGTTGCAGGCTTAAACGAAACGTGGCATTCCTAGAATATCTGAAATGTTTATCTGTGACTGGAATGATTATTATTGCATGAGCTGATTGTAAAATATCTATATACGGTATATAGTAGGCGTCACTTATGTTTTGCATCCGCGCTAGTCCATCCCCCGCTCTGTCGTTAGTTAAGTAACCTAACGGATGATGACGGGGCCCCGTGGCGAATGCGGATGGCATAGGAGGACGTGATATTTTTTTTCAATTCTCTCTGTAATGATAGGAATAAATGATGGGACTGCATTAGATTAATGCAAAGCAAATAAACCAAAATTGAATCGTTGGAACAATTTCAAAACCACTCGGTTTTTTCAAAACAGAAAAACTTTTAAAATCGTGGAGCTTAAACCACTCTTTTTAAAAGCTATCAAGGTTCCTTCGATTATATCAAGTTCACTACGTTCACGGTTTTGCCAAAACCAATCGTAGCCCTCCGTCATTTCGTATGATTATTCAATAGTATTCATGCTATGTTTGTTGGCCTTAGTCAAGGCATAGTGATTGGTAGCTGCTGGGTATTCATATATTGCATAGATAGATGCGTTGGTTTGAGACAATCATATTACTTTGTTGGCCATAGTCAAGGGTATATACGGGTGGGTTCAAATTAGGACAATGACGGGTAGAACTTGACATGCGACTTATGATTTGTTGGCCTTAGTCAAGGTCATAAGAGCATGGGACAAAAATCCACATCGGGAGTTTCTAAAGAAACTGAAACTTGCTGGTGCTGCATACCATTTGGAGTTTGATAATGTTGGTAGGATTCCTTCAGCATTATCTCACAATGATATTTGGATCCCGATCCTACTGTAAGTATCCGCTACTCCTCGGGAGACTTTTCACTTAACGATCAATGCTATAAACCAAGTAGGTGTCTAGAAAGGTGTTAGCGGGGCTACGCCTACAGGGAAAAGAGGTTACTTAATCGAAAGCGTCGTAAAACCTCCCTCGAAGTACCGACACCGGCCTGGCTAAATGGTTAAGCAAGTATTGTACGGTGAGATCAATCCTGACTAATTCTTCTTTTATGGTTTGAGGAAGGATTCGAGAAACAGTGGGAGCCATCCTGTTTAGATAAATTAAAAACCAATCTAAACTTGCAAGAGCATCATGCTAAGTGTTTTCTTCTCTCTCTCTTAATTGCAGCGACCCTGTGACCAGACATAGGTTACATCTAGATAATAAAATGACTGAATCTGACTATAATGACTGGCAAAGGTCTGTCCTGATGTCCATTACCCATGACAAACTGGGACACCTCTTCACTAATCCAACCCCTGCCGTCTCAGGACCAGTTTCCATCGTCACGGATACTAATATCCGTAAGACATCGGAAAAAGACTGTGCGAATGCCAAGTGCTTCGTGTTGGCCTAGTCAATGGTACATACCAGAGGCAGCACGAGAAGATGGACGTAGTTTCTGTCTTCCTCCATAACAAAGATTTATATGGAGAGCAATCTCGTATCGCAAGATATGAGACCTCGAACGAATTGTTTTAAGCGAGATTGGCTGTCGGGTCATCTATAGAGGACAACGTCCTTACAGAGACTAGCTATTTTGATAAGCTCATGGACCTGAAGACCACGTTGAAGAACGGGTCAAATACTGACTTGATTCTACAGTCTCTGCCCTCTACTACACCCTGAAGGAAACCAGGGAAGTAGAAGGAAAGGGAAGGGAAAAAGTTTCGGGACTAGATGTAGGGAAGCAGGGACGTCCCTATTGTCACGGGAAAAGACATTGGTAGAAGGATTGCAGGGCTTTGAAAGCCAGTAGCCAGGATTCGAAGCATGTTGTGGCTTCGGCTTCGGGTGTGTTTTTAGTAGAAAACTGTATGTCAATTAACTCGACTTCCTGGGTACTAGATACCGGATCTGGATCTCACATCTGTAATTCATTACTGGCTTTGAGAAACCATAGAGTTATTAGGTTAGGTAATATGACTCTCAGGCTTGCTAACGGAATGAGCGTGGACGCTGAATCCGCAGGGGAATATCACCTTGGATTGACAAGTGGGCAGATATTGATTTTACGTAACTGTTTGTATGTACCTAGTCTAGCCTGTAATATCATATCTGTATTCTTACTCTCTAAGGAAGGATATGATTTTACTTTTGTAAGCGATGTGGTCCACATCCACCTAAATCAAGTTCTAATTGGGTCAGGTACTTTAGAAAACGGAATATACGTATTAAATCAAGCTCAGGTTTTCAGTGTCCAGAACACACTTAAAAGAAAGTCTCCGGAAACAAATCAAGCTTTCTTATGGTATTGTAGACTGGGTCACATCAATGAGACACAGTTAACGAAGTTACATAAAGTGGGATATTTGAATCCGTTCGAATATCAGTCTTATGTTACTTATGAATCTTGTCTCATGGGAAAGATGACAAAGACTCCGTTCACTGGACACGGAGTAAGAGCAAGAGAGCTCTTGGGACTCATACACAGTGACGTGTGTGGTCCAATGTCTACACATGCACGAAGTGGTTATTCATACTTCATTACTTTTACAGATGATTTCTCTAGGTATGGATATGTCTTCCTGATGAAGTATAAATCCGAGGCCTTTGAGAAATTCCGAGAATACAAGAATGAAGTGGAAAAACAAACAGGCAAAAGTATCAAGACACTGAGATCAGATCGAGGTGGTGAATACTTGAATGCCGAGTTTCTGGGCTACTTAAAAGAGAATGGAATTCTCTCTCAGCTTACTCCTCCATACACACCACAACACAACGGTGTATCGGAAAGGCGGAATCGAACCCTATTGGATATGGTTCGTTCCATGATGAGTAAGGCTGAGTTACCGCGATCTTTCTGGGGTTATGCACTAGAAACAGCTGTATATCTTTTGAACAAGATTCCAACCAAGACTGTACCTTCCACTCCATATCAGATGTGAAGTGGGAAGAAACCCTGTCTTAAGTATCTTAAGACATGGGGATGTCCATCTTTTGTAAAGAAGCAGTATGTGGACAAGCTCAAGGCACACTCAGTACTGTGTAAGTTTGTGGGATACCCCAAGAACTCCAGGGGATATCTTTTCTATTCCGCAGAGGAACAAAAGGTTTTTGTTTCTCAGCATGCCCACTTCTTGGAAACTGAATTTTTAGAAAATCAGATAAGTGGGAGCACAATAGAACTGGAAGAAATTCCAGAACCACAAGCTATTACTGAAAGCTTGGTAGAACAAAAAGTTTCAGGAGAACCGGACATCCCAGCGCCACTCCGCAGGAGTAGTAGGCAGTCTCATCCGCCCGAGAAATACTACGGTTTTCTCATAGACGTGGATAGAGAGGATTGCGTCATTGAAAATGATGAGCCTACTAGCTTCCAGCAAGCAATTCAGAACGGTGACTCGGTAAAATGGCTAGATGCAATGCGGACCGAGATGGAGTCCGTGTACACCAACAAAGTTTGGACTTTGGACATTACTCCAGAAGGGGTAAAACCCGTAGGCTACAAATGGATCTTCAGAAAGAAGATTGGTGTAGATGGGCAGGTTGAAACCTATAAAGCTAGACTTGTTGCTAAGGGATTTCGTCAAAGACCTGGTTTGGACTATGACGAAACCTTTTCTCCAGTGGCTATGCTCAAATCCATTCGGATCCTTCTTGTCATTGCTGCCTTCCACGATTATGAGATCTGGCAGATGGACGTAAAGACGGCTTTTCTGAGTGGATATTTAGAAGAGTGCGTTTATATGGATCAGCCGAAGGGTTTCATAAAGAGTGGGAGCAACGGTAAAGTGTGCAAGTTGCTTAAGTCCATTTATGGAATGAAGCAGGCATCGCGGAGTTGGAACATCTGCTTTGATGATACTGTCAAAGAATTCGACTTTATTAAAAATCCAGATGAACCTTGCATATACAGTAAGATTGTAGGGAGAACTGTGGTATTCCTCGTCTTGTACGTGGATGGCATTCTCTTAATAGGAAATGACATTCCTATACTACAGTCAGTCAAAGGATTCTTGTCACAGAGGTTCTCCATGAAGGACCTGGGCGATGCCAACTACATTCTGGGGATCCAGATCTATCGTGATAGATCTAAAAGGATGTTGAGACTTTTACAGTCAAGGTACATTGACACCATACTGAAAAGATTTACTATGGAAGATTCAAAGCGCGGTAACCTGCCGGCTTGTCACGGGATCACCCTCTCCAAAGAGATGTCTCCAAAGACTGATTTGGAAAGGGCTCGCATGTCATCTATACCCTATGCATCTGCGGTAGGCTCTATAATGTATGCGATGTTGTGTACCAGACCAGATGTAGCATACGCATTGAGCGTTGTAAGCCGGTATTAGTCAGACCCAGGGGAGAAACACTGGATAGCAGTAAAGAACATTCTCAAGTACCTGAGAAGGACTAAGGAGATGTTTTCTTGGTGTATGGCGGAAAAGACCACCAGATCGAGACCTTTGCTGACTCAATCTTACAGAGTGACAAGGATGACTCCAAAGTCCATGTCGGGTTATGTCTTTACCCTCAATGGAGGGGCGGTTTGCTGGAAGAGCTCCAAGCAGGAAACCATTGCTGACTCGACGATGGAAGCGGAGTACATAGCTGCTTGTGACACCACAAAAGAGATAGTCTGGATAAGGAAGGTCTTAATTGAACTTCAGGTGGTTCTTTCCATTGTTACTCCTATACTTTTGTATTGAGACAACAATCGGCGCTATAGATTTAGGGAAAGAACCCAAGTCCCATCAGTGATCCAGACACATCTTAATGCGGTAACACCTGATCAGGGAGATCGTAGATCGCCGGGTGATCGAGGTGAGGAGAGTAGATTCGGAGAATAACACTGCAGATCCACTCACGAAGGCCGTACCCCAGACTCAGTTCGAGTGGCTGATCGAGATGATAGGTCTTCGATACGCCAGTACATGGCCCTAGTGCAAGTGGGAGATTGTTAGTGTATATGCCCTAGAGGCCACTACTGTATCATACTAGTTTGTATATTACTTAATGGAAGCTTGGGATATTCACAGTTGTATAGACAATCTTGCTCAAAATGGTAGTATGCTACTTGGTTTGTTTCTACTTAAATATGTGCATGTGTTTCTTTTAGCGTATAGCTTATACATATTAGTGGAGCCCTTAGGATCTTTGCTTGATTACCAGCGTTGTGAAGGCAGTCACACTAGTGGGGACTGGGTAATCTACAAGCACATCCTTATACAGGTCCCTAGTCGTAGGATTATCGAGACAGGGCATCGATACTCCGGAGTAGACTAGCGTATACGCTTCTTATCCCAGCAGGGGTGATGGTCTGTCCCACAGCCATCAGTACGTCATACTGGAGATAGTATGCGGGTGCTCGTTAGGTTATAAGTACACTAGACATGACTCGTTGGGAACTGTTGGTAGGTACTATACCTATCGTCAGATAACAGTTCCCAAGTGACAGGAATATAGCTTATTCCGTCGACTTGACACTGCTACTTCGCCTCGAGTGTGTTTCTACTGTACTTTGATTACTACCCAACCACGACTCAAAGGATTCGTGCAAACAGGTAGTAGTTGGGTGCAGTCCCGAAGCACTTAGAGGCAGTGGCGGTTAGATAGGATTCGTCTCTCCCGGTATTGGGGGTTGATATCGCGTTGTGTCTAGGAGAGCCATTACACAAAGTACCTGGCCAGGGCAAGCGAGAATTACCGGTAGTGTTTCCAGTAGTTTCTCAGGGTGTTCTGGACTACACTCCGACACGACTTATACCGCTATTAGGGGTCTGGCGTTTACCGCCCCCTAGGCCCGATATGCGATACTCATAGACGAACAGACCGGACTGTACAGAGATTGTCACAGATAGGCTCAGTTGGAGTTCGGATGAGTTATTCTCATCAGCCTTCTCATCGACATATACCTGGGGGTCGTTACATACAGCTAGTGCCGCTTGCGACCTGTGGTTAAACCCACTGCCAGCGTAATGTCGAGTCTTTAGAGTCCCACACAGAGGGTTTCCCTGCATTAGACAAAAGATGTAGATGTCGTATGGTTTTACGACAGGGTTCGATCACGTGCATGTACTCGTACGCGCATGATGATTCGGGCAGACAATACTAGCGGGCTTTGGTTTAAGCCGGATCCTAGTATTGTACTGATGGATTGTTTTCGTCTTTTTTGTATCCGTATTTTTCGGAATACGGATATGGGTACGTATGTACGGACGAGGGGCATTTTTGTAAATTGGTCAAAGATGCTTCTAGAAGATGATATATCATAATTTGTATTTATCATTTTGGTTTAAATGATTATTCATTTTATGGATTTAGGAAATGGTGTGGAAATTGCATGAGAATGAACATGGCTTAATGAGACACTTGGTGCCTTTTCAAGCCATGACTCATTTGTTTCTAACTTGAACCTTATTTTATGTTTTCATATGATTTATTCTAAAGAAAAGAGAATATGGTTCAGGTTGTAAAAAGAAATGAGAGCAATATTCATTCTCACTTTTTTTTCTTCACTAGCATTTCCTAAAAGGTCACCTTCTTCCTCAAAGCTCTAGTGAACTCATGTGTTGAGTGATCTAGGGAAAGTATAGATATTACAATCCATCCACACATCTCTACATCTCCTACGACATCATGAGTAGCGACCTTGATGCCTTAATTGCCTCCGTTGAGATAGGAGTTCGATGCACATCTCCTCGGATAGATCATCATGGATTTGAGGAGTCCGATGAGGGAGCGGCGATCCGAATCGATCCATGGAGTCAACAACAAGAAGAAGGACAGCGAGGAATGAAGACCTGAAGGACCGGAATCGTGAGGTATAAACTTCTGTACATTTAGTTTACCTCACTTTTAGTTTGCTAGTTAGTGTTTAGCACCAATCCTGGAGTCCAAGTCCGTGCCGCGATCTTTTGAAAATTGTTTTTCACCTATTCCGCCTCCCCGCGATCCCGCGGGGTGCGCGACATAGACTTACAACATACACATCATCGATAATGGTGTAGGTGCACTAGAATAGGTATATGTAATTCTATAAGAATGACATGAACGTAGTAGCATAAGGTATATCGTCAGCTAAATGCTATAAGGTATACGTATCCAACATGACCGAGTCGGTGAATCTATCAATCGGCATCCAGCCTCACACATCACGTACGGTATAATTCATCGTACGGCATCCTCTAGTCAGGGGTATGGATCAATCATCTTAAAACTCATCACGTACGGTAAATCATCGTACGGCGGCATTAAACCATTAGGGATCCTATCAACCTATATGACTCTGAGGATACGGACCTAACACCTCGTACGGCATAACACTCTTGATTCACAACATTATATGTATCTATATACCTATTTCCCAGGTCGCATCCATAACAATCTCATATCAGAGGACCGGCAAAGGTATCAATCCTCTCATATCGGCTCGCATCCGTATACCAACATATCAATCAAGTCATCATATCACATCGTATATTCTTTTCATCACATTTATATCCCACATCAAGTCATTTACATATATATATCCTATCTTATAAATCTCATGTCATGCTACTCTAAATCTCATACTTATTCTCGTGCATTACCTAACTATATATCGTGATTCACGTTCACTTATCATATCCTTATATATGTATCAATCCGAGACATCATTTCTTTTATATCATATCACACTAAACCTTTAATAACATCCATAAGTTCCTAGAATAGGTTTCTCTAACCATATCCTATATATCGGTTTCCATTAAAATTTACGGGGGTGCTATACGCCATCCACCCGACTTCCCCCGTAGATATAAATCTACTCACCTTGATTCTTGCTTGCCGAAGTCAATGACGCCATGCTCCGTCGTCTCGAAATCCACGCGAAGGTACCTACAATAAATACATAGTCGCAATGCTATTAAAATCAAGTCCGAAAAACCAATACGGCATACGGTGCGCTCATAGGTTAGAACCCATAGCCTACGTATGCAAAAACAACCAAACAACCCTCGTCGTTGACGTACAAACATCCAAAGACCCAATACAATATCAAATACTAAAACCAAGATTTCCAAAATACGAAAAACTTAACCAAAAACACCCCAATGTGCTCCCAGATTTTGGTTCAGGTCAATTGGAACAAAACTAGCAAGTATAGGGTGTTGTATATGGAGTAAGTGAGCAACAGACAAGACCTAGACACCAGATACCCAAATTTGGCCGGCCACATTACATGAAAAACCGGCCTGCTCGGCCTGGGTAGCATGGATCAGGTTCGTATTTCCAGGGTGGTCTCCTATTGGTCTAACTAGGTCTCTGGAATTGCTAGTTTTTCTCAGAAATTTCCCGGGTCATCCCAGATTTCCTGTAGTCCCCAATTTGTACACAAAACCGACATGGAACAAATCTTAAGTTCGTATTCTCTGTTCTAGGTCCACAAATCGATCTCTAGGGTCTTATACACACTCACTACAGATCACAAGTCCACATGTCACCCAAACCCTCTCTTGAATTTTCCAAACATCACATACCCTAACCAAATCACATTCTAAACTAAACTAGGGTGCAAGAAACTTAAACTAAACTAAATGAAAGGAATTATACCTCATTTGGGCAACTCAAGAAAAACCCTAGCTTCCCAAAGTCTTCAAAATCCAACTTTGATTGGTCCAAAGTGTTGAGGATGAGTTGGGGATCAACTTTAATGAAAGGAGTTTAGGGTTTTGGTGAGGGAATTGAGATGATATATGGAGGTGGAGGTGGAGGGAGATGAGGATGAAGAAGGTGAGGCAAACAAATGGGGAGGAAAATAATGGGCAGCCCTCTCTCTCTCTTTTTTATTCTCACCCTCTCTCAAATATCACATTCTCTCTCCAATAATTGTCTTTTTAACCCCTTTTTCTCTTTTCTTTTCTTTTCCCCCACTCATAAAACCAAAGAAATAACACAAATAAAATGAAATAACAAGCAACATGTCATGGTGCACTAGCCATGGAAAAACTGTAAAAACACAGATTTGGCTTAATCGCGATTAGTAGCGCACTAATCAATTTTTATTCAAATTGCATATAATAATTTATAAAAATACCAAATCCGATAAATATATTTTAAATGAATAAATCATTTTAATCTCCAATTATTTCATAATTATTGGTATATATTTATACCATTTTACGAAAACCCCAAATTCGCAAATCGGGTAGTTTTCGCGAAATATATTATTTTAATATTAAATTCCAAAAAATAATATTTTATATTTTCTGAAATTTTACACAAAACATATACAACATTTATTTACACATACATACATACATACATACATACATACATACATATATATATATATATATATATATATATATATATATATATATATATATATACACACACATCACAGTTATGAAAAGCAAAACAGGTAGATATAATCATCATAGAGAATGGAAAAATAGATCATTTAGGAGCCCCGGGTTTCATTTGAGCCACAAAATGAAACTCGACGTTCCACGGTCGTGTGGATAGCCTGTGCAACGAAAAACCTATACCCCTACGAGTGCGGCTAGTTACCCGCCAATCCCGGAAGTAAAGCAAGCCCAATCAACAAAGTGAATGGGCCACCCAGCACTTCACGAAATCCGGTAACTTGAGCATCACTCCGTGGGTCATCCTATACCCCCTACGAGTGCAGCGAATAGCCCGCCAATTCTAGAGTAAGGACCCCTCGGTCTCAATGCCATGAGATGTGGGCCCGTTGCCCTCTAGAACCCGGCTATTCGAGCACTCCTCCCCGTGGTAATTCTAGTATAGAAAAGAAATACACACACACACAAACGGTGACATCGACCTCAACCCGGCGGTGCCCCAATAAAAGAATATACAAACTGGTAGAAACGACAGTCCACTTGTCGGACGCTCGTCCCGCAATAATGAATATACAAATGAATCAACACTGTACATCTACCATTGCACTATAGGCTATCCACTATGATAATCCATCCATAATATCAGTGAAACACAGAACATCAACATGAATATCATGTTCGTAAACCCGTCTGATTGTACACATAGCAACCAGTCGGATTATAACGCGCTATGATATTCACGGTCGTAGAAACAAATGCACTAAAAACTAAGAGTTTAATATTTCAATCGATTAAAACATTCCGTATTGGCGCCAAGTACAAACCAGTGTTGGCTATAGTGCCCTCAAGTCAATTATTGGATCGCAGGCACATGATTGCAATGATTGAGGAGGACCTATACCGGTAGAACAGTCTTACTCGAGATGATTGTAGGGTTCCTAGGCACTCTAGTGAGGTCTCCCAAGCCATCAACCATGGCAATTTCAAAAATTATGGTGCCTACAAACCCTAAACTACGGATCGATAACTAGATGTCTAGGCGAACAATGAACTAGTTAACAATTAACTAAGGGAATACGGAAATACAACCTTTGTAGATCCGGTCCTCCACCTCCACGGCTCCGCAACGAGGTCGTCTCCGCTGTCCAAATCAAATCCGGGCTCTAGGATCGGCTTCGTCGGAGAATGGGCAAGCTAGGTCGTCGATGTCCATGCTGAAGATGATCTACGTCGAAGCATCGCTAGATCAAGCTCACAACTTCACCAAGTCAAGAAACTTGTGAAGTAAACACACTCTGCTACTTGGCAAGAGGTAGAGGATGAAGAAATAGGAAGTGGGTTAACTTTAGAATTGGATTTCTCACTCAAAAATATCAATCACCATTGATGAGGTAAGCTTTTCTTCATGAAGTCAAGGAAGAAGAAGAAGAAAGCTTATCCAAAGTTATGATAAGTTTTTTTTTTAAAGAATAAGAAAAGAAAATGAATTCTTATCATAATTTTAACTAGAGTCAAGTGTAGAGAATGAATCATGGTTAGTGGGAATGGTTAGGGTTAAGGATGAGATAAGAATGGTTGACTTGAACAAAGCTTCATGAAGCTTCAACTAAAGAACAAAATTAGCCACCATTCTTTTTTCTTTTCTTTTATTCATTTATCAAAAATAAAAAGGATAATTAAATAAGATAAATGAATAATAAATAATAAACCCTAACCATTTCATTAACCAAGGTTTAATCTTTACACTTGAACCCTAGCATGACATGTATCATCAAACATGATACAATCAAGTGCACAAAAGTATATCGCATATACAATGCGCCCATCCGAGTGAGAAAATCCATCTTAAGTAAACCGATACTAGTTGATGCAAAGTAATATATCAAATATATAAATATGCATTAAATCATTAAATCAACACTTGATTCAATGACCCGGTTATGTCGCACACAACCGACTA
Source organism: Agapanthus africanus (assembly GCA_030015575.1). NCBI lineage: Eukaryota > Viridiplantae > Streptophyta > Magnoliopsida > Asparagales > Amaryllidaceae > Agapanthus > Agapanthus africanus. The sequence continues at coordinate 367,012,432 of CM057345.1, forward strand.
GTATACAATATATCGGCTTATCGAATCAACGCTTGAATCGATAACTAGGTTATATCGCATACAACCATTCGATATATTTATCGCGAGAATAGAATACGGTATCACATACACGCATTATTCTCGGTCCCGCACATATCTCATATGCGCTCCTATTTCGTTTCGCTTGAGCCAGGAAACCTCTGTGTAGGACTCTAAAGACTCGTCAATACGCCGGCAGCAGATGATGATCATATCAAGCATCCACAAGCCGCAAGCGGTCTGCTAAACGTAACGGCCACCCGGGTATTGAGCGATCTGAAGATCGACGAGCAAGCCCGCTCACACTCCAGTGAATCCGACCAGTAACACTACCGTACAGTCCGGTCTGATCGTCTGATATGTCGCATATCTCGCCTAGGGGTGGTAAACGTCAGACCCCAATAGCTCAATAAGTCGTGTCGATATGAGGTCTATAACTGTCCGAGAAACTACTGGTAACACTTACCAGTAAATCTCAGCAACCCTGGCCAGGGATTTCCTGTTATAGCCAATCGAACACAGCGCAACATCAACCCCCTATACCGGGAGAGACGAATCCCCTCCTATCGCTCATTGCCTCCATGTGACTCGGGACTGTACCCAAAAACCACCGTTTTGCACGCCCTCTTGGACGTGGTAAGATGGAAATCAAAGCACAGTGGGAACCACACAAGACTCTATGACGATCTCGGGTCAACAGACTACTCTGTACCAGTGTCACCAGAGAACTGCCATCTGACGTGAGGTATAATACCATCTGGGAGTTCTCGGCGAGTCCGTCCAGTGTACCCAGTCTGCACTGAGCACCCGTATATCTCCTCTGATGTCAAACACCGATGGATATGGGATCATCCATCGCCCATCTGTATGGGTCGAGAAGGTACACGCTAGTCTACTCTGGTATATCGATGCCCCGTCTCGATACACCCACGACTAGGGACTTTGAAGGATGTACTTATGGACTACCATGTCCCCACTAGTATGATCCGCATCATAGTCCAGGTAGTCAAGTACAGATCCTAAGGGCTTTACCAACATGTAACAGAGAGACAATCAGTATACACGTTAAGGTAAAGTGTAACCAGATAGCATACTATCATGTCGAGCAAGAAAGTCCTCCCTATATATGTCCCAGCATCCACTACAATATACATCCTATGTACAGTAATGGCCTCTAGGGCATACATATAACTAACAATCTCCCACTTGCACTAGGGCCATCTGTAGCAGTGGTTGCAGTATCTCATACTCAACCATCCCATGAAAGTCTCTCTCTGGGAACAGGCCTTTGTGAGTGGATCCGCTGTGTTGTCCTCTGAGTCTACTCTCCTAACCTCGATCTCCCTGGAGATCAACCATCTCCATGATCAAGTGATACTGCCATAGAATATGTCTGGATCACTGATGGGACCGGCGTTCCTTGGCATAAGCCACAACTCCATTGTCACACAATGGGAGGAACATAGTTCATCTCATGAACCAATATACACCCAAACAGCCTCTTTGGTAGTATCTTAAGTAGCGATGTATCGAGCCTTTATCGTCTAGTATGTCACGGTATCCAGCTTGGAACTCTTCCAACATACCGTCCCTTTACTGAGGGTAAAGACAATGCCTGTGACTGACACTCAGTCGTCTTTATCACCCTGGAACCATTCCAGTGATTCTCCCCAGGGTCGATTGATACCATCTCACTACAGCTAGTGAGTATCCTAACATCCAATTAGATCTATCTCATAGATCCAAAACCCAGGATTTAGGAGGTATCACTTTGATCCTATGTGGAGAATCATTGTGATAAGCGGAGATTGATCGACCGTAGCATAAGAAACTCCTTCCTTATCAAGAGTATGTCATCCACGTACTCTACGAGGATCGTCACCATACTCCCTACTACCTTTTTGTTTATACAAGGTTCATCTACCATTTTGATGATGTCAAACTCTTTGACTGCTACATCAAAATAGATGTTCCAACTCCGCGATGCCTGCTTTATTCTATAAAGCATCTTGCACACGTTTCCGCTGCTCCCACTGTCTACGAAGCCCTCTGGCTGTGTACTTATAGACACACTCTTCTAAATCATCATTTAGAAAAGCAGTCAAGACACCCAACCGCCAGATATCGTAGTTATGGTATGTAGCCGTGGCAAGTAGGATCTGGATGGACTTAAGCATAGTCACTTGAAAAGGTTTCATCATGATCCACGCCTGGTCAATGATGCAAACTTTTAACAAGTCTAGCTTTGAAAGTCTCAACTTTTCCATCTACACCAAGTAATCTTCTCAAGATATACTTGCTCCTGATGGGGATTTAACCCTTCAGATATAGCAACTAAAGTCCATACTTTGTTGGTGTATAAGGATTCCATCTCAGATCGCTAAACATCCAGCCATTCTTACAGAGTCTTACTCCTGATGGCCAGCTCGAAACTAGTTGGGTCATCATCTCATGATGCAATCCTCGCTCCCACTGTCATAGAGAAACCGAAGTATCTCTCTGGTGGGTGAGGAACCCTACTAGTTCGGCGGAGAGGCTGAGGTTCGTTGGAATCTACTGAATTCTTTGGTTCTATCAAATCATGTGCTGTAGTTTGTATAGCTGGAACATTTCCAGTTCTACATTACAGACCTTGCCTCGAGCTTGTCCGGATTTTGCTTTTAGACATAGGCCGGACAACCCCAAATCTTAACTAACTTAAGACATGGGCTCTTCCCTTTCTATATCGCATACGAAGCGGTAGGCAATTGATTTGATTTGAACCCTATTCAATAGGTATGCAACTTCTCAAGTGCATAACTCCCAAAAGGAAATAGGTAACTCAGCAGTACTCATCATAGAGCACACCATATCAAATAGGGTGTATCTGCTCCGCCCCGATATACCATCGTGCTATGGTGTATACGGAGGAGTAATGCTGAGAGAGAATCTCATTCCCCTTTAGAATGGTCCAGGAATTCCGTGCTCAAGTATTCTCCTCCTTGATCACATCAAAGGACATAATACTTATACCCTTATTGGTTCTCTACTTCTAACTTATATTCTGTGAATATCTCAAAAGGTTCGGACTTATGTTTCAACAGGAACATATGTCTGAATCTCGAGAGATTATCAGAGAATGTAATGAAGTACAAAGAACCGGTCTTGGCATATGTAGACAGGGGACCTTTATACATCAACATGTATCATCCTAAGAGTTCACTAACTCTTTCTCTGTTTCCAATAAACAGAGCTAGAGTCATCTTATCTTTGTGACATGACTGGCGAGTTTCACAAGATGTAAATTCAAACTGATTTAAATATACATCTTTATGTAACTCTAGCCAGTCGGGTCGTATTGATCTGACCTAGTCTACAATACCTCAAGAAGGATTTGTTCATTTCTGAACTCTTCCTCTTGTGTGTGTTCCATATATTAAGAACTGTAGTTTGATTTAGAACATCAATGCTTTTAGATAACGTGCCTGAACCGATCAACTTTTGATATAGGAAATGTTCAAAACATTATCCAACAATACAAAATTATATCGTTTCTTTACTAATAAAGAGACGGATACGATTTTGTATATCAGGTTCGGTATCTAATAACATTCGTTCAGAATCAATGTACTGTAATACAGGGTGATAGTGACCAACAGACTTGGCTGCAACACTTGCCCCGTTTTCTGCCTCATGAAACTTATCACCCGTTCTCAGTTCTCTACCTTTCTGTAGCCCTATGTAACAGATTACATATCTGGGATCCTGATCTGGTATCACATACCCAGGACGTAAAGGATACTGAGAAACAGTTCTTTGTAACGAACACACCCGAAGATGATGCATCAGCATGCACTCTCTTCGTTTGGGCGGCACGGGAATTCTGGTAATCCCCAATTTCCTGCTCTGTCTTATAACAATTATAAGTTGGAGCGGGACCAACGTTCCCCAGCTCAGTATAACAAGCGGGTTCGGTCAATAATCCGTATTATTATCTTGATTAAGGCGTGATATGGTCGCTACCTGGAGAGAGAGAAGAAAACACTCAGCGTGCGCTCTGTCAAGAATAGATTGGTTATTATTTTATCTAATCAGGATGGCTCCCACTGCTTTTTATCAAATCTTCCTTCAAACCCTAAAAGGAAAGACTAGCCGGGATTAATTACACACTACAAGTTCGCCAATCTTTCAGCCAGGCCAGTGTCGGTACTTTGAGGGAGGTCCCCCGTGCTTTCGCACGAACCTAATTACTGTAAACCTCGTTTTCCCAGAGGCGTAACCCCGTTGACACCTTTCTAGACACCTACTTGATCGGCTAATTGTAATGTATAAAACTCTCCCAGGAGTAACTCTTACTCGCAGCGGGTATCGGGATCCAACTATCTCATAGAAGGTATGCAATCTCATTGCAAATTTCAACACTTGAAATTCCCGATAATGTTTTGCCCCTAGCGTCCTATGACCTTGACAGAGGTCAACAAACCATAGGCTGCTAGTCAAGTTCAACCCGTCATTTCCTGATTGAAGTAAACCCACCCGCACGACCCTTGACAGAGGTCAACAAGGTCGCACGACTACCCTAAATCAATCACATCATATGCTTATGCAGATAAGCACTAATCAGCTACCGCACACTGCGCCTTGACAGAGGTCAACAAACGCAGCACGAATACTAACCAGTACATATCTGAAATGACGGAGGGCTACGACAGGTTTTTCTGAAAACCTATTGCGTAATGAACTTGATATCGTTGTAGGATCGAATGAATTTTGAAATGGAGTGTTTTTGAGGCTTTTCTAGTTTTGCTAAAGGAGTCACTCCCGGTGAAGGGATCGTCGGTCCTTTCCTCGTCGAATGAGGTGCGGGATATATCATATATATCACTGTACAAAGCAAAAACTCTTAAAAGCAATCAAAAGACAAACCGAGTGTGTAGCATCTGCCAGTTATTGCTAAAGGAGTCACTCCCGGTGAAGGGATCTCGGTCCTTTCCTCATCGAATAAGGTGCAGGATATATCACATATACCGCTGTGCAAAGCAAGAACTGTAGCTACATGTTTTATTTTGAAATTCGATTCTACAACATCTTTAGGTTTCTTTTATTTCATTAATCACATTAATGAAGTCCCATCATTTAAGTACCTAAACATCACAGATAGATATGACGTACACTTATGCCATCCGCATTCGCCTCGATGTCCCCTCGTGCACCGTTAGGTTAGGTAACTAACGACAGAGCAGGGCAGGGCTAGCGCGGGTGTAAAACATAAGTAACGTCTATATAATATATCATATATACTATATACTATATCTATCACAGAACATCACATGATCACATCACAGATATCGCAGCAGAAGAATCATATGAAATATTGGATATACTAGGACGTCCGTGTTTTCAATACGAGCCAGTATAAAACACGGATTCCATGGTCGTGATGAATAGCCAAACCCACACCCCTAGACCCATACGAGAGCGGCAAGCAACCCTACCAATTCTGGAGTTAGGAGACCCGAACTCGACTCCTCGAGTTGGTCTCCCACTGGACCCCAGAACCCGGTTACTTGTGCTCTCCTCCTTGGGTCTATCCTAGTGCGGAAAAGTAAATAATATACAACAGGTGACAACTCCCGCAACCTGGAAGCGCCCCAATAAAAGAATATTACATACAAGTTTTTACATGAATGAAAATGAAAAACACTCATCTCACATAAAAACCCCCGGCTATTCAAACACGATGATCCAATATAACATATCCAGCAACACATAACATCACATGTCATCAACGTAAGTAAATATGTCCATCCCAATTGTCGTTGACATATAGCAACGAAACCGGCGATATCACACATTACACTTACGGTCACAGAAAAGAAAGTGTAAAACTACAACAGTTGGAATCCGCAACCACCTCAGACATCGCATGCCTGACCAAATGAATTACTTAGACATCGTATGCCTAACAATTATAAACCCCGCATTTTAGTCTCAAAATCGAAAACACTTTTCAATATCAAGTCGGGTAATTCAACAAGATTCCCGAAAAAGTGATCGAATGCTCGTCGCAAACTTCAGTAGACGGCCGCACCCCCGATGCCGTCGACGAAGTGCACCAAGGCGGAACACCGCTGCCGCGAGCACCCGAACGGATGCTTTCGGCGACGGGGTTCTCCTACAGTCACTTGGTCGGGGCAATGGAGCGAGGCTGTCTATTAAGTTTACCCGGCGAGTATCCGCGTACGCTACGTGATTGCGACGGACTTTTGATCACATCAAAATTCCGTGGCAACCGATCAAGTGAGACTAAAGTGCTATGTTTATAACATTCATTTAGTTATCTCATAACTATTGTGAATTCCAATTATTGTATCCCATTCCGGATAAACAGAAAATGTTAAACTTTCCGATCGAACAATCGAACACCTAAGTTTTCCCGAAACTGATCAACACATGAAACAAGTCTAACAACATTCCGTTCATGCCTCAGTACCAACGGTCCAGCCGTAGAAGGGTCAAGCCAACGCCTCACATGTGGCACGCCGTACTGCCCCAAACCCGAAGGTTCAAAGGGCAGTTCAAGACGGTCACATAATCGAGTTAAGGTTTGTGTCTTCTAGAGGGACCATCGCGTTACTTGCACTACTTAGAACGTCGTCAAACTACGGAGAAATCCAACACTTGGAAATTTCCCGACAGGGGAAAAATTGGGTATTTATATCCGGTCGAACTTTTTAACATATTCTAGAATTTATCCGGAAAACCAAACAGACAAAATTTGATAAACCCGATCGAATCATCAAAGCTCCAAAACATCCCAGATTATTCAACACTTGAATAAATATTAAAAATAACCAGAGAAGTCAGCACAGAAACAAATGAATTACTGTGCAAAAATTAGTTGATGACGTCACATATCTGCCGCTCATCCGCCGCATTATCCACTATTATGCCGCGGATCCGCGCAGATGTTCACTGTTCATCAAAACATTTTTGTGCCGAAATTCTTATATTTCTCTGCTGGTTTTTCTACATATTTTTAATACTGAAAAATCACTGTTTTTAGAAAAAGTACAGAGAGCACATTTTGGAGTTGGTTTCGGGTTCGTTCCGGTTTCAAATTCCGTCTGGACTTCGCCTAAGGCTCTAGCCAGGCTCTGATACCACTGTAGGGTTCCTAGGCACTCTAGTGAGGTCTCCCAAGCCATCAACCATGGCAATTTCAAAAATTATGGTGCCTACAAACTCTAAACTACGGATCGATAACTAGATGTCTAGGCGAACAATGAACTAGTTAACAATTAACTAAGGGAATACGGAAATACAACCTTTGTAGATCCGGTCCTCCACCTCCACGGCTCCGCAACGAGGTCGTCTCCGCTGTCCAAATCAAATCCGGGCTCTAGGATCGGCTTCGTCGGAGAATGGGCAAGCTAGGTCGTCGATGTCCATGCCGAAGATGATCTACCTCGAAGCATCGCTAGATCAAGCTCACAACTTCACCAAGTCAAGAAACTTGTGAAGTAAACACACTCTGCTACTTGGTAAGGGGTAGAGGATGAAGAAATAGGAAGTGGGTTAACTTTAGAATTGGATTTCTCACTCAAAAATATCAATCACCATTGATGAGGTAAGCTTTTCTTCATGAAGTCAAGGAAGAAGAAGAAGAAAGCTTATCCAAAGTTATGATAAGTTTTTTTTTTAAAGAATAAGAAAAGAAAATGAATTCTTATCATAATTTTAACTAGAGTCAAGTGTAGAGAATGAATCATGGTTAGTGGGAATGGTTAGGGTTAAGGATGAGATAAGAATGGTTGACTTGAACAAAGCTTCATGAAGCTTCAACTAAAGAACAAAATTAGCCACCATTCTTTTTTCTTTTCTTTTATTCATTTATCAAAAATAAAAAGGATAATTAAATAAGATAAATGAATAATAAATAATAAACCCTAACCATTTCATTAACCAAGGTTTAATCTTTACACTTGAACCCTAGCATGACATGTATCATCAAACATGATACAATCAAGTGCACAAAAGTATATCGCATATACAATGCGCCCATCCGAGTGAGAAAATCCATCTTAAGTAAACCGATACTAGTTGATGCAAAGTAATATATCAAATATATAAATATGCATTAAATCATTAAATCAACACTTGATTCAATGACCCGGTTATGTCGCACACAACCGACTAGTATACAATATATCGGCTTATCGAATCAACGCTTGAATCGATAACTAGGTTATATCGCATACAACCATTCGATATATTTATCGCGAGAATAGAATACGGTATCACATACACGCATTATTCTCGGTCCCGCACATATCTCATATGCGCTCCTATTTCGTTTCGCTTGAGCCAGGAAACCTCTGTGTAGGACTCTAAAGACTCGTCAATACGCCGGCAGCAGATGATGATCATATCAAGCATCCACAAGCCGCAAGCGGTCTGCTAAACGTAACGGCCACCCGGGTATTGAGCGATCTGAAGATCGACGAGCAAGCCCGCTCACATTCCAGTGAATCCGACCAGTAACACTACCGTACAGTCCGGTCTGATCGTCTGATATGTCGCATATCTCGCCTAGGGGTGGTAAACGTCAGACCCCAATAGCTCAATAAGTCGTGTCGATATGAGGTCTATAACTGTCCGAGAAACTACTGGTAACACTTACCAGTAAATCTCAGCAACCCTGGCCAGGGATTTCCTGTTATAGCCAATCGAACACAGCGCAACATCAACCCCCTATACCGGGAGAGACGAATCCCCTCCTATCGCTCATTGCCTCCATGTGACTCGGGACTGTACCCAAAAACCACCGTTTTGCACGCCCTCTTGGACGTGGTAAGATGGAAATCAAAGCACAGTGGGAACCACACAAGACTCTATGACGATCTCGGGTCAACAGACTACTCTGTACCAGTGTCACCAGAGAACTGCCATCTGACGTGAGGTATAATACCATCTGGGAGTTCTCGGCGAGTCCGTCCAGTGTACCCAGTCTGCACTGAGCACCCGTATATCTCCTCTGATGTCAAACACCGATGGATATGGGATCATCCATCGCCCATCTGTATGGGTCGAGAAGGTACACGCTAGTCTACTCTGGTATATCGATGCCCCGTCTCGATACACCCACGACTAGGGATTTTGAAGGATGTACTTATGGACTACCATGTCCCCACTAGTATGATCCGCATCATAGTCCAGGTAGTCAAGTACAGATCCTAAGGGCTTTACCAACATGTAACAGAGAGACAATCAGTATACACGTTAAGGTAAAGTGTAACCAGATAGCATACTATCATGTCGAGCAAGAAAGTCCTCCCTATATATGTCCCAGCATCCATTACAATATACATCCTATGTACAGTAATGGCCTCTAGGGCATACATATAACTAACAATGATAGTATGCTATCTGGTTTGTCTTTATCACCGTGTACATGCTTCAGGTGACATTACAGATCACTATTACATATTGATAAAGCCTATAAGATTCTTGCTTGACTACCAGCAGTATGATGGCGATCATATACGTGAGAGTTGGGTGGTCTATAAGCACATCCTTAATGTAACATTTTGGAAAATTATAAACATTAATTTATAATTTTAAATATGAATTTAACAAGTTTACAAAAATGATATTGCTTATGAAATTGGGTATCGGAATTATATCCGAAAATGGTAGTTATTTCGATAAATATGAATAAAAGTGTGTGATATCATAAAAATGTTATTTTTAATTATTTTACATTAAGCTAATGATATTTAGGTGATAGACTAAATATCTCATATCTTTTATTTTACATGGATTTAAATTGTAAAATGGATTTAAATTGTAATATGAAAGGTTTTGATATTTTGATAATTCTTTTATTGATTAATATATCTTAACCTAGGCTAGACCCTCACCCTCAACACACCCTCACCATGCTCACATCTCTCCACCTCATGTTAAAACACTCACACAACCACTTCATAAATCCTCCACCTCCTTCTTCCACCATGACACTTCCACCTCTCAACCCTCCACCTCATGCTCTCTCTACACAACACAACACATAGGAATCCCTTTAGCATTCTCAAACTGAACACCATTAATTCTCTAACTCCAACAAAAATGTTCTAAGTGTCCATATCATCCAAAGGGTAAAGCCATGATTTCTTTCATGAATATTGTTCACATCTTCATGCTTGAGCCAATACAAACCGTTGATGCTCCCATAAACACTTCTTGAGCTGGTGTTCTCTTGTGAATCATCTCCATAGGTATATCTCATAATCCTTTCAACTTTTATTCTATTCCATATCTGTTTTTAGTGTGTAGTGTTAGAAAATTGGGTTTTTTTGTGATATTTAGCCTACTAAAATTGAATCTGGAACAACTAGGTTTAACCACTAGAAAAACTAACAATAACAATAGTATCATAAGACCACTAGGAGACTTTACTCAAAGCCCGAGACCCCATCTCCATGTTTTGGCTAGCGAGAACTCAAATTCTCCTGATGTCGCCGGATTTTTGGTTAGGGTTGATGTTGGTTTTTCTTCTGTAGATCTATTAGGGTATTTTATAAGCTATAGAATTGTTTGATTTGTTTTAATATGCATACAGAGAAATCTGGGAATGTTTTAGAAAAGGTTTTATCAAGTTTCCGATATTCTGATACGGGGTTTTCGTATTCTGTACTGCGATTGAAACGTTAACGTTTGTACGTTGACAACAGGGATATATTGTCGTTTTTGGGTTAAGTATGCTGTAGGTTCTAATCTATGGGTGCCTATCTCGTTGTTTTGAGTTTTGATATGATATTTATGTCGATATGATATAACTACGATAATAGATACGATCACGAAGGTTTCCGAGATGGAGTTGACGGACATAGCAATCGTGGAATCTACGACCTCGACAAGTTGGTGAGTAGATTTACATCTACGGGGGAAGTCGGGTGGATGGCATATAGCACCCCCGCAACCTTATAAATAGTAGTATGATATATAGTTAGTTTTAGTATTTATTCAAGTTATTGATATTGGAGTTAATTTGCATCTAGCATGATATTCATTTGCATGTAGTTTATTTATGGTTTGATAAATTAGTACAAAGGATCATTCCGTACTAGAGATGATTTAGATATAGTGATAATGTGAGGTATTGTACGAGGAATTATACCGTATTGGTGATGATAAGATTCGTATGCCGAATAACGGCCAAGTTTGCTTTAGACTCGTAAAATAATGTTTCATTTCGTTTTAAAACGTAATACTTGAGTGAACTGTACTCTTTTAAAAACTAACGATCCGTTTCCCTTTTTGATGATAAAAGACAAGGATGTGATGCCAATTTCCAAAACAAATGTCCATTTTCAACCCAAGGCAACTTCCTAATTTCAACTCCAACGTTTCGTTTCGTTTCATTTTCAAAGATAATGGTATAGCTCATAGCAAGTAGTTACAATTATTAGTTACGAATAGATTTACTTTACATATTCGCGTTATAATTATCGATGTTATACGTTTCCGTAATACGAACACTCTGATAGAACACTGCACAACTACTAATGAGTACTATGCTGCATAAGCACGTATACATATGTTACGCTATGCCTCATTGGTACTTCCATGTCACTGTAGGACCGTTATGTTATGTAATGCGTATGTAGATGTTGATATGAGTAGGCAATTACAATTTTATAACACTTGCACAAATACTAATAATTGCCATGCTGCACGAGTACATACGCGTATGTTACACTACACATCATTAGTAGTGCCATGACATAGTAGAATTGATATCTTTGTGCCTGTATGATTTATTTATGCAGTCTTCCTTTATTTCCTGTTGCGTATTGCGAATACCAGTACTATGGATGTTCATATTTGATTCTTATTGGTTTTCTAGAGGTTTTACTCTTGATGATATATATCAGTGGTATGGGACGCTGTTATATATGTATATATATAATATATCATCAGAATGATCTATGTAAGTATTATCATTCTTTACTTGATGTTTCTGTTGGATATAGTGCCCTCAAAGTCAATTATTGGATCCCAGGCACGTGATTGCAATGATTGAGGGAGGACCTATACCGGTAGGACAGTCTTACACGAGATGATAATATGCTATCTGGTCTGCCTTTATCATCGTGTACATGCTTTAGGTGATAATACAGATCACTATTACACGTTGATAGCGCCCATAGGATTCTTGCTTGACTGCTAGCAGTATGATGGCGATCATATACATGAGACCTGGGGTCTATAAGCACATCCTTAAAAGGTCCTTAGTCGAGGGAGTTTCGAGACAGGGCATCGATACTCCAGAGTAGACTAGTGTTTACGAATCGAGACCCCGGCGAGGGGCGGTGGCTGGTCCTACAAGCCATTGGTGTCAGTTGGTTCACCTAAGACGTATACAGGTGCTTATTGGGTTATGAGTACACCGGACGGACCCGCCGGGAACATGCTAGTTGGTGTTATACCTATCGTCAGATAGCAGTTCCCTGGTGACATGTATACATGTTAGTCTATCGACCTGAGATCGTCATTTGTCTCGTGTGAGTTCCCACTGTGCTTTGATTACTACCCTACCATGGCTCAATGGAGTCGTGCAAACAGGTTTTAGTTGGGTACAGTCCCGAGCCACATGGAGGCAGTGAGCGGATCGGCAGGGGATCCGTCTCTCCCGGTATTGGGGGTGAGATCGCGCTGTGTCTAGAGAGCCATTACACGAAGTCCTTGGCCAAGACAAGTGAGATTTACTGGTAGGTATTCTAATAATATCTCAGGGTGTTCTGGGCTACACTCCTACACAACTTATACTGCTATTTGGGGTCTGACGTTTACCAGCCCCCCAGGCCCGATATGCGATACTCATAGACAAATGGACCGGACTGTACGGATATTGTCACTGACAGGCTTAGTAGGGTTTCAGGATGAGTCGCTCATCAGCCTCCCTTTTGGTCAATACAAGGGTAGCCGTTACATACAGCTAGTACCACTGACGTGCTTATGGTTAAACCCACTGCTAGCGTATTGACGAGTCTTTAGAGTCCCCCGCTGAAAGTTTCCCAAGTTCGGGCGAAACGTTGTAGAGCACGTATGGTTATATGGCAGGGTTCGATCATATACGCGCACCTTGTGGACGGATCATGATCGGACAGATCATACTAGTGGGTTTTGGTTTAAGCCAGATCCTAGTATTAGATTTGTTGGATTACTTTAGTCTCATCACATTCGTATTTAGTCGGAATGCGGATGCAGGTATGTATATACAGGTGAGGGGTATTCTTGTGATCCGTCACGAGTTTATTTTAGATGATGTCGTTCTTTTTATTGTCATAAACATTTCGGTCAACGTTTATTTTGGTGGAAATTGTGAGTGGATTTCATCATGAGGAGCAATTAATGTGGCATATGCAATCTAGTGACTCATGGTCTCTTTTTTTTATAGCCATGTCATGTTAATTGATGGATTATTGTGTTGAGATGAGAGTTGGAGAGAGAAAGGGCAGCCATATGAGTGGTGCTAGCTCTTGGGATTATTATCAGTGCTCTCATTTTTCATCTCAACACAATAGAAAAGAAAAACTCTTCTTTTTCTTCTTCCTCTAGCTCATAACTTCCACCAATGGCATCATCTTCAACCTCCATCCATACACTCTCATGTGTTAAGAATCAATGGATGCTTGAGACAAAGTTATCACATACATTCTCTACTTCACCTTGGACATGTCGGCTAGCAAACTTCATGTCCGAGTTGCTCCAGTTTGAAGAGAGAGCCCGTAAAAAGACTTCTTGATGTGGTGCCCTTTTCGACGAGGAGACCGGAGATCGAGCGAGATCGGAGATGCCGCGAGGAGCTAGGGATGGTGGCTAAAGACCGAAGGACACGGATCGATCGGTATAGCCTTTCTATCATCTTCGTAGTTAGCGAGTTTAGTGTTAATGGTTCGATCCGGGTGAAAGACTACGATAACGCTGGTTTAGTAAAAAGTTTTTGTTCCGCATTTGGCCTCGGATTGACGGCCGGGGTGCTACCGTAGACTTACATGGTATCAGAGCCACGCCATTAACACATACTAGCTTGTTCTAACATGTTTAAAAGCTCGATCGAACAAAATTTCCGAAACCGCATTTTCAAGTTCAAAGTTTCTGTCGAATTTTTTTTGTGGTCTAAAAATTATTTTGGGTACGTCAGGAAATCAGGCAGGCTTTTTTAAGACCACTGTAGAAATTTTGTAGAATGATTCTACAGTAACGCCTCGGAACCGCGGCCATACCGACGTTTTGGCCGCGGTTCCGCCGCAGTTATGTGGCTTCATTGAACATTTTTTCTTGTAGTGGCCTTTTGTGTGGAAATGTGGTTTTTGGAATATTTATTTTTGGCCCAGATTATTTTGAGTGCTGGATTTGTACTTGGGGCCCACTCCGGGAAATTTTGTAAAATTTTAAATAAGTTAGTTCACTGTGCTTACATTATATCTACGACCGTGAATGTCACTCGAGCGGTAAATCTCGTCTAATTGCTATAGCTCTTTTAGACGGATTTGCGAAAGTGACATTCACATTGATGTTCTGTATTGTGCTGTGATGTTGCGGATTTGTCGTGGTGGATAACTTGATGCAATGTTAGTGCATTTTGGATATATTTGTACATTTGATATCGCGGGGTGAGCGTCCGATATGTGGACTGCCGTCACTGCCTGTTTGTATATTATTCTTTTGGGGCACGACCGGGTTGAGGTCAATGTACCCGTTGTACATATTTTATTTTCTTTACTAGGATTACCCCGCGGTGGAGTGCACGGATAGCCGGATTCTAGAGGGCAACGGGCCCGCATCTCATGGCTTTGAGATGGAGGGGGCTTCACTCTAGAATTGGCGGGCTATTCGCCGCACTCGTAGGGGGTATAGGTTGACCCAGGAGGGATGCTCATGTTACCGGATTTCGTGAAGTGCTTGGTGGCCCATTCACTTTGCTGAAGGGGGCTGCCTCTCTTCTGGTTTTGGCGGGTAACTTGCCGCATCCGTAGGGCTCTAGGTTTTCATTGCACAGGCTATCCACACGACCAGGGGAATGTCGGGTTTTACTTGCGGCTCAAAGGAAACCCGGGGCTCCCAGATATCTGTATTGTTCTGTGAAACTTATTACTTTTCTGTGATGTTGCATTTATCACGCCTGGAGCGATTATTATATATTAATATATATATATATATACTAGTAGATGTTGTATATGTTTTACACCCGCGCTAGTCCAGTCCCCGCTCTGTCGTTAGTTAAGTAACCTAACGGGTGATGACGGGACCCAGTGGCGAATGCGGATGGTATATACATAAATTTTATTCTCGTTCTTTTCTGGTGTGATTAATTGATGGGACTGCGTTGATTCAGATCAATGCAAGGAAAACAAACCTATTCGATGTTGTTGGAACAATTTTCAAAAAGCTGTTATTACAAAGGCGTTCTCTTTTGTTTTGCACAGAGGTATTCAATTTGGAATATCCAGCACCTCATTCGACGAGGCAAGGGCCGAGATCCCTTCATCGGAAGTGACCCCTTGGGAAGAAGTTTGCGTCAGGGTAATAACTTCACTATAGTTGATTACTTTTTTCTTTGCATCGCGGTATTCAGTTTAGAATATCCTGCACCTTATTCTACGGGGAAAGAGCCGAGATCCCTTCACCGGGAGTGACCTCTTTACAAAGGTTTTCGCCACTATATTTTTGTAGAAAGCTATCCGGTTCCTTCAATGATATCAAGTTCATTACGTTAAAAGTTTTTCGTCAAAAACCATTCGTAGCCCTCCGTCATTTCAGACGGGTAGCACTTAGTATTCATGCTATGTTTGTTGACCTTCGTCAAGGTATGGTGTATGGTAGCTGCTTGTTAACTTTCTGTTGCATAGATAGATGCGTTGGTTTGGGACAGTCGTACAGCCTTATTGACCTTCGTCGAGGGCTTGTACGGGTGGGTTCAAATTAATCTGGACAATGACGAGTAGAACTTGACATGTGACTTATGATTTATTGACCTTCATCAAGGTCATAAGAGCATGGGGTAAAAATCACATCGGGAGTTTCAAACATACAGGAAACTTGCCAGGCATGCGCATACCTTCTGGAGTGTGATAACGTGAGTGGATTCCATCACGTTATCAAGCGATGATAGTTGGATCCCGATTCCCACTGATGAGTTGGTTTACTCCTCGGGTGATCCCGACTAATTCTTCTTTCAGGTTTGGAGGAGAATTTGAGGTTACAGTGGGAGGTTTCCTGATTAGATAAAGTGATTGACCATTCTGATTTGAGTGCATGCAGAGTGTTTCTTTTCTCTCTCTCTTTGGCAGTGACCATGGCCCGACCCTAGACTATGACTCGATGAACAAGTTAACCGAACTTTCTTAAAACACTGGCTTTTGGATTGTCTTAGTTGCATACATCATTGCCACTCTTTCTTTTACCCTTTGCATTTCTACAGAACACCTTGTATCACTACGAATATCCACTTCCATTGGATAAATCCATCGTATGGTTATATACGAACTCAAAGGAACTTGTTACAGATTCGAGGATGGATTCTGGTTCTGGAGAGAATGAATAAGATTATTCAGTTGTCTTTTCCCTTTACCTTCTCTCAGGTTATGAGGGCTCCTAGGATTAGGAGCGAGTACACCTATTACGCTTATTGGATAGTTTTCTTCCAAACCATAGGCAGGTGCCGAAAGGTAGGGAATGAAGAAAACCAATTAACCTAAGTGTGGTGTACAAAAGGTAATAAGTAAAGAAAAATAAAGGGATTAAAAAGAGGGCAAAGTAAATTGCAACTGCTATCATTCACGACCAAACCAAGTATTTCATCGCCACTCCTATTTCACCTTTGTATTTCTCCAGAACACCCTGTATCACTATAAACATCCAATTCCATTGGATAAATCTATCGTATGGTTATATACGAACCCGAAGGAACTTGTTCCAGTTCGGGGATGGATTCTGGTTCAGGAGAAATAGAATAAGGATTATTCAGTTGTCTTTTATCTTTACCTTCTATCAGGTTGCGAGTACTCCTAAATTTAGGATATTACACCTATTACGCTTATTGGATAGTCTTCTTCCAAACTATAGGCTGGTGTCAAACGGTAGGGAAGGAAGAAAACCATTTAGCCTAAAGGTGGTGTACATGAGGTAATGACTAAAGACATATAAAGGGATTTGGAGAGATGGCAAAGAAGTATACGGTTACAGTCGTGAATCTGATAATGGAATAGGCATTACTAGGAATACCCGGATACCCCTTCGAAACATTTTCATGTTTCAAATTCACTGTGTGTTGTTAAAGGAAAACTGATTTCCCAATTAGGTCCTTACTCCAGGGTATGTATTTACCAGATATGCTTCTCACATCTGTATTGTTTTACAGATGATGAGTGGGAGTAAGTTATTGGAAATTAGGTGATCATCCTCATTATATCGGAATTCGTTGTAATTGGTGATATTTGAGGAAATCGCCTGGGTTTTTGCCGGACGGCAAATATTTGGCTTTGAAAATGCACCAATTTCAAACTGATATATCTGTACGTTTATTTAATAATGTGAGATATAACTTTTTGAAATTATGTCCATGACATTTACCTATATCAGTTGATGGTTAGGTAAGGAGCATTCAACAGCGATGTAATTCTTCATAACCATAGTACAGTTTTCAACCTACGACGCACAGGGTTTGAGTTATTCAACTCAGAGGACTTATACAAAGCATTGTATATTGTCCAGTGTCCATTAGGACAGAGGGGTTGGTCCTCGTACTATATTCTGTTACTTGTGACTTCTCTAGTTCTTAGACAAGTGTTTCGTAGAAATACAAGGTCTATGTTTTGAGAAGTTATAGGTACAAGAATAAAGTAGAGAACCACGTGATGCAAGCATCAGTATTCTTCTAGGTGATCGAAGATGTAGATACTTGTGTTTGGTATTCAGTCGATAGTACTGATTTTGAGAACTTGCTTCTCTTTCAGGTTTCTCATAATTGGATGCATTCTTAAGTTGAGTAATGTTGATCGGCCTCTCTCCATTTAGTAGACATGCACTGGAGACAGCTGCATGATTTGAATCTGGTTCCAATTAAATCAGTGCCTCTGTTTCTATATTGTATATAGAGTGGATCATATCTTAACGTTGTTAAGGTATATGGAGTTGTCCGGCTTATATTTAAAACCAGACTCTGGATAACTCAAGGCATGTTTCCGTAATGGCAGTTTGTGGGTTATCCCAGGCTGTGACGAGGGATAGCTTTCTACCATCTGGAAGATCAATAGTGATATTGTTCTTGACTCACCACAGTTTTAGTAAAATGGACTTTTTCAGAAAACAATAGTGAGAGTATGGTAGAATTGGAAGCGATTCCAGAACCACAGATGATTACTGAAAATTTAATAGGACCAAAAGATTCAATCAGATTTGACATTCCATTAGCCACTCCGCACATATGGAGGGTAACCTCAAGCGCCCGAGAGGTACTTCGGTATTCTCAAAGACGGTGACAGGGAAGTTCTTGTTTACCCAGACTTGCCATTACTGCTGTTCTAGACTATGAGACCCGGCAGGAGGATGAGTATAGCGTCGTTCTAAACTAGCTTTAGAAGTGCACGTGTATATGACTCTGCCAGAGGGTTGTCGTAATCATTGGGAGCAGCGGAAGCATAGTGGACAAGAAGCTTGTGTCTATTTATAGACTAAAGCAGATATAGCGGAGATAGATCGTCTATTTTTGATGTGACAGTTATAGGTTATGACTTCATCAGTATAAAGGATGGATCTGTTAAGAAGATAGTAGGATGTGATGTCCTGGTATTTGGATGACATACACATAGTAGGAAGTGCAATTCCTATACTACGATTGGGTATACTAAGGTTGTCACACAGTGGATTCTCCATATAGGTTATGGATATAATATCAGGCATTCTGGTTACTAGATCTATGGTTTTAGATCTAGATTTGGGTAGTTTCCCAATCTGGGTATTTAGACAGTATTCTAAAGGTATTTTAGAACAGACGACTCCTGGCATGGTAGTGTACCTGCAGGTGATGGAGTCACCCTCTCTAAAGGTGTCTTACAGACTAAAGGCGAGAGGGATGTACATGATTGGAATATCACTTGCTTATGCAATTGAGTCAATCGTGAGATGTCAAGTACCACACCAAATGTTGTTTTTGCACTGGCTGCAATAAATTGAGATATTAATCCAATCCTGGAAAAACGTTCGGAAGCAGTTTTAGAACATAAGTCGATGTTCTAGGGATTTGATAACGACAGCCTCCTTCGGGATACAGTTATCATTCCAGGCTTCCAAAGTGACCTGGATGACAGAGTGATTGTCAGAGTTATAGTTTTCCCTCTGACGAGGGGCAGTAGTTTGGACAGATGGTCCAAACAGATACTGAGGGAGGCATGGCGCAGAATACTGATTAAATTCAGTTGACCATACAGTCTAAGAAGTTTGCTGGATTTGGAGTTCATTTGTGAATTGGGTTCCATCAGATATCCAGACATATTCTAAGACAGGCATTGCTCATTTCGGGAGATGGCTTTCTCCGCGAACTTGAGATAAAGAGAGATATAGAAAGAAATATCAGAGCGGATCCACACACTGAGGCTATTTCTCGAAAGCGATAGTTTTAAAAACGAGCTTTGTGAAACTGATTAGTAGAGGAGTTGGGTGTTCGGTATTATACGGGCTGTGAGTATGCGACATCGCAATAATTGGCCTTAAGTGCAAGTGGGAAATTGTTGGATATAGTGCCCTCAAAGTAAATTATTGGATCGCAGGCACGTGATTGCAATGATTGAGGGAGGACATATACCGGTAGGACAGTCTTACACGAGATGATAGTATGCTATCTGGTTTGCCTTTATCATCGTGTACATGCTTTAGGTGATATTACAGATGACTATTACACATTGATAGAGCCCGTAGGATTCTTTCTTGACTGCCAGCAGTATGATGGCGATCATATACGTGAGAGCTGGGGTCTATAAGCACATCCTTAAAAGGTCCCTAGTCGTCGGAGTTTCGAGACAGGGCATCGATACTCCAGAGTAGACTAGTGTATATGGATCGAGACCCCGAAGAGGGGCGGTGGCTGGTCTCACAAGCCATTGGTGTCAGTTGGTTCACCTAAGACGTATACAGGTGCTCATTGGGTTATGAGTACACCGGATGGACCCGCCGGGAACATGCTAGTTGGTGTTATACCTATCGTCAGATAGCAGTTCCCTGGTGACATGTGTATAGGTTAGTCTATCGACCTGAGATCGTCATTTTTCTCGTGTGAGTTTCCACTGTGCTTTGATTACTACCCTACCACGGCTCAAAGGAGTCGTGCAAATAGGTTTTAGTTGGGTATAGTCTCGAGCCACATGGAGGCAATGAGCAGATCGGCAGGGGATTCGTCTCTCCCGGTATTGGGGGTGAGATCGCGCTGTGTCTGGAAAGCCATTACACGAAGTCCTTGGCCAAGGCAAGTGAGATTTACTAGTAGGTATTTCAGTACTATCTCAGGGTGTTCTGGGCTACACTCCGACACGACTTATACCGTTATTGGGGGTTTGACGTTTACCAGCCCACTAGGCCCGATATGCGATACTCATAGACGAACGAACCGGACTGTACGGATATTGTCACTAATAGGCTCAGTAGGGTTTCAGGATGAGTTCGCTCATCAGCCTCCTTTTTGGTCAATACATGGGTAGCCGTTACGTACAACTAGTACCACTGACGTGCTTGTGGTTAAACCCACTGCCAGCGTATTGACGAGTCATTAGAGTCCCTCACTGAAATTTTCCCAAGTTCGGGCAAAACGTTGTAGAATCCGTATGGTTTTATGGCAGGGTTCAATCATATACGTGCACTTATGCACGGATCATGATCGGACGGATCATACTAGTGGGCTTTGGTTTAAGTCGGATCCTAGCATCAAGTTTGTTGGATTACTTTAGTCTCATCGCATTCGCATTCAGTCGGAATGCGGATGCAGGTATGTATATACAGGTGAGGGGTATTCTTGTGATCCGTCACGAGTTTACTTTAGATGATGTCGTTCTTTTTATTGTCATAAACATTTGGGTTAATGTTTATTTTGGTGGAAATTGTGAGCGGATTTCATCATGAGGAGCAATTAATGTGGCATGTGCAATCTAGTGACTCATGGTCTCTTTTTTTGTAGCCATGTCATGTTAATTGATGGATTATTGTGTTGAAATGAGAGGTGGAGAGAGAGGGCAGCCATATGAGTGGTGCTAGCTCTTGGGATTATTATGAGTGCTCTCATTTTTCATCTTAACACAATAGAAAAGAAAATCTCTTCTTCTTCTTCCTCTAGCTCATAACTTCCACCAATGGCATCATCTTCAACCTCCATCCATATACTCTCATGTGTTGAGAATCAATGGATGCTTGAGACAAAATTATCGCATACATTCTCTACTTCACCTTAGACATGTCGGCTAGCAATCTTCATGTCCGAGTTGCTTCAGTTTGAAGAGGGAGCCCGTAAAAAGACTTCTTGATGTGGTGCGCTTTTCAACGAGGAGACCGGAGATCGAGCGAGATCGGAGATGCCGCGAGGAGCTAGGGTTGGTGGCTAAAGACCGAAGGACATGGATCGATCGGTATAGCCTTTCTATCATCTTTGTAGTTAGCTAGTTTAGTGTTAATGGTTCGATCCAGGTGAAAGACTACGATAGCGTCGGTTTAGTAAAAAAAATTTATTCCGCATTTGGTCTCGGATTGACGCCCGGGGCACTACCGTAGACTTACAGTTTCTGGATATGATGAGTTGACGTCCACCATGAGCTTGATGTTTTTTGATTGTTTTATTTCGAACCGAGTGGGGGGTTATACGGTTTCGGACTTGCTACTGTAAGTCTATATTACCCACCCCGGTACTTACGGGGAGGCGGAAAGAGTAAAAAATCGAATTTTTATCACAAGGTAACATAGACATACCATGAAGGATCTTTGCTAAACATGAACTAACAAACTATCTACAAGTTCTAACTACTAGGTTAGAAAGTTATACCTAGTTGTTGAACTCTTTCTCTTCTTGTTGTGGTCCTCCTTGATGTGAGCTCCTTGGAGTGGTGTAGATGGGTCCTCCTCATTGTCATCTCTAGGTCAAAGAACGATCCACCCGAAGGCCTCTACCTTGAGCTCCTACGTCAACAATGAAGTAACTAGAGTGCTTGGCTTGCTACACTAGGAACCCTAGAGTGAGTAAGGAAGTATTTTGGTGGTTTAGTCTCAAAGTTTTGATTTTCAACACATGAAACACTTAAGCTTTTGAGAGAGAGGAAGAAGGAGAGCAAACCATGAGAGAGAAAACTTATGAGAGAATGAGAGAACCAAGCTCTCATATGATAAAAATATGACGATAATAATAATAATAATTAAGTAAATTGTGATGGTGAATTGATTTGACCACTATCATTTCATATTTAATTCTAAGCTTGCTTCAAGAAGCATCTTATGCTTAACAAAAACAAAAAGAAAAATATCAAGGTCAAAGTAAGTCAACAAGTCAAATGGTCAAACCAATTCTAATCATGATAGAATTATACTTAATTAATATTATTAATCATATTTCTCGTTCTCATTAGGGTTTTGATCAAGTCAATGGTCAAAAACCCTAATGAAGTGTCTCCCTCTCCGCCTCTGTCAACTGTACGTACGTACCCGCATTCGTGTTCCGAAGAAACATGAATACAATGAGACAAGACCAATCCTAAAACAAATACTAAGATCTGGCTTAAACAAAAGTCCACTAGTAATAACTGCCTGGATACCAAACGTGCACAAGTGCGCGTATGTGAACGAACCCCGTCGTAAAACCTTACGACCTCTACTCTGTTTTGCCCAAAGGTGAACAACTCTCTGTGTGGGACTTTAAAGACTCGACACTATGCTGGCAGTGGGTTTAACCACAGGCCGCAAGCGGTACTAGCAATACGTAACGGTCCCCAGTTAGATGCCGATAAGAAGACCGATGAGGTGAACCCATCCGAACTCCTACTGAGCCTGAATGTGACAATCTCCGTACAATCCTGTCTATTCGTCTATAAGTATCGCATGTCGGGCCTAGGGGGACGATAAACGTCAGTCCCCTAATAGCAGTACAAGTCGTTTCGGAGTGTAGTCCAGAACACCTTAAGAAACTACTGGAAACACTACTAGTAAATCTCGCTTGCCCTGGCCAGGGACTTTGTGTAATAGCTCTCCTAGACACAGCGCGATATCAACTCCCAATACCGGGAGAGACGAATTCTGTCTAACGGTCACTGCCTCCAAGTGTTTCGGGACTGCACCCAACTACTGTTAGTGTATATGCCCTAGGGGCCATTATTGTATCATACTAGTTTGTATATTACTTAATGGAAGCTTGGGATATTCACATGTATATAACAGTCTTGCTAAACATGGTAGTATGCTACTTGGTTTTTCTATCTTAATATGTGAGTCTACGTATTGATAGAGCTCTTAGCATCTTGCTTGACTACCAGCGTTGTGATAGCAGCCACACTAGTGGGGGCTGGGTAGTCTACAAGCACATCCTTATTCAGGTCCCTAGTCGTTGGATTATCGAGGCAGGGCATCGATACTCCGGAGTAGACTAGTGTGTACGCTTCTCATCCCAGTTGGGGAGATGGTCTGTCCCACAGCCGTCAGTACGTCGTACTAGAGATAGTATGCAGGTGCTCGTTGGGTTACGGGTACACCGGACAGGACTCACAGGGAACTGTTGGATGGTTTTATACCAGTCGTCAGTGAACAGTTCCCAGGTGACATGAATACAGCATAGTCCGCAGACTTGACACTGCTGCTTCGCCTCTAGTGTGTCCCACTGTTCTTAGATTGCTACCCTACCACGGCTCAAAGGAGTCGTGCAAACAGGTAGCAGTTGGGTGCAGTCCCGAGCACTTGGAGGCAGTGGCGGTTAGACAGGATTCGTCTCTCCCGGTATTGGGGGTTGATATCGCGCTGTGTAAGAGAGCCATTATGCAAAGTCCCTGGCCAGGGCAAGAGAGATTTGCTGGTAGGTTCCAGTAGTTTCTCAGGGTATAATGGGCTTCGCTCCGACACGACTTATACCGCTATTAGGGGACTGACGCTTGCTGCCCCCTAGGCCCGATATGCGATAGTCTTAGACGAACGGACCAGACTGTACGGAGATTGTCACATCAGACTCAGTAGGAGTTCGGATGGGTTTCCTCATTGGCCTTCTTATCGACATCTACCTGGGGACCGTTACGTACAGCTAGTGCCGCTTGCGGTCTGTGGTTAAACCTACTGCCAGCGTAGTAGTCGAGTCTCTAGAGTCCCACGCAGAGAGTTTCCCTACTCCAGGCGAAACGATATAGAGGTCGTATGGTTTTACGACAAGGGTTCGGACGCATACGTGTGTTTACGCACGTACGACTTTCGGACAGTTTTTACTAGTCGTCTTTGGTTTAAGCCAGTTACTAGTATCCGGTTATTGGATTTATACAGTCTAAAGTTTTTCCGTGTTTTCACGGATAGGAGGGGCGTTCTCGTAATTGCGCGAGAAGCTTCTAGAAGATGGTGACTAAGGAGGTTTAAGTGGCATATACATTGAATGAGATTAGTGAGTCATATGAATGATTCATCCATGTCATTAATGCTTCATAATTGCTTAATGACTCATGGAGATGAATCACCACAAGATATTTATCAAGCATGGTTGTAAATCATTTTCTTTTCTTTTCTTGATAAAATAAAATGCTTGATATATATTATGATAACTCATTTTCTCTTCTCATTATTATGTTCATCTTCTCTCTCCTCAAGCTCTCTCTCTTCAAACCCTAATCCTCCCCTCTCATGTTAGTTATGTATATGCCCTAGAGGCCATTGTTGTACATATGATGTATATTATAATGGATGCTTGGTTATATATAGAGATGACTTTCTTGCTCGTCATGATAGTATGCTATTTGGTTTCACTTTATCTTAACATGTTGACTTGTATTGGTTTACTGTTTTACTCTCACATGTTGATAAAGCCCTTAGGATCTGTACTCGACTACTGGGACTATGATGAGATCATACTAGTGGGGCCGCGGTAGTCGATGAGTACATCCTATAACTGTTCCTAGTCGAGGGTATATCGAGACAGGGCATCGATACACCAGAGTAGACTAGCGTATACGCATCTTGACCCATATGATGGGCGATGGATGATCCCATATCCATCGGTGTTAGACATCAGAGATGGTGTACGGGTGCTCAGTGGAGACTGGGTACACTGGACGGACTCGCCGAGAACTCCCAGATGGTGATATACCACACGTCAGATGGCAGTTCTCCGGTGACACAGGTACAGGGTAGTCTGAAGACCCGAGATCGTCATAGAGTCTTGTGTGATTCCCACTGTGCTTTGATTTCCACCTTACCACGTCCTAGAGGGCGTGCAAAACGGTGGCTTTTGGGTACAGTCCCGAATCACATGGAGGCAATGAGCGATAGGAGGGGATTCGTCTCTCCCGGTATAGGGAGTTGATGTTGTGCTGTGTTCGATTGGCTATAACTGGAAGTCCCTGGCCAGGGCTGATATAGAGATTTACTGGTAAGTGTTACTAGTAGTTTCTCGACCCGTTATGAGCCATACATCGACACGACTTATCGGTTACTGGGGTCTGACGTATACCACCCCTAGACTTGATATGCGACATATCAGACGAACAGACCGGACTGCACGGGAGTGTTACTGATTGAATTCACAGGAGAACGCACATGCTAGCTTGTTGATCTTCTGATCGCTCAATACCTGGGTGGCTGTTACGTTTAGCTGACCGCTTGCAGCTTGTGGGTGTTTGATATGATCATCACCTGCTACCGGCGTATTGACGATTCTTTAGAGTCCTACACAGAGGTTTCTTGGCTCAGGCGAAACGGAGTAGTAGCGCATATGTGATATGCGCAGGAACGAGAATAATGCGATATGGGATACCGTATTATATTCTCGCGATATATGGATATGAACCGGGTCATCGGATCAAGTGTTGATTCGATGAATCGGTACATGATATATTAGTCGGTAATATTCGATATAGCCGGATCATCGATTCAAGTGTTGATTCGATGATTTAATGTATAATAATATATATGATATATTGTATTACATTATCTAATATTGGCTCTCTTTATTATTTCATTTTCTCAGTGGATGATACATTGATATATATGCGATATATGTTAATTGTATTATTTTCTTTTGTTGCAAATATATAATATATATGTGATATATATTATTGTGACATGATATGATTAATTGTTAAACATGTTTAAGGATGATTAATTGAGGTTAGGGTTTGATTAGGGTTAGTAGCTTCAAGTTCCTTCTAGAAGCTTTATTCTTTTGTCATGGTTAAGATATTTGTTGATGACACATTCTTAACTCAACCAAACCCTAACCCTAGTTTATTCTCTACACATTCTTAGCCACTCATCCTTGACCATGGTTAATAATCAATCATATAGATTTATTCTATTCATCACAAAAGAAAAAGGATTATCATTATCTTTTCATTATCATCTTCTTGCTTCTTCATGAAAGCTTGCTAGTTTTTCTTAAGTGATGAAAATAAAATGAGAAAATGATATTAAAAGAAAGCAAAATCACTACTCTCTCATTCTCATCTCATCTAGCCCATGGGATTAGTGTGTTCTACTCTTTTGAGTGAGAAAGCTTGAGTCGAAGCAACTTCAAGGTAGATCATCGGAGATTTGGAATACGACAAGCTAGAATGGATCGTTCGAGTCGTGGAGCCTCTCATGAGTCCGGGAGATCGTGGATCGCGGCAAAGGGACTTCTACTCGGAGCTTGTGAAGTGAAGGAGCGGACTACAAAGGTTGTAATCCCTCACACTTAGATAAAAGTTATCTTATTGCATGTTAAACCCTAATAATCTAGCAAAGATCCCGGCTTTGGGTTGTTCGGCACGTCTAAAATTAAATCCGGGCATGTTTGATGCCTTTTGAACCTTCACAAGAGTGCCTAGAAACCCTACAGTGGTATCAGAGCCTAGCTAGAGCATTAGGCGATGTGTTTACGAAGTTAAAACTCCGATCGAACCCGAAACGACGAAACTTGACCCCTCTCTGGAAATTTTTTAAATTTTGGGATTTTTCAGAATTAAAAATATGTAAAAAAAATCAGCAGGGAATTCTAAGAATTACCATAAAACCCGAGCCTCTAATTCGACCAAAAGGCCGCGGAAACGCGGCGCAAGCATGGCTTGCGCGGCGCTTCCGCGGCGGAACAGTAAGATCATGACACGTGGCTTTTATGGTAATGACCGTAGGTACTTGCTGACTATTCTGGGTATTTTTAATCTGTTCCAGGTGTTTAAAATTCTGGGGTTTGTTTTGTAATAGTAGACTCGATCGGAAATATTTAAATTCGTATTTCTTTCCGGATATTTAGAAACTGTTAAACTATTTGAACGGATATCATTAACTTACTGTTTCCCGGTACGGCAAATTTTCAAGTGTTGAAATTTATTCGGGTTTAAATCTTTTGGAAAAATTGTACAAGTTAAGCGGTGGACCCTCTAGAAGACACAAACCTTAACTCGATTATGTGACCGTCTTGAACTGCCTTTTGAACCTTCGGGTTTGGGGCAGTACGGCGTGCCACATGTGAGGCGTTGGCTTGACCCTTCTACGGCTGGATCACCGGTACTGTGACATATTCTGGGATTATTTGAACCCCGCTCAAGTGTTGAGCAGTTTAGGAAATTTTGGGTGTTTGATTATCTGTTCAGAAAGTTTAATAATGTCTATTTATCTGGAATGTGATACAATATGTGGAATTCATAGAGTTAGGCATGAAATGCGGAGTATGTGATATTTTGGATTTACGATGTCTAAAGTGATTGTGGATTCCAAATATTGTAGTTTTACACTTTCTTTTCTGTGACCGTAAGTGTAATATGTGATATCGCCGGTTTCGTTGCTATATGATTCAACGACAATTGGGATGCGCATATTTACTTACGTTGATGATATGAGATATTATGTGTTGCTGTGATATGTTATATTGGATCGTCGCGTTTTGAATAGCCGGCGGTTTTATGTGAGATGAGGGTTTTTATTTTCATTCATGTAAAATTCATTTGTAATGTAATATTCTTTTATTTGGGGCACTTCCTGGTTGCGGTTGATGTCACCAGTGTATATTATTTACTTTTCCGCATTAGGTAGACCCAAGGAGGGGAGCACAAGTAACCGGGTTCTAGGGTCCAGTGGGAGGCCATCTCGAGGAGTCGAGACCGGGTCTCCTAACCCTAGAATTGGCAGTGTTACTTGCCGCTCTCGTAGGGGTCTGGGATGTGGGTTTGGCTATTCGTCGCGACCGTGGAATCCGTGTTTTATACAGGCTCGTATTGAAAACACGGACGTCCTAGTATATCCAATATTTCATATATGTTCTTCTGCTGCAATGTTCTGTGATGAGATCATATTACTGCCTGAGACGAATGCTTATACTATATATATATGCTGATATATAAATATTACTGCTTTCGTTTCTTCT
The DNA here is from genome assembly GCA_030015575.1 of Agapanthus africanus. Taxonomy (NCBI): domain Eukaryota; kingdom Viridiplantae; phylum Streptophyta; class Magnoliopsida; order Asparagales; family Amaryllidaceae; genus Agapanthus; species Agapanthus africanus. The sequence goes on from CM057345.1 coordinate 367,041,050, forward strand.
GTGATGCTTAGGAAGCATAAGCTGATGGGATTTTTATTAATGAGATTAATAAAAGAAAAGAAACCTAAAGATGTTGTAGAATCAAAAACTTTATAAAAGGGGTAGCTACAGTTTTACTTTGCACAGTGATATATACGATATATCCTGCACCTTATTCGATGAGGAAAGGACCGAGATCCCTTCACCGGGAGTGACTCCTTTAGCAAAACTGGCAGATGCTACAAAACGCGGTTTGTCTTTTGATTGCTTTTAGTGTTTTGCTTTGCACAGTGGTATATATGATATATCCTGCACCTTATTCAATAAGGAAAGGGCCGACGATCCCTTCACCGGGAGTGACCCCTTTAGCGAAACTAAGAAAAGCCTCGAGAACACTCCTTTTCAAAACTTCACTCGATTCTACGACGATATCAAGTTCATTACGCTCATGGTTTTCTGAAAAACCTGCGTAGCCCTCCGACATTTCAGATAGGTAATACTTAGTATTCGTGCTACGTTTGTTGGCTTTCGTCAAGGCATAGTGTGCGGTAGCTAATTATTACTTATCTGTTACATATGATGAGATTGGGTTAGGGTAGTCGTGCGGCTTTGTTGGCTTTCGTCAAGGGACGTACGGCTGGGTTTAATTCAATCAAGAAATGTTTGGGTTGAACTTGACTAGCGGACTATGGTTTGTTGGCTTTCGTCAAGGTCATAGAACGTTAGGGGCAAAATATTATTGGGAATTTCAAGTGTTGAAATTTGCAATGAGATTACATACCTCCTATGAGATAGTTGGATCCCGATACCCACTGCGAGTAAGAGTTACTCCTGGGAGAGTTTTACACAAGACAATTAGCCGATCAAGTAGGTGTCTAGAAAAGTGTTAACGGGGTTACGCCTCTGGGAAAACGAGGTTTACATTAATTAGGTCCGTGCGAGAGCACGGGGAACCTCCCTCAAAGTACCGACACTGATCTGGCTGAAAGATTGACGAAATTGTAGGGTGTAATTAATCCCGGCTAATCTTACCTTTTAGGGTTTTAAGGTAGATTTGATAAAAACAGTGGGAGACATCCTGATTAGATAAGATAATAACCAATTTAATCTTGCAAGAGCATACGCTAAAGTGTTTTCTTCTCTCTCTCTTCAGGTAGCGACCATTTCAGGCCATAATCAAGATAATAATATGGATGTATTGACTGAACCCAATTATTGTACTGAGCTAGGGAAAGTTGGACCCGTTCTTTCTTATAAGAGTTATAAGACTGAACAGGAAATAGAAGCATATCTGGATTCTCACACCGCCCAAAGGAACATGCATGTTGATGCATCTTCTTCGGGTGTGTTAGTTATTGAGAACTGTTTCTCAGTTCACCCTACGTCCTGGGTATTAGATACCGGATCAGGATCCCACATATGTAAATTGTTACATGGGCTACGTAAAGGTAGAGAACTGGGAAAAGGTGATCATTCCGTTCAAGTAGGGAACGGTGCAAGTATTGTAGCCAAAGCAGTTGGCGAATATCACCTTGTATTGCCAAGTCGTAATACACTGATTCTAAATGAGTGCTATTATATACCGAACATGATGTGCAACATTATATCAGTTTCTTTATTGAGTAAAGAGGGATATAATTTTGTAGTACAGGATAATGTTATGAACATATTCCTAAATCAAAAGTTGATTGCATCAGGCTCGTTACATAATAGCATATTCATTCTAAATCAGAATACAGTCCTGAATATACAAAACACACACAAGAGGAAAAGTTCGGATATGAACGAATCCTACTTGTGGCATTGTAGACTTGGTCATATCAATGCGACACGACTGGCTAAGTTACATAAAGATGGTTATTTGAATCCATTCGAATTATCATCTTATGATACTTGCCATTCATGTCTCAAAGGAAAAATGACCAAAGCTCCGTTTAGTGGACACGGAGAAAGAGTTACCGAACTCTTAGGACTAGTACATAGTGATGTATGCGGTCCCATGTCTACGCATGCCAGGAACGGTTCTTCCTACTTCATTACATTCACTGACGATCTCTCTAGATACGGACATGTGTTCCTGTTGAAACACAAGTCTGAAGCTTTTGAGAAATTCAGAGAATATAAGCACGAAGTAGAAAACCAAACGGGCAAAAGTATTAAGATTCTTCGATCTGATCGAGGAGGTGAATACTTAAGCGGTGAGTTTTTGGATTATCTAAAAGAGAATGGGATTCTCTCTCAGCTTACTCCTCCTTATACGCCACAGCACAACGGTGTATCGGAGCGGAGGAATCGCACCCTATTAGATATGGTGCGCTCTATGATGAGCGAGGCTGAGTTACCTATTTCCTTCTGGGGGTATGCGCTTGAGACAGCCATACACCTATTGAATATGGTTCCTACCAAATCAGTGCCTACCACTCCGTATGAGATATGGAAAGGGAAGAGACCATCTCTTAAGTATGTTAAGATATGGGGTTGTCCAGCCTATGTCAAAAGACAAAATCCGGACAAACTCGAGGCAAGATCTGTCTTATGTAAGTTTGTAGGATATCCCAAGAACTCATAAGGGTATATCTTCTACCACACTGAGGAACAAAAGGTGTTTGTTTCTAAACATGCCATCTTTTTGGAAAAGGAATTTCTTGCAAAAGAAATTAATGGCAATGAGGTAGAACTGGAAGAGCTTCCAGCAACACAAACTATAACAGAAGACTTGGTAGAACCAGAGGATTCAGTAGTACCCGACGAACCCCAGCCTCTCCGCAGATCTAGTAGGGTTTCTCGTCCACCTGAGAGATACTACGGTTTTCTCATTGATGGTGGAAGCGAGGATTGCATCATGGATGATGATGAACCGACTAGTTTCGAGCAGGCCATCACGAGTGGTGACTCTGTGAAATGGCTGGATGCAATGCGATCTGAGATGGAATCCATGTACACCAACAAAGTATGGACTTTGGAAATTGCCCCTGAAGGGGTAAAACCCATTGGGAGCAAGTGGATCTTTAAAAAGAAATTTGGTGTAGATGGAAAAGTTGAGACTTTCAAAGCTAGACTTGTAGCAAAGGGATTTCGTCAAAGACCAGGTGTGGACTATGACGAAACCTTTTCTGCAGTAGCTATGCTTAAGTCCATCCGGATCTTACTTGCCATTGCTGCATACCATGACTACGAAATCTGGCAAATGGATGTTAAGACCGCCTTTCTAAACGGTGATTTAGAAGAGAGCGTGTACATGACTCAGCCAGAGGGCTTCGTAGATAGTGGGAGCAGCGGAAAGGTGTGCAAGCTGCTTAAATCCATTTATGGGTTAAAGCAAGCATCGCGGAGTTGGAACATCTGTTTTGATGTTGTAGTCAAAGAGTTTGACTTCATCAAAAATATAGATGAACCTTGTATCTATAAGAAGGTAGCAGAGAGTAAGGTTGTCTTCCTCGTATTGTACGTTGATGACATACTCTTGATAGGAAATGATATTCCTATGCTGCAATCAGCCAAGCTCTTCTTATCACAGAGATTCTCGATGAAAGATCTAGGTGATGCCTCCTGCATATTGGGAATCATGATCTATAGAGATAGATCTAAACGGATACTGGGATGTCCCAATCCAGGTACATTGACACCATACTAAAGAGGTTTAGTATGGAAGAATCCAAGCGTGGGAACCAACCCACGATCTCTGGACTCACTCTCTCCAAAGAGATGTCTCCCAAGACTGATTTGGAGATAGCTCGCATGCAAGGGATACCCTATGCTTCGGCAGTAGGCTCTATCATGTATGTGATGCTATGTACCAGACCCGATGTAGCATACTCACTAAGTGTAGTGAGTCGGTATCAAGCAGATCCTGGAGAGAGTCATTGGACAGCAGTGAAGAACATTCTCAAGTACTTACGAAGGACTAAGGAGATGTTCTTGGTGTATGGTAACAGAGAACTCCAGGTGGAGTCCTTTACCGATTCCAGCTTCCAAAGTGATAAGGACGACTCTAAGTCGCATTCGGGTTTTGTCTTTATCCTCAATGGAGGGGCGGTATGTTGGAAGAGTTCCAAACAGGATACCGTGGCAGACTCAACGATGGAGGCTGAATACATCGCTGCCAACGATGCTGCCAAAGAGGCTGTCTGGATCAAGAAGTTCATTAGTGAACTTGGTGTGGTTCCATCCATTGAGCATCCAATACCTCTGTATTGCGATAACAATGGAGCTGTGGCTTTGGCCAAGGAACCCAGGTCCCATCAGAAGTCCAGACATATTCTGAGGCGGTATCACCTGATCAGGGAGATAGTTGATCGCCGGGAGATCGAGGTCAGGAGAGTAGATACGAAGGACAACACTGCGGATCCATTCACGAAGGCTATTCCCCAGATACAGTTTGAGAGATTATTCGGGATGCTAGGTATGAGATACTACAGCAGCTAGCCTTAGTGCAAGTGGGAGATTGTTAGTTATGTATATGCCCTAGAGGCCATTGTTGTACATATGATGTATATTATAATGGATGCTTGGTTATATATAGAGATGACTTTCTTGCTCGTCATGATAGTATGCTATTTGGTTTCACTTTATCTTAACATGTTGACTTGTATTGGTTTACTGTTTTACTCTCACATGTTGATAAAGCCCTTAAGATCTGTACTCGACTACTGGGACTATGATGAGATCATACTAGTGGGGCCGCGGTAGTCGATGAGTACATCCTATAACTGTTCCTAGTCGAGGGTATATCGAGACAGGGCATCGATACACCAGAGTAGACTAGCGTATACGCATCTTGACCCATATGATGGGCGATGGATGATCCCATATCCATCGGTGTTAGACATCAGAGATGGTGTACGGGTGCTCAGTGGAGACTGGGTACACTGGACGGACTCGCCGAGAACTCCCAGATGGTGATATACCACACGTCAGATGGCAGTTCTCCGGTGACACAGGTACAGGGTAGTCTGAAGACCCGAGATCGTCATAGAGTCTTGTGTGATTCCCACTGTGCTTTGATTTCCACCTTACCACGTCCTAGAGGGCGTGCAAAACGGTGGCTTTTGGGTACAGTCCCGAATCACATGGAGGCAATGAGCGATAGGAGGGGATTCGTCTCTCCCGGTATAGGGAGTTGATGTTGTGCTGTGTTCGATTGGCTATAACTGGAAGTCCCTGGCCAGGGCTGATATAGAGATTTACTGGTAAGTGTTACTAGTAGTTTCTCGACCCGTTATGAGCCATACATCGACACGACTTATCGGTTACTGGGGTCTGACGTATACCACCCCTAGACTTGATATGCGACATATCAGACGAACAGACCGGACTGCACGGGAGTGTTACTGATTGGATTCACAGGAGAACGCACAGGCTAGCTTGTTGATCTTCTGATCGCTCAATACCTGGGTGGCTGTTACGTTTAGCTGACCGCTTGCAGCTTGTGGGTGTTTGATATGATCATCACCTGCTACCGGCGTATTGACGATTCTTTAGAGTCCTACACAGAGGTTTCTTGGCTCAGGCGAAACGGAGTAGTGGCGCATATGTGATATGCGCAGGAACGAGAATAATGCGATATGGGATACCGTATTATATTCTCGCGATATATGGATATGAACCGGGTCATCGGATCAAGTGTTGATTCGATGAATCGGTACATGATATATTAGTCGGTAATATTCGATATAGCCGGATCATCGATTCAAGTGTTGATTCGATGATTTAATGTATAATAATATATATGATATATTGTATTACATTATCTAATATTGGCTCTCTTTATTATTTCATTTTCTCAGTGGATGATACATTGATATATATGCGATATATGTTAATTGTATTATTTTCTTTTGTTGCAAATATATAATATATATGTGATATATATTATTGTGACATGATATGATTAATTGTTAAACATGTTTAAGGATGATTAATTGAGGTTAGGGTTTGATTAGGGTTAGTAGCTTCAAGTTCCTTCTAGAAGCTTTATTCTTTTGTCATGGTTAAGATATTTGTTGATGACACATTCTTAACTCAACCAAACCCTAACCCTAGTTTATTCTCTACACATTCTTAGCCACTCATCCTTGACCATGGTTAATAATCAATCATATAGATTTATTCTATTCATCACAAAAGAAAAAGGATTATCATTATCTTTTCATTATCATCTTCTTGCTTCTTCATGAAAGCTTGCTAGTTTTTCTTAAGTGATGAAAATAAAATGAGAAAATGATATTAAAAGAAAGCAAAATCACTACTCTCTCATTCTCATCTCATCTAGCCCATGGGATTAGTGTGTTCTACTCTTTTGAGTGAGAAAGCTTGAGTCGAAGCAACTTCAAGGTAGATCATCGGAGATTTGGAATACGACAAGCTAGAATGGATCGTTCGAGTCGTGGAGCCTCTCATGAGTCCGGGAGATCGTGGATCGCGGCAAAGGGACTTCTACTCGGAGCTTGTGAAGTGAAGGAGCGGACTACAAAGGTTGTAATCCCTCACACTTAGATAAAAGTTATCTTATTGCATGTTAAACCCTAATAATCTAGCAAAGATCCCGGCTTTGGGTTGTTCGGCACGTCTAAAATTAAATCCGGGCATGTTTGATGCCTTTTGAACCTTCACAAGAGTGCCTAGAAACCCTACATCTCATGTGTTGAGTACAAGGATTAGTTAGACTACTTAATCCATAACCATACTCTATTTCATCTAGGTACTTTGATTAGCACTTAAAGATACCTAGTTGCCTCAAGTTTAGAGGCAAAGCTTGGAGTTAAGCTCTCGTGGTGGATCGTCTACTACTTGGAGAAGGCCGAGGAGGAGGTGGAGTTCGTAAAGACGAAGGACACGGTTCTTTAGGTATAATCCCTTTACATAGTAGCTTAGAACTTCTATGTTTGATGTTAGTTATCGTTTAGCTTCGATTCATGCGGTTAGTCGATGTTTAAGCAAAGAACAAGATCGTTTTTCATATTTCCGCCTCCCCGCAAGTCATGGGGTGTTGTACATCGACTTACAACTACTACCTGTTTGCACGACTCAATAGAGCAGTGGTAGGGTAGTAATCTAAGAACAGTAGGAACACACTCGAGGCGAAGTGACAGTGTCAAGTCAACGGACTAAGATGTACTTATGTCACCTGGGAACTGATAACTGACGATAGGTATAATACCAACCAACAGTTCCCAGTGAGTCATGTCCAGTGTACTTGTAACCTAACGAGCACCTGTATACTATCTCCAGTACGACGTACCGATGGCTGTGAGACAGACCATCTCCCCTCCTGGGATGAGAAGCGTATACACTAGTCTACTCTGGAATATCGATGCCCAGTCTCGATAATCCTACGACCAGGGACCGGTATAAGGATGTGCTTATAGACTACCCTGCCCCCACTAGTGTGACTGCCATCATAACGCTGGTAGTCAAGTAAAGATCCTAAGGGCTCCATCAAAGGGATATGTTAAAAAGAAACGCATACACATATTAAGATAGATACAAACTAAGTAGCATACTACCATATTGAGCAAGAATGTCAATCCGTGTATACATCCCAAGCTTCCAAAATGTAATATACAAACTAGTACTATACAATAATGGCCTCTAGGGCATATCACACTAACAATCTCCCACTTGGACTAAGGCCATGTGCTGGCATATCGCAGACCTATCATCTTGAATAGCCTCTTGAACTGCGTCTGAGGAATGGCCTTTGTGAATGGATCTGCAGTGTTATCCTCTATAGCAACCCTCCGAACCTCGATCTCCCGGCGATCCACGATCTCCCTGATCAGGTGATACCGCCTCAAGATGTGTCTGGACTTCTGATGGGACCTGGGTTCCTTTGCTAAAGCTATAGCCCCGTTGTTGTCACAATACAGAGGTATTGGATCAACAATGGACGGAACCACCTGAAGTTCTGTTAAGATCTTCCTCATCCAGACAGCTTCTTTTGCGGCATCAGATGTTGCGATATACTCCGCTTCCATCGTCGAATCAGCAACGGTTTCCTGTTTGGAACTCTTCCAACACACCGCCCCTCCATTGAGAGTAAAGACATAACCCGACATGGATTTAGAGTCATCCTTGTCACTCTGGAAGCTGGAGTCAGCAAAGGCCTCGATCTGGAGGTCCTTTCCGCTGTAAACCAAGAACATTTCTTTAGTCCTTCTCAGGTACTTCAGAATGTTCTTTACTGCTATCCAGTGCTTCTCCCCAGGGTTAGACTAATACCGGCTTACCACACTCAGTGCATAAGCTACATCTGGTCTGGTACACAACATCGCATACATTATAGAGCCTACCGCAGAAGCGTAGGTTATAATAGACATGCGATCCCTTTCCAAATCAGTCTTGGGAGATATCTCTTTGGAGAGGGTGATTCTGTGACAAGCCGATAAATTACCGCGCTTTGAATCTTCCATACTGAATCTTTTCTGTATGGTGTCAATGTACGTGGACTAAGAAAGTCCCAACATCCTCTTAGATCTATCACGATAGATCTGGATTCCCAGAATGTAAGAGGCATCACTCAGGTCTTTCATGGAGAATCTATATGAAAAGAACCCTTACAGATTGTAGCATAGGAATGTCATTTCCTATCAAGAGAATGGCATCTACGTATAAAACGAGGAATACGACAGTTCACGCTACAATCTTACTATAAATGCATGATTCATCTGGATTTTTGATAAAGCCAAATTCTTTGACCGTCTCATCAAAACAGATGTTCCAACTCCGCGATACCTGCTTCAGTCCATAAATGGACTTCAGCAACTTGCACACTTTTCCGCTGCTCCCACTCTGAATGAAGCCCTCTGGCTGGTCTATATAGACACACTCCTCTAAATTTCCATTTAGAAAAGCGGTTTTTACGTCCATCTGCAAAATCTCATAATCATAGAAGGCAGCAATGGCAAGAAGGATCTGAATGGATTTAAGCATAGCCACTGGAGAAAAGGTTTCGTCATAGTCCAGACCAGGTCTTTGACGAAAACCCTTTGCAACAAGTCTAGTCTTATAGGTTTCTACCTGTCCATCTATACCAATCTTCTTTCTGAAGATCCATTTGCAGCCTACGGGTTTTACCCCTTCTGGAGCAAAGTCCAAAGTTCATACTTTGTTGGGGTACATGGACTCCATCTCGATCCGCATTGCATGCAGCCATTTTACCGAGTCAGTGCTCTGAATGGCTGCTGGAAGTTAGTTGGCTCATCATTGTCAATGATGCAATCCTCTCTATCCCCGTCTATGAGAAAACCATAGTATCTTTCAGGTGGATGAGAAAGCCTACTACTCCTGCGGAGCGGTGCGGGAATGTCGTATTCTTTTGAAACTTCTTGTTCCACCAAGCTTTCAGTAATAGCTTGTGGTTCTAGAATTTCTTCCAGTTCTATTGCGCTCCCACTTGTTTCTTTTTCTAAGAACTGATGTTCCAGAAAGTGGGCATGACGAGAAACAAAACCTTTTGATCCTCTGCGTAATAGAAAAGATACCCCCTGGAGTTCTTTAGGTATCCCACAAACTTACACAGTACTGAGCGTGCCTCGAGTTTGTTCGTATGCTGCTTTTTGACAAAAGCCGGACATCCCCATATCTTCAGGTATTGAAGATTGGGTTTCTTCCCATTCCATATCTGATATGGTGCGGTAGGCACAGTCTTGGTAGGAACCTTGTTTAAAAGATATGCAACTGATTCTAGTGCATAGCCCCAGAATGATCGCTGTAACTCAGCGTTACTCATCATGGAACGTTCCATATCCAATAGGGTTCGGTTCTGTCTCTTCGATACACCGTTGTGTTGTGGAGTGTATGGATGAGTAAGCTGAGAGAGAATTCCATTCTCTTTTAGCTAATCCAGGAACTCGACACTTAAGTATTCACCATCTCGATCAGATCTCAGTGTCTTGATACTTTTGCCTGTTTGTTTTTCCACTTCATTCTTTTATTCCTGGAATTTCTCAAAGGCCTCGGATTTATGCTTCATTAAGAAGACATGTCCATACCTAGAGAAATCGTCCGTAAAAGTAATGAAATATGAAAAACCACTTCTTGCATGTGTAGACATTGGACCACACACGTCTCTGTGTATGAGTCCCAAGAGCTCGCTCGCTCTTACTCCGTGTCCAGTGAACGGAGTCTTTGTCATCTTTCCTTTGAGACATGATTGACAAGTTTCATAAGAATGATACTCGAACGGATCGAAATATCCTTCTTTATGTAACTTAGCTAACCTTGTCTCATTGATGTGACCCAGTCCAAAATGCCATAAGAAAGCATGATTTAATTCTGGAGACTTTCTTTTGTGTGTATTCTGGATATTGAAAATCTGCGGCTGGTTTAATACGTATATACCGTTGCTTAATGTACCCTACCCAATCAAAACATGATTAAGGTGAATGTTTACAACATTGCTCACAAATACAAAATCATAACCTTCTTTAGACTTTAAAGATACAAATATGATATTACAACTCAAACTGGGTACAAAATAACAGTTGCGCAAAACCAAAACATGTCCATCTGTCAATCCTAAGTGATAGTCCCCTACGGACTCAGCATCCATGCTTGCTCCGTTTGCAACTCTGAGAGTCATATCACCTGTCTTCAAAACCCTACGGTTTCTCAGTGCCTACAAAGAATTACAGATATGAGATCCTGATCCGGTATCCAATACCCAGGAAGTAGAGTTGATTGACAGACAGTTTTCAATAACATACACACCTGAAGCCGAAGCCCTGCAATCTTTCTTCCGGTGTCCTTTCTTGTGACAATAAAAGCATTCTTCCTTCCCCACAATCTATCCCACTACCTTTGCTTTTCCCTTGGCTTCCACCTTACTAACACCGCCCTTTGGTTTGGTGGGGGCCTTCTTCTTTCCTTTGGTTTTCGCCTTGGACCTAGAAGATGAAGCTCCTCCAGCAAACAAAGCGGGTGTTTCCCTGACTTTCTGCAGGGTGCCCTCTACACTCCTCAACATGTTGAGGAGTTCTGGAAGTTCAACTTCTTTTCCTTGCATGTTGAAATTCAGGATAAACTGGGCGTAGGTGGAAGGAAGGGACTGGAGAATCAAGTCAGTGTAGAGCTCGTTCTCTAACGTGGTCCTGAGGTCCGCGAGCTACTCAATGTAGCCAATCAAGTCAGTGTAGAGCTCGTTCTCTAACGTGTAGAGCACGTGTTCCGCTACAGATGATCCGACGGCCAACCTCGCTGAAAATAGCTTCTTCGAGGTTTCATATTTGGCGATACGGGATTGCTCTCCATATAGTTCCTTAGTATGGAGAAATATGGATTCAAGGTCCATATTCTCGTGCCTCCTCTGATGTTCATTGTCCATAGAGGTAAGCACGAGGCACTTGGCTTTCGCGCAGTCAATCTCCTAGATCTTAAGGATTTCCTTCTCCGCGACGCTGGATTCTGGACCTGGGACGGCGGGGGCCTTAGTTGTAAGGAGATACCCCAACTTGGCATAAGTGATTGCCATTTTGACATTCCTGAACCAATCTTTGTAGTTTGGCATTGTCAGTATATTTTTATCTAATAGTAACTTAAGGCCCGTCATGATGTTTGGTTGCTGCAATTAGGAGAGAGAGAAGAAACACTTTAGCATGATACTCTTGCAAGTTTAGAGTGGTTTTTAGTTTGTCTAAACAGGATGGCTCCCACTGTTTCTCGAATTCTTCCTCAAACCATAAAAGAAGAACTAGTCGGGATTGATCTCACCGTACAATACTTGCTTAATCGTTCAGCCAGGCCGGTGTCGGTACTTCGAGGGAGGTTTTACGACACTTTCGCGAAGTTCCTTAATTAAATAACCTCTTTTCCCTATGCGCGTAGCCCCGCTAACACCTTTCTAGACACCTACTTAGTTTATAGCATTGATCGTTAAGTGAGAAAATTTCCCGAGGAGTAGCATATACTCACAGTAGGATCGGGATCCAAATATCATTGTGTGATAAAGTTGAAGGAATCCTACCAAAATTATCACACTCCAAATTGTATGCAACACTAGAAAGTTTCAGTTTCTTTAGAAACTCCCGATGTGGATTTTTGCCCCATGCTCTTATGACCTTGACGAAGGCTAAAATATCATAAGTCACATGTCAAGTTCTACCCTTCATTATCCAGGTTAATTTGAACCCACCCGTACATACCCTTGACGAAGGCCAAAATAGCAGTACGACCGTCCCAAACCAACACATCTATCTATGCAACAGATAAATATTCAGCAGCTACCAATCACTATGCCTTGGCGAAGGTCAAAATACATAGCTTGAATACTACTGAATATTTAACAGAAAACATGGAGGGCTACGAATGGTTTGGGCGAAACCGTGAACGTAGTGAACTTGATACAATCGAAGGAACCTGATAGCTTTTAAAAGGAGTGGTTTAAGCTCCGCGTTTTTAAAAGTTTTTTGTTTTGGAAAAAAAAACGAGTGGTTTTGAAATTGTTCCAACGATTCAACTTTGGTTTATTTTTTTGCATTAATATAATGCGTCCAATCAATTAATCCTACCATTGCCGAAAACAACGAAAATATGACGTACGCTTATGCCATCTGCATTCGCCACTGGGCCCCATCATCACCCGTTAGGTTACTTAACTAACGACAGAGCGGGGGCTGGACTAGCGCGGATGCAAAACATAAGTAACGCCTACTAGATATCATATATAGATATAAACATTCGTCAGATGCAATGATAGCCATTCCAGATCACAGATGAACACATTGGATATGCTAGGAATCCGCGTTTCGTTCGAGCCTGCAACGAAAGACGGATTACACGGTCACGATGAATAGCCAAACCCTACCCTAGACCCCTACGGGTGCGGCAAACTACCTGCCAAATACCCGAAGTGAAGCAGCCTCCCTCAAGAACATGAGTAGGCCACTCAGCACTTCAAAGTACCCAGTAGTTTCTGCTCCCCACCTTGGGTCTATCCTAGGAGCAGAAAACAGTAAAAGAAATAATATACAAAGGCGGCTACATCCTCAACCCGGATGTGCGACCCAAAAATAATATTACATCAGTTTACAATTTACCACAAATGAAAGACAAATAAACACTCATCTCACACCCCCGGCTATTCATCCACGACGATCCAACAAGTTCATATACACAATCCAACATCACAGATCACAGATATGTACAACCCCCACTAATCGACATATAGCGATTAGTAGACGTTCATTACATATATCGCATTACAAATATAATCCAATTAGCTAAAGTTTATAGAATTTCGATCAATATTCTAATTTGAAACTACCCCAAATACAACACTGTACTCATAAGAATCTGGGCAGAAACAAAGCATCTGAAAAATCACAAAACATCAAGCTGGACAATCTACAGGAAAAACGAGTTGACTCCGAGTCGACTCGGCCGCGGATCCGCGGCGAAACGCCTGGTTTCGCCGCACCTCCGCGGCAGTCTGACTGAGTCACGATCTCGTTTTTCTTGGGTGTCCCTAAAAAATTCTACACGTATTTTTCAGGTCACAGAAAATATTTTTAGACCTGTTTTAAAATCGGCAGATAACATAAGTTTTTAATGGTTTTTTGCAATTTTTCCGGGATCGAAGTTCTAAAGACTTTGCTAACTGTTTAGTTGTTGTTTAGCTAGGCTCTGATACCACTGTAAGTCTATATTACCCACCCCGGTACTTACGGGGAGGCGGAAAGAGTAAAAAAATGAATTTTTATCACAAGGTAACATAGACATACCATGAAGGATCTTTGCTAAACATGAACTATCAAACTATCCACAAGTTCTAACTACTAGGTTAGAAGGTTATACCTAGTTGTTGAACTTCTTCTCTTTTTGTTGTGGTCCTCTTTGATGTGAGCTCCTTAGAGTGGTGTAGATAGCTCCTCCTCGTTGTCTTCTCTATGTCAAAGAACGATCCACCTGAAGGCCTCTACCTTGAGCTCCTACCTCAACAATGAAGTAACTAGAGTGCTTGGCTTGCTACACTAAGAACCCTAGAGTGAGTAGAGAAGTATTTTGGTGGTTTAGTCTCAAAGCATTGATTATCAACACATGAAACACTTAAGATTTTGAGAGAGAGGAAGAAGGAGAGCAAACCATGAGAGAGAAAACTTATGAGAGAATAAGATAACCAAGCTCTCATATGATAAAAATATGATGATAATAATAATAATTAAGTAAATTGTGATGGTGAATTGATTTGACCACTATCATTTCATATTTAATTCTAAGCATGCTTCAAGAAGCATCTTATGCTTAACAAAAACAAAAAGAAAAATATCTAGGTCAAAGTAAGTCAACAAGTCAAATGGTCAAACCAATTCTAACCATGATACAATTATACTTAATTAATATTATTAATCATATTTCTCATTCTCATTAGGGTTTTGATCAAGTCAATGGTCAAAAACCCTAATGAGGTGCCTCCCTCTCCGCCCCTGTCAACTGTACGTACGTACCCGTATTCGTGTTCCGAAGAAACACGAATACAATGAGACAAGACCAATCCCAAAACAAATACTAGGATCTTTTTAAACCAAAGCCCACTAGTAATAACTGCCCAGACACCAAACGTGCACAAGTGCGTGTATGTGAACGAACCCTGTCGTAAAACCATATGTCATCTACTCTGTTTTGCCCAAAGGTGAACAACCCTCTGTGTGGGACTCTAAAGACTCGACACTACGCTGGCAGTAGGTTTAACCACAGGCCGCAAGCGGTACTAGCTGTATGTAACGGTCCCCAGGTAGATTCCGATAAGAATACCGATGAGGTGAACCCATCCAAACTCCTACTGAGCCTGAATGTGACAATCACCGTACAGTCCGGTCTGTTCGTCTAAGAGTATCGTATGTCGGGCCGAGGGGCGGTAAACGTCAGTCCCCTAATAGCGGTACAAGTGTAGGGTTCCTAGGCACACTCAAGAGGTTCCAGAAGGCATCTACCATGCCAAATTCAAATTTTATGTGCCGAGAAACCCTAATATAGATCGTTAACTAGAGGATAGACGAAAACAAATGCAAGCAAACTACTTTGCTAGTAAGTGAATGGAAATACAACCTTTGTAGATCCGGTCCTCCACTTCTTTAGCTCCGTGATGACGTCCCTTCGCTGCGATCACCGGGATCCCGGACTCTAGCGATGGTTTCGTCGGAGAAATGAGAGGGCTAGGTCGTTGACTTCGATGATGAAGATGAACTACGTCGAGGCAACTCTAACTCAAGCTCCATCTTCACTTGGTCATGAACCTTGTGAAGAAAACACCCAATACAACATGGCAAGTGGTAGAGGATGAAGAAATAGGAAGTGGGTTCACTTTGGATTTGGATTTCTCACTTGATTTCATCACTTGGAATTTTCAAGAAAGCTTTCTTCTTCACTTTGAGAAGATGAAGAAGAAGAAGAAGAAGAAGAAGAAGAAAAAGAATTATTTCAAAAAGAAAATTCAAGTGATTCTTATCATATTGCAACCATGGGTGAGTATAACTAATGTAGAGAATAAACTAGGGTTTAGGCAAATGGTTAGGTTAAGGATAAAACAAAATGGTAGACTTTTTCAAAGTTGCTAGAAAACAACATGAAGCTTCTAGCAAACAAAAGAAAGAAAGCCACCATTTTGTTTTAACTAAATAAATGAATAAAATAAATAAATAAGTAAATCAAACCCTAACCATTAACCAAATCATGGTTTAAAGTATACACACACCCAAGTTTGCATGTATCATCAAACATGATACAAACTAGTGCACAAAAATATATCATATATACAATGTGCACAATCTAGTGAGAAAATAATCTTAAGTGAACCAATACTAGTTAATGTAAAGTAATATATCAAATATATAATTATACATTAAATCATTAAATCAACACTTGATTTAATGATCCGGTCATACTGCATATAACCGACTAATATCAAGTATATCAATGTATCGAATCAACACTTGATTCGGTAACCCGGCTATATCTCATATAATCGTCCAATGATATAAATCGCGAGAATAGAATACAGTATCATATACTGGTATTATTCTCGGTCCCACATATATCTCATGTGCGCCCCTATTTCGTTTCGCTTGAGCCAGGAAACCTCTGTGTAGGACTCTAAAGACTCGTCAATACGCCGGCAGCAGGTGATGATCATATCAAACACCCACAAGCCGCAAGCGGTCTGCTAAACGTAACGGCCACCCGGGTATTGAGCGATCAGAAGATCAACGAGCAAGCCCGCTCACACTCCTGTGAATCCAACCAGTAACACTTACCGTACAGTCCGGTCTCGTCGTCTGATATGTCGCATATCTCGCCTAGGGGTGGTAAACGTCAGACTCCAGTAGCTCGATAAGTCGTGTCGATATGAGGTCTATAACAGTTCGAGAAACTACTAGTAACACTTACCAGTAAATCTCAGCAACCCTAGCCAGGGATTTCCGGTTATAGCCAATCGAACACAGCGCAACATCAACTCCCTATACCGGGAGAGACGAATCCCCTCCTATCGCTCATTGCCTCCATGTGATTCGGGACTGTACCCAAAAACCACCGTTTTGCACGCCCTCTTGGACGTGGTAAGGTGGAAATCAAAGCACAGTGGGAATCACACAAGACTCTATGACGATCTCGGGTCTACAGACTAACCTGTACCAGTGTCAAAAGAGAACTGCCATATGACGTAAGGTATAATACCATCTGGGAGTTCTCGGGGAGTCCGTCCAGTGTACCCAGTCTCCACTGAGCACCCGTATATCATCTCTGATGTCAAACTCCAATGGATATGGGATCATCCATCGCCCATCTGTATGGGTCGAGAAGGTATACGCTAGTCTACTCTGGTATATCGATGCCCCATCTCGATACACCCACGACTAGGGACCTTGAAGGATGTACTTATGGACTACCATGTCCCCACCAGTATGATCCGCATCACAGTCAAGGTAGTCAAGTACACATTCTAAGGGCTTTACCAACATGTAACAGAGAGACAATCAGTGTACACGTTAAGATAAAGTGTAACCAGATAGCATACTATCATGTCGAGCAAGAAAGTCCTCCCTATATATGTCCAAGCATCCACTACAATATACATCGTATGTATAGTAATGGCCTCTAGGGCATACATATAACTAACAATCTCCCACTTGCACTAGGGCCATCTGTAGCAGTGGTTGCAGTATCTAATACTGAACCATCCCATATAAGTCTCTCTCTGGAAAAAAGCCTTTGTGAGTGGATCCGCCGTATTGTCCTCTAAGTCTACTCTCCTAACCTTGATCACCCTGGAGATCAACTATCTCCATGATCAGGTGATGCTGCCTCAGAATGTGTCTGGATCACTGATGGGACAGGCGTTCCTAGGCATAAGCCACAACTCCATTGTCTCACAATGGTAGGAACGAAGTTCATCTCATCAACTAATATACACCCAGATTGCCTCTTTGGTAGTATCTTTAATAGCGATGTTACCGGCCTTTATCGTCTAGTTTGCCACGGTATCCAGCTTGGAACTCTTCCAACATACCGTCCCTCTACTGAGGGTAAAGACAATGCATGCGACTGACATTCAGTCGTCCTTATCACCCTGAAACCTTTCCAGTGATTCTCCCAAAGATCAATTGATACCATCCCACTACAGCTAGTGAGAATCCTAACATCCAATTAGATCTATCTCATAGATCAAAACTCAGGATTTAGAAGGTATCAGTTTGATCCTATATGGATAATCCTTATGATAAGCAGAGATTGACTGAGCGTAGCATAGGAAACTCCTTCCCTATCAAGAGTATATCATCCACGTACTCTGCGAGGATCACCACCATACTCCCTACTACCTTTTTGTATATACAAGGTTCATCTACCATTTTGATGATGTCAAACTCTTTGACTAACACATCAAAACAGACGTTCCAACTCCGCGATGCCTGCTTTATCACATAAAATATCTTGCACACGTTTCCGCTGCTCCCACTGTCTACGAAGCCCTCTGACTGTGTACTTATAGACTCTCTCTTCTAAAATATCATTTAGATGAGCAGTCATGACACCCAACCGCCAGATATCGTAGTCATGGTATGTAGACGTGGCAAGTAGGATCTGGATGGACTTAAGCATAGCTACTTAGAAAAGGTTTCAACAAAATCCATACCTGGTCAATGATGCAAACCTTTAACAAGTCTAGCTTTGAAAGTCTCAACTTTTCCATGTACACCAAGTAATCTTCTCAAGATATACTTGCTCCTGATGGGGATTTAACCCTTCAGATAAAGCAACCAAAGTCCATACTTTGTTGGTGTATAAGGATTCCATCTCAGATTGCTAAGCATCCAGCCATTCTTACAGAGTCCCCACTCTTGATGGCCTGCTCGAAACTAGTTGGGTCATCATCTCATGATGCAATCCTTGCTCCCACTGTCATAGAGAAACCGGAGTAACTCTCAGGTGGGTGAGGAACCCTACTAGATCGGCGGAGAGGCTGAGGTTCGTTGGTTACTATTGAATCATTTGGTTTTACCAAATCATCAGCTGTATTATGTATAACTGGAACATTTCCAGTTGTACATAACAGTCCTTGCCTCGAGCTTGTCCGTATTTTGCTTTTAGACATTGCCCGGACAACCCCAAATCTTAACCAACTTAAGATATGGGCTCTTCCCTTTCCATATCACATATGAAGTGGTAGGCATCTAATTTGATTTGAACCCTATTCAATAGGTATGCAGCTTCTTAAGTGCATAAGTCCCTAAAGGAAATAGGAAACTCAGTAGTACTCATCATAGAGCACACCATATCACATAGGGTGCTAATGCTCCGCCCCGATACACCGACGTACTGTGGTGTATACGGAGGAGTAATGCTGAGAGAGAATCTCATTCTCCTTTAGAATAGTCCAGGATTTCCATGCTCTAGTATTCTCCTCCCTGATCATATCAAAGGACATAATACTTATACCTGTATTTGGTTCTCTACTTCTAACTTATATTCTGTGAATATCTCAAAAGGTTCGGACTTGTGTTTCAACAGGAACATATGTCTGATTCTTGAGAGATCATCAGAGAATGTAATTAAGTAAAAAGAACCGGTCTTGGCATGTGTAGACATGGGACCTTCATACATCAACATGTATCATCCCAAGAGTTCACTAACTCTTTCTCTGTTTCCAGTAAACAGAGTTATGGTCATCTTATCTCTGTGACATGACTGGCAAGTTTCACAAGATGTAAATTCAAATTAATTTAAATATGCATCTAAATATAACTTCAGCCAGTCGGGTCGCATTGATATGACCTAGTCTACAATGCCTCAAGAAGGATTCGTTCATTTCTGAACTCTTTCTCTTGTATGTGTTCTGTATACTAAGTACTGTAGTTTGATTTAGAATATCAATGCTTTTAGATAACGTGCCTGAACCGATCAACTTTTGATATAGGAAATGTTCAAAACATTATCCAACAATACAAAATTTTATCATTTCTTTACTAATAAAGAGACTGATATGATTTTGTATATCATGTTCGGTATCTAATAACATTCGTTCAGAATCAATGTATTTGGAATACAGGGTGACAGTGACCAACAGACTTGGCTGCAACACTTGCACCGTTTTCTGTCTTATGAAACTTATCACACATTCTCAGTTCTCTACCTTTCTGTAGCCCTATGTAACAGATTACATATCTGGGATCCTGATCCGGTATCAAATACCCGGGACGTAGAGGATACAGAGAAACAGTTCTTTATAATGAACACACCCGAAAGAGATGCATCATATGTACTTTCTTCGTTTGGGCGGCATAGGAATTCTGGTATTCCTCTATTTCCTTGCTCTGTCTTATAACAATTATAAGTTGGAGCGGGACCAATGTTCCCCAGCTCAGTATAACAAGCGGGTTCGGTCAATATATCTGTTTTATTATCTTGATTAAGGCGTGACATGGTCGCTACATGGAGAGAGAGAGAAGAAAACACTCTGCGTGCGCTCTTACAAGATCAGATTGGTTATTATTTTATCTAATCAGGATGGCTCCCACCGTCAAATTTTCCTTCAAACCCTAAAAGGAAAGACTAGCCGGGATTAATTACACGCTATAAGTTCGCCAATCTTTCAGCCAGGCCAGTGTCGGTACTTTGAGGGAGGTTCCTGTGCTTTCGCACGGATCTAATTAAAGTAAACCTCGTTTTCCCAGAGGCGTAACCCCGTTAACACCATTCTAGACACCTACTTGATCGGCTAATTGTAATGTGTAAAACTCTCCCAGGAGTAACTCTTACTCGCAGCGGGTATCGGGATCCAACTATCTCATAGAAGGTATGCAATCTCATTGCAAATTTCAACACTTGAAATTCCCGATAATATTTTGCCCCAAGCCTCTTATGACCTTGACAAAGGCCAACAAATCATAGGCTGCTAGTCAAGTTCAACCCGTCATTTCTTGATTGAAATAAACCCACCCGCACGGCCCTTGACAAAGGCCAACAAGGTCGCACGACTACCCTAATCCAATCTGCATCATATGCATAAGCAGATAAGTACTAGTCAGCTACCGCACACTACGCCTTGACAAAGGCCAACAAACGCAGCACGAATACTAACTACTACTTATCTGAAATGACGGAGGGCTACGACAGGTTTTTCTGAAAACCTATTGCGTAATGAACTTGATATCGTTGTAGAATCAAATGATTTTGAAATGGAGTGTTTTTTAGGCTTTTCTAGTTTTGCTAAAGGAGTCACTCCCGGTGAAGGGATCGTCGGCCCTTTCCTCATCGAATGAGGTGCGGGATATATCATATATATCACTGTGCAAAGCAGAAACTATAGAAGCAATCAAAAGACAAACCGAGTGTGTAGCATCTACCAGTTATTGCTAAAGGGGTCACTCCCGGTGAAGGGATCTCGGCCCTTTCCTCATCGAATAAGGTGCAGGATGTTCTATAAGGAACACCGCGATGCAAAGCAAGAACTGTAGCTACCTGTTTTTGAAAATTCGATTCCACAACATCTTTTAGGTTTCTTTTCTTTCATTAATCACATTAATGAAGTCCCATCATTTAAATCACCTAAACATCACAGATAAATATAACGTACGCTTATGCCATCCGCATTCGCCTCGATGTCCCGTCTGCACCGTTAGGTTAGGTAACTAACGGCAGAGCGAGGCAGGGCTAGCGTGGGTGTAAAACATAAGCAACGTCTATATAATATATCATATATACTATATACAATATCTATCTGAACATATCACATGATCACATCACAGATAACGCAGCAGAAAATATCATATGAAATATTGGATATACTAGGACATCCGTGTTTTATTTTGAGCCTGTATAAAACACGGATTCCACGGTCGTGATGAATAGCCAAACCCACACCCCTAGACCCCTACGAGAGCGACAAGCAACCCTACCAATTCTAGAGTTAGGAGACGCGGACTCGACTCCTCGAGTTGGTCTCCCACTGGACTCCAGAACCCGGTTACTTGTGCCCTCCTCCTTGGGTCTATCCTAGCGCGGAAAAGTAAATAATATACAATGGTGAAATCTTCCGCAACCGGGAAGTGCCCCAATAAAAGAATATTACATACAAGTTTTTACATGAATGAAAATGAAAAACACTCATCTCACATAAAAAAAATCTGGCTATTCAAACACGACGATCCAATATAACATATCCAGCAACACATAATATCACATGTCATCAACGTAAGTAAACATGCGTATCCCAATTGTCGTTGACATATAGCAAGGAAACCGACGATATCACATATTACACTTACGGTCACAGAAAAGAAAGTGTAAAACTACAACAGTTCGAATCCGCAACCTCCTTAGACATCGCATGCCTAACCATCTGAATTTCTTAGACATCACATGCCTAACAATTATAAACCCCGCATTTTAGTCTCATTATCGAAAACACTTTTCAATATGAAGTCGGGTAATTCAACAAGATTCCCGATATCCAGAACGAATGCTCGTCGTAAACTTTAGTAGACGGCCGTACCGCCGATACCGTCGACGAAGTGCACTAAGGCGGAACATTGTTGCCGCGAGCACCCGAACGGATGCTTTCGGCGATGGGGTTCTCCTACAGTCACTTGGTTGGGGCTATGGGGTGTAGCTGTCTATTAAGTTTACCCGGCGAGTATCCGCGTACGCTACGTGATTGCGACGGACTTTTGATCACATCAAAATTCCGTGGCAACCAATCAAGTGAGACTAAAGTGCTATGTTTATAGCATTCAAATCAGTTATCTCATAACTCCTTGTGGATTCCAACTATTGTATCACATTCCGGATAAATAGAAAATGTTAAACTTTCCGATCGAACAATCAAACACCCAAGTTTTCCCGAAACAGCTCAACACATGAAATAAGTTTAAAAACATTCACTTCATGCCACAGTACCAACGGTCCAGCCGTAGAAGGGTTAAGCCAACGCCTCACATGTGGCACACCGTACTGCCCCAAACCCTAAGGTTCAAAGGGCAGTTCAAGACGGTCACATAATCGAGTTAAGGTTTGTTGTCTTCTAGAGGGACCATCGCGTTACTTGCACTACTTAGAACGTTCTTAAACTACAGAAAAATCCAACATTTGGAAATTTCCCGGCAGGGGAAAAATTGGGTATTTATATCCGGTCGAACTTTTTAACATATTCTAAATTATCCGGAAAGACACATAGACAAAATTAGACAATCCGATCGAATCTACGAACTCGCAATACAACCCAGAAAACTCAACTCTTGAGTATAATTTAAAAATTCCCAGAAAACGCAGCAGCTCCAGAAATAAATTACTGTGCAAACCACGTGGCCTAACTCACCAATATGGCCGCAGAACCGCCGCACAAGTCAGGATGGGGCCGCGGTTCCACGGCGCTTTAGTCGACTTAGGGTCACGTGCTCCACAGTAATTCCTATAAAACCCTGCTGAATTTTTTTGGCTATTTTTAATCTGGAAAAATCCACAGTTACAGAAAATGTACAGAGAGGGTTAATGGTTAGGGTTTTGTGACTCGATCGGATTTCTAATATCGTCTACACTTTGCCTAAGGCCTTAGCTAGGCTCTGATACCACTGTAGGGTTCCTAGGCACACTCAAGAGGTTCCACAAGGCATCTACCATGCCAAATTCAAATTTTATGTGCCGAGAAATCCTAATATAGATCGTTAACTAGAGGATAGGCGAAAACAAATGCAAGCAAACTATTTTGCTAGTAAGTGAATGGAAATACAACCTTTGTAGATCCGGTCCTCCACTTCTTTAGCTCCGTGATGACGTCCCTTCGCTGCGATCACCGGGATCCCGGACTCTAGCGATGGTTTCGTCGGAGAAATGAGCGGGCTAGGTCGTTGACTTCGATGCCGAAGATGATGTACATCGAGGCAACTCTAACTCAAGCTCCATCTTCACTTGGTCATGAACCTTGTGAAGAAAACACCCAATACAACATGGCAAGTGGTAGAGGATGAAGAAATAGGAAGTGGGTTCACTTTGGATTTGGATTTGGATTTCTCACTTGATTTCATCACTTGGAATTTTCAAGAAAGCTTTCTTCTTCACTTTGAGAAGATGAAGAAGAAGAAGAAGAAGAAGAAGAAGAAGAAGAAGAATTATTTCAAAAAGAAAATTCAAGTGATTCTTATCATATTGCAACCATGGGTGAGTATAACTAATGTAGAGAATTAACTTGGGTTTAGGCAAATGGTTAGGTTAAGGATAAAACAAAATGGTGGACTTTTTCAAAGATGCTAGAAAACAACATGAAGCTTCTAGCAAACAAAAGAAAGAAAGCCACCATTTTGTTTTAACTAAATAAATGAATAAAATAAATAAATAAGTAAATCAAACCCTAACCATTAAACTAATCATGGTTTAAAGTATACACACACCCAAGTTTGCATGTATCATCAAATATGATACAAACTAGTGCACAAAAATATATCATATATACAATGTGCACAATCTAGTGAGAAAATAATCTTAAGTGAACCAATACTAGTTAATGTAAAGTAATATATCAAATATATAATTATACATTAAATAATTAAATCAACACTTGATTTAATGATCCGGTCATACTGCATATAACCGACTAATATCAAGTGTATCAATTTATCGAATCAACACTTGATTCGGTAACCCGGCTATATTTCATATAACCGTCCAATGATACAAATCGCGAGAATAGAATACAGTATCATATAATGGTATTATTCTCGGACCCGCACATATCTCATATGCGCCCCTATTTCGTTTCGCTTGAGCCAGGAAACCTCTGTGTAGGACTCTAAAGACTCGTCAATACGCCGGCAGCAGGTGATGATCATATCAAACACCCGCAAGCCGCAAGCGGTCTGCTAAACGTAACGGCCACCCGGGTATTGAGCGATCAGAAGATCAACGAGCAAGCACGCTCACACTCCTGTGAATCCAACCAGTAACACTTACTGTACAGTCCAGTCTCGTCGTCTGATATGTCGCATATCTCGCCTAGGGGTAATAAACGTCAGACCCCAGTAGCTCGATAAGTCGTGTCGATATGAGGTCTATAACAGTTCGAGAAACTACTGGTAACACTTACCAGTAAATCTCAACAACCCTGGCTAGGGATTTCCGGTTATAGCCAATCGAACACAGCGCAACATCAACTCCCTATACCGGGAGAGACGAATCCCCTCCTATCGCTCATTGCCTCCATGTGATTCGGGACTGTACCCAAAAACCACCGTTTTGCACGCCCTTTTGGACGTGGTAAGGTGGAAATCAAAGCACAGTGGGAATCACACAAGACTCTATGACGATCTCGGGTCTACAGACTAACCTGTACCAGTGTTACAAGAGAATTGCCATCTGACATAAGGTATAATACCATCTGGGAGTTCTCGGCGAGTCCGTCCAGTGTACCCAGTCTCCACTGAGCACCCGTATATCATCTCTGATGTCAAACACCAATGGATATGGAATCATCCATCGCCCATCTGTATGGGTCGAGAAGGTATTGTTAGTGTATATGCCCTAGAGGCCATTACTGTATCATACTAGTTTGTATATTACTTAAGCTTGGGATATTCACCTTGTATATACAATCTTGCTCAAAATAGCAGTATGCTACTTGGTTTGTTTCTACTTCAATGTGTACATGTGTTTATTTTATTATATCACCTATACGCATTAGTGGAGCCCTTAGGATCTTTGCTTGATTACCAGCGTTGTGATGGCAGTCACACTAGTGGGGGCTGGGTAATCTATAAGCACATCCTTATGCAGGACCCTAGTCGCAGGACTATCGAGACATGGCCTGTCCCAGTGTGGGAGATGGTCTGTCCCACAGCCATCAATACGTCGTACTGGAGATAGTATGCGGGTGCTCGTTGGGTTACGAGTACACTGGACAGGACTCGTCGGGAACTGACCGGTTGGTATTATACCTATCGTCAGTTATCAGTTCCCAGGTGACATGAGTACAGCTTAGTCCGCTGACTTGACACTGTCACTTCGCCTCGAGTGAGTTCCCACTGTACTTTGATTACTACCCTACCACGGCTCAAAGGAGTCGTGCAAACAGGTAGTAGTTGGGTGCAGTCCCGAAGCACTTGGTGGCAGTGACGGTTAGACAGGATTCGTCTCTCCCGGTATTGGGGGTTGACACGCGCTGTGTCTAGGAGAGCCATTACACGAGTAGTCCCTGGCCAGGGCAAGCGAGATATACTGGTAGGCTTCCAGTGTTATCTCAGGGTGTATTGGGCTTCACTCCGACACGACTTGTACCGCTATTAGGGGACTGACGTTTACCGCCCCAGTAGGCCCGCCATGCGATGTATCAGACGAACAGACCGGACTGTACGGAGATTGTCACGGTCAGACTCAGTAGGAGTTCTGATGGGTTTCACCTCGTCAGTCTTCTTGTCGGCATCTACCTGGGGACCGTTACGCACAGCTTGTGCCGCTTGCGGTCTGTGGTTAAACCCACTGCCAGCGTAGTGTCGAGTCTTTAGAGTCCCACACAGAAAGCTATTCGCCTTTAGGCAAAAGAGTAGAGGTCGCATGGTTTTGCGACAGGTCGCATGGTTTTGTGACAGGGTTCGGTCACATCCGTGCACTTGTGCACGTACAGTGTCCGGACAGTTAACACTAGCAGGCTTTGGTTTAAGCCAGATCCTAATGTACGTTTTGGGATTGGTTTTATCCAGTATGTATTCGTGTTCCTCGGAACGCGGATGCGGGTGTGTATGCACAGTTGACGGAGAGACAGAGGCAGAGGATTCTCATTAGGGTTGTTGACCGTTGACTGTTGACTATTGACTTTTTGCTCAACCCTAATGAGAATATCATATATGATTAACAATAATATTAATTAAGTGTTGTGGTGACATGGTTGTTGAGGGGTTGACTTTGTTGACTTGTTGACTTTGTTGACCGGTTGACTAGGTTGGACTAGTTGACCATCATGATGACAATGGCTATTATTTCATGCCAAAGACTTTTTACTTGCTTGTTCTCTTGTGCAATATGAGTGCATGAAATGATATAGCCATTTTGACTTAAACCATTTTACACAATACTTGATTACTATTTTTGTGATGATGGTTTTGGATTATGAGAGCCAAGTGAGAAAAGTCTTGTTCATTCTATCATTTTCATTCTCTCTCTTGTGTTCTTGAGCTCTCATCTTCTTCCTCTTGCTCTCCCTCTCTTTAGTCTATGGTTCACTTGTCTCATGTGTTGAGAACCAAGAACCATAGAGAAAATCCCAACACACTCTCCTCTACTCACTCTAGTTCACAAGGTTTAGCAAAACCGAGTGAACTAGTTTCTTCAAAGTACGAAGAAGAAGCCAAAGGTAGAAGCTTTCAGGTGGATCGATCTTCGGCCCAAGGAGACGACGGGGTGAAGCCGATCCGGACAACCATCGAGGCTTGAAGACGAAGGAGTTCAAGAAAGAAAGGTATAACCCCCTAACCGAGTAGTTAACAACTCCTAGTTAGGTTGTTAGTTAGATGTTTAACAAAGATCCGGTTTTGAGTCCATGTTACCGCCTCTAGAAAATTGTTTTTCATCAAATTCCGCATGCCCGAAAGTACCGGGAGAGGTAGCATGGATTTACAGTGGTATCAGAGCCTAGTTAAACTCTATCTAACATGTTAGCAAAGTAACTAGAAGATCGATCAAAGAAAAAGTCACGAAACGAACCCGATATGTCAAGTTTCTGCCGATTTTTTTTCTGTTCAAAAATTGATAAATTTCATCTTAAAAATCAGCTCAGGCTTTTTATTGAATAACCACAAAATTTGGTCCCACGAACCGTTCAAAGCGCCGCGGAAACGCGGCGGGAGCACGCTGCCGAGTTGACTCGGGCGAGGTCCAAATTTAGTGCGGTGTATTTCTGGGGTTGTTTTGGGATTTTTGGAATATGTTTTTTCAGCCCAGATTTTCCAGAACGAAAATTTTGTGTTTGGGGCCTAAAAATCCGTATTTTTGATCGAACTTCTAAAGACTTAAGCTGACGGGTTTTTTATCTGTGATGTGATATTTGTATTGAACGTCTGCTAATCGCTATATGTCGATTAGTGGGGGTTATACAAATCTGTGATCTGTAATGTCATTGGAATGTGTATATGAATTCATTGGATTGTCGCGGGTGAATAGCCGGGGGTTGTGAGACGAGAGTTTTCTTTTCTTTCAATTCATGTAAATTTGTAAATTGATGTAATAATTATTTGTATGACCGCACAACCGGGTCGGGGTTGTAGCCGTCATTGTACTTTTTACTGTTTTTGCTCTTAGGATAGACCCATGGAGGGGATGCACAAACTACCGGGTATGCCGAAGTGCCGAGTGGCCTACTCACGGAGTTGAGGGAGGTTGCTTCGCTTCGGGTACTTGGCGGGTAGTTTGCCGCACCCGTAGGGGTCATGGGTGGGGTATTGGCTATTCACCGCGACCGTGTAATCTGCTTTTCGTTACAGGCTCGTACGAATTGCGGATTCCTAGTATATCCAATGTGTTCATCTGTGATCTGAAATGGCTATCATTGCAATATATCTATATATGATATTATTTAGGCGTTGCTTATGTTTTACAGCCGCGCTAGCCCAGCCCCCGCTCTGTCGTTAGTTAAGTAACCTAACGGGTAATGACGGGGCCCCGTGGCGAATGCGAATGGCATAAGCGTACGTCATATTTTGGTTGTTTTCTGCAATGGTAGGATTAAAGGATGGGACGCATTAAAAGAACTAATGCAAGAATATCACGCATTAAAAGAACTAATGCAAGAAAAATAAACCAAGTTAAAATCGTTGGAACACTTTCGGAAAACCACTCGGTTCTTTTCAAAACCAACTTTTAAATGCGGAGCTTGAGCCACTCCTTTTAAAGGCTATCTCGTTCCATCGATTATATCAAGTTCACTACGTTCACGGTTTAGCCAAAACCATTCGTAGCCCTCCGTCGTTTCACATGAATAGTCAATAGTATTCAAGCTATGTATGTTGGCCAAAGTCAAGACATAGTGATTGGTAGCTATTGGGTATTCATGTGTAGCATAGATAGATGCGTTGGTTTGGGACAGTCGTACTGCCATTTTGGCCAAAGTCAAGGGTAGGTACGGGTGGATCCAAATTAAGCTGGAGAATGACGGGTAGAACTTGACATGTGACTTATGATATTTTGGCCAAAGTCAAGGTCATAAGAGCATAGGGCAAAAATCCACATCGGGAGTTTCAAAAGAACTGAAACTTGCTAGTGTTGCATACCATTTGGAGTGTGATGATTCTGGTAGGATTCCTTCAGTTTCGTCACACGATGATATTTGGATCCCGATCCTACTGTGAGTATATGCTACTCCTCGGGAAATTTCTCACTTAACGATCAATGCTATAAACCAAGTAGGTGTCTAGAAAGGTGTTAGCGGGGCTACGCCCCCAGGGAAAAGAGGTTATTTAATTAAGGAACTTCGCGAAAGCGTTGGAAAACCTCCCTCGAAGTACCGACACTGGCCTGGCTGAACGGTTAAGCAAGAATTGTACGGTGAGATTGATCCTGACTAATTCTTCCTTTTTGGTTTGAGGAGGGATTCGAGAAACAGTGGGAGCCATCCTGTTTAGACAAACTAAAAACCATTCTAAACTTGCAAGAGCATCATGCTGAGTGTTTCTTCTCTCTCCTAATTGCAGCGACCAATCGACATGACTGGACTTAAGTTACTCCTACATAAAAACATACTGACAGGGCCAAACTACAAAGATTGGCTCAGGAATGTCAAGATGGCAATCACTTACGACAAGCTGGGGTATCTTCTTACCACCAAAGCTCCCCCTGTCCCAGGTCCCAAAACCAGCGTCGCGGATAAGGAAATCCGTAAGACCTGGGAAATCGATTACGCGAAGGCCAAGTGCCTCGTGCTTGCCTCTATGGACAACGAACATCAGAGGAGGCACGAGAATATGGACCTCGAATCCATATTTCTCCATACAGAAGAACTGTATGGAGAGCAGTCTCGTATCGCAAGATACGAAGTGTCGAAGAAGTTATTTTCGGCAAGGTTGGCCGTCGGATCATCGGTAGCGGAACACGTGCTTAAGATGATTGGCTAAATAGAAGTGCTCGCGGACCTTGGGACCACGTTGGAGAATGAGCTCTATACGGACTTGATTCTCCAGTCCCTTCCTTCCACTTACGCCCAGTTTAACATGAACTTCAACTTACAAGAAAAGGAAGTTGAACTTTCAGAACTCCTCAACATGCTGAGGAGCGCAGAGGGTACCCTACAGAAAGGTAGGGAAACATCCACTTTGTTTGTAGGAGGATCTTCTTCTTCTAGGTCCAAGGTGAAAGCCAAGGGAAAGAAGAAGAAAGCCCCCGCCAAACCAAGAGGCGGTGTTAGTAAAGTGGATACGAAGGGAAAAGCAAAAGCAACTAAGAAAGTGGGGAAGCTTGTGGATAAAGAAGAATGCTTCTATTGTCATAAGAAGGGACACTGGAAGAATGATTGCAGGGCTTGGAAAGCCAGAACACAGGAACTGAAGCAGGTTGCGGCTTCAGCTTCAGGTGTGTATGTTATTGAAAACTGTCTTTCAATAAACTCTACTTCCTGGGTATTGGATACCGGATCAGGATCTCATATCTGTAATTCTTTGCAGGCGTTGAGAAACCGTAGGGTTTTGAAGGCAGGTGACATGACCCTCAAAGTTGCAAACGGAGCTAGCATGGATGCTAAGGCCGTGGGGGACTATCACCTGGGAATGTCAGATGGACATGTTTTGGTTTTACGTAATTGCTTTTTTGTACCCAACGCAACTTGTAATATCATTTCTGTATCTTTGGTTTCTAAAGAAGGTTATGAATTTGCGTTTGTAAGTAATGTTGTAAACATTCACCTTAATCAAGTTCTGATTGGGTCAGGTACATTAAGCAATGGTATATACGTATTAAACCAACCACAGATTTTCAATGTCCAGAATACACACAAAAGAAAGTCTCCGGAAATCAATCAGACTTTCTTATGGCATTGTAGACTGGGTCACATCAATGAGAGAAGGTTGACGAAGTTACATACAGAAGGATATCTGAATCCGTTCGAATATCAATCGTATGCCACTTGTCAATCCTGTCTCAAAGGAAAGATGACAAAGACTCCGTTTACTGGACACGGAGTAAGGGGGAGCGAGCTCTTGGGACTCGTACACAGCGACGTGTGCGGTCCAATGTCTACACATGCTCGAAGTGGTTATTCTTACTTCATTACTTTTACGGATGACTTTTCAAGGTACGGTTATGTCTTCTTAATGAAACATAAGTCCGAAGCCTTTAGAAAATTCCAGGAATATAAGAATGAAGTAGAAAAACAAACCGGCAAAAGTGTCAAGATTCTAAGATCGGATCGAGGTGGAGAATACTTAAGTGCCGAGTTCCTGGACTATTTAAAAGAGAACGGAATTCTCTCTCAGCTTACTCCTCCATACACTCCGCAACATAACGGTGTATCGGAGAGACGGAACCGAACCCTATTGGATATGGTACGGTCCATGATGAGTAACGCTGAGTTACCGCGATCATTCTGGGGGTATGCGCTAGAATCAGCTGCATACCTTTTGAACCGAGTTCCCACTAAGACTGTGCCTACTACACCATATGAGATGTGGTGTGGGAAGAGACCCTATCTTAATCACATTAAGACATGGGGAAGTCCAGCTTTTGTCAAAAAGCAGCATGCGGACAAGCTCGAGGCACGCTCAGTACAGTGCAAGTTCGTGGGATATCCAAAGAACTCCAAGGGATATTTCTTCTATTGCGAAGAGGAACAAAAGGTTTTTGTTTCTCGTCATGCCCACTTTCTAGAACACCAGTTCTTAGAAAAGGAAATTAGTGGGAGCGCAGTAGAACTGGAAGAAATTCCAGAACCACGAGCTATTACTGAAAGCTTAGTGGAACCAGAGGGTTCAAAAGAACAGGACATTCCTACGCCGCTCCGCAGGAGTAGTAGGCAGTCTCATCCGTCCGAGAGATACTACGGTTTTCTTATAGACGGGGATAGAGAGGATTGCATCATAGATTATGATGAGCCTACTAGCTTCCAGCAGGCCGTTCAGAGCGTTGACTCGGTAAAATGGCTGGATGCAATGCGGACCGAAATGGAGTCCATGTACACCAACAAAGTATGGACGTTGGACATTGCTCCAGACGGGGTAAAACCCGTAGGATGCAAGTGGATCTTCAAAAGGAAGATTGGTGTAGATGGACATGTTGAGACCTATAAAGCTAGACTTGTTGCAAAGGGTTTCCCTCAAAGACCTGGCTTGGACTATGACGAAACCTTTTCTCCAGTGGCTATGCTGAAATCCATTCGGATCCTTCTTGCCATTGCTGCCTTCCACGATTATGAGATCTGGCAAATGGACGTAAAAACTGTTAGTGTATACGCCCTAGAGACCATTACTGTATCATACTAGTTTGTATATTACTTAATGGATGCTTGGGATATTCACCTTGTATATACAATCTTGCTCAAAATAGTAGTATGCTACTTGGTTTGTTTCTACTTCAATGTGTACATGTGTTTATTTTTGTATATCGCCTATACACATTAGTAGAGCCCTTAGGATCTTTGCTTGATTACCAGCGATGTGATGGCCGTCACACTAGTGGGGCTGGGTAATCTATAAGCGCATCCTTATGCAGGTCCCTGGTCGCAGGACTATCGAGACAGGGCATCGATACTCCGGAGTAGACCAGCGCATGCGCTTCTCATCCCAGTGTGGGAGACGGTCTGTCCCACAGCCGTCAGTACGTCGTACTTGAGATAGTATGCGGGTGCTCGTTAGGTTACGGGTACACTGGACAGGACTCGTCGGGAACTGACTAGTTGGTATTATACCTATCGTCAGTTATCAGTTCCCAGGTGACATGAGTACAGCTTAGTCCGCTGACTTGACACTGTCACTTCGCCTCGGGTGTGTTCCCACTGTACTTTGATCACTACCCTACCACGGCTCAAAGGAGTCGTGCAAACAGGTGGTGGTTGGGTGCAGTCCCGAAGCACTTGGAGGCAGTGACGGTTAGACAGGATTCGTCTCTCCCGGTATTGGGGGTTGACATCGCGCTGTGTCTAGGAGAGCCATTACACGAGTAGTCCCTGGCCAGGGCAAACAAGATATACTGGTAGGTTTCCAGTGTTATCTCAGGGTGTTTTGGGCTTCGCTCCGGCACGACTTGTACCGCTATTGGGGGACTGACGTTTACCGCCCCCTAGGCCCGCTATGCGATGTATCAGACGAACAGACCGGACCGTACGGAGAATGTCACACTCAGGCTCAGTAGGAGTTCAGATGGGTTTCGCCTCGTCGGTCTTCTTGTCGGCATTACCTGGGGACCGTTACGCACAGCTAGTGCCGCTTGCGGTATGTGGTTAAACCCACTGCCAGCGTAGTGTCGAGTCTTTAGAGTCCCACACAGAAAGCTTTTCGCCTTTAGGCAAAAGAGTAGAGGTCGCATGGTATTGCGACAGGTCGCATGGTTTTGCGACAGGGTTCGGTCACATCCGTGCACTTGTGCACGTACAGTGTCCGGACAGTTTACACTAGCGGGCTTTGGTTTAAGCCAGATCCTAGTGTACCTTATGGGATTGGATTTATCCAGTTTGCATTCGTGTTCCTCGGAACGCGGATGCGGGTGTGTATGCACAGTTGACAGGGAGGCAGAGGCAGCGGGTTCTCATTAGGGTTGTTGACAGTTGACCGTTGACTATTTGACTTTATGCTCAACCCTAATAAGAATATGATATGTGATTAACTATTATATTAATTAAGTATTATGGTGATATGGTTGTTGACTTGTTGACTTTTGTTGACTTGTTGACTTTGTTGACTTGTTGACTTTTGTTGACTTGTTGACCGGTTGACTAGGCTTGACTAGTTGACCATCATGATAACCATAGCCATCATTTCATGGCAAAGACTTTTGTTTACTTGCTCATTTGTGTAAAATGAGTGCATGAAATGATATGGTTGTGGTTGCTTCTAACCATCACATAAGACTTTTGTTAATATGATGAGTTATCATTGCTTTGGATTATGAGAGGGTGAGAGACAAAATACTTGCTCATTCTTTTTTGCTCATTCTCTCTCTTGTTCTTGAGCTCTCCTCTTGCTCTCACCCTCAACCTCTTGCTCCCTCTCTTGATCTATGGTTCTCTTGTCTCATGAGTTGAGAATCAAGAACCATAGATAAAATCCCATTCTATTTCCTCTGTACTCATTCTAGTTCACTAGGTTTAGCAAACCAAGTGAACTAGTTTCTTCAAAGAACGAAGAAGGAGCTAAAGGTTGGAGCTTTCAAGTGGATCTATCTTCGGCGTACGGAGACGACGAGAAGGAGCCATCGGACCACCATCGGAGCTTGAAGAGAAGGAGTTCAAGACAAGTTTAGGTATAACCATCTCCATCCGAGTTGCTAACTCTCTTTAGCTAAGTATGCTAGTTTTAGTTTAGTCAAAGATCCCGACTTTGCTTAGTCCATGTTGCCCCTTGCGCTAAAAATTTGATTTTTATACCGTTTCCGCCTCCCCGTAAGAACCGGGGGTCGCAACGTGGACTTACATTGGTATCAGAGCCTAACTAAACTTAAACTAGCTTGGTAGTGAAGTGTAACGAAGTTTGGAACCGGAAAAATCAAAAAAACCAAACTTTTACAAAACCTGAGTTTCTGTTGAATTTTTTTCTGGTCAAAATGAAAAACTTTATACTCCTAAATTCGGCTCAGGGTTTT
Source organism: Agapanthus africanus (assembly GCA_030015575.1). NCBI lineage: Eukaryota > Viridiplantae > Streptophyta > Magnoliopsida > Asparagales > Amaryllidaceae > Agapanthus > Agapanthus africanus. Next base: position 367,075,274 of record CM057345.1, read on the forward strand.
GTGTGAATACCCATGAAAAACGGTCCACTGTTTCGTTCAAACCGCCGCGGTTTGTCGTCTTCTCTGCATCGTTTTTCGTGCAGTGTGTGTCTGTGTTGGTTTTGGGATTTTTGAAATATATTATATGTGCCCAGATTTTCCAGAAAAGAAATTTCCTTTTGGGGTCCTATAATTCCGTATTTTTTCCGAACTTCACTGCACTTTGACTATGATGGTTATATCTGTGATGTTTGCATGTATTGAACGTCGGCTAATCGCTATAAGTCGATTGGTCGGGGTTATACATGATCTGTGTTTGATGCTGGAATGTGTATATAAATATGTTGGATTGTCGCGGGTGAATAGCCGGGGGTTGTGAGACGAGAGTTTTCTTTTCTTGCAATTCATGTAAATTTGTAAATTGATGTAATAATTATTTGTATGGCCGCACAACCGGGTCGGGGTTGTAGCCGTCATTGTATAATTTCTTTTTACTGTTTTTGCTCCTAGGATAGACCCATGGAGGGGTGCACAAACTACCGGGTATGCCGAAGTGTCGAGTGGCCTACTCATGGAGATGAGGGAGGTTGCTACGCTTCGGGTACTTGGCGGGTAGTTTGCCGCACCCGTAGGGGTCTTGGGTGGGGTTTTGGCTATTCACCGCGACCGTGTTATCTGTTTTTGTTACAGGCTCGTACAAATTACAGATTGCTAGTATATCCAATGTATTTATCTGAGATCTGAAATGTTTATCATTGCAGTATATCTATATATGATATTATTTAGGCGTTGCTTATGTTTTACAGACGCGCTAGCCCAGCCCCCGCTCTGTCGTTAGTTAAGTAACCTAACGGGTAATGACGGGGCCCCGTGGCGAATGCGAATGGCATAAGCGTACGTCATATTTTGGTTGTTTTCTGCAATGGTAGGATTAAATGATGGGACGCATTAAAAGAACTAATACAAGAATATCACGCATTAAAAGAACTAATGCAAGATAATAAACCAAGTTAAAGTCGTTGGAACACTCTCGAAAAACCACTCGGTTCTTTTCAAAAACAACTTTTAAATGCGGAGCTTGAGCCACTCCTTTTAAAAGCTATCTCGTTCCATCGACCAAATCAAGTTCACTACGTTCACGGTTTTGCCAAAACCATCCGTAGCCCTCCGTCGTTTCACATGAATAGTCAATAGTATTCAAGCTGTGTATGTTGGCCAAAGTCAAGGCACAGTGATTGGTAGCTATTGGGTGTTCATGTGTAGCATAGATAGATGCGTTGGTTTGGGACAGTCGTACTGCCATTTTGGCCAAAGTCAAGGGTAGGTACGGATGGATCCAAATTAACCTGGATAATGACGGGTAGAACTTGACATGTGACTTATGATATTTTGGCCAAAGTCAAGGTCATAAGAGCATGGGGCAAAAAAAAAATCCACATCGGGAGTTTCATAAGTACTGAAACTTGCTAGATTTGCATACCATTTGGAGTGTGATGATTCTGGTAGGATTCCTTCAGTTTCGTCACGCGATGATATTTGGATCCCGATCCTACTGTGAGTATATGCTACTCCTCGGGAAATTTCTCACTAATCGATCAATGCTATAAACCTAGTAGGTGCCTAGAAAGGTGTTAGCGGGGCTACGCCCCCAGGGAAAAGAGGTTCTCTAATTAAGGAACTTCGCGAAAGCGTTGGAAAACCTCCCTCGAAGTACCGACACCGGCCTGGCTGAACGGTTAAGCAAGTATTGTACGGTGGGATTGATCCTGACTAATTCTTCCTTTATGGTTTGAGGAGGGATTCGAGAAACAGTGGGAGCCATCCTGTTTAGACAAACTAAAAACCACTCTAAACTTGCAAGAGCATCATGCTGAGTGTTTCTTCTTCTCTCTCCTAATTGCAGCGACCAATCAACATGACTGGACTTAAGTTACTCCTAGATAAAAACAAACTGACAGGGCCAAACTACAAAGATTGGCTCAGGAATGTCAAGATAGCAATCACTTATGACAAGCTGGGGTATCTTCTTACCACCAAAGCTCCCCCTGTCCCTGGTCCAACTTCCAGTGTCGCGGATAAGGAAATCCGCAAGACTTGGGAGATTGATAGCGCGAAGGCCAAGTGCCTCCTGCTTGCCTCGATGGACAACGAACATCAGAGGAGGCATGAGAATATGGACATGGAGTCCATATTGCTCCATACAAAAGAACTGTATGGAGAGCAATCACGTATCGCAAGATACGAAGCGTCGAAAAAGTTATTTTCGACAAGAATGGCCGTCGGATCATCAGTAGCCGAGCACGTGCTAAAGATGATCGGCTTCATTGAGGAGCTCGCTGACCTAGGGATCACATTGGAGAGTGAGCTATATACGGATATAGTTCTCCAGTCCCTTCCTTCCACTTACGTCCAGTTTATACTGAACTTCAACTTACAAGAAAAAGAGGTTGAACTTTCAAAGCTCCTCAACATGCTGAGGAGCGCAGAGGGCACCCTACAGAAAGGTAGGGATACATCCACTTTGTTTGTAGGAGGATCATCTTCTTCTAGGTCCAAGGCGAAAGCCAAGGGAAAGAAGAAGAAGGCCCCCGCCAAACCAAGGGGCGGTGTTAGTAAAGTGGATACGAAGGGAAAAGGTAAAGCAACAAAGATAGCGGGGAAGCTTGTGGATAAGGAAGAATGCTTCTATTGTCATAAGAAAGGACACTGGAAGAATGATTGCAGGGCCTGGAAGGCCAGAACACAGGAATTGAAGCAGGTTGCAGCTTCAGCTTCAGGTGTGTATGTTATTGAAAATTGTCTTTCAATAAACTCTACTTCCTGGGTATTGGATACCGGATCAGGATCTCATATCTGTAATTCTTTGCAGGCGTTGAGAAACCGTAGGGTTTTGAAGGCAGGTGACATGACCCTCAAAGTTGCGAACGGAGCTAGCATGGATGCTAAAGCCGTGGGGGACTATCACCTGGGAATGTCAGATGGACATGTTTTGGTTTTGCGTAATTGCTTTTTTGTACCCAACGCAACTTGTAATATCATTTCTGTATCTTTAGTTTCTAAAGAAGGTTATGAATTTGCGTTTGTAAGTAATGTTGTAAATATTCACCTTAATCAAGTTTTGATTGGGTCAGGTACATTGAGTAATGGTATATACGTGTTAAACCAACCACAAATTTTCAACGTCCAGAATACACACAAAAGAAAGTCTCCAGAAATAAATCAGACTTTCTTATGGCATTGTAGATTGGGTCACATCAATGAGAGAAGGTTGACTAAGTTACATACAGAAGGATATTTGAATGCGTTCGAATATCAATCGTATGCCACTTGTCAATCTTGTCTCAAAGGAAAGATGACAAAGACTCCGTTTACTGGACATGGAGTAAGAGCGAGCGAGCTCTTGCGACTCGTACACAGTGACGTGTGCGGTCCAATGTCTACACATGCCCGAAGCGGACATTCTTACTTCATTACTTTTACGGATGACTTCTCAAGGTACGGTTATGTCTTCTTAATGAAACATAAGTCCGAGGCCTTTGGAAAATTCCAGGAGTATAAGAATGAAGTGGAGAAACAGACCGGCAAAAGTATTAAGATTCTAAGATCGGATCGAGGTGGAGAATACTTAAGTGCCGAGTTCCTGGGCTATTTAAAAGAGAATGGAATTCTCTCTCAGCTTACTCCTCCATACACCCCGCAACATAACGGTGTATCGGAGAGACGGAACCGCACCCTATTGGATATGGTGCGGTCCATGATGAGTAACGCTGAGTTGCCGCGATCATTCTGGGGATATGCACTAGAATCAGCCGCATACCTTTTGAACCGAGTTCCCACTAAGACTGTGCCTACTACGCCATTTGAGATGTGGTGTGGGAAGAGACCCCATCTTAATCACATTAAGATATGGGGAAGTCCAGCTTTTGTCAAAAAGCAGCATGCGGACAAGCTCGAGGCACGCTCAGTACTGTGCAAGTTTGTGGGATATCCAAAGAATTCCAAGGGATATTTCTTCTACTGTGAAGAGGAACAAAAAGTTCTTGTTTCTCGTCATGCCCACTTTCTAGAACACCAGTTCATAGAAAAAGAAATAAGTGGGAGCGCAGTAGAACTGGAAGAAATTCCAGAACCACGGACTATTACTGAAAGTTTAGTGGAACCAGAGGGTTCGGAAGAACAGGACATTCCTACGCCACTCCGCAGGAGTAGTAGGCAGTCTCATCCGCCCGAGAGATACTACGGTTTTCTCATAGACGGGGATAGAGAGGATTGCATCATAGATTATGATGAGCCTACTAGCTTCCAGCAGGCCGTTCAGAGCGTTGACTCAGTGAAATGGCTGGATGCAATGCGGACCGAAATGGAGTCCATGTACACCAACAAGGTATGGACGTTGGACATTGCTCCAGACGGGGTAAAACCCGTAGGATGCAAGTGGATCTTCAAAAGGAAGATTGGTGTAGATGGACAGGTTGAGACCTATAAAGCTAGGCTGGTAGCAAAGGGTTTTCGTCAAAGACCTGGCTTGGACTACGACGAAACCTTTTCTCCAGTAGCCATGCTGAAATCCATTCGGATCCTTCTTGCCATTGCTGCCTTCCACGATTATGAGATCTGGCAAATGGACGTAAAGACAACTTTTCTAAATGGAAATTTAGAGGAGTGTGTCTATATGGACCAGCCAGAGGGTTTCATTCAGAGTGGGAGCAGCGGAAAGGTGTGCAAGTTGCTTAAGTCCATCTATGGACTAAAGCAGGCATCGCGGAGTTGGAACATCTGCTTTGATGAGACGGTCAAAGAATTTGGCTTTATCAAAAATCCAGATGAACCATGCATCTATAGTAGATTTGTAGCGAGAACTGTAGTATTCCTCGTTTTGTACGTGGATGACATTCTCTTAATAGGAAATGACATTCCTATGCTACAATCTGTCAAGGGGTTCTTGTCACACAGGTTCTCCATGAAAGACCTGGGTGATGCCTCATACATTCTGGGTATCCGGATCTACCGTGACAGATCCAAGAGGATATTAGGACTTTCACAGTCCAGGTACATCGACACCATACTGAAGAGGTTCAGTATGGAAGATTCCAAGCGCGGTAACCTACCGGCTTGTCACGGGATCACCCTCTCTAAAGAGATGTCTCCCAAGACTGATTTGGAGAGGGATCGCATGTCTATTATACCCTACGCTTCTGCGGTAGGCTCTATAATGTATGCGATGTTGTGTACCAGACCGGATGTAGCTTATGCACTGAGTGTGGTAAGCCGGTATCAGTCTAACCCAGGGGAGAAACACTGGATAGCGGTAAAGAACATTCTCAAGTACCTGAGAAGGACTAAGGAGATGTTCTTGGTGTATGGCGGAAAAGACCTCCAGATCGAGGCCTTTGCTGACTCCAGCTTCCAGAGTGACAAGGATGATTCCAAGTCCATGTCGGGTTTTGTCTTTACCCTCAATGGAGGGGCGGTGTGTTGGAAGAGTTCCAAACAGGAAACCGTTGCAGACTCGACGATGGAAGCGGAATACATCGCTGCATCTGATGCCGCAAAAGAAGCTGTCTGGATGAGAAAGTTCTTGAAAGAACTTCTGGTGGTTCCGTCCATTGTTGATCCAATACCTCTGTATTGCGACAACAACGAGGCTATGCTTTAGCGAAGGAACCCAGGTCCCATCAGAGATCCAGGCACATCTTGAGGCGGTATCACCTGATCAGGGAGATCGTAGATCGCCAGGAGATCGAGGTTCGGAGAGTCGCTTCAGAAGATAACACTGCTAATCCATTCACCAAGGCCCTGCCCCAGACTCAGTTCGAGCGGCTGATCGAGATGATAGGTCTTCGATACGCCAGTACATGGCCTTAGTGCAAGTAGGAGATTGTTAGTGTATATGCCCTAGAGGCCATTACTGTATCATACTAGTTTGTATATTACTTAATGGATGCTTGGGATATTCACCTTGTATATACAATCTTGCTCAAAATAGTAGTATGCTACTTGGTTTGTTTCTACTTCAATGTGTACATGTGTTTATTTTTGTATATCGCCTATACACATTAGTAGAGCCCTTAGGATCTTTGCTTGATTACCAGCAATGTGATGGCCGTCACACTAGTGGGGCTGGGTAATCTATAAGCGCATCCTTATGCAGGTCCCTGGTCGCAGGACTATCGAGACAGGGCATCGATACTCCGGAGTAGACCAGCGCATGCGCTTCTCATCCCAGTGTGGAAGACGGTCTGTCCCACAGCCGTCAGTACGTCGTACTTGAGATAGTATGCGGGTGCTCGTTAGGTTACGGGTACACTGGACAGGACTCGTCGGGAACTGACTAGTTGGTATTATACCTATCGTCAGTTATCAGTTCCCAGGTGACATGAGTACAGCTTAGTCCGCTGACTTGACACTGTCACTTCGCCTCGGGTGTGTTCCCACTGTACTTTGATCACTACCCTACCACGGCTCAAAGGAGTCGTGCAAACAGGTGGTGGTTGGGTGCAGTCCCGAAGCACTTGGAGGCAGTGACGGTTAGACAGGATTCGTCTCTCCCGGTATTGGGGGTTGACATCGCGCTGTGTCTAGGAGAGCCATTACACGAGTAGTCCCTGGCCAGGGCAAACGAGATATACTGGTAGGTTTCCAGTGTTATCTCAGGGTGTTTTGGGCTTCGCTCCGGCACGACTTGTACCGCTATTAGAGGACTGACGTTTACCGCCCCCTAGGCCCGCCATGCGATGTATCAGACGAACAGACCGGACCGTACGGAGAATGTCACACTCAGGCTCAGTAGGAGTTCAGATGGGTTTCGCCTCGTCGGTCTTCTTGTCGGCATTACCTGGGGACCGTTACGCACAGCTAGTGCCGCTTGCGGTATGTGGTTAAACCCACTGCCAGCGTAGTGTCGAGTCTTTAGAGTCCCACACAGAAAGCTTTTCGCCTTTAGGCAAAAGAGTAGAGGTCGCATGGTATTGCGACAGGTCGCATGGTTTTGCGACAGGGTTCAGTCACATCCGTGCACTTGTGCACGTACAGTGTCCGGACAGTTTACACTAGCGGGCTTTGGTTTAAGCCAGATCCTAGTGTATCTTATGGGATTGGATTTATCCAGTTTGCATTCGTGTTCCTCGGAACGCGGATGCGGGTGTGTATGCACAGTTGACAGGGAGGCAGAGGCAGCGGGTTCTCATTAGGGTTGTTGACAGTTGACCGTTGACTATTTGACTTTATGCTCAACCCTAATAAGAATATGATATGTGATTAACTATTATATTAATTAAGTATTATGGTGATATGGTTGTTGACTTGTTGACTTTTGTTGACTTGTTGACTTTGTTGACTTGTTGACTTTTGTTGACTTGTTGACCAGTTGACTAGGCTTGACTAGTTGACCATCATGATAACCATAGCCATCATTTCATGGCAAAGACTTTTGTTTACTTGCTCATTTGTGTAAAATGAGTGCATGAAATGATATGGTTGTGGTTGCTTCTAACCATCACATAAGACTTTTGTTAATATGATGAGTTATCATTGCTTTGGATTATGAGAAGGTGAGAGACAAAATACTTGCTCATTCTTTTTTGCTCATTCTCTCTCTTGTTCTTGAGCTCTCCTCTTGCTCTCACCCTCAACCTCTTGCTCCCTCTCTTGATCTATGGTTCTCTTGTCTCATGAGTTGAGAATCAAGAACCATAGATAAAATCCCATTCTATTTCCTCTCTACTCATTCTAGTTCACTAGGTTTAGCAAACCAAGTGAACTAGTTTCTTCAAAGAACGAAGAAGGAGCTAAAGGTTGGAGCTTTCAAGTGGATCTATCTTCGGCGTACGGAGACGACGAGAAGGAGCCATCGGACCACCATCGGAGCATGAAGAGAAGGAGTTCAAGACAAGTTTAGGTATAACCATCTCCATCCGAGTTGCTAACTCTCTTTAGCTAAGTATGCTAGTTTTAGTTTAGTCAAAGATTCCGACTTTGCTTAGTCCATGTTGCCCCTTGCGCTAAAAATTTGATTTTTATACCGTTTCCACCTCCCCGTAAGAACCGGGGGTCGCAACGTGGACTTACAAAAACCGCTTTTCTAAATGGAAATTTAGAGGAGTGTGTCTATATGGACCAACCAGAGGGTTTCATTCAGAGTGGGAGCAGCGGAAAGGTGTGCAAGTTGCTTAAGTCCATCTATGGACTAAAGCAGGTATCGCGGAGTTGGAACATCTGTTTTGATGAGACAGTCAAGGAATTTGGCTTTATCAAAAATCCAGATGAACCATGCATCTATAGTAGATTTGTAGCGAGAACTGTAGTATTCCTCGTTTTATACATGGATGACATTCTCTTAATAGGAAATGACATTCCTATGCAACAATCTGTCAAGGGGTTCTTGTCACACAGGTTCCCCATGAAAGACCTGGGTGATGCCTCATACATCCTGGGGATCCGGATCCATCGTGATAGATCCAAGAGGATATTAGGACTTTCACAGTCCAGGTACATCGACACCATACTGAAAAGATTCAGTATGGAAGATTCCCAGCGCGGTAACCTACCGGCTTGTCACGGGATCACCCTCTCTAAAGAGATATCTCCCAAGACTGATTTGGAGAGGGATCGCATGTCTGTTATACCCTACGCTTCTGCGGTAGGCTTTATAATGTATGCGATGTTGTGTACCAGACCGGATGTAGCTTATGCACTGAGTGTGGTAAGCCGGTATCAGTCAAACCCTGGGGAGAAACACTGGATAGCGGTAAAGAACATTCTCAAGTACCTGAGAAGGACTAAGGAGATGTTCTTGGTGTATGGCGGAAAAGACCTCCAGATCGAGGCCTTTGCTGACTCCAGCTTCCAGAGTGACAAGGATGATTCCAAGTCCATATCGGGTTTTGTCTTTACCCTCAATGGAGGGGCGGTGTTTTGGAAGAGTTCCCAACAGGAAACCGTTGCAGACTCGACGATGGAAGCGGAATACATCGCTGCATCTGATGCCGCGAAAGAAGCTGTCTGGATAAGGAAGTTCTTGAAAAAACTTCAGGTGGTTCCGTCCATTGTTGATCCAATACCTCTGTATTGCGACAACAACGGGGTTATAGCTTTAGCGAAGGAACCCAGGTCCCATCAGAGATCCAAACACATCTTGAGGCGGTATCACCTGATCAGGGAGATCGTGGATCGCCAGGAGATCGAGGTTTGGAGGGTTGCTTCAGAAGATAACACTGCAGATCCATTCACCAAGGCCTTGCCCAAGACTCAGTTCGAGCGGCTAATCGAGATGATAGGTCTTCGATACGCCAGTACATGGCCTTAGTGCAAGTGGGAGATTGTTAGTGTATATATCCTAGAGGCCATTACTGTATCATACTAGTTTGTATATTACTTAATTGAAGCTTGGGATATTCACCTTGTATATACAATCTTGCTCAAAATAGTAGTATGCTACTTGGTTTGTTTCTACTTCAATGTGTACATGTGTTTATTTTATTATATCACCTATACGCATTAGTGGAGCCCTTAGGATCTTTACTTGATTACCAGCGTTGTGATGGCAGTCACACTAGTGGGGGCTGGGTAATCTATAAGCACATCCTTATGCAGGTCCCTAGTCGCAGGACTATCGAGACAGGGCATCGATACTCCGGAGAAGACTAGCGCATGCGCTTCTCATCCCAGTGTGGGAGATGGTCTGTCCCACAGCCATCAGTACGTCGTACAGGAGATAGTATGCGGGTGCTCGTTGGGTTACGAGTACACTGGACAGGACTTGTCAGGAACTGACCGGTTGGTATTATATCTATCGTCAGTTATCAGTTCCCAGGTGACATGAGTACAGCTTAGTCCGCTGACTTGACACTGTCACTTCGCCTCGAGTGTGTTCCCACTGTACTTTGATTACTACCCTACCACGGCTCAAAGGAGTCGTGCAAACAGGTAGTAGTTGGGTGCAGTCCCGAAGCACTTAGAGGCAGTGACGGTTAGACAGGATTCGTCTCTCCCGGTGTTGGGGGTTGACATCGCGCTGTGTCTAGGAGAGCCATTACACGAGTAGTCCCTGGCCAGGGCAAGCGAGATATACTGGTAGGCTTCCAGTGTTATCTCAGGGTGTATTGGGCTTCACTCCGACACGACTTGTACCGCTATTAGGGGACTGACGTTTACCGCCCCCTAGGCCCGCCATGCGATGTATCAGACGAATAGACCGGACTGTACGGAGATTGTCACAGTCAGACTCAGTAGGAGTTCAGATGGGTTTCACCTCGTCAATCTTCTTGTCGGCATCTACCTGGGGACCGTTACGCACAGCTAGTGCCGCTTGCGGTCTGTGGTTAAACCCACTGCCAGCGTAGTGTCGAGTCTTTAGAGTCCCACACAGAAAGCTATTCGCCTTTAGGCAAAAGAGTAGAGGTCGCATGGTTTTGCGACAGGTCGCATGGTTTTGCGACAGGGTTCGGTCACATCCGTGCACTTGTGCACGTACAGTGTCCGGACAGTTAACACTAGCAGGCTTTGGTTTAAGCCAGATCATAGTGTACGTTTTGGGATTGGTTTTATCCAGTATGTATTCGTGTTCCTCGGAACGCGGATGCGGGTGTGTATGCACAGTTGACGGAGAGACAGAGGCAGAGGATTCTCATTAGGGTTGTTGACCGTTGACTGTTGACTATTGACTTTTTGCTCAACCCTAATGAGAATATCATGTATGATTAACAATAATATTAATTAAGTGTTGTGGTGACATGGTTGTTGAGGGGTTGACTTTGTTGACTTGTTGACTTTGTTGACCGGTTGACTAGGTTGGACTAGTTGACCATCATGATGACAATGGCTATCATTTCATGGCAAAGACTTTTTACTTGCTTGTTCTCTTGTGCAATATGAGTGCATGAAATGATATAGCCATTTTAACTTAAACCATTTACACAATACTTGATTACTATTTTTGTGATGATGGTTTTGGATTATGAGAGCCAAGTGAGAAAAGTCTTGCTCATTCTATCATTTTCATTCTCTCTCTTGTGTTCTTGAGCTCTCATCTTCTTCCTCTTGCTCTCCCTCTCTTTAGTCTATGGTTCACTTGTCTCATGTGTTGAGAACCAAGAACCATAGAGAAAATCCCAACACACTCTCCTCTACTCACTCTAGTTCACAAGGTTTAGCAAACCGAGTGAACTAGTTTCTTCAAAGTACGAAGAAGAAGCCAAAGGTAGAAGCTTTCAGGTGGATCGATCTTCGGCGCAAGGAGACGACGGGGTGAAGCCGATCCGGACAACCATCGAGGCTTGAAGACGAAGGAGTTCAAGAAAGAAAGGTATAACCCCCTAACCGAGTAGTTAACAACTCTTAGTTAGGTTGTTAGTTAGATGTTTAACAAAGATCCGGTTTTGAGTCCATGTTACCGCCTCTAGAAAATTGTTTTTCATCAAATTCCGCATGCCCGAAAGTACTGGGAGAGGTAGCATGGACTTACAAGTATACGCTAGTCTACTCTGGTATATCGATGTCCTGTCTCGATACACCCACTGTAAGTGCACGGCGGTGCCCCGACCTCCATCCCGAGGCCAAAATGCGGAAGCGGTGATTTACTTTATCTTTTCGAACCGGCACCACCGCGCACTACAAACCTGGATCGTGCCATTAAACTAGTCCTAGCTAACTACAAGATGGGAAGAGAGATATACCGAGCGATCCGTGTCCTTCGGTCTTCTCGTCGTTGTCCCGATCTCCCGCGGAATCTCCGGTCTCCATCTCCTGGCCGGAAGGGCACCACGTCGCCGGCTTCTTTTACGGGCTCCCACCTCAATACCGAGGCAACTCGGGCACGAAGCTGGCGAGTCGACGTGCCCAAGATTTGCTGTAGAATATAGTGTAGAGTGTTATGTCTCATTTTGGGGTATTGGAAGTTGCCTTTGGTGGAGGATTGAGATGTAAGCTTTTGTGGATGGACCTGCGAATTTTTTTACCATGAAAAGAGCAAAAATTCCCACACTAAAAATATGGGCAGCCCCTCTCCAAGCTTGGCCGGCCATAAGAGGTAGGGAGAGAGAGTATGAGAGGAGAGTGTGTATCAAAAATGAGGGGAGCCACACAATAATGCAAGTGAGAGGAATGATATGTGATCATGACAAGAAGAATGATCACCAACAAATCCACACTCCATCAACAACCATGATTGCTCCAAAAAGTCAAGCAATCATAAGAAGAAGAGGTCAAATGGTCAAGGGATGGTGCAACCATCATGACACTACAAGATGCAAATAACACCCTCCACAAATGCTTATTTGCACAAATGCAAATAAGCCCTCCTCCACCAATCTTCGGCCAATGAAAGATACAAAGAAATATGGCCGAAACGGAAAACAAACTGGCAACTCCAAAAACTGATCCCGTAATAAATTGCAGGAAAACCCCGCTACTGTGTATACACACCCGCATTTGTATTCTGACCGAAATACAAATGCAATGAGACAAAATCTACACTGTACTATACTAGGATCCGGCTTAAACTAAAGCCGGCTAGTATTAACCGTCCGATCCTGATCCGTGCAATACCGCACGTATCTGATCGAACCCTGCTATATCTCCATACGGCCTCTACAGCGTTTTGCCCGAAAACTTGAGCAACTGAATGTGGGGGACTCTAAAGACTCGTCAACACCTTGGTTGTGGATTTAACCACTAGCACGTTAGAGGTATAAGCCAATACGTGACGGGCTACCAGGTATTGACCAAAAGGGACGTCGATGAGCGAACTCATCCTGACACCCTACTAAGCCTGTCAGTGACACTATCCGTACAGTCCGGTCCGTTCGTCTACGAGCATCGCATGGCGGGCCTAGGGGGTTGGTAAAAGTCAGACCCCCAAAAGCGGTACAAGTCGTGTCAGAGATCAGCCCAGAACACCCTGAGATACTACTGGAATACCTACCAGTAAATCTCCTTCCTTTGCCAAGGACTTTTCATGTTCTGGCTCTCCTAGACACAGCACGACCTCACCCCCAATACCGAGAGAGACGTACCCCTGAAGATCCGCTCACTGCCTCCATGTGGCTCGGGACTGTACCCAACTAAAACCTGTTTGTACGTCTCCTTTGAGCGTGGTAGGGTAGTAATAAAAGTACAGTTACGAGACAAATGACGATCCTCAGGTCGATAAACTAACCTGTACACATGTCACCAGGGAACAACTATCTGACGTCAGGTATAAGACCAACTAGCATATTCCCGGCGGGTCCTGTCCGGTGTACTCATAATCCAATGAGCACCTGTATACATCTTAGGTGAACCAACTGACACCAGTGGCTTGTGAGACCGGCCACCGCCCCTCGTCGGGGTCTCGAATGTATAACTAGTCTACTCTGGAGAATCGATGCCCTGTCTCGAAACTCCCACGACTAGGGACCTTTTAAGGATGTGCTTATAGACTACCAGCTCCCACGTATATGATCGCCCTCATACTGCTGGCAGTCAAGCAAGAATTCTAGAGGCTCTATCAACGTGCAATAGTGACCTGTCAGGTCACCTAAAGCAGTACACGACGATAAAGATAAACCAGATAGCATACTATTATCTTGAGTAAGACTGTCCTACCGGGATAGGTCCTCCCTCAATCATTGCAATCACGTGCCTGTGATCCAATAATTGACTCTGAGGGCACTATCTCCAACAATCTCCCACTTGCACTCAAGGCTAATTATTGCGATGTCGCATACTCACAGCCCGTGTGATACCGAACACCCAACGCCTCTACTAGTCAGTCTCACAAAGCTCGTTTGCGAAACTATTGCGTTCGAGGAATAGCCTCAGTGAGTGGATCCGCTTTGATGTTTCTTTCTATATCTCTCTATATCTCAAGTTCGAGGAGAAAACCATCTTCCGTAATGAGCAATACCTGTCTTAGAATGTGTCTGGATGTCTGATGGGACCTAGCTCATAAATGAAGTCCAAATCCAAACTTCTTAGACTGTATCGTCAACTAAACTTAATCAGTATCCTGCGCCATGCCTCCCTCAGTATTTCCTTGGACCACCTGTCCAAAATACTGCCCCTCGTCAGAAGGAAAACTATAACTCTGACAACCTCCCTGTCGTCCAGGTCACCTTGGAAGCCTGGAATGATAACTGTCTCCCGAATAAGGTTGTCGTTATCATATCCCTAGAACATCCACTTATGTTCTAAGACTGCTTCCGACTGTTTCTCTAGGATTGGATCAATGTCAACTTATTGCATCTAGTGCAAGAACAATATCTGGTGTGGCACTTGACATCTCATGATTGACTCAATTGCCTAAGCAAGTGATCTGCCAATCATGCACATCCCTCTCTACTTTAGTCTATAAGACACCTTTAGAGAGGGTGACTCAATCACCTGCAGGTATACCACCATGCCAGGAGTCGTCCATTCTAAATACTCTCAGAATGCTGTCTAAGTACCCGTAATTGGGAAACCACCCAAATCTAGATCTAAAACCATAGATCTAGTAACCAGTATATATGATTTAATGTCTAAGTCCCATATGGAGAAATCACTGTGTGACGACCAAAGTATGACCGACCATAGTATAGGAATATCACTTCCTACTCTGTGTATGTCATCCAAATGAAAGGACATCACACCCTACTACCTTCTCAACAGATCCATCCCCTATTCTGATGAAGTCAAACCTATGACTGTCACATCAGAAATTGATGATCTATCTCCGCTATATCTGCTTTAGTCTATAAATAGACATAAGCCACTTGTCCACCAATGCTTCCGCTGCTCCTACTGATCACGACAACCCTCTGGCAGAGTCATATAGACGTACACTACTAAAGCCAGTTTAGAACGACGCTATACTCATCCTCCTGCCGGGTCTCACAGTCTGGAACAACAGCAATGGAAAGTCTGGGTAAACAAGAACCTCCCTGTCGCCGTCTTTGAGGCTACCGGAGTACCTCTCGGGTGCCTGAGGTTACCCACCGTATCTGCGGAGTGGCCAATGGAATGTCAAATCAAGATTGAATCTTTAGGTTCTTTATTAAATCTTCAGTAATCATTTGCGTTTTTGGAATCACTTCCAGTTCTACCATACTCCCACTACTGTTTTCTGAAAAAAAATCCATTTTTATTTAAAACTGTGGCGAGTTAAGAACAATATTGATCGCACGCTTTTGGCGTGTCGGATGTTCAAAGTTCTAAAGTATAACCGCGATCAGGACGGTGTCGCTATGCAGCTAGCCGGTTGAGCACGGGTCGATCCACAGGGAGATGGTTGTATGTCCGTTCGAGTTTTAGACGAGTCAATAAAGAATTTGTATGTGTTTGTTCAAACTAACCTATGTGTTTTATATGCAAGTATGAAGTTGTTAAGAAAAAGATACGAAATTGTAAGCTAAAGAAATCCGTACTCAAAACCTTTGAGCCGAGTCTTGACCAATTGAAGCTAGAGCAATCGGCAACAACGTGGATTAGGGGATTTAAGCACGGTATTCGTGGAATCCGGCTTATTTACCCTTGTCCTTCCGTTCTTGTCTCTTGCTTTTGCCTCCGGCCAAACCGAACGCAACCGGTCGCGGTTAGGAATCACCGTTACCTTGGTAGGGTAGGGTGCCTAACGGAGCTCTTGGGTAACGTTTGGGCGGAGTTCAATGGAAAATAACGGGAAAAGGAAATGAGCAAAGAAACATTAACTTACAATACCGTATTTATTCTTAACAACGATAATTACAACCATTCACAAAAACGAACCAAAAAGAGCAAAAGAAAAGAAAAGATTACAAGTAAGTAAGTGTATGGAATTTAAGTGCAAGAAAGTAAAGCATGGTAATAAAAAGCAAGAAAGAAATAAGAAATAAAAAGAACTAGAAACTAGAACTCAAGACAAGCATGGGATCAATAGCCAACCCTTAAACTTGCAAGCTCAATCAAGAGGGTGCAAGATCAAGAGAAGGGTAAAGAACTCATGTGAAATGAAGCACTAATTCCATAAGAAGATACAACCCTTGAGATCAATAACAAACCCTTAAACTTTCAAGCTCAATGAAGAGGTTGAAAGATCAAGAGAAAGCAAGAATCTCAAGGGGAAGCTAAACAAACAAGAATGATACAAAAACTCTCATCTTCATTTAACATCCACTCAATGCTCTCACTACATTTTCATGGAGGAAAGATGAAGAAGAAGAAGAAGAAGAAGAAGAAGAAGAAGAAGAACAAAACTACACTAAAAAAGGCTAAAGAAATTAACACCATGGTTTGGCTCAGTTCTGGGTATTTATAGGAGGGGAACTGGAAACCTAGGGCAAGAATCTGCCCATACAAGAAAAGACCAACATGCCCCTGAAAAACGACAACGAGAGGAGACTAAATGGCCGCGGTTCCGCGGCCTAAGCGCCCTTATGCCGCGGAACCGCGGCCGTTTAGAGGAGTTAGGCCATGAAATTTGGTGGTTTTCCCTAGTTTTTAGTACTCTTCAGTGTGGTATATGACTTTTTCTCAGAAACTCTTCCCATTTCTTCCAGAATTTCAGTAGATCAAAAGGTGATGTGATGTGGACCTTTTGCCAAGATTTCCTCGAGCTCCGCGTAGATATGTTGGATCTTGTGTTGACATTGAGCTTTGTGCACGAAAATGACATCGATTTGGCATTTTGTCCCTTAAACTGGTGTGTGGCAACATAAGGATAGAGAGCGGAGACCCGTATTTTATCTGTGTTGGCAGTAATCCAGAATTTGACGTACTTTTCCATGAATTTCACTGTTCAGAGCCGAGAACCTGTATTCTGCAAATATGTAGCAAACACTGAATAAAAGCACCTGCCTATAACCAAACGAGCGTAAGAATAGGCGGTATAAAATGCAATATTCTGGTATGAACAAATACCCCCAAACTTAACTTTTGCTCGTCCCGAGCAAAACCAATTATTCACAAAAATGTCCTTAACCGCACTTTCGCAGGAACGCGATTGCACTGAGCACGTGCAACAAGCCGTTAAACCTTTAGGTGTCCCTAGTAGGAGGAGTGTTGTCTCCTGAGGGTTTTCAGCGGATTACACCCACAAAATCCCATCAAGCTAGTGTCATAAGTTAACGTCGATTCTACTCCTACAGTTTAGTATTTACGTTAGAAATTCTACCATCCTAAGTTAGAATATCCAACCCTTATTTTCACACCTCCTCCTATCTATTTAACCTTGGATCTCCTGATTTTTCCTTCTAAAGTGCGGCCTCAAATCAGGGATTTTTATCAACTTTACAGAAAACACAAGTCTTATTCTTTATTTCTATTTTTATCCAAACATCGATTGTACACCACTACGTGTGTGTGTATTTGCACCCCTACACTCAAGAATTCAATTCAAACTATAATACCCTGGCCCTAATACCTAATACTACTTCTTTTCATTAAGGATGGACGGATTTGCCTACACACCTTTCATGCGACTATTAATGCTTCTTGAGGCACTAACGACCGATTACTGAATGTGTGAACTTTAAAGCGTAAATAGCAGTTTCAGGTCTTGACTTTATTCTATTTTTTCTTTTTCTTTTTCTTTTTCTTTTTCAAGACCGGATATATTTTTCAATATGCTCTTTTGGTGTTTAGCTTTAAATACCGTTTTTTCTTTCATACTAGGTTTTCAGGCAAGAGTATTTCTAGGTATCCTCTACTATCCCAAGTTTCAAGGTGCGTGTACGTGCAGTTTGTAGGATATATACTTTCTAAATTTGAACTCAAGAAAAGAAACTATTTTTCAGACTTATCCTCCAGTAAAGCTACAATACTTTCCTTCATCTTGACTTAACTCAAGAACTGAACTCAAAAAACTGTAAGGACGTATACATACCAAAGTTAGACAGAATGAGGGTTATTTTAAGGATTTTCAATTCTAAGTCTAGAATTTAGTTATTTCTAACATATCAACTAAACTTTCAGAATAAAAATCTAAGTTACCCTATTAGCTAACTTGACGACAAAGTTTTTATATTTTTTGGAAAATTTTCAATTTTTGTGGGTTTTTAATAAGGTATGCAAATGCAAAATATACAAATGAATGCGAAGGAAGAAAGCTTACCGAACACACCCCCAAACTTAAACTTGACAGTGCCCTCACTGTCAGGCTACACCAAGAGGGTCAAAATTTTCGGCGCTCCCTAGAAACAAATTATATACAAAACAAAAAGGAAAACAAAAAAATATATACAAAAAGGAGTCCCCCCAAACTTAAGTAAAACAGTGTTTCCACTGTTAAGCGTTGAAGTTCAGGATTAGGGGGGAAAGAGAATAGTATCAAGCTATACAAGGCCTTACAAAGGCCAAAGTTAACACCAACCATTCAAAAATTCTATCTCTGTAAGATGCGGGTTGGTGAAAGAAGGTGAAGAGGAAAGAAATGGAGAATACGCGAGACCGTATGGAGATAGAAGCGGGATACGGTCTCGGTATATGAGAAGAAGGATGGCGGAAGGGAGAAAGAAGTGGAATACGAACTTGAGGGTGAAAATGGAGTGAATAGATTAGCACAATTTGTGATGACCGATGTGTGAAAAGCGATTGTGCTAATATATTAACCCGCCGAGAAATGGGGTCAAATCCCTCAAGATTCGTGAGAAACCATGGGTATGCCGAACTTGGTAAACCAGACAATGGAAATGGGAGTGATACAGTTACATGCACGGTCGGAACGATGGAAAGGGTAGAGGAAAGTGATTGAGGAGGGTATCAGGTAAAGGTTCGGGAGGGGGTACACAGTCAATGGAAGGGACAGGATGAATTGGAAAATCCGACTCATCAATTAAAACTGGTTCATCCTCAAAAATTTCCTCAATGTTCTCCTCAAAAATTAGCTCATCCATGCAAATTTCATCGAAATCTAGACGCATCAGGGGTTCGGGAAAAACAGTTAATGACTCGGGATGATGAATTGGAGAGAAAAACTCTGCCAAATCTATAGGTTCATCATCCAAAATATTCCCGGCGTCAATATCCTCAATCAAGTGAAAGTCAATTTTCTCAGACACCTCATCAAAAGCATGGATTTCAATCGATTCTGGTTCTAAGACGGAGGTGTAGAGGTCAAAAGGATGGGGTGTGGTTTCACTTGGCAAGGTCCCTTCACAATCGGGTAAATCAAACACTGCAAAGTCGCACAACTTATCAAACATTCTATCTTCAATTGATAATTCAGTTGGGACACTTGATAGACTTTCAACACAGGAGTTGTGGGATTCAATTTGAAACGGGTAAGTTTGATTTGGAAGGGGGTAGAGCTCACTCTCTCCACTCAAATTCTCAATCTGTCCAACCGCCTCATCATACATTGGAAAATTAGGAGCTAGTTGGAAACTAGCTACCGGGTCAGTAGGTTGTATGAGGGTGGCCATGGACGCATTCAAATCCATCATCTGTTGGCATGACGCTATCCTAAAGTCTTCCAACAACTGTTCCAGACTAGACATGGGTTGTGACGGGGTTTCAGTAAAAGATTCAAAGTTGTTTGCATACTGAAAACTCCCAAATGGCTGTTCAGAAGCAATGTCTAGGGAAGGTGCAAAAGTCGGGTAGGACTGGTAGGAATTGAATGGCTGGACAGGGGTAGGATCAACATTTGGATACGAAGGTGAATGGAAGTGTTGATCCCAAGAATTTGAAGTGGTGAAAGGAGTGAAAGATCGGCTATGAGATTGTTCAATATGTTCAGCGATGGACAAAGGACGACTTGCAAAAGTGGTATCAACATAAGCGGGTGCGGGAGGTTGAAAAGGTTGATACAAAGTGGAATACGGAGGGCAAGTGTTTGTCCTAGACGCGTCTATTCGATCTTTCAATGACATTTTGGGCATGGAGGGGTCGTTCGATGTTCGGCCAAAGCAAGAACCGTAAGAAGTAATATCTGGTTGTGGGTACCAAAGTTCGGCAAGAGTTTTGCGAGGTGGGGTACCCATGATATGAAGAGAGAAAGAAAGAAAGGCAGAGAAAAGGAGGGGGAAAAATTTTGATTTTTTTTTTTATAATTTTTTTTAGGTAGATATTAACAAAAGAATGAAATATATACACAAAAAGAATCTGGACAAAAACAATCACGACACAAAAATACCACACACCTAATCGTTCTAGGGTTCACCTAGGTCAACTAGACCTGCTCCAGAACTTGATTGTCGAAGTAAAACTGTGTCGAGAAACGGGCTCAAGATACACTGATCACGAGGCCAGGTAAGTGCAGAGATAAAGGGAGGTTTTCCAACGCTTTCGCGAAGTTCCTTAATTAAATAACCCTTTCTCTTTTGGCGGTTTCGCCGTTAACACTTTCCTAGACACCCCGTAATCAATGTACCGTTAAGCGAGGTTCTAAACACGGTTAACTTCTCCTAATGAGCGCGAAGTCCTTAAGGCTTAAAGTCTAATTTCTTTTAAAATTTGTGCGGGTAAACGTTATGCTCAAGTTCATGATTTGTGGGCCACGGAAAAGGTGATGAAATCCTTTACCGTATATTGTGGGGTTCGCTTGCCCTTAAGTCCGTATTAATGTATGCAATGCGCAATTCAATAAAAATTCTATAAAGAATCAAACAATCGTTTTTTAGTTTAAGCACGGCACTGCAACAAATACGTGTTAGTCAATTTTTAGCGTTTGCTAGCGAACTTGCAAAGAATCCTGCAAAGAATAGTATATTGGATGCGTCGGATTTGAGAAGAAGGTGTTAGTAAAGTACGTACCGTTAAGTTTTTGGGTTAGGAAACCCCCGTTGAATCAAATCCAGTAAGCTTGAAAAGTTCGCTTGCGCGGGTCAAACTACCCGGATCTTTGGCACAGTATTTTACAATCACCTTAGCCTTGAACGTACACTTTGCTCCCCACAATCGCCGTTTGCAAATCCGCAAAAATCTGCAGACTTGCTCACAAAAATTATCAAAAAAAAACAAAAAGATTTTTTTTTTATAAATATATACAAAAAGAATATTAACCCGAATAACAAGAAAGAAAATACGCTACCGTCTCCCCGGCAACGGCGCCATTTGATCGCACGCTTTTGGCGTGTCGGATGTTCAAAGTTCTAAAGTATAACCGCAATCAGGACGGTGTCGCTATGCAGCTAGCCGGTTGAGCACGGGTCGATCCACAGGGAGATGGTTGTATGTCCGTTCGAGTTTTAGACGAGTCAATAAAGAATTTGTATGTGTTTGTTCAAACTAACCTATGTGTTTTATATGCAAGTATGAAGTTGTTAAGAAAAAGATACGAAATTGTAAGCTAAAGAAATCCGTACTCAAAACCTTTGAGCCGAGTCTTGACCAATTGAAGCTAGAGCAATCGGCAACAACGTGGATTAGGGGATTTAAGCACGGTATTCGTGGAATCCGGCTTATTTACCCTTGTCCTTCCGTTCTTGTCTCTTGCTTTTGCCTCCGGCCAAACCGAATGCAACCGGTCGCGGTTAGGAATCACCGTTACCTTGGTAAGGTAGGGTACCTAACGGAGCGCTTGCGTAACGTTTGGGCGGAGTTCAATGGAAAATAACGGGAAAAGGAAATGAGCAAAGAAACATTAACTTACAATATCGTATTTATTCTTAACAACGATAATTACAACCATTCACAAAAACGAACCAAAAAGAGCAAAAGAAAAGAAAAGATTACAAGTAAGTAAGTGTATGGAATTTAAGTGCAAGAAAGTAAAGCATGGTAATAAAAAGCAAGAAAGAAATAAGCAATAAAAAGAACTAGAAACTAGAACTCAAGACAAGCATGGGATCAATAGCCAACCCTTAAACTTGCAAGCTCAATCAAGAGGTTGCAAGATCAAGAGAAGGGTAAAGAACTCATGTGAAATGAAGCACTAATTCCATAAGAAGATACAACCCTTGAGATCAATAACAAACCCTTAAACTTTCAAGCTCAATGAAGAGGTTGAAAGATCAAGAGAAAGCAAGAATCTCAAGGGGAAGCTAAACAAACAAGAATGATACAAAAACTCTCATCTTCATTTAACATCCACTCAATGCTCTCACTACATTTTCATGGAGGAAAGATGAAGAAGAAGAAGAAGAAGAACAAAACTACACTAAAAAAGGCTAAAGAAATTAACACCATGGTTTGGCTCAGTTCTGGGGTATTTATAGGAGGGGAACTGGAAACCTAGGGCAAGAATCTGCCCATACAAGAAAAGACCAACATGCCCCTGAAAAACGACAACGAGAGGAGACTAAATGGCCGCGGTTCCGCGGCCTAAGCGCCCTTATGCCGCGGAACCGCGGCCGTTTAGAGGAGTTAGGCCATGAAATTTGGTGGTTTTCCCTAGTTTTTAGTACTCTTCAGTGTGGTATATGACTTTTTCTCAGAAACTCTTCCCATTTCTTCCAGAATTTCAGTAGATCAAAAGGTGATGTGATGTGGACCTTTTGCCAAGATTTCCTCGAGCTCCGCGTAGATATGTTGGATCTTGTGTTGACATTGAGCTTTGTGCACGAAAATGACATCGATTTGGCATTTTGTCCCTTAAACTGGTGTGTGGCAACATAAGGATAGAGAGCGGAGACCCGTATTTTATCTGTGTTGGCAGTAATCCAGAATTTGACGTACTTTTCCATGAATTTCACTGTTCAGAGCCGAGAACCTGTATTCTGCAAATATGTAGCAAACACTGAATAAAAGCACCTGCCTATAACCAAACGAGCGTAAGAATGGGCGGTATAAAATGCAATATTCTGGTATGAACAAATATCACTATTGATCTTCCAGATGGTAGAAAGTCAACCCTCGTCATATCCTGGGTCAACCCACAAACAGCCATTACAGAAACGTGCCTTGAGTTATCCAGAGTCTGGTTTTAAGCATAAGCCAGACAACTCCCCGTACCTTAACAATGTTAAGATATGAACTGTTCTATATCCAATATAGAAACAGAGGCACTGATTTAATTGAACCAGATTTAAATCATGCAGCTGTCTCCAGTGCATGTCAACTAAATGGAAGGAGGCCGATCAGCGTTACTCAACTTAGGAATGCTTCCAATTATGAGTAACCTGAAAGAGAAGCAAGTTCTCTTAATATCCATCACTATCAACTGAATACCATACACAAGTATCTACATCTTCGATCACCTTGAAGAATCCCGATACTTGCAACACCTGGTTCTCTACTTTATTCATATACCTATAACTTCTCAAAACTTGGACCCTGTGTTTCTACGAAACACCTGTCTAAGAACTAGAGAAGTCATAAGTAAACTGAATATAGTACGAGGACCTCCCCCTCTGTCCTAATGGACACTGGACAATATACAATACTCTGTACAAGTCCCTTGAGTCTAATAACTCAATCTCTATGTGTCGTAGGTTGAAAACTGTACTTATGGTTAAGAAGAATTACAACGCTGTTTAATGCTCCTTACCTAACCATCAACTGATATAGGTAAATGTCATCGACATAATTTCAAAAAGGTATATCTCACTCTATAAAAATAGACGTACAGATATATCAATTTGAAATTGGTGCATTATAACGGATATTCAAAACCAAATATTCGCCGTCCGGCAAACAACCCAGGTGACTCCCTCAAATATCACCAATTACAACGAATTCCGATATAATGAGGATGATCACCTAATTCCCAATAACTTACTCCCACTCATCATCTGTAAAACCATACAGATGTGAGAATCATACCTGGTAAATACATACCCTGGAGTAAGTATCTAATCGGGAAATCAGTTTTCCTTTATCAGTACACAGTGAAGCTGAAACATTGAAATGTTTCGTAGGGGTATCCTGGTATTCCTAGTAATGCCTCTTCCAGATTCACAACTGTAACCATATAAATCTCTGCCACCTCTCCAAATCCCTTCATATGTCTTTAGTCATTACCTTCTGTACACCCCTTTAGGCCAAATGGTTTTCTTCCTTCCCTACCGTTCGGCACCAGCCTATGGTTTGGAAGAAGACTATCCAATAAGCATAATGGGTGTACTGTCCTAATCCTAGGAGCACTCGCAATGCGAGAGAAGGTGAAGATAAAAGACAACCGAATAAACCTTATTCCTAATTCTCCTGAACCAGAATCCATCCCCGAACTGGAACAAGTTCCTTTCGAGTTCGTATATAACCATACGATGGAGTATCCAATAAACTGTGGATCTTCGTAGTGATACGGAGTGTTCTGGAGAAATACAAAGGTGATTTAGGATTGGCGAAGAAATATTTGGTTTGGTCGTGAATATCAGTCGCAATTTACTTTGCCCTCTTACTAATCCCTTTCTTTGTCTTTACTTAATACCTTCTGCACACCATCGTTATGCTAATTGGTTTTCTTCATTCCCCACCGTTCGGCACCAGCCTAAGGTTTGGAAGAAGACTATCCAATTTGCGTAATAGGTGTACTATCCCCTAATCTAAGGGGTATTCGCAACCCGAGAGAAGGTAGAAGGAAACGACAACTGAATAGTCCTATCCGTTTTCTCCAGAACCGGAAACCATCCTCGAATAAATCCCTTCGAGTTCGTATATAACCATACGATGGTTTTGTCCAATGGAAGTAGACGTTCGTAGTAATATGGGGTGTCCTGGAGAAAAGGGTAAAAGTAGGAGTGGCAATGAGGTTTGCAACTCTGACAATCCAAAAGCCAGTGGTAAGAAGGTTCGGTTAATTTTGGTCTCTGAGTCATAGTCTAGGGTCGGGTCAATGGTCGCTGCCAAGGAGAGAGAGAAAAGAAACACTCAGCGTGCACTCTAACCTAGATCAGAATGGTTACCAATTTATCTAATCTGGAAACCTCCCACCGTACCGTCAAATTCTCCTCCAAACCTGAAAAGAAAGAATTAGTCGGGATCACCCGAGGAGTAAACCAACTCATCAGTGGGAATCGGGATCCAATTATCATCGCATGATAACGTGACGGAATCCGCTCACGTCATCACACTCCAGAAGCTATGCGCATATCTGGAAAGTTTCAGTTTCTTTAGAAACTCCCGATGTTATTTTTGCCCCATGCTCTTATGACCTTGACGAAGGCCAACATATCATAAGTCACATGTCAAGTTCTACCCGTCATTGTCCAGCTTAATTTGAACCCACCCGTACATACCCTTGACGAAGGCCAAAATAGTAGTACGACTGTCCCAAACCAACGCATCTATCTATGCTACAGAAAAGTAACAAATAGCTACCATACATTATGCCTTGACGAAGGCCAACATACATAGCATGAATACTAAGTGCTACCTTCCTGAAACGACGGAGGGCTACGAATGGTTTCTGGCGAAAACCTTTAACGTAATGAACTTGATATCGTTGAAGGAACCGGATAGCTTTATAAAAATATAGTGACGAAAACCTTTGCTAAAGAGGTCACTCCCGGTGAAGGGATCTCGGCTCTTTCCCCGTAGAATGAGGTGCAGGATATTCCAACTGAATACCACGATGCAAAGCAAAAGTAATCGGCTATAATGAAGTTATTGCCCTGACGCAAACTTTTGTCCAAGGGGTCACTCCCGGTGAAGGGATCTCGGCCCTTGCCTCGTCGACTGAGGAGCAGGATATTCCAACTGAATAGCACTGTGCAAAACAAAAGTGAACGTCCTTGCAAATAACAGCTTTTTGAAAAATGTTCCAACAACATCAGATTAGGTTTGTTTTTAACTTGCATTGATCCGAATCAACGCAGTCCCATCAATTGATCACACCAATAAAGAACGAAAATAATGACGTACGTATATGCCATCCGCATTCGCCACTGGGTCCCGTCATTACCCGTTAGGTTAGCTAACTAACGACAGAGCGGGGACTGGACTAGCGCGGATGCAAAACATATACAACATCTACTAGTATATATATCAAAATATAATATTTCGCTCAAGGCATGATAAAATGGAACATCACAGAAATGTACAGCATCACAGAACAATACAGATATCTGGGATCCCCGGGTTTCACAGAGCCGCTACTGAAACCCGACGTTCCCCTGGTCGTGTGGATAGCCTGTGCAATGAAATCCTAGACCCCTACGGGCGCGGCAAGTTACCCGCCAAAACCTGAAGTGAGGCAGCCCCCTTCATCAACGTGAATGGACCACCCAGCACTTCACGGAATCCGGTAACTTGGGCACCCCTCCTAGGTCAACCTGTACCCCCTACGAGTGCGGCGAATTGCCCGCCAATTCTAGAGAGAAGCCCCTTCGTCTCAATGCCATGAGATGTGGGCTTGTTGCCCTCTAGAACCCGGCTATCCGTGCACCCCTCCGCGGGGCAATCCTAGTACAGAAAGTAAAATATACATACAACGGGTACATCGACCGCAACCTGGTCGTGCCCCAAAAGAATAATATACAAACAGGCAGTGACGGCAGTCCATGTAAGTCCATGCTACCTCTCCCGGCACTTTCGGGCATGCGGAATTTGGTGAAAAACAATTCTCTTAGAGGTGGTATCATGAACTCAAAACCGGATCTTTGTTAAACATCTAACTAACAACCTAACTATGAGTTGCTAACTACTCGGTTAGGGGGTTATACCTTTCTTTTTCTCGAACTCCTTCGTCTTCAAGCTTCGATGGTCGTCCGAATCGGCTTCTCCCCGTCGTCTCCTTGCGCCGAAGATAGATCCACCTGAAAGCTTCAACCTTTGGCTCCTTCTTCGGACTTTGAAGAAACTAGTTCACTCGGTTTGCTAAACCTTGTGAACTAGAGTGAGTAGAGAAGAGTTTGTATGGGATTTTATCTATGGTTCTTGGTTCTCAACTCATGAGACAAGTGAACCATAGAATCAAGAGAGGGAGAGCAAGAGGAAGAAGATGAGAGCTCAAGAACAAGAGAGAGAATGAGCATGAAAGAATGAGAGAAGACTTTTCTCATTTGGCTCTCATAATCCAAAACCATCATCACAAAAATAATAATCAAGTATTGTGTAAAATGGTTCAAGTCAAAATGGCTAAATCATTTCATGCACTCATTTCTCACAAAAGAAACAAGCAAGTAAAAAGTCTTTGCCATGAAATGATAGCCATTGTCATCATGATGGTCAACTAGTCCAACCTAGTCAACCGGTCAACAAAATCAACAAGTCAACAAAGTCAACCCCTCAACAACCATATCACCACAATGCTTAATTAATATTATTGTTAATCACATATCATATTCTCATTAGGGTTGAGCAAAAAAGTCAATAGTCAACTGTCAACGGTCAACAACCCTAATGAGAATCCTCTGCCTCTGTCTCTCCGTCAACTATGCATACACACCCGCATCCGCGTTCCGAGGAACACGAATGCATACTGGATAAATCCAATCCCAAAAGGTACACTAGGATCTGGCTTAAACCAAAGCCCGCTAGTGTAAACTGTCCGGACACTGTACGTGCACAAGTGCACGGATGTGACCGAACCCTGTCGCAAAACCATGCGACCTCTACTCTTTTGCCTAAAGGCGAATAGCTTTCTGTGTGGGACTCTAAAGACTCGACACTACGCTGGCAGTGGGTTTAACCACAGACCGCAAGCGGCACTAGCTGTGCGTAACGGTCCCCAGGTAGAAGCCGACAAGAAGACTGACGAGGCGAAACCCATCTGAACTCCTACTGAGCCTGAATGTGACATTCTCCGTACAGTCTGGTCTGTTCGTCTGATACATCGCATGGCGGGCCTAGGGGGCGGTAAACGTCAGTCCCCCAATAGCGGTACAAGTCGTGTCGGAGTGAAGCCCAAAACACCCTGAGATAACACTGGAAGCCTACCAGTATATCTCGTTTGCCCTGGCCAGGGACTACTCGTGTAATGGCTCTCCTAGACACAGCGCGATGTCAACCCCCAATACCGGGAGAGACGAATCCTGTCTAACCGTCACTGCCTCCAAGTGCTTCGGGACTGCACCCAACTACCACCTGTTTGCACGACTCCTTTGAGCCGTGGTAGGGTAGTAATCAAAGTACAGTGGGAACACCCCGAGGCGAAGTGACAGTGTCAAGTCAGCGGACTAAGCTGTACTCATGTTACCTGGGAACTGATAATTGACGATAGGCATAATACCAACTAGTCAGTTCCCGACGAGTCCTGTCCAGTGTACTCGTAACCCAACGAGCACCCGCATACTCTCTCAAGTACGACGTACCGACGGCTGTGGGACAGACCGTCTCCCTCACTGGGATGAGAAGCGCATGCGCTAGTCTACTCCGGAGTATCGATTCCCTGTCTCGATAGTCCTGCGACCAGGGACCTGCATAAGGATATGCTTATAGATTACCCAGCCCCACTAGTGTGACTGCCATCACAACGCTGGTAATCAAGCAAAGATCCTAAGGGCTCCACTGATGTGTATAGGCGATATACTAAAATAAACACATGTACACATTGAAGTAGAAACAAACCAAGTAGCATACTACTATTTTGAGCAAGATTGTATATACAAGGTGAATATCCCAAGCTTCCATTAAGTAATATACAAACTAGTATGATACAGTAATGGCCTCTAGGGCATATACACTAACAATCTCCCACTTGCACTAAGGCCATGTACTGGCGTATCGAAGACCTATCATCTCGATCAGCCGCTCGAACTGAGTCTGGGGCAAGGCCTTGGTGAATGGATCTGCAGTGTTATCTTCTGAGGCGACTCTCCGAACCTCGATCTCCTGACGATCCACGATCTCCCTGATCAGCTGATACCGCTTCAAGATGTGTCTGGATCTCTGATGGGACCTGGGTTCCTTCGCTAAAGCTATAGCCCCGTTGTTGTCGCAATACAGAGGTATTGGATCAACAATGGACGGAACCACCTGAAGCTCTTTCAAGAACTTCCTCATCTAGACAGCTTCTTTTGCGGCATCAGATGCAGCGATGTATTCCGCTTCCATCGTCGAGTCTGCAACGGTTTCCTGTTTGGAACTCTTCCAACACACCACCCCTCCATTGAGGGTAAAGAAAAAACCCGACATGGATTTGGAATCATCCTTGTCACTCTGGAAGCTGGAGTCAGCAAAGGCCTCGATCTGGAGGTCTTTTCCGCCATACACCAAGAACATCTCCTTAGTCCTTCTCAGGTACTCGAGAATGTTCTTTTCTGCTATCCAGTGTTTCTCTCCAGGGTTTGACTGATATCGGCTTACCACACTCAGTGCATAAGCTACATCCGGTCTGGTACACAACATCACATACATTATAGAGCCTACCGCAGAAGCGTAGGGTATAATAGACATGCGATCCCTCTCCAAATCAGTCTTGGGAGACATCTCTTTAGAGAGGGCGATCCCGTGACAAGCCGGTAGGTTACCGCGCTTGGAATCTTCCATACTGAATCTCTTCAGTATGGTGTCGATGTACCTGGACTGTGAAAGTCCTAATATCCTCTTGGATCTATCACGATGGATCCGGATCCCCAGGATGTATGAGGCATCACCCAGGTCTTTCATGGAGAACCTGTGTGACAAGAACCCCTTGACAGATTGTAGCATAGGAATGTCATTTCCTATTAAGAGAATGTCATCCACGTATAAAACGAGGAATACTACAGTTCTCGCTACAAATCTACTATAGATGCATGGTTCATCTGGATTTTTGATAAAGCCAAATTCCTTGACCGTCTCATCAAAACAGATGTTCCAACTCCGCGATGCCTGGTTTAGTCCATAGATGGACTTAAGCAACTTGCACACCTTTCCGCTGTTCCCACTCTGAATGAAACCCTCTGGTTGGTCCATATAGACACACTCCTCTAAATTTCCATTTAGAAAAGCGGTCTTTACGTCCATTTGCCAGATCTCATAATCGTGGAAGGCAGCAATGGCAAGAAGGATCCGAATGGATTTCAGCAAAGCCACTGGAGAAAAGGTTTCGTCATAGTCCAAGCCAGGTCTTTGACGGAAACCCTTTGCAACAAGTCTAGCTTTATAGGTCTCAACCTGTCCATCTACACCAATCTTCCTTTTGAAGATCCACTTGCATCCTACGGGCTTTACCCCGTCTGGAGCAATGTCCAACGTCCATACTTTGTTGGTGTACATGGACTCCATTTCGGTCCGCATTGCATCCAGCCATTTTACTGAGTCAACGCTCTGAACGGCCTGCTGGAAGCTAGTAGGCTCATCATAATCTATGATGCAATCCTCTCTATCCCCATCTATGAGAAAACCGTAGTATCTCTCAGGCGGATGAGACTGCCTACTACTCCTGCGGAGCGGCGTAGGAATGTCCTGTTCTTTTGAACCCTCTGGTTCCACTAAACTTTCAGTAATAGTCTGTGGTTCTGGAATTTCTTCCAGTTCTACTGCGCTCCCACTAATTTCCTTTTCTAAGAACTGGTGTTCTAGAAAGTGGGCATGACGAGAAACAATAACTTTTTGTTCCTCTTCGCGGTAGAAGAAATATCCCTTGGAGTTCTTTGGATATCCCACAAACTTACATTGTACTGAGCGTGCCTCGAGCTTGTCCGCATGCTGCTTTTTGACAAAAGATGGACTTCCCCATGTCTTAATGTGATTAAGATGGGGCCTCTTCCCACACCACATCTCGTATGGTGTGGTAGGCACAGTCTTAGTGGGAACTCGGTTCAAAAGGTACGCAGCTGATTCTAGCGCATACCCCTAGAATGATCGCGGTAACTCAGCGTTACTCATCATGGACCGTACCATATCCAATAGGGTTCGGTTCCGTCTCTCCGATACACCATTATGTTGCGGAGTGTATGGAGGAGTAAGCTGAGAGAGAATTCCGTTCTCTTTTAAATAGTCCAGGAACTCGGCACTCAAGTATTCACCACCTCGATCAGATCTTAGGATCTTGATACTTTTGCCGGTTTGTTTTTCTACTTCATTCTTATATTCCTGGAATTTTCCAAAGGCTTCGGACTTATGTTTCATTAAGAAGACACAACCGTACCTTGAAAAGTCATCCGTAAAAGTAATGAAGTAAGAATAACCGCTTCGCGCATGTGTAGACATTGGACCGCACACGTCGCTGTGTACGAGTCCCAAGAGCTCGCTCGCTCTTACTCCGTGTCCAGTGAACGGAGTCTTTGTCATCTTTCCTTTGAGACAGGATTGACAAGTGGCATACGATTGATATTCGAACGCATTCAAATATCCTTCTGTATGTAACTTCGTCAACCTTCTCTCATTGATGTGACCCAGTCTACAATGCCACAAGAAAGTCTGATTTACTTCCGGAGACTTTCTTTTGTGTGTATTCTGGACATTGAAAATCTGTGGTTGGTTTAATACGTATATACCATTGCTCAATGTACCTGACCCAATCAGAACTTGATTAAGGTGAATGTTTACAACATTGCTTACAAACGCAAATTCATAACCTTCTTTAGAAACTAAAGATACAGAAATGATATTACAAGTTGCGTTGGGTACAAAAAAGCAATTACGCAAAACCAAAACATGTCCATCTGACATTCCCAGGTGATAGTCCCCCACGGCTTTAGCATCCATGCTAGCTCCGTTCGCAACTCTGAGGGTCATGTCACCTGCTTTCAAAACACTACGGTTTCTCAACGCCTGCAAAGAATTACAGATATGAGATCCTGATCCGGTATCCAATACCCAGGAAGTAGAGTTTATTGAAAGACAGTTTTCAATAACATACACACCTGAAGCTGAAGCTGCAACCTGCTTCAATTCCTGTGTTCCGGCCTTCCAGGCCCTGCAATCATTCTTCCAGTGTCCTTTCTTATGACAATAGAAGCATTCTTCCTTATCCACAAGCTTCCCCGCTTTCTTTGTTGCTTTAGCTTTTCCCTACGTATCCACTTTACTAACACCGCCTCTTGGTTTGGCGGGGGCTTTCTTCTTCTTTCCCTTGGCTTTCGCCTTGGACCTAGAAGAAGATGATCCTCCTACAAACAAAGTGGATGTTTCCCTACCTTTCTGTAGGGTGCCCTCTGCGCTCCTCAGCATGTTGAGGAGCTCTGAAAGTTCAACTTCTTTTTCTTGTAAGTTGAAGTTCAGTATAAACTGGGCGTAAGTGGAAGGAAGGGACTGGAGAACTAAGTCCGTATAGAGCTCACTCTCCAATGTGGTCCCTAGGTCCGCGAGCTCCTCAATGTAGCCGATCATCTTAAGCACGTGTTCTGCTACTGATGATCCGACGGCCATCCTTGCCGAAAATAACTTTTTCGACGCTTCGTATCTTGCGATACGAGATTGCTCTCCATACAGTTCTTTTGTATGAAGAAATATGGATTCCAAGTCTATATTCTCGTGCCTCCTCTGATGTTCATTGTCCATAGAGGCAAGTACGAGGCACTTGGCCTTCGCGCTATCAATCTCCCAAGTCTTACGGATTTCCTTATCTGTGACGCTGGAAGTGGGACCAGGGACATGGGGAGCTTTGGTGGTAAGAAGATACCCCAGCTTGTCGTAAGTGATTGCCATCTTGACATTCCTGAGCCAATCTTTGTAGTTTGGCCCTGTCAGTATGTTTTTATCTAGAAATAACTTAAGTCCAGTCATGTCGATTGGTCGCTGCAATTAGGAGAGAGAAGAAACACTCAGCTTGATGCTCTTGCAAGTTTAGAATGGTTTTTAGTTTGTCTAAACAGGATGGCTCCCACTGTTTCTCGAATCCCTCCTCAAACCAAAAAGGAAGAATTAGTCGGGATCAATCCCACCGCACAATACTTGCTTAACCGTTCAGCCAGGCCAGTGTCGGTACTTCGAGGGAGGTTTTCCAACGCTTTCGTGAAGTTCCATAATTAAATAACCTCTTTTCCCTTGGGGCGTAGCCCCGCTAACTCCTTTCTAGACACCTACTAGGTTTATAGCATTGATCGTTTAGTGAGAAATTTCCCGAGGAGTAGCATATACTCACAGTAGGATCGGGATCCAAATATCATCGCGTGACGAAACTGAAGGAATCCTACCAGAATCATCACACTCCAAGTGGTATGCAAATCTAGCAAGTTTCAGTACTTATGAAACTCCCGATGTGGATTTTTGCCCCATGCTCTTATGACCTTGACTTTGGCCAAAATATCATAAGTCACATGTCAAGTTCTACCCGTCATTCTCCAGGTTAATTTGGATCCATCCGTACCTACCCTTGACTTTGGCCAAAATGGCAGTACGACTGTCCCAAACCAACGCATCTATCTATGCTACACATGAATACCCAATAGCTACCAATCACTATGCCTTGACTTTGGCCAACATACATAGCTTGAATACTATTGACTATTCATGTGAAACGACGGAGGGCTACGAATGGTTTTGGCAAAACCGTGAACGTAGTGAACTTGATATAATCGATGGAACGAGATAGCTTTTAAAAGGAGTGGCTCAAGCTCCGCATTTAAAAGTTAGTTTTGAAAAGAACCGAGTGGTTTTCCGAAAGTGTTCCAACGATTTTAACTTGGTTTATTTTCTTGCATTAGTTCTTTTAATGCGTGATATTCTTGCATTAGTTCTTTTAATGCGTCCCATCATTTAATCCTACCATTGCAGAAAACAACCAAAATATGACGTACGCTTATGCCATTCGCATTCGCCACGGGGCCCCGTCATTACCCGTTAGGTTACTTAACTAACGACAGAGCGGGGGCTGGGCTAGCGCGGCTGTAAAACATAAGCAACGCCTAAATAATATCATATATCGATATATTGCAATGATAGCCATTTCAGATCACAGATGAACACATTGGATATACTAGGAAGCTGCAATTCGTACGAGCCTGTAACGAAAAGCAGATTACACGGTCGCGGTGAATAGCCAATACCCCACCCAAGACCCCTACGGGTGCGGCAAACTACCCGCCAAGTACCCGAAGCGAAGCAACCTCCCTCATCCCCGTGAGTAGGCCACTTGGCACTTCGGCATACCCGGTAGTTTGTGCACCCCCTCCAGGGGTCTATCCTAGGAGCAAAAACAGTAAAAAGAAATTATACAATGACGGCTACAACCCCGACCCGGTTGTGCGGCCATACAAATAATTATTACATCAATTTACAAATTTACATGAATTGAAAGAAAAGAAAACTCTCGTCTCACAACCCCCGGCTATTCACCCGCGACAATCCAACATATTCATATACACATTCCATCAACATTACAGATCACAGATTTGTATAACCCCCACTAATCGACATATAGCGATTAGCAAACGTTCAATACAAATATCACATTACAGAAAAAAAAACCCGTCAGCTAAAGTCTTTTAGAAGTTCGATCAAAAAATACGGATTTTCAGGACCCCAAAAATAAAATTTTCGTTCTGGAAAATCTGGGCAGAAAATATATATTCCAAAAATCCCAAAATACCCCTATGAGCAAACTGCAAAGAAGAAACCCCATGACCGAGTCAACTCGGCCGCGGTTCCGCGGCGGGAGCAAGCTCCCGCCGCGGAACCGCGGCGCTTTGATCGAGTTAGGGGGTCAAATTTTTGCAGTTTCTTCAGAAAACCCTGAGTCGATTTTTGGTGTATCTCAAAAAAAATTTCCAGCACTTTTAAAATCGACAGAAAGTTTAAAAACCGGGGTTCGTTTTGCGACTTTTTCTTTGATCGATCTTCTATCTACTTTGCTAACATGTTAGATAGAGTTTAATTAGGCTCTGATACCACTGTAAGTCCATGCTACCTCTCCCGGTACTTTCGGGCATGCGGAATTTGGTGAAAAACAATTCTCTTAGAGGTGGTAACATGGACTCAAAACCGGATCTTTGTTAAACATCTAACTAACAACCTAACTACGAGTTGCTAACTACTCGGTTAGGGGGTTATACCTTTCTTTTTCTCGAACTCCTTCGTCTTCAAGCTTCGATGGTCGTCCGAATCGGCTTCTCCCCGTCGTCTCCTTGCGCCGAAGATAGATCCACCTGAAAGCTTCAACCTTTGGCTCCTTCTTCGGACTTTGAAGAAACTAGTTCACTCGGTTTGCTAAACCTTGTGAACTAGAGTGAGTAGAGAAGAGTTTGTATGGGATTTTATCTATGGTTTTTGGTTCTCAACTCATGAGACAAGTGAACCATAGAATCAAGAGAGGGAGAGCAAGAGGAGGAAGATGAGAGCTCAAGAACAAGAGAGAGAATGAGCATGAAAGAATGAGAGAAGACTTTTCTCATTTGGCTCTCATAATCCAAAACCATCATCACAAAAATAATAATCAAGTATTGTGTAAAATGGTTCAAGTCAAAATGGCTAAATCATTTCATGCACTCATTTCTCACAAAAGAAACAAGCAAGTAAAAAGTCTTTGCCATGAAATGATAGCCATTGTCATCATGATGGTCAACTAGTCCAACCTAGTCAACCGGTCAACAAAGTCAACAAGTCAACCCCTCAACAACCATGTCACCACAATACTTAATTAATATTATTGTTAATCACATATCATATTCTCATTAGGGTTGAGCAAAAAAGTCAATAGTCAACTGTCAACGGTCAACAACCCAAATGAGAATCCTCTGCCTCTGTCTCTCCGTCAACTGTGCATACACACCCGCATCCGCGTTCCGAGGAACACGAATGCATACTGGATAAATCCAATCCCAAAAGGTACACTAGGATCTGGCTTAAACCAAAGCCCGCTAGTGTAAACTGTCCGGACACTGTACGTGCACAAGTGCACGGATGTGACCGAACCCTGTCGCAAAACCATGCGACCTGTCGCAAAATCATGCGACCTCTACTCTTTTGCCTAAAGGCGAATAGCTTTCTGTGTGGGACTCTAAAGACTCGACACTACGCTGGCAGTGGGTTTAACCACAGACCGCAAGCGGCACTAGCTGTGCGTAACGGTCCCCAGGTAGATGCCGACAAGAAGACTGACGAGGCGAAACCCATCTGAACTCCTACTGAGCCTGAATGTGACATTCTCTGTACAGTCTGGTCTGTTCGTCTGATACATCGCATGACGGGCCTAGGGGGCGGTAAACGTCAGTCCCCCAATAGCGGTACAAGTCGTGTCGGAGTGAAGCCCAAAACACCCTGAGATAACACTGGAAGCCTACCAGTATATCTCGTTTGCCCTGGCCAGGGACTACTCGTGTAATGGCTCTCCTAGACACAGCGCGATGTCAACCCCCAATACCGGAAGAGACGAATCCTGTCTAACCGTCACTGCCTCCAAGTGCTTCGGGACTGCACCCAACTACCACCTGTTTGCATGACTCCTTTGAGCCGTGGTAGGGTAGTAACTAAAGTACAGTGGGAACACACTCGAGGCGAAGTGACAGTGTCAAGTCAGCGGACTAAGCTGTACTCATGTCACCTGGGAACTGATAACTGACGATAGGCATAATACCAACTAGTCAGTTCCCGACGAGTCCTGTCCAGTGTACTCGTAACCCAACGAGCACCCGCATACTCTCTCAAGTACGACGTACCGACGGCTGTGGGACAGACCGTCTCCCACACTGGGATGAGAAACGCATGCGCTAGTCTACTCCGGAGTATCGATGCCCTGTCTCGATAGTCCTGCGACCAGGGACCTGCATAAGGATGTGCTTATAGATTACCCAGCCCCACTAGTGTGACTGCCATCACAACGCTGGTAATCAAGCAAAGATCCTAAGGGCTCCACTGATGTGTATAGGCGATATACTAAAATAAACACATGTACACATTGAAGTAGAAACAAACCAAGTAGCATACTACTATTTTGAGCAAGATTGTATATACAAGGTGAATATCCCAAGCTTCCATTAAGTAATATACAAACTAGTATGATACAGTAATGGCCTCTAGGGCATATACACTAACAGTCCACATATCGGACGCTCGCCCCGCAATATCAAATGTACATAATACAACAAAAAACTGTACTAGCATTGCATCCAGGCTATCCCCCACGACCAATCCGCAACATCACAACAATACACAGAACATCAACGTGAAGGTCACGTTCGCAAATCCGTCTAACCGGGCTATAGCAGTTAGACAGGATTTACCGATCAAGTGACATTCACGGTCGCAGATATAATGTAAATACTGTGAACTAATGTGTTTAAAATTTTCCGATCGATCAAATTTACCAAGTGGGCCCCAAAGCACTACTGTAGCACATAAAGAAATTCTGGGCCTAAAAAGAATGTTCCAAAAGCTCTATTTTCAAGTCAGGAGCTTTCTGAAAAATTTTGGTGCACTGAACAGTGTAAGTCGCGGTGGAACCGTGGCCCAAGCATGGGTTTGGCCGCGGTTCCGCGGTGGCTTAGACTGTTCACGAGACCAAAATTTCCCAGAACTCTTAAAATTCTCTGCACATCATTCTGCAATATACTGAAAAAATTTTGGAGCCAAAAATAAATCGACAGAAAACTGATGTGCATGATATCGGGTTTTCGGAAAATTGTTCGATCGGAAATGTAAAACACATTAGACAAAGCTAGACTATGTTAATGGCGAGGCTCTGATACCACTGTAAGTGCACGGCGGCGCCCCGGCCTCCATCCCGAGGCCAAAATGCGGAAGCGGTGATTTACTTTATCTTTTCGAACCGGCACCACCGCGCACTACAAACCCGGATCGTGCCATTAAACTAGTCCTAACTAACTACAAGATGGGAAGAGAGATATACCGAGCGATCCATGTCCTTCGGTCTTCTCGTCGTCGTCCCGATCTCCCGCGGAATGTCCGGTCCCCATCTCCTCGCCGGAAGGGCACCACGTCGCCGGCTTCTTTTACGGGCTCCCACCTCTATACCGAGGCAACTCGGGCACGAAGCTGGCGAGTCGACGTGTCTAAGATTTGCTGTAGAATATAGTGTAAAGTGCTATGTCTCATTTTGGGGTATTGGAAGTTGCCTTTGGTGGAGGATTGAGATGTAAGCTTTTGTGGATGGACTTGGGAATTTTTGTGCCATGAAAAGAGCAAAAATTCCCACACCAAAAATATGGGCAGCCCCTCTCCAAGCTTGGCCGGCCATAAGAGGTAGGGAGAGAGAGTATGAGAGGAGAGTGTGTATCAAAAATGTGGGGAGCCACACAATAATGCAAGTGAGAGGAATGATATGTGATCATGACAAGAAGAATGATCACCAACAAATCCACACTACATCAACAACCATGATTGCTCCAAAAAGTCAAGCAATCATAAGAAGAAGAGGTCAAATGGTCAAGGGATGGTGCAACCATCATGACACTACAAGATGCAAATAACACCCTCCATAAATGCTTATTTGCCCAAATGCAAATAAGCCTTCCTCCACCAATCTTCGGCCAATGAAAGATACAAAGAAATATGGCCGAAACGGAAAACAAACTGGCAACTCCAAAAACTGATCCCGTAATAAATTGCAGGAAAACCCCGCTACTGTGTATACACACCCGCATTTGTATTCTGACCGAAATACAAATGCAATAGACAAAATCTACACTGTACTATACTAGGATCCGGCTTAAACCAAAGCCGGCTAGTATTAACCGTCCGATCCTGATCCGTGCAATACCGCACGTATCTGATCGAACCCTGCCATATCTCCATACGGCCTCTACAGCGTTTCGCCCGAAAACTTGAGCAACTGAATGTGGGGGATTCTAAAGACTCGTCAACACCTTGGTTGTGGATTTAACCACTAGCACGTCAGAGGTATAAGCCAATACGTGACGGGCTACCAGGTATTGACCAAAAGGGACGTCGATGAGCGAACTCATCCTGACACCCTACTGAGCCTGTCAGTGACAATATCCGTACAGTCCGGTCCGTTCGTCTATGAGCATCGCATGGCGGGCCTAGGGGGTTGGTAAAAGTCAGACCCCCAAAAGCGGTACAAGTCGTGTCAGAGATCAGCCCAGAACACCCTGAGATACTACTGGAATACCTACCAGTAAATCTCCTGCCTTGGCCAAGGACTTTTCATGTTCTGGCTCTCCTAGACACAGCGCGACCTCACCCCCAATACCGGGAGAGACGAACCCCTGAAGATCCGCTCACTGCCTCCATGTGACTCGGGACTGTACCCAACTAAAACCTGTTTGCACGTCTCCTTTGAGCGTGGTAGGGTAGTAATCAAAGTACAGTCACGAGACAAATGACGATCCTCAGGTCGATGAACTAACCTGTACACATGTCACCAGGGAACAACTATCTGACGTCAGGTATAAGACCAACTAGCATGTTCCCGGCGAGTCCTGTCCGGTGTACTCATAACCCAATGAGCACCTGTATACATCTTAGGTGAACCAACTGACACCAGTGGCTTGTGAGACCGGCCACCGCCCCTCGTCGGGGTCTCGAATGTATACACTAGTCTACTCTGGAGAATCGATGCCCTGTCTCGAAACTCCCACGACTAGGGACCTTTTAAGGATGTGCCTATAGACTACCAGCTCCCACGTATATGATCGCCCTCATACTGCTGGCAGTCAAGCAAGAATCTTAGGGGCTCTATCAACGTGCAATAGTGACCTGTCAGGTCACCTAAAGCAGTACACGACGATAAAGATAAACCAGATAGCATACTATCATCTTGAGTAAGACTGTCCTACCGGGATAGGTCCTCCCTCAATCATTGCAATCACGTGCCTGTGATCCAATAATTGACTCTGAGGGCACTATCTCCAACACCCACGACTAGGGACCTTGAAGGATGTACTTATGTACTACCATGTCCCCACCAGTATGATCCGCATCATAGTCCAGGTAGTCAAGTACACATCCTAAGGGCTTTACCAACATGTAACAGAGAGACAATCAGTGTACACGTTAAGATAAAGTGTAACGAGATAGCATACTATCATGTCGAGCAAGAAAGTCCTCCCTATATATGTCCAAGCATCCACTACAATATACATCGTATGTATAGTAATGGCCTCTAGGGCATACATATAACTAACAACAAGTCGTGTCGGAGAATAGCCCAGAACACCCTGAGAAACTACTGGAAACACTACCAGTAAATCTCGCTTGCCCTGGCCAAGGACTTTGTGTAATGGCTCTCCTAGACACAGCGCGATATCAACTCCCAATACTAGGAGAGACGAATCCTGTCTAATCGTCACTGCCTCCAAGTGCTTTAGGAGTGCACCCAACTACTGTAAGGTTACTAGGCACTGTCATAAGGGTCTATAAGGCATCAACCATGCCCGATTTAAATTTTAGACATGCCGAACATCCCTAACCAAGATCTTAGATTAGAGATTAGGCGAAACAAAGAAAGTAAACAACTTTACTTCTAAGAGTTAGGGATTACAATATTTGTAGTCCATTTCTTCAGTTCTAAAGCTCCGTGTTGAGGTTCCTTCACTGTGATCATCAAGTATCCGGACTCTAGAGAGGCTCCATGAAGAGAAACTTGCAAGCTTGCTTCCGATCTTCAATAACAAAGATGATCTACCTTGAAGAAACTCAAACCCAAGCTTTTGCTTCACTAATCAAATATTAGCAAAGAAAACACCCTGATCTATGTGGCTAGAATAGATGATGATGATGAAGTAGGAATTTAGCTCTCATTTATTTTCTTTCTCTCACTCAAAATCATCACTTATGAAAAAGCTAGGAAGCTTTTTCAAGCAAGAAGAAGAAGAAGAAGATCAAAATCCTTTTGTGATGAATAATGAAAACTCAAGTGAGGTTAGAAATGCAACCATGGGTTAAGTATGAAGACTTAACCCATGTAGAGAAACAACTATGGTCAAAAGGTTGGGTTGGGTTAAGAAAATATCTATGCAAAATATCAAGGTCAAAGTCAAAGCTTTAAGAAGCTTCTTGAAAGCTTCATGAAAGCTTAACCCTAATCCAAACCCTAACCACATTTATTCTCCACAAAACATGCTGCATTTATAACCCTAACATGTTACAATATTATATATCACTTATACAATATTTATTGTAACAAAATAAAATAATACAATTAACATATATCACATATATATCAATGTATTGCCTGAGTGAGAAAAAGAATTTTTAAGTGAGCTTATATTAGTTAATGTAATTTAATATATCAAATATATAATTATACATTAAATTATCGAATCAACACTTGATCCAATAATCCGGCTATTTCACAAATAACCGACTAATATAATCAGTATCAGTTCATCGAATCAACACTTGATCCGATGACCCGGCTATATCTCATATACCCGGCCGATTCTCATATCGCGAGAATCTAATACGGTATCACATACTCGTATTGTTCTCGGTCCCGCACATATCACATATGTGCTCCTACTCCGTTTTGCCTGAGCCAGGAAACCTCTGTGTAGGACTCTAAAGAATCGTCAATATGCCAGCAGTAGGTGATGATCATATCAAACACCCACAAGCTGCAAGCGGTCAGCTAAACGTAACAGCCACCCAGGTATTGAACGATCAGAAGATCAACAAGCAAGCCTGTACAATCTCCTGCGAATCCAATCAGTAACACTCCCGTACAATCCGGTCTCTTCGTCTGATATGTCGCATATCTCTCCTAGGGGTGGCAAACGTCAGACCCCTGTAGCCTGATAAGTCGTGTCGATATGAGGTCTATAACAGTTTGAGAAACTACTGATAACACTTACCAGTAAATCTCAGCAACCTTGGCCAGGGATTTCCAGTTATAGCCAGTCGAACACAGCTCAACATCAACTCCCTATACCGGGAGAGACGAATCCCCTCCTATCGCCATTGCCTCCATGTGACTCGGGACTGTACCCAAAAACCACCGTTTTACACGCCCTCTTGGACGTGGTAAGGTGGAAATCAAAGCACAGTGGGAATCACACAAGACTCTATGACGATCTCGGGTCTACAGACTAACCTGTACCAGTGTCACCAGAGAACTGCCAACTGACGTGAGGTATAATACCATCTGGGAGTTCTCGGCGAGTCCGTCCAGTATACCCAGTCTCCACTGAGCACCCGTATACCTTCTCTGATGACAAACACCAATGGATATGGGATCATCCATCGCCCATCATATGGGTCAAGAAGGGCATACGCTAGTCTACGTATCGATGCCCTGTCTCGGTACTCCCACGACTAGGAACATTTGAAGGATGTACTTGACGACTACACTGTCCCCACTAGTATGATCCGCATCATAGTCCTGGTAGTCAAGTACTCATCCTAAGGGCTTTATCAACATGTAACATAGAGACAATCAGAGTACATGTTAAGATAAAGAGCAACCAGATAGCGTACTATCATGTCGAGCAAGAAAGTCATCTCTATATATGTCCAAGCATCCACTACAATATACATCGTATGTACAGTAATGGCCTCTACGGCATACATATAACTAATAATCTCCCACTTGCACTAGGGCCATATGTTGTCGTATCGCATACCCAACAATCAGCTGTGGTTGAAGTATCTCATACTCAACCATCCCATAAAAGTCTCTACTAGGAAATAGGCCTTTGTGAGTGGATCCGCGCTGTTGTCCTCTTTGTCTACTCTCCTAACCTCGATCTCCCTGGAGATCAACCATCTCCATGATCAAGTGGTACTGCCTAAGAATTATATCTAGATTTCTGATGGGACGGGGGTTCCTAGGCATAAGCCACAACTCCATCATCACACAATGGTAGGAACGATGTTCATCTCATGAACTTATATATATCCAATCTGGCTCTTTGGTAGCATCTTTGGTAACGATGTATCTTTCCTTTAATCGTCTAGTAAGTCACGGTATCTAGCTTGGAACTCTTCCAACATACCGTCCCTCCACTAAGGGTAAAGACAATGCCTGGGACTGACATTCAGTCGTCCTTATCACCCTGGAACCTTTTCCAATGATTCTCACTACAACTAGTGAGAATCCTAAAATCCATTTAGATCTATCTCATAGACATAAAATCTTGGATTTAGGAGGTATCATTTTGATCCTATATGGAGAATCCTTATGATAAGCGGAGATTGACTGAGCGTAGCATAGGAAACTCCTTCCCTATCAAGAGTATGTCATTCACGTACAATACGAGGATCACCACCATACTCTCTACTACCTTTTTGTATATACAAGGTTCATCTACCATTTTGATGAAGTCAAACTCTTTGACTACTACATCAAAACGGACGTTCCAACTCCGCGATGCCTTTTTTTATCGCATAAAACAACTTGCACACGTTTCCGCTGCTCCCACTGTCTACGAAGCCCTCTGGCTGTGTACTTATAGACGCCCTCTTTTAAATCACTATTTAGAAAAGCAGTCCTGACACCCAACCGCCAGATATCGTAGTCATGGTATGTAGCAATTGCAAGTAGGATCTGGATGGACTTAAGCATAGCTTTGAAAGTCTCAACTTTTCCATGTACACCAAGTAATCTTCTCAAGATATACTTGCTCCTGATGGGGATTTAACCCATCAGATGAAGCAACTAAAGTCCATACTTTGTTGGTGTATAAGGATTCCATCTCAGATCACTAAGCATTCAGCCATTCTTACGGGGTCCCACTCCTGATGGCCTGCTCGAAACTAGTTAGGTCATCATCTCATGATGCAATCCTCGCTCCCACTGTCATAGAGAAAACCGAAGTATTTCTCAGGTGGGTGAGGAACTCTACTAGATTGGCGGAGAAGCTGAGGTTAGTTAGAATCTATTGAATCCTTCGGTTCTACCAAATCATCTGCTGTAGTTTGTATAGCTGGAACTCTTTCCAGTTCTACCTCATGACCACTAATTTCTTCACAAGAAATTCCCTTTCACAAAGGTGGCATGCTGAGAAACAAAAACACCTTTTGTTCCCCAGTTTGGTATAAGATATTCCCTTGCGAGTGCCTGGGATATCCTACAAACTTCCACAGAACTGACTATGCCTCGAGCTTGTCCGGATTTTGCTTTTAGGCATAGGCTGGACAACCCCAAATCTTAACATACTTAAGATATCGGCTCTTCCCATTCCATATCACATATGAAGTGGTAGATAACTGATTTGATTTGGACCCTATTCAATAGGTATGCTGCTTCACAAGTGCATAATACCCAAAAGGAAATAGGAAACTCAGTAGTGCTCATCATAGAGCGCACCATATCAAA
This sequence comes from Agapanthus africanus, assembly GCA_030015575.1. Classification (NCBI taxonomy): domain Eukaryota; kingdom Viridiplantae; phylum Streptophyta; class Magnoliopsida; order Asparagales; family Amaryllidaceae; genus Agapanthus; species Agapanthus africanus. The sequence continues at coordinate 367,119,105 of CM057345.1, forward strand.
TAGGGTGTGATTGCTCCACCCCGATACACCGACGTGCTGTGGTTTATACGGAGGAGTAATGCTGAGAGAGAATCTCATTCTCCTTTAGAACAGTCCAGGAATTCCGTGCTCAAGTATTTTCCTCTTTGATCATATCAAAGGACATAATACTTATACCCATTTCGGTTCTCTACTTCTAACTTATATTCTGTGAATATCTCAAAAGTTTCGGACTTGTGTTTCAACAGGAACACATGTCTGAATCTTGAGAAATCATCAGTAAATGTAATGAAGTACAAAGAACCGGTCCTGGCATGTGTAGACAGGGGACCTTATACATCATCATGTATCAATCCCAAGAGTTCATTAACTCTTTCTCTGTTTCCAATAAACAGAGATGTGGTCATCTTATCTTTGTGGCATGACCAACAAGTTTCACAAGATGTAAATTCAAACTAATTTAAATATGCATCTAAATGTAACTTAGCTAGTCGGGTCACATTGATATGACCTAGTCTACAATACCCTAATAAGGATTCGTTCATTTCTGAACTCTTCTTCTTGTGTGTTCTGTACACTAAGAACTGTAGTTTGATTTAGAACGTATATGCTTTTAGATAAAGTGCCTGAACCGATCAACTCTTGATATAGGAAATGTTCAAGACATTATCCAACAATACAAAATTATATCCTTCTTTATCTATAAAGAGACTGATATGATGTTGTATATCAGGTTCGGTATCTAATAATATTCGTTCAGAATCAATGTATTCTAGTAATACAGGGTGATAACTGCCAATAGACTTGGCTGCAACACTTGCACCGTTTCCAACTCTTGAAACTTATCACCTGTTCTCAGTTCTCTACCTATCTGTAACCCATGTAACAGATTACATATTGTAGGGTTCCTAAGCACACTAATGAGGTCTCACATGGCATCAACCATGCCAATTTCAAATTTTACAAGTGCCGTGAAACCCTAATACGGATCGTTAACTAGAGTTTAAGGCAAAAACTAGAACTAGTAAACTGCTTTACTAATAAGTGAACGGAAATACAACCTTTGTAGATCCGGTCCTCCACCTCCATAGCTCCATGATGAAGTCCCTCCGCTGTACCCATCGGATCCCGGACTCTCGCGGTGGTTTCATCGAAGAAATGATCGGGCTAGGTCGTCGACTTTGATGCCGAAGATGATCTACGTCGAGGCAACACAAGATCAAGCTCCAACTTCACCAAGCCATGAAACTTGTGAAGAAAACACCCTATACTACTTAGCAAGTGGTAGAGGATGAAGAAATAGGAAGTGGGTTCACTTTAGAATTGGATTTCTCACTCTTTTTCTCAAGTTGCCATTAATGGTAGCAAGCTTCCTTCTTTGTTCAAGAAGAAGAAGAAGAAGAAAAGAATATGATAAGAATAAAAAGATTAAGTTTAAAAAGAAAAACCCTTCATTCTTATCATATTGCAACCTTCGTTAAGTGTAGAGAATGAACTAAGGTTAGTTGAATGGTTAGGTTTAGGAGATGAAGACAAAATGGTCATTTTTAGTCAAAGATGCATGAAGCATCAAGAAAGTTCTAAAAGCAACCATTTTGTTTTCCTTTTCTTTTTTTTAATCAAAAATGAATAGATAAATAAAAGAAATGAAACCCTAACCATTCACTAAACATAGTGTATAGCATACACACACCCAAGGTTGCATGTATCATCAAACATGATACAAACAAGTGTACAAAAATATATCACATATACAATGTGCACTTCAAGTGAGAAAATCCATTTAATGTGAACCAATACTAGTTAATGCTAAGTAATATATCAAATATATAATTATACATTAAATCATTAAATCAACACTTGATTTAATGATCCGGTCATATCGCATATAACCGACTAGTATCAAGTGTATCAATGTATCGAATCAACACTTGATTCGGTAACCCGGCTATATCACATATAACCTGCCGATGATACAAATCGCGAGAATAGAATACAGTATCACATACACGAATTATTCTCGGTCCCGCACATATCTCATATGCGCTCCTATTTCGTTTCGCTTGAGCCAGGAAACCTCTGTGTAGGACTCTAAAGACTCGTCAATACGCCGGCAGCAGGTGATGATCATATCAAACACCCACAAGCCGCAAGCGGTCTGCTAAACGTAACGGCCACCCGGGTATTGAGCGATCAGAAGATCGACGAGCAAGCCCGCTCACACTCCTGTGAATCCACCCAGTAACACTTACCGTACAGTCCGGTCTGATCGTCTGATATGTCGCATATCTTGCCTAGGGGTGGTAAACGTCAGACCCCAATAGCTCGATAAGTCGTGTCGATATGAGGTCTATAACAGTTCGAGAAACTACTGGTAACACTTACCAGTAAATCTCAGCAACCCTGGCCAGGGATTTCCGGTTTAGCCAATCGAACACAGCGCAACATCAACTCCCTATACCGGAAGAGACGAATCCCCTCCTATCGCTCATTTCCTCCATGTGACTCAGGACTGTACCCAAAAACCACCGTTTTACTATCTCAAGTACGACGTACTGACGGCTGTGGGACAGACCGTCTCCCACACTGGGATGAGAAGCGCATGCGCTGGTCTACTCCGGAGTATCGATGCCCTGTCTCGATAGTCCTGGGACCAGGGACCTGCATAAGGATGTGCTTATAGATTACCCAGCCCCACTAGTGTGACGGCCATCACATCGCTGGTAATCAAGCAAAGATCCTAAGGGCTCTACTAATGTGTATAGGCGATATACAAAAATAAACACATGTACACATTGAAGTAGAAACAAACCAAGTAGCATACTACTATTTTGAGCAAGATTGTATATACAAGGTGAATATCCCAAGCATCCATTAAGTAATATACAAACTAGTATGATACAGTAATGGCCTCTAGGGCATATACACTAACAATCTCCCACTTGCACTAAGGCCATGTACTGGCGTATCGAAGACCTATCATCTCGATCAGCCGCTCGAACTAAGTCTGGGGCAGGGCCTTGGTGAATGGATCTGCAGTGTTATCTTCTGAAGCGACTCTCCGAACCTCGATCTCCTGGCGATCTACGATCTCCCTGATCAGGTGATACCGCCTCAAGATGTGCCTGGATCTCTGATGGGAACTGGGTTCCTTCGCTAAAGCTATAGCTCCGTTGTTGTCGCAATACAGAGGTATTGGATCAACAATGGACGGAACCACCTGAAGTTCTTTCAAGAACTTCCTCATCCAGACAGCTTCTTTTGCGGCATCAGATGCAGCGATGTATTCCGCTTCCATCGTCGAGTCTGCAATGGTTTCTTGTTTGGAACTCTTCCAACACACCGCCCCTCCATTGAGGGTAAAGACAAAACCCGACATGGACTTGGAATCATCCTTGTCACTCTGGAAGCTGGAGTCAGCAAAGGCCTCGATCTGGAGGTCTTTTCCGCCATACACCAAGAACATCTCCTTAGTCCTTCTCAGGTACTTGAGAATGTTCTTTACCGCTATCCAGTGTTTCTCCCCAGTGTTTGACTGATACCGGCTTACCACACTCAGTGCATAAGCTACATCCGGTCTGGTACACAACATCGCATACATTATAGAGCCTACCGCAGAAGCGTAGGGTATAATAGACATGCGATCCCTCTCCAAATCAGTCTTGGGAGACATCTCTTTAGAGAGGGTGATCCCGTGACAAGCCGGTAGGTTACCGCGCTTGGAATCTTCCATACTGAATCTCTTCAGTATGGTGTCGATGTACCTGGACTGTGAAAGTCCTAATATCCTCTTGGATCTGTCACGGTAGATCCGGATACCCAGAATGTACGAGGCATCACCCAGGTCTTTCATGGAGAACCTGTGTGACAAGAACCCCTTGACAGATTGTAGCATAGGAATGTCATTTCCTATTAAGAGAATGTCATCCACGTATAAAACGAGGAATACTACAGTTCTCGCTACAAATCTACTATAGATGCATGGTTCATCTGGATTTTTGATAAAGCCAAATTCTTTGACCGTCTCATCAAAGCAGATGTTCCAACTCCGCGATGCCTGCTTTAGTCCATAGATGGACTTAAGCAACTTGCACACCTTTCCGCTGCTCCCACTCTGAATGAAACCCTCTGGTTGGTCCATATAGACACACTCCTCTAAATTTCCATTTAGAAAAGCTGTCTTTACGTCCATTTGCCAGATTTCATAATCGTGGAAGGCAGCAATGGCAAGAAGGATCCGAATGGATTTCAGCATGGCTACTGGAGAAAAGGTTTCGTCATAGTCCAAGCCAGGTCTTTGACGAAAACCCTTTGCTACCAGCCTAGCTTTATAGGTCTCAACCTGTCCATCTACACCAATCTTCCTTTTGAAGATCCATTTGCATCCTACGGGTTTTACCCCGTCTGGAGCAATGTCCAACGTCCATACCTTGTTGGTGTACATGGACTCCATTTCGGTCCGCATTGCATCCAGCCATTTCACTGAGTCAACGCTCTGAACGGCCTGCTGGAAGCTAGTAGGCTCATCATATTCTATGATGCAATCCTCTCTATCCCTTCTATGAGAAATCCGTAGTATCTCTCGGGCGGATGAGACTGCCTACTACTCCTGCGGAGCGGCGTAGGAATGTCCTGTTCTGTTGAACCCTCTGGTTCCACTAAGCTTTCAGTAACAGTCTGTGGTTCTGGAACCTCTTCCAGTTCTATTGTGTTCCCACTTATCTGGGTTTCCAAAAACTCAGTTTCCAAGAAGCGGGCATGCTGAGAAACAAAAACCTTTTGTTCCTCAGCTGAATAGAAAAGATACCCCCTGGAGTTCCTTGGGTATCCCACAAACTTACACTGTACTGAACGTGCCTCAAGCTTGTCCGCATGCTGCTTTTTTACAAAAGCTGGACATCCCCATACCTTAAGATACTTAAGACAGGGTTTCTTCCCAGTCCACATCTCATATGGGGTGGTAGGCACAGTCTTGGTGGGAGCCTTGTTCAAGAGATACGCAGCTGCTTCTAGTGCATATCCCCAGAATGATCACGGTAACTCAGCGTTACTCATCATGGACCGAACCATATCCAATAGGGTTCGGTTCCGTCTCTCCAATACATCATTATGTTGCGGAGTGTATGGAGGAGTAAGCTGAGAGAGAATACCATTCTCTTTTAAGTAATTCAGGAATTCGGCACTTAAGTATTCTCCACCTCGATCCGATCTTAGAATCTTAATACTTTTGCCGGTCTGTTTCTCTACTTCATTCTTATACTCCTGGAATTTTCCAAAGGCCTCGGACTTATGTTTCATTAAGAAGACATAGCCGTACCTTGAGAAGTCATCCGTAAAAGTAATGAAGTAAGAATGTCCGCTTCGGGCATGTGTAGACATTGGACCGCACACGTCACTGTGTACGAGTCCCAAGAGCTCGCTCGCTCTTACTCCTTGTCCAGTAAACGGAGTCTTTGTCATCTTTCCTTTGAGACGAGATTGACAAGTGGCATACGATTGATATTCGAACGCATTCAAATATCCTTCTGTATGTAACTTAGTCAACCTTCTCTCATTGATGTGACCCAATCTACAATGCCATAAGAAAGTCTGATTCATTTCCGGAGACTTTCTTTTGTGTGTATTCTGGACGTTGAAAATCTGTGGTTGGTTTAACACGTATATACCATTACTCAATGTACCTGACCCAATCAAAACTTGATTAAGGTGAATGTTTACAACATTACTTACAAACGCAAATTCATAACCTTCTTTAGAAACTAAAGATACAGAAATGATATTACAAGTTGCGTTGGGTACAAAAAAGCAATTACGCAAAACCAAAACATGTCCATCTGACATTCCCAGGTGATAGTCCCCCACGGCTTTAGCATCCATGCTAGCTCCGTTCGCAACTCTGAGGGTCATGTCACCTGCCTTCAAAACACTACGGTTTCTCAACGCCTGCAAAGAATTACAGATATGAGATCCTGATCCGGTATCCAATACCCAGGAAGTAGAGTTTATTGAAAGACAGTTTTCAATAACATACACACCTGAAGCTGAAGCTGCAACCTGCTTCAATTCCTGTGTTCTGGCCTTCCAGGCCCTGCAATCATTCTTCCAGTGTCCTTTCTTATGACAATAGAAGCATTCTTCCTTATCCACAAGCTTCCCCGCTATCTTTGTTGCTTTTGCTTTTCCCTTCGTATCCACTTTACTAACACTGCCCCTTGGTTTGGCGGGGGCTTTCTTCTTCTTTCCCTTGGCTTTCGCCTTGGACCTAGAAGAAGATGATCCTCCTACAAACAAAGTGGATGTATCCCTACCTTTCTGTAGGGTGCCCTCTGCGCTCCTCAGCATGTTGAGGAGCTCTGAAAGTTCAACCTCTTTTTCTTGTAAGTTGAAGTTCAGTATAAACTGGGCGTAAGTGGAAGGAAGGGACTGGAGAACTATATCCGTATATAGCTCACTCTCCAATGTGATCCCTAGGTCAGCGAGCTCCTCAATGTAGCCGATCATCTTTAGCACGTGCTCGGCTACTGATGATCTGACGGCCATTCTTGTCGAAAATAACTTTTTCGACGCTTCGTATCTTGCGATACGAGATTGCTCTCCATACAGTTCTTTTGTATGAAGCAATATGGATTCCATGTCCATATTCTCATGCCTCCTCTGATGTTCGTTGTCCATCGAGGCAAGCAGGAGGCATTTGGCCTTCGCGCTATCAATCTCCCAAGTCTTACGGATTTCCTTATCCGCGACGCTGGAAGTTGGACCAGGGACAGGGGGAGCTTTGGTGGTAAGAAGATACCCCAGCTTGTCGTAAGTGATTGCTATCTTGACATTCCTGAGCCAATCTTTGTAGTTTGGCCCTGTCAGTTTGTTTTTATCTAGGTCTAACTTAAGTCCAGTCATGTCGATTTGGTCGCTGCAATTAGGAGAGAGAAGAAGAAACACTCAGCATGATGCTCTTGCAAGTTTAGAGTGGTTTTTAGTTTGTCTAAACAGGATGGCTCCCACTGTTTCTCGAATCCCTCCTCAAACCATAAAGGAAGAATTAGCCGGGATCAATCCCACCGCACAATACTTGCTTAACCGTTCAGCCAGGCCGGTGTCGGTACTTCGAGGGAGGTTTTCCAACGCTTTCGCGAAGTTCCTTAATTAGATAACCTCTTTTCCCTGGGGGCGTAGCCCCGCTAACACCTTTCTAGGCACCTACTAGGTTTATAGCATTGATCGTTTAGTGAGAAATTTCCCGAGGAGTAGCATATACTCACAGTAGGATCGGGATCCAAATATCATTGCGTGACGAAACTGAAGGAATCCTACCAGAATCATCACACTCCAAATGGTATGCAAATCTAGCAAGTTTCAGTACTTATGAAACTCCCGATGTGGATTATTGCCCCATGCTCTTATGACCTTGACGAAGGTCAACAAATCATAAGTCACATGTCAAGTTCTGCCCGTCATTATCCAGGTTAATTTGAATCCACCCGTATATACCCTTGACGAAGGTCAACAAGGTAATGCGAATGTCCCAAACCAACGCATCTATCTATGCTACATATGAATACCCAATAGCTACCAATCACTATGCCTTGACGAAGGTCAACAAACACAGCTTGAATACTATTGAATATTCATACGAAACGACGGAGGGCTACGAATGGTTTTGGCAAAACCGTGAACGTAGTGAACTTGATTTGGTCGATGGAACGAGATAGCTTTTAAAAGGAGTGGCTCAAGCTCCGCATTTAAAAGTTGGTTTTGAAAAGAACCGAGTGGTTTTTCGAAAGTGTTCCAACGACTTTAACTTGGTTTATTATCTTGCATTAGTTCTTTTAATGCGTGATATTCTTGCATTAGTTCTTTTAATGCGTCCCATCATTTAATCCTACCATTGCAGAAAACAACCAAAATATGACGTACGCTTATGCCATTCGCATTCGCCACGGGGCCCCGTCATTACCCGTTAGGTTACTTAACTAACGACAGAGCGGGGGCTGGGCTAGCGCGTCTGTAAAACATAAGCAACGCCTAAATAATATCATATATAGATATACTGCAATGATAAACATTTCAGATCACAGATGAATACATTGGATATCTGTAATTCGCACGAGCCTGTAACGAAAGACAAATTACACGGTCGCGGTGAATAGCCAAAACCCCACCCAAGACCCCTACGGGTGCGGCAAACTACCCGCCAAGTACCCGAAGCGTAGTGACCTCCCTCATCTCCATGAGTAGGCGACTCGACACTTCGGCATACCCGGTAGTTTGTGCACCCCCTCCATGGGTCTATCCTAGGAGCAAAAATAGTAAAAAGAAATTATACAATGACGGCTACAACCCCGACCCGGTTGTGCGGCCATACAAATAATTATTACATCAATTTACAAATTTACATGAATTGAAAGAAAAGAAAACTCTCGTCTCACAACCCCCGGCTATTCACCCGCGACAATCCAACATATTCATATCCACATTCCAGCAACATTACGGATCACAGATTTGTATAACCCCCACTAATCGACATATAGCGATTAGTAGACGTTCAATACAAATATCACATTACAGAAAAAACCCGTTAGCTAAAGTCTTTTAGAAGTTCGATCAAAAATACGGATTTTCGGGACCCCAAAATAAAATTTTCGTTCTGGAAAATCTGGGTTGAAAATATATGTACCAAAATTCCCAAAATACCCCCAGAAGAACACTGTAGCAAAGAATCGCCTGAGAGGCCCCAAGGAGGCCGCGGAACCGCGGCAATAGCAAGCTATTGCCGCGTTTCCGCGGTCGTTTAGGGGATTCATTTGGTGATTTTTCTACAGTGGCTTCTAAAAACCCTGAGCCGATTTTAGGTGTTAAAATAATCAATTTTTGAACAGTAAAAAAATCGACAGAAACTCGAATTTTCGGGGTTCGTTTTCGGGACATTTTCTTTGATCGATCTTCTAGTTACTTGCTAACATGTTAGATAGAGTTTAACTAGGCTCTGATACCACTGTAAGTCCATGCTACCTCTCCCGGTACTTTCGGGAAAGCGGAATTTGGTAAAAAACAATTTTTACGGAGGTGGTAACATGGACCTATAACCCGGATCTTGGTTAAACATCTATCTAACACCTAACTATGAGTTTCTAGCTACTCAGTTAGGGGGTTATACCTTGTCTTGAACTCCTTCGTCTTCAAAGCTCCGATGGTGGTCCGATGGCTTCTTCTCGTCGTCTCCGTACGCCGAAGATAGATCCACCTGAAAGCTCCAACCTTTAGCTCCTTCTTCGTTCTTTGAAGAAACTAGTTCACTTGGTTTGCCAAACCTAGTGAACTAGAATGAGTAGAGAAGAAATAGAATGGGATTTTATCTATGGTTCTTGATTCTCAACTCATGAGACAAGAGAACCATAGAATCAAGAGAGGGAGGAAGAGGTTGAGGGTGAGAGCAAGAGGAGAGCTCAAGAACAAGAGAGAGAATGAGCAAGAAAGAATGAGGCTCTCTTTTGTCTTTCACCCTCTCATAATCCAAAGTGATCATAACTCATCATATCAAAAAAAGTCTTATGTGATGGTTGAAGCAACCATAACCATATCATTTCATGCACTCATTTTACACAAATAAGCAAGTAAACAAAAGTCTTTGCCATGAAATGATGGCTATGGTTATCATGATGGTTAACTAGTCAAGCCTAGTCAACCGGTCAACAAAGTCAACAAGTCAACAAAAGTCAACAAGTCAACAAAGTCAACAAAAGTCAACAACCATGTCACCATAATACTTAATTAATATAATAGTTAATCACATATCATATTCTCATTAGGGTTGAGCAAAAAGTCAAATAGTCAACGGTCAACTGTCAACAACCCTAATGAGAATCCGCTGCCTCTGCCTCCCTGTCAACTGTGCATACACACCCGCATCCGCGTTCCGAGGAACACGAATGCAAACTGGATAAATCCAATCCCATAAGGTACACTAGGATCTGGCTTAAAACAAAGCCCGCTAGTGTAAACTGTCCGGACACTGTACGTGCACAAGTGCACGGATGTGACCGAACCCTGTCGCAAAACCATGCGACCTGTCGCAATACCATGCGACCTCTACTCTTTTGCCAAAAGGCGAAAAGCTTTCTGTGTGGGACTCTAAAGACTCGACACTACGCTGGCAGTGGGTTTAACCACAGACCGCAAGCGGCACTAGCTGTGCGTAACGGTCCCCAGGTAATGCCGACAAGAAGACCGACGAGGCGAAACCCATCTGAACTCCCACTGAGCCTGAGTGTGACATTCTCCGTACAGTCCGGTCTGTTCGTCTGATACATCGCATGGCGGGCCTAGGGGGTGGTAAACGTCAGTCCCCCAATAGCGGTACAAGTCGTGCCGGAGCGAAGCCCAAAACACCCTGAGATAACACTGGAAACCTACTAGTATATCTCGTTTGCCCTGGCCAGGGACTACTCGTGTAATGGCTCTCCTAGAAACAGCGCGATGTCAACCCCCAATACCGGGAGAGACGAATCCTGTCTAACCGTCACTGCCTCCAAGTGCTTAGGGACTGCACCCAACCACTACCTATTTGCACGACTCCTTTGAGCCGTGGTAGGATAGTGATCAAAGTACAGTGGGAACACACTCGAGGCGGAATGACAGTGTCAAGTCAGCGGACTAAGCTGTACTCATGTCACCTGGGAACTGATAACTGACGATAGGTATAATACCAACTAGTCAGTTCCCGACGAGTCCTGTCCAGTGTACCCGTAACCTAACGAGCACCCGCATACTATCTCAAGTACGACGTACTGACGGCTATGGGACAGACCGTCTCCCACACTGGGATGAGAAGCGCATGCGCTGGTCTACTCCGGAGTATCGATGCCCTGTCTCGATAGTCCTGCGACCAGGGACCTGCATAAGGATGTGCTTATAGATTACCCAGCCCCACTAGTGTGACGGCCATCACATCGCTGGTAATCAAGCAAAGATCCTAAGGGCTCTACTAATGTGTATAGGCGATATACAAAAATAAACACATGTACACATTGAAGTAGAAACAAACCAAGTAGCATACTACTATTTTGAGCAAGATTGTATATACAAGGTGAATATCCCAAGCATCCATTAAGTAATATACAAACTAGTATGATACAGTAATGGCCTCTAGGGCATATACACTAACACTAGGCACACTAATGAGGTCTCACATGGCATCAACCATGCCAATTTCAAATTTTACAAGTGCCGTGAAATCCTAATACGGATCGTTAACTAGAGTTTAAGGCGAAAACTAGAACTAGTAAACTGCTTTACTAATAAGTGAACGGAAATACAACCTTTGTAGATCCGGTCCTCCACCTCCATAGCTCCGTGATGAAGTCCCTCCGCTGTACCCATCGGATATTGGACTTTCGCGGTGGTTTCATCGAAGAAATGATCGGGCTAGGTCGTCGACTTCGATGCCGAAGATGATCTACGTCGATGCAACACAAGATCAAGCTCCAACTTCACCAAGCCATGAAACTTGTGAAGAAAACACCCTATACTACTTGGCAAGTGGTAGAGGATGAAGAAATAGGAAGTGGGTTCACTTTAGAATTGGATTTCTCACTCTTTTTCTCAAGTTGCCATTAATGGTAGAAAGCTTTCTTCTTTGTTCAAGAAGAAGAAGAAGAAGAAAAGAATATGATAAGAGTAAAAAGATTAAGTTTAAAAAGAAAAACCCTTCATTCTTATCATATTGCAACCTTAGTTAAATGTAGAGAATGAAAGGTTAGTTGAATGGTTAGGTTTAGGAGATGAAGACAAAATGGTCATTTTTAGTCAAAGATGCATGAAGCATCAAGAAAGTTCTAAAAGCAACCATTTTGTTTTCCTTTTCTTTTTTAATCAAAAATGAATAGATAAATAAAAGAAATGAAACCCTAACCATTCACTAAACATAGTGTATAGCATACACACACCCAAGGTTGCATGTATCATCAAACATGATACAAACAAGTGTACAAAAATATATCACATATACAATGTGCACTTCAAGTGAGAAAATCCATTTAATGTGAAACAATACAAGTTAATGCTAAGTAATATATCAAATATATAATTATACATTAAATCATTAAATCAACACTTGATTTAATGATCCGGTCATATCGCATATAACCGACTAGTATCAAGTGTATCAATGTATCGAATCAACACTTGATTCGGTAACCCGGCTATATCACATATAACCTGCCGATGATACAAATCGCGAGAATAGAATACGGTATCACATACACGCATTATTCTCGGTACCGCACATATCCCATATGCGCTCCTATTTCATTTCGCTTGAGCCAGGAAACCTCTGTGTAGGACTCTAAAGACTCGTCAATACGCCGGCAGCAGGTGATGATCATATCAAACACCCACAAGCCGCAAGCGATCTGCTAAACGTAACGGCCACCCGGGTATTGAGCGATCAGAAGATCGACGAGCAAGCCCGCTCACACTCCTGTGAATCCACCCAGTAACACTTACCGTACAGTCCGGTCTGATCGTCTGATATGTCGCATATCTTGCCTAGGGGTGGTAAACGTCAGACCCCAATAGCTCGATAAGTCGTGTCGATATGAGGTCTATAACAGTTCGAGAAACTACTGGTAACACTTACCAGTAAATCTCAGCAACCCTGGCCAGGGATTTCCGGTTATAGCCAATCGAACACAGCGCAACATCAACTTCCTATACCGGGAGAGACGAATCCCCTCCTATCGCTCATTGCCTCCATGTGACTCGGGACTGTACCCAAAAACCACCATTTTGCACGCCCTCTTAGACGTGGTAAGGTAGAAATCAAAGCACAGTGGGAATCACACAAGACTCTATGACGATCTCGGGTCTACAGACTACTCTATACCAGTGTCACCAGAGAACTGCCATCTGACGTAAGGTATAATACCATCTGGGAGTTCTCGGCGAGTCCGTCCAGTGTACCCAGTCTCTACTGAGCACCCGTATATCATCTCTGATGTCAAACACCAATGGATATGGGATCATCCATCGCCCGTCTGTATGGGTCGAGAAGGTAAACGCTAGTCTACTCTGGTATATCGATGCCCCGTCTCGATACACCCACGACTGGGGACCTTGAAGGATGTACTTATGGACTACCATGTCCCCACTAGTATGATCCGCATCATAGTCCAGGTAGTCAAGTACACATCCTAAGGGCTTTACCAACATGTAACAGAGAGACAATCAGTGTACACGTTAAGGTAAAGAGTAACCAGATAGCATACTATCATGTCGAGCAAGAAAGTCCTCTCTATATATGTCCAAGCATCTACTACAATATACATCCTTTGTATAGTAATGGCCTCTAGGGCATACATATAACTAGCACATATGTGGGATCCTGATCTGGTATCTCATACCCACGACGTAAAGGATACTGAGAAACAGTTCTCTGTAATGAACACACCCGAAGAAGATGCATCAGCATGTACTTTCTTCGTTTGGGCGGCACGGGAATTCTGGTAATCCCCTATTTTCTGCTCTGTCTTATAACAATTATAAGTTAGAGCGGGACCAAAATTCCCTAGCGCGGTATAACAAGCGGGTTCGGTCAATACATCCGTATTATTATCTTGATTAAGGCGTGACATGGTCGCTACCTGGAGAGAGAGAGAGAAGAAAACACTCAGCGTATGCTCTTGCAAGATTAGATTGGTTATAAATATATCTAATCAGGATGTCTCCCACTGTTTTAGTCAAATCTTCCTTCAAACCGTAAAAGGAAAGACTAGCCGGGATTAATTACACCCTACAAGTTCGCCAATCTTTCAGCCAGGCCAGTGCCGGTACTTTGAGGGAGGTTCCCCGTGCTTTCGCATGGACCTAGTTAAAATAAACCTCGTTTTCCCAGGGGCGTAACCCCGTTAACACCTTTTTACACACCTACTTGATCGGCTAATTGTAATGTGTAACTCTCCCATGAGTAACTCTTACTCGCAGTGGGTATCAGGATCCATCTATCTCATAGAAGGCATGTAATCTCATTGCAAATTTCAACACTTGAAATTCCCGATAATGCTTTTACCCCTATCGTCCTATGACCTTGACGGAGGCCAAACTACCCATAGGGCGCTAGTCAAGTTCAACCCGTTCATTTCTTGATTGAATTAAACCTACCCGCACGACCCTTGACGAAGGCCAAACTACGTCGTACGAATACCCTAATCCAATCGCATCATATGCTAGCAGATAAGCACTAGTTAGCTACCGTACACTACGCCTTGACGGAGGCCAAACTACCGCAGCACGAATACTAAGTAGTACTTATTTGAAATGACGGAGGGCTACGCAGGTTTTTAAGAAAACCATGAGCGTAAAGAACTTGATATCGTTGTAGAAACAAGTGATTTTGAAAAGGAGTGTTTTTGAGGCTTTTGTAGTTTCGATAAAGACGTCACTCCCGGTGAAGGGATCGTCGGCTCTTTCCTTATCGAATGAAGTGCAGGATATTTCACAAATACCACTATGCAAAGCAAAATCTATATAAGCAATCAAAAGACAAACCGAGTGTGTAGCATCTGCCAGTTTCGCTAAAGAGGTCACTCCCGGTGAAGGGATCTCAGCTCTTTCCTTATCGAATAAAGTGCTGGATATTCTACAAGGAATACCGCTATGCAAACCAAGAACTAGATCTACCAGTTTTTAAACAAGTTTCTACAACATCTTTAGGTTTCTTTTAGTTTCATCAATCTCATTAATGAAGTCCCATTTTATTATGCTTCACAAGCATCACATTTGAAACGAAATCAACAATATATAATATATATCTCATATATATAATATAAACATTCGTCTCAGACAGTAATATGATCTCATCACAGAACATTGCAGCTGAAGAACTTATATGAAATATTGGATATATTAGGAGGTCCGTGTTTTTAATACGAGCCTGTATAAAACACGGATTCCACGGTCGTGATAAATAGCCAAACCCACATCCCTAGACCCCTACGAGAGCGGCAAGTAAGCCTGCCAATTCTAGAGTTAGGAGAGCCGGTCTCGACTCCTCGAGATGGTCTCCCACTGGACCCTAGAACCCGGTTACTTGTGCTCCCCGCCTTGGGTCTATCCTAATGCGGAAAAGTAAATAATATACAATGGTGACATTATCCTCAGCCCAGAAGAGCCCCAATAAAAGAATATTACATACAAATGAATTTTACATGAATGAAAATGAAAAACTCTCATCTCACATAAAACCCTCAGCTATTCAAAAACACGACGATCCAATATAACATATCACAGCAACACATAACATCACATGTCATCAACGTAAGTAAATATGCGTATCCCAATTGTTGTTGATGTATAGCAACGAAACCGGCTATACACCACATATTACACTTACGGTCGCAGAAAAGAAAGTGTAAAACTACAACAGTTGGAATTCGCAACCTCTTTAGACATCGCATGCCTAACAAAATGAATTCCTTAGACATCGCATGCCTAATAATTACAAACCCCGTATTTTAGTCTCAATATCGAAAACACTTTTCAATATCTAGTCGGGCAATTCAACAAGATTCCCGATATCCTGATCGAATGCTCGTCGAAAACTTTAGTAGACGGCCGCACCCCCGATGCCGTCGACGAAGTGCACTAAGGCAGAACACCGTTGCCGCGAGCACCCGAACGGATGCTTTTGGCGACGGGGTTCTCCTACAGTCACTTGGTCGGGGCTATGGGGCGTGGCTGTCTATTAAGTTTACCCGGCGAGTATCCGCGTACGCTACATGATTGCGACGAACTTTTGATCGCATCAAAATCCCGTGGCAACCGATCATCTGAGACTAAACTGCTAGATTTATAACATTCAGATTAGTTATCTCATAACTACTTGTGGATTCCAAATATTGTATCACATTCCAGATGAATAGACAATGTTAAACTTTCTGATCGAATAAACAAACACCCAAAATTTCCCAAATGGCTCAACAATAGAGTTAAGGTTTGTGTACTGCCCCAAACCCTAAGGTTTAGAGGCGGTTCAGACGGTCACATAATAGAGTTAAGGTTTGTGTTCTTCTAGAGGGTCCACCGCGTTACTTGCCCGACTTTGAACATTCTTTAACTAAGGAAAAATCCAACACATGGAAATTTTCCGACAGGGTAAAAAGTGAGTTATTGATATCCGTTCGAACTTTTTAACACGTTCTAAAATTACCCGGAAAAACTTAAACGAAGTTAAACTTTCCGATCGAATCAACAAATACAAAAGATCTCCAGAAAACTCAACACTTGGGTAAAATTAAAAATTCCCAGAAGCATGAAAAAGTACCCAAGAATCATACCTTGAAGTACGAGCCCCTGACTCCTCATGATGGCCGTGGAACCGCCGCCAAACCCATGGTTTGGTCGTGGTTCCGTGCTCCCATGATGGAGTTGGGGCTTTGTACTTCACAGTAATTCTTAGAATTCCCTGCTTATTTTTCTGAGTATTTTTAATATGAAAAAATCAACATTTATAAAAATTTCCAGAGAAAGGGTTCGTGTCGGGGTTTCGGGGTTCGATCAGACATTTAACTTCATCTAGACGCCGCCTAATGCTCTTGCTTGGCTCTGATACCACTGTAGGGTTACTAGGCACTGTCACAAAGGTCTATAAGGCATCAACCATACCCGATTTAAATTTTAGACGTGCCGAACAACCCTAACCAAGATCTTAGACTACAGAATAGGCGAAACAAAGAAAGTAAACAACTTTACTTCTAAGAGTTAGGGATTACAACCTTTGTAGTCCGTTCCTTCACTTCTAAAGCTCCGTGTTGAGGTCCCTTCGCTGTGATCATCAAGTATCCGGACTCTAGAGAGGCTCCATGAAGAGAAAGATGCAAGCTTGCTTCCGATCTTCAATAACAAAGATGATCTACCTTGAAGAAACTCAAACCCAAGCTTTTGCTTTACTAATCAAATATTAGCAAATAAAACACCCTAATCTAAGTGGCTAGAATAGATGAGGATGATGAAGTAGGAATTTAGCTCTCATTTGTTTTCTTTATCTCACTCAAAATCATCACTTATGAAAAAGCTAGGAAGCTTTTTCAAGCAAGAAAAAGAAGAAGAAGATCAAAATCCTTTTATTATGAATAATGAAAACTCAAGTGAGATTAGAAATACAACCATGGGTTAAGTATGAAGACTTAACCCATGTAGAGAAACAACTATGGTTAAAGGGTTGGGTTGGGTTAAGGAAATATCTATGCAAAATATCAAGGTCAAAGTCAAAGCTTCAAGAAGCTTCTTGAAAGCTTCATGAAAGCTTAACCCTAATCCAAACCCTAACCACATTTATTCTCCACAAAACATGTTGCATTTATAACCCTAACATATTACAATATTATATATCACATATACAATATTTATTGTAACAAAATAAAATAATACAATTAACATATATCACATATGTTAGTTATATGTATGCCCTAGAGGCCATTACTGTACAATGGATGTATATTGTAGTGGATGCTGGGACATATATAGGTAGGACTTTCTTGCTCGACATGATAGTACGCTATCTGGTTGCTCTTTATCTTAACATGTATACTTTCTGTCTCTCTGTTACATGTTGATAAAGCCCTTAGGATGTGTACTCGACTTCCAGGACTATGATGCAGATCATACCAGTGGGGCCTGGGTAGTCCATGAGTACATCCTTCAATGTTCCTAGTCGTGAGAATATCGAGACGGGGCATCGATATTCCATAGTAGACTAGCGCATATCTTCTCGACCCATGTGATGGGCGGTGGATGATCCCATATCCATTGGTGTTTGACATCAGAGATGGTATGCGGGTGCTCAGTGGAGACTGGGTACACTGAACGGACTCGCCGAGAACTCCCAGATGGTATTATACCTCACGTCAGATGGCTGTTCTCTGGTGACACTGGTACAGCTTAGTCTGTTGACCCGAGATCGTCATAGAGTCTTGTGTGTCTCCCACTGTGCTTTGATTTCCACCCTACCACGGCTCTACTGAGTCGTGCAAACGGGTGGTTTTTGGGTACAGTCCCGATTCACATGGAGGCAATGAGCGATAGGAGGGGATTCGTCTCTCCCGGTATTGGGGGTTGATGTTGCGCTATGCTCGACTGGCCATAACAGGAAATCCCTGGCCAGGGTTGCAGTGATCTACTGGTAAGTGTTATCAGTAGTTTCACACATGTTATGGACCTCACGTCAGCATGACTTATCAAGCTATTGGGGTCTGACGTTTACCACCCCTAGGCGAGATATGCGACATATCAGACGAACAGACCGGACTGTACGGTAAGTGTTACTGGTTGGATTCACAGGAGTGTGAGAGGGCTTGCTCGTCGATCTTCTGATCACTCAATACCCGGGTGGCCGTTACGTTTAGCAGACCGCTTGTGGCTTGTGGGTGTTTGATATGATCATCACCCGCTGCCGGCGTATTGACGAGTCTTTAGAGTCCTACACAGAGGTTTCCTGGCTCAAGTGAAACGAAATAGGAGCGCATATGAGATATGTGCGGGACCGAGAATAATGCGTGTATGTGATACCGTATTCTATTCTCGCGATGAATATATCGATTGGTTGTATGCGATATAACCTAGTTATCGAATCAAGGATTGATTCGATAAGCCGATGTATTGGATATTAGTCGGTTATATGCGATATGACCGGATTGTTAAATCAAGTATTGATTTAATGATTTAATGTATAATTATATATATTAGATATATTACTTTACATTGACTAATATTGTTCACTTTAAATGGATTTTCTCACTTGAATTACACAAGTTGTATATGCGATATACTTTTGTGCACTTGTTTGTATCATGTTTGATGATACATGCAAACTTGGGTTTGTGTAAAGAATTAAACCATGGTTATGTTAATGGGTAGGGTTTTGATTTACTCACTTATTCATTTATCTATTTATTTTGGTTAAAAAAAGGAAAAGGAAAACAAAAATGGTTGCTTTCAAACAAGAAACTTCTTGATGCTTCATGCATCTTTGACTAAAGTAACCATTCTTGTCTTCTTCTCCTAACCCTAACCATTCAACTTAACCCTAGTTAGTTCTCTACATTAAACCATGGTTGAAATTATGATAAGTATCATTTTTGTTTTCCATTTTTAGATATACTTATCATATTTTTTTTCTTCTTCTTCTTCTTCTTCAACAAAGAAGAAAGCTTGCAACCTTTAATGGCAACTTGAGAAAAAGAGTGAGAAATTCAATTCTAAAGTGAACCCACTTCCAATTTCTTCATCCTCTACCACTTGCCAAGTAGTATATGGTGTTTTCTTCACAAGTTTCATAACTTGGTGAAGTTGTAGTTTGATCTTGAGTTGCCTCGACGTAGATCATCTTCGGCATCGAAGTCGACGACCTAGCCCGATCTTTTCTCCGATGAAACCACCGCGAGAGTCTAGGATTCCGATGGGTACAGCGGAGGGACGTCATCACGGAGCTAGAGAGGTGGAGGACCGGATCTACAAAGGTTGTAGTCTCTTTCACATTAAGTTATAGTTGTTAACTTGCTTGCATCGCCTATACATCAAGTTAACGATCCGTATTAGGGTTTGTAGGCACATGAAAAAATTTTAATTAGGCATGTTTGATCTGTTGTGAGACCTCATTAGTGTGCTTAGGAACCATACAGTGGTATCATAGCCTAGCTAGAGCCTTATGCGATGAGTAGACGGAGTTACAAGTCTGATCGAACCGAAACCCTAATACAAATTTGCTCTCTGTACATTTTTTGAAATCGGGGATTTTTGAGAATTAAAAATATTCAGAAAAATCAGCAGGAATTTCTAAGAATTACTGTGAAGCACGAGCACCTAATTCGATCATAGCGCGGCGGAACCGCGACATTAGCATGGCTAATGCGGCGGTTCCGCGGCCAATTAGTCTCTTCAGTCAATTATTTTTGCAAAATAACTTCTTTATTTAAATGCTGAGTTTTCTTGGAATTTTTAATATTTACTCAAGAGTTGAGTTTTCTGGGTTGTATTGGGAGTTCGCAGATTCGATCGGATTATCAAACTTTGTCTATGTGTTTTCCGGATATTTTAGAATATGTTAAAAAGTTCGACCGGATATAAATACCCACTTTTTCCCCTGCCGGGAAATTTCCAATTGTTGGATTTTTCCGTAGTTTAACGACGTTCTAAGTAGTGCAAGTAACGCGATGGTCCCTCTAGAAGACAACAAACCTTAACTCGATTATGTGACCGTCTTGAACTGCCCTTTGAACCTTCGGGTTTGGGGCAGTACGGCGTGCCACATGTGAGGCGTTGGCTTGACCCTTCTACGGCTGGACCGTTGATACTGAGGAACGAAGTGAATGTTTTTAAACTTATTTCATGTGTTGAGCAGTTTCGGGAAAACTTGAGTGTTCGATTGTTCGATCGGAAAGTTTAACATTTTCTATCTTATCCGGAATGTAATACAATAATTGGAATTCACAAGTTGTTAGGAGATAACTGAATGAATGTTATAAACATAGCAGTTTAGTCTCATTTGATCGGTTGCCACGGGATTTTGATGTGATCAAAAGTCCGTCGCAATCACGTAGTGTATGCGGATACTCGCCGGAAAACTTAATAGACAGCCTCACCCCATAGCCCCGACCAAGTGACTGTAGGATAACCCCGTCACCGAAAGCATCCGTTCGGGTGCTCGCAGCAGCGGTGTTCCGCCTTGGTGCACTTCGTCGACGGCGTCGGGGGTGCAGCCGCCTACTAAAGTTTGCGACGAGCATTCGATCAGGATGTCAGGAATCTTGTTCAATTGCCCGACTTAATATTGAAAAGTGTTTTCGATAATGAGACTAAAATGCGGGGTTTATAATTGTTAGGCATGCGATGTCTAAGTATTTCATTTGATTAGGCATGCGATGTCTAAGAGGTTACGGATTCCAACTGTTGTAGTTTTACACTTTTTTTTCTGTGACCGTAAGTGTAATATGTGATATCGCCGGTTTCGTTACTATATGTCAACGACAATTGGGATACGCATGTTTACTTACGTTGATGACATGTGATGTTATGTGTTGCTGGGTATGTTATATTGGATCGTCGTGTTTGAATAGCCGGGTTTTTTTTATGTGAGATGAGTGTTTTTCATTTTCATTCATGTAAAAACTTGTATGTAATATTCTTTTATTGGGGCACTTCCAGGTTGCGGATGATGTCACCATTTGTATATTATTTACTTTTCCGCATTAGGATAGACCCAAGGAGGGGAGCACAAGTAACCGGGTTCTAGGGTCCAGTGGGAGACCATCTCGAGGAGTCGAGTCCAGGTCTCCTAACCCTAGAATTGGTAGGGTTGCTTGCCGCTCTCGTAGGGGTCTAGGGGTGTGGGATTGGCTATTCATCACGACCGTGGAATCCGTGTTTTATACTGGTTCGTATTAAAAACACGGACGTCCTAGTATATCCAATATTTCATATGATATTTTCTGCTGCGTTATCTGTGATGTGATCATGTGATTTGTTCAGATAGATATTATATATAGTATATATGATATATTATATAGACGTTGCTTATGTTTTACACCCGCGCTAGCCCTGCCCCGCTCTGCCGTTAGTTACCTAACCTAACGGTGCAGACGGGACATCGAGACGAATGCGGATGGCATAAGCGTACGTGTAAGTCTACGGTAGCGCCCCGGCCGTCTACAGACGCCAAATGCGGGACAAAAACTTTTTAACTGGCGCTATCGTATATTTTAACCCGGATCTGCCATTATTGCTATACTAACAAACTGTAAAGAGTGTAGAAAGGTTATACCGAACGATCCGAGTCCTTCGTTCTTCAACCATCATCCCACGCTCCGTTGCGGCTGCTCCGATCTCGTCGATCTCCGATCTGCTCGTCCAGGTGGCACCACGTCAACGATTCTTTAAACGGGCTCCCGCCTCTGACTCGAGGCAACTCGGTCGTCAAGTTTGCCAAAAGAGACGACCAAGATTGATGTAGAGAATGAGTAGAAGACTTTGTCTCGTTCCGTCCAAAGCTATGGACGAACGGTTAATGAAGTTGCCGATTGGTCCGGGTGATGGAAAGAAATGAGCAATGATATTTCCATACACCCCAAAGCTATCATAATCTTTTTCCAAAATGAAAACAACAAGTGAGAGAGAGAGAGGAGGGGGCCGGCCATATATAGGGATGGGGGGGTGAGTGTAGGAGAGAGGAGAGTGACCACAAGAGTGTGAACACAAATAAATATCTAGTGTGAACACAAATAAATATCTAGTGTGAACACACAGTGTGAACACAAAGAAAGCAACCAATGAAACAATGACACCTCACCTCTTCTAGAACCTTCTAGAAGCTTCCACACTCATCTCAAGAAAAGATAAATCCGTCTTTAACCGAATGTTAAAAGACGGCTGATAGAAAACTGGAAACTGACAACTTCCAAAAGTGATCCTGAAACGACTTTCAGGATAACCCCGTAACTGTATAAAAATACCCGCATTTGTATTACGACCGAATACAAATGCAACTGAGACAAAGATATTATATCTACTCAATATAATACTCGGATCCGGCTTAAACCAAAGCCGACCAGTATCATCTGCCCGAAAACTGACACGTGCGTAAACGCACGTGCATTTTCCGAACCCTGCCATAAAACCATACGGCCTCTACAACGTTTCGCCCGAACTTGGGAAACTGTCTGTGGAGGACTCTAATGACTCGTCAGTACTCTGGCAGTGGGTTTAACCACAAACCGTCAGTGGCACTAGCAATGCGTAACGGCTGCCCATGGACTGACCTCAAGGGAGGCCGATGAGCGAACTCATCCGGAAACCCTACTGAGCCTAACAGTGACAATGTATATACAGTCCGGTCCGTTCTTCTATGAGTATCGCAAATCTGCCTAGGGGGCTAGTAACGTCAGACCCCCAATAGCAGTATAAGTCGTGTCGGATTGTAGCCCAATAACACCCTGAGATACTACTGGAGTACCTACCAGTAAATCTCCTGCCACGGCCGTGGGCTTTGTGTAATGGCTCTCCTAGTCACAGCACGATCTCGCCCCCAATACCGGGAGAGACGAATCCCCTGCCGATCCGCTCACGTGCCACCATGTGGCTCGGGACTGTACCCAAAAACTACCTGTTTGCACGACTCCTTTGAGCCGTGGTAGGGTAGAAATCAAAGCACAGTGGGAACTCACACGAGACAAATGACGACCTCAGGTCGATGAACTAATCTGTACACATGTCACCAGGGAACTGCTATCTGACGATATGTATAATACCAACTAGCAGGTTCCCGGCGAGTCCTGTCCGGTGTACTCATAACCCAATGAGCACCTGTATACATCTTAGGTGATCAAACTGACACCAGTGGCTTATGAGACCGGCCACCGCCCCTCGACGGGGTCTCGACTGTATACACTAGTCTATTCCGGAGTATCGATGCCCTGTCTCGAAACTCCCACGACTAGGGACCACAATTAAGGATATGCGTATAAACCACCCAACTCTCACGTATATGATCGCCATCATACTGTTGGTGGTAAAGCAAGATCCTAAGGGCTCTATCAAAGTGTAACATGTAATCAGTCACTTGAACATGTACACGACTGATAAAGGCAAACCAGATAGCATACTATCATCTCGAGTAAGACTGTCCTACCGGTATAGGTCCTCCGCAATCATTGCAATCACGTACCTGCGATCTATTAATTGACTCTGAGGACACTATCTCCAACAATCTCCCACTTGCACTCAAGGCTAATTATTGCGATGTCGACTACTCACAGCCTGTGTGAAATCGAACATCCAACTCCTCTACTAATCAGTTTCACAAAGCCCGTTTGTAAAACTATTGTGTTCGAGAAATAGCCTCAGTGAGTGGATCCGCCTAGATGTTTCTTTCTGTGTCTCTCTTAATCTCAAGTTCGCGGAGAAAGCCATCTCCCGAATCGAGTAATACCTGTCTAAAAATATGTCTGGATATCTGATGGGACCTAGTTCATAAATGAACTCTAAATCCAAACTTCTTAGACTGTATCGATCACTGAACTTAATCAGTATCCGGCACCATGCCACCCACAGTATCCTCTTGGACCACCTGTCCATAATACTGTCCCTCGTCAGAGGGCAAACTAAAACTCTGACAATCACTCTGTCATCCACGTCACCTTTGAAGCCTGGAATGATAATCGTCTCCCGAAGGAGGCTGCCGTCATCAAATCCGTAGAACATCCACTTATGTTCTAAAACTGCTTCCTTATGTCTCTCCAGGATTGGATTAATACAAACTTATCACATCTAGTGCAAAAACAACATCTGGTGTGGTACTTGACACCTCACGATTGACTCAATTGCCTAAGCAAGTGATCTGCCAATCATGCACAGCCCTCTCCTCTTTAGTCTATATACGACACCTTTAGAGAGGGTGACTCCATCACCTGCAGGTACACCACCATGCTAGGAGTCAACTATTCTAAAAACCATTAGAATATCTGTCAAAGTACCCACATTGGGAAACTACCCAAATCTAGATCTAAAACCATAGATCCAGAAACCAGAATGTCAAATATTATATCCATATCCTGTCTGGAGAAACAACTGTGTGACGACCACAGTACAACCGATCGTAGTATAGGAATTTTACTTCCTACTCTGTGTATGTCATTCAGATACCATGACATCACACCCTACTACCTTCTTAACAAATCCATCCCCTATTCTGATGAAGTCAAACCCATGACTGTCACATCAAAATTAGATGATCTATCTCCGCTAGAACTGCTCTAGTCTATAAATAGACATAAGCTACTTGCCCACTATGCTTCCGCTGCTCCCACTGACTACGACAACCCTCTGGCAGAATAATATACACGTGCACTTCTAAAGCTAGTTTAGAACGACGCTATACTTATTCTCCTGCCTAGTCTCATAGTCTGGAACAACAGTAGTGTCAAGTCTGGGTAGATAAGAACCTCCCTATCACCGTCCTTGAGGCTACCGAAGTACCTCTCGGGTGTCTGAGGTTACCCACCATATCTGCGGAGTGGCTATTGGAATGTCAAACCTGATTGAATATATAGGTCCTATTAAATTTTCCGTAATCGTTCGCGGTTCTGGAATCACTTCCAGTTCTACCATACTCCCACTACTGTTTTCTGAAAAAGATCATTTTACTAAAACTGTGGCGAGTCAAGAACAATATCACTATTGATCTTCCAAATGGTAGAATATCAACCCTCGTCATAGCCAGGGTCAACCCACAAGCAGCCATTACAGAAACGTGCCCTGAGTTATCCAGAGTCTGGTTTTAAGCATAAGCTGGACAACTCCCCGTACCTTAAAATCTTATAAGGTATGATCCATTCTATATCCAATATAGAAACTTTGGCACTTATTTAATTGGAACCAGATTCAATCATGCAACTGTCTCCAGTGCATATCAACTTAATGGAAAGAGGCTAATCAGCATTACTCAACTTAGGAATCCATCCAATTATGAGTAACCCGAAAGAGAAACAAGTTTCTCAAAACCATTACTATCATCTGAATACCAATCACAAGAATCTACATCTTCGATCTCTTTGAAGAATCCTGATACTTGTGACACCTGGTTCTCTACTTTATTCTTATACCCACAACTTCTCAAAACTTAGACCTTGTATTTCTGCGAAACACTTGTCTAAAAACTAGAGAAGTTATAAGTAAACAGAACATAGTACGAGGACCTACCCCTTTGTCTTGAAGGACACTTGGACAACATACAATACTCTGTATAAGTCCGCTGAGTTAAACAACTCATAACCTGTGCGTCGTAGGTTGAAAACTTTACCCTGGCGATTTCCTCAAATATCACCAATTACAACGAATTCCGATATAATGAGGATGATCACCTAATTCCCAATAACTTACTCCCACTCATCATCTGTAAAACCATACAGATATGAGAATGAAACCTGGTAAATACATACCCTTGGAGTAAGTATCTAATCGGGAAAACAGTTTTCCTTTAACGATGCACTGAAACATGAAAATGTTTCGTAGGGGTATCCTGGTATTCATAGCAATGCCTCTTCCATAATCCAATTCATGACTATAACCGTATATCTCTTTGCCATCTCTCCAAATCCCTTTATTTGTCTTTAGTCGTTACCTTCTGTACACCATCGTTAGGCTAAATGGTTTTCTTCCTTCCCTACCGTTCGGCACCAGCCTATGGTTTGGAAGAAGACTATCCAGTAAGCATAATAGGTGTACCCTCCTAAACCAAGGAGTACTCATATCTTGAGAGAAGGTGATGATAAAAGACAACTGAATAATACCTTATTCCTTTAAAAGTGAAATAGGAGTGGCAATGAAGTACGCGGTTTTGGTCGTGAATGATATCAGTCGCAATTTACTTTGCCCTCTTTCTAATCCTTTTATTTTGTCTTTAGTTATTGCCTTCTGCACACCCTACTTAGGCTAATTGGTTTTCTTCATTCCCTACCTTTCGGCACCTGCCTATGGTTTGGAATAAGACTATCCAATAAGCGTAATAGGTGTACTCTCCTAAACCAAGAAGCTCTCGCAACCTGAGAGAAGGTGATAATAAAAGACAACTGAATAAACCAATTCTATTTCTCCTGAACCTTGATCCATCCTCGAAGAAGTCCCTTCGAGTTCGTATATAACCATACGATGGATCTATCCAATGGAAGTGGATGTCCGTAGTAATACGGGTGTTCCGAGAAATACAAAGGGTAAAAGAAGGAGTGGCAATGACTTATGCAATTAGGACAATCCAAAAGCCAGTATTTTAAGAAGGTTCGGTCAACAAGGTCACTGAGTTATAGTCTAGGGTCGGTCAAAGGTCGCTGCCAAAGAGAGAGAGAAAAGAAACACTCTGCGTGCACTCTAACCTAGATCAGAATGGTTATCACTTTATCTAATCCGGAAACCTCCCACTGTCCTGTCAAATTCTCCTCCAAACCTGAAAGAAGAATCAATCGGGATCACCCGAAGAGTAAACCAACTCATCAGTGGGAATCGGGATCCAACTTTCATCGCATGATAACGTGATGGAATGCATCCACGTTACTCATACTCTAGAAGGTATGCGCATACTTGGCAAGTTTCAGTTTCTTTAGAAACTCCCGATAAGATTTTTGCCCCATGCTCTTATGACCTTGACTTTGGCCAAAATGCCATAAGTCGCATGCCAAGTTCTACCCGTCACTATCTTATCAATTTGAACCCACCCGCACATGCCCCTGACTTTGGCCAATCGGCAGAACGACTGTCCCAAACCAACTCATCTATCTATGCAACAAATGAATACCCAGCAACTACCAAACACTATGCCTTAACTTTGGCTAAAATGCATAGCTTGAATACTACTGAATACCCAAAAGAAATGACGGAGGGCTACGGCTGGTTTTTGGCGAAAAACCTTTAACGTAGTGAACTTGATATCGCTGAAGGAACCTGATAGCTTTTTAAAATATAGTGGCGAAAACCTTTTGCTAAAGAGGTCATTCCCGGTGAAGGGATCTCGGCACTTTCCTCGTGGAATGAGGTGCAGGATATTCCACTGAATACCGCGATGCATAACAAAAGGAAACGTCTTTGCAATAACACCTTTTAAATTTGTTCCAACAACTGTAAACAGGTTTGCTTTACTTTGCATTGATCAGAATCAACGCAGTCCCATCAATCAATCACACCAGAAAAGAACGAAAATAAAATGTACGTATATGCCATCCGCATTCGTCACTGGGTCTCGTCATCATCCATTAGGTTACTTAACTAACGACAGAGCGGGGACTGGACTAGCGCGGGTGTAAAACATATACAACATCTAATAGTATATAAACCAATATACAATAATCGCTCCAGGCGTGATAATATGCAATATTACAGAAAAGTAATAAGCATCACAGAACAATACAGATAATCTGGGATCCCCGAGTTCCACAGAGCCGCTGCTGAAACCCGACGTTCCCCTGTCGTGTGGATAGCCTGTGCAATGAAACCTAGACCCCTACGGGTGCGGCAAGTTACCCGCCAAAACCTGAAGCGAGGCAGCCCCTACAGCAAAGTGAATGGACCACCCAGCACTTCACGGAATCCGGTAATCTTGGGCACCCCTCCTTGGGTCAACCTGTACCCCCTACGAGTGCGGCGAATAGTCTGCCAATTCTAGAGTGAGGCCCCTCTGCCTCTCAAAGCCATGAGATGCGGACCCGTTGCCCTCCAGAACCCGGCTATCCGTGCACTCCGTCGCGGGGCAAAACCTAGTACAGTAATGAAAAATAGTACAACAGGTACATCGACCGCAACCTGGTCGTGCCCCAAAAGAATATTATACAACAGGCAGTGACGGCAGTCCACATGTTGGACGCTCGCCCCGCAATATCAAATGTACAAATAAACTCAAACTGTACTACCATTGCACACTGCTATCCACCACGACAAATCCGCAACATCACAGCACAACACAAAACATCAACGCGAATGTCACGTTCGCAAACCCGTCTAAAAGAACTATAGCAATCAGACGCGGTTTACCGATCAAATGACATTCCCGGTCGGAGATATAATGTAAGCACTGTAAACTAACATGTTTAAATTTCGATCGACAAAATATCACAAAGTGGGCCCACGAACAACTGGTGAACAGTAACAAAATCTGGGCCCAAAAGATATATACCAAAACCCCCAATTTCCAGAGAAGAATACACTGTGCAAATTTGGTGCACTGATTCAATAGAACGGCCGCGGATGCGCGGCCAAACCATGGGTTTGGCCGCGATTTCGCGGCAGTTTGGTAGAATCACGTGCTTAAATTTGGTCGGTGTGCTCCTAAAACCCTGCACAACTTTCTGTGATATGTAGAATAATTTTAGGACATCATTTAAAATCTACAGAAACTGTGTATTTGAAATTTGCAGTTTTTGATTTCCGGTTCGATCGATATTTTAAACGCGTTAGCACAAGTTAGTATAGCAAAATGGTGAGGCTCTGATACCACTGTAAGTCTACGGTAGCGCCCCGGCCGTCTACAGACGCCAAATGCGGAACAAAAACTTTTTAACTGGCGCTATCGTATACTTTAACCCGGATCTGCCATTATTGCTATACTAACAAACTGTAAAGAGTGTAGAAAGGTTATACCGAACGATCCGAGTCCTTCGTTCTTCAACCATCATCCCACGCTCCGTTGCGGCTGCTCCGATCTCGTCGATCTCCGATCTGCTCGTCCTGGTGGCACCACGTCAACGATTCTTTAAACGGGCTCCCGCCTCTGACTCGAGGCAACTCGGTCGTCAAGTTTGCCAAAAGAGACAACCAAGATTGATGACGAGAATGAGTAGAAGACTTTGTCTCGTTCCGTCCAAAGCTATGGACGAACGGTTAATGAAGTTGCCGATTGGTCCGGGTGATGGAAAGAAATGAGCAATGATATTTCCATACACCCCAAAGCTATCATAATCTTTTTCCAAAATGAAAACAACAAGTGAGAGAGAGAGAGGAGGGGGCCGGCCATATATAGGGATGGGGGGGTGAGTGTAGGAGAGAGGAGAGTGACCACAAGAGTGTGAACACAAATAAATATCTAGTGTGAACACAAATAAATATCTAGTGTGAACACACAGTGTGAACACAAAGAAAGCAACCAATGAAACAATGACACCTCACCTCTTCTAGAACCTTCTAGAAGCTTCCACACTCATCTCAAGAAAAGATAAATCCGTCTTTAATCGAATGTTAAAAGACGGCTGATAGAAAACTGAAAACTGGCAACTTCCAAAAGTGATCCTGAAACGACTTTCAGGATAACCCCGTAACTGTATAAAAATACCCGCATTTGTATTACGACCGAATACAAATGCAACTGAGACAAAGATATTATATCTACTCAATATAATACTCGGATCCGGCTTAAACCAAAGCCGACCAGTATCATCTGCCCGAAAACTGACACGTGCGTAAACGCACGTGCATTTTCCGAACCCTGCCATAAACCATACGGCCTCTACAACGTTTCGCCCGAACTTGGGAAACTGTCTGTGGGGGACTCTAATAACTCGTCAGTACCCTGGCAGTGGGTTTAACCATAAACCGTCAGTGGCACTAGCAATGCGTAACGGCTGCCCATGGACTGACCTCAAGGGAGGCCGATGAGCGAACTCATCCGGAAACCCTACTGAGCCTAACAGTGACAATGTATATACAGTCCGGTCCGTTCGTCTATGAGTATCGCATATCTGCCTAGGGGGCTAGTAACGTCAGACCCCCAATAGCAGTATAAGTCGTGTTGGAGTGTAGCCCAATAACACCCTGAGATACTACTGGAGTACCTACCAGTAAATCTCCTGCCACGGCCGTGGGCTTTGTGTAATGGCTCTCCTAGTCATAGCACGATCTCGCCCCCAATACCGGGAGAGACGAATCCCCTGCCGATCCGCTCACGTGCCTCCATGTGGCTCGGGACTGTACCCAAAAACTACCTGTTTGCACGACTCCTTTGAGCCGTGGTAGGGTAGAAATCAAAGCACAGTGGGAACTCACACGAGACAAATGACGACCTCAGGTCGATGAACTAACCTGTACACATGTCACCTGGGAACTGCTATCTGACGATATGTACAATACCAACTAGCAGGTTCCCGGCGAGTCCTGTCCGGTGTACTCATAACCCAATGAGCACCTGTATACATCTTAGGTGATCAAACTGACACCAGTGGCTTATGAGACCGGCCACCGCCCCTCGACGGGGTCTCGACTGTATACACTAGTCTACTCCGGAGTATCGATGCCCTGTTTCGAAACTCCCACGACTAGGGACCACAATTAAGGCTATGCGTATAAACCACCCAACTCTCACGTATATGATCGCCATCATACTGTTGGTGGTAAAGCAAGATCCTAAGGGCTCTATCAAAGTGTAACATGTAATCAGTCACCTGAACATGTACACGACTGATAAAGGCAAACCAGATAGCATACTATCATCTCGAGTAAGACTGTCCTACCGGTATAGGTCCTCCGCAATCATTGCAATCACGTACCTGCGATCCAATAATTGACTCTGAGGACACTATCTCCAACAGTACGTTATATTTATCTGTGATGTTTAGGTGGATTTAATTGATGGGATATTCATTAATGAGATTAATGAAAGAAAATAAACCTAACAGATGTTGTGGAATCGAATTTCAAAATAAAACAGATAGCTACAGTTCTTGCTTTGCATCGCGGTGTTCATTATAGAACATCCTGCACCTTATTCGATGAGGAAAGGACCGAGATCCCTTCACCGGGAGTGACTCCTTTAGCAATAACTGGCAGATGCTACACACTCGGTTTGTCTTTTGATTTCTTCTACAGTTTCTGCTTTGCACAGTGATATATATGATATATCCCGCATCTCATTCGACGAGGAAAGGGCCGACGATCCCTTCACCGGGAGTGACCCCTTTAGCAAAACTAGAAAAGCTTCAAAAACATTCCATTTAAAAACCATTTGATTCCGCAACGAGATCAAGTTCAAAGCGTTAAAGGTTTTCATAAAAACCATTCGCAACCCTCCGTCATTTTAGGAAGTAGAGCACTTAGTATTCGTGCTGTGTTTGTTGACCATAGTCAAGGCACAGTGTACGGTAGCTAAGTGATGTCTTCCTACACCGCATATGATGCGATTAGTTAGGACAGTCGCGTGACTTTGTTGACCTTAGTTAAGGGTCATGTGGGTGGGTCTAATTAATCACGAAATGACGGGTAGAACTTGACTAGTGCTTATGATTTGTTGACCATAGTTAAGGTCATAAGTGCTAGGGGTAAAAATTTTTATCGGGAGTTTCAAGTGTTGAAATTTGCAATGAGATTGCATACCTTCTATGTGATAGTTGGATCCCGATACCCACTGCGAGTAATTGTTACTCCTGGGAGAGTTTTACACTTTGCAATTAGCTGATCAAGTAGGTGTCTAGAAAGGTGTCAACGGGGTTATGCCTCTGGGAAAATGAGGTTTACTGTAATTAGGTCCGTGCGAAAGCACGGGGAACCTCCCTCAAAGTACCGACACTGGCCTGGCTGAAAGATTGGCGAACTTGTTGAGTGTAATTAATCCCGGTTAGTCTTTCTTTTTAGGGTTTGAAAGAAGATTTGATAAAAACAGTGGGAGCCATCCTGATTAGATAAAATAAATAACCAATCTAATCTTGCAAGAGCGCACGCAAAGTGTTTTCTTCTCTCTCTCTCCAGGTAGCGACCATATCACGCCTTAATCAAGATAATAATATGGATGTATTGACCGAACCCGCTTGTTATACTGAGCTGGGGAACGTTGGTCCCGCTCCAACTTATAATTGTTATAAGACAGAGCAGGAAATAGGGAAATACCAGAATTCCCATGCCGCCCAAACGAAGAAAGTGCATGAGATGCATCTCCTTCGGGTGTGTTCATTACAAAGAACTGTTTCTCAGTATCCTCTGAATCCTGCGTATTTGATACCGGATCAGGATCCCAGATATGTAATCTGTTACATAGGGCTACCGAAAGGTAGAAAAACTGAGAATGGGTGATAAGTTTCATGAGACAGAAAACGGGGCAAGTGTTGCAGCCAAGTCTGTTGGTCACTGTCACCCTGTATTACCAATACATTGATTCTGAACAAATGCTATTAGATACCGAACCTGATATACAAAATCATATCAGTCTCTTTATTAGTAAAGAAAGGATATAATTTTGTATTGTTGGATAATGTTTTGAACATTTCCTATATCAAAAGTTGATCGGTTCAGGCACGTTATCTAAAAGCATTGACGTTCTGAATCAAACTACAGCTCCTAGTATACAGAACACACACAAGAGGAAGAGTTTAGAAATGAATGAATCCTTCTTGAGGCATTATAGACTAGGTCATATCAATACGACCCGACTGGCTGAAGTTACATTTTAGATGCATATTTAAATCAGTTTGAATTTACATCTTGTGAAACTTGCCAGTCATGTCACAAAGATAAGATGACCATAGCTCTGTTTATTGGAAACAGAGAAAGAGTTGGTAAACTCTTGGGACTGATACATGATGATGTATGTAAGGTCTCCTGTCTACATATGCCAGGACCGGTTCTTTGTACTTCATTTCATTCTCTGATAGTCTCTTAAGATTCAGACATATGTTCCTGTTGAAACATAGGTCCGAACCTTTTGAGATATTCACAGAATATAAGTTAGAAGTAGAGAACCAAAAACCGGGTATAAGTATTATGTCCTTTGATGAGATCAAGGAGGAGAATACTTGTGCATAGAATTCCTGGACTATTCTAAAGGAGAATGAGATTCTCTCTCAGCATTACTCCTCCGTATACACCATAGCAAAAATGGTATATCGGGGCGGAGCAATAGCACCCTATGTAATATGGTGTGCTCTATGATGAGTACTACTGAGTTTTCTATTTCCTTTTGGGAGTTATGCGCTTGAGAAACTGCATACCTATTGAATAGGGTTCAAATCAAATCAGTTGCCTACCACTTCATATGTGATATGGAAACGGAAGAGCCCATATCTTAAGTTAGTTAAGATTTGGGTTGTCCAGCCTATGTCTAAAAACAAAATCCGGACAAGATCAAGGTAAGGTCAGTTCTGTAGAACTGGAAAGGTTCCAACTGTACAAAACTACAGCTAATGATTTGACAGAACCAGAGGATTCAATAGTCCCCAATGAACCTCAGCCTCTCCGCCGAACTAGCAGGGTTCCTCATCCGCTTGAGAGATACTTCGGTTTCTCGATGACAGTGGGAGCGAGGATTGCATCATGAGATGATGACCCAACTAGATTCGAGCAGGCCATCGAGAGTAGGGACTCTGTAAGAATGGCTGGATGCTTAGCGATCTGAGATGGAATCCATGTACACCAACAAAGTATGGACTTTGAGTGCTATATCTGAAGGGTTAAATCCCCATCAGGAGCAAGTATATCTTGAGAAGATTACTTGGTGTAAATGGAAAAGTTGAGACTTTCAAAGCTAGACTTGTTAAAGGTTATAGTCATCGACCAGGCGTGGATAATGATGAAACTTTTTCAGGGGCTATGCTTAAGTCCATCCGGATCCTACTTAACATTGCTACATACCATGACTACGATATCTGGTGGTTGGGTGCCATGACTACTTTTCTAAATAGTGATTTAGAACAGAACGTCTATAAGAACACAGCCAGAGGGCTTCGTAAACAGTGGGAGCAGCGGAAACGTGTTCAAGTTGCTTTACAGAATAAAGCAGGCATCGCGGAGTTGGAACGTCTGTTTTGATGTGGTAGTCGAAGTGTTTAACTTCATCAAAATAATAGATGAGCCTTGTATATACAAAACAGTAGTAGAGAGTAAGGTGCTCATCCTCGTATTGTACATGGACGACATACTCTTGATAGGAAAAGAGTTTCCTATACTACGCTCGGTCAATCTCCGCTTATCATAAGGATTCTCCAATAGGATCAAAGTGATACCTCCTAAATCCTGAGTTTTCATCTATGAGATAGATGATGTAATTAGATGCTAGGATTCTCACTAGATGTAGTGAGATGGTATCAATCGATCCTGGGGAGAATCACTGGAAGGGTTCCAGGGTGATAAAGACGACTGAATATCAGTCACAGGCATTGTCTTTACCCTCAGTAAAGGGACGGTATGTTGGAAGAGTTCCAAACTAGATACCGTGGCAAACTAGACGATAAAGGCTGGTAACATCGCTATTAAAGATACTACCAAAGAGGCAGTTTGGGTGTATATTGGTTCATAAAATGAACTAGGTTCCCACCATTGTGTGACAATGGTAGTGTGGCTTTGTCCAAGGAACCCCGGTCCCATCAGTGACCCAGACATATTCTGAGGCAGCATCACCTGATCATGGAGATAGATGATCTCCAGGGTGATCAAGGTTAGGAGAGTAGACTCAGAGGACAACACGGCGGATCCACTCACAAAGGCCTTTTACCATAGAGAGACTTATGTGGGATGGTTGAGTATGTGATACTGCAACCACTGCTACAGATGGCCCTAGTGCAAGTGGGAGATTGTTAGTTATATGTATGCCCTAGAGGCCATTACTGTACATTGGATGTATATTGTAGTGGATGCTGGGACATATATAGGTAGGACTTTCTTGCTCGACATGATAGTACGCTATCTGGTTGCTCTTTATCTTAACATGTATACTTTCTGTCTCTCTGTTACATGTTGATAAAGCCCTTAGGATGTGTACTCGACTTCCAGGACTATGATGCAGATCATACTAGTAGGGCCTGGGTAGTCCGTGAGTACATCCTTCAATGTTCCTAGTTGTGGGAATATCGAGACAAGGCATCGATATTCCATAGTAGACTAGCGCATATCTTCTCGACCCATGTGATGGGTGATGGATGATCCCATATCCATTGGTGTTTGACATCAGAGATGGTATGCGGGTGCTCAGTGGAGACTGGGTACATTGAACGGACTCGCCGAGAACTCCCAGATGGTATTATACCTCACGTCAGATGGCAGTTCTCTGGTGACACTGGTACAGCTTAGTCTGTTGACCCGAGATCGTCATAGGGTCTTGTGTGTCTCCCACTGTGCTTTGATTTCCACCCTACCACGGCTCTACTGAGTCGTGCAAACAGGTGGTTTTTGGGTACAGTCCCGATTCACATGGAGGCAATGAGCGATAGGAGGGGATTCGTCTCTCCCGGTATTGGGGATTGATGTTGCACTATGCTCGACTGGCCATAACAGGAAATCCCTGGCCAGGGTTGCAGTGATCTACTGGTATGTGTTATCAGTAGTTTCACACATGTTATGGACCTCACATCAGCATGACTTATCAAGCTATTGGGGTCTGACGTTTACCACCCCTAGGCGAGATATGCGACATATCAGACGAACAGACCGGACTGTACGGTAAGTGTTACTGGTTGGATTCATAGGAGTGTGAGCGGGCTTGCTCGTCGATCTTCTGATCGCTCAATACCCGGGTGGCCGTTACGTTTAGCAGACCGCTTGCGGCTTGTGGGTGTTTGATATGATCATCACCCCCTGCCGGCGTATTGACGAGTCTTTAGAGTCCTACACAGAGGTTTCCTGGCTCAAGCGAAACGAAATAGGAGCGCATATGAGATATGTGCGGGACCGAGAATAATGCGTGTATGTGATACCGTATTCTATTCTCGCGATGAATATATCGATTGGTTGTATGCGATATAACCTAGTTATCGAATCAAGGATTGATTCGATAAGCCGGTGTATTGGATATTAGTCGGTTATATGAGATATCACCGGATCGTTAAATCAAGTATTGATTTAATGATTTAATGTATAATTATATATATTAGATATATTACTTTACATTGACTAATATTGTTCACTTTAAATGGATTTTCTCACTTGAATTACACAAGTTGTATATGTGATATACTTTTGTGCACTTGTTTGTATCATGTTTGATGATACATGCAAACTTGGATTTGTGTAAAGAATTAAACCATGGTTATGTTAATGGTTAGGGTTTTGATTTACGCACTTATTCATTTATCTATTTAATTTGGTTAAAAAAAGGAAAAGGAAAACAAAAATGGTTGCTTTCAAACAAGAAACTTCTTGATGCCTCATGCATCTTTGACTAAAGTAACCATTCTTGTCTTCTTCTCCTAACCCTAACCATTCAACTTAACCCTAGTTAGTTCTCTACACTAAACCATGGTTGAAATTATGATAAGTATCATTTTTGTTTTCCATTTTTAGATATACTTATCATATTCTTTTTCTTCTTCTTCTTCTTCAACAAAGAAGAAAGCTTGCAACCTTTAATGGCAACTTGAGAAAAAGAGTGAGAAATTCAATTCTAAAGTGAACCCACTTCCTATTTCTTCATCCTCTACCACTTGCCAAGTAGTATAGGGTGTTTTCTTCACAAGTTTCATGACTTGGTGAAGTTGTAGTTTGATCTTGAGTTGCCTCGATGTAGATCATCTTCGGCATCGAAGTCGACGACCTAGCCCGATCTTTTCTCCGATGAAACCACCGCGAGAGTCTAGGATTCCGATGGGTACAGCGGAGGGACGTCATCACGGAGCTAGAGAGGTGGAGGACCGGATCTACAAAGGTTGTAGCCTCTTTCACATTAAGTTATAGTTATAAACTTGCTTGCATCGCCTATACATCTAGTTAACGATCCATATTAGGGTTTGTAGTCACATGAAAAAATTTGAATTGGGCATGTTTGATCTGTTGTGAGACCTCATTAGTGTGCCTAGGAACCCTACAACATATATATCAATGTATTACCCGAGTGAGAAAAAGAATCCTTAAGTGAGCTTATATTAGTTAATATAATTTAATATATCAAATATATAATTATACATTAAATTATCGAATCAACTCTTGATCCGATAATCCGGCTATTTCATAAATAACCGACTAATATAATCTGTATCAGTTTATCGAATCAACACTTGATCCGATGACCCGGCTATATCTCATATACCCGGCCGATATCTCATATCGCGAGAATCTAATACGGTATCACATACTCGTATTCTTCTCGGTCCCGCACATATCATATATGTGCTCCTACTCCGTTTTGCCTGAGCCAGGAAACCTCTGTGTAGGACTCTAAAAAATCGTCAATACGCCGGCAGTAGGTGATGATCATATCAAACACCCACAAACTGCAAGCGGTCAGCTAAACGTAACAGCCATCCAGGTATTGAGCGATCAGAAGATCAACAAGCAAGCCTGTACATTCTCCTGCGAATCCAATCAGTAACACTCCCGTACAGTCCAGTCTCTTCGTCTGATATGTCGCATATCTCGCCTAGGGGTGGTAAACGTCAGACCCCAGTATCTTGATAAGTCATGTCGATATGAGGTCTATAACAGTTCGAGAAACTACTGATAACACTTACCAGTAAATCTCAGCAATCCTGGCCAGGGATTTCCAGTTATAGCCAATCGAACACAGTGCAACCTCAACTCCCTATACCGGGAGAGAAGAATCCCCTCCTATCGCTCATTGCCTCCATGTGATTCGGGATTGTACCCAAAAGCCACCGTTTTGCACACCCTCTTAGACGTGGTATGATGGAAATCAAAGCACAGTGGGAATCACACAAGACTCTATGACGATCTCGGGTCTACAGACTAACCTGTACCAGTGTCATCAGAGAACTGCCATCTGACGTGAGGTATAATACCATCTGGGAGTTCTCGGCGAGTCCGTCCAGTGTACCCAGTCTCCACTGAGCACCCGTATACCTTCTTTGATGTCAAACACCAATGGATTTGGGATCATCCATCGCCCATCATATGGGTCAAGAAGCGCATACGCTAGTCTACTCTGGAGTATCGATGCCCTGTCTCGGTACTCCCACGACTAGGAACATTTGAAGGATGTACTTGGCGACTACACTGTCCCACTAGTATGATCCGCATCATAGTCTTGGTAGTCAAGTACTCATCCTAAAGTCTTTATCAACATGTAACATAGAGACAATCAGAGTACATGTTAAGATAAAGAGCAACCAGATTGCGTACTATCATGTCGAGCAAGAAAGTCCTCCCTATATATGTCCAAGCATCCACTACAATATACATCGTATGTACAGTAATGGCCTCTATGGCATACATATAACTAACAACTACTACCTATTTGCACGACTTAATAGAGCTGTGGTAGGGTAGTAATCTAAGAACAGTGGGAACACACTCGAGGCGAAGTGACAGTGTCAAGTTAACGGACTAAGCTGTACTCATGTCACCTGGGAACTGATAACTGACGATAGGTATAATACCAACCAACAGTTCCCAGCGAGTCATGTCCAGTGTATTCGTAACCTAACGAGCACCTGTATATTATCTCCAGTACGACGTGCCGATGGCTGTGGGACAGACCATCTCCCCTCCTGGGGTGAGAAGCGTATACACCAGTCTAATATGGAGTATCGATACCTAGTCTCGATAATCCTACGACCAGGGACCAGTAAAAGGATGTGCTTGTAGACTACCCAGCCCCCACTAGTGTGACTGCCATCATAACGCTGGTAGTCAAGCAAAGATCCTAAGAGCTCCATCAATATGTATTAGCGATATGTTAAAAAGAAACACATACATATATTAAGATAGATACAAACCAAGTAGCATACTACCATATTGAGCAAGAATGTCAATCCGTGTATATATCCCTGTAAGTCTACGGTAGCGCCCCGGCCGTCTGTCCGAGGCCAAAATGTGGAAACAAAAACTTTTCTTTAAACAAGAAACCGGCGGTACTGCGGACTATAAACCCGGATCGGACCATTAACCTACTACTAGCTAACTAGAGAAAGGGTAGAGAGGCTATACCGAGCGATCCGTGTCCTTCGGTCTTCGGCCACCATCCTGATCTCCTCGCGGAATCTCCGGTCTCGATCTCCTCGTCGGAAAGGGCACCACATCACCGAGTCTATTTACAGGCTCTGACCTCTAAACCGAGGCAACTTGGACACGAATTTGGCTAGCCGACGTGTCCAAAATTGCCGTAGACTAAGTGTAGAAACCATTGTCTCAAGGGGTTAATGAAGTTGCCATTTTTGGTGGAGGAATCAACTATGGAGATGTGCTATGGAATTTTTGATGCAAGCAAAATGAGAATCAATTTTTCACACACAATTCCTCCTCTTCCAGTAGTGGCCGGCCCATGCAATAAAATGGAGAGAGGGAGGAGGTAGCGATGGGAGGTGAGTGTAGAAAAAAGGCAAGAGGTGATCATAAGCCAAAAGCAAACCTCACTTCATCATCATAACCAATCCAATCTCCATCAATTCAAATAGAAAGTAATGATGGACCAAAAAGTAATCATAAGAGGCTAGAACCATCATGAACCCTCAACCATAAAAAACACCCTCCATTTTGCTAATTTGCACATTTGCAAATAAGCCCCTCCATGGAATATTCAGCCAAGGAAAGAAAGAAAGGAAAATGGCCGAAAAGGGAAAGCAAGCTGGCAACTTCAAAAAGTGATCCCGTAATAAATTACAGGAAAACCCCGTGACTATATATATATACCCGCATTTGTATTCCGGACGAATACAAATGCAATGAGACAAAATCTACACAGCATGATACTAGGATCCGGCTTAAACCAAAGCCCGCTAGTATTAACCGTCCGAACCATAACACGTGCGCAAGTGCACGCGTACATTCGTACCCTGCCATAAATCCATACGGCTTCTACAGCGTTTTGCCCGAAACTTGAGAAACTGTCTGTGGGGGACTCTAAAGACTCGTCAATATTTTGGCTGCGGATTTAACAACTAGCACGTCAGAGGTATTAGCCGTACGTAATGGGCTACCAAGTATTGACCAAAAGGGAGGTCGAAGAGCGAACTCATCCTAACACCCTACTGAGCCTGTCAGTGACAATATCTGTACAGTCCGGTCCGTTCGTCTATGAGCATCGCATGTCGGGCCTAGGGGGTTGGTAAAAGTCAGACCCCCAAAAGCGGTACAAGTCATGTCGGAGTGTAGCCCATAACATCCTGAGATACTACTGGAATACCTACCAGTAAATCTCCTGCCTTGACCAAGGACTTCGTGTAATGGCTCTCCTAGACACAGCGCGACCTCACCCCCAATACCGGGAGAGACGAACCCCTGCAGATCCGCTCACTGCCTCCATGTGGCTCGGGACTGTACCCAACTAAAACCTGTTTGCACGACTCCTTTGAGCCGTGGTAGGGTAGTAATCAAAGCACAGTGGGAACTCACACAAGACAAATGACGATCTCAGGTCGATGAACTAACCTGTACACATGTCACCAGGGAACTGCTATCTGACGTCAGGTATAATACCAACTAGCATGTTCCCGGCGAGTCCAGTCCGGTGTACTCATAACCAAATGAGCACCTGTATATATCTTAGGTGAACCAAATTACACCAGTGGCTTGTGAGACCGACCACCGCCCCTCGTCGGGGTCTCGACTGTATACACTAGTCTACTCTGGAATATCGATGCCCTGTCTCGTAAACTCCCACGACTAGGGATCTTTTAAGGATGTGCTTATAGACCCTACCTCCTACGTATATGATCGCCATCATACTGCTGGCAGTCAAGCAAGAATCCTAAGGGCTCTATCAACGTGTAATAGCGACCTGTAAGGTCACCTAAAACAGTACACGATGATAAAGATAAACCAGATAGCATACTATCATCTTGAGTAAGACTGTCCTACCGGCATAGGTCCTCCCTCAATCATTGCAATCATGTGCCTGTGATCCATTAATTGACTTTGAGGGCACTATATCCAACAATCTCCCACTTGCACTCAAGGCTAATTATTGCGATGTCGCATACTCACATCCTGTGTGATACCGAACACCCAACTCCTCTACTAATCAGTCTCACAAAACACGTTTGAGAAACCATTGCGTTCGATGAATAGCCTCAGTGAGTGGGTCCGCTCTGATGTTTCTTTCTATGTCTCTCTTAATCTCAAGTTCGCGGAGAAACCCATCTCCTGAAATGAGCAATACCTATCTTAGAATATGTTTAGATGTCTGATGGGACTTAGTTCATAAATGAACTCCAAATCCAAACTTCTTAGACTGTATCGTCAACTGAACTTAATCAGTATCCTGCGCCATGTCTCCCTCAGTATCCGCCTGGACCACCTGTTCAAACTACTGCCCCTCGTCAGAGGGAAAACTATAACTCTGACAGCCACTCTATCATCCAGGTCATCTTGGAAGCCTGGAATGATAACTGTCTCCCGAAGGAGGCTGCCGTTATCATTTCCCTAGAACATCCACTTATGTTCTAAAACTGCTTCCGAACGTTTCTCCAGGATAGGATTAATATCAACTTATTGCATCTAGTGCAAAAACAACATCTGGTGTGGTACTTGACATCTCATGATTGACTCAATTGCCTAAGCAAACGATCTGCTAATCATGCACATTCCTCTCCCCTTTAGTCTGTAAGACACCTTTAGAGAGGGTAACTCCATCACCTGCAGGTACACTACCGTGCCAGGAGCCGTCCAATCTAAATACCTTTAGAATGCTGTCTAAGTACCCTGATTGGGACACTTCCCAAATCTAGATATAAAAGCATAGATCTAGTAACCAGAATGTCTGATATAATATCCAATTCCTATGTGGAGAAACCACTGTGTGATAACTAAATTATAACCGATCGTAGTATAGGAATTTCACTT
Source organism: Agapanthus africanus (assembly GCA_030015575.1). Lineage (NCBI taxonomy): Eukaryota > Viridiplantae > Streptophyta > Magnoliopsida > Asparagales > Amaryllidaceae > Agapanthus > Agapanthus africanus. The sequence continues at coordinate 367,161,309 of CM057345.1, forward strand.
CCTATTCTGTGTATGTCATCCAAATACCAGGACATCAAACCCTACTACCTTCTTAACAGATCCATCCCCGCTCTAGAATTGGCGGGCTATTCGCCGCACTCGTAGGGGGTACAGGTTGACCCAGGGAGGAGTGCCCAAGTTACCGGATTTCGTGAAGAGCTGGGTGGTCCATTCACGTTTCTGAAGGGGGCTGCCTCGCTTCAGGTTTTGGCGGGTAACTTTCCGCGCCCGTAGGGGTCTAGGATTTCATTGCACAGGCTATCCACACGACCAGGGGACCGTCGGGTTTCAGTAGCGGGTCTATGAAACCCGGGGCTCCCAGATTATCTGTATTACTCTGTGATGCTTATTATATTTCTGTGATGTTGCATTTTATCACGCCTTGAGCGAATATTATATATTGATATATATACTAGTAGATGTTGTATATGTTTTGCATCCGCGCTAGTCCAGTCCCCGCTCTGTCGTTAGTTAAGTAACCTAACGGGTGATGACGGGACCCAGTGGCGAATGCGGATGGCATATACGTACATCGTATTTTCGTTCTTTATTGGTGTGATCAATTGATGGGACTGCGTTGATTCGGATCAATGCAAGCTAAACAAACCTATTCTAATGTTGTTGGAACAATTTTTCAAAAAGCTGTTATTGCAAGGACGTTCTCTTTTGTTTTGCACAGTGGTATTCGGTTATGAATATCCAGCACCTCAGTCGACGAGGCAAGGGCCGAGATCCCTTCACCGGGAGTGACCCCTTGGACAGAAGTTTGCGTCAGGGTAATAACTTCACTATAGCCGATTACTTTTTGCTTTGCATCGTGGTATTCAGTTGGAATATCCTGCACCTCATTCTACGGGGAAAGAGCCGAGATCCCTTCACCGGGAGTGACCTATTTAGCAAAGGTTTTCGTCACTATATTTTTATAAAAAGCTATCCGGTTCCTTCAACGATATCGAGTTCATTAAGTTTAAGGTTTTTCGCCAAAAACCATTCGTAGCCCTCCGTCATTTCAGACGGGTAACACTTAGTATTCATGCTATGTTTGTTGGCCAAAATCAAGGCATAATGTATGGTAGCTATTTGTTACTTTTCTGTTGTATAGATAGATGCGTAGGTTTGGGACAGTCGTACTTCCTTGTAGGCCAAAGTCAAGGGTAGGTATGGGTGGGTTCAAATCAACCTGGATAATGACGGGTAGAACTTGACATGTGACTTATAATTTGTTGGCCAAAGTCAAGGTCATAAGAGCATGGGGTAAAAATCACATCGGGAGTTTCTAAAGAAACTGAAACTTGCCAAGCATGCGCATACCTTCTGGAGTGTGATAACGTGAGTGGATTCCATCACATTATCATGCGATGATAGTTGGATCCCGATCCCCACTGATGAGTTGATTTACTCCTCGGGTGATCCCGACTAATTCTTCTTTCAGGTTTGGAGGAGAATTTGACGTTACAGTGGGAGGTTTCCTGATTAGATAAATTGATAACAATTCTGATCTAGGTTAGAGTGCACGCTGAGTGTTTCTTTTCTCTCTCTCATTGGCTACGACCATGACCCGACCCTTGATTATGACTCAGTGACCAAGTTGACCGAACCTTCTTAAACACTGGCTTTTGGATTGTCAGAGTTGCATACCTCATTGCCACTCTTTCTTTTACCCTTTTCTCCAGAACACCCCGTATTACTACGGACATCCACTTCCATTGGATAAAACCATCGTATGGTTATATACGAACTCGAAGGAACTTGTTCCTGATTCGAGGATGGTTTCCGGTTCTGGAGAAAACGAATAGGACTATTCAGTTGTCTTTTCCTTTTACCTTCTCTCAGGTTGCGAGTGCTCCTTGGATTAGGGGATAGTACACCTGTTACGCTTATTGGATAGTCTTCTTCCAAACCTTAGGCTGGTGCCGAACGGTAAGGAATGAAGAAAGCCGATTAGCCTAAGTATGGTGTACAGAAGGTATTAAGTAAAGACAAATAAAGGGATTAGAAAGAGGGCAAAGTAAAATGCGACTGCTATTCATGACCAAACCAAGTATTTCATCGCCACTCCTACTTCACCTTTGTATTTCTCCAGAACACTCCGTATCACTACGAAGATCCACAGTTGTTTGGATATTCCATCGTATGGTTATATACGAACTCGAAAGGAACTTGTTCCAGTTCGGGGATAGCTTCTGGTTCAGGAGAAATAGGAATAAGGTTTATTCGGTTGTCTTTTATCTTCACCTTCTCTCGCATTGCGAGTGCTCCTAGGATTAGGACAGTACACCTGTTACACTTATTGGATAGTCTTCTTCCAAACCATAGGCTGGTGCCGAACGGTAGAGAAGGAAGAAAACCATTTAGCCTAATGAAGGTGTACAGAAGGTAACGACTAAAGACAAATAAAGGGATTTAGAGAGATAGCAAAGAAATATACGGTTACAGTTGTGAATCTGGATAATGGAAGAGGCATTACTAGGAATACCCGGATAACCCTACGAAACATTTTCATGTTTCAATTTCACTGTGTACTGTTAAAAGAAAACTGATTTCCTAATTAGCCCTTGCTCCAGGGTATGTATTTACCAGGTTTGATTCTCACATCTGTATGATTTTACAGATGATGAGTGCGAGTAAGTTATTGGGAATTAGGTGATCATCCTCATTATATCGGGATTCGTTGTAATTGGTGATATTTGAGGAAGTCACCTGGGTTGTTTGCCGAACGACAAATATTTGGTTTTGAATATCCGTTGTTATGCACCAATTTCAAATTGATATATCTGTACATCTATTTTTATAGAGTGAGATATACCCTTTTTGAAATTATGTCCATGACATTTACCTATATCAGTGGATGGTTGGGTAAGGAGCATTAAAACAGCGGTGTAATTCTTCTTAACCAGTAGTACAGTTTTCAACCTAGGACACAGAGGGATTGAGTTATTCAACTCAAGGGACTTATACAGAGTATTGTATGTTGTCCAGTGTCCATGAGGACGGAGGGGTTGGTACTCGTACTATATTCTGTTTACTTGTGACTTCTCTAGTTCATAGACATGTGTTTCGTAGAAATACAAGGTCCAAGTTTTGAGAAGTTATAGGTATAAGAGTGAAGTAGAGAACCAGATGTTGTAAGTATCGGGATTCTTCAAGGTGATCGAGGATGTAGATACTTGTATATAGTATTCAGTTGATAGTAATGGTTTTAAGAGAACTTGTTTCTCTTTCAGGTTACTCATAATTATAAGCACTCCTAAGTTGAGTAATGCTGATCGGCCTCCTTCCATTTAGTTGACATGCACTGGGGACAGTTGCATGATTTGAATCTGGTTCCAATTAAATCAGTGCCTCTGTTTCTATATTGGATATAGAACGGTTCATATCTTAACGATGTTAAGGTACGGGGAGTTGTCCGGCTTATGCTTAAAACCAGACTCTGGATAACTCAAGGCATGTTTCTGTAATGGCTGTTTGTGGGTTGACCCGGGCTATGACGAGGGTTGACTTTCTACCATCTGGAAGATCAATAGTGATATTGTTCTAGACTCGCCACAGTTTTAATAAAAATGGACTTTTTCAGAAAACAGAAGTGGGAGCATGGTAAAACTGGAAGTGATTCCAGAACCGCAAACGATTACTGAAAATTTAATAGGACCTAAAGATTCAATCTGGCTTGACATCCTATTGGCCACTCCGCAGATATGGTGGGTAACCTCAGGCACCCGAGAGGTACTCCGGTAGCCTCAAGGACGGTGACAGGGAGGTTCTTGTTTACCCAGACTTGCCATTGCCGTTGTTCCAGACTATGAGACCCGGCAGCTTGATGAGTATAGCGTCGTTCTGAACTGACTTTAGAAGCGTACGTGTATATGACTCTGCCAGAGGGTTGTCGTAGTCAGTGGGAGCAGCGGAAGCATTGATGGAAAAGTAGCTTATGTCTATTTATGAACTAAAGCAGATATAGAGGAGATAGATCATCTATTTCTGATGTGACAGTCATAGGTTTGACTTCATCAGAATAGCGGATGGATCTGTTAAGAACGTAGTAGGGTGTGATGTCCTGGTATTTGGATCACATACAAAGGGTAGGAAGTGAAGTTCCTATACTACGGTCGGTTATGCTTTGGTTGTCACACAGTGGTTTCTCCACAAAGGATATAGACTGAATATCAAATATTCTGGTTACTAGATCTATGGTTTTAGATCTAGATTTGGGTAGTATCCCAATTTGAGTACTTAGACAGCATTCTAAAGGTGTTTTAGGATGGGCGACTCCTGGCATGGTGGTGTACCTGCAGGTGATGGAGTCGCCCTCTCTAAAGGTGTCTTACAGACTAAAGGGGAGAGGGATGTGCATGATTGACAGATCACTTGCTTAGGCAATTGAGTCAATCATGAGATGTCAAGTACCACACCAGATGTTTTGGCAGTAGATGCAATAAGTTGATATTGATCCAATCCTGGAGAAGCATTCGGAAGCAGTTTTAGAACATAAGTTGATGTTCTGGGGAAATGATAACGACATCCTCCTTCGGGAGACAGTTATCATTCCAGGCTTCCAAGGTGACCTGGATGCCAGAGTGACTGTCAGAGTTATAGTTTTCCCTCTGACGAGGGGCAGTGTTTTGGACAGGTGATCCAAGCGGACACTGAGGGAGGCATTACGTAGGATACTGATGAAGTTCAGTTGACGATACAGTCTAAGAAGTTTGGATTTGGAGTTCATTTATAAGCTAGGTCTCATCAGATATCCAGACCTATTCTAAGACAGGTATTGCTCATTTCGGGAGATGGCTTTCTCCGCGAACTTGAGATAAAGAGAGACATAGAAAGAAACATTAGGGCGGATCCACTCACTGAGGCTATTCCTCGAACGCAATAGTTTCGCAAACGGGTTTTGTGAGACTGATTAGTAGAGGAGTTGGGTGTTCGGTATCACACGGGCTGTGAGTATGCGACATCGCAATAATTAGCCTTGAGTACAAGTGGGAGATTGTTGGATATAGTGCCCTCAGAGTCAATTATTGGATCACAAGCACGTGATTGCAATGATTGAGGGAGGACCTATGCCGGTAGAACAGTCTTACTCAAGATGATAGTATGCTATCTGGTTTATCTTTATCATCATGTACTGCTTTAGGTGACCTTACAGGTCACTATTGCGCGTTGATTAAGCCCTTAGGATTCTTGCTTGACGGCCAGCAGTATGATGGCGATCATATACGTGAGAGCTGGGGTCTATAAGCATATCCTTAAAAGGTCCCTAGTTGTGGGAGTTTTCGAGACAGGGCATCGATACTCTAGAGTAGACTAGTGTATACAGTCGAGACCCCGACGAGGGGTGGTGGCCTGTCTCACAAGCTACTGGTGTCAGTTGGTTTACCTAAGATGTATACATGTGCTCATTGGGTTATGAGTACACCGGACAGGACTCGCCGGGAACATGCTAGTTGGTTTTATACCTGACGTCAGATAGCAGTTCCCTGGTGACATGTGTACAGGTTAGTTCATCGACCTGAGATCGTCATTTGTCTCGTGTGAGTTCCTACCGTGCTTTGATTACTACCCTACCACGCTTAAAGGAGTCGTGCAAAAAGGTTTTAGTTCGGTACAGTCCCGAGCCACATGGAGGCAGTGAGCGGATCTGCAGGGGTTCGTCTCTCCCGGTATTGGGGGTGAGGTCGCGTTGTATCTAGGAGAGCCATTACACGAAGTCCTTGGCCAAGGTAGGAGATTTACTGGTAGGTATTCCAGTAGTATCTCAGGGTGTTCTGGGCTACACTCCGACACGACTTGTACCGCTTTTGGGGGTCTGACTTTTACCAACCCCCTAGTCCCGACATGCGATGCTCATAGAAGAACGGACCGGACTGTACGGATATTGTCACTGACAGGCTCAGTAGGATGTCAGGATGAGTTCACTCATCGACTTCCCTTTTGGTCAATACCTGGTAGCCCATCACGTACGGCTAATACCTCTGACGCGCTAGTGGTTAAATCCACAGCCAAAGTATTGACGAGTCTTTAGAGTCCCCCACAGACAGTTTCTCAAGTTTCGGACGAAACGTTGTAGAGGCCGTACGGGTTTATGGCAGGGTTCGAACGTACACGTGCACTTGTGCAAGTGTTATCGTTCGGACGGATAATACTAGCAGGCTTTGGTTTAAGCCGGATCCTAGTATTATACTATGTAGATTTTGTCTCATTGCATTTGTATTCGGTCGGAATACAAATACGGGTATGTATATACAGTCACGGGGTTTTCCTATAATTTATTACGGGATCATTTTTTTTAAGTTGCCAGTTTGCATTCCGTTTCGGCCATTTTCCTTTCTTTCTTTCCTTGGCTGAATTTTCCATGGAGGGGCTTATTTTCAAATATGCAAATTAGCAAAGTGGAGGGTGTTTTTTGCAAGTGGAGGTTTCATGATGCTTCGAGATTGTGGTTGACTCCATTTGCATCATTACTTGCTTTTTGTGAATGGATTGATTAGGAAATGGGTGTGACAATACTTCCTCATCATCATCACACTTTTTCCTTATGCTCACCCATTCCTTTTCCTTGTGCTCACCCCCCTTCATTTTCCCATTGCCATATACATGGTCGGCCACTTGAAGAGGGGGGCTGTCCAAATTTTTGAGGTGGGATTTTTATCTCATTTTGCTTGCACAAAATGAGATAGCTCCATTTTTCAAAGCTCATCTCCTTCTACACTACAAATGGCAGCTTCATTAACCCCTTGAAACAAATCGTCCTACACTCAGTCTACAGCAATCTTGGACACGTCGGCTTGCCAACTTCGTGCCCGAGTTGCCTCGGTTCAGAGGTGGGAGCCCGTAAAAAGACTCGGTGATGTGGTGCCCTTCCGACGAGGAGATCGTGACCGGAGATGCCGCGAGGAGATCGGGATGGTGGCCGAACACCGAAGGACACGGATCGCTCGGTATAGCTCTCTACCCTTTCTCTAGTTAGCTAGTAGTAGGTTAATGGTCCGATCCGGGTTAATAGTCCGTGGTAGCGCCGGGTTCTAGTTAAAGAAAAGTTTTTGTTTCCGCATTTTGGTCTCGGACAGACGGCCGGGGCGCTACCGTAGACTTACAGCCCCCTCCGTCTCAAAGCCATGAGATGCGGGCCCGTTGCCCTCTAGAACCCGGCTACCCGTGCACCCCTCCGCGGGATAATCCTAGTACAAAAAGTAAAATATATACAACGGGTACATCGATCTCAGCCAGGTCGTGCCCCAAAAGAATAATATACAAACAGGCAGTGATGGCATTCCACATTTCGGACGCTCGCCCCGCAATATCAAATGTACATATACAACCAAACTGTACTACCATTGCATCCAGGCTATCCACCACGACAAATCCGCAACATCACAGCACAACACAGAACATCAACGTGAATGTCACGTTCGTGAATCCGTCTAAAAGGGCTATAGCAATTAGACAGGATTTACCGATCAAATGACATTCACGGTCGCAGATATAATGTAAATACTGTAAACTAACATGTTTAAAATTTTCGATCGACTAAATTTTCCGAAGTGGGCCCCAAGCAAAATACCCAGCACTCAAAAAAAAATCTGGGCCCAAACAAAGTTTACCAAAAACCCCATTTCCAAGTCAGAGACATCTGTAGAAAATTTGGTGCAGTAAAGAGTTATTATGGCGGCGGAACCGCGGCCAATGCATGGGTACAGCCGCGGTTTCGCGGTGGAACAGTGGCAACAAGCAACCAAATTTTCACAGAACTCTTAAAAAACCCTGCACGTATTTCTGCAATACACCAAATAATATTTCGAGCACAAAACAGAATCGACAGAAACTAATGCTTTGAAAATGCAATTTTTAGAAAATTCGTTCGATCGAGTTCTAAACACGTTAGAACAAGCTAGAAAAGGTTAATGGCGTGGCTCTGATACCATGTAAATCTATGATAGCGCCCCGGCCGTCTGTCCGAGGCCGAAATGCGGAAACAAAAACTTTTCTTTAAACTAGAAACCGACGCTACCGCGGACTATAAACCCGGATCGGACCATTAACCTACTACTAGCTAACTAGAGAAAGGGTAGAGAGGCTATACCGAGCGATCCGTGTCCTTCGGTCTTCGGCCACCATCCCGATCTCCTCGCGGAATCTCCGGTCTCGATCTCCTCGTCGGAAAGGGCACCACATCACCGAGCCTTTTTACGGGCTCCTACCTCTGAACCGAGGCAACTCGGACACGAAGTTGGCTAGCCGACGTGTCCAAGATTGCCGTAGACTAAGTGTAGAAACCATTGTCTCAAGGGGTTAATGAAGTTGCCATTTTTGGTGGAGGAATCAACTATGGAGATGTGCTATGGAATTTTTGATGCAAGCAAAATGAGAATCAATTTTTCACACACAATTCCTCTTCTTCTAGTAGTGGCCGGCCCATGCAATAAAATGGAGAGAGGGAGGAGGTAGCTAAGGGAGGTGAGTGTAGGAAAAAGGCAAGAAGTGATCATAAGCCAAAAGCAAACCTCACTTCATCATCATAACCAATCCAATCTCCATCAATTCAAATAGCAAGTAATGATGGACCAAAAAGTAATCATAAGAGGCTAGAACCATCATGAACCCTCCACCACAAAAAACACCCTCCATTTTGCTAATTTGAACATTTGCAAATAAGCTCCTCCATGGAAAATTCAGCCAAGGAAAGAAAGAAAGGAAAATGGCCGAAAAGGGAAAGCAAGCTGCCAACTTCAAAAAGCGATCCCGTAATAAATTACAGGAAAACCCCATGACTGTATATACATAACCGTATTTGTATTCCGGCCGAATACAAATGCAATGAGACAAAATCTACACAGCATAATACTAGGATCCGGCTTAAACCAATGCCCGCTAGTATTATCCGTCCGAACCATAACACGTGCACAAGTGCACGCGTACGTTCGAACCCTGCCATAAATCCATACGGCCTCTACAGTGTTTCGCCCGAAACTTGAGAAACTGTCTATGGGAGGACTCTAAAGACTCGTCAATACTTTGGCTGTGGATTTAAACACTAGCACGTCAGAGGTATTAGCCGTACGTAACGGGCTACCAAGTATTGACCAAAAGGGAGGTCGATTAGAGAATTCATCCTGACACCTTACTGAGCCTGTCAGTGACAATATCCGTACAATCTGGTCCGTTCGTCTATGAGCAACGCATGTCGGGCCTAGGGGGTTGGTAAAGGTCAGACCCCCAAAAGCGGTACAAGTCGTGTCGGAGTTTAGCCCAGAACACCCTGAGATACTACTGGAATACCTACCAGTAAATCTCCTGCCTTGGCCAAGGACTTCGTGTAATGGCTCTCCTAGACACAGCACGACCTCACCCCCAATACCGGGAGAAACGAACCCCTGCCGATCCGCTCACTGCCTTCATGTGGCTCGGGACTGTACCCAACTAAAACCTGTTTGCATGACTCCTTTGAGCCGTGGTAGGGTAGTAATCAAAGAACGGTGGGAACTCACACGAGACAAATGACGATCTCAGGTCGATGAAATAACCTGTACACATGTCACCAGGAAACTGCTATCTGACGTCAGGTATAATACCAACTAGTAAGTTCCCGACGAGTCCAGTCCGGTGTACTCATAACCCAATGAGCACCTGTATACATCTTAGGTGAACCAACTGACACCAGTGGCTTGTGAGACCGGCCGCCGCCCCTCATCGGGCTCTCGACTATATACACTAGTCTACTCTAGAGTATCGATGCCCTGTCTCGAAAACTCCCACGACTAGGGACCTTTTAAGGATGTGCTTATAGACCCCAGCTCCCACGTATATGATCGCCATCATACTGCTGGCAGTCAAGCAAGAATCCTAAGGGCTCTATCAACGTGTAATAGCGACCTGTAAGGTCACCTAAAACAGTACACGATGATAAAGATAGACCAGATAGCATACTATCATCTTGAGTAAGACTGTCCTACCGGCATAGGTCCTCCCTCAATCATTGCAATCGCGTGCCTGTGATCCAATAATTGTCTTTGAGGGCACTATATCCAACAATCCCAAGCTTCCAAAATGTAATATACAAACTAGTACTATACAATAATGGCCTCTAGGGCATATCACACTAACAGCTACTTATCCAGGCTGATTGGGGGATATACAGATGGATACATGGTGGACCCGGTCTAGACCGAGGGGCAGGATAGCCGCAGTAGAGGCGGGGAGTCTAGCGAGGATACTCGATACCGAAGATAGAGATGAGCATGGCAGATATCCAAGGGATACAGACCGGGGTTCGATTGGGCACGGCGGATATCTAGGGGATACCAACCGAGGCCAGAGATATCGGGTGGCAATCATCTGTTGAGATGGTGTCGACGGTATCTGCATTTGCGTATCAATGATGGACACGAGAGATTTGAGGATTTGCGTGTCGGTGATAGACACGAGGGATTTCTGATTTCGGATGTCGATGCCGGACATCCATATATATTGATATGTTGTTATCATGAGGTACACAGTCATATTATAGGTATTGTAGCCGACCAGGGCTGATCCGGGAGGGATAGTACCTGCATATCTTTTTACGGGTTATTGCATATAAAAAGTATTTCAAAATTGAGCTATAGCCTCACAATTTTGACGTGCCTGATATGACACTGGGCTCTTTTAAAGTGTAAACCTCTTAAGATTCTTTACCAAAATAGCAGGACGTATATCTTAAATAAGATACCTATTTTATTTCATACTATCACGTCTGTTTTTATGCCGTGACATATCTATTCTGCGGCTATTTTAAAGAAGAGGCTTATATATATATTTTCGGCTACTTATGGGCTTATACCTAGATACAGGTTAGTTGCATGATATATTCTATTTTGAGTTCATGTGATAGATAGAGTTGCATTTACGATACATTTGCATATCATATATTATATTTGTACAGGATATGATAGTACTATACTTACGACCAAGGTATCGTTATGCATTTCGATTTCTACCTTGTGATGTATTTTTATTTACTGAGTTGGCATCTCACCCCCATTGTACCACAGTTTCTTGTAGGTGTTACCGCTTGTATTATTAGCGGCTTGGGCACACATTCTTTTCAGTGATTGCTTTGGTAAGTGGGTTACTGTTGTATCGTACTCACACTCGTTTATTTATATATTCATGTATCTAGTGAAACTCCATCAACTTAGAAAGTGTATATTGTGAACTTAGAAATGAGACTTAGAATTGTATGTTGTGGGTATCATACTCATTGGAGTCGACCTTTTTATATTGTTGATTTTGTTTCGCTTTTCTTTTCTTCGCCATTGTGCGTCGTATAGTGTTTGCTTGGTTGCTCCGTCGTTTGGGCGTGGAAGCTAGCTCCCGTTGGGATGCTATATTTATTTTTATGTTGTAGCGGGTTTTATTCAAATTACAAAGGAGGTGCTGTCGAATTTCAAAACGTCATAGATCTTTTCAAACATACTTAGTTAAACTTAAATGTTTATTTTAAACTGATTCTATCTGATGACTATTTTAAACTTCACCTCTAAAAATTTTTAAAAAGGGTTTAGATTCCAGGTTTCGGCATACTTGAACCGCGTCGACGTCTTTAGATGTCACGTGATTTAAGTGCCGGTCACATGCCACATTCGGGTCGTGACACTTGAAGTGTCCCTAGTCGTGGGTGTTTTGAGAATGGGCTTCGATACTCGAAGGGTAGACTAGTGTATACGGATTGAGACCTCGAGAAGGGTGGTGGCCGGTCTTACAAGCCATTGGTGTCAGTTGGTTCACCTAAGATGTATACAGGTGCTCATTGGGTTATGAGTACACCGGACGGACTCGCCGGGAACATGCTAGTTGGTATTATACCTATTGTCATATAGAAATTCCCTGGTGACATGTGTACAGGTTAGTCTATCGACCTGAGAGCGTCATTTGTCTCGTGTGAGTTCCCACTGTGCTTTGATTACTACCCTACCACGGCTCAAAGGAGTCGAGCAAACAGGTTTTAGTTGGGTACAGTCCCAAGCCACATGGAGGCAGCGAGCGGATCATCAAGGGATTCGTATCTCCCGGTATTGGGGGTTGATGTCGCGGTGTGGACGGGTGGCCATCACCAGAAATCCTCGGCCGGGGTAGACGAGAATCACCGATCTAAGATCGGTAGTTTCTCAGTTGGTGATAGGTTTCATGCCGACACTAAATGTTAAGTTATTTGGAGTCTGACTTTATCCACCCCCTAGACTCGATATGCGATACTCATAAACGAATGGACTGGACTGTACGGATATTGTCACTGTCAGGCTCAGAAAGGTTTTAGGATGAGTTTGCTCGTCGGCCTCCCTTTCGCTCAATACCTGGGTAGCCGTTACGTACAGCTGGTGCCACTGACGTGCTTGTGGTTAAACCCACTGCCAACGTATTGACGAGTCTTTAGAGTCCCACACAGAGGGTTTCCCTGGTTCGGGCGAAACGTTGTAGAGGCCGTATAGTTTTATGGCAGGGTTCAATCATATTCGTGCACTTGTGCACGGAACATGATCGAACAGATAATATTAGTGGGCTTTGGTTTAAGCCGGATCCTAAAATTATAATGTTGGATTATTTTCGTCTCCTTGTATTTGTATTCAGTCGGAATACGGATGCGGGTATGTATATACAGATGAGGGCTATTCTTGTAATTCGTTACAAGATAACTTTGAAGTTGTCATTCTCTTTTTTGATTAAACATTTTGGATTAATGTTTATTTGGCGGAAATTGTGAGTTCAAGTCTTGGCCTTGAGCATTGAATGTGTCATGTGCAATTTGTAACTCATGGTGTTGGGTCTTGTGTGATTCATGGTGCATTGTTGGCTTGAGGCAAGTGGCAGATATTTGTGTGCAGGGTATTTTCGTGGCTGTTTTTTTTGGCGCTGAGTAAATTTTTTTGAGTTGCTTAAAAACACTAATACCTCACCACTTCCAAAACAACAGATACATTCTTCACTTGGCCAAAATTCTTTAGCTCACAACTTTCTTCAATTGGCTTCTTCTTCAACCTCCACCCATTCCTTCTCATGAGTTGAGAATAATTGGGTGTATTGATACAAAATGATCACACACTATCTCTACTTCATCTTGGGTATCTAGGCTGGCAAACTGGATGCCCGAGTTGCTTCGATTTTGAAGCGGAAGCCCGTATTACTAATCCTCTACGTGGATCGTCTTCGACGAGGGAGACCGGAGACCGAACTTCATCGAGACAGACGCGAGGAACTTAGGACAGAGGTTGAAGACCAAAGGACATGGATCGATCGGTATAACCTCTCTCAACTATTTTCATTATACTAGTATAGGGTTAATGATGCGATCCATCGATTAGGGTTCTGTTAGTGCCGGGTTTTAAAAGTTTTTGTTCCGCGTTTGGGCACGGATTGATGGCCGGGGCGCTGCCGTAACCCTACATGGTATCAGAGCCAACCCATTAACCGCATACTAGTTGATTAGACTATGTTAAAGTATCGAAACCGAAATAACTCCAAATCAATACCCTGCACATTCCAGTTTCGGTCGAATTTCGTGCTCTAACTCCCCGCGATGGTTCGAGTGGGTTTCATTTTGATTCGGACTTCCGAATTGGTTTTAAACGGTCGGTTTTTGGAACTTTAGCTCACTGTTTTTTTTCCATAGTTTTGGAAATTAGTTTAGTTTGCTAATTGTGTGCGGAATTCTAATGTCGTAGTTTACAGTACATACATTATTATCTGCGACCGTGAATGTCATTAGAGCGGTACAACTTGTCTAATTGCTATATGTCTTTTAGACGGGTTTGCGAACGTGATATTTACGTTAATAATCTGTGTTGTGATGTGGTTGTGGCGGAATCATCGTGGTGGATAGCTTGAGTGCAATGATATTACAGTTTAGTTTCATTTGTACATTTGATATCGTGGGGCGAGCGTCTGACATGTGGATTACAGTCACTGCCTGCTTGTATATTATTTATTTGGGACACGACCGGGTTGAGGTCGATGTCACCGTTGTACATATTTTTCTTTTCTGTACTAGGATTACCCCGCGGTGTTGTGCACGGATAGCCAGGTTCTGGAGGGCAATGGGTCCGCATCTCATGGCGTTGAGACAGAGGGGGCCTCACTCTAGAATTCGCCGCATTCGTAGGGGGTACAGGTTGACCCAAGGAGGGGTGCTCAAGTTACCGGATTCCGTGAAGTGCCCGGTGGCCCATTCACCTTAATGAAGGGGGTTGCCTCGCTTCTGGTTTTGGCGGGTAACTTGCCGCACTCGTAGGGGTCTAGGTTTTCATTGCACATGCTATCCACACGACCAAGGGAACATCGGGTTTCACTTGCGGCTCAAAGGAAACCCGGGGCTCCCAGATTATCTGTATTGTTAGTGATGCTTATTGCTTATCTGTGATGTTGCATTTATCATGCCTGGAGCGATTATTATATATTGTTATATATATACTAGTAGATGTTGTATATGTTTTACACCCGCGGTAGTCCAGCCCCTGCTCTGTCGTTAGTTAAGTAACCTAACGGGTGATGACGGGGCCCAGTGGAGAATGCTGATGGCATATATGTACATCATATTTTCGTTCTTTTGTGGTCTGATTAATTGATAGGACTGCGTTGATTCTAATCAATGCAAGGAAAATAGACCTATTCGATATTGTTTGAACAATTTTCAAAAGCTGTTATTACAAGGGTGTTTTCTTTTGTTTTGCATAGAGGTATTCGGTTATGAATATCCAGCACCTCATTCCACGAGGCAAAGGCCGATATCCCGTCACCGGGAGTGACCCCTTGGGCAGGAGTTTACATCAGGGTAATAACTTCACTATACTCGATTACTTTTTGTTTTGCATCGTGGTGTTCAGTGGGAATATCCTGCACCTCATTCGACGAGGAAAGAGCCGAGATCCCTTCACCGGGAGTGACCTCTTTAGCAAAAGTTTTCGCCACTATATATTTGTAAAAAGCTATCCGGTTCCTTCAATGATATCATGTTCATTACGTTAAAGGTTTTTTGCCAAAAACCATACGTAGCCCTCCGTCATTTCAGACGGGTAGCACTTAGTATTCATGCTATGTTTGTTGGCCTTCATCATGGCATAGTGTATGGTAGCTATTTGTTACTTTTCTGTTGCATAGATAGATGCGTTAGTTTGGGACAGTCGTACTACTATGTTGTTCTTTGTCAAGGGTATGTGCGGGTGGGTTCAAATTAACCTGGACAATGACGGGTAGAACTTGACATGTGGCTTATGATATGTTGTCCTTCGTCAAGGTCATAAGAGCATAGGGTAAAAATCACATCGGGAGTTTCAAACATACAGGAAACTTGCGAAGCATGCGTATACCTTCTGGAGTGTGATAACTTGAGTGGATTCCATCAAGTTATCAAGCGATGATAGTTGGATCCCGATTCCCACTGATGAGTTGGTTTACTCCTCGGGTGATTTTAGATGATCCCGACTATTTCTTCTTTTGGGTTTGGAAGAGAATTTGAGGATACAGTGGGAGACATCCTGATTAGATAAAGTGATTAACCATTATGATCTTGGTTAGAGTGCACGCTGAGTGTTTCTTTTCTCTCTCTCTCTCTTTGGCAGCGACCATGTCCTGACCCAAGACTAGAACTCAGGAACCTAGTTAACCAAACCTTCTTAAAACACCAACTTTTGGATTGTCTGAGTTGCATATATCATTGCTACTCCTACTTTTACCCTTTGCATTTCTCCGGAACATTCTGTATTACTACAAAGATCCCCTTTTATTGGATATGACCATCGTATAGTTACATACGAATTCAAAGAAACTTGTTTTCATATTCGAGGATGGTTTCCGGTTCTAGAGAAATTGAATAGGACTATTCAGTTGTCTTTTCCTTTTACCTTCTCTCAGGTTATGAGGGCTTCAGAGATTAGGAGAGGGTACACCTGTTGGGCTTATTGGATAGTCTTCTTCCAAACCATAGGCAGGTGCTGAAAGGTAGGGAATAAAGAAAACCAATTAGCCTAAGTGTGGTGTACAGAAGATAATAAGTAAAGAAAAATAAAGGGATTAGAAAGAGGGCAAAGTAAACTGCGACTGCTATCATTCACGACCAAACCGCATATTTCATCGCCACTCCTATTTCACCTTTGCATTTCTCCAGTTCGGAGAAAATGAATAGGTTTATTTAGGTTGGCTTTTATCATTACCTTCTCTCAGGTTGCGAGGGCTCCTTGGATTAGGAGGGTACACCTATTGCGCTTATTGGATAGTCTTCTTCCAAACCATAGACTGGTACCGAACGGTAGGGAAGGAAGAAAACCATTTAGCCTAAGGGCGGTGTACAAAAGGTAATGAGTAAAGACAAATAAAAGGATTTGGAGAGACGAAAAAGAAATATACGGTTTTGTAGTCATGAATCTGGATAGTGGAAGAGGCATTACTAGGAATACCCGGATACCCCATCGAAACATTTTCATGTTTAATTTTCACTGTGCGTTGTTAATTGAAAACTGATTTCCCAATTGGATCCTTGCTCCAGGGTATGTATTTACCAAGTTTAATTCTCACATCTGTATGGTTTTACAGATGATGAGTGGGAGTAAGTTATTGGAAATTAGGTGATTATATCCTCATTATATCGGAATTCGTTTTAATTGGTGATATTTGAGGAAATCACCTGGGGTTTTTCCTGATGGCAAATATTTGGTTTTGAATATCCGTTGTTATGCACCGATTTTAAATTGATATATCTGTACGTTTATTTTATAAAGTGAGATATAACTTTTTGAAATTATGTCCATGATATTTACCTATATCAGTTGATGATTGGGTAAGGAGCATTAAACAGCGGTGTAATTCTTCTTAACCATAGTACAGTTTTCAACCTACGACGCACAAGGTTTGAGTTATTCAACTCAGGGAACTTATACAAAGTATTGTATGTTGTCCAGTGTCCTTTAGAACATAGGGGTTGGTGCCCATACTATATTCTATTTACTTATGACTTCTCCAGTTTTAGACAAGTTTTTCATAGAAATACAAGGTCCAAGTTTTGAGAATTTATAGGTACAAGAATAAAGTAGAGAACCATGTGATGCAAGTATCAGGATTCTTCAAGGTCATCGAAGATATAGATACTAGTGTTTGGTATTCAGTTGATAGTAATGGTTTTGAGAACTTGCTTCGCTTTCAGGTTACTCATATCTGGATGCACTCCTAGTTGAGTAATGTTGATCGGCCTCTCTCCATTTAGTTAACATGCACTGGAGACAGCTGGATGATTTAAATCTGGTTCCAATTAAATCAGTGCCTCTGTTTCTATTGTTAGTGTATATACCCTAGGGGCCATTATTGTATCATACTAGTTTGTATATTACTTAATGGAAGCTTGGGATATTCACATGTATATAACAGTCTTGCTAAACATGGTAGTATGCTACTTGATTTTTCTATCTTAATATATGAGTATACGTATTGATAGAGCTCTTAGGATCTTGCTTGACTACCAGCGTTGTGATAGCAGTCACACTAGTGGGGGCTGGGTAGTCTACAAGCACATCCTTATTCAGGTCCCTAGTCGTTGGATTATCGAGACAGGGCATCGATACTCCGGAGTAGACTAGTGTGTACGCCTCTCATCCCAGTTGGGGAGATGGTCTGTCCCACAGCCGTCAGTACGTCGTACTAGAGATAGTATGCAGGTGCTCGTTGGGTTACGGGTACACCGGACAGGACTCACAGGGAACTGTTGGATGGTTTTATACCAGTCGTCAGTGAACAGTTCCCAGGTGACATGAGTACAGCATAGTTCGCAGACTTGACACTGCTGCTTCGCCTCGAGTGTGTCCCACTGTTCATAGATGCTACCCTACCACGGCTCAAAGGAGTCATGCAAACAGGTAGCAGTTGGGTGCAGTCCCGAGCACTTGGAGGCAGTGGCGGTTAGACAAGATTCGTCTCTCCCGGTATTGGGGGTTGATATCGCGCTGTGTCAGAGAGCCATTACGCAAAGTCCCTGGCCAGGGCAAGCGAGATTTGCTGGTAGGTTCCAGTAGTTTCTCAGGGTGTAATGGGCTTCGCTCCGACACGACTTATACCGCTATTAGGGGACTGACGCTTGCCGCCCCTAGGCCCGATATGCGATAGTCTTAGACGAACGGACCGGACTGTACGGAGATTGTCACATCAGACTCAGTAGGAGTTCGGATGGGTTTCCTCATCGGCCTTCTTATCGACATCTACCTGGGGACCGTTACGTACAGCTAGCGCCGCTTGCGGTCTGTGGTTAAATCCACTGCCAGCGTAGTAGTCGAGTCTCTAGAGTCCCACGCAGAGAGTTTCCCTACTCCAGGCGAAACGATATAGAGGTCGTATGGTTTTACGACAAGGGTTCGGACGCATACGTGTGTTTACGCACGTACGACTTTCGGACAGTTTTTACTAGTCGGCTTTGGTTTAAGCCAGTTACTAGTATCCGGTTATTGGATTTATACAGTCAAGTTTTTCCGTGTTTTCACGGATAGGAGGGGCGTTCTCGTAATTGCGCGAGAAGCTTCTAGAAGATGGTGACTAAGGAGGTTTAAGTGGCATATACATTGAATGAGATTAGTGAGTCATATGGATGATTCATCCATGTCATTAATGCTTCATAATTGCTTAATGACTCATGGAGATGAATCACCACAAGATATTTATCAAGCATGGTTGTAAATCATTTTCTTTTCTTTTCTTGATAAAATAAAATGCTTGATATATATTATGATAACTCATTTTCTCTTCTTATTATTATGTCCATCTTCTCTCTCCTCAAGCTCTCTCTCTTCAAACCCTAATCCTCCCCTCTCATGTGTTGAGTACAAGGATTAGTTAGACTACTTAATCCATAACCATAATCTATTTCATCTAGGTACTTTGATTAACACTTAAAGATACCTAGTTGCCTCAAGTTTAGAGGCAAAGCTTGGAGTTAAGCTCTCGTGGTGGATCGTCTACTACTTGGAGAAGGCCGAGGAGGAGGTGGAGTTCGTAAAGACGAAGGACACGGTTCTTTAGGTATAATCCCTTTACATAGTAGTTTAGAACTTCTATGTTTGATGTTAGTTATCGTTTAGCTTCGATTCATGCGGTTAGTCGATGTTTAAGCAAAGAACAAGATCGTTTTTCATATTTCTGCCTCCCCGCAAGTCGTGGGGTGTTGTACATCGACTTACAGTGGTATCAAAGCCTCGCTAAAAAATAAATAACTCACTTGCAAAATTGTATGAATTTCGAACGGAAAAAACGAAACCGGAAAACCCCGATATCATGAGTTTCTGTCGATTTTTAAATGAAGTCCAAAAATTTTTCAGGGAGGTTCAGAAAACTCTAAATGACAGTAGTAGAACACCCAAGAAAATTGGGCCCATGAATCGGCTAAAGCGCCGCGGAACCGCGGCGGATTCCACCGATCCTCCGCGCTTCCGCCGCCGAGTTGCCGATTCATGAACCCAATTTTCCTGTGTTGGTTCTCTGTGATATTTGGTATTTTCTGGAATTTTTTATTTTTGCTCAGGTTTCAGATTTACAGAGAAGTATTGGAGCAAAAATAAATGTGTTTAATCGATCGAAATTATACGGTATTTGCTTGTTGGATTATATCTGTGTTTGTATAATGTGTTCGTAAACCTCCCTTAACTGCTAGTATGTCGGTTGGCAGGGGGTTGCACATTTCTGTAATGGATTTTATCTGTTTGTGTATATGAACTGTGTTGGACTGTTGTGATG
Organism: Agapanthus africanus; assembly: GCA_030015575.1. Classification (NCBI taxonomy): domain Eukaryota; kingdom Viridiplantae; phylum Streptophyta; class Magnoliopsida; order Asparagales; family Amaryllidaceae; genus Agapanthus; species Agapanthus africanus. Next base: position 367,181,043 of record CM057345.1, read on the forward strand.
TATAGCCGGGGTTATGTGATGGGTTATTATTTAATTCATTTGATGTAAATGTAATTTGTTGTAATATTATTTTGCGGGACACATCCAGGTTGCGGTTGTAGCCACCGTTGTATTATTTCATTTTACTGTTTTTGCTCCTAGGACAGACCCAAGGTGGGGTGCACAAACTGCCGGGCGGGTAGTTTTCCGTACCCGTTGGGGTCTTGGGTGGGGTAATGGCTATTCATCACAACTGTGTAATCCGTCTTTTGTTGCAGGCTCAAAACAAACACGGATTGCTTGCAAATCCAATAAAGTTCATCTGTGATCTGGAATGCCTATTATTGCGTCTGACGAATGTACAATATCTATATATGATAGCTATTTAGACGTCACTTATGTTTTACACCCGCGCTAGCCCAGCCCCCGCTCTGTCGTTAGTTAAGTAACCTAACGGGTGATGACGGGACCCCGCGGCGAATGCGGATGGCATAAGAGGACGTTGTATTTTCGTTGTTTTCTGCAATGATAGGTTAATGATGGGACGCATTATTTATAATGCAAAGAAAATAAACCAAAAAGTTTAATCGTTGGAACAATTTAAAAGAAACCACTCGGTTAATTTTAAAAACAGATATTTTTAAATGCGGAGCTTTAACCACTCCTTTTAAAAGCTATCAGGTTCCTTCGGTTATATCAAGTTCACTACGTTCATGGTTTCGCCAAAACCATTCGTAGCCCTCCGTCATTTCATCTGGGTATTCAGTAGTAATTAAGCTATGTATTTTGACCTAACGCCAAGGCATAGTGTTTGGTAGCTACTGGGTATTCATTTGTTGCATAGATAGATGAGTTAGTTTGGGACAGTCGTATTATCATTTTGGCCGAACGTCAAGGATATATACGGATGGGTTCAAATTGGCAAGATAATGATGGGTAGAACTTGACATGTGACTTATGACATTTTGACCTAACGCCAAGGTCATAAGAGTATGGGGCAGAAAAATATATATCGGGAATTTCTAAAGAAACTGAAATTTGCAAAGAGTTGCATACCATTTGGAGTTTGATGAATGTTGGTAGGATTCCTTCAACATTATCATACAATGATATTTGGATCCCGATCCTACTGTGAGTATATGCTACTTATCAGGAGATTCGTCACTTAACGATCAATGCTATAAACCAAGTAGGTGTCAAGAAAGGTGTCAGCGGGGTTACGCCCCCAGAGAAAAGAGGTTATTTAATTAAGGAACTTCGCGAAAGCGTTGGAAAACCTCCCTCGAAGTATCGACACTAGCCTGGATGAACGGTTAAGCAAGTATTGTACGGTGAGAATAGTCCTGGCTAATTCTTCTTTTATGGTTTGAGAAAGGATTCGAGAAACAGTGGGAGCCATCCAGTTTAGATAAACTAAAAACCACTCTAAACTTGCAAGAGCATCATGCTAAAGAGTTTTCTTCTCTCTCTCCTATTTGCAGCGACCCTAAAAATGACTGGACTTAAGTTACTTTTAGAGAAAAATATACTGACAGGGCCAAACTATAAAGATTGGCTGCGGAATGTCAAAATGGCTTTGACCTATGACAAATTGGGGTACGTCCTCACCGCTACGGCACCTGCTGTCCCTGGTCCCAAATCCAGTAATGAGGATAAGGAAAATCCACAAAACCTGGGATTTAGATTGCGCGAAAGCCAAGTGCATCGTGCTTGCCTCGATGAACAATGAACATCAGAGGAGGCACGAGGATATGGAACTAGATGCCATATTTCTCCATACAAAGAACTTTATGGAGAGCAATCTCGTATAGCAAGATACGAGACCTCTAAGAACTTGTTTCGAGCGAGGTTGGCTGTCGGGTCATCAGTAGGAGAACATGTCCTAAAGATGATCGGCTATATAGAAGAGCTCGCAGACTTTGGGACGACTTTGGATAATGAGCTCTATACAGACCTTATTCTCCAGTCCCTTCCTTCCACCTACGCCCAGTTTATCCTGAACTTCAACATTCAAAGAAAAGAAGTTGAACTTCCGGAACTCCTGAACATGTTAAGGAGTGCAGAGGGCACCTTGTAGAAGGCAAAGGAAACACCCGCTATGTTTGTTGGCGGTGCATCTTCTTCCGGGTCCAAGGCTAGGGCCAAAGGAAGGAAGAAGAAGGCCGCCCCCAGACCTAGAGGGGGTGTAAGTAAGGTGGGAGGGAAGGGAAAGAAAAAGTTTGCGGTACCGGTAGTGGGCCAGGATGAGTGCTTCCATTGTCACAGGAAAGGGCACTGGAAGAAAGATTGCAAGGCGTGGAACGCCAAGAACCAGGAACCGAAGCAAGCTGTGGCTTCGACTTCAGGTGTGTTTGTAATTGAGAATTGTCTGTCAATTAACTCTACTTCCTGGATATTGGATACCGGATCAGGATCTCATATTTGCAATTCATTGCAGGCACTGAGAAACCGTAGAGTGCTGAAGGAAGGTGATATGACCCTAAAAGTTGCTAACGGAGCTAGCGTGGGAGCTGCGTCCTTCGGGGATTATCACCTAGGATTGACAAGTGGACACATTTTGGTTTTACATAACTGTTTTTTTGTACCAAGCTTAACGTGTAATATCATATCAGTTTCCTTGTTATCAAATAAAGGTTATGATTTCACGTTTGTAAGAGATGTTGTTAACATCCACCTTAATCATGGTTTGATTGGGTCCGGTACACTAAATAACGGTATATATGTTTTAAACCAACTCCAATTTTTCAATGTCCAGAACACACTTAAAAGAAAGTCTCCAGATTTACATAAAGCTTTCTTATGGCATTGTAGACTGGGTCACATCATTGAGAGAAGGTTGACTAAGTTGCATAGAGAAGGATATTTGGACTCGTTCGAATATCAAACTTATGACACTTGTCAATCTTGTCTCAAAGGAAAGATGACAAAGACTCCATTTACTGGACATGGAGTAAAAGCGAGCGAGCTTTTAGGACTCATACACAGCGATGTATGTGGTCCAATGTCTACACATGCAAGAGGTGGTTTTTCCTATTTCATTACTTTCACGGATGATTACTCAAGATACGGATTCATTTATCTGATGAAACATAAATCCGAGGCTTTTAAGAAATTCCAAGAGTATAAGAATGAAGTAGAAAACCAAACCGGCAAAAGTATCAAGACACTTAGATCTGATCGAGGTGGTGAATACTTAAGTGCCGAGTTCCTAGGTTACCTAAAAGAGAAAGGAATTCTCTCTCAGCTTACTCCTCCATACACTCCACAGCATAATGGTGTATCGGAGAGACGGAATCGAACCCTATTGGATATGGTACGATCCATCATGAGTAATGCTGAGTTACCGCGATCTTTCTGGGGTTATGCGCTAGAATCAGTGGCATATCTTTTGAACATGGTTCCTACCAAGACTGTGCCTACCACTCCATATCAGATGTGGAGCGGGAAGAAACCCCATCTACAGTATATAAAGATTTGGGGATGTCCAGCTTTTGTTAAAAAGCAGCATGTGGACAAGCTCGAGGCATGATCAGTAAAGTGTAAGTTTGTGGGATATCCAAAGAACTCCAGGGGATATCTATTATATTACGCAGAGGAACAAAAGGTATTTGTTTCTCGTAATGCCCATTTTCTAGAACATCAGTTTTTAGAAAAGGAATCAAGTGGGAGCGAAATAGAACTGGAAGAAATTCCAGAACCACAAACTAATACTGAAAGTTTGGTAGAACCGGTAGTTCAAGAAGAACAGAACATTCCCGCACCCCTCCGCAGGAGTAGTAGGCCGTCTCATCCGCCTGAGAGATACTACGGTTTTCTCATAGATGGGGATAGAGAGGATTGCATCATAAATGATGATGAACCTACTGACTTCCAGCAGGCCATCCAGAGCGGCGACTCGGTACGATGGCTAGATGCAATGCGGACCGAAATGGAGTCCATGTACACCAACAAAGTATGGACTTTGGACTTTGCTCCAGATGGGGTAAAACCCATAGGATGCAAATGGATCTTCAAGAAAAAGATTGGTGTAGATGGACAGGTGGAAACCTATTAGGCTAGACTTGTTGCAAAGGGTTTTCGTCAAAGACCTGGTTTGGACTATGACGAAACTTTTTCTCCAGTGGCTATGCTCAAATCCATTTGGGTCCTTCTTGCTATTGCTGCCTTCCATGATTATGAAATCTGGCAGATGGACGTAAAGACGGCTTTTCTGAATGGAAATTTAGAAGAGTGCGTCTATATGGATCAGCCAGAGGGTTTCAATCAGAGTGGGAGCAGCGGGAAAGTATGAAAGCTGCTTAAATCCATTTATGGACTAAAGCAGGCATCGCGGAGTTGGAACATCTGTTTTGATGAAACAGTCAAAGAATATGACTTTATCAAAAATCCAGATGAACCGTGCATATATAGTAAAGTTGTAGCCAGAAGTGTCGTATTCCTCGTCTTGTACGTGGATGACATTCTATTGATAGGAAATGACATTCCTATGCTACAATCTGTCAAAGGATTCTTGTCACACAGGTTCTCCATGAAAGACCTGGGTGATGCCTCTTACATTCTGGGGATCCGGATCTATCGTGATAGATCCAAGAGGATGTTGGGACTTTCGCAGTCCAGGTATATCGACACTGTACTGAAAAGATTCAGTATGGAAGATTCTAAGCGCGGTAATCTACCGGCTTGTCACGGAATCACCCTCTCCAAAGAGATGTCTCCTAAGACTGATTTGGAAAGGGAACGCATGTCTATTATACCCTACGCTTCTGCGGTAGGCTCTATAATGTATGCGATGTTGTGCACCAGACCAGATGTAGCTTACGCACTGAGTGTGGTAAGCCGGTATCAGTCAGACCCAGGGGAGAAGCACTGGATAGCAGTAAAGAACATTCTCAAGTACCTGAGAAGGACTAAGGAGATGTTCTTGGTTTACGGCGGAAATGACCTCAGGTTGGAGGCCTTTGCTGATTCCGGCTTCCAGAGTGATAAGGACGATTCCAAGTCCATTCGGGTTATGTCTTTACCCTCAATGGAGGGGCGGTGTGCTGGAAGAGCTCCAAGCAGGACACCATTGCTGACTCGACGATGGAAGCGGAGTATATAGCTGCTTGCGATGCCGCAAAAGAAGTAGTCTGGATGAAGAAGTTCCTAACAGAACTTCAGGTGGTTCCTACCATTGTTGATCCAATACCTCTGTATTGCGACAACAACGGAGCTATAGCTTTAGCGAAGGAACCAAGGTCCCATCAGAAGTCCAGACACATCTTGAGGCGGTATCACCTGATCAGGGAAATCATTGATCGTCGGGAGATCGAGGTTCGGAGAATTGCTTCTGAAGAGAACATTGCTGATCCATTCACAAAGGCCCTACCTCAGATTCAGTTCGAGAGGCTACTCGAGATCATCGGTCTTCGATATGCCAGTACATGGCCCTAGTGCAAGTGGGAGATTGTTAGTGTATATGCCCTAGGGGGCATTATTGTATCATACTAGTTTGTATATTACTTAATGGAAGCTTGGGATATTCACATGTATATAACAGTCTTGCTAAACATGGTAGTATGCTACTTGGTTTTTCTATCTTAATATATGAGTATACGTATTGATAGAGCTCTTAGGATCTTGCTTGACTACCAGCGTTGTGATGGCAGTCACACTAGTGGGGGCTGGGTAGTCTACAAGCACATCCTTATTCAGGTCCCTAGTCGTTGGATTATCGAGACAGGGCATCGATACTTCGGAGTAGACTAGTGTGTATGCCTCTCATCCCAGTTGGGGAGATGGTCTGTCCCACAGCCGTCAGTACGTCGTACTAGAGATAGTATGCAGGTGCTCGTTGGGTTACGGGTACACCGGACAGGACTCACAGGGAACTGTTGGATGGTTTTATACCAGTCGTCAGTGAACAGTTCCCAGGTGACATGAGTACAGCATAGTCCGCAGACTTGACACTGCTGCTTCGCCTCGAGTGTGTCCCACTGTTCTTAGATTGCTACCCTACCACGGCTCAAAAGAGTCGTGCAAATAGGTAGCAGTTGGGTGCAGTCCCGATCACTTGGAGGCAGTAGCGGTTAGACAGGATTCGTCTCTCCCGGTATTGGGGGTTGATATCGCGCTGTGTCAGAGAGCCATTACGCAAAGTCCCTGGCCAGGGCAAGCGAGATTTGCTGGTAGGTTCCAGTAGTTTCTCAGGGTGTAATGGGCTTCGCTCTGACACGACTTATACCGCTATTAGGGGACTGACGCTTGCCGCCCCCCTAGGCCCGATATGCGATAGTCTTAGACGAACGGACCGGACTGTACGGAGATTGTCACATCAGACTCAGTAGGAGTTCGGATGGGTTTCCTCATCGGCCTTCTTATCGACATCTACCTGGGGACCGTTACGTACAGCTAGTGCCGCTTGCGGTCTGTGGTTAAACCCACTGCCAGCGTAGTAGTCGAGTCTCTAGAGTCCCACGCAGAGAGTTTCCCTACTCCAGGAGAAACGATATAGAGGTCGTATGGTTTTACGACAAGGGTTCGGACGCATACGTGTGTTTACGCACGTACGACTTTCGGACAGTTTTTACTAGTCGGCTTTGGTTTAAGCCAGTTACTAGTATCCGGTTATTGGATTTATACAGTCTAAAGTTTTTCCATGTTTTCACGAATAGGAGGGGCGTTCTCGTAATTGCACGAGAAGCTTCTAGAAGATGGTGACTAAGGAGGTTTAAGTGGCATATACATTGAATGAGATTAGTGAGTCATATGGATGATTCATCCATGTCATTAATGCTTCATAATTGCTTAATGACTCATGGAGATGAATCACCACAAGATATTTATCAAGCATGGTTGTAAATCATTTTCTTTTCTTTTCTTGATAAAATAAAATGCTTGATATATATTATGATAACTCGTTTTCTCTTCTCATTATTATGTTCATCTTCTCTCTCCTCAAGCTCTCTCTCTTCAAACCCTAATCCTCCCCTCTCATGTGTTGAGTACAAGGATTAGTTAGACTACTTAATCCATAACCATACTCTATTTCATCTAGGTACTTTGATTAGCACTTAAAGATACCTAGTTGCCTCAAGTTTAGAGGCAAAGCTTGGAGTTAAGCTCTCGTGGTGGATCGTCTACTACTTGGAGAAGGCCGAGGAGGAGGTGGAGTTCGTAAAGACGAAGGACACGGTTCTTTAGGTATAATCCCTTTACATAGTAGTTTAGAACTTCTATGTTTGATGTTAGTTATCGTTTAGCTTCGATTCATGCGGTTAGTCGATGTTTAAGCAAAGAACAAGATCGTTTTTCATATTTCCGCCTCCCCGCAAGTCGTGGGGTGTTTTACATCGACTTACATCTATATTGTATATAGAATGGTTCATATCTTAACGATGTTAAGGTATATGGAGTTGTCTGGCTTATGCTTAAAATAAGACTCTGGATAACTCAAGGCACGTTTTTATAATGGCAGTTTGTTGGTTATCCCGGGCTATGATGAGGGTTAACTTTCTACCATTTGGAAGATCAATAGTGATAATATTCTTGACTCGCCACAGTTTAGTAAAATGGATTTTTTCAGAAAACAGTAGTGGGAGTATGGTAGAACTGGAAGTGATTCCAGAACCACAAACGATTACTGAAAATTTAATAGAACCTAAAGATTCAATCGGGTTTGACATTCCATTGGCCACTCCGCAGATATGGTGGGCAACCTCAGGCACCCGAGATGTACTTCGGTCTTCTCAGAGGAGGTGACAGGGAGGTTCTTGTTTACCCAAACTTGGCATTACTGATGTTCTAGATTATGAGACCCGGCAGGAGAATGAGTATAGCGTCATTCTAAACTAGCTTTAGAAGTGCACGTGTATATGACTCTGCCAGAAGGTTGTTGTAGTCAGTGGGAGCAGCGGAAGTACAGTGGACAAGTAGCTTGTGTCTGTTTATAGACTAAAGCAAGTATAGTGGAGATAGATCATCTAATTTTGATGTGACAGTCATAGGTTTTGTCTTCATCAGAATAGGAGATGGATCTGTTAAGAAGGTAGTAGGGTGTGATGTCCTGGTATTTGGATGACATACACTTTGTAGGAAGTGAAATTCCTACACTACGATTGGTTATACTGTGATTGTCACATGGTGGTTTCTCCACATAGGATATGGATATTATATCTGGCATTCTGATTACTAGATCTATGGTTTTAGATCTAGATTTGGGTAGTTTCCCAATCTGGGTACTTAGACAGTATTCTAAAGGTGTTTTAGAATGGACGACTCCTGACATGGTAGTGTTCCTGCAGGTGATGGAGTCACCCTCTCTAAAGGTGTCTTACAGACTAAAGGGGAGAGGGATGTGCATGATTGGCATATCACTTACTTAGGCAATTGAGTCAATCATGAGATGTCAAGTACCACACCAGATATTGTTTTTGCACTAGCTGCAATAAGTTTATATATTAATCCAATCCTGGAGAAACGCTCGGAAGCAGTTTATGAACATGAGTAGATGTTCTAGGGATATGGTAATGACAACCTCCTTCGGGAGACGGTTATCATTTCAGGCTTCCAAGGTGTCCTGGATGACAGAGTGACTATCAGAGCTATAGTTTTCCCTCCTGATGAGGGACAGTAGTTTGGACAGGTGGTCCAAGCGAATACTGAGGGAGGCATGGCGCAGGATACTGATTAAATTCAGTTGACGATACAGTTTAAGAAGTTTACTGGATTTGGAGTTCATTTGTGAACCGGGTCCCATCAGATATCCAGACATATTCTAAGATAGGTATTGCTCATTTCGGGAGATGGCTTTCTCCGCGAACTTAAGATAAAGAGAGACATAGAAAGAAATATTGGAGCGGATCCACTCAATGAGGCTATTTCTCAAACGCAATAGTTTTACAACCGAGCTTTGTGAAACTGATTAGTAGAGAAGTTGGGTGTTCGGTATCACACGGGCTATGGGTATGCGACACCGTAATAATTGGTCTTAAGTGCAAGTAGGAGATTGTTGGCTATAGTGCCCCCAAGTCAATTATTGGATCGCAGGTACGTGATTGCAATGATTGAGGGTGGACCTATACTGGTAGAACAGTCTTACTCGAGATGATAGTATGCTATCTGGTTTGTCTTTATCATCGTGTATAAGCTTTAGGGACATTACGGATCACTATTACATGTTGATAAAGCCCATAGGATTTTTACTTGACTACCAGCAGTATGATGGCGATCATAAACGTGAGAGTTGAGTGGTCTATAAGCACATCCTTAAAGTGTCCCTAGTCGTGGGAGTTTCGAGACTGGGCATCGATACTCCAAGAGTAGACTAGTGTATACGGATCGTGTAGGGTTACCTAGCACGACAGCAAGGTTTCGGGAGGAATCGTCCATGCCAATTTCAAATTTTTCGCCATGCTAAACAACCCTAACCCTAGAATCTTACCTAGAGATTTAGACAATACAACATATAAACTATTTTACATCTAAGTGAATGAGGAATACAACCTTTGTAGACTGGTCCTTCACTTCTAAAGCTCCATGTAGTAGTCCCTTCGCTCCAAGTAGTGAACACCCGAACTCTAGTAAGGGTTCACATAAAGAAATGAACAAGCTTTCTCGAAGTCTTCGAGGCCGAAGATGATCTACGTTGAGGACACTCAAGCTCATGCTACCTCTTCACTAATGGTAGATTAGTGAAGCAAACACCCTAAACTAAATAGCTAATATAGTAGATGATGATGAAGTATGAATTTTTCTCACTTTAGATTTATTTTTCTCATAATATTTCTTCACTTTGAGAAAAGCTAGCAAGCTTTCTCTAGATGAAGAAGAAGATGAAGTGGAAATGAGAATGAAATTAATGAGGTGAGAATAGTAACCATGGGTGAGTTTTTGTCATACACAACTCATGTAGAAACTAAACTATGGCTAAGGATAATGGTTAGGTTAATAAATATCTTAAGTAAAACAAATTAGTGGACTAAGTCAATGGACACAACAAGCTTCTCCAAGCTTCTAGCCATGACAAATTTCCACCAATTTGTGAATTACTAAAATAAATAAAAACCATTAATTATCAAGAGCATGGTGTGAGTCTCATACACCCATGAAGCATGTGGCATCAAGCATGACACAAATAAAATGTACATTAATATATATCACATATATACTAAGTGTACAAAAGTGAGAAAAAGAAATGTTAAGTGAGCTAATATTAGTTAATGTAAGTCAATATATCAAATATATAATTATACATTAAATTATTAAATTAACGCTTGATTTAATATCTAGCTATATCACATACAACCGACTAATATCAAATGTATCAACCTGTCGAATCAACACTTGATTCGACATCCCGGTTATATCACATATAACCGACCAATATTACATATCGCGAGAATAGAATACGGTATCACATACTCGTATTAATCTCGGTCCCGCACATATCATATATGTGCTCCTACTTTGTTACGCACGAACCAGGAAACCTTTGTGTAGGACTCTTAAGACTCGTCAATACGGCGGCAGTAGGTGATGATCATATCAAACACCCACAAGCCGCAAGCGGTCTGCTAAATGTAACGGCCACCCGAGTATTGAGCGATCAGAAGATCAACAAGCAAGCATGCTCATACTCCTGCAAATCCAATCAGTAACACTACCGAACAGTCTGGTCTCTTCGTCTGATATGTCGCACATCATCGCCTGGGGGTGGTATAACGTCAGACCCCAATAGCCTGATAAGTCATGCCGATGCAAGGTCCATAACGGTTCAAGAAACTACTGATAACACTTACCGGTAGATCTCAGCAATCCTGGCCAGGGATTTCCTTTTATGGCCAATCGAGCATAACACAACATCAACCCCCAATACCGGGAGAGACGAAATCCCCTCCTATCGCTCATTGCCTCCATGTGATTCAGGACTGTACCAAAAAACTACCATTTTGCACGATCTCTTGAACGTGGTAAGGTGGAAATCAAAGCACAGTGGGAATCACACAAGACTCTATGACGATCTCGGGTCGACAGACTAACCTGTACCAGTGTCACCAGAGAACTCCTATCTGACGATAGGTATAATACCATCTAGGAGTTCTCGGCGAGTCCGTCCAGTGTACCCAGCCTCCAATGAGCACCCGTATACCTTCTCTGATGTCAAACATCAATGGATATGGGATCATCCATCGCCCATCACATGGGTCAAGAAGCACATACGCTAGTCTACTCTGGAATATCGATGCCCCGTCTCGATACTCCCACGACTAGGAACATTTAAAGGATGTACTTACCGACTATCTCTGCCCCACTAGTGTGATCTGCATCATAATCCTGGTAGTCAAGTACTCATCCTAAGGGCTTTATCAACATGTAATAGATAGACAATAACTGTACATGTTAAGATAAAGAGTAACCAGATAGCATACTATCATGTCGAGCAAGAAAGTCCTCCATATATATGTCCAAGCATCCACTATAATGTACATCACATGTATAATAATGGCCTCTAGGGCATACATATAACTAACAATCTCCCACTTGCACTAAGGCCATTTGTTGTAGTATCTCATACTCAACGTCCTATAAAAGTCTCTCTAGGGAAAAGCCTCTGTAAGTGGATCCTCCGTGTTATCCTCCACGTCAACTCTCCTAACCTCGATCTCTTGGAGATCAACCATCTCCTAATCAGGTGATACTGTCCTCAGAATATGTCTAGATTGCTGATGGGACCGGCGTTCCAAGGCCAAAGCCACAACTCCATTATTGTCACAATAACAGTTATTAGACGCTTAATGGTAGGAACCATGTTCATCTCATGAACAAGAAATATCCAGACACCCACTTTGGCAGCATCGTTGGTAGAGATGTATCCAGCCTTTATTGTCTAGTATGTCACGATATCTAGCTTGGAACTCTTCCAACATACCGTCCCTCCACTGAGGGTAAAGACAAAGCCCGAGACCGACTTTCAGTCGACCTTATCACTCTGGAAGCTGGAATTGGTAAAGGACTCCCACTGGAGTTCACCGTTACAAAATCCCAAGAACATTTCTTTAGTGCTTCTCAAGTACTTAAGAATGTCCTACACAGATATCCAGTGATTTTCCCAAGATCCGATTGATTCCTGATCACTACACCTAGTGAGTCAGATACATCTGGTCTGGTACATAACATTACATACATGATAGAGCCTAGTGCCAAAGCATAGGGTATCTCTTGCACGCGAGCTCTCTCCAAATCAGTCTTTGAAGACATCTTTTTGGAGAGAGTGATTCCTGAGTAAGTAGGCGAACCACCACACTTAGAATCTTCCATACTAAACCCCTTTAGTACGGTGTTAATGTACCTGAATTTAGGACACTCCCAACATCTGCTTAGATCTATCACCATAGATCATAATCCACGAGATGTAGTAGGTATCATCCAGATCTTCCATGGAGAATCCTCGTGATAAGTGGAGCTTGACCGAGTGTAGCATAGAAAACCATTTCCTATCAAGAGTATGCCATCTACGTACAATATGTGGAAGAAAACCTTACTCTCTACAATCTTCTTGTATATACAAGGTTCATCTACCTTTTTGATGAAGTCAAACTCTTTGACTGCCACATCAAAACAGTTGTTCCAACTCCGCGATGCTTGCTTTAATCCTGATGGACTTAAGCATAGCTTTGAAAGTCTCAACTTTTCCATCTACACCAAGAATCTTCTCAAGATCCATTTGCTCCCAATAGGTTTTACCCCTTTAGGTGAAACATTCAAAGTCACACTTTGTTGGTGTACATGGATTCCATCTTTGATTGCATAGCATCCAGCTATTTCACAAAGTGTCCACTTGTGATGGCCTGTCTAAACCCAGTTGGGTCATCATCATCCATGATGCAATCCTCGCTCCGACTATCACCGAGAAGACCGTAGTATCTCTCAAGTGGATGAGGAACCCTACCAGATTCGCGGAGAGGCTTGTAAGTCTACGGTAGCACCCCGGCCGTCATTCTGACGCCAAACGCGGAACAAAAACTTTTATAACTGGCGCTATCGCATACTATAACCCGGATCTTGCCATTAATGCTAAACTAACAAACTGTAAAAAGGTAAAAAGGCTATACTGATCGATCCGAGTCCTTCGGTCTTTAGCCATCATCCCACGCTCCTCGCGGCAATTCCGATCTCTCGTCTCCTCATCGAGGTGGCATCACGTCAACGGATCTTTAAACGGGCTCCCGCCTCTATACCGAGGCAACTCGGTCATCAAGTCTGCTAAAACAGATGACCAAGATGAAGTAGAGAATGAGTAGAATACTTTGTCTCAAACACCCTAGGGTTCTCATCACATGAGAGGGTTAGGGTGGAGGTTAAAGAAGATGTTAAGGATTGGAAATGGTAAACTCAAGAAACACTAGTGAGCCAAAAGAAAACTAAGCTCATAAACTTGTGTGGTATCTTTTTTCTTCTCTTGTGAATAGATATATAAGGTTGTGTAAAGAAAATATCTCATGAAAATATCTCTCCCAAAAATATCTCCACAAACCCTAAATATCTACACCCAAAACAAATTATCATTAATTCTATCATGACTCACTTAGTGACTCATTAGCATGAGTCATTAAGGAACATGCTAGAAGAAATGATTCACCAATATGAGTCACCCTTTCCAAAACATAATAATCATTTAAACCAAAATGATTAATCCAAAAAGAAATGCATCTTCTAAAATATTCTCGTAACGGATTACGAGAATACCCCTCACCTGTATATACATACCTGTATCTGTATTCCGACCGAATACGAATACGAGAGACTAAAATATTCCGACTCAATATAATACATGGATCCGGCTTAAACCAAAGCCCACCAGTATTATCTGCCCGAAATATGACACGTGCACAAATGCATGTGCAATTTCGAACCCTGCCATAAAATCATACGGCCTCTACAACGTTTCGCCCGAACTTGGAAAACTATCTGTGGGGGACTTGTAACGTTTTAAAAATAATTAAATAAATAAAATCGTTTAAGTGAATTTTATGATTTTCGGTAAAGTAAAACGTATTTTTCGTAAAACTAAACCGTAATTATTTTTCATTATAAATTTAAAAATACCTATTTTAATTATGTTATTACTAGTAATGGTGTTTATTTAGTCACTTATAAATTTTTAGTTTAATTAAATATTTTTCCTAAATTAATTATTTTAAATATTAACATAAGCTTTATTTATACACTAAATTAGAGTAAATTTCAAATTTGAAAGGGTTTAATTTGTAAAAATGAACCATTGCATATTAGAATTTAGTGTGTATCATGCAAATTTATTTGCAAATTTTTCCTTGATTCTAGAATTTTCTTGAGTTGTTTTAGAAAAGAAATAAAAGGAAATTTAATAAAAGGTTGAAAAGACATAAAGAAGTTGATATTTTGGGTGAAGTTTCTACACTTTTCTTCACTTTTCTCACTCTCCTCTCCCTCCTCCATGGTGTGGCCGGCCTCAACCCCCCATGGCAGCCCCCCATCTTCAAAATTTAATTTACCTCCAAAAATCATCAAAAATCCTACAAAAATCCAAATAAAAATCCACAAAATCCTAATTAATTCCTACTCTCTATTCTTTACTCATTTTTACATGGATTTTGGAGATGGAAAACATTTATTTTGGAGGCTCATTTTCATGTTTGGATTACATGTTGTGGAGGTATAAATCTTCTTCTTTTGATTTATTGTTATTAGATGTTTCATTTAAGCATAATTATATTTAATAAATTAATTCTATCTACAAGTTTTAAAAATTCAAGTTAGGGTTTGTAAAATTAGGTTATGGTTTTTATTAATTAAGTAGGGTTATAATAATTAGTTTAACACTTTTAGAATTGGAAAATCTTGCATGGTTGTTGAATTATAATTTGTTCATTTAAAATTGTTTAAATTAAATATTTTTGCTAATTAAATTTCTATAAAACATATATATTGGTGTTAATAAATTATAATTTATATTTTTATCACTATATTGTGGTTTTAATGAGAGTATTAACTTGTTGGTGGAATGAAAAACTCAATTTGGTTACTAGTTTTTATTGATAATTGATAAATTGTAAGAAAAATGCTATTTTTCCTAACTAGAATTTGGAAATTCTTAAATAAATGAGATTTAAAATCTAATTTATGGTTTCATTATATTACCATCATTATAAATTGTAGTTTGACAAGTTAATTCATGCAAAATCAAGTTTTGTTGTGGAATTGTGGAATTTTGCTTGAATGATGTTGAAAATTGATAAAAGTTGCAAACTAGGAATTTTGTTTTAATGCAAATTAGTGTGAGAAAAATATGGTAATGGTTTCTATAATCTAGTTAGGTTATTTAATAAATAATATGACCATTAGTTTCATTTAAACCTCAAGTTTTGAAGTAAAACGGTAAATTGGCATTTTCGAGTTTTACGAAATCGGACGGTTTGATCGATTTTTAGGGTTTCGATGAATTAAATCATGTTTTATATTATAAGTAATGAGTTTATAAACTACAAGTTGTTTGTTGATATTTATCTCGATTAATCGGAGTTTGTACGCCGATATCGAGCGATATTTGGTTCTTTTGCGTGAACGGGACATAGGTTTTAACCTATGCGCGTTTCGTGCGTCGTTTTGATTTTTTTCCGTAATTCAGTTTACGATACTATATATGTTTGCGTATAGGTACCCCTCTCGTGGACTTCGGACGAGGAAGAAGAGGAAGGCGACATCGTCTTTGGCAGACAAGGACCAGGTGAGTAGATGTATATCTACGGGGGGAAGTCGGGTGGATGGCGTTTAGCACCCCCGCAAACGTAAGATAGGAATAAGTACTTATTATCGTTAGGAAGCCAGACGTGACCTTATAATTTCGGTGAGTAGGACCCTAGTAGTGACCTTAGGTTGGACTAGATTGATTTAGGAAGACCTTACCCGAGGATGAATATCATGGAGGAGATTCATAGGTTTCAGGTAGATACACACACACGCACACACAGAGACTTGACTTGATGTGTGTGTGTATGTGTACATATGTATAGGACTAGGTGTAGGCATATATATACACAATACATATATGTGATACAAGGATATGATATGATACACGGGAATGAACAATATAACTGGGCTTGATGCCGTGATTCTTGGCTTTACGGTCGTGTTATGATGTTAGCGGATCATTAGGAAATGAGATAATGAATAGGTATACATAAATAACAAAGCGTGGTATACATAAATAACAAAGTGTGGTGATGATATTGAAGTACATGGGACTCTAAAATGGAACCCGGACCCTAACCTGTGCCTGAAATTCTGACATCATATAGGTGTGACTTGATTTCGATATCATATATATGTGACTTGATTACGATATCATATAGGTGTGACTTGATTACGACATCATATAGGTGTGACTTGATTTCGATATCATATATATGTGACTTGATTACGATATCATATAGGTGTGACTTGATTTCGACATCATATATGTGTGACTTGATTACGATATCATATAGATGTGACTTGATTACGATATAATATAAGTGTGAGCTAATCACAATATGATACATGTAACATGATACTTCTGAGGATAACTTAACGATGTATGTTTATGCTGGCAATGATATATGATTGATTATGCGATTACAGTACAGTACCTCGATCATGACATGAATTGATGATGATATTATACGAATGATGAGACATGTAGGTGATACTTGACCCGTACCCCGATATTGGGATGTCGTACGATGGATTTTACCGTACGAGGCATAGATGTGATGATTGATCCGCACTCTTGTTTCGAGGAAGCCGTACTACTTACGTGACGCTATTGAGGCTGGATCGCCGACTATTAGAGATATGGATTCAGACTTTAGGTGTACTCTTATTTCTTATCGATTAGTTTCTTAGGTTTAGTTCCTTAGGAGGTTAAATGGACACTAGTTTAGGCTCGAGACATATAGTTGTAGTTATACTTGTATATCAAATGAGTAGATAATACACATCCGTCTTTACTTTCAGACTGTAATCATCATGGTGCATGCTCATTCATATGTTTCTATAATCAGTATAAAACTCTGTCTGTTAGGACACCAGCACCATTACCGATGATGCGCATATTCCACGCACACTTATTTGCCGGCTCACACACATCATCATCGGTAATTGCTATGTCACGTACACTTTAGATTATATTATCTTTTATTGATACAATCAGCTAACAGCTAGATCGATATAATATTGTGATTATTCTCTGGTGTTAGTATAGACATGGTATTTATTATTACTTAGACATTCCATGCATTTGCATTTTCATGTTATCATGCAGTATTATGGGGCATATGCCGACACTTATCATATATTTACTCATGATTTTGGGATTTTGGATTTCTATGAGATTTCTGGATTTTTGGGGAAACCCGCAAGAATATATAAAAACTTCTCTCTCTTTCTCCTCCTCTCTTTTTAAAACATAAGATGCGGTTTTCTCGTGATGTATGTGTCGTCCACCATGAGATTTCATGTTTTCTGTTGGATTTCGAGACCCGATTCGAGGAGTGGATGAACCGTCTCGGGTACATGGTGGGCCCGGTATGGTACCCCGGGGCAAGAAGATCGAGTTGTAAACGATGAGCCTGGCAGGGGAGGACTACCTACCGGTGATGTCTGGCGCGGCGGATATCCGGAGGATACCGACCGTTGTCGTGAGATTTGATGATATGGGCCGATCCGGACTGACGAAGCCCGAGATATTGAGACTATGAGGTATTGAGACTTGAGATTTACATGTTTTGTGTCGATGCTTGACACGGATTTCCATGAATTTCATCGTTGATATTTCAGATTTCTATACACATTTTACCATGATAAAAGTTAAATATTTCTTATACAGATATATCTAGATTTCAGGATTGGTTATTTCACATTCATGGTGCATGCATACTCATTGACATGACATAGTTCTATATGAGGCACTGATACGAGCACGGAGCATTTGCACTTACACGTAACTTATTATCCTGTCTTTACTTAATGACTAGTAGTATATTAGTATAGTATTATGACCTAGGACAGCGTCGTGCATTCGATTTCTTTTCGCAGATATCTTCTACTCACGAGTTGGCAACTCACCCCCGTTGTGCCAAATTTTATTACAGGTTCGATGTACAGGTTTCCCTGGCAGCTTGCTGGCACATCTTTTCATTCAGGGTGATTTGCATGGTAGGTTGGTTCACTTGGATCTGGACCGCCATTGTACTTTTATTATTTTATTTGTATCTAGAAAACTCCATCAACTAAACTTGTATTTCTTGTTAACTTTATTGGACCAACTGTTTATTTCGACCTTAGAGTCGCGCATGTATTATTCTGGTTTGGTGGATTGTTTTCTTTTGAGTTTTGAGCCTCGCCCTTTGGCGTTGTATATTCTTGTGCTTGTTGTGATTGTTTCCGCCTGTTGGCGTTGAGCTAGCTCCCGTTTGGGGATGCTTTTTATTGTTTGTATGTATTATACTTGTTGTACCCGTTTGGGGCCAGTTTTTACAAAGGAGACTCTGCCGAAATTTTTTAGAAAATTAGATGATGCTTTTAAACTTGTTTTCTTCATGTTTTTCTTTACTTCTTCTTCTTTTATGGTTTAGATTTCTGGGCTTCGTCTTACTTAGATTACGTTGCGCCTCTAGACGCTTCGTAATCTAAGTGCCGGTCACGTTCCGTACTTTCGGGTTGTGACAGGACTCTAATGACTCATCAGTACACTGGCAGTGGGTTTAACCACAAGCACATCAGCGGCACTAGCAGTGCGTAACGGCTGCCCATGTACTGACCGAAAGGGATGCCTGATGAGCGAACTCATCCTGGAACCCTATTGAGCCTATCAGTGACAATATACATACAGTCCGGTTCGTTCATCTATGAGTATCGCATATCGGGCCTAGGGGTCTGGTAACGTCAGACCCCCAATAGCGGTATAAGTCATGTCGGAGAGTAGCCCTGAACACCCTGAGAAGCTACTGGAATACTTACCAGTAATTCTCACCTGCATTGGCCAAGGACTTGGTGTAATGGCTCTCCTAAACACAACACGATCTAACCCCCAATACCGGGAGAGACGAATCCCCTGCCGATCCGCTCACTTGCCTCCATGTAGCTCGGGACTGTACCCAAAAAAAACCTGTTTGCATGACTCCTTTGAGCCGTGGTAGGGTAGAAATCAAAGCACGGTGGGAACTCACACGAGATAAATGACGACCTCAGGTCGATGAACTAACCTGTACACATGTCACCAGGGAACTGCTATCTGATGCTAGGTATAATACCAACTAGCAGGTTACCGACGAGTCCTATCCGGTGTACTCATAACCCAATGAGCACCTGTATACATCTTAGGTGATCCAACTGACACCAATGGCTTGTGAGACCGGCCACCGCCCCTCGTTGGGGTCTCGACTGTATACACTAGTACACTCTGGAGTATCGATGTCCTGTCTCGAAACTCCCACGACTAGGGACCACTTTTAAGGATGTACTTATAGACTACCCAACTCTCACGTATATGATCGCCGTCATATTGTTGGTAGTCAAGCAGGATCCTAGGGGCTCTATAAACGTGTAATAGTGAACACTCACCTAAACTGTACACGATGATAAAGGCAAACCAGATGGCATACTATTATCTCGAGTAAGACTGTCCTACTGGTATAGGTCCTCCCTCAATCATTGCAATCACGTACCTGCGATCCAATAATTGACTTTTAGGGGACTATATCCAACAATCTCCCACTTGCACTTAAGGCTAATTATTGCGATGTCGCATACTCACAGCCCGTGTGATACCGAACACCCAACACCTCTACTAACTTGTTTCACAAATCTCATTTGTAAAAACTCTTGTGTTCGAGAAATAGCCTCAATGAGTGGATCCGTCCTAATGTTTCTTTCTATGTCTCTCTTAATCTCAAGTTCGCGGAGAAAGCCATCTCCCGAATTGAGTAATACCTGTCTTAGAATATGTCTGGATATCTGATGGGACCTAGTTCATAAATGAACTCCAAATCCAAAATTCTTAGACTGTATCGACAACTGAAACTAAGCAGTGTCCAGCACCATGCCTCTCACAGTATCCTCTTGGACCACCTGTCCATAATACTGCCCCTCATCAGAGGGAAATCTATTACTCTGACAATCACTCTGTCATCCATGTCACCTTTGGAAGCCTGGAATGATAACCGTCTCCCGAAGGAGGCTGCCGTTATCAAATCGGTAGAATATTCACTTATGTTCTAAAACTGCTCCCGTATGTTTCTCCAGGATTGGATTAATATAAACTTATCGTATCTGTGCAAAAACAACATCTGGTGTGGTACTTGACATCTCACGATTGACTCAATTGCCTAAGCAGGTGATATGCCAATCATGCACATCTCTCTCCCCTTTAGTCTGTAAGACACCTTTAGAGAGGGTGACTCCTTAACCTGCAGGTACACCACCATGCCAGGAGTCATCTATTCTAAATACTTTTAGAATACTGTTTAAGTACCCAAATTGGGAAACTACCCAAATCTAGATCTAAAACCATAGATCTAGTAACCAGAATGTCTTATATTATATCCATATCCTGTTTGGAGAAACAACTGTGTTATAACCATAGTATAACCAATCGTAGTATAGGAATTTTACTTCCTACTCTGTGTATAGCATCCATATACCAGGACATCACACCCTACTACCTTCTTAACAGATCCATCCCCTATTCTGATGAAGTCAAACCCATGACTGTCACATCAAAAATAGATGATCTATCTCCGCTATAACTGCTTAAGTCTATAAATAGACATAAGCTACTTGCCCACTATGCTTCCGCTGCTCCCACTGACCACAACAACCCTCTGGCAGAATAATATATACGTGCACTTCTAAAGCTAGTTTAGAACGACGCTATACTTAACCTCCTGCAGGGTTTCATAGCTTGGAACAATAGTAGTGTCAAGTCTAGGTAAACAAGAACCTCCCTGTCACCATCCTTGAGGCTACCGGAGTACCTTTCGGGTGTCTGAGGTTACCCACCATATCTGCGGAGTGGCTAATGGAATGTCAAACCTGATTGAATCTATAGGTCCTATTAAATTTTCCGTAATCGTTTGCGGTTCTGGAATCACTTCCAGTTCTACCATACTCCCACTACTGTTTTCTGAAAAAATCCATTTTACTAAAACTGTAGCGAGTCAAGAACAATATCACCATTGATCTTCCAGATGGTAGAAAGTCAACCCTCGTCATAGCCAGGGCCAACCCGCAAACTGCCATTACAGAAACGTGCCTTGAGTTACCCAGAGTCTGGTTTTAAGCATAAGCCGGACAACTCCCCATACCTTAACATCGTTAAGATATGAACCATTCTATATCCAATATAGAAACTTTGGCACTTATTTAATTGGAACCAGATTCAAATCATGCAGATGTCTTCAGTGCATATCAACTTAATGGAAAAAGGCTAATTAGCATTACTCAACTTAGGAATGCATCCAATTATGAGTAACCTGAAAGAGAAACAAGTTTCTCAAAACTTTTACTATCAACCGAATACCAATCACAAGTATCTACATCTTCGATCTCTTTGAAGATTCCCGATAGTTGCGACATTTGGTTCTCTACTTTATTCCTATACCCACAACTTCTCAAAACTTATACATTGTATTTCTATGAAACACTTGTCTAAAAACTAGAGAAGTCACAAGTAAACAGAACATAGTACGAGGACCAACCCCTTTGTCCTAATGGACACTGGACAACATACAATACTCTGTATAAGTCCGCTGAGTTGAATAACTCATAACCTGTGCATCGTAGGTTGAAAACTGTACTTATGGTTAAGAACTACTCCGTTGTTCAATGCTCCTTACCCAATCGTCAACTGATATAGGTAAATGTCGTCGACATAATATCAAAAAGTTATATCTCACTTTATAAAAATAAACGTACAGATATATCAATTTGAAATTGGTGCATAACAACGGATATTCAAAACCAAATACTTGCCGTCTGGCAAAAACCCAGGCGATTTCCTCAAATATCACCAATTACAACGAATTCCGATATAATGAGGATGTTCACCTAATCCCAATAACTTACTCCCACTCATCATCTGTAAAACCATACGGATGTGAGAATCATACCTGGTAAATACATACCCTGGAGTAAGTATCTATTTGGGAAAACAGTTTTCCTTTAACAATGCATAGTGTAACTGAAATATGAAAAAGTTTCGTAGGGGGATCCTGGTATTCCTAGTAATGCCTCTTCCAAAATCCAATTCATGACTGTAACCGTATATTTCTTTGCCATCTCTCCAAATCCTTTATTTGTCTTTATTCATTACCTTCTGCACACCTCTTTAGGCTAAGTGGTTTTCTTCCTTTCCTACCGTTTGGCACCAGGCTATGGTTTGGAAGAAAACTATCCAATTATTGGCTATAGTGCCCTAAGAGTCAATTATTGGATCGCAGGCACGTGATTGCAATGATTAAGGGAGGACCAATACCGGTAGGACAGTCTTACTCGAGAGATTTGTATACTATCTGGTTTGTCTTTATCATCGTGTACATATTTTAGGTGACATTGTGGTTCACTATTACACGTTGATAGAGAATAGTATGCTATCATGGTTTGTCTTTATCATCGTGTACTGCTTTAGGTGACCTTATAGGTCACTATTGCACGTTGATAGAGTCCTTAGGATTCTTGCTTGACGGCCAGCAGTATGATGGCGATCATATACGTGGGAGCTGGGGTCTATAAGCACATCCTTAAAAGGTCCCTAGTCGTGGGAGTTTTCGAGACAGGGCATCGATACTCCAGAGTAGACTAGTGTATACAGTCGAGACCCCGACGAGGGGCGGTGGCCAGTCTCACAAGCCACTGGGGTCAGTTGGTTCACCTAAGATGTATACAGGTGCTCATTGGGTTATGAGTACACCGGACAGGACTCGCCGGGAACATGCTAGTTGGTATTATACCTGACGTCAGATAGCAGTTCCATGGTGACATGTGTACAGGTTAGTTCATCGACCTGAGATCGTCATTTGTCTCGTGTGAGTTCCCACTGTACTTTAATTACTACCCTACCATGGCTCAAAGGAGTCGTGCAAACAGGTTTTAGTTGGGTATAGTCCCGAGCCACAGGGACGCAGTGAGTGGATCGGCAGGGGTTCGTCTCTCCCGGTATTGGGGGTGAGATCGCGCTGTGTCTGGGAGAGCCATTACACAAAGTCCTTAGCCAAGGCAGGAGATTTACTGGTAGGTATTCCAGTAGTATCTCAGGGTGTTCTGGGCTACACTCCGACACGACTTGTACCGCTTTTGGGGGTCTGACTTTTACCAACCCCCTAGGCCCGCCATGCGATGCTCATAGACGAACGGACCGGACTGTATGGATATTGTCACTGACAGGCTCAGTAGGGTGTCAGGATGAGTTCGCTCATCGACCTCCCTTTTTGTCAATACTTGGTAGCCCGTTACGTACGGCTAATACCTTTGACGTGCTAGTGGTTAAATCCACAGCCAAAGTATTGGTGAGTCTTTAGAGTCCCCCACAGACAATTTCTCAAGTTTCGGGTGAAACGTTGTAGAGGCCGTATGATATATGGCAGGGTTCGATCTTATTCGTGCGGTATTGCACGGATCATTATCGGACGGATCATACTAGTGGGCTTTGGTTTAAGCCGGATCCTAGTATTAGATTTGTTGGATTACTTTAGTCTCATCGCATTCGCATTCAGTCGGAATGCGGGTGCAGGTATGTATATACAGGTGAGGGGTATCCTTGTGATCTGTCACGAGTTTACTTTAGATGTTGCCGGATCTTTTTGTTAGACCAAACATTTGGATTAATGTTTGGATAATGGAAATTGTGAGCTAGATTTCATCATGACATGCATTAAATGTGACATGAACACATTAGTGACTCATGGTCTCTTTTTATGTGTTAATGTCACATTATATGATGTTTTTGGGTTGAAATGATGAGAGAGGAGAGAGAGGGGCAGCCAAGGTCATGGGTGAGCTCTCATATTATTCTATACTCTCTCTCACTTTCATTATTCCATCACAAGAAAAGAAAAGAAGAAAAAAGCCTTCTCTTCTTCTTCTTCTTCCTCTAGCTTACATAACTTCATTAATGGCAACACCTTTAACCTCCATCCAAGCAATGGATGCAAGAGGCAAAGTGATCCCAAACATTCTCTACAACACCTTGGACACGTCGGCTAGCACACTTCATGCCCGAGTTGCTTCGGATGAAGCGGGAGCCCGTAAAAAGACTTCTCGATGTGGTGCCCTTCCGACGAGGAGACCGGAGATCAGTGATGGCGCATGGAGCTTGGGATGGTGGCCGAAGACCGAACGACACGGATCGCTCGGTATAGCCTCTCTACCCTTTCTCTAGTTAGCTAGTAGTAAGTTAATGGTCCGATCCGGGTTTATAGTCCGCGATAGCGCCGGTTTCTAGTTAAAGAAAAGTTTTTGTTTCCGCATTTTGGCCTCGGACAGACGGCCGGGGCGCTACCGTAGACTTACATGGTATCAGAGCCACGCCATCAACCTTTTCTAGCTTGCTCTAACGTGTTTAGAACTTCGATCGAACAAAAATTCCGAAACCGCGTTTTCAAAAGTGCAGTTTCTGTCGATTTTCATTTGTTGTCAAAAAATTATTTGGTATGTTGCAGAAATATGTACCGGGTTTTCAGAGAAAACTGCAAAAAATTTGGTACCATGATCTTACTGTAGCGCCGCGAAACCGTGGCCATAACCCCATTTTGGCCGCGGTTACGCCGCAGAACAGTAGCCTCACTGCACCAAATTTCTACAATAGGTCTCTGACTTGAAAAAGAGGTTTCTGGAATATTTTGTTTGGCCCCAGATTATTTTGAGTGCTGCTGTTGTACTTGGGGCCCACTTCGGGAAATTTAGTCGATCGAAAATTTTAAAAATGTTAGTTCACAGTATTTACATTATATCTGCGACCAGTGAATGTCATTTGATCGGTAAATCCTGTCTAACTGCAATAGCCCTTTTAGACGGATTTGCGAACGTGACATTCACATTGATGTTCTGTGTTGTGCTGTGATGTTGCGGATTTGTCATGGTGGATAGCCTGGATGCAATGATAGTACAGTTTGGTTGTATATGTACATTTGATATTGCGGGGCGAGCGTCCGACATGTGGACTACCGTTACTGTCTGTTTGTATATTATTCTTTTGGGGCACGACCGGGCTGAGGTCGATGTACCCGTTGTATATTTTACTTTCTGTACTAGGATTATTCCTCAGAGGGGTGCACGGGTAGCCGGGTTCTAGAGGGCAACGGGCCCGCATCTCATGGCTTTGAGACGGAGGGGGCTTTACTCTAGAATTGGCGGGCTATTCGCCGACTCATAGAGGGTATAGGTTGACCCAAGGTGGGGTGCTCAAGTTACCGGATTCCGTGAAGTGCTGGGTGGTCCATTCATGTTGTTGAAGGGGGCTGCCTCGCTTCAGGTTTTTGGCAGGTAACTTGCCGCGCCCGTAGGGGTCAAGGATTTCATTGCACAGGCTATCCACACGACCAGGGGAACGTCGGGTTTCAGTAGCGGCTCTATGAAACCCGGGGATCCTAGATATCTGTATTGTTCTGTGATGCTTATTACATTTCTGTGATGTTGCTTTTTATCACGCCTTGAGCGAATATTATATATTGATATATATACTAGTAGATGTTGTATATGTTTTATATCCGTGCTAGTCCAGTCCCCGCTCTGTCGTTAGTTAAGTAACCTAACGGGTGATGACGGGACCCAGTGGCGAATGCGGATGGCATATACGTACATCGTATTTTCGTTCTTTTGTGGTGTGATCAATTGATGGGACTGCGTTGATTCGGATCAATGCAAGCAAAACAAACCTATTCTGATGTTGTCGGAACAATTTTTCAAAAAAAGTTGTTATTGCAAGGACGTTCTCTTTTGTTTTGCACAGTGGTATTCGGTTATGAATATCCAGCACCACAGTCGACGAGGCAAGGGCCGAGATCCCTTCACCGGGAGTGACCCCTTGGATAGAAGTTTGCGTCAGGGTAATAACTTCACTATAGTCGATTACTTTTTGCTTTACATCGTGGTATTCGGTTGGAGTATCCTGCATCTCATTCTACGGGGAAAGAGCCGAGATCCCTTCACCGGGAGTGACCTCTTTAGCAAAGGTTTTCGCCACTATATTTTTATAAAAAGCTATCCGGTTCCTTCAACGATATCAAGTTCATTACGTTAAAGGTTTTTCGCCAAAATCCATTCGTAGCCCTCCGTCATTTCAGAAAGGTAGCACTTAGTATTCATGCTATGTATGTTGGCCTTCGTCAAGGCATAGTGTATGGTAGCTATTTGTTACTTTTTTGTGGCATAGATAGATGCGTTGGTTTGGGACAGTCGTACTACTATTTTGGCCTTCGTCAAGGGTATGTACGGGTGGGTTCAAATTAATCTGGATAATGACGGGTAGAACTTGACATGTGACTTATGATATGTTGGCCTTCGTCAAGGTCATAAGAGCATGGGGTAAAAATCATATCGGGAGTTTTTAAAGAAACTGAAACTTGCCAGATATGCGCATACCTTCTGGAGTGTGATAACGTGAGTGGATTCCATCACGTTATCATGCGATGAAAGTTGGATCCCGATTCCCACTGATGAGTTGGTTTACTCCTCGGGTGATCCCGATTAATTCTTCTTTCAGGTTTGGAGGAGAATTTGAGGTTACAGTGGGAGGTTTCCTAATTAGATAAAGTGATAACCATTCTGATCTAGGTTAGAGTGCACGCTGAGTGTTTCTTTTCTCTCTTTCTTTGGCAGCGACCATGGCCCGACCCTAGACTATGACTCAGTGACCAAGTTAACCGAACCTTCTTAAAACACTGGCTTTTGAATTGTCAGAGTTGTATACCTCATTACCACTCTTACTTTTACCCTTTTCTCCAGAACACCCTGTATTACTACGAACATCCACTTCCATTGGATAAAACCATCATATGGTTATATACGAACTCGAAGGAACTTGTTCCAGATTCGAGGATGATTTCCAGTTCAGGAGAAAAAAAAATAGGACTATTCAGTTGTCTTTTCCTTTTACCTTCTCTCAGGTTACGAGTGCTCCTTGGATTAGGACAGTACACCTATTACGCTAATTGGATAGTCTTCTTCCAAACCATAGGCAAGTGCCGAATGGTAGGGAATGAAGAAAACCAATTAGCCTAACGATGGAGTACAGAAGGTATTAAGTTAAGACAAATAAAGGGATTAGTAAGAGGGCAAAGTAAATTGCGACTGCTATTCACGACCAAACCAAGTATTTCATCGCCACTCCTACTTCACCTTTGTATTTCTCCAGAACACTCCGTATCACTACGAAGATCCATAGTTATTTGGATATTCCATCATATGGTTATATACGAACTCGAAAGGAACTTGTTCCAGTTCGGGGAAGGATTCTGGTTCAGGAGAAATAGGAATAAGGTTTATTCAGATGTCTTTTATCTTTACCTTCTCTCGGGTTGCGAGTGCTCCTAGGATTAGGACAGTACACCCATTATGCTTATTGGATAGTCTTCTTCCAAACCATAGGCTGGTGCCGAAAGGTAGGGAAGGAAGAAAACCATTTAGCCTAAGAGAGTGTACAGAAGGTAATGACTAAAGACATATGAAGCGATTTGGAGAGATGGCAAAGAAATATACGGTTACAGTTGTGAATCTGGATAATGGAAGAGGTATTACTAGGAATACCCGGATACCCCTACGAAACATTTCAATGTTTCAGTTTGACTGTGTACAGTTAAAAGAAAACTGATTTCCCAATTAGCCCTTGCTCCATGGTATGTATTTACCAGGTATGATTCTCACATCTGTATGGTTTTACAGATGATGAGTGGGAGTAAGTTATTGAGAATTAGGTGATCATCCTCATTATATCGGAATTCGTTGTAATTGGTGATATTTGAGGAAATCGCCTGGGTTGTTTTTCCGGATGACAAATATTTGGTTTTGAATATCCGTTGTTATGCACCAATTTCAAATTGATATATCTGTATGTCTATTTTTATAGAGTGACATATAACTTTTTGAAATTATGTCCATAACATTTATCTATATCAGTGGATGGTTAGGTAAGGAGCATTAAGCAGCGGTGTAATTCTTCTTAACCATAAGTACAGTTTTCAACCTACAATGCACAGGGAATTAGTTATTAGACTCAGGGGATTTATACAAAGTATTGTATGTTGTCCAGTGTCCATGAGGACAGAGGGTTTGGTGCTCAGACTGTATTCTGTTTACTTGTGACTTCTCTAGTTCTTAGACATGTGTTTCGTGGAAATGCAAGGTCTAAGTTTTGAAAAGTTATAGGTATAAGAATAAATTAGAGAACCAGGTGTTGCAAGTATTAGGATTCTTCAAGGTGATCGAAAATGTAGATACTTGTGTATGATATTAGTTTAGTAGTAATGATTAAGAGAACTTGTTTCTCTTTCAAGTTACTCATATCCGGATGCATTCCTAAGTTGAGTAACGCTGATCCGCCTCCTTCAATTTAGTTGACATGCACTGGAGATAGTTGTATGATTTGAATCTGGTTCCAATTAAATCAGAGCCTCTGTTTCTATATTGGATATAGAACGGTTCATATCTTAACGATGTTAAGGTACGGGGAGTTGTCCGGCTTATGCTTAAAACCAGACTCTGGATAACTCAAGGCACGTTTCTGTAATGGCTATTTGTAGGTTGACCCGGGCTATGACGAGGGTTGACTTTCTACCATCTGGAAGATCAATAGTGATGTTGTTCTTGACTCGCCACAGTTTTAGTAAAATGGATTTTTTCAGAAAACAGTAGTGGGAGTATGGTAGAACTGGAAGTGATTCCAGAACCGCAAACGATTACGGAAAATTTAATAAGAACCTAAAGATTCAATCTGGATTGACATTCCATTGGCTACTCCGCAGATATGGTGGGTAACCTCAGGCACCCGAGAGGTACTCTGGTAGCCTCAAGGACGGTGACAGGGAGGTTCTTGTTTACCCTGACTTGCCGATACTGTTGTTCCAGGCTATGAGACCCGGCAGGAGGATGCGTATAGCGTCGTTCTGAACTGGCTTTAGAAGTGCACGTGTATATAATTCTGCCAGAGGGTTGTCGTAGTCAGTGGGAGCAGCGGAAGCATAGTGGACAAGTAGCTTATGTCTATTTTGGGACTAAAGCAGATATAGCGGAGATAGATCATCTATTTCTGATATGACAGTCATAGGTTTGACTTCATCAGAATAGGGGATGGATCTGTTAAGAAGGTAGTAGGGTGTGATGTCCTGGTATTTGGATGACATACACAGAGTAGGAAGAGAAGTTCCTATACTACGATCGGTTATACATTGGTCGTCACACAGTGGTTTCTCCACATAGGATATAGATATAATATCTGACATTCTGGTTACCAGATCTATGGTTTTAGATCTAGATTTGGGTAGTTTTCCCAATCTGGGTACTTAGACAGCATTCTAGAGGTGTTTTAGAATGGACAACTCCTGGCACGGTAGTGTACCTGCAGGAGATGGAGTCACCCTCTCTAAAGGTGTCTTACAGACTAAAGGGGAGAGGGATATGCATGATCGGCAGATCACTTGCTTAGGCAATTGAGTTGATCATGAGATGTAAAGTACCACACCAGATATTGTTTTTTGTAGGAGATGCAAAAAGTTGATATTAATCCAATCCTGGAGAAACGATAGGAAGCAGTTTTAAAACATAAGTGGATGTTCTAGGGATTTGATAACGGCAGCCTTCTTTGGGAGACGGTTATCATTCCAGGCTTCCAAGGTGACCTGGATGACAGAGTGGCTATCAGAGTTATAGTTTTCCCTCTGACGAGGGGCAGTATTTTGGATAGGTGGTCCAAGCGGATACTGAGAGAGGTGTGGCGCAGGGTACTGATTAAGTTCAGTCGACGATACAGTCTAAGAAGTTTGGATTTGGAGTTTATTTATGAACTAGGTCCCATCAGATATCCAGACATATTCTAAGACAGGTATTGCTCATTTCGGGAGATGGCTTTCTCAGCGAACTTGAGATAAAGAGAGACATAGAAAGAAACATCAGGGCGGATCCACTAGCTGAGGCTATTCCTCGAACGCAATAGTATCGCAAACGGGCTTTGTGAGACTGATTAGTAGAGGAGTTGGGTGTTTGGTATCACACGGGCTGTGAGTATGCGACATCGCAATAATTAGCCTTGAGTGCAAGTGGGAGATTGTTGGATATAGTGCCCTCAGAGTCAATTATTGGATCGCGGGTACTTGATTGCAACGATTGAGGGAGGACCTATACTGGTAGGACAGTCTTACTCGAGTAATTTGTATACAATCTGGTTTGTCTTTATCATCGTGTACATGTTTTAGGTGACATTATGGTTCACTATTACACGTTGATAGAGAATAGTATGCTATCATGGTTTGTCTTTATCATCGTGTACTGCTTTAGGTGACTTACAGGTCACTATTACACGTTGATAGAGCCCTTAAGATTCTTGCTTGATGGCCAGCAGTATGATGGCGATCATATACGTGGGAGGTGGGGTCTATAAGCACATCCTTAAAAGGTCCCTAGTCGTGGGAGTTTTCGAGATAGGGAATCGATACTCCAGAGTAGACTAGTGTATACAGTCGAGACCCCGACGAGGGGCGGTGGCCGGTCTCACAAGCCACTGGTGTCAGTTGGATCACCTAAGATGTATACAGGTGCTCATTGGGTTATGAGTACACCGGACAGGACTCGCCGGGAACATGCTAGTTGGTATTATACCTGACGTCAGATAGCAGTTCCCTGGTGACATGTATACAGGTTAGTTCATCGACCTGAGATCGTCATTTGTCTCATGTGAGTTCCCACTGTACTTTGATTACTACCCTACCACGGCTCAAAGGAGTCGTGCAAACAGGTTTTAGTTGGGTACAGACCCGAGCCACTTAGAGGCAGTGAGCGGATCGGCAGAGGTTCGTCTCTCCCGTTATTGGGGGTGAGATCGAGCTGTGTCTGGGAGAGCCATTACACAAAGTCCTTGGCCAAGGCAGGAGATTTACTGGTAGGTATTCCAGTAGTATCTCAGGGTGTTCTGGGCTACACTCCGACACTACTTGTACCGCTTTTGGGGGTCTGACTTTTACCAACCCCCTAGGCCCGCCATAAGATGCTCATAGACGAACGGACTGGACTGTACGGATATTGTCATTGACAGGCTCAGTAGGGTGTCAGGATGAGTTAGCTCATCGACCTCCCTTTTTGTCAATACTTAGTAGCCCGTTACGTACGGCTAATACCTCTGTCGTGCTAGTGGTTAAATCCACATCCAAAGTATTGATGAGTCTTCAGAGTCCTCCACAGACAGTTTCTCAAGTTTCGGGCGAAACGTTGTAGAGGCCGTATGATATATGGCAGGGTTCGATCTTATTCGTGCGGTATTTCACGGATCATGATCGGACGGATCATACTAGTGGGCTTTGGTTTAAGCCGGATCCTAGTATTAGATTTGTTGGATTACTTTAGTCTCATCGCATTCGCATTCAGTCGGAATGCGGGTGCAGGTATGTATATACAGGTGAGGGGTATCCTTGTGATCCGTCACGAGTTTACTTTAGATGTTGCCGGATCTTTTTGTTGGACCAAACATCTGGATTAATGTTTGGATAATGGAAATTGTGAGCTAGATTTCATCATGACATGCATTAAATGTGACATGAACACATTAGTGACTCATGGTCTCTTTTTATGTGTTAATGTCACATTATATGATATTTTTGGGTTGAAATGATGAGAGAGGAGAGAGAGCGGCAGCCAAGGTCATGGGTGAGCTATCATATTATTCTATACTCTCTCTCACTCTCATTATTCCATCACAAGAAAAGAAAAGAAGAAAAAAGCCTTCTCTTCTTCTTCTTCTTCCTCTAGCTTACATAACTCCATTAATGGAAACACCTTCAACCTCCATCCAAGCAATGGATGCAAGAGGCAAAGTGATCACAAACATTCTCTACAACACCTTGGACACATCGGCTAGCACACTTCGTGCCCGAGTTGCTTCGGATGAAGCGGGAGCCCGTAAAAAGACTTCTCGATGTGGTGCCCTTCCGACGAGGAGACCGGAGATCAGTGATGCCACGTGGAGCTTGGGATGGTGGCCGAAGACCGAAGGACATGGATCGCTCGGTATAGCCTCTCTACCCTTTCTCTAGTTAGCTAGTAGTAGGTTAATGGTCCGATCGGGGTTTATAGTCCGCGGTAGCGTCAGTTTCTAGTTAAAGAAAAGTTTTTGTTTCCGCATTTTGGCCTCGGACAGACGGCCGGGACGCTACCGTTGACTTACACCAATAAGCGTAATAGGTGTACCCTCTTAAACCAAGGAGTACTCGCAACCTGAGAGAAGGTGATGATAAAAGACAACTGAATAATACCTTATTCTATTTCTCCCGAACTGAGGAAAAAAGCAAAGGTGAAGCAGGAGTGGCGATGAAGTACGCGGTTTGGTCGTGAATGATAGCAGTCGCAATTTACTTTGCCCTCTTTCTAATCCCTTTATTTTGTCTTTACTTATTTACCTTCTGCACACCCTACTTAGGCTAATTGGTTTTCTTCATTCCCTACCTTTCGGCACCTGCCTATGGTTTGGAAGAAGACATAAGCGTAATAGGTGTACTCTCCTAAACCAAGGAGCCCTCGCAACCTGAGTGAAGGTGATGATAAAAGACAACTGAATAAACCAATTCAATTTTTCCTGAACCTTAATCCATCCTCGAAGAAGTCCCTTCGAGTTCGTATATGACTTTACGATAGATCTATCCAATGGAAGTGGATGTTTGTAGTGATACGAGGTGTTCTGAGAAATTCAAAGGGTAAAAGAAGGAGCGGCAATGACTTATGCAATTTAGACAATCCAAAAGCCAGTATTTTAAGAAGGTTCGGTCAACTTGGTCACTGAGTCATAGTCTAGGGTCGGTCAAAGGTCACTGCCAAAGAGAGAGAGAAAAGAAACACTCTGCGTGCACTCTAACCTAGATCAGAATGGTTATCACTTTATCTAATCAGGAAACCTCCCACTGTACTGTCAAATTCTCCTCCAAACCTGAAAGAAGAATCAATCGGGATCACCTGAAGAGTAAACTAACTCATCAGTGGAATCGGGATCCAACTCTCATCGCATGATAACGTGAAGGAATCCACGCACGTTATCACACTCCAGAAGGTATGCGCATACTTGGCATGTTTCAGTTTCTTTAGAAACTCCCGATGTGGATTTTTGCCCCATGGACCTTGACGTTGGCCAAAATGCCATAAGCCACATGCCAAGTTCTACCCATCATTATCTTGTCAATTTGAACCCATCCGCACATGCCCCTGATGTTGGCCAAATGGCAGAACGACTGCCCCAAACTAACTCATCTATCTATGCAACAGAAGAATACCCAGCAACTACCAAAACTATGCCTTGGCGTTGGTCAAAATACATAGCTTGAATACTACTGAATACCCAACTGAAATGACGGAGGGCTACGACTGGTTTTTGGTGAAAAACCTTTAACGTAATGAACTTGATCTTGTTGAAGGAACCTAATAGCTTTTTATAAAAATATAGTGGCGAAAACCTTTGCTAAAGAGATCACTCCCGGTGAAGAGATCTCGGCTCTTTCCTCGTGGAATGAGGTGCAGGATATTCCAACTGAATACCGCGATGCAAAACAACATGTAATCGACTATAGTGAAGTTATTACCCTGACGCAAATTTCTGCCCAAGGGGTCACTCCCGGTGAAGGGATCTCGGCCCTTGCCTTGTCGAATGAGGTGCAGGATATTCCAACTGAATACCACTGTGCAAAACAAAAGAAAACGTCTTTGTAATTACACTTTTTAAAACTGTTCCAACAACGTCCAAACATCTTTGTTCTTCTTTGCATTGATCAGAATCAATACAGTCCCATCAATTAATCACACCAGAAAAAAACGAAAATAAAATGTACGTATATGCCATCCGCATTCGTCGCTGGGTCCCGTCATTGCCCGTTAGGTTACTTAACTAACGACAGAGCGGGGACTGGACTAGCGCAGGTGCAAAACATATACAACATCTACTAGTATATATACCAATATACAATAATCGCTCCAGACGTGATAATATGCAACATTACAGAAAATTAATAAGCATCATAAAACAATACAGATAATCTGGGATCCCCGGGTTTCACAGAGCCGCTGCTGAAACCCGACGTTCCCTTGGTCGTGTGAATAGCCTGTGCAATAAAAACCTAGACACCTACGAGTGCGGCAACTTACCCACCAAAACCTGAACCGAGGCAGCCCCCTACAGCAAAGTGAATGGACTACCTTGCACATCACGGAATCCGATAACTTAAGCACCCCTCCTTGGGTCAACCTGTACCCCCTACGAGTGTGGCGAATAGTCTGCCAATTCTTGAGTAAGGCCCTCTGCCACTCAAAGCCATGAGATGCGGACCCGTTTCCCTCCAGAACCCGGCTATCCGTGCATTCCGTCGCGGGGTAAACCTAGTATAGAAATGAAAAATATGTACAACGGGTATATCGACCTCAGCCCGGTCGTGCCCCAAAAGAATATTATACAAACAGGCAGTGACGGCAGTCCACATGTTGGACGATCGCCCTGCATTATCAAATATACAAATAATTCCAAACTGCACTACCATAGCACATAGCTATCCACCACGACAAATCCGCAACATCACAGCACAACACAGAACATCAACGCGAATATCACGTTCGCAAACCCGTCTAAAAGGACTATAGCAATTTGACTCAATTTACCGCTCGAATGACATTCATGGTCGGAGATATAATGTAAGTACTGTAAACTAACAAGTTTAAAATTCCGATCGACAAAACTTCCCAAAGTGGGCCCCACGTACAACTGTTGTACATAAACAAAATCTGGGCCAAAAAAAATAATTCCAGAAACCACAATTTTCTATGCAAGAGCCCCAGAAGAAATATGGTGCACTGTAGCCACTAACTGGCGGCGGAACCGCGGCCAAACCATGGTTTGTGCGGCGGTTCCGCGGAAGTATAGAGGAAACAGTGAACACAATTTCTTCAGTACTCTTAAAAAAGCCTGCTCGATTTTCTGAGATGCTCAAAATGATTTTTAGACCTGTTTAAAAATTCGACAGAAACTTTAGCCTGAAAAGTGCGGTTTTGGAAATTTCGTTCGATCGTTGTTTTAAACACGTTAGAACAAGTTAGTAAAGGTTAATGGCGTGGCTTTGATACCATGTAAGTCTACGGTAGCGCCCCGGCCGTCATTCTGACGCCAAACGCGGAACAAAAACTTTTATAACTGGCGTAATCGCATACTATAACCCGGATCTTGCCATTAACGCTAAACTAACAAACTGTAAAGAGGTAGAAAGGCTATACCGATCGATCCGAGTCCTTCGGTCTTTAGCCATCATCCCACGCTCCTCGCGGCAATTCCGATCTCTCGTCTCCTCATCGAGGTGGCACCACATCAACGGATCTTTAAACGGGATCCCGCCTCTATACCGAGGCAACTCGGTCATCAAGTCTACTAAAAGAGATGACCAAGATGAAGTAGAAAATGAGTAGAATACTTTGTCTCAAACACCCTAGGGTTCTCATCACATGAGAGGGTTAGGGTGGAGGTTGAAGAAGATGCTAAGGATTGGAAATGGTGAACTCAAGAAACACTAGTGAGCCAAAAGAAAACTAAGCTCATAAACTTGTGTGTTATCTTTTCTCTTCTCTTGTGAATAGATATATAAAGTTGTGTAAAGAAAATATCTCATGGAAATATCTCTCCCAAAAATATCTCCACAAACCCTAAATATCTACACCCAAAACAAATTACCATTAATTCTATCATGACTCACTTAGTGACTCATTAGAATGAGTCACTAAGGAACATGCTAGAAGAAATGATTCACCAATATGAGTCACCCTTTCCAAAACATAATAATCATTTAAACCAAAATGATTAATCCAAAAAGAAATGCATCTTCTAAAATATTCTCGTAACGGATTACGAGAATACCCCTCACCTGTATATACATACCTGTATATGTATTCCGACTGAATACGAATACGAGAGACTAAAATATTCCGACTCAATATAATACATGGATCCGGCTTAAACCAAAGCCCACCAGTGTTATCTGTCCGAAATATGACACGTGCATAAATGCACGTGCAATTTCAAACCCTGCCATAAAACCATACGGCCTTTACAACGTTTCGCCTGAACTTGGGAAACTATCTGTGGGGGACTCTAATGACTCATCAGTATCCTGGCAGTGGGTTTAACCATAAGCACGTCAGCGGCACTAGCAGTGCGTAACGGCTGCCTATGTACTGACCGAAAGGGAAGCCTGATGAGCGAACTCATCCTGGAAGCCTACTGAGCCTATCGGTGACAATATACATACAGTTCGGTCCGTTCGTCTATGAGTATCGTATATCAGGGCTAGGCGGCTGGTAACGTCAGACCCCCCATACGGTATAAGTCATGTCGGAGAATAGCCCCGAACACCCTGAGAAACTACTGGAATACTTACCAGTAATTCTCACCTGCCTTGGCCAAGGACTTGGTGTAATGGCTCTCCTAGACACAGCACGATCTCACCCCCAATACCGGGAGAGATGAATCCCCTGCCGATCCGCTCACTTGCCTCCATGTGGCTCGGGACTGTACCCAAAAAAAATCCTGTTTGCACGACTCCTTTGAACCGTGGTAGGGTAGAAATCAAAGCACAGTGGGAACTCACACGAGACAAATGACGACCTCAGGTCGATGAACTAACCTGTACACATGTTACCAGGGAACTGCTATCTGACGCTAGTTATAATACCAACTAGCAGGTTCCCGGCGAGTCCTGTCCGGTGTACTCATAACCCAATGAGCACCTGTATACATCTTAGGTGATCCAACTGACACCAATGGCTTATGAGACCGGCCACCGCCCCTCGTCAGGGTCTCGACTGTATACACTAGTCTACTCTGGAATATCGATTCCCTGTCTCGAAACTCACACGACTAGGGACCACTTTTAAGGATGTGCTTATAGACTACCCAACTCTCACGTATATGATCGCCATCATACTGTTGGTAGTCAAGCAGGATCCTAGGGGCTCTATCAACGTGTAATAGTGAACAGTCACCTAAAACTGTACACGATGATAAAGGCAAACCAGATAGCATACTATTATCTCGAGTTAGACTGTCCTACTGGTATAGGTCCTCCCTCAATCATTGCAATCACGTACCTGCGATCCAATAATTGAATTTGAGGGCACTATATCCAACAAGGCTGAGGTTCGTTGGAGACTATTGAATCCTTTGGTTTCACCAAATCATCATCTGTTAGTTTGTCCAGCTGGAACTCCTTCCAGTTCTACCCCATGACTACTAATTTCTTCATAAGAAATTCCTTTTCTAAAAAGGTGGCATGCTGAGAAACAAAACACCTTTTGCTTCTCAGTGTGGTAGAAGATATTCCCTCGCAAATGTTTGGGATATCCAACAAACTTATACAGAACTGACCTTACCTCGAGCTTGTCCGGTTTTTGCTTTTCAACATAGGCTGGACAACCCCATATATTAACTCGTTTAAGACATGGTCTCTTCCCATACCATATCTCATATGGAGTGGTAGGCATTGATTTGGACGGAACCCCATTCAATAGGTATGCAGCTTCTCAAGTGCATAACACCAAATGGAAACAGGTAACTTAGCAGTACTCATCATAGAGCGCGCCATATCTCATAGGGTGCGATACCTCCACCCCGATACACCGTTGTGCTATGGTGTATACGAAGGAGTAAGCTGAGAGATAATCCTATTCTCTTTGAGAAACTCCAGGAACTCCATGCGCAAGTATTCTTGTCCTCGATCACATCGTAGGACTTTAATACTTCTACCCGTCTGGTTCTTAACTTCAAGCTTATATTCCTTGAATTTCTCAAAATTTTCAGACTCATGTTTCAACAGGAACACATGTCCGAATCTTGAGAGATCATCGATGAATATAATGAAGTACGAAGAACCAACCTTGGCATTTGTAGACATAGTATCGTATACATCATCATGTATCCGTCCCAAAAGTTCAAAAACTCTTTCTCTGTTTCCAGTAAACAGAGTATTGGCCACTTTACCTTTGTGACAAGACTGGGAAGTATCATAAGATGAAAATTCGAATAGATTCTCATATTCATCCTTATGTAACTTAGCTGGTCATGTCGCATAGATATGACCTAATCTACAATGCCACAAGAAGGATTCGTTCATTTATGAACTACTCCTCTTGTGTGTGTTCTAGATACTTTGAACTATGGTTTGATTTAGAATGTATATGCTATTATATAATGTACCCGATCCAATCAACTCTTGACTAAGGAAAATGTTCACAACATTATCCTCCAATACAGAATTATGTCCTTCTTTAACTTAATAAAGAATCTGATGTAATGTTGTATATCAGGTTCGACATGTAATAACATTTGTTAAGAATCAATTTATTAATACAAGGTGATATCTGCCAACTGATTTGGCTGCAACAATTGCACCATTCTCTAACATTAGAGATATATCACCATATCCCAGTTCTCTACCTTTCTGTAGCCCATGTAACAGATTACATATATAGGATACTGATCCGGTATCTCATTGTAGGGTTCCTAGGCACACTAATGAGGTCTCACAAGGCATCAACCATGCCAATTTTAAATTTTACGAGTGCCGAGAAACCCTAATACGGATCGTTAACTAGATATTTAGGCGAAACAAGCAACTAGTTAACTACTTAACTAAAAGAACGGAAATACAACCTTTGTAGATCCGGTGCTCCACCTCCATAGCTCCATGATGAAGTCTCCTCGCTGTCCAAATAGAATCCCGGGCTCTAGCGTCGGTTTCATCGGAGAAAAAAAGCGGGCTAGGTCATCGATGACGATGCCGAAGATGATCTACGTCGAGGCATCACAAGATCAAGCTCCACCTTCACCAAGCCATGATAACTTGTGAAGGAAACACCTTATACTACTTGGCAAGAGGTAGAGGATGAAGAAATAGGAGGTGGGTTCACTTTAGATTTGGATTTCTCACTCTTTTTCATCAATCACCATTGATGGAAACTAGGTCTTCTTCTTGAAGAAGAAGAAGATGAATATTATGATAAGTTTTTTTTTTTTTTTTTAAAGAATAGAAAAGAATAATCATTCTTATCATAATCAAACCATAGTCAAGTGTAGAGAGCTAACTAGAGTTTATGTGAGTGGTTAGGGTTAAAGAAGAAGACAAAATGGTCACTTGGTCAAAAGCTTCATGAAGCTTCAACAAGCTTCATGAAAGAAAGAATAAAAGAAAACCATTTTGTTTTTTTTTCTCTTTATGCTTTTATTTTCCAAAACTAATAAATAAATAAATGAATAAGAAATCATAACCCTAACCATTCATATAACCATGGTTCAATCTTTACACTTAACCATTTTGCATGTATCATCAAACATGATACAATCAAGTGCACAAAACTATATCGAATATACAATGTGCACAAGCGAGTGAGAAAACCCATTTAATGTGAACCAATACTAGTTAATGCAAATTAATATATCAAATATATAATTATGCATTAAATCATTAAATCAACACTTGATTTAACGATTCGGTCATATCGCATATAACCGACTAATATACAATGTATCGATTTATCGAATCAATCCTTGATTCGATAACTAGGTTATATCGCATACAACCAATCGATACATTCATCGCGAGAATGGAATACGGTATCACATACACGCATTATTCTCGGTCCCGCACATATCTCATATGCGCTCCTATTTCGTTTCGCTTGAGCCAGGAAACCTCTGTGTAGGACTCTAAAGACTCGTCAATACGCCGGTAGCAGATGATGATCATATCAAACACCCACAAGCCGCAAGCGGTCTGCTAAACGTAACGGCCACCCGGGTATTGAGCGATCAGAAGATCGACGAGCAAGCCCGCTCACACTCCTGTGAATCCAACCAGTAACACTTACCGTACAGTCCGGTCTCGTCGTCTGATATGTCGCATATCTCGCCTAGGGGTGGTAAACGTCAGACCCCAATAGCTCGATAACTCGTGTCGATATGAGGTCTATAACAGTTCGAGAAACTACAGGTAACACTTACCAGTAAATCTCAGCAACCCTGACCAGGGATTTCCGGTTATAGCCAATCAAACACAGCGCAACATCAACCCCCTATACCGGGAGAGACGAATCCCCTCCTATTGCTCATTGCCTCCAAGTGACTCGGGACTGTACCCAAAAACCACCGTTTTGCACGCCCTCTTGGACGTGGTAAGGTGGAAATCAAAGCACAGTGGGAACCACACAAGACTCTATGACGATCTCGGATCAACAGACTACTCTGTACCAGTGTCACCAGAGAACTGCCATCTGACGTAAGGTATAATACCATCTGGGAGTTCTCGGCGAGTCCGTCCAGTGTACCCAGTCTCCACTGAGCACCCGTATATCATCTCTGATGTCAAACACCAATGGATATGGGATCATCCATCGCCCATCTGTATGGGTCGAGAAGGTATACGCTAGTCTACTCTGGTATATCGATGCCCCGTCTCGATATACCCACGACTAGGGACTTTGAAGGATGTACTTATAGACTACCATGTCCCCACTAGTTGTAAGTCGATGTACTACACCCCAATACTTGTGGGGAGGCGGAATTTTCAAAAACGAACTTGTTAAGTGAACGAACATCGACTAACCGCTTGAATCGAAGCTAAACTATAAATAACCAAACACAAAGTGTTTCTAAACTACTGTGTTTAGGGATTATACCTAATGAACCAACTCCTTCGTCTTTAGGAACTCCTTGTTCTCCTCGGCCTTCTCGAAGTAGTAGACGATCCACCCGAGAGCAAAACTCCAAGCTTAGCCTCTAAACTTGAGGCAACTAACCTTCTTGGATTGCTAATCAAAGAAGATTGATTGAGATAGAGTGATGGTTATGGATTGTTTAGTCTCACTAACCCTTGTACTCAACTCATGAGAGGGGAGGATTAGTCTTTTGAAGAGAGAGAGCTTGAGGAGAGAGAAGGTGAGAATAATTATCATATGAGAATAGTAAGTTATCATAATAAATATGAAGCATTCTTATTTTTGAAGAAAAGAATAATACATAATGAATAAGCATGCTTCACAAATATCTAATGGTGATTCATTGTCATGACTCATTAAGCATTTATCATGCATTAATGATATGCATGAATCACCCCCATGACTCACTAAACTCATTTAATGCAAATGACACCTAAACCTCCTTAGTCACCACTTCTAGAAGCTTCTCGTACAATTACGAGAACGCCCCTCCAATCCGCAAAAATACGGAAAAACTTTAGACTGTAAAAATCCAATAACCGGATACCAGTAACTGGCTTAAACCAAAGCCGACTGGTAAAAACTGTCCGAAAGTCATACGCGCGTAAACGCACGTATGTGTCCGAACCCTTGTCGTAAAAACCATACGACCTCTATATCGTTTCGCCTGGAATAGGAAACTCTCTGTGTGGGACTCTAGAGACTCGACTACTACGCTGGCAGTGGGTTTAACCACAGACCGCAAGCGGCACTAGCTGTACGTAACGGTCCTCGGGTAGTTGTCGATAAGAAGGCCGATGAGGAAACCCATCCGAACTCCCACTGAGCCTGATGTGACAATCTTCGTACAGTCCGGTCTGTTCGTCTAAGACTATCGCATATCAAGCCTAGGGGGCGGCAAGCGTCAGTCCCCTAATAGCTGTATAAGTCGTGTTGGAGCGAAGCCCATCACACCCTGAGAAGCTACTGGAACCTACCAGTTATATCTCGTTTGCCCTGGCCAGGGACTTTGTGTAATGGCTCTCTGACACATCGCGATATCATCTCCCAATACCGGGAGAGACGAATCCTATCTAACCGCCACTGCCTCCAAGTGCTCGGGACTGCACCCAACTGCTACCTGTTTGCACGACTCCTTTGAGCCGTGGTAGGGTAGCAATCTAAGAACAGTGGGACACACTCGAGGCGAAGCAGCAGTGTCAAGTCTGCGGACTATGCTGTACTCATGTCACCTGGGAACTGACAACTGACGATGGGTATAATACCAACCAATCAGTTCCTCGGCGAGTCCTGTCCGGTGTACCCGTAACCTAACGAGCACCTGTATACTATCTCCAGTACGGCGTACTGATGGCTGTGGGACAGACCATTTCCCCAACTGGGATGAGAAGCGTATACACTTAGTCTACTCCGGAATATAGATGCCCTATCTCGACAATCCAACGACCAGGGACCTGTATAGGATGTTGCTTACAGACTACCCAGCCCCCACTAGTGTGACTGGCATCACGACGCTGGTAATCAAGCAAAGATCCTATGGGCTCTACTAATATGTATAAGTGATACATTACAAGAGACATATGCACATATTAAAGTAGACACAAACCAAGAAGCATACTACCATTTTTAGCAAGACTGTATATATATAACTGTGAATATCCCAAGCTTCCATTAAGTAATATACAATCTAGTATGATACAATAATGGCCTCTAGGGCATATACACTAACAATCTCCCACTTGCACTAGGGCCATGAGCTGGCATATCGTAGACCTATCATCTCGAATAGCCTCTCGAACTGCGTCTGAGGAATGGCCTTTGTGAATGGATCAGCAATGTTATCCTCCGTCTTTACTCTCTTCACCTCGATCTCCCTGCGATCTATGATCTCCCTGATCAGGTGATACCGCCTTAAGATGTATCTGGACTTCTGATGGGACCTGGGTTCCTTCGCTAAAGCTATAGCGCCGTTGTTGTCACAATACAGAGGTATTGGATCAACACTGGTAGGAACCACCTGAAGTTCTGTGAGGAACTTCTTCATCCAGACTGCTTCTTTTGCGGCATCGCAAGCAGCTATGTACTCTGCTTCCATCGTTGAGTCAGCAACGGTCTCCTGTTTGGAACTCTTCCAACAGACCGCCCCTCCATTGAGGGTAAAGACATAACCCGACATGGATTTGGAGTCATCTTTGTCACTCTGGAAGCCGGAGTCGGCAAAGGCCTCCATCTGAAGGTCTTTTCCGCCATATACCAAGAACATCTCCTTAGTCCTCCTCAGGTACTTGAGAATGTTCTTTACTGCTATCCAATGATTCTCCCCTGGGTTTGCTTGATACCGGCTTACTACGCTCAATGCGTATGCTACATCTGGTCTGGTACAT
Organism: Agapanthus africanus; assembly: GCA_030015575.1. Lineage (NCBI taxonomy): Eukaryota > Viridiplantae > Streptophyta > Magnoliopsida > Asparagales > Amaryllidaceae > Agapanthus > Agapanthus africanus. The sequence continues at coordinate 367,224,386 of CM057345.1, forward strand.
AACATCGCATACATTATAGAGCCTACCGCAGAAGCGTAGGGTATAATCGACATGCGATCCCTTTCTAAATCAGTCTTGGGAGACATATCTTTGGAGAGGGTGATTCCGTGACAAGCCGGTAGGTTACCGCGCTTAGAATCTTCCATACTGAATCTCTTCACTATGGTGTCTATGTACCTGGATTGTGAAAGTCCCAATATCCTCTTTGATCTATCACGATAGATCCGGATCCCCAGAATGTAGGTGGCATCACCCAAGTCTTTCATGGAGAATTTATGTGACAAGAATCTTTTGACTGACTGTAATATAGGAATATCATTTCCTATTAGGAGAATGTCATCCACGTACAAGACGAGGAATACTACAGCTCTCCCTACAATCTTTCTGTATATGCATGGTTCATCTGGATTTGTGATAAAGTCAAATTCTTTGACAGCATCATCAAAACAGATGTTCCAACTCCGCGATGCCTGTTTTAGTCCATAAATGGACTTAAGCAGCTTGCATATTTTACCGCTGCTCCCACTCTGAATGAATCCTTCTGGCTGATCCATATAGACGCTTTCTTCCAAATTACCATTTAGAAAGGCCGCCTTTACGTCCATCTGCCAGATTTCATAATCGTGGAAGGCAGCAATAGCAAGAAGGACCCGAATAGATTTAAGCATAGCCACTGGAGAAAAGGTTTCGTCGTAGTCCAAACCAGGTCTTTGACGGAAACCCTTTGCAACAAGTCTAGCTTTATAGGTTTCAACCTGTCCATCTACACCAATCTTCTTTTTGAAGATCCATTTGCATCCTACGGGTTTTACCCCATCTGGAGCAATGTCCAAAGTCCATACTTTGTTGGTGTACATGGACTCCATTTCGGTCCGCATTGCATCCAGCCATTTTACTGAGTCACCGCTCTGAATGGCTTGCTGGAAGCTAGTAGGCTCATCGTAACCAATAGTGCAATCCTCTCTTTCCCCGTCTATGAGAAAACCGTAGTATCTTTCGGACGGATGAGATTGCCTACTACTTCTGCGGAGTGGCGTTGGGATGTCCTGTTCTTCTTGAACTTCTGGTTCTACCAAACTTTCAGTAGTAGTTTGTGTTTCTGGAATTTCTTCCAGTTCTATTTCGCTCCCACTAGTTCCTTTTTCTAAAAACTGATATTCTAGAAAATGGGTATTACGAGAAACAAAAACCTTTTGTTCCTCTGCGTAATAGAATAGATATCCCCTGGAGTTCTTTGGATATCCCACAAACTTACATAGTACTGATCGTGCCTCGAGTTTGTCCTCATGCTGCTTTTTAACATAAGCCGGACATCCCCAAATCTTTAGATACTGAAGATAGGGTTTCTTCCCACTCCACATCTGATATGGTGTGGTAGGCACAGTCTTGGTGGGAACCTGGTTCAAAAGATATGCAGCTGATTCTAGTGCATATCCCCAGAATGATCGCGGTAACTCAGCGTTACTCATCATGGAACAAACCATATCCAATAGGGTTCGATTCCTCCTTTCTGATACACCGTTATGTTGTGGTGTGTATGGAGGAGTAAGCTGAGAGAGAATTCCATTCTCTTTTATGTAACCCAGGAACTCGGCACTTAAGTATTCACCACCTCGATCAGATCTCAGTGTCTTTATACTTTTGCCTGTTTGTTTTTCCACTTCATTCTTGTATTCTTGGAATTTCTCAAAGGCCTCGGATTTATGCTTCATTAAGAAGACATATCCATACCTAGAGAAATCATCCGTAAAAGTAATGAAGTAGGAATAACCACCTCGCGCATGTGTAGACATTGGACCGCACACATCACTGTGTACGAGTCCTAAGAGCTCGCTTGCTCTTACTCCGTGTCCAGTGAACGGAGTTTTTGTCATCTTTCCTTTGAGACAAGATTCACAAGTAGCATAAGATTGATATTCGAACGGATTCAAATATCCTTCTTTATGTAACTTAGTCAACCTTCTCTCATTGATGTGACCTAGTCTACAATGCCATAAGAAAGCCTGATTTATTTCTGGAGACTTTCTTTTAAGAGTGTTCTGGACACTGAAAATCTGAGCTTGATTTAATACGTATATTCCGTTTTCTAATGTACCTGACCCAATCAAATCTTGATTTAGGTGGATGTGAACCACATCTCTTGTAAAAGCAAAATCATATCCTTCCTTAGAAAGTAAGGGTACAGATATGATATTACAAGTCGTACCTGGTACATAAAAACAGTTACGTAGAATCAATATCTGCCCAGTTGTCATTCCAAGATGATATTCCCCTACGGATTCAGCGTCCATGCTCATTCCGTTAGCAACTGTGAGGGTCATATCACCTATCCCGATAACCCTACGATTTCTCAGAGCCTGTAATGAATTACAGATGTGAGTTCCTGATCCGGTATCCAATACCCAGGAAGTAGGGTTAACTGACATACAGTTCTCTATCATAAACACACCCGAAGTCGAAGCCACAACATGCTTCGTATCCTGGCTACTGGCTTCTAAAGCCCTGCAATCACTCTGCCAATGCCCAATCCCATAGCAATAGGAATGTCCCTCAATAGGGTGGTCCAGCTTGTTATAGGCAATGGACATCTGGACAGACTTTTGCCAGTCATATAAGTCAGATTCAGTCAAATTATTATCTAGATGTAACCTATGTGTGGTCATAGGGTCGCTGCATTTTAAGAAAGAGAAGAAGATACTATTAGCATGATGCTCTTGCAAGTTTAGAGTGGTTTTAATTTATCTAAACATGATGGCTCCTACTGTTTCTCGAATCCTTCCTCAAACCATAAAAGAAGAATTAGCCAGGACTATTCTCACCGTACAATACTTGCTTAACCGTTCAGCCAGGCCAGTGTCGATACTTTGAGGGAGGTTTTCCAACGCTTTCGCGAAGTTCCTTAATTAAATAACCTCTTTTCTCTGGGGGCGTAACCCCGCTGACACCTTTCTAGGCACCTACTTGGTTTATAGCATTGATCGTTAAGTGACGAATCTCCTGATAAGTAGTATATACTCACAGTAGGATCGGGATCCAAGATATCATCGTATGATAATGTTGAAGGAATCCTACCAACATTCATCAAACTCCAAAATGGTATGCTCCTCTCTGCAAATTTCAGTTTCTTTAGAAATTCCCGATGTGGATTTTTGCCCCATGCTCTTATGACTTTGACTAAGGGCCAAATATGTCATAAGTCACATGTCAAGTTCTACCCATCATTATCCAGGTTAATTTCAACCCATCCGTACATACTCTTGACTAAGGGCCAAGAAAAGTAATACGACTGTTCCAAAACAACGCATCTATCTATGCAACAAATGAATACCCTAGCAGCTACCAAGCACTATGTTTTGACTAAGGGCCAAATATACATAGCTTGAATACTACTGAATACCCAAATGAAATGACGGAGGGCTACGAATGGTTTTGGCAAAACCGTGAACGTAGTGAACTTGATATAATCGAAGGAACCTGATAGCTTTTAAAAGGAGTGGTTAAGTCTCCGCATTTAAAAATATCTGCTTTTTAAAATTAACCGAGTGGTTTCTTTTAAACTGTTCCAACGATTTAAACTTGGTTTATTTTCTTTGCATTATAGATAATGCGTCCCATCATTAACCTATCATTGCAGAAAACAACGAAAATATGACGTCCTCTTATGCCATCTGCATTCGCCACTGGGTCCCGTCATCACCCGTTAGGTTACTTAACTAACGACAGAGCGGGGGCTGGGCTAGCGCGAGTGTAAAACATAAGTGACGTCTAAATAGCTATCATAAATATAGATATTTTACATTCGTCTGACGCAATGATATACATTCCAGAACACAGATAAACAATATTGGATTTGCAAGCAATCTGTATTTCTTTTGAGCCTGCAAGAAAAGACAGATTACACAGTTGTGATGAATAGCCGTTACCCCACCCAAGATCCCTACGGATACGGCAAACTACCCGCCCGGCAGTTTGTGTACCCCACCTTGGATCTGTCCTAGAAGCAAAAACAGTAAAAAGAAATAATACAACGGTGGCTACAACCGCAACCTGGATGTGCCCCGCAAAATAATATTACAACAAATTACATTTACAACAAATGAATTAAATAATAACCCATTTCAAAACCCCGGCTAAACACCACAACAGTCCAATACAGTTTATATACACAAACAGATATAACCATTACAGAAATGTGCAACCCCCTGCCAACCGACATACTAGCAGTTAGGGGAGGTTTACGAACACATTTATCAATCACAGATATAATCCAATATGCAAATACTGTACAATTTCGATCGATTAAACGCATTTAACATTGCTCCAATACTGCTCTGTAAACTGGAAACCTGAGCAAAATTAAAATATTCCAGAAAACACCAAATACCAGAGAGGACCCACACATGAAAAATGAGTCCATGACTCGGCAACTCGGCCGCGGAACAGCGGCGGATAGGTAGGGATCCGCCGCGCTTCCGCGGCTCTTTAGCCGATTCATGGGCTCAAATTTCATGGGTGTTCTCCTGGACGCTTTTCAAGCTTTCTGAGCAACCCTGAAAAGTTTTTAGACTTCATTTTAAAATCGACAGAAAACTGATACTTTTAGGGTTTTCCGGCTTCGTTTTTCGGTTCGAAATTCGTACAAATTTGCAATAAAATTATTTATTGTTTAGCGAGGCTCTGATACCAATGTAAGTCGATGTACTACACCCCAATACTTGTGGGGAGGCGGAATTTTCAAAAACGAACTTGTTAAGTGAACGAACATCGACTAACCGCTTGAATCAAAGCTAAACTATAAATAACCAAACACAAAGTGTTTCTAAACTACTGTGTTTAGGGATTATACCTAATGAACCAACTCCTTCGTCTTTAGGAACTCCTTGTTCTCCTCGGCCTTCTCGAAGTAGTAGACGATCCACCCGAGAGCAAAACTCCAAGCTTAGCCTCTAAACTTGAGGCAACTAACCTTCTTGGATTGCTAATCAAAGAAGATAGATTGAGATAGAGTGATGGTTATGGATTGTTTAGTCTTACTAACCCTTGTACTCAACTCATGAGAGGGGAGGATTAGTCTTTTGAAGAGAGAGAGCTTGAGGAGAGAGAAGGTGAGAATAATTATCATATGAGAATAGTAAGTTATCATAATAAATATGAAGCATTCTTATTTTTGAAGAAAAGAATAATACATAATGAATAAGCATGCTTCACAAATATCTAATGGTGATTCATTGTCATAACTCATTAAGCATTTATCATGCATTAATGATATGCATGAATCACCCCCATGACTCACTAAACTCATTTAATGCAAATGACACCTAAACCTCCTTAGTCACCACTTCTAGAAGCTTCTCGTACAATTACGAGAACGCCCCTCCAATCCGCAAAAATACGGAAAAACTTTAGACTGTAAAAATCCAATAACCGGATACCAGTAACTGGCTTAAACCAAAGCCGACTGGTAAAAACTGTCCGAAAGTCGTACGCGCGTAAACGCACGTATGTGTCCGAACCCTTGTCGTAAAAACCATACGACCTCTATATCGTTTCGCCTGGAATAGGAAACTCTCTGTGTGGGACTCTAGAGACTCGACTACTACGCTGGCAGTGGGTTTAACCACAGACCGCAAGCGGCACTAGCTGTACGTAACGGTCCCCAGGTAGTTGTCGATAAGAAGGCCGATGAGGAAACCCATCCGAACTCCCACTGAGCCTGATGTGACAATCTTCGTACAGTACGGTCTATTCGTCTAAGACTATCGCATATCAAGCCTAGGGGGCGGCAAGCGTCAGTCCCCTAATAGCTGTATAAGTCGTGTTGGAGCGAAGCCCATCACACCCTGAGAAGCTACTGGAACCTACCAGTTATATCTCGTTTGCCCTGGCCAGGGACTTTGTGTAATGGCTCTCTGACACATCGCGATATCATCTCCCAATACCGGGAGAGACGAATCCTATCTAACCGCCACTGCCTCCAAGTGCTCGGGACTGCACCCAACTGCTACCTGTTTGCACGACTCCTTTGAGCCGTGGTAGGGTAGCAATCTAAGAACAGTGGGACACACTCGAGGCGAAGCAGCAGTGTCAAGTCTGCGGACTATGCTGTACTCATGTCACCATGGAACTGACAACTGACGATGGGTATAATACCAACCAATCAGTTCCTCGGCGAGTCCTGTCCGGTGTACCCGTAACCTAACGAGCACCTGTATACTATCTCCAATACGGCGTACTGATGGCTGTGGGACAGACCATTTCCCCAACTGGGATGAGAAGCGTATACACTTAGTCTACTCCGGAATATAGATGCCCTATCTCGACAATCCAACGACCAGGGACCTGTATAGGATGTTGCTTACAGACTACCCAGCCCCCACTAGTGTGACTGCCATCACGACGCTGGTAATCAAGCAAAGATCCTATGGGCTCTACTAATATGTATAAGTGATACATTACAAGAGACATATGCACATATTAAAGTAGACACAAACCAAGTAGCATACTACCATTTTTAGCAAGACTGTATATATATAACTGTGAATATCCCAAGCTTCCATTAAGTAATATACAATCTAGTATGATACAATAATGGCCTCTAGGGCATATACACTAACAATAGTATGATCCGCATCATAGTCCAGGTAGTCAAGTACACATCCTAAGGGCTTTACCAACATGTAACAGAGAGACAATCAGTGTACACGTTAAGGTAAAGTGCATCCAGATAGCATACTATCATGTCGAGCAAGAAAGTCCTCCCTATATATGTCCAAGCATCCACTACAATATACATCCTATGTACAGTAATGGCCTCTAGGGCATACATATAACTAACAATCTCCCATTTGCACTAGGGCCATCTGATAGCAGTGGTTGTAGTATCTCATACTCAACCATCCCATAAAAGTCTCTCTCTGGGAAAAGGCCTTTGTGAGTAGATCCGCCGTGTTGTCCTCTGAGTCTGTTCTCCTAACCTCGATCACCCTGGAGATCAACCATCTCCATGATCAGGTGATACTGCCTTAGAATATGTCTGGATCACTGACGGGACGGACGTTCCTTGGCATAAGCCACAATTCCATTGTCACACAATGGGAGGAACTAAGTTCATCTCATGAACAAATATACATCCAGACTGCCTCTTTGGTGGCATCTTAAGTAGCGATGTATCCAGCCTTTATCTTCTAGTATGCCACGGTATCTAGCTTGGAACTCTTCCAACATACCGTCCCTTTACTGAGGGTAAAGACAATGCCTGTGACTGACTCTCAGTCGTCTTTATCACTCTGGAACCCTTCCAGTGATTCTCCCCAGGATCGGTTGATACCATCTCACTACAACTAGTGAGAATCCTAACATCCAATTAGATCTATCTCATAGATCCAAAACCCAGGATTTAGGAGGTATCACTTTTATCCTATATGGAGAATCATTGTGATAAACGGAGATTGACCGAGCGTAGCATAGGAAACTCCTTCCCTATCAAGAGCATGTCATCCACGTACTCTACGAGGATCGTCACTATACTCCCTACTACCTTTTTGTATATACAAGGTTCATCTACCATTTTGATGATGTCAAACTTTTTGACAACTACATCAAAACAGACGTTCCATCTCCGCGATGTCTGCTTTATCCTATAAAGCATCTTGTTCACGTTTCCGCTGCTCCTACTGTTTACGAAGCCCTCTGGCTGTGTACTTATAGACTCTCTCTTCTAAAACATCATTTAGAAAAGCAGTCATGACACCCAACCGCCAGATATCGTAGTCATGGTATGCAGCCGTGGCAAGTAGGATCTGGATGGACTTAAGCATAGGCCCCTGGAAAAGGTTTCATCATTCTCCACGCCTGGTCGATGACGAAAACCTTTAACAAGTCTGGCTTTGAAAGTCTCAACTTTTCCATGTACACCAAGTAATCTTCTCAAGATATACTTGCTCCTGATGGGGATTTAACCCTTCAGATATAGCAACCAAAATCCATACTTTGTTGGTGTACATGGATTCCATCTCAGATCACTAAGCATCCAGCCATTCTTACAGAGTCCTACTCCTGATGGCCTGCTCGAAACTAGTTGGGTCATCATCTCATGATGCAATCCTCGCTCCTACTGTCATAGAGAAACCGAAGTATCTCTCAGGTGGGTGAGGAACCCTACTAGATCGGCGGAGAGGCTGAGGTTCGTTGGTTACTATTGAATCCTTTGGTTCTTTCAAATCATCAGCTGCAGTTTGTATAGCTGGAACATTTCCAGTTCTACATAACAGATCTTGCCTTGAGCTTGTCCGGATTTTGCTTTTAGACATAGGCCGGACAACCCCAAATCTTAACTAGCTTAAGACATGGGCTCTACCCTTTCCATATCATATATGAAGGGGTAGGCAACTGATTTGATTCAAACCCTATTCAATATGTATGCAGCTTCTCAAGCGCATAACTCCCAAAAAGGAAACAGGTAACTCAGTATTACTCATCATAGAGCACACCTTATCATATAGGGTGTGATTGCTCCGCCCCGATATACCATCATGCTATGGTGTATTCGGAGGAGTAATGCTGAGAGAGAATCTCATTCTCCTTTATAAAAGTCCAAGAACTTCGTGCTCAAGTATTCTCCTCCTTGATCTCATCAAAGGACATAATACTTATACCCGTATTGGTTCTCTACTTCTAACTTATATTCTGTGAATATCTCAAAAGGTTCGGACTTGTGTTTCAACAGGAACATAGGTCTGAATCTCGAAAGATCATCAGAGAATGTAATGAAGTACAAGGAACCGGTCTTGGCAAGTGTAGACAGGGGACCTACATACATCAACATGTATCATCCCAAGAGTTCACTAACTCTTTCTCTGTTTCCAGTAAACGGAGCTATGGTCTTCTTATCTCTGTGACATGACTGGCAAGTTTCACAAGATGTAAATTCAAACTGATTTAAATATGCATCTAAAATGTAACTTCAGCCAGTCGGATCGCATTGATATGACCTTGTCTACAATGTCTCAAGAAGGATTCGTTCATTTCTGAACTCTTCCTCTTGTGTGTGTTCCGTATACTAAAAAAATGTAGTTTGATTTAGAACATCAATGCTTTTAGATAACGTGCCTGAACCGATCAACTTTTGATATAGGAAATGTTCAAAACATTATCCATCAATACAAAATTTTATCATTTCTTTACTAATAAAGAGATAGATATGATTTTGTATATCAGGTTCGGTATCTAATAACATTCGTTCAGAATCAATGTATTTGGAATACAGGGTGACAGTGACCAACAGACTTGGCTGCAACTCTTGCCCCGTTTTCTGTCTCATGGAACTTATCACCCGTTCTCAGTTCTCTACCTATCTGTAGCCCTATGTAACAGATTATATATCTGGGATCCTGATCCGGTATCAAATACCCTGGACGTAGAGGACATTTGAGAAACAGTTCTTTGTAATGAACGCACCCGAAGGAGATGCATCATATGCACTTTCTTCGTTTGGGCGGCACGGGAAATCTGGTATTCCCAATTTCCTGCTCTGTCTTATAACAATTATAAGTTGGAGCGGGACCAACGTTCCCCAGCTCAGTATAACAAGCGGGTTCAGTCAATATTCCGTATTATTATCTTGATTAAGACGTGATATGGTCGCTACCTGGAGAGAGAGAGAAGAAAACACTCAGCGTGCGCTCTTTCAAGAATAGATTGGTTATTATTTTATCTAATCAGAATGGCTCCCACTGGTTTTTATCAAATCTTCCTTCAAACCCTAAAAGGAAAGACTGGCCGGGATTAATTACACACTACAAGTTCGCCAATCTTTCAGCCAGGCCAGTGTCGGTACTTTGAGGGAGGTCCCCCGTGCTTTCGCACGAACCTAATTAATGTAAACCTCGTTTTCCCAGAGGCGTAACCCCGTTGACACCTTTCTAGACACCTACTTGATCGGCTAATTGTAATGTATAAAACTCTCCCAGGAGTAACAATTACTCGCAGCGGGTATCGGGATCCAACTATCTCATAGAAGGTATGCAATCTCATTGCAAATTTCAACACTTGAAATTCCCGATAATATTTTGCCCCGAACGATCTATGACCTTGACAAGGTCAACAAACCATAGACCGCAAGTCAAGTTCAACCCGTCATTTCTTGATTGAATCAAACCCACCCGCACGACCCTTGACAAGGTCAACAAGGTCGCACGACTACCCTAACCCAATATGCATCATATGCATAAGCAGATAAATACTGGTTAGCTACCGCAAACTGCGCCTTGACAAGGTCAACAAACGCAGCACGAATACTAAACAGGACTTATCTGAAATGACGGAGGGCTACAACAGGTTTTTCTGAAAACCTATTGCGTAATGAACTTGATATCGTTGTAGAATCAAATGATTTTAAAATGGAGTGTTTTTGAGGCTTTTCTAGTTTTGCTAAAGGAGTCACTCCCGGTGAAGGGATCGTCGGTCCTTTCCTCGTCGAATGAGGTGCGGGATATATCATATATATCACTGTGCAAAGCAAAAACTCTTAAAAGCAATCAAAAGACAAACCGAGTGTGTAGCATCTTCCAGTTATTGCTAAAGGAGTCACTCCCGGTGAAGGGATCTCGGTCCTTTCCTCATCGAATAAGGTGCAGGATATATCATATATACCGCTGTGCAAAGCAAGAACTGTAGCTACCTGTTTTATTTTGAAATTCGATTCTATTACATCTTTAGGTTTCTTTTATTTCATTAATCTCATTAATGAAGTCCCATCATATAAATACCTAAACATCACAGATAAATACGACGTACACTTATGCCATCCGTATTCGCCTCGATGTCCCCTCGTGCACCGTTAGGTTAGGTAACTAACGGCAGAGCAGGGCAGGGCTAGCGCGGGTGTAAAACATAAGTAACATCTATATAATATATCATATATACTATATACTGTATCTATCACGGAACATCACATGATCACATCACAGAAATCGCCGCAGAAGAAACATATGAAATATTGGATATACTAGGACGTCCGTGTTTTCAATACGAGCCAGTATAAAACACGAATTCCACGGTCGCGATGAATAGCCAAACCCACACCCCTAGACCCCTACGAGAGCGACAAACAACCCTACCAATTCTAGAGTTAGGAGACCCAGACTCGACTCCTCGAGTTGGTCTCCCACTGGACCCTAGAACCCGGTTACTTGTGCCCTCCTCCTTGGGTCTATCCTAGTGCGGAAAAGTAAATAATATACAAAAGGTGACATCTTCCGCTACCTGGAAGTGCCCCAATAAAAGAATATTACATACAAGTTTTTACATGAATGAAAATGAAAAACACTCATCTCACATAAAAAACCCCGGCTATTCATACACGACGATCCAATATAACATATCCAGCAACACATAACATCACATGTCATCAACGTAAGTAAATATGCGCATCCCAATTGTCGTTGACATATAGCAACGAAACCGGCGATATCACATATTACACTTACGGTCACAGAAAAGAAAGTGTAAAACTACAATAGTTGGAATCCGCAACCCGCATAGACATCGCATGCCTAATCAAATGAATTCCTTAGATATCGCATGCCTAACAATTATAAACCCCGCATTTTAGTCTCAAAATCGAAAACACTTTTCAATATCAAGTCGGGTAATTCAACAAGATTCCCGACATCCTGATCGAATGCTCGTCGCAAACTTTAGTAGACGGCCGCACCCCCGACGCCGTCGACAAAGTGCACCAAGGAGGAACACCGCTGTCGCGAGCACCCGGACGGATGCTTTCGGCGACGGGGTTCTCCTACAGTCACTTGGTCGGGGCTATGGAGTGAGGCTGTCTATTAAGTTTACCCGGCGAGTATCCGCGTACACTACGTGATTGCGACGGACTTTTGATCACATCAAAATTCCGTGGCAACCGATCAAGTGAGACTAAAGTGCTTGATTTATAACATTCATTCAGTTATCTCATAACTACTTGTGAATTCCAATTATTGTATCCCATTCCAGATAAATAGAAAATGTTAAACTTTCCGATCGAACATTCAAACACCCAAGTTTTCCGAAACAGATCAACACATGAAATAAGTTTAAAAACATCCAGTTCATGCCTCAGTACCAACGGTCCAGCCGTAGAAGGGTCAAGCCAACGCCTCACATGTGGCACGCCGTACCGCCCTAAACCCTAAGGTTCAAAGGGCAGTTCAAGACGGTCACATAATCGAGTTAAGGTTTGTTGTCTTCTAGAGGGACCATCATTTTACTTGCACTACTTAGAACGTTATTAAACTACGGAAAAATCCAACACTTGGAAATTTCCCGGCAGGAGAAAAAGTGGGTATTTACATCCAGTCGAACTTTTTAACAGTTTCTAAAATATCCGGAAAAACATAAACGAAGTTAAATTATCCGATCAAATTAACGAATCCCCAATAAAACCCTAGAAAACTCAACACTTGAGTGGAATAAAAAAATTCACATAAAAAATTGCCAAGAAAGGACCTAAGAATAAATATATGAAATTTGAGGGACTAAGTCAAATTTGGGCCGCGGAAGCGCCGCCAAACACCTGGTTTGGCCGCTGTTCCGCGGTCGAATTATGGAATTAGGAGCCCAAACTTCACAGTAATTCTTATTTTTTCCTGATTATTTTTCTGCATATTTTTAATTCACAAAATTCAACAGTTTTGAAAAATGTACAGAGAGCGATTTTGCAATGGGGTTTCGGTTCGATCGGATTTCTAACTCCGTGTACGCATCGCCTAAGGCTCTAGCTAGGCTCTGATACCACTGTAGGGTTCCTAGGCACACTAATGAGGTCTCACAATGCATCAACTATGCCAATTTTAAATTTTACGAGTGCCGAGAAACCCTAATACGGATCGTTAACTAGATATTTAGGCGAAACAAGCAACTAGTTAACTACTTAACTAAAAGAACGGAAATACAACCTTTGTAGATCCGGTGCTCCACCTCCATAGCTCCATGATGAAGTCTCCTCGCTGTCCAAATAGAATCCCGGGCTCTAGCGTCGGTTTCATCGGAGAAAAAAAGCGGGCTAGGTCATCGACGACGATGCCGAAGATGATCTACGTCGAGGCATCACAAGATCAAGCTCCACCTTCACCAAGCCATGATAACTTGTGAAGGAAACACCCTATACTACTTGGCAAGAGGTAGAGGATGAAGAAATAGGAGGTGGGTTCACTTTAGATTTGGATTTCTCACTCTTTTTCATCAATCACCATTGATGGAAACTAGGTTTTCTTCTTGAAGAAGAAGAAGATGAATATTATGATAAGTTTTTTTTTTTTTTTTTTTAAGAATAGAAAAGAATAATCATTCTTATCATAATCAAACCATAGTCAAGTGTAGAGAGCTAACTAGAGTTTATGTGAGTGGTTAGGGTTAAAGAAGAAGACAAAATGGTCACTTGGTCAAAAGCTTCATGAAGCTTCAACAAGCTTCATGAAAGAAAGAATAAAAGAAAACCATTTTGTTTTTTTTCTCTTTATGCTTTTATTTTCCAAAACTAATAAATAAATAAATGAATAAGAAATCATAACCCTAACCATTCATATAACCATGGTTCAATCTTTACACTTAACCATTTTTGCATATATCATCAAACATGATACAATCAAGTGCACAAAACTATATCGAATATACAAGGTGCACAAGCGAGTGAGAAAACCCATTTAATGTGAACCAATACTAGTTAATGCAAATTAATATATTAAATATATAATTATGCATTAAATCATTAAATCAACACTTGATTTAACGATTCGGTCATATCGCATATAACCGACTAATATACAATGTATCGATTTATCGAATCAATCCTTGATTCGATAACTAGGTTATATCGCATACAACCAATCGATACATTCATCGCGAGAATGGAATATGGTATCACATACACGCATTATTCTCGGTCCCGCACATATCTCATATGCGCTCCTATTTCGTTTCGCTTGAGCCAGGAAACCTCTGTGTAGGACTCTAAAGACTCGTCAATACGCCGGTAGCAGATGATGATCATATCAAACACCCACAAGCCGCAAGCGGTCTGCTAAACGTAACGGCCACCCGGGTATTGAGCGATCAGAAGATCGACGAGCAAGCCCGCTCACACTCCTGTGAATCTAACCAGTAACACTTACCGTACAGTCCGGTCTCCTCGTCTGATATGTCGCATATCTCGCCTAGGAGTGGTAAACGTCAGACCCCAATAGCTCGATAAGTCGTTTCGATATGAGGTCTATAACAGTTCGAGAAACTACAGGTAACACTTACCAGTAAATCTCAGCAACCCTGGCCAGGGATTTCCGGTTATAGCCAATCGAACACAGCGCAACATCAACCCCCTATACCGGGAGAGACGAATCCCCTCCTATCGCTCATTGCGTCCATGTGACTCGGGACTGTACCCAAAAACCACCGTTTTGCACGCCCTCTTGGACGTGGTAAGGTGGAAATCAAAGCACAGTGGGAACCACACAAGACTCTATGACGATCTCGGGTCAACAGACTACTCTGTACCAGTGTCACCAGAGAACTGCCATCTGACGTAAGGTATAATACCATCTGGGAGTTCTCGGCGAGTCCGTCCAGTGTACCCAGTCTCCACTGAGCACCCGTATATCATCTCTGATGTCAAACACCAATGGATATGGGATCATCCATCGCCCATCTGTATGGGTCGAGAAGGTATACGCTAGTCTACTCTGGTATATCGATGCCCCGTCTCGATATACCCACGACTAGGGATTTTGAAGGATGTACTTATGGACTACCATGTCCCCACTGGTATGATCCGCATCATAGTCCAGGTAGTCAAGTACACATCCTAAGGGCTTTACCAACATGTAACAGATAGACAATCAGTGTACACGTTAAGGTAAAGTGCAACCAGATAGCATACTATCATGTCGAGCAAGAAAGTCCTCCCTATATATGTCCAAGCATCCACTACAATATACATCCTATGTACAGTAATGGCCTCTAGGGCATACATATAACTAACACTCATCCTAGGACGTAGAGGATACTGAGAAACAGTTCTCGGTAACAAACACACCCGAAGAAGATGCATCAACATGCACATTCCTTGAATGGGTGGCAGAGGAATCTGGATATTCCCGTATTTTCTTCTCGGACTTATAACAATTATAAGATAGAGCGGAACCAACGTTCCCTAGCTCAGTATAATAAGCAGGTTCGGTCAATGCATCCATATAATTATCTTGATTAAGGCATGACATGGTCGCTACAAGGAGGGAGAGAGAGAAGAAAACACTCTGCGTGCGCTCTTTCAAGATCAGATTGGTTATTATTTTATGTAATCAGGATGGCTCCCACTGTTTTTATCAAATCTTCCTTCAAACCCTAAAAGGTAAAACTAGCCGAGATTAATTACACCCTACAAGTTTGCCAATCTTTCGGCCAGGCCAGTGTCAGTACTTTGAGGGAGGTTCCCCGTGCTTTCGCATGGACCTAATTAAAATAAACCTCGTTTTCCCAGGGGCGTAACCCCATTAACACCTTTCTAGACACCTACTTGATCGACTAATTGTAAAGTTTAAAACTCTCTCAGGAGTAACTCTTACTCGCAGTGGGTATCGGGATCCAACTATCTTATAGAAGGTATGCAATCTCATTGCAAATTTCAACACATGAAATTCTCGATAATATTTTACCCCTAGTGACTTATGACCTTAATTATGGTCAACAAATCATAAGCACTAGTTAAGTTCTACCCGTCATTTCGTGATTAATTAGACCCACCCACATAACCCTTAACTATGGTCAACAAAGTCACATGACTGTCCTAATTAATCGCATCATATGCTGTGTAGGAAGACATCACTTAGCTACCGCACACTACGCCTTAACTATGGTCAACAAACGTAGCACGAATACTAAGTACTCTACTTTCTAAAATGACGGAGGGTTACGTCATGTTTGTAAGAAAACCTTTGCATAATGAACTTGATATCGTTGTAGAATCGAGTGATTTTGAAAATGAGTGTTTTTGAGACTTTTCCTAGTTTTGCTAAAGAGGTCACTGTTCATCTCAGAAAACTGCATTTTAATAACGCTCATTCATTATCTATTTTGTTATATATTGGCGCTATTAATCAGTGTCTGCTCAGTAATTACAGATTACAGGTGTTCGTGATAAAATACTGGAAACACATTCAAAATCACGGATACAGCGTTTGGGAGCCGACACTGCAAACAGAACAGGAAACCGACCGATATCCAAAGAGTTCTTTTGGGAAATAAACTGTGTACACAATTTTGGTCCAACACAACACAAGTGTGCACACAACTCTTTGGCATGGACCATGGCGGGGCTGCCCATGGCACACACAAATGATGGCTTGTACAAAAGAGGGCATATGGGTAATAAATGCTAAAAGTTTTGATGTGATGTATGGCATCTTGTTCCCTCCATATGTCTGAATGCAAACTAGGCTTAAACAGTGAAAACAAACAAAACCAGGATGATATTGGAGTTGACAAGAGACCACTACATCAATACGAGACCCTTTGCTCGGACCAAGACCGGCCACAACCCAAAAAAATTTGAGCTCGCCGGCCTCCCTTGCCCTGTTTTTCCCCATCTTTTCTTTTTCCCTCCCTTGCAGTCACATCACCTTATTTGTATTACTTGTTTAATCTTATTTGGTGCCTATAAAAGCCAGGTCAGTGAGCAAGGGAAGGGGGACCAATATTCTCTTACATACCATGCAAATATTCTTTTGTTTTCTTTTGTTTTTGGTTTAGACTTGAGAATGAGTGGGCTATCATTTGGTTTGTTCTTCTTCTTCCCTTTTGAAGCTTTCTCTTGAGAGCTTCATTATGGAGCTTGAACAATTTACCAATATCTTGTACCTCTTCTTCAAGTGTTACTAATATTTTTGTTTCTTTTATTTCTTATTCTTGTTCTTATTTGCTTTTCTTTTTATTATGCTTAACTAATCTCTTTGGTTGTGGTAATGGTAAGGAAGTGAGATGAAAGGCTTTGCCTCCTCCTCCTCTTGTTAATGTTTGATGTGCTTATCTATATGATTCTAACTTAAAGATTGTTTATGTATTGATGTGATATGGTATTTTGAAACATGGTTACTTTGTAACCTCCTCATATACCATATTCACTATCTTTCCCCATTTCAATGTTTAAGTTAAAATCAATTTAGTGTTAAGGCTGCTAGGTTTAGATATGGTATTTTGTGATCGAGTGCTTGACAATCTCTTGGTTTCATATACTATATACTATCACAAACACTTAGCAAACTCAACACTAAAATCATTTGCTCTCATTAACTAATTTGTGTTTTTGATGTTGTGGTAAGCTTGCTAACCCTCGTGCTTAGTGTTGATACCCCAAGCTCGGACATACAAACAGTAAGTGAACAAAACGAACCCGTTTCATGTTTTACGACGAATATCGGAATTTGATGATTTGTGCTCCGCAACCGCCTTGACAAGTCATGCTTCATGCCGGGATCGACGTAAGGACGGACAACTCATGATCAAGGGAAGTGTCGAAGGAATCGTCACGATTCGATCTTTCGAGCCAAAGCCACAACCACTTCTTTCTTAACTTGTTTTCCTTGTTTTCTTGTTTTCGTATTCATTCTATTTTTTGTGACAAACCAACCATTCGTTATTTGTTGAACCTTAAATCACAAGACCTAATACACAATTCCTTGCGGATCGACCCGTACTTGCCGGCTTGCTACAGCGCACCATGCACTTGCGGTTTATAAATTTTAAAATGAGAACGATCTCGCGTGCGCATTCTATTTCCTTAAAATCATATCCTTTTCCAAAACATACGCGTTTGCACGTGCGGGTGAAATCCCAACAAGTTTTTGGCGCCGTTGCCGGGGAGTTGGTAGTATTGGGTATTGTTATTTCTGGTTCTTACTAACAAAACTAACTTTTAACTCAATTTTTTCAAAACTAACAATACGAATTTTTTTCTAACTTGTTTTCTGTTCTTCAGACCTGCTAACACCCTGATATTTATTTTAGAAATCAAGTTATACTATAAGAGCACTTAGCTAGCCTAGAGAACTCACAAAAAATTCTAGCACAAACCAACTTCGTTTGGCCGGCGACATCATTGAAATTTCCGAGCTCGCCGGCCCAATGAGGGTGGTTTTGATTTTTTCTTTTTGTATGATCTCCAATGTGTTATCAGTACTCTAGTGGTATTGCTTGATTTTTATAATTTTGAGTGTTCAGGAATTGGGGCATATATATCGCTTTTTTACACTAAATATTGTATTTTCCGACATTTCAGGTTTTTCACGGAATTACGACCAGCGATCCTGCGGAAAGAGGCTCAAACTCAATTTCAAGACGTTAGTGACATATAGTGCTAAAAATCCGGATAGTTTGACCCGCGCAATCGAACAATCAAAGACTCGGATCACTTCAAAGGGGTTTTCGTAACCAATTCACATCGGTACGTGTTTCCTAACACATTCCTCTTGAATCCGACGCATTCTACTATTCTATCTTCTGCAGGATTATTCGCACAAGCTTGCCACAAATTGAACAGAGAAGTAACCGTATTTTTTGCAGCGCTTAAATTTAAAACGAAAAGGAATTGCTTGATTTTTTTTTTGAATTCTTTTATTTGATTGCGCATTTGCATCTTAATACGGATTTAAGGGCACGAAACTAAACAAGATACGGTAAAGGATTTCATCACCTTTTTCCGTAGCCCACAAATCACAAAACTGCATTCTTGCATACCCACAGTAATTTAATATCAACTAGAACTTTGACTTTAAGGACTTCGCGCTCATTAGGAGAAGTTGATTGTGTTTAGAAACCCCGCATTTTAGTCTCGATATTGAAAACACTTTCCAATAACCAGTCGGGTAATTCAACAAGATTCCCGACAACCTGATCGAATGCTCGTCGGAAACTTTAGTAGACGGCCGTACCCCCGATGCTGTCGACGAAGTGCACTTGGCCGGAACACCGCAGCCGCGAGCACCAGAACGGATGTTTTTGGCGATGGGGTTCTCCTACAGTCACTTGGTTGGGGTTATGGGGCGTGGCTATCTAGTAAGGTTACCCGGCGAGTATCCGCATACGCTACGTGATTCGACGGACTTTTGATCCACATCAAAATTCCATAGCAACCGATCAAATGAGACTAAATTGCTAGATTTATAAAATTCAAACTAGTTATCACATAACTAATTATTGTGGATTCCAAATATTGTATCACAATCACAGATAGCTGGACGATGTTAAACTTTTCGATCGAATCAACAAACACCCAAAATTTCCCAAGAGCTCAACACTTGAGCGGAGTTTAAAAAGTACACAGGACAAGCCACAACACCTATGGACCAACCGTAGAAGGGTCAACCCTTGCCTCGCCTATGGCGCCGCGGAATTACCACAAACCCTAGGGTTTGGTGGCGGTTCCGACAGTCATAGAATCGAGTTAGGATTTCGTTCTTCTAGAGGGTCCACAGAATCACTTGTATGATTTTCTGAAGATTTTAAACTTGGAAAAAATCCAACTCTTGGAAAATTTCCAACGAGAGAGAAAATGGGTTATTGATATCCGTTCGAACTTTTTAACGGCGTCTAAATAACTCAAAACGATGTTAGAATTATGATTACGAAACACTCCGAATTTCCTTTGCACAAAGATAACATCACATGCAAATTTAGCAAAAACAAGCAACACCTGAAATACCAAAACTCAGAGACTGGAACACAGGAAAAATTTGAAGCCAAAAAGCCCCAGAAAAACCGGTGAGCTCGGAAATTATAGCCTTGTGGCCGGCCAAAATCCGGTGGGGAGGGGTCAAATTTCTACTGTGTTCATGTTACATCTCATATAACATTCTGCAGTTGCTTAAAAAAAATTTGACACTTTAAAAATTTCTACAGAAACTAGATTCTTATTTCGTGTGTTTCGGAGTTATTTCGGTTTCGTAATTCTACAAACATCGTCTAATTCTCTAGCTTGGCTCTGATACCACTGTAGGGTTACCTAGAACGACAGTAAGGTTTCGGGAGGTATCGTCCATGCCATTTTCAAATTTTTTGCCATGCTAAACAACCCTAACCCTAGAATCTTAACTAGAGATTTAAACAATACAACATGTAAACTATTTTACATCTAAGTGAATGAGGATTACAACCTTTGTAGACCGGTCCTTCACTTCTAAAGCTCCGTGTAGTAGTCCCTTCGCTCCAAGTAGTGAACACCCGAACTCTAGTAAGGGTTCACATAAAGAAATGAACAAGGTTGCTCGAAGTTTTCGAGACCGAAAATGATCTACATCGAGAAGACTCAAGCTCATGCTACCTCTTCAATAATGGTAGATTAGTGAAGCAAACACCCTAAACTAAATGGTTAATATAGTAGAGGATGATGAAGTGGGAATTTTGCTCACTTTAGATTTATTTTTCTCACAATATTTCTTCACTTTGAGAAAAGCTAGCAATCTTTCTCTAGATGAAGAAGAAGATGAAAGGGAGATGAGAATGAAACTCATGAGGTGAGAATAGCAACTATGGGTGAGTTTTTGTCATACACTAACTCATGTAGAGACTAAACTATGACAAAGGATAATGGTTAGGTTAATAAATATCTTAAGTAAAACAAATTAGTGGACTAAGTCAATGGACACAACAAGTTTCTCCAAGCTTCTAGCCATGACAAATTTCCACCAATTTGTGAATTACTAAAATAAATAAAAACATTTAATTATCAAGAGCATGGTGTGAGTCTCATACACCCATGAAGCATGTGGCATCAAGCATGACACAAATAAAATGTACATTAATATATATCACATATATACTAAGTGTACAAAGTGTGAAAAAGAAATGTTAAGTGAGCTAATATTAGTTAATGTAAGTTAATATATCAAATATATAATCATACATTAAATTATTAAATCAACACTTGATTTAATAATCCGGCTATATCACATAAAACCGACTAATATCAAATGTATCAACTTGTCGAATCAACACTTGATTCAACAGCTTTGTTATATCACATATAATCGACCGATATCACATATCGCGAGAATAAAATACGGTATCACATACTCGTATTAATCTCGGTCCCGCACATATCACATATGTGCTCCTACTTCGTTTCGTATGAACCAGGAAACCTCTGTGTAGGACTCTAAAGAATCGTCAATACACCGGCAGTAGGTGATGATCATATCAAACACCCACAAGCCGCAAACGGTCTGCTAAACGTAACTCCCACCCGGGTATTGAGCGATCAGAAGATCAACAAGCAAGCCTGCTCAAACTCTTGCGAATCCAATTAGTAACACTACCATACAGTCCGGTCTCTTCGTCTGATATGTCGCATATCACAGCCTGGGGGTGGTATAATGTCAGACCCCAATAGCCTGATAAGTCATGCCGATGCATGGTCCATAACGGTTCGAGAAACTACTGATAACACTTACCGGTAGATCTCAGCTACCATGTCCAGGGATTTCCTTTTATGGCCAATCGAGCATAGCACAACATCAACCCCCAATACCGGGAGAGACGAAATCCCCTCCTATCACTCATTGCCTCCATGTGATTCAGGACTGTACCAAAAAACTACCATTTTGCACGATCTCTTGAACGTGGTAAGGTGGAAATCAAAGCACAGTGGGAATCACACAAGACTCTATGACGATCTCGGGTCGACAGACTAATCTGTACCCGTGTCACCAGAGAACTCCTATCTGACGATAGGTATAATACCATCTAGGAGTTCTCGGCGAGTCCGTCCAGTGTATCCAGCCTCCAATGAGCACCCGTATACCTTCTCTGATGTCAAACACCAATGGATATGGGATCATCCATCGCCCATCATATGGGTCAAGAAGCGCATACGCTAGTCTACTCTGGAATATCGATGCCCCGTCTCGATACTCCCACGACTAGGAACATTTGAAGGATGTACTTACCGACTACCTCTGCCCCACTAGTATGATCTGCATCATATTCCTGGTAGTCAAGTACTCATCCTATAGGCTTTATCAACATGTAATAGAGAGACAATAAGTGTACATGTTAAGATAAAGAGCAACCAGATATCATACTATCATGTCGAGCAAGAAAGTCCTCCCAATATATGTACAAGCATCTACTATAATATACATCACATGTATAATGATAGCCTCTAGGGCATACATATAACTAACAGATCGAGACCCCGAGGAGGGGTGGTGGCCCGTCTCACAAGCCATTGGTGTCAGTTGGTTCACCTAAGAGGTATACAGGTGCTCATTGGGTTATGAGTACACCGGACGGACTCGCCGAGAACATGCTAGTTGGTATTATACCTATTGTCAAATAGTAGTTTCCTGGTGACATGTGTACATGTTAGTCTATCGACCTGAGATCATCATTTGTCTCGTGTGAGTTCCCACTGTGCTTTGATTACTACCCTCCCACGGTTCAAAGGAGTCGTGCAAACATGTTTTAGTAGGGTACAAACCCGAGCTACATGGAGGCAATGAGCGGATCGTCAGGGGATTCGTCTCTCCCGGTATTATGGGTTGATGTCGCGGTGTGCACGGGTGGCCATCCCCAGAAATCCTTGGCCGGGGTAGACGAGAATTACTGATCTAGGATCGGTAGTTTCTTAGTTGGTGATAGGTTTCATGCCGACACTAAATATCAAGTTATTAGGGGTCTGACATTATCCACCCCCTAGACTCGATATGCGATACTCATAGACGAACGGACCAGACTGTATGAATATTGTCACTGTTAGGCGCAGTAGGGTTTGTCGGCCTCCCTTTTGCTCAATACCTCGGTAGCCGTTACGTACAGCTAATGCCACTGACGTGCTTGTGGTTAAACCCACTGCCAGCGTATTGACGAGTCTTTAGAGTCCCATACAGAGGGTTTCCCTGGTTCAGGAGAAACGCTGTAGAGGCTGTATGGTTTTATGGCAGGGTTCAATCCTCTTCATGCACTTGTGCACGGATCGTGATAGGACGGATAATATTAGTGGGCTTTGGTTTATGACGGATCCTGGTATTATAATGTTGGATTATTTTCGTCTCGTTGTATTCGTATTCAGTCGGAATACGGATGCGGGTATGTATATACAGATGAGGGGTAATTTTTTAATTAGTTACAAGATAACTTTGATGTTGCCATTCTCTTTTTTGATTAAACATTTTGGATTACTATTTATTTGGTGGAATTTGTGAGTTCAAGTGTTGGCCTTGAGCATTGAATGTGGCATGTGCAATTTGTGACTCATGGTGTTGGGTCTTGTGTGATTCATGGTGCATTGATGGCTTGAGGCAAGTGGCAGATATTTGTGTTCAATGTATTTTCGTGGGTTTTTTTTTGGCGCTGGGTAAATTTTCTTGGTTGCTTAAAAACACTAATACCTCACCACTTCCAAAACAACAGAGACATTCTTCACTTGGCCAAAATTCTTTAGCTCACAACTTTCTTCACTTGGCTTCTTCTTCAACCTCCACCCATTCTCTCGCATAAGTTGAGAATCATTGGGTGTATTGAGACAAAATGATCACACGCTATCTCATCTTGGGTATCTAGGCTGGCAAACTGGATGCCCGATTTGCTTCGGTTTTGAAGCGCGAGCCCGTATTACTAATCCTCGACGAGGATCGTCTTCAACGAGGGAGACCGGAGACCGAACATCATCGAGGCCGCCGTGAAGAGCTTGGGACAGAGGTTGAAGACCGAAGGACATGGATCGATCGGTATAATCTCTCTAAACTCTTTTCATATTGTAACATTTCAGAAAATATAAAATATTATTTTTGGAATTTAATATTAAAATAATATATTTCGCGAAAACTACCCGATTTGAAAATTTGGGGTTTTTGTAAAATGGTATAAATATATACCAATAATTGTGAAATAATTGGAGATTAAAATGATTTATTCATTTAAATATATATTTATTGGATTTGGCATTTTATAATAAATTATATGTAGTTTAAATAAAAATTGATTAGTGCACTACTAATCTCTATTAAGCCAAATCCATGTTTCTACATTTTTCCATGGTTAGTACAACATGACATGTTATATGTTGTTTCATTTGCATTTCTGATATTTGGTTTTATTATTGTGAGAAGAAAAGAGAAAAGTAAAGAAAAAGTGAATTATTGAGGAGAAAGAGGGGGGGGACCACATCATGACATGAGGCATGGCATGAGAGACACTGAGGGTGAGAATAAGAAAGAGAGAGAGAGAGAGAGGGATGCCCATTCATTTCCTCCCCTTTGTTTCTTCATCTCCTTCAACCTCATGTTCCCTCCACCTCCACCTCCAAGAATCATCTCCATTTCTTCACCAAAACCCTATACTCCCTTCATTAAAGTTGATCCCCACCTCATCCTCAACATATTGGACCAAGCAAAGTTGGATTTTGAAGATGTTGAGCAACTCAAAAAAATTCTTGAGTTGCCAAAAGAGGTATTTCCTACACCATTAGCTTAGTAATTTAGTTGTTTTAGTTTCTATTTTAGTTTAGAATTGGTTTATTGTTGATTAGTGATGTTTAGAAATTCCAAGAAAGGGTTTGGGTGATTGTGTGGACTTGTGATCTGTAGTGGGTGTTTACTTAACCCTTAGGGATGTTTTACTGGCCAAGATCAAAGATTAGAACCAAAACACGAACTTAGAACTTTCCGACATCGGTTAATTAATAGTTTGTGAATGTATATGGGAATCTGGGAAGACCCGAGACCACTATAAAATAAGTTGCCATTACAGAGATACGTGCGGGCACTAAGGAACCTATCCTAGAAACCTGAGACCTCCACCCCATTTTCTGGCCGCAAATAAACCCAATATGGCCGCAAATTGCGGCCTGGGTATGTTGGAATTGGTTCGTACTTGGTCCATAGCTCCTATATCTTCTAATTAGACCTCCCCTATATGCAAAATTGGCTAATTATACCTGTCGCAAAATCTAGAGGTGTTTTCTTGAGTTGCTGATTTATAGTTTCCGATTTCTGAAACTTGTTTTTTAGTATTTGATATTGTACTGGGTCGTTGGACGTTTGCACGTCAACGACGAGGGTTATTTGGTTGTTTTGTATGCGTAGGCTATCGGTTCTAACCTATAAACAATTCGTGTGCCGTATCGGGTTTCAGACTTGATTTTTAATAGCATTTCGATTGTGTGTTGATATGTTGGTACCTTGGGTTGATTTCGAGACGACAAAGCACATCGACTACGGCTGAACAAGGAGTTCCGCAGGTGAGTAGATTTATATCTACGGGAGAAGTTGGGAGGATGGCGTATAGCACCCCCGCAAATTTTGATGGAAACTGATATATAGAATATGGTTAAGGAAACCTATATTAGAAATCTATGGATATGGTTAAAAAGATAGTTAGAGATGATATGAATGATTGAATATATATATCGAGATATGAGATGAAAGCTATAGGGATATGACTGTTGACATGATATGATAGAAATGATGTCTCGAATTGATATATAAGGATATGAAAAGTGAATGTGAATCACGATATATGAATATAGGTAGTGCATGAGAATAAGTATGAGATTTAGAGTAGCATGACATGAGATTTATAAGATAGAATGTATATGTAAGATGACTTGAGGCGAGATATTAATATTATGAAAAGAGTATAAGATGTGATATGATTAGTTGGTGTGATATGTCGTTATATGGATGCGAGTCGTTATGAGATAGTTGATACCTTTGTCGGTCCCACGATATGAGATTGATACGGATGTGACCTGGGATATAGGTATATATATATATAATGTTGTGAATCATGAGTGATATGCCGTACGTGACATTAGGTCCGTACCCTCATTGTCATATAGGTTGATAAAATCCCTAATTGTTTATGCCGCCGTACGATAATTTAACGTACGTGATGAGTATTATCGGATGATTGATCCATACCCTTTACTAGAGGATGACGTACGATATATTACATCGTAAATGATGTTGTGAGGCTGGATGCCGATTGATAGATTCACCGACTCGGATATATTGTAGATACGTATACCTGTTAGCATTTCGCGTACGATGTACCTTATGTTATGTTCATGACATTCTCATTGCATTATATATATATATCTGTGCTAGTATGTTAGTGTTTATGCCCTAGAAGGCCATTACTGTATCATACTAGCTTGTATATTACTTAATGGAAGCTTGGGATATTCACATGTATATAACAGTCTTGCTAAACATGGTAGTATGCTACTTGGTTTTTCTATCTTAATATGTGAGTGTACGTATTGATAGAGCTCTTAGGATCTTGCTTGTCTACCAGCGTTGTGATGGCAGTCACACTAGTGGGGGCTGGGTAGTCTACAAGCACATCCTTATTCAGGTCCCTTGTCGTTGGATTATCGAGACAGAGCATCGATACTCCGGAGTAGACTAGTGTGTACGCTTCTCATCCCAGTTGGGGAGATGGTCTGTCCCACAGCCGTCAGTACGTCGTACTGGAGATAGTATACAGGTGCTCGTTAGGTTACGGGTACACCGGACAGGACTCACAGGGAACTGTTGGTTGGTTTGATACCAGTCGTCAGTGAACAGTTCCCAGGTGACATGAGTACAGCGTAGTCCGCAGACTTGACACTGCTACTTCGCCTTGAGTGTGTCCCACTGTTCTTAGATTGCTACCCTACCACGGCTCAAAGGAGTCGTACAAACAGGTAGCAGTTGGGTGCAGTCCCGAGCACTTGGAGGCAGTGGCGGTTAGACAGGATTCGTCCCTCCCGGTATTGGGAGTAGATATCGTGCTGTGTCAGAGAGCCATTACGCAAAGTCCCTGGCCAGGGCAAGCGAGATTTGCTGGTAGGTTCCAGTAGTTTCTCAGGGTGTAATGGGCTTCCCTCCGACACGACTTATACCGCTATTAGGGGACTGACGCTTGCCGCCCCCCTAGGCCCGATATGCGATAGTCTTGGACGAACGGACCAGACTGTATGGAGATTGTCACATCAGACTCAGTAGGAGTTCGGATGGGTTTTCTCATCGGCCTTCTTATCGACAACTACCTGGGGACCGTTACGTACAGCTAGTGCCGCTTGCGGTCTGTGGTTAAACCCACTGCCAGCGTAGTAGTCGAGTCTCTAGAGTCCCACACAGAGAGTTTCCTACTCCAGGCGAAACGATATAGAGGTTGCATGGTTTTGCGACAAAGGGTTCGGACGCATACGTGCGTTTACGCGCGTACGACTTTCGGACAGTTTTTACCAGTCGGCTTTGGTTTAAGCCAGTTACTGGTATCCGGTTATTGGATTTTTACAGTCTAAAGTTTTTCCGTATTATTACGGATCGGAGGGCGTTCTCGTAATTGTTCGAGAAGCTTCTAGAAGATGGTGACTAAGGAGGGTTATGTGTCATATTCATTAAATGAGGTTATGAGTCATGGTGGTGATTCATTCATTTCATTAATGCACATTTATTGCTTAATGACTCATGCTAATGAATCACCACTAGATATTTTATGAAGCATGATTTATCATCACTATTTATTCTTTTCTCATTATTAGAAAATGCTTCATAATATATTATGATAGACTCTCTCTCATCTCATTATCTTATCTCACATTCTCTCTCCTCAAGCTCTCATCTTCAAACCCTAATCCTTACACCTCATGAGTTGAGATCAAAGGATTAGTTAGACTAAACAATCCATAACCATCACTCTATATCATCCTTTCATCTTTGATTAGCAATCAAAGTTGATTAGTTACCTCAAGTTAGAGGTTTAGCTTGGAGTTTTGCTCTCGGGTGGATCGTCTACTACCTAGAGAAGGCCGAGGAGAACAAGGAGATCGTAAAGACGAAGGACTAGTATCGATAGGTATAATCCCTTAACACTATAGTTTAGTATAGCTATGTGTTCGGTTATTAGTTGTTTAGCTTCGATTTAAGCGGTTAGTCGATGTTCGTTCTTTAAACTTGATCGTTTTTGAAAATTCCGCCTCCCCACAAGTACTGGGGTGTACTACATCGACTTACAGTGGTATCAGAGCCTCGCTAAACACTAAATAACTTGATTGCAAATTTATACGAATTTCGAACGGAAAAACGAAGCCGGAAAACCCTAAAAGTTTCAAGTTTCTGTCGAACTTAAAATGAAGTCCAAAAATTTTTCAGGTGTGTTCAGAAAGCATGAAATGAGTCCAGGAGAACACCCATGAAATTTGAACCCATGACTCGGCAACTCGACCGCGGAAGCGCGGCTGATCGGTGGGATCCGCCGCCCTTCCGCGGCGCTTTGGCTGACTCATGGGCTCATCTTTCATGTGTGGGTCCCCTCTGGTGTTTGGGGTTTTCTGGAATGTTTAATTATTGCTCAGGTTACTGTTTAACAGAGCAGATTTTGGAGCAATATTGATGTTGTTTATTCGATCGAAATTGTACAGTATTTGCATATGGATTATATCTGTGATTGTTTAATGTGTTCGTAAACCTCCCCTAACTGCTAGTATGTCGGTTGGCAGGGGGTTGCACATTTCTGAAATGGTTATATCTGTTTGTGCATATAAACTGTATTGGACTGTTGTGGTGTATAGCCGGGGTATGCAATGGGTTATTGTTTAATTCATTTGTTGTAAATGTAAATTGTTGTAATATTATTTTTGCGGGGCACTTCCAGGTTGCGGTTGTAGCCACCGTTGTATTATTTCATTTTACTGTTTTTGCTCCTAGGACTGACCCAAGGTGGGGTACACAAACTGCCGGGCGGGTAGTTTGCCGTACCCGTAGGGGTCGAGGGTGGGGTAACGGCTATTCATCACAACTGTGTAATCTGTCTTTTCTTGCAGGCTCAAAAGAAATACAGATTGCTTGCAAATCCAATATTGTTTATCTGTGTTCTGGAATGAATATCATTGCGTCAGACGAATGTAAAATATCTATATATATTGTAGCTATTTAGACGTCACTTATGTTTTACACCCGCGCTAGGCCAGCCCCCGCTCTGTCGTTAGTTAAGTAACCTAACGGGTGATGACGGGACCCCGTGGCGAATGCGGATGGCATAAGAGGACGTTGTATTTTCGTTGTTTTCTGCAATGATAGGTTAATGATGGGACGCATTATCTATAATGCAAAGTAAAACAAACCAAAGTTTAAATCGTTGGAACAATTTAAAAGAAACCACACGGTTATTTTTAAAACAGATATTTTTAAATGCGGAGCTTTAACCACTCCTTTTAAAAGCTATCAGGTTCCTTCGGTTATATCAAGTTCACTACGTTCACGGTTTCGCCAAAACCATTCGTAGCCCTCCGTCATTTCATCTGGGTATTCAGTAGTATTCAAGCTATGTATTTTGACCTAACGCCAAGGCATAGTGTTTGGTAGCTACTGGGTATTCATTTGTTGCATAGGTAGATGTAGTTAGTTTGGGACAGTCGTATTATCATTTTGGCCGAACGTCAAGGATATTTACGGATGGGTTCAAATTGACAAGATAATGATGGGTAGAACTTGACATGTGACTTATGACATTTTGACCTAACGCCAAGGTCATAAGAGCATGGGGCAGAAATAAATATCGGGAATTTCTAAAGAAACTGAAATTTGCAAAGAGATGCATACCATTTTGAGTTTGATGAATGTTGGTAGCATTCCTACAACATTATCAGATGATGATATTTGGATCTCGATCCTACTATGAGTATATGCTACTTATCAGGATATTCGTCACTTAACGATCAATGCTATAAACCAAGTAGGTGTCCAGAAAGGTGTCAGCGGGGTTACGCCCCCAGAGAAAAGAGGTTATTTAATTAAGGAACTTCGCGAAAGCGTTGGAAAACCTCCCTCGAAGTATCGACACTGGCCTGGCTGAACGGTTAAGCAAGTATTGTACAGTGAGAATAGTCCTGGCTAATTCTTCTTTTATGGTTTGAGGAAGGATTCGAGAAACAGTGGGAGCCATCCAGTTTAGATAAACTAAAAACCACTCTAAACTTGCAAGAGCATCATGCTAAAGTGTTTTCTTCTCTCTCTCCTAATTGCAGCGACCCTGAAAATGACTGGACTTAAGTTACTTTTAGAAAAGAATATACTGACTGGGCCAAACTATAAAGATTGGCTGCGGAATGTCAAAATGGCCTTGACCTATGACAAACTGGGGTACGTCCTCACCGCTACGGCACCTGCTGTCCTTGGTCCCAAATCCAGCAATGCGGATAAGGAAATCCGCAAAACCTGGGATTTAGATTGCGCGAGAGCCAAGTGCATCGTGCTTGCCTCTATGAACAACGAACATCAGAGGAGGCACGAGGATATGTCTCTAGATGGCATATTTCTCCATACAAAGGAACTTTATGGAGAGCAATCTCGTATTGCTAGATACGAGACCTCGAAGAAATTATTTCGAGCGAGGTTGGCTGTCGGGTCATCGGTAGGTGAACATGTCCTACAGATGATCGGCTATATTGAGGAGCTCGCAGACCTTGGGACGACTTTGGATAATGAGCTCTATACAGACCTTATTCTCCAGTCCCTTCCTCCCACCTACGCCCAGTTTATCCTCAACTTCAACCTTCAAGGAAAAGAAGTTGAACTTGCGGAACTCCTGAACATGTTAAGGAGTGCAGAGGGCACCTTACAGAAGGTAAGGGAAACACCCGCTATGTTTGTTGGCGGTTCATCTTCTTCAGGGTCCAAGGCTAGGGCCAAAGGAAGGAAGAAGAAGGCCGCTCCCAAACCTAGAGGAGGTGTTAGTAAGGTGGGAAAGAAGGGAAAGAAAAAGCTTGCAGCACCGGTAGTTGGCCAGGATGAGTGCTTCCACTGTCACAGGAAAGGGCACTGGAAGAAGGATTGCAAGGCGTGGAACGCCAAGAACCAGGAACCGAAGCAAGCTGTGGCTTCGACTTCAGGTGTGTTTGTAATTGAGAATTGTTTGTCAATCAACTCTACTTCCTGGGTATTGGATACCGGATCAGGATCTCATATTTGCAATTCATTGCAGGCACTGAGAAACCGTAGGGTGCTGAAGGAAGGTGATATGATCCTCAGGGTTGCTAACGGAGCTAGCGTGGGAGCTGCGTCCGTCGGGGATTATCACCTAGGATTGACGAGTGGACATATTTTGGTTTTGCATAACTGTTATTTTGTACCAAGCTTAACGTGTAATATCATATCAGTTTCCTTGTTATCAAATAAAGGTTATGATTTCACGTTTGTAAGAGATGTTGTTAACATCCACCTTAATCATGGTTTGATTGGGTCCGGTACTCTAAATAACGGCATATATGTTTTAAACCAACTCCAAATTTTCAATGTCCAGAACACACTAAAAAGAAAGTCTCCAGATTTAAATAAAGCTTTCTTATGGCATTGTAGACTGGGTCACATCAATGAGAGAAGGTTGACTAAGTTGCATAGAGAAGGATATTTAGACACGTTCGAATATCAATCTTATGACACTTGTCAATCCTGTCTCAAAGGAAAGATGACAAAGACTCCATTTACTGGACAAGGAGTAAGAGCGAGCGAGCTCTTAGGACTCATACACAGTGATGTATGCGGTCCAATGTCTACACATGCGAGAGGTGGTTATTCCTATTTCATTACTTTCACGGATGATTACTCAAGATACGGATTCATTTATCTGATGAAACATAAATCCGAGGCTTTTGAGAAATTCCAAGAGTATAAGAATGAAGTAGAAAACCAAACCGGCAAAAGTATTAAGACACTAAGATCTGATCGAGGTGGAGAATACTTAAGTGCCGAGTTCCTAGGTTACCTAAAAGAGAAAGGAATTCTCTCTCAGCTTACTCCTCCATACACTCCACAGCATAACGGTGTATCGGAGAGACGGAATCGAACCCTATTGGATATGGTACGATCCATGATGAGTAATGCTGAGTTACCGCGATCTTTCTGGGGTTATGCGCTAGAATCAGCGGCATATCTTTTGAACATGGTTCCTACCAAGACTGTGCCTACCACTCCATATCAGATGTGGAGCAGGAAGAAACCCCATCTACAGTATATAAAGATTTGGGGATGTCCAGCTTTTGTTAAAAAGCAGCATGTGGACAAGCTCGAGGCACGATCAGTAAAATGTAAGTTTGTGGGATATCCAAAGCACTCCAGGGGATATCTTTTCTATTACGCAGAGGAACAAAAGGTGTTTGTTTCTCGTAATGCCCATTTTCTAGAACATCAGTTTTTAGAAAAGGAATCAAGTGGGAGCGAAATAGAACTGGAAGAAATTCCAGAACCACAAACTGCTACTGAAAGTTTGGTAGAACCAGAGGTTCAAGAAGAACAGAACATTCCCGCACCCCTCCGCAGGAGTAGTAGGCCGTCTCATCCGCCTGAGAGATACTACGGTTTTCTCATAGATGGGGATAGAGAGGATTGCATCATAGATGATGATGAACCTACTGACTTCCGGCAGGCCATCCAGAGCGGCGACTCGGTACGATGGCTAGATGCAATGAGGACCGAGATGGAGTCCATGTACACCAACAAAGTATGGACTTTGGACTTTGCTCCAGATGGGGTAAAACCCATAGGATGCAAATGGATCTTCAAGAAAAAGATTGGTGTAGATGGACAGGTGGAAACCTATAAGGCTAGACTTGTTGCAAAGGGTTTTCGTCAAAGACCTGGTTTGGACTATGACGAAACTTTTTCTCCAGTGGCTATGCTCAAATCCATTCGGGTCCTTCTTGCTATTGCTGCCTTCCATGATTATGAAATCTGGCAGATGGACGTAAAGACGGCTTTTCTGAATGGAAATTTAGAAGAGAGCGTCTATATGGATCAGCCAGAGGGTTTCAATCAGAGTGGGAGCAGCGGGAAAGTATGCAAGCTGCTTAAGTCCATTTATGGACTAAAGCAGGCATCGCGGAGTTGGAACATCTGTTTTGATGAGACAGTCAAAGAGTATGACTTTATCAAAAATCCAGATGAACCGTGCATATATAGTAAAGTTGTGGCCAGAAGTGTCGTATTCCTCGTCTTGTACGTGGATGACATTCTATTGATAGGAAATGACATTCCTATGCTACAATCTGTCAAAGGATTCTTGTCACACAGGTTCTCCATGAAAGACCTGGGTGATGCCTCTTACATTCTGGGGATCCGGATCTATCGTGATAGATCCAAGAGGATGTTGGGACTTTCGCAGTCCAGGTATATCGACACTGTACTGAAAAGATTCAGTATGGAAGATTCTAAGCGCGGTAATCTACCGGCTTGTCACGGAATCGCCCTCTCCAAAGAGATGTCTCCCAAGACTGATTTGGAAAGGGAACGCATGTCTATTATACCCTATGCTTCTGCGGTAGGCTCTATAATGTATGCGATGTTGTGTACCAGACCAGATGTAGCTTACGCACTGAGCGTGGTAAGCCGGTATCAGTCTGACCCAGGGGAGAAACATTGGATAGCAGTAAAGAACATTCTCAAGTACCTGAGGAGGACTAAGGAGATGTTCTTGGTTTACGGCGGAAAAGACCTCAGGTTGGAGGCCTTTGCTGATTCCGGCTTCCAAAGTGATAAGGACGATTCCAAGTCCATGTCGGGTTATGTCTTTACCCTCAATGGAGGGGCGGTGTGCTGGAAGAGCTCCAAGCAGGACACCGTTGCTGACTCGACGATGGAAGCGGAGTATATTGCTGCTTGCGATGCCG
The DNA here is from genome assembly GCA_030015575.1 of Agapanthus africanus. Lineage (NCBI taxonomy): Eukaryota > Viridiplantae > Streptophyta > Magnoliopsida > Asparagales > Amaryllidaceae > Agapanthus > Agapanthus africanus. The sequence continues at coordinate 367,258,071 of CM057345.1, forward strand.
CAAAAGAAGCAGTCTGGATGAAGAAGTTCCTAACAGAACTTCAGGTGGTTCCTACCATAGTTGATCCAATACCTCTGTATTGCGACAACAACGGAGCTATAGCTTTAGCGAAGGAACCAAGGTCCCATCAGAAGTCCAGACACATCTTGAGGCGGTATCACCTGATCAGGGAGATCATTGATCGTCAGGAGATCGAGGTTCGGAGAGTTGCTTCAGAAGAGAACATTGCTGATCCATTCACGAAGGCCCTTCCTCAGATTCAGTTCGAGAGGCTACTCGAGATCATTGGTCTGCGATATGCCAGTACATGGCCCTAGTGCAAGTGGGAGATTGTTAGTGTTTATGCCCTAGAAGGCCATTACTGTATCATACTAGCTTGTATATTACTTAATGGAAGCTTGGGATATTCACATGTATATAACAGTCTTGCTAAACATGGTAGTATGCTACTTGGTTTTTCTATCTTAATATGTGAGTGTACATATTGATAGAGCTCTTAGGATCTTGCTTGTCTACCAGCGTTGTGATGGCAGTCACACTAGTGGGGGCTGGGTAGTCTACAAGCACATCCTTATTCAGGTCCCTGGTCGTTGGATTATCGAGACAGAGCATCGATACTCCGGAGTAGACTAGTGTGTACGCTTCTCATCCCAGTTGGGGAGATGGTCTGTCCCACAGCCGTCAGTACGTCGTACTGGAGATAGTATACAGGTGCTCGTTAGGTTACGGGTACACCGGACAGGACTCACAGGGAACTGTTGGTTGGTTTGATACCAGTCGTCAGTGAACAGTTCCCAGGTGACATGAGTACAGCGTAGTCCGCAGACTTGACACTGCTACTTCGCCTTGAGTGTGTCCCACTGTTCTTAGATTGCTACCCTACCACGGCTCAAAGGAGTCGTACAAACAGGTAGCAGTTGGGTGCAGTCCCGAGCACTTGGAGGCAGTGGCGGTTAGACAGGATTCGTCCCTCCCGGTATTGGGAGTAGATATCGTGCTGTGTCAGAGAGCCATTACGCAAAGTCCCTGGCCAGGGCAAGCGAGATTTGCTGGTAGGTTCCAGTAGTTTCTCAGGGTGTAATGGGCTTCCCTCCGACACGACTTATACCGCTATTAGGGGACTGACGCTTGCCGCCCCCCTAGGCCCGATATGCGATAGTCTTGGACGAACGGACCGGACTGTATGGAGATTGTCACATCAGACTCAGTAGGAGTTCGGATGGGTTTTCTCATCGGCCTTCTTATCGACAACTACCTGGGGACCGTTACGTACAGCTAGTGCCGCTTGCGGTCTGTGGTTAAACCCACTGCCAGCGTAGTAGTCGAGTCTCTAGAGTCCCACACAGAGAGTTTCCTACTCCAGGCGAAACGATATAGAGGTTGCATGGTTTTGCGACAAAGGGTTCGGACGCATACGTGCGTTTACGCGCGTACGACTTTCGGACAGTTTTTACCAGTCGGCTTTGGTTTAAGCCAGTTACTGGTATCCGGTTATTGGATTTTTACAGTCTAAAGTTTTTCCGTATTATTACGGATCGGAGGGCATTCTCGTAATTGTTCGAGAAGCTTCTAGAAGATGGTGACTAAGGAGGGTTATGTGTCATATTCATTAAATGAGGTTATGAGTCATGGTGGTGATTCATTCATTTCATTAATGCACATTTATTGCTTAATGACTCATGCTAATGAATCACCACTAGATATTTTATGAAGCATGATTTATCATCACTATTTATTCTTTTCTCATTATTAGAAAATGCTTCATAATATATTATGATAGACTCTCTCTCATCTCATTATCTTATCTCACATTCTCTCTCCTCAAGCTCTCATCTTCAAACCCTAATCCTTACACCTCATGAGTTGAGATCAAAGGATTAGTTAGACTAAACAATCCATAACCATCACTCTATATCATCCTTTCATCTTTGATTAGCAATCAAAGTTGATTAGTTACCTCAAGTTAGAGGTTTAGCTTGGAGTTTTGCTCTCGGGTGGATCGTCTACTACCTAGAGAAGGCCGAGGAGAACAAGGAGATCGTAAAGACGAAGGACTAGTATCGATAGGTATAATCCCTTAACACTATAGTTTAGTATAGCTATGTGTTCGGTTATTAGTTGTTTAGCTTCGATTTAAGCGGTTAGTCGATGTTCGTTCTTTAAACTTGATCGTTTTTGAAAATTCCGCCTCCCCACAAGTACTGGGGTGTACTACATCGACTTACATAGTACACCTACACCATTATCGATGATGCATATGTTACACTTACACAGATTGCCGGCTCACACACTTTCATCATCGATAATTGCTATGTTACTTACACAGTAGAATTGCCACATCATTATGATATGTCGAATGATATACTGATATGCTCACATCACTGTTCCATGTTGAAAGATATGCGGATATGCTTACATTTCTGTTATATGTTGCATACAACATGCTATACGATTATATGCATTGAGATGCTGTTTTCATGAGATTCTAGATTTGAGAACCGTGGTTATGTTTCAAAAGGAAGTGCGTATTGTTTTAAAAACCCGGTTTCTCTTGATATGATATTTCGAGACGTCCACCATTTATTTTCTCGGTTCTGAGATTGGCATGTGAAACCCGATTCGAGGAGCGAGAGGCACCGTCTGCGGGTACATGGTGGACCCGGTATAGTACCTTGAGGCAAGAAATGATTATCGTAGTGTAGACGATGAGCCTGGCAGAGGGACTACTACCTACCGGTGATAGTATTTGGTCTTGGCGGTTATCCGGAGGATACCGACCGGAGTCGTGAGATGATACGGGCCGATCCGGACTGACGGAGCCCGTGGGCCGATCCGGACTGACGGAGCCCGAGATATGAGGATTTACGTATCGATGTTGGACACGGGTTTCATGATGTTTCGAGTGTTGATGCTGGACACTCAGGTTCCATGATTTGATGTGTCATTGATGGACACACGTTGATTGATATCCTCATACTTACATGCATATTCTTTCATGATATTTACATGCATGATGTTGTTGTGTCATTGATGGACACGTTGATGTTAGCCACATGCAGATAGGCATTGATTATATTGTTGGCACATATGCAGATACGGTCACCCTAGATATCATAGTATTACCTTTATGATATAGTTGACCTAGGAATAGTTGTTTATTTTGATTTCTACCTGATGATGTTTTCTACCCACGAGTTGGAAACTCACCCCCGTTGTGCCACAGTTCTTGCAAGTTGACCGCATGGATCAGTAGCGGTATCGCTGGCACACGGCTTGCATTCGGGTGATTTTCTTTTGTAGGTGGTACATATTGGATCGTGCCACTCTTGTATTATTATTTCTTTTGTATCTAGTCAACTCCATCAATCAGAAACTAGTATTTGTTTAAGTAGTAAGACTTAGAGGGGACTTGTGGTTGCGAGACTTAGAGTGATGGGTTATATGTTCTCTTGGTGGGTTGATGTCTTGCTTTATTCTTTATTCTTGTGTTGATCTTCACCGTTGAGCGTCGTATACCTATATTCTGTATTACGTGGTTGTGATTCCGTCAATTGGCGAAGAGCTAGCTCCCGCTTGGGGATGCCTTTTATTGTTATCATGTATATATGGTTTTGGATCAAAATATACAAAGGAGGTGCTGCCTAAATTTTTAAAAGACAAAACATGTTTTTCAACTAATAAAATTCCACTTGCATTTTTCATGTTCCACTGTTTATGCATTAAGAAAACGTTTGATTTCACCATACCTTTATTTCAAAACTTCACCTCTTTATTTTATTTAAAAAGGGTTTAGATTTCTGGGTTTCGGCTCATTTGAATTACGTTACGCCTGTAGACGTGGCGTGATTTAAGTGCCGGTCACGAGCTTAAATTTTCGGGTCGTGACAAAGTTGGTATCAGAGCGCTAGCTTTAACCTTGGTTCGAGTGTAGGTTTGACTATGCAGAGTCTGGGGCATAATCTATTTCAGAACCTAGGCTTGACCTTACGGAATTTAGACCTGAACATGGGGGTATTAGACCCGAACTTTCGTTTCATAGGTTGACCCTGATTGATGGAGTAGGTAGCTTGAGTAGAGTGACGTACCGTACATATGTTCCGCGGCATATTTACGATACGATACTCCACTTAAGAAACCTTAGGATGTACATATCTTGAGACTTGTGATTCTCTTCGTTCCCTTGATTATACATCCATTTGAGATCCTTGATTCTATTCGTTTCCATGATCATACTCTCATTGATTCCGTTCCTCCTTATGATCATGTATCCATTTTGGGATCTGTTGATTCCTTTCATTCCTTTGATCTATCTTCTTCGATACATACTTGAGGTTCCTGTCACCATGGTTTGAGCGCAGATTGAGCTGCTGCTAGTGATGCGGTCAGGGCGAGCTCATCATGGACGAGAACTGACCATCGTGTTTTCTGGTGGCATGGGAACGTATTGATTTTGTGTTTGTGTTGTGACCTCTCATTTGAGGCGAGTGTTCGGTTTTGCACTGGATGATCGGGCCATTGTTAGAGGCTGCCTGTTGTGAGGGGGATGTTGATGTACAGCCTACCTCAGAGATCGTGATGTCGTTTACCTTGCAGACAGATGACCCAGCTGTTGCTGAGATTGATGGGATGTCGCCTCCAGACTTTATGAGTTGAGATCGCTGGAGCTTCCAGGAAGAGATGCGACAGTAGATAGCTAGTCTATCTTGAGTAGAGTTGAGCGACTGAGATGATTTGTCTGATTAGATACGCCGACGCAGGCCCAGTTGAGTTGAAGATTTCCAGTGTGGAGAATCTTACTCAGATCTAGAGTAGATCGATCTAGAGATGACGTTGTTCGTTGGATGATCCGATAGGAGATCAGTAAGTTGACCAGCTTCGAATAGAGGACCTCATCCAGATGCGTTGTGAGTCGATCGAGAACGGAAGAATATAGAATATTCCCCCGATGGTTGGGACGAGTTCTCGAGGACGTGTTCGGCTAGATATCTTCTACAGAGTGATGAAAATACCGAGTTCGTAATTTCGAATCCGTGTGAGAGACTCCGGATTGACTGTAGCCGAGAACAATTGCGGTACGCAGATAGCATGACGTGACGTCGAAGCGGACGAAAATAAAGACAAGTGGAACAAGAGGTTCGTGCGAGATGTTGACGAGCTGTTGTTACTCCCCACTGAGATTAGAGATCTGATATGTATACAGAAGTGTTGGGATACGGCCAGTTCCCGAGGAAATGTTGTGTGAGAACGCAGATGTCCAGAAAACGAGAAAAGATTATGCAAGAGTACCAGCCTCTGTATAGTTCGGCATAGGCGAGATCGGAAGAGACCTTGAGCAGGTTCCTTCCAGGACACTGCTGCGATAAGATTTGCACCGAGGATCAGATGTGTCATGTGTATTCAGAGGACCAGAGGCCGACGCCAGTGACTTGCTGCTTTACGAGTGGTCATACTAATTGGCTGAGAGAAGACCAAAGTAGTGTCAGAGCGGAATCATTTCTGTTAGTACATCTGACTAGGTCGACGAGCCGATGGATGGAGAGATTGGTAATCCACAGAGAAAATGAGTACCCGGAGACAGAGGACGCCAGACCATGAGCAGAAGGCAAGCGGATGTTCTTGCTCTGCCAGTTTTGGGTGCACCGATATTTTTCGACATAGTAGGAGGTGTACCTCAATCTCATTTGTTGCGATTTGTGTTTGTGATCCGAGTATCACGCTTATATCGCTTGGATTTGAGTTTTGATGATTGAGTTTCATGATATTGTTTTAGTGCACCATGACTGCACCTACTGGGTATTTACATTTTTGTGCATAGTTATTTCACTTGATATATGTTTTATACACCGTTGTGTTGGTTTATGATTTGTGCATATTTATTGCACTTGATGTCGATTTTGTGCCTTGGCTGCACGTGTTTATGATTTCGTGGATTTCATACGGTTGATTTGATTTTGTGAATGCGGTACACACTCGATTTGATTTTTGCACTTGGTATAGCTCACATGTGCTTGCAGTGCATGGATAGATGTTTTGTGCACGCAGTGCACATGTTTATGATTTTATACACCTTGGTACACTCGGTGTTGCTTTTTAATACGCATTTGAGTTATTGATGAGTTGCCGTGCATTTGTTGCTCTAGATTGGTATTTTGTGCACTGGATGCACCGGATTTGTGTTTCGTGCATTTGTTGCACTTGATTTTTATTCCGTTCATTTGCTGTACCAGATTGGTATTTCGTGCACTAGATGCACCGGATTTGTATTTCGTGCACTGGATGCACCCGATTTGTATTTTGAGCATTTGTGTTACCCGATTTATGTTTTGTGCGCGTTTGCACTTGACGTTCATATTTGTGCATGCTATTGCACTAGATGCTTTATACGGACCCGACACGCTTGGGTTGGATTTTTGCACATATTAGGCGCTTGGTATTGGATTTCGTGCACATCGGATGCACCTGAGTGAGATTTTTTTTGTGCATGTCGAATGCCCTTGATTGAGATTTTATTCGCGCATGTTGGATGCACTTGATTTAGATTTCATTCGTGCATGACGGATGCACTTGATTTGGATTTTTGCGCATGTTGGGCGCATGTTTGAGATGTGATTTTGTGCATGACGGATGCACTTGATTTGGATTTTTGCGCATGTTGGGCGCATGTTTGAGATGTGATTTTGCACTCAATTGTGGTTTTCATTCGTGCAGGTTAGTTGCACTGGGTAGAGATTTTCGTGCACTGTAGATGCACTTGATATTATTGTCGTGCACATCCGTTGCACTGGACGGATGCTTTCGTGCACACCTGTTGCACTTAGTTTGGTTTTGTGTACATTCGTAGCACATGTATTGGCTTTGAGTTTCGTGCGCACCAGACGCACGTGATCGTTGGATACGCCTTTCGAGGCTGATTTTGCTCTTGAGCATTTTATTTACATGATGGGTACTATTATATAGTGGACGAACAAGACTGATCTGAGGACAGTACCTGAGTACTTTGTATGCATAAAAAGGTTTACCAAGAGGTTTTCAAAAAGGAGCTATAGTCTGGCTATTTCCTACGTGTCCGTGAGTGACACGAACGTTTACAAGGAAAACCTTTTGGGATATTTCAAAGGGCGGAACGTATATTTTCGCAAAACATATATGAACGTATATTTATTACCTTGCAAATGAGCGTCCGTCACTTGTGCCGTGAGTTACGCATCACACGGCGGTTCAGAAAAGATTTTGCATGTGTTTTACTCCGTTTTAAGAGATTTTTTTTCAAGGACGCGTACTATATACATATTATAGTATTTGACTAGTGTATATTGGATTTCAGTAGTGGATTTTGAGATCTGTATCTCCATTGTAACTCCGTTGATATATGTGCAAATCCGATGATTTGTGTGACGCTTGAAGGAGTTCGATTTTGAGTTTCATACTCGTTTTCAAGCGCACATGATGCGCTATGGTATTTCTGTATCTTCCGTAATTTTGGAGCCCCATTGATTTTAGCTGATTATTGAAATGTTTTAGCATTTGGGGATTTAAATTTAAATTCGCGGACCGAATTTATTTAAGGGGGTAAGACTGTAACATTTCAGAAATATAAAATATTATTTTTGGAATTTAATATTAAAATAATATATTTCGAGAAAACTACCCGATTTGCAAATTTGGGGTTTCCATAAAATGGTATAAATATATTCCAATAATTATGAAATAATTGGAGATCAAAATGATTTATTCATTTAAATATATATTTATTGGATTTGGAATTTTATAATAAATTATATGTAGCTTAAATAAAAATTGATTAGTGCTCTACTAATCGTGATTAAGCCAAATCCGTGTTTCTACATTTTTCCTTGGTTAGTGCACCATGACATGTTACTTGTTTTTTCATTTGCATTTGTGATATTTGGTTTTATTATTGTGAGAAGAAAAAGTGAATTAGTGAGGAGAGAGAGAGAGGGGACCACATCATGACATGAGGCATGTCATAAGAGAGAGTGAGGGTGAGAATAAGAAAGAGAGAGAGAGATGGCTGCCCATTCATTTCCTTCCCTTTGTTTCTTCATCTCCTTCAACCTCATGTTCCCTCCACCTCCACCTCCAAGAATCATCTCCATTTCTTCACCAAAACCCTATACTCCCTTCATTAAAGTTGATCCCCACCTCATTCTCAACACATTGGACCAAGCAAAGTTGGATTTTGAAGATGTTGAGAAACTCAAGAAAATTCTTGATTTGCCAAAAAAGGTATTTCCTACACCATTACCTTAGTAATTTAGTTGCTTTAGTTTCTATTTTAGTTTAGAATTGGTTTAGTGTTGATTAGTGTTGCTTAGAAATTCCAAGAGAGGGTTTGGGTGATTGTGTGGACTTGTGATCTGTAGTGGGTTTTTACTTAACCCTTAGGGATGTTTTACTAGCCAAGATCAAAGATTAGAACCAAAACACGAACTTAGAACTTTCCGACATCGGTTAATTGACAGTTTTTGAATGTATATGGGAATCTGGGATGACCCGAGACCACTATGAAATAAGTTGCCATTACAGAGATACGTGCAGGCACTGAGGAACCTACCCAAGAAACCTGAGAACTCCACCCCATTTTCTGGCCGCAAATAAACCCAATATGGCCGCAAATTTCGGCCTGGGTAAGTTGGAATTGGTTCGTACTTGGTCCATAGCTCCTATATCTTCTAATTAGACCTTCCCTATATGCCAAATTGGCTAATTGTACCTATGGCAAAATCTGGAGGTGTTTTCTTGAGTTGCTGATTTATGGTTTCCGATTTCTGAAACATGGTTTTTAGTATTTGATATTGTACTGGGTCGTTGGACGTTTGCACGTCAACGATGAGAGTTACTTGGTTGTTTTATAGGCATAGGCTATAGGTTCTAACCTATAAACAATTCGTCTGCCGTATCGGGTTTCAGACTTGATTTTTAATAGCATTTCGATTGTGTGTTGATATGTAGGTACCTCGCGTGGATTTCGAGACGACGAAGCACATCGACTACGGCTGAACAAGGAGTTCTGCAGGTGAGTAAATTTATATCTACGGGGGAAGTCGGTGTAAGTCCATGCTACCTCTCCCGGTACTTTCGGGCATGCGGAATTAGGTGAAAAACAATTTTCTAGAGGTGGTAATATGGACTCAAAACCGGATCATTGTTAAACATCTAACTAACAACCTAACTAGGAGTAGTTAACTACTCGGTTAGGGGGTTATACCTTGCTTTCTTGAACTCCTTCGTCTTCAAGCCTCGATGGTTGTCCGGATCGGCTTCACCCCGTCGTCTCCTTGCACCGAAGATCGATCCACCTGAAAGCTTCTACCTTTGGCTTCTTCTTCGGTCTTTGAAGAAAACTAGTTCACTTGGTTTGCTAAACCTTATGAACTAGAGTGAGTAGAGAAGAGTGTGTTGGGATTTTCTCTATGGTTCTTGGTTCTCAACACATGAGACAAGTGAACCATAGACTAAGGAGAGGGAGAGCAAGAGGAAGAAGATGATAGCTCAAGAACAAGAGAGAGAATGAAAATCATAGAATGAGAAAGACTTTTCTCTCTTGGCTCTCATAATCCAAAGCCATCATCACAAAAATAGTAATCAAGTATTGTGTAAATGGTTTAAGTCAAAATGGCTATATCATTTCATGCACTCATATTGCACAAGAGAACAAGCAAGTGAAAAGTCTTTGCCATGAAATGATAGCCATTGTCATCATGATGGTCAACTAGTCCAACCTAGTCAACCGGTCAACAAAGTCAACAAGTCAACAAAGTCAACCCCTCAACAACCATGTCACCACAATACTTAATTAATATTATTGTTAATCATATATCATATTCTCATTAGGGTTGAGCAAAAAGTCAACAGTCAACAGTCAACGGTCAACAACCCTAATGAGAATCCTCTGCCTCTGTCTCTCCGTCAACTGTGCATACACACCTGCATCCGCGTTCCGAGGAACACGAATACATACTGGATAAAACCAATCACAAAACGTACACTAGGATCTGGCTTAAACCAAAGCCCGCTAGTGTTAACTGTCCGGACACTGTACGTGCATAAGTGCACGGATGTGACCGAACCCTGTCGCAGAACCATGCGGCCTGTCGCAAAACCATGCGACCTCTACTCTTTTTCCTAAAGGCGAATAGCTTTCTGTGTGGGACTCTAAAGACTCGACACTACGCTGGCAGTGGGTTTAACCACAGACCGCAAGCGGCACTAGCTGTGCGTAACGGTCCCCAGGTAGATGCCGACAAGAAGACTGACGAGGTGAAACCCATCTGAACTCCTACTGAGCCTGAATGTGACAGTCTCCGTACAGTCCGGTCTGTTCGTCTGATACATCGCATGGCGGGCCTAGGGGGCGGTAAACGTCAGTCCCCTAATAGCGGTACAAGTCGTGTCGGAGTGAAGCCCAATACACCCTGAGATAGCACTGGAAGCCTACCAGTATATCTCGCTTGCCCTGGCCAGGGACTACCCGTGTAATGGCTCTCCTAGACACAGCGCAATGTCAACCCCCAATACCGGGAGAGACGAATCCTGTCTAACCGTCACTGTCTCCAAGTGCTTCGGGACTGCACCCAACTACTACCTGTTTGCACGACTCCTTTGAGCCGTGGTAGGGTAGTAATCAAAGTACAGTGGGAACACACTCGAGGCGAAGTGATAGTGTCAAGTCAGCGGACTAAGCTGTACTCATGTCACCTGGGAACTGATAACTGACGATAGGTATAATACCAACCGGTCAGTTCCCGACGAGTCCTGTCCAGTGTACTCGTAACCTAACGAGCACCCGCATACTATCTCCAGTACGACGTACTGACGGCTGTGGGACAGACCGTCTCCCACACTGGGACGAGAAGCGCATGCGCTAGTCTACTCCGGAGTATCGATGCCCTGTCTCGATAGTCCTGCGACTAGGGACCTGCATAAGGATGTGCTTATAGATTACCCAGCCCCACTAGTGTGACTGCCATCACAATGCTGGTAATCAAGCAAAGATCCTAAGGGCTCCACTAATGTGTATAGGAGATATACTAAAATAAACACAAGTACACATTGAAGTAGAAACAAACCAAGCAGCATACTACTATTTTGAGCAAGATTGTATATACAAGGTGAATATCCCAAGCTTCCATTAAGTAATATACAAACTAGTATGATACAGTAATGGCCTCTAGGGCATATACACTAACAATCTCCCACTTGCACTAAGGCCATGTACTGGCGTATCGAAGACCTATCATCTCGATCAGCCGCTCGAACTGAGTCTGGGGCAAGGCCTTGGTGAATGGATCTGCAGTGTTATCTTCTGAAGCAACCCTCCGAACCTCGATCTCCTGGCGATCCACGATCTCCCTGATTAGGTGATACCGCCTCAAGATGTGTCTGGATCTCTGATGGGACCTGGGTTCCTTCGCTAAAGCTATAGCCCCGTTGTTGTCGCAATACAGAGGTATTGGATCAACAATGGACGGAACCACCTGAAGTTCTTTCAAGAACTTCCTCATCCAGACAGCTTTTTTTGCGGCATCAGATGCAGCTATGTATTCCGCTTCCATCGTCGAGTCTGCAACGGTTTCCTGTTTGGAACTCTTCCAACACACCGCACCTCCATTGAGGGTAAAGACAAAACCCGACATGGACTTGGAATCATCCTTGTCACTCTGGAAGCTGGAGTCAGCAAAGGCCTCGATCTGGAGGTCTTTTCCGCCATACACCAAGAACATCTCCTTAGTCCTTCTCAGGTACTTGAGAATGTTCTTTACCGCTATCCAGTGTTTCTCCCCAGAGTTTGACTGATACCGGCTTACCACACTCAGTGCATAAGCTACATCCGGTCTGGTACACAACATCGCATATATTATAGAGCCTACCGCAGAAGCGTAGGGTATAATAGACATGCGATCCCTCTCCAAATCAGTCTTGGGAGACATCTCTTTAGAGAGGGTGATCCCGTGACAAGCCGGTAGGTTACCGCGCTTGGAATCTTCCATAGTGAATCTTTTCAGTATGGTGTCGATGTACCTGGACTGTGAAAGTCCTAATATCCTCTTGGATCTATCACGATGGATCCGGATCCCCAGGATGTATGAGGCATCACCCAGGTCTTTCATGGAGAACCTGTGTGACAAGAACCCCTTAACAGATTGTAGCATAGGAATGTCATTTCCTATTAAGAGAATGTCATCCACGTATAAAACGAGGAATACTACAGTTCTCGCTACAAATCTACTATAGATGCATGGTTCATCTGGATTTTTGATAAAGCCAAATTCCTTGACCGTCTCATCAAAATAGATGTTCCAACTCCGCGATGCCTGCTTTAGTCCATAGATGGACTTAAGCAACTTGCACACCTTTCCGCTGCTTCCACTCTGAATGAAACCCTCTGGTTGGTCCATATAGACACACTCCTCTAAATTTCCATTTAGAAAAGCGGTCTTTACGTCCATTTGCCAGATCTCATAATCGTGGAAGGCAGCAATGGCAAGAAGGATCCGAATGGATTTCAGCAAAGCCACTGGAGAAAAGGTTTCGTCATATTCCAAGCCAGGTCTTTGACGGAAACCCTTTGCAACAAGTCTAGCTTTATAGGTCTCAACCTGTCGATCTACACCAATCTTCCTTTTGAAGATCCACTTGCATCCTACGGGTTTTACCCCGTCTGGAGCAATGTCCAACGTCCATACTTTGTTGGTGTACATGGACTCCATTTCGGTCCGCATTGCATCCAGCCATTTTACTGAGTCAACGCTCTGAACGGCCTGCTGGAAGCTAGTAGGCTCATCATAATCTATGATGCAATCCTCTCTATCCCCGTCTATGAGAAAACCGTAGTATCTCTCGGGCGGATGAGACTGCCTACTACTCCTGCGGAGCGGCGTAGGAATGTCCTGTTCTTTTGAACCCTCTGGTTCCACTAAGCTTTCAGTAATAGTCTGTGGTTCTGGAATTTCTTCTAGTTCTACTGCGCTCCCACTAATTTCCTTTTCTAAGAACTGGTGTTCTAGAAAGTGGGCATGACGAGAAACAAAAACCTTTTGTTCCTCTTCGCAATAGAAGAAATATCCCTTGGAGTTCTTTGGATATCCCACGAACTTGCACTGTACTGAGCATGCCTCGAGCTTGTCCGCATGCTGCTTTTTGACAAAAGCTGGACTTCCCCATGTCTTAATGTGATTAAGATAGGGTCTCTTCCCACACCACATCTCATATGGTGTAGTAGGCACAGTCTTAGTAGGAACTCGGTTCAAAAGGTATGCAGCTGATTCTAGCGCATACCCCCAGAATGATCGCGGTAACTCAGCGTTACTCATCATGGACCGTACCATATCCAATAGGGTTCGGTTCCGTCTCTTCGATACACCGTTATGTTGCGGAGTGTATGGAGGAGTAAGCTGAGAGAGAATTCCGTTCTCTTTTAAATAGTCCAGGAACTCGGCACTTAAGTATTCTCCACCTCGATCCGATCTTAGAATCTTGATACTTTTGCCGGTTTGTTTTTCTACTTCATTCTTATATTTCTGGAATTTTCCAAAGGCTTCGGACTTATGTTTCATTAAGAAGACATAACCGTACCTTGAAAAGTCATCCGTAAAAGTAATGAAGTAAGAATAACCGCTTCGCGCATGTGTAGACATTGGACCGCACACGTCGCTGTGTACGAATCCCAAGAGCTCGCTCGCTCTTACTCCGTGTCCAGTGAACGGAGTCTTTGTCATCTTTCCTTTGAGACAGGATTGACAAGTGGCATACGATTGATATTCGAACGGATTCAAATATCCTTCTGTATGTAACTTTGTCAACCTTCTCTCATTGATGTGACCCAGTCTACAATGCCATAAGAAAGTCTGATTGATTTCCGGAGACTTTCTTTTGTGTGTATTCTGGACATTGAAAATCTGCGGATGGTTTAATACGTATATACCATTGCTTAATGCACCTGACCCAATCAGAACTTGATTAAGGTGAATGTTTACAACATTACTTACTAACGCAAATTCATAACCTTCTTTAGAAGTCAAAGATACAGAAATGATATTACAAGTTGCGTTGGGTACAAAATAGCAATTACGCAAAACCAAAACGTGTCCATCTGACAACCCCAGGTGATAGTCCCCCACGGCCTTAGCATCCATGCTAGCTCCGTTTGCAACTTTGAGGGTCAAGTCACCTGCCTTCAAAACCCTACGATTTCTCAACGCCTGCAAAGAATTACAGATATGAGATCCTGATCCGGTATCCAATATCCAGGAAGTAGAGTTTATTGAAAGACAGTTTTCAATAACATACACACCTGAAGCTGAAGCCGCAACCTGCTTCAGATCCTGTGTTCTGGCCTTCCAAGCCCTGCAATCATTTTTCCAGTGTCCCTTCTTATGACAATAGAAGCATTCTTCCTTATCCACAAGCTTTCCCACTTTCTTTGTTGCTTTTGCCTTTCCCTTCGTATCCACTTTACTAACACCGCCCCTTGGTTTGGCGGGGGCTTTCTTCTTCTTTTCCTTGGCTTTCGCCTTGGACCTAGAAGAGGAAGATCCTCCTACAAACAAAGTGGATGTTTCCCTACCTTTCTGTAGGGTGCCCTCTACGCTCCTCAGCATGTTGAGGAGTTCTGAAAGTTGAACTTCCTTTTCTTGTAAGTTGAAGTTCAGGATAAACTGGGCGTAAGTGGAAGGAAGGGACTGGAGAATCAAGTCCTTATAGAGCTCATTCTCCAACGTGGTCCCAAGGTCTGCGAGCTCTTCTATGTAGCCAATCATCTTAAGCACGTGTTCTGCTACCGATGATCCGACGGCCAACCTTGCCGAAAATAACTTCTTCGACACTTCGTATCTTGCAATACGAGACTGCTCTCCATACAGTTCTTTTGTATGGAGAAATATGGATTCGAGGTCCATATTCTCATGCCTCCTCTGATGTTCGTTGTCTATAGAGGCAAGTACGAGGCACTTGGCCTTCGCGCAATCTAGTTCCCAGGTCTTACGGATTTCCTTATCCGCGACTCTGGTTTTGGGACTTGGGACAGGGGGAGCTTTGGTGGTAAGAAGATACCCCAGCTTGTCGTAAGTGATTGCCATCTTGACATTCCTGAGCCAATCTTTGTAGTTTGGCCCTGTCAGTATGTTTTTATCTAGAAGTAACTTAAGTCCAGTCATGTCGATTGGTCGCTGCAATTAGGAGAGAGAAGAAACACTCAGCATGATGCTCTTGCAAGTTTAGAATGGTTTTTAGTTTGTCTAAACAGGATGGCTCCCACTGTTTCTCGAATCCCTCCTCAAACCAAAAAGGAAGAATTAGACAGGATCAATCTCACCGTACAATACTTGCTTAACCGTTCAGCCAGGCCAGTGTCGGTACTTTGAGGGAGGTTTTCCAACGCTTTCACGAAGTTCCTTAATTAAATAACCTTCTTTCCCTGGGGGCGTAGCCCCGCTAACACCTTTCTAGACACCTACTTGGTTTATAGCATTGATCGTTAAGTGAGAAATTTCCCGAGGAGTAGCATATACTTACAGTAGGATCGGGATCCAAATATCATCGCGTGATGAAACTGAAGGAATCCTACCAGAATCATCACACTCTAAATGGTATGCAACACTAGCAAGTTTCAGTTCTTTTGAAACTCCCGATGTGGATTTTTGCCCCATGCTCTTATGACCTTGACTTTGGCCAAAATATCATAAGTCACATGTCAAGTTCTACCCGTCATTCTCCAGGTTAATTTGGATCCATCCGTACCTACCCTTGACTTTGGCCAAAATGGCAATACGACTGTCCCAAACCAACGCATCTATCTATGCTACACATGAATACCCAATAGCTACCAATCACTATGCCTTGACTTTGGCCAACATACACAGCTTGAATACTATTGACTATTCATGTGAAACGACGGAGGGCTACGAATGGTTTTGGCAAAACCGTGAACGTAGTGAACTTGATATAATCGATGGAACGAGATAGCTTTTAAAAGGAGTGGCTCAAGCTCCGCATTTAAAAGTTAGTTTTGAAAAGAACCGAGTGGTTTTCCGAAAGTGTTCCAACGATGGTTTATTTTCTTGCATTAGTTCTTTTAATGCGTGATATTCTTGCATTAGTTCTTTTAATGCGTCCCATCATTTAATCCTACCATTGCAGAAAACAACCAAAATATGACGTACGCTTATGCCATTCGCATTCGCCATGGGGCCCCATCATTACCCGTTAGGTTACTTAACTAACGACAGAGCGGGGGCTGGGCTAGCGCGGCTGTAAAACATAAGCAACGCCTAAATAATATCATATATAGATATATTGCAATGATAGCCATTTCAGAGCACAGATGAACACATTGGATATACTAGGAACCCGCAATTCGTACGAGCCTGTAACGAAAAACAGATTACACGGTCGCGGTGAATAGCCAATACCCCACCCAAGATCCCTACGGGTGCGGCAAACTACCCGCCAAGTACCCGAAGCGAGGCAACCTCCCTCATCTCCGTGAGTAGGCCACTCGGCACTTCGGCATACCCGGTAGTTTGTGCACCCCCTCCATGGGTCTATCATAGGAGCAAAAACAGTAAAAAGAAATTATACAATGACGGCTACAACCCCGACCCGGTTGTGCGGCCATACAAATAATTATTACATCAATTTACAAATTTACATGAATTGAAAGAAAAGAAAACTCTCGTCTCACAACCCCTGGCTATTCACCCGCGACAATCCAATAAATTCATATACACATTCCAATAACATTACAGATCACAGATTTGTATAACCCCCACTAATCGACATATAGCGATTAGCAGACGTTCAATACAAATATCACATCACAGAAAAACCCGTCAGCTTAAGTCTTTTAGAAGTTCGACCAAAAATACGGATTTTCAGGCCCCAAACACAAAATTTTCGTTCTGGAAAATCTGGGCAGAAAATACATATTCCAAAAATCCCAAAATACCCCTATGAACAAACGGCAAAAATAAAACCCCACGACCGAGTCAACTCGGCCGTGGTTCCGCGGCGGAAGCAAGCTCCCGCCGCGGAAACGCGGCGCGTTGATCGATTCAGTGGGTCGAATTTTTGCAGTTTCTTCTAAAAACCCTGAGTCGATTTTTGGTATATCTCAAATATTTTTTGCAGCACTTTGAAAATCGACAGAAAGTTTGAAAATCTGGGTGTATTTCGCGACTTTTTCTCCGATCGAATTTCTAGTTACTATGCTAACATGTTAGGTAGTGTTTAACTAGTCTCTGATACCACAGTAAGTCCATGCTACCTCTCCCGGTACTTTCGGGCATGCGGAATTAGGTGAAAAACAATTTTCTAGAGGTGGTAACATGGACTCAAAACCGGATCTTTGTTAAACATCTAACTAACAACCTAACTAGGAGTTGTTAACTACTCGGTTAGGGGGTTATACCTTGCTTTCTTGAACTCCTTCGTCTTCAAGCCTCGATGGTTGTCCGGATCGGCTTCACCCCGTCGTCTCCTTGCGCCGAAGATCGATCCACCTGAAAGCTTCTACCTTTGGCTTCTTCTTCGGTCTTTGAAGAAAACTAGTTCACTTGGTTTGCTAAACCTTATGAACTAGAGTGAGTAGAGAAGAGTGTGTTGGGATTTTCTCTATGGTTCTTGGTTCTCAACATATGAGACAAGTGAACCATAGACTAAGGAGAGGGAGAGCAAGAGGAAGAAGATGATAGCTCAAGAACAAGAGAGAGAATGAAAATCATAGAATGAGAAAGACTTTTCTCTCTTGGCTCTCATAATCCAAAGCCATCATCACAAAAATAGTAATCAAGTATTGTGTAAATGGTTTAAGTCAAAATGGCTATATCATTTCATGCACTCATATTGCACAAGAGAACAAGCAAGTGAAAAGTCTTTGCCATGAAATGATAGCCATTGTCATCATGATGGTCAACTAGTCCAACCTAGTCAACCGGTCAACAAAGTCAACAAGTCAACAAAGTCAACCCCTCAACAACCATGTCACCACAATACTTAATTAATATTATTGTTAATCATATATCATATTCTCATTAGGGTTAAGCAAAAAGTCAATAGTCAACAGTCAACGGTCAACAACCCTAATGAGAATCCTTTGCCTCTGTTTCTCCGTCAACTGTGCATACACAACTGCATCCGCGTTCCGAGGAACACGAATACATACTGGATAAAACCAATCCCAAAATGTACACTAGGATCTGGCTTAAACCAAAGCCCGCTAGTGTTAACTGTCCGGACACTGTACGTGCATAAGTGCACGGATGTGACCGAACCCTGTCGCAAAACCATGCGACCTGTCGCAAAACCATGCGACCTCTACTCTTTTGCCTAAAGGCGAATAGCTTTCTGTGTGGGACTCTAAAGACTCGACACTACGCTGGCAGTGGGTTTAACCACAGACCGCAAGCGGCACTAGCTGTGCGTAACGGTCCCCAGGTAGATGCCGACAAGAAGACTGACGAGGTGAAACCCATCTGAACTCTTACTGAGCCTGAATGTGACAGTCTCCGTACAGTCCGGTCTGTTCGTCTGATACATCGCATGGCGGGCCTAGGGGGCGGTAAACGTCAGTCCCCTAATAGCGGTACAAGTCGTGTCGGAGTGAAGCCCAATACACCCTGAGATAGCACTGGAAGCCTACCAGTATATCTCGCTTGCCCTGGCCAGGGACTACCCGTGTAATGGCTCTCCTAGACACAGCGCGATGTCAACCCCCAATACCGGGAAAGACGAATCCTGTCTAACCGTCACTGCCTCCAAGTGCTTCGGGACTGCACCCAACTACTACCTGTTTGCATGACTCCTTTGAGCCGTGGTAGGGTAGTAATCAAAGTACAGTAGGAACACACTCGAGGCGAAGTGATAGTGTCAAGTCAGCGGACTAAGCTGTACTCATGTCACCTGGGAACTGATAACTGACGATAGGTATAATACCAACCGGTCAGTTCCCGAAGAGTCCTGTCCAGTGTACTCGTAACCTAACGAGCACCCGCATACTATCTCCAGTACGACGTACTAACGGCTGTGGGACAGACCGTCTCCCACACTGGGACGAGAAGCGCATGCGCTAGTCTATTCCGGAGTATCGATGCCCTGTCTCGATAGTCCTGCGACTAGGGACCTGCATAAGGATGTGCTTATAGATTACCCAGCCCCACTAATGTGACTGCCATCACAATGCTGGTAATCAAGCAAAGATCCTAAGGGCTCCACTAATGTGTATAGGTGATATACTAAAATAAACACAAGTACACATTGAAGTAGAAACAAATCAAGTAGCATACTACTATTTTGAGCAAGATTGTATATACAAGGTGAATATCCCAAGCTTCCATTAAGTAATATACAAACTAGTATGATACAGTAATGGCCTCTAGGGCATATACACTAACAGTCGGGTGATGGCGTATAGCACCCCCGCAAATTTTGATGGAAACCGATATATAGAATATGGTTAAGGAAACCTATATTAGAAAACTATGGATATGGTTAAAAAGATAGTTAGAGATGATATGAATGATTGAATATATATATATATATCGAGATATGAGATGAAAGCTATAGGGATATGACTCTTGACATGATATGATAGAAATGATGTCTCGTATTGATATATAAGGATATGAAAAGTGAATGTGAATCACGATATATAAATATAGGTAGTGCATGAGAATAAGTATGAGAATTAGAGTACCGTGACATGAGATTTATAATGTATATGTAAGATGACTTGAGGTGAGATATTAATGTGGTGAAAAGAGTATACGATGTGATATGATGACTTGGTGTGATATGTCGTTATATGGATGCGAGTCGATATGAGATAGTTGATACCTTTATCGGTCCCACGATATGAGATTGATACGGATGTGACCTGAGATATAAGTATGTATATATATATAATTATAATTTTGTGAATCATGAGTGATATGCCGTACGGGACATTAGGTCCGTACCCTCAATGTAATATAGGTTGATAAAATCCCTAATTGTTTATGCTGTCGTACGATGATTTACCATACTTGATGAGTGTTATCGGATGATTGATCGATACCCTTGACTAGAGGATGACGTATGATGTATTATACCGTACATGATGTTGTGAGGCTAGATGCCGATTGATAGATTCACCGACTCGGATATATTGTAGATACGTATACCTGTTAGCATTTCGCGTACGATGTACCTTATGTTACGTTCATGACATTCTCATTGCTTTATATGTATATCTATGCTAATAAACCTACACCATTATCGATGATGCGTATGTTACACTTACACAGATTGCCGGCTCACACATTTTCATCATCGATAATTGCTATGTCACTTACACAGTAGAATTGCCACATCATTATGATATGTCGCATGATATACTGGTATGCTCACATCACTGTTCCATGTTGCATGATATGCGGATATGCTTACATTTCTGTTATATGTTGCATACATCATGCTATACGATTATATGCATTTTGATGATGTTTTCGTGAGATTCTGGATTTGAGAACCGTGGTTATATTTCAAAAGAAAGTGCGTATTGTTTTAAAAACCCGGTTTCTCTTGATATGATATTTCGAGACGTCGACTATGTGTTTTCTCGGTTCTGAGATTGGCATGTGAAACCCAATTCGAGGAGCGGGAGGCACCGTCTGCGGGTACATGGTGGACTCGGTATGGTACTCCGGTGCAAGAAATGATTATCGTAGTGTAGACGATGAGCCTAGCAGAGGGACGACTACCTACCGATGATAGTAGTTGGGCTCGGCGGTTATCCGAAGGATACCGACTGGAGTCGTGAGATGATACGGGCCGATCCGGACTGATGGAGCCCGTGGGCCGTCCGGACTGATGGAGCCCGAGATATGAGGATTTACGTGTCGATGCTGGACACGGGTTTATGATGTTTCGAGTGTCGATGCTGGACACGCAGGTTCCATGATTTGATGTGTCATTGATGGACACGCGTTGATTGATATCCTCATACTTACATGCATATGCTTCCATGATATTTACATGCATGATGTTGTTGTGTCATTGATGGACACGTTGATATTAGCCACATGCAGATAGGCATTGATTATATTGTTGGCACATATGTAGATACAGTCACCCTAGATATCATAGTATTACCTTTATGATATAGTTGACCTAGGAATCGTTGTTTATTTCGATTTCTACCTGATGATGTTTTCTACCCACGAGTTGGAAACTCACCCCTGTTGTGCCATAGTTCTTGCAGGTTGACCACATGGATCAGTAGCGGCATCGCTGGCATACGGCTTGCATTCGGGTGATTTGCTTTGGTAGGTGGTACATATTGAATCATACCACTCTTGTAATATTATTTCTTTTGTATCTAGTCAACTCCATCAATCAGAAACTAGTATTTGTATTAGTAGTAAGACTTAGAGGAAACTTGTCGTTGCGAGACTTAGAGTGATGGGTTATATGTTTGCTTGGTGGGTTGATGTCTTGCTTTATTCTTTATTCTGTAAGTCCATGCTACCTCTCCCGGTACTTTCGGGCAAGCGGAATTTGATAAAAAACGATTTTCTTAGAGGTGGTAACATGGACTTAAAACCCGGATCTTTGTTAAACATCTAACTAACAACCTAACTACGAGTTGCTAACTACTCGGTTAGGGGGTTATACCTTTCTTTATCTCGAACTCCTTCGTCTTCAAGCTTCGATGGTCGTCCGAATCGGCTTCTCCCCATCGTCTCCTTGCGCCGAAGATAGATCCACCTGAAAGCTTCAACCTTTGGCTCCTTCTTCGAACTTTGAAGAAACTAGTTCACTCGGTTTGCCAAACCTTGTGAACTAGAGTGAGTAGAGAAGAGTTTGTATGGGATTTTATCTATGGTTCTTGGTTCTCAACTCATGAGACAAGTGAACCATAGAATCAAGAGAGGGAGAGCAAGAGGAGGAAGATGAGAGCTCAAGAACAAGAGAGAGAATGAGCATGAAAGAATGAGAGAAGACTTTTCTCATTTGGCTCTCATAATCCAAAACAATCATAACACCTCATATCAATCAAGTATTATGTGATGGTTTAAGCAACCATAGCCATATCATTTCATGCACTCATTTTGCACAAAAGAGCAAGCAAGCAAAAGTATTTGCCATGAAATGATAGCTATAGTTATCATGATGGTCAACTAGTCAAGCCTAGTCAACCGGTCAACAAAGTCAACAAGTCAACAAAAGTCAACAAGTCAACAAAGTCAATCCCTCAACAACCATGTCACCATAATACTTAATTAATATAATTGTTAATCACATATCATATTCTCATTAGGGTTGAGCAAAAAGTCAATAGTCAACTGTCAACGGTCAACAACCCTAATGAGAATCCTCTGCCTCTGTCTCTCCGTCAACTGTGTATACAGACCCGCATCCGAATTCCGAGGAACACGAATGCATACTGGATAAACCAATCCCAAAAGGTACACTAGGATCTGGCTTAAACCAAAGCCCGCTAGTGTGAACTGTCCGGACACTGTACGTGCACAAGTGCACGGATGTGACCGAACCCTGTCGCAAAACCATGCGACCTGTCGCAAAACCATGCGACCTCTACTCTTTTGCCTAAAGGCGAATAGCTTTCTGTGTGGGACTCTAAAGACTCGACACTACGCTGGCAGTGGGTTTAACCACAGACCGCAAGCGGCACTAGCTGTGCGTAACGGTCCCCAAGTAGATGCCGACAAGAAGACTGACGAGGCGAAACCCATCTGAACTCCTACTGAGCCTGAATGTGACATTCTCCGTACAGTCCGGTCTGTTCGTCTGATACATCGCATGGCGGGCCTAGGGGGCGGTAAACGTCAGTCCCCTAATAGCGGTACAAGTCGTGTCAGAGTGAAGCCCAAAACACCCTGAGATAACACTGGAAGCCTACCAGTATATCTCGTTTGCCCTGGCCAGGGACTACTCGTGTAATGGCTCTCCTAGACACAGCGCGATGTCAACCCCCAATACCGGGAGAGACGAATCCTGTCTAACCATCACTGCCTCCAAGTGCTTCGGGACTGCACCCAACTACCATCTGTTTGCACGACTCCTTTGAGCCGTGGTAGGGTAGTAATCAAAGTACAGTGGGAACACACTCGAGGCAAAGTGACAGTGTCAAGTCAGCGGACTAAGCTGTACTCATGTCATCTGGGAACTGATAACTGACGATAGGCATAATACCAACTAGTCAGTTCCCGACGAGTCCTGTCCAGTGTACTCGTAACCCAACGAGCACCCGCATACTATCTCAAGTACGACGTACCGACGGCTGTGGGACAGACCGTCTCCCACACAGGGATGAGAAGCGCATGCGCTAGTCTACTCCGGAGTATCGATGCCCTGTCTCGATAGTCCTGCGACCAGGGACCTGCATAAGGATGTGCTTATAAATTACCCAGCCCCACTAATGTGACTGCCATCACAACGCAGGTAATCAAGCAAAGATCCTAAGGGCTCCACTAATGTGTATAGGCGATATACTAAAATAAACACATGTACACATTGAAGTAGAAACAAACCAAGTAGCATACTACTATTTTGAGCAAGATTGTATATACAAGGTGAATATCCCAAGCTTCCATTAAGTAATATACAAACTAGTATGATACAGTAATGGCCTCTAGGGCATATACACTAACAATCTCCCACTTGCACTAAGGCCATGTACTGGCGTATCGAAGACCTATCACCTCGATCAGCCGCTCGAACTGAGTCTGGGGCAAGGCCTTGGTGAATGGATCTGCAGTGTTATCTTCTGAAGCGACTCTCCGAACCTCGATCTCCTGGCGATCCACGATCTCCCTGATCAGGTGATACCGCCTCAAGATGTGTCTGGATCTCTGATGGGACCTGGGTTCCTTCGCTAAAGCTATAGCCCCGTTGTTGTCGCAATACAGAGGTATTGGATCAACAATGGACGGAACCACCTGAAGCTCTTTCAAGAACTTCCTCATCTAGACAGCTTCTTTTGCGGCATCAGATGCAGCGATGTATTCTTCTTCCATCGTCGAGTCTGCAACGGTTTCCTGTTTGGAACTCTTCCAACACACCGCCCCTCCATTGAGGGTAAAGACAAAACCCGACATGGACTTGGAATCATCCTTGTCACTCTGGAAGCTGGAGTCAGCAAAGGCCTCGATCTGGAGGTCTTTTCTGCCATACACCAAGAACATCTCCTTAGTCCTTCTCAGGTACTTGAGAATGTTCTTTACTGCTATCCAGTGTTTCTCCCCAGGGTTTGACTGATACCGGCTTACCACACTCAGTGCATAAGCAATATCCGGTCTGGTACACAACATCGCATACATTATAGAGCCTACCGCAGAAGCGTAGGGTATAATAGACATGCGATCCCTCTCCAAATCAGTCTTGGGAGACATCTCTTTAGAGAGGGTGATCCCGTGACAAGCCGGTAGGTTACCGCGCTTGGAATCTTCCATACTGAATCTCTTCAGTATGGTGTCGATGTACCTAGACTGTGAAAGTCCTAATATTCTCTTGGATCTATCACGATGGATCCGGATCCCCAGGATGTATGAGGCATCACCCAGGTCTTTCATGGAGAACCTGTGTGACAAGAATCCCTTGACAGATTGTAGCATAGGAATGTCATTTCCTATTAAGAGAATGTCATCCACGTACAAAACGAGGAATACTACAGTTCTCACTACAAATCTACTATAGATGCATGGTTCATCTGGATTTTTGATAAAGCCAAATTCCTTGACCGTCTCATCAAAACAGATGTTCCAACTCCGCGATGCCTGCTTTAGTCTATAGATGGACTTAAGCAACTTGCACACCTTTCCGCTGCTCCCACTCTGAATGAAACCCTCTGGTTGGTCCATATAGACACACTCCTCTAAATTTCCATTTAGAAAAGCGGTCTTTACGTCCATCTGCCAGATCTCATAATCGTGGAAGGCAGCAATGGCAAGAAGGATCCGAATGGATTTCAGCATAGCCACTGGAGAAAAGGTTTCATCATAGTCCAAACCAGGTCTTTGACGAAAACCCTTCGCAACAAGTCTAGCTTTATAGGTCTCAACCTGTCCATCTACACCCATCTTCCTTTTGAAGATCTACTTGCATCCTATGGGTTTTACCCCGTCTGGAGCAATGTCCAACGTCCATACCTTATTGGTGTACATGGACTCCATTTCGGTCCGCATTGCATCCAGCCATTTTACCGAGTCAACGCTCTGAACGGCCTGCTGGAAGCTAGTAGGCTCATCATAATCTATGATGCAATCCTCTTTATCCCCGTCTATGAGAAAACCGTAGTATCTCTCGGGCGGATGAGACTGCCTACTACTCCTGCGGAGCGGCGTAGGAATGTCCTGTTCTTTTGAACCCTCTGGTTCCACTAAACTTTCAGTAATAGTCTGTGGTTCTGGAATTTCTTCCAGTTCTACTGCGCTCCCACTAATTTCCTTTCTAAGAACTGGTGTTCTAGAAAGTGGGCATTACGAGAAACAAGGACTTTTTGTTCCTCTGCGTGGTAGAAAAGATACCCCCTGGTGTTCTTTGGGTATCCCACAAACTTGCACAGTACTGAGCGTGCCTCGAGTTTGTCCGCATGCTGCTTTTTGACAAAAGCTGGACATCCCCAAATCTTCAGATATTGAAGATAGGGTTTCTTCCCACTCCATAACTCATAAGGTGTGGTAGGCACAGTCTTAGTGGGAACTCGGTTCAAAAGGTATGCAGCTGATTCTAGCGCATACCCCCAGAATTATCGCGGTAACTCAGCGTTACTCATCATGGACCGTACCATATCCAATAGGGTTCGGTTCCGTCTCTTCGATATACCATTATATTGTGGAGTGTATGGAGGAGTAAGCTGAGAGAGAATTCCGTTCTCTTTTAAATAGTCCAGGAACTCGGCACTCAAGTATTCACCACCTCGATCCGATCTTAGAATCTTGATACTTTTGCCGGTTTGTTTTTCTTCTTCATAATATATTCCTGGAACTTTCCAAAGGATTCGGACTTATGTTTCATTAAGAAGACATAACCGTACCTTGAAAAGTCATCCGTAAAAGTAATGAAGTAAGAAAAACCGCTTCGCGCATGTGTAGACATTGGACCGAACACGTCGCTGTGTACGAGTCCCAAGAGCTCGCTCGCTCTTACTCCGTGTCCAGTGAACGGAGACTTTGTCATCTTTCCTTTGAGACAGGATTGACAAGTGGCATACGATTGATATTCGAACGGATTCAAATATCCTTCTGTATGTAACTTTGTCAACCTTCTCTCATTGATGTGACCCAGTCTACAATGCCATAAGAAAGTCTGATTTATTTCCGGAGACTTTCTTTTGTGTGTATTCTGGACATTGAAAATCTGTGGTTGGTTTAATACGTATATACCATTGCTCAATGTACCTGACCCAATCAGAACTTGATTAAGGTGAATGTTTACAACATTGCTTACAAACGCAAATTCATAACCTTCTTTAGAAACTAAAGATACAGAAATGATATTACAAGTTGCGTTGGGTACAAAAAAGCAATTACGCAAAACCAAAACATGTCCATCTGACATTCCCAGGTGATAGTCCCCACGGCTTTAGCATCCATGCTAGCTCCGTTCGCAACTCTGAGGGTCATGTCACCTGCTTTCAAAACACTACGGTTTCTCAACGCCTGCAAAGAATTACAGATATGAGATCCTGATCCGGTATCCAAACCCAGGAAGTAGAGTTTATTGAAAGACAGTTTTCAATAACGTACACACCTGAAGCTGAAGCTGCAACCTGCTTCAATTCCTGTGTTCTGGCCTTCCAGGCCCTGCAATCATTCTTCCAGTGTCCTTTCTTATGACAATAGAAGCATTCTTCCTTATCCACAAGCTTCCCCGCTTTCTTTGTTGCTTTAGCTTTTCCCTTCGTATCCACTTTACTAACACCGCCCCTTGGTTTGGCGGGGGCTTTCTTCTTCTTTCCCTTGGCTTTCGCCTTGGACCTAGAAGAAGATGATCCTGCTACAAAAAAAGTGGATGTTTCCCTACCTTTCTGTAGGGTGCCCTCTGCGCTCCTCAGCATGTTGAGGAGCTCTGAAAGTTCAACTTCTTTTTCTTGTAAGTTGAAGTTCAGTATAAACTGGGCGTAAGTGGAAGGAAGGGACTGGAGAACTAAGTCCGTATAGAGCTCACTCTCCAATGTGGTCCCTAGGTCCGCGAGCTCCTCAATGTAGCCGATCATCTTAAGCACATGTTCTGCTACTGATGATCCGACAGCCATCCTTGCCGAAAATAACTTTTTCGACGCTTCGTATCTTGCGATACGAGATTGCTCTCCATACAGTTCTTTTGTATGAAGAAATATGGATTCCAAGTCCATATTCTCGTGCCTCCTCTGATGTTCATTGTCCATAGAGGCAAGTACGAGGCACTTGGCCTTCGCGCTATCAATCTCCCAAGTCTTACGGATTTCCTTATCCGCGACGCTGGAAGTGGGACCAGGGACAGGGGGAGCTTTGGTGGTAAGAAGATACCCCAGCTTGTCGTAAGTGATTGCCATCTTGACATTCCTGAGCCAATCTTTGTAGTTTGGCCCTGTCAGTATGTTTTTATCTAGAAGTAACTTAAGTCCAGTCATGTCGAATGGTTGCTGCAATTAGGAGAGAGAGAAGAAACACTCAGCATGATGCTCTTGCAAGTTTAGAGTGGTTTTTAGTTTGTCTAAACAGGATGGCTCCCACTGTTTCTCGAATCC
The DNA here is from genome assembly GCA_030015575.1 of Agapanthus africanus. NCBI lineage: Eukaryota > Viridiplantae > Streptophyta > Magnoliopsida > Asparagales > Amaryllidaceae > Agapanthus > Agapanthus africanus. Next base: position 367,285,819 of record CM057345.1, read on the forward strand.
CTCCTCAAACTATAAAGGAAGAATTAGTCGGGATCAATCCCACCGCACAATACTTGCTTAACCGTTCAGCCAGGCCAGTGTCGATACTTTGAGGGAGGTTTTCCAACGCTTTCGCGAAATTCCTTAATTCAAGAACCTCTTTTCCCTGGGGGCGTAGCCCGGCTAACACCTTTCTAGGCACCTACTAGGTTTATAGCATTGATCGTTTAGTGAGAAATTTCCCGAGGAGTAGCATATACTCACAGTAGGATCGGGATCCAAATATCATCGCGTGACGAAACAGAAGGAATCCTACCAGAACCATCACACTCCAAATGGTATGCAACACTAGCAAGTTTCAGTTCTTTTGAAACTCCCGATGTGGATTTTTGCCCCATGCTCTTATGACCTTGGCGTGAGGTCAAAATGTCATAAGTCACATGTCAAGTTCTTCCCATCATTATCCAGGTTAATTTGAATCCACCAGTACCTACCCTTGACGTAGGCCAAAATGGTAGTACGGCTGTCCCAAACCAACGCATTCTATCTATGCAACAGATAAATATCCGGCAGCTACCAATCACTATGCCTTGGCGTGAGGTCAAAATACATAGCTTGGATACTACCGAATATTTAACTGAAATGATGGAGGGCTACGAATGGTTTTGGCAAAACCGTGAACGTAGTGAACTTGATATAATCGATGGAACGAGATAGCTTTTAAAAGGAGTGGCTCAAGCTCCGCATTTAAAAGTTAGTTTTGAAAAGAACCGAGTGGTTTTCCGAAAGTGTTCCAACGATTTTAACTTGGTTTATTTTCTTGCATTAGTTCTTTTAATGCGTGATATTCTTGCATTAGTTCTTTTAATGCGTCCCATCATTTAATCCTACCATTGCAGAAAACAACCAAAATATGACGTACGCTTATGCCATTCGCATTCGCCACGGGGCCCCGTCATTACCCGTTAGGTTACTTAACTAACGACAGAGCGGGGGCTGGGCTAGCGCGGCTGTAAAACATAAGCAACGCCTAAATAATATCATATATAGATATATTGCAATGATAGCCATTTCAGATCACAGATGAACACATTGGATATACTAGGAATCCGCAATTCGTACGAGCCTGTAACGAAAAGCAGATTACACGGTCGCGGTGAATAGCCAATACCCCACCCAAGACCCCTACGGGTGCGGCAAACTACCCGCCAAGTACCCGAAGCGAAGCAACCTCCCTCAACCCCGTGAGTAGGCCACTCGGCACTTCGGCATACCCGGTAGTTTGTGCACCCCCTCCATGGGTCTATCCTAGGAGCAAAAACAGTAAAAAGAAATTATACAATGACGGCTACAACCCCGACCCGGTTGTGCGGCCATACAAATAATTATTACATCAATTTACAAATTTACATGAATTGAAAGAAAAGAAAACTCTCGTCTCACAACCCCCGGCTATTCACCCGCGACAATCCAACATATTCATATACACATTCCAGCAACATTACAGATCACAGATTTGTATAACCCCCACTAATCGACATATAGCGATTAGTAGACGTTCAATACAAATATCACATTACAGAAAAAACCCGTCAGCTAAAGTCTTTTAGAAGTTCGATCAAAAATACGGATTTTCAGGACCCCAAAAATAAAATTTTCGTTCTGGAAAATCTGGGCAGAAAATATATATTCCAAAAATCCCAAAATACCCCTATAAGCATACTGTAGCAAAGAACAACCAGAGAGGAGCCAAGACGGCCGCGGAACCGCCGCAATAGCAAGCTATTGCCGTGTTTCCGCGGCGCAATGATGAGATCAGGGGACCGTCTTTCTACAGTGCACTCTAAAAACCCTGAGTCGAGTTTTGATGCATGATTTATTATTTTTACAGAACATAAAAAATCGACAGCAAGTATGAAATCGGGGTTCATTTCGGGACTTTTTGTTTGATCGATCTTCTAGCTACTTTGCTAACATGTTAGATAGAGTTTAACTAGTCTCTGATACCACTGTAATTCCATGCTACCTCTCCCGGTACTTTCGGGCAAGCGGAATTTGATAAAAAATGATTTTCTTAGAGGTGGTAATATGGACTTAAAACCCGGATCTTTGTTAAACATCTAACTAACAACCTAACTACGAGTTGCTAACTACTCGGTTAGGGGGTTATACCTTTCTTTATCTCGAACTCCTTCGTCTTCAAGCTTCGATGGTCGTCCGAATCGGCTTCTCCCCGTCGTCTCCTTGCGCCGAAGATAGATCCACCTGAAAGCTTCAACCTTTGGCTCCTTCTTCGAACTTTGAAGAAACTAGTTCACTCGGTTTGCCAAACCTTGTGAACTAGAGTGAGTAGAGAAGAGTTTGTATGGGATTTTATCTATGGTTCTTGGTTCTCAACTCATGAGACAAGTGAACCATAGAATCAAGAGAGGGAGAGCAAGAGGAGGAAGATGAGAGCTCAAGAACAAGAGAGAGAATGAGCATGAAAGAATGAGAGAAGACTTTTCTCATTTGGCTCTCATAATCCAAAACAATCATAACACCTCATATCAATCAAGTATTATGTGATGGTTTAAGCAACAATAGCCATATCATTTCATGCACTCATTTTGCACAAAAGAGCAAGCAAGCAAAAGTCTTTGCCATGAAATGATAGCTATAGTTATCATTATCATGATGGTCAACTAGTCAAGCCTAGTCAACCGGTCAACAAAGTCAACAAGTCAACAAAAGTCAACAAAGTCAATCCCACAACAACCATGTCACCATAATACTTAATTAATATAATTGTTAATCACATATCATATTCTCATTAGGGTTGAGCAAAAAGTCAATAGTCAACTATCAACGGTCAACAACCCTAATGAGAATCCTCTGCCTCTGTCTCTCCGTCAACTGTGCATACTCACCTGCATCCGCGTTCCGAGGAACACGAATGCATACTAGATAAAACCAATCCCAAAAGGTACACTAGGATCTGGCTTAAACCAAAGCCCTCTAGTGTGAACTGTCCGGACACTGTACGTGCACAAGTGCACGGATGTGACCGAACCCTGTCGCAAAACCATGCGACCTCTACTCTTTTGCCTAAAGGCGAATAGCTTTCTGTGTGGGACTCTAAAGACTCGACACTACGCTGGCAGTGGGTTTAACCACAGACCGCAAGCGGCACTAGCTGTGCGTAACGGTCCCCAGGTAGATGCCGACAAGAAGACTGACGAGGCGAAACCCATCTGAACTCCTACTGAGCCTGAATGTGACATTCTCCGTACAGTCCGGTCTGTTCGTCTGATACATCGCATGGCGGGCCTAGAGGGCGGTAAACGTCAGTCCCCCAATAGCGGTACAAGTCGTGTCGGAGTGAAGCCCAAAACACCCTGAGATAACACTGGAAGCCTACCAGTATATCTCGTTTGCCCTGGCCAGGGACTACTCGTGTAATGGCTCTCCTAGACACAGCGCGATGTCAACCCCCAATACCGGGAGAGACGAATCCTGTCTAACCGTCACTGCCTCCAAGTGCTTCGGGACTGCACCCAACTACCACCTGTTTGCACGACTCCTTTGAGCCGTGGTAGGGAAGTAATCAAAGTACAGTGGGAACACACTCGAGGCGAAGTGACAGTGTCAAGTCAGCGGACTAAGCTGTACTCATGTCACCTGGGAACTGATAACTGACGATAGGCATAATACCAACTAGTCAGTTCCCGACGAGTCCTGTCCAGTGTACTCGTAACCCAACGAGCACCCGCATACTATCTCAAGTACGATGTACCGACGGCTGTGGGACAGACCGTCTCCCACACAGGAATGAGAAGCGCATGCGCTAGTCTACTCCGGAGTATCGATGCCCTGTCTCGATAGTCCTGCGACCAGGGACCTGCATAAGGATGTGCTTATAGATTACCCAGCCCCACTAGTGTGACTGCCATAACAACGCTGGTAATCAAGCAAAGATCCTAAGGGCTCCACTAATGTGTATAGGCGATATACTAAAATAAACACATATACACATTGAAGTAGAAACAAACCAAGTAGCATACTACTATTTTGAGCAAGATTGTATATACAAGGTGAATATCCCAAGCTTCCATTAAGTAATATACAAACTAGTATGATACAGTAATGGCCTCTAGGGCATATACACTAACATATTCTTGTGTTGATCTTCGTCGTTGGGCATCGTATACCTATATTCTGTCTTGCGTGGTTGTGATTTCGCCGATTGGCGAAGAGCTAGCTCCCGCTTGGGGATGGCTTTTTTTGTTATCATGTATATGTGGTTTTGGATCAAATTATACAAAGGAGGTGCTGCCCAAAATTTTAAAATACGAAACATGTTTTTCAACTAATAAAATTCCACTTGCATTTTTCATGTTCCACTATTTATGCATTAAGAAAATGTTTGATTTCACCATACCTTTATTTCAAAACTTCACCTCGTTATTTTATTTAAAAAGGGTTTAGATTTCTGGGTTTCGGCTTACTTGAATTACGTTACACCTGTAGACATGGCGTGATTTAAGTGCCGGTCACGAGCTTAAATTTTTGGGTCGTGACAAGTACTTGTATAGGGTTAATGGTATGATCCGTCGTTTAGGGTTCCGTTAGCGCCGGATTTTAAAAGTTTTTGTTCCACGTTTGGCTACGGATTAATGGCCGGGGCACTGCCGTAACCCTACAACCAGGACACAAATGAATCTGGGAAAAAAACCAAATATTCCAAAATTCATATTTCCATGTATTTAGCCCCAGAAAAAATTTGGGGAACTGTAGCCAAAATTGGACCACTGTTCAGCGGCCAAATGGTGCATTTGGCTTCCGTTCCACGACCAAATGCTGCATTTGGCTTCTGTTCCGCGGTCGAATTTTGGATTTAGGAGCCAAATTTTCTTGGCTCTAATTTTGCCTGCACATAATTTTAATGCAACCAAAAATATTTTTTGAGCAACTTTAAAATTCGAATAGCAAGTAGTGACATGGAAATACGATTCGGAAAGTTCCATCGATCGAAACTCTAAATTAGTGCAAACTAGTCTATATACCATGTAAGTCGATGTCGCACACTCCACAAGATTTGTGGAGAGGCGGAATTTACAAAAAACATTTTTACAACAAGTAACATCGACTAAACTTCCAAAATCATTCAAAAACCTTAACTAACAAAACTCACAAAGGTTCTAATCTACTATGATAGTGATTTATACCTTTATGATACTAGTACTTCGGGTCTTCTTGTCCCCTTCTTGAGCTCCTAGATGGTATGGATCGAGCTTGGTCGTCATCTTTTTCGTGTCGAAGACGATCCACCCGAGAGTCTATAGTTTAAACTCTAACCTCAAGAATGAGGTAACTAAGATACCTAGTTTGCTAATCTAGGTAGCTTAGGAGATGTAGAGAGTTAGTTGGACCAATTTATCTCAAAATACCCTAGGTTTCACAACACATGTGAGGGTGTAACACCTTAGGATGTGATCAGTGGCTAATTATACTTTAATATATGATTTTTAATAAAAAGTTTACCAAAACGATATTCAAATATTTTATCCAAGTTAATGAATATTTTATTAGAATTTATTTAGGCTTGCACACACATGTGCATGTAAACTAGGGTTAAAATTAGGGTTAGACCATGATTAGCAACCATGGTGGATTAACCCATTTTCCTTAAGCAAATTCAAAATCTGAATTAAGTGTTTTGGGTTTTTTTTTTTTTTTTTAATGGAAATGATTTGGTATGGGTTGACTTGGAGAGAGAGAGGGGGTGTGGGCAACATAGTTTGAGCTATGCTCTTATTAAATGAAGAGAGAGAGGGGGGTTGACTAGCCTTGACTCTCTTTTCTTTTTGCTTTTGCCTCTCATTTTCTCACTTCTCTCTCTCACTCATACACACACACACTCACAACAACAGCAGCAGCAGCAGGAGCTTCAGCAACAGCAGCAACACCAACACCAGCAACATCAACACTAGCAGCATCAGCAGCAGCAGCCCAAGTAGCAGCAGCTTCAGGCATCAGCAGCAGCAGCAACATGCAGCACCAGCAGTAGCAAGCAGCAGCAGCAACACAGCTCCTTCTCCTCTTCTTCTTCTCCTCCTCCTTGCACCTAGGGTCAAGTGAGGTATACTTCTTACACTTAACTTCCTATCTTGCTAAGCTTATGTGTTAATTAGCTTCGATTGGTGTTAAATGTGCATTTTAGTGCTAAAATGGTGATTTGTGTGGAGTTTTGGCCAAGTGGTGATTTTGATGGTTAGCCTAGCTTAATTAAGTGTTGTTTGGGCCACGTAAACCAAGTTTAACCCCATATTTCACTAAATTACCATAGGGTTTCATATTGCTGTAAATTTAACGTTTTAAGGTGAATTTTTAGATTTCTGTAATCTGCTGTTGACCCGGTGATTTCAGATAAAATTTAAGTTAACTGTAGCATACTTTTTATACCTTGATCACACCACCAGAGAACGAGACTCCCTACCCACCTTATGGCCGCCGATTTATTCATTCTGGCCGCAATTTGCGACCAGATGAGGGAGTTTTTGTGTTGGGTTTGCGTGAGTAGGAGTCTGCTGTATATTTAAGGTCTGTGGTATGCACAACTTTCTAAGTTTTCACCTGAGTAAAAATCTGGAGCGTTTTATCATTTTTCCAATACGTTTAGTTTGCGCGACACGTGTGATACGTGAGTGGGTTCTGTGTTCCAGCGTGTCGTGACGTGTCGGGGTAGTTTTAGACGCGTATACACACGCTTTAGCGTATCGGACACACGCGTGTTTAGTTCGCGACGCGAGTTTCTCGTTCGATTTGGATATCGCGTTTTTGTAGGATTTTGCTTATATGAATTCTTTGTGTAAATTCTAGGTTCGTAGGCGGGGACGTCGGACGCCGCAAAGAAGGGGAACCAGGTGGTTGGCTATGCTTAGCACGAGACCAAGTGAGTAGATTTAACATCTACGGGGAAATCGCCCGTATGGCGTTAAGCGTCAGGGCGTGATAGGATATTTTAGTCATAAATATTTATATGTACTATTGTAGCATACCTTCCTTGTTGCATATAGAAATGGTAGGATATAACACTGCACTGTCACTAACGGTTCAAGCTGCACGAGCACAATTTGCATGTTACACTCACCCCGTTAGTGATTGCCATGGCACTCGCACCATAGGATTGCTACGAATCATACATTGATAATTAGACATGACTTTGTTGCGTATTGGCACATATTTACATTGATATATTCATGTTGGTGCACGCATACCCTGATACACCTATACTTGCGCACATGCACCCTGTATATTCATAGTAGTGCACACATTATTTGATATATCCCTACTGTGCACATATACATTGCTACACTCATATTCGCGTATACATTCATTTGCACATCCATACCTATATACATACACATGTTAAATACATGGATGATATTGACATGATTTAAAAAACTAAGGGACCGCATGGGATATTTTCAAAACTGGATCATTTTAAAAAGAGCGGTTTTCCCTTTTTACTATTAGTGTCATACGACACATTGCATGGATTTACGCATTGAGTTTGGACTTATGTGATTTCTGGATTTGAGAACCGTGGTATTATTTAAGAAAATACGCACTGTTTTAAAACCCGGTTTCTCTTGATATGATATTTCAGTGCGTCCACCATGCGTTTTCTCGGTTCTGAGACGCGTGACATGTGAACCCGAATCGAGGAGCTGGACGAGCCCGATTGCGGGTATATGGTGGACCCGGTATAGTACCCCGGGGAAAGAAAGGGATGCTGTATATACAGACGATGAGCCTGGCAGAGGGACTACTACCTACCGGTGATTGGTTGGACCTGGCGGTTATCCGGAGGATACTGACCAGAGTCGATAGATGGATACGGAACGACCCGTACTGCTGGGGCCGAGGGCCGATTCCGCAGACGGAGCCGGTGGGTCGATCCGGACCGACGGAGCCCGATACTTGAGGATTTGCGTGTCGATACTGGACACGATTATTTTATGATATTTCGAGTGCCGATGTTGGGCACTCACGATTCTATGGGATTTACAGGATTGAGGGCCGATGAGGGGGACGGCGCCTGAGTTTTACTGGGATTTGGGTGCATTGATGGACACCAGTTATTTTTCCACGTTGGCATTCCGTGTAGATGTTAATTTATCCCATGCTCAGCATTCATTATTTTGCATCTCATCCTGTAGTTATAGTACCTGATAGAATACTTTTGCATGATTATTGCATACCCTGCTCATCATATATTGATGTTATTAAATTGCACTTGTTAGGCATGATTATTGCGTATCCAGTTCATCCTATAGATATTATCTGTTGGCATATGTTAGAGTATCGCAGTACGTGCATACTCGCGATTACCTTTATATGTTATCTACTATTCACGAGTTGGCAACTCACCCCCGTAGTGCCACAGTGTTTACAGGTTGTCCCTAAGAGTAGTCGCGGCTGGATGCTTCCTTGCATCTTTTGATACAGATACCATTGCAGTTGGCGCGTGAGCCCTTTTGCTGATAGGTGGGTTTTTGTGGTATCCGTTTATTTTCCAGTTGTATACACTGTTGTATCTATTGCTCTCCATCTACTATTCGTGTATTGACTTAAAGACTAGTGTGAGGGCGATGTATATTATTTTGTATTCTGGTGTCGTGCTCGTTGTGAGCCGACTTTATTTATGCCATTTTATATTTCATGTTGTCTGCACCTATTTTTGCTCACTTCTTCGCTACGGCGTCGTATATTATTATTGTGGTGATTGTTTCCGCCGTTGGGCGTGATTGCTCCTGTTTGGGATGCTTTATTCTTATTGTATATCATTTTACTCATATCTTGTCTTGTACCCGATTTCGGGGCTAGTTTTTACAAAGGAAATGCTGCCAAAATTTTTAAGATAATAATTTGAACTTTAAAGAATTTTACTAAACTATTTAAGGTTTTCTAAATATTTTAAACTAATGTTTCCTTTCACTCACTTTTTCAATGGTTTTGATTTCTGCGTTCGGCTTACTTAGTCCCGTTACGCCTGTAGACGTTACGCGGTTAAGTGCCGGTCACGGGCCTAACTTTGGGTCGTGACAAAGTTGGTATCAGAGCGTAGGTTTTACCTTTCGGAGTGTAGGATGACCCTGATATGATGGAGTAGGTAGCTGAAGCACAATGGCATAGCGTGCGTATGTTCCGCGGCATACTCACAGCACGATACTCCGCCTAAGTGACCTTAGGACTTATTGATTGAAATTCCTTCATGATTATCTACATTCTTGTGATTCGATTTCCGTATCCTTATCGAATCCTACTTTCCTTTCTGCCACTATGCCGCCAAAGACTACGAGGGCACGGAGAGCGGCCGCGAGAGCCAAGATTCGAGTTGACTCGTCTGAGACGAGGACTGACCCGGGTAGTACACCCATTGTACCAGAGCAGACTGTTCCTCCTATGACAGATCAGATCGCTATGCTAGGGGCCGGTATGCAAGAGATGCGCCAGATGATAGGGTCGCTAGTTGAGACACTTCGAGCGCAGCGACCAGAAGTAGTTCCACCCGTTACGGGGACCGCGATGGTACCTACAGTTCAGGCAGTTGCTCCTGCAGCTACAGAGGTCATCACAGTATCGCTATCAGAGTTCATAAGGCTGAAGCCTCCGGTCTTCACAGGCACCGATGCAGCCGAGCCCCCCCAGTCTTTTATTGATAGGATGGCCCGGATATGTCGTTCACTCAGATGCTCAGATGCGAGATGGGTAGAGTTCGCGAGCTTTTGCCTGGAAGGTCTTGCGCAGAAATGGTGCGAGTCGATCGAGAAGGGCAGAGCAGCAGGTCTTCCTCCTATGATCTGGACCGAGTTTGTGATGGTATTTCTAGCCTATTTCCTTCTCCAGAGTGTCAGGGATGCTCGAGCACGCAGGTTCGAGTCTCTACGCCAGACGCCAGAGATAACAGTGGCAAAGTACGATGTGCTATTGACCGAGCTATCTGTTTATGCCCCATACTTAGTGGCTACTGAGGAGATGCGAGTCAAGTGGTTTGTTCGAGGCTTGCTTACCCCACTGTTCCTTGCGATCAGCGCACAACATTGCGAGACTTATGCAGCAGCTGTAGATGCAGCCTTATTAGTCGAGGAGCGCCTAGCTGAGACTTCGATAGTTCCAGGTCCGAAGAGAGTTCGTACAGATACGTCAGCACAGAAACAGCCGTTTAGGCGCCGCGACAGGTTCCGTTCAGGTACGGGGGTTAGCGGAGGATCGGGACGAGGTCAGCTATTCAGCACTTATCCCAAGAAGGGTCAGCCGGCACCAACTAGATGTTTCCAATGCGGGAGTACTTATCATCGTGTTCGAGATTACCCGGAGCCACGTGAGGGCGAGACTGCCGTACCATATGTCACACATCTACCTTCTCTACCCCAGAGGGCGTTGCCTATTGTACCTACTGTTGCTCCGCGTGAGACTCATGCACAGAGAGGTCGTGGTCGCGGAGGGTTTGCTAATAGAGGGCAAGGTGGCCGAGGCAGAGGACAGCCAGCTGCCGGCAGAGTACTGCCAGTTGCTAGTAGGGACCGCCAGCCGCAGGTGGAGGACAGGCACGGGTTTTCGTATTAACGCATCAGGACGCGCAGGCGTCCAATTCGGTGGTCTTAGGTACCCTATCAGTATATTCTGTTGACACACACGTGTTGTTTGATCCCGGATCCACGCACTCGTTCATTTCCACACACTTCGTGCCGAGTTTGGGTAGAGAGTCCGGTTTGCTTGATCAGCCGCTTGTTGTGACCACTCTCGTAGGCGAGTCGTTTGTTGCTAGTCACGTGTTCCGATCATGTGTTGTCCGTATTGGCGAGAGAGAGTTGCCTATCGACTTGATCCTTCTTGAGATGTTGGACTTTGACGTTCTTTTGGGCATGGATTGGTTAGCCACGTGCTATGCGTCTGTGGACTGCCACGAGAAGACAGTTAAGTTTTGTTTTCCCGGCGAGTCGGCTTTTGTTGTGCAGGGGGGGCCGTGGTGCCGCCCCTCACGGTTTGATTTCTTCTCTTCGTGCTGGACAGCTTTTGAGGAAGGGATGTCAGGGATTTCTAGCCTATGTTTACGATACTAGAGCTACAGATGTTCCGTTGGACCAGGTTCCGATTGTTTGTGAGTTCCCTGATGTCTTCCTGACGAGCTTCTTGGGCTACCACCTGAGCGCGATATTGCTTTCTATATTGATTTGATTCCCGGCACGGGGCTTATTTCTCTTCCGCCTTATCGGATGGCCCCGGCGGAGCTTAGAGAGTTGAAAGGTCGGCTGCAAGATTTGCTGGATAAGGGACTTATTCGACCCAGTGTGTCTCCTTGGGGTGATTCGATCCTGTTTGTCAAGAAGAAAGACGGCAGCTTGCGTTTGTGTATCGACTACTGCCAGCTGAACAAGGTTACCGTACGGAACAGATATCCTTTGCCACGCATCGACGACTTGTTCGACCAGCTTCAGGGTGCAGGGTACTTTTCGAGGATCGAATTGCGGTTAGGATACCATCATTTGCGGGTTCGACAAGAGGATATTTCGAGGACAGCTTTCCGCACGCGTTACGGCCATTATGAGTTTTTAGTGATGTCGTTCGGACTCACCAACGCCCCAGCAACATTTATGGACTTGATGAACCGTATATTCAGGCCGTATCTTGATTTGTTCATCATTGTATTCATTGATGATATTTTGGTGTATTCCCGGAGCCGAGAGGAGCACGAGCAGCACTTACGGATCACACTGCAGACTTTGAGGGAGCACCAGCTATTCGCAAAATTCTCCAAGTGCGCATTCTGGCTTGAAAGCGTAGACTTCTTAGGTCATGTGATTACACGAGATGGTATATGTGTGGACCTGAAGAAGATCGAGTCCGTTCAGCGTTGGCCCAAACCCACATTAGTTACTGAGATCCACAGCTTTCTAGGACTGGCCGGCTACTACAGGCGATTTGTGCAGGACTTCTCCCGTATTGCTGCACCTTTGACCGGGTTGACCCGGAAGGGAGTTCCTTTCGATTGGACGGAGGAGTGCAAGCATAGCTTTCAGCAGTTGCGGACTCGTTTGACTACGGCACTGGTTTTATCATTGCCTTCAGGATCGGGCGGATTTGTGGTCTATTGTGACTCTTCTCGAGTGGGGCTAGGGTGTGTATTGATGCAGCATGATAGGGTGATTGCGTATGCTTTACGGCAGTTGAAGAAACATGAACAGAGCTACCCCACTCACGATTTGGAGATGGCTGCAGTGGTCTTTGCACTCAAGATCTGGCGACATAACCTATACGGCGAGTCGTGCCAGATATTCACTGATCACAAGAGCTTAAAGTATATATTTCGGCAGCGAGACCTGAATCTTAGACAGCGCCGTTGGATGGAACTAGTAAAGGACTACGATTGCGAGATCTTGTATCACCCGGGCAAGGCTAATGTAGTGGCGGATGCTTAGAGCAGGAGGCCCGGGGTAGTCTATCTTGTTTGAGCGCAGTGCCGAGGCAATCGTCGGCAGATTGGCAGATTTTATGCAACAGCCGAGTGCAGTCCAAGTTCACGCTGATTGGGGGACAACTTGCGCATGTTCGTGCACGCCTACAGTTGCTTGACCGTATACATGAGGCACAGTACAGTGATGACAGTTGTTCAGAGATCATGGCACAGATTGGACAGGGCAGATTTTCCGAGTTCGTGTTTGATGATCAGGGGATACTGCGATTTGGGACTAGACTGTGCGTACCAGATGCTGAGGGACAGCTGCGTAAGATTCTTGAGGAGGCACATCGATCGGTGTATAGTGTTCATCCAGGTACCACCATGATGTACCATGATATGAGAGACGTTTACTGGTAGGATGGGATGAAGAGGGACATCACAGACTTCGTGTCGAGATACCTGACTTGTCAGCAAGTCAAGGCCGAGCACCAGAGGCCAGCGGGAGAGCTACAGCCGTTACCCATTCCGGAGTAGAAATGGAAGCAGATTTCTATGGATTTTGTTATGGGTCTACCCAGGACTAGGCGAGGGTATGACTCCATCTGGGTGATCGTGGATCGATTGACGAAAGTGGCTCACTTCCTGCCGATGAAGACGACTTTGTAGGGTTCCTAGGCACTCTAATGAGGTCTCACAAGGCATCAACCATGCCAATTTCAAATTTTACAAGTGCCGAGAAACCCTAATACGGATCGTTCGCTAGAAGTTTAGGCGACAAAGCAAACTAGTTAACACTTAACTACAAGAATACGGAAATACAACCTTTGTAGATCCGGTCCTCCACGGCTCCGTGATGAAGACCTCTCCACTGTCCAAATTAAAATCCGGGCTCTAGCATCGGCTTCATCGGAGAAGAAGCGGGCTAGGTCATCGACGACGTGCCGAAGATGATCTACGTCGAGGCATCGCTAGATCAAGCTCCAACTTCACCAAGTCAAGAAAACTTGTGAAGGAAACACACTCTACTACTTGGCAAAAGATAGAGGATGAAGAAATAGGAAGTGGGTTCACTTTAGAATTGGATTTCTCACTCATTTTCATCAATCACCATTGATGAAGTGAAGCTTTCTTCATGAAAGAAGATGAAGAAGAAGAAGAAGATAATATCATCATTATCATAATAAGAATAATAAAATCATTCTTATCATAATCATGAACCATGGTCAAGTGTAGAGAACTAACTAAGGTTTAAGTGAAAGGTTAGGGTTAAGCATGAGACAAAATGGTCACTTTAGTCAAAGCTTCATGAAGCTTCAAAGATAAAACAAAACTAGCAACCATTTTCCCATTTTCTTTCCAAAATAAATAAACAAATAAATAATAAAGAAAAGCAAAACCCTAATCATTAACTTAACCATGGTTTAATCTTTACACTTAACCAAGTTAACATGTATCATCAAACATGATACAATCAAGTGCACAAAAATATTTCACATATACAACTTGTGAACACCAAGTGAGAAAATCCATTTAAAGTGAACCGATACTAGTTAATGCAAAGTAATATATCAAATATATAATTATACATTAAATCATTAAATTAACACTTGATTTAACGATCCGGTCATATCACATATAACTGACTAATATCCAATGTATTGGCTTATCGAATCAATTCATGATTCGATAACTAGGTTATATCGCATACAACCTTCCGATACATTCATCGCGAGAATGGAATGCGGTATCACATACACGTATTATTCTCGGTCCCGCACATATCTCATATGCGCTCCTATTTCGTTTCGCTTGAGCCAGGAAACCTCTGTGTAGGACTCTAAAGACTCGTCAATACGCCGGCAGCAGGTGATGATCATATCAAGCACCCACAAGCCGCAAGCGGTCTGCTAAACGTAACGGCCACCCGGGTATTGAGCGATCAGAAGATCGACGAGCAAGCCCGCTCACACTCCAGTGAATCCAACCAGTAACACTACCGTACAGTCCGGTCTGATCGTCTGATATGTCGCATATCTCGCCTAGGGGTGGTAAACGTCAGACCCCAATAGCTCGATAAGTCGTGTCGATATGAGGTCTATAAAAATTCGAGAAAGTACTGGTAACACTTACCAGTAAATCTCAGAAAGCCTGGCCAGGGATTTCCTGTTATAGCCAATCGAACACAGCGCAACATCAACTCCCTATACCGGGAGAGACGAATCCCCTCCTATCGCTCATTGCCTCCATGTGATTCGGGACTGTACCCAAAAGCCACCGTTTTGCATGCCCTCTTGGACGTGGTAAGGTGGAAATCAAAGCACAGTGGGAACCACACAAGACTCTATGACGATCTCGGGTCAACAGACTACTCTGTACCAGTGTCACCAGAGAACTGCCATCTGACGTAAGGTATAATACCATCTGGGAGTTCTCGGCGAGTCCGTCCAGTGTACCCAGTCTCTACTGAGCACCCGTATATCATCTCTGATGTCAAACACCAATGGATATGGGATCATCTATCGCCCATCTGTATGGGTCGAGAAGGTATACGCTAGTCTACACTGGTATATCGATGCCCCGTCTCGATACACCCACGACTAGGGAGCTTGAAGGATGTACTTATGGACTACCACGTCCCCACTAGTATGATCTGCATCATAGTCCAGGTAGTCAAGTACACATCCTAAGGGCGTTACCAACATGAACAGAGAGACAATCAATGTACACGTTAAGGTAAAGTGCAACCAGATAGCATACTATCATGTCGAGCAAGAAAGTCCTCCCTATATATGTCCCAGCATCCACTACAATATACATCCTATGTATAGTAATGGCCTCTAGGACATACATATAACTAACAATCTCCCACTTGCACTAGGGCCATCTGTAGCAGTGGTTGTAGTATCTCATACTCAACCATCCCATAAAAGTCTCTCTCTGGGAATAGGCCTTCGCGAGTGGATCCGCCGTGTTGTCCTCTAGAGTCTACTCTCCTGACCTCGATCCCCTGGAGATCAATCATCTCCATGATCAGGTGATACTGCCTTAGAATAAGTCTGGATCACTGATGGGACGGACGTTCCTTGGCATAAGCCACAACTCCATTGTCACACAATGGGAGGAACTAAGTTCATCTCATGAACCAATATACACCCAGACAGCTACTTTGGTAGCATCTTAAGTAGCGATGTATCCAGCCTTTATCGTCTAGTATGCCACGGTATCTAGCTTGGAACTCTTCCAACATACCGTCCCTTTACTGAGGGTAAAGACAATGCCTGTGACTGACTTTCAGTCGTCCTTATCACCCTGGAACCCTTCTAGTGATTCTCCCCAGGATCGGTTGATACCTTCTCACTAGAACTAGTGAGAATCCTAACATCCAATTAGATCTATCTCATAGATCCAAAACCCAGGATTTAGGAGGTATCATTTTGATCCTATATGGAAAATCCTTGTGATAAGCGGAGATTGACCGAGCGTAGCATAGGAAACTCCTTCCCTATCATGAGTATGTCATCCACGTACTCTACGAGGATCGTCACCATACTCCCTACTACCTTTTTGTTTATACAAGGTTCATCTACCATTTTGATGATGTCAACTTCTTTGACTAATCCATCAAAACAGATGTTCCAACTCCGCGATACCTGCTTTATCTTATAAAGCATCTTGTACACGTTTCCGCTGCTCCCACTGTCTACGAAGCCCTCTGGCTGTGTTCTTATAGACGTTCTCTTCTAAATCATTTTAGAAAAGCAGTCATGGCACCCAACCGCCAGATATCGTAGTCATGGTATGTAGCCGTGGCAAGTAGTATCCGGATGGACTTAAGCATAGCCACTGAAAAAGGTTTCATCATTATCCACGCCTGGTCGATGACGAAAACCTTTAACAAGTCTAGCTTTGAAAGTCTCAACTTTTCCATATACACCAAGTAATCTTCTCAAGATATACTTGCTCCTGATGGGGATTTAACCCTTCAGATATAGCAACCAAAGTCCATACTTTGTTGGTGTATAAGGATTCCATCTCAGATCACTAAGCATCCAGCCATTCTTACAGAGTCCCACTCCTGATGGCCAGCTCGAAACTAGTTGGGTCATCATCTCATGATGCAATCCTCGCTCCCACTGTCATAGAGAAACCGAAGTATCTCTCAGGCGGGTGAGGAGCCTTACTAGATCGGCGGAGAGGCTGAGGTTCGTTGGTAACTATTGAATCCTTTGGTTCTTTCAAATCATCAGCTGTAGTTTGTATAGCTGGAACATTTCCAGTTCTACATAACAGACCTTGCCTTGAGCTTGTCCGGATTATGCTTTTAGACATAGCCCGGACAACCCCAAATCTTAACCAACTTAAGAAATGGGCTCTTCCCTTTCCATATCACATATGAAGTGGTAGGCACTGATTCGATTCTAACCTAATTCAATAGGTATGCAGCTTCTCAAGTGCATAACCCCCAAAGGAAAAAGGTAACTCAGTAGTACTCATCATAGAGCACACCATATCAAATAGGGTGTATCTGCTCCGCCCCGACATACCATCGCGCTATGGTGTATACGGAGGAGTAATGCTGAGAGAGAATTTCATTCTCCTTTAGAATAGTCCAGGAATTCCATGCTCAAGTATTCTCCTCCCTGATCTCATCAAAGGACATAATACTTATACCCTTATTGGTTCCCTACTTCTAATTTATATTCTGTGAATATCTCAAAAGGTTCGGACTTATGTTTCAACAGGAACATAGGTCTGAAACTCGAAAGATCATCAGAGAATGTAATGAAGTACAAAGAACTGTTAGTTATATGTATGCCCTAGAGGCCATTACTATACATAGGATGTATATTGTAGTGGATGCTGGGACATATATAGGGAGGACTTTCTTGCTCGACATGATAGTACGCTATCTGGTTACTCTTTACCTTAACGTGTATACTGTTTGTCTCTCTGTTACATGTTGGTAAATCCCTTAGGATGTGTACTTGACTACCTGGACTATGATGCGGATCATACTAGTGGGGACATGGTAGTCCATAAGTACATCCTTCAAAGTCCCTAGTCGTGGGTGTATCGAGACAGGGCATCGATATACCAGAGTAGACTAGCGTATACCTTCTCGACCCATACAGATGGGCGATGGATGATCCCATATCCATTGGTGTTTGACATCAGAGATGATATACGGGTGCTCAGTGGAGACTGGGTACACTGGACGGACTCGCCGAGAACTCCCAGATGGTATTATACCTCACGTCAGATGGCAGTTCTCTGGTGACACTGGTACAGAGTAGTCTGTTGACCCGAGATCGTCATAGAGTCTTGTGTGGTTCCCACTGTGCTTTCATTTCCATCTTACCACGTCCAAGAGGGCGTGCAAAACGGTGGTTTTTGGGTACAGTCCTGAGTCACATGGAGGCAATGAGCGATAGGAGGGGATTCGTCTCTCCCGGTATAGGGAGTTGATGTTGCGCTGTGTTCGATTGGCTATAACAGGAAATCCCTGGCCAGGGTTGCTGGGATTTACTGGTAAGTGTTACCAGTAGTTTCTCGAATTGTTATAGACCTCATATCGACACGACTTATCGAGCTATTGGGGTCTGACGTTTACCACCCCTAGGCGAGATATGCGACATATCATACGATCAGACCGGACTGTACGGTAAGTGTTACTGGTTGGATTCACAGGAGTGTGAGCGGGCTTGCTCGTCGATCTTCTGATCGCTCAATACCCGGGTGGCCGTTACGTTTAGCAGACCGCTTGCGGCTTGTGGATGTTTGATATGATCATCATCTGCTGCCGGCGTATTGACGAGTCTTTAGAGTCCTACACAGAGGTTTCCTGGCTCAAGCGAAACGAAATAGGAGCGCATATGAGATATGTGCGGGACCGAGAATAATGCGTGTATGTGATACCGTATTTCATTCTCGCGATGAATGTATCGATTAGGTTATATGCGATATACCCTAGTTATCGAATCAAGGATTGATTCGATAAACCGATACATTGGATACTAGTCGGTTATATACGATATGACCGGATCGTTAAATCAAGTGTTGATTTAATGATTTAATGCATAATTATATATTTGATATATTACTTTGCATTAACTAGTATCGGTTCACTTTAATTGGATTTTCTCGCTCGGATGTGCACATTGTATATTCGATATAGTTTTGTGAACATGATTGTATCATGTTTGATGATGCATGCTTACTTGGTTTGTGTTAAAGATTGATCCATGGTTATTTAAATGGTTAGGGTTTTGTTTTTCATATACATTTATTTATTCATTTATTTCTTTGGAAAATATAATGCATAAAGATAAAATGGTGGCTTTTATTTTTGTTTCTTTCATGAACATTCATGAAGGTTTGAATAAAGTGACCATTTTGTCTCATGCTTAACCCTAACCACTACACCTAACCATGGTCCTCTCTCTACACTTAACCATGGTGTGATTATGATAAGAATAGATTTTATTTTCCATTATTCTTATTCTTATCATAACATTATTCTTCTTCTTCTTCCTTTCTTCACTTAAAGAAAGCAAGCTCCATCAATGGTGATTGATGGAAATGAGTGAGAAATCCAATTCTAAAGTCTACCCACTTCCTATTTCTTCATCCTCTACCTCTTGCCAAGTAGTAGAGTGTGTTTCCTTCACAAGTTTTCATGGCAAGGTGAAGGTGGAGCTTGATCTAGCGATGCCTCGACGTAGATCATCTTCGGCATGGACATCGACGACCTAGCTCGCCTATTCTCCGATGAAGCCGACGCTAGAGCCCGGATTCTTTTTGGACAGCAAAGGAACTTCGTTGCGGAGCTATGGAGGTGGAGCACCGGAT
The DNA here is from genome assembly GCA_030015575.1 of Agapanthus africanus. Classification (NCBI taxonomy): domain Eukaryota; kingdom Viridiplantae; phylum Streptophyta; class Magnoliopsida; order Asparagales; family Amaryllidaceae; genus Agapanthus; species Agapanthus africanus. Next base: position 367,305,095 of record CM057345.1, read on the forward strand.
CTACAAAGGTTGTATTTCCGTTTAAACTTTAGTTAAGTTGTTAACTAGTTTCTTTTTCGCCTAGAAATCTAGCCAACGATCCGTTCTAGGGTTTCTCGGCACCGTTTAAATTTGAAATTGGCATGGTTGATGCCTTGTGAGACCTCATTAGAGTGCCTAGGAACCCTACAAGAACCGGTCTTGGCATGTGTAGACAGGAGACCTACATACATCAACATGTATCATCCCAAGAGTTTATTAACTCTTTCTCTGTTTCCAATAAACAGGGCTATGGTCATTTTATCTTTGTGACATGACTGGCAAGTTTCATAAGATGTAAATTCAAACTGATTTAAATATGCATCTATATGTAACTTCAGCTAGTCGGGTCGCATTGATATGACCTAGTCTACAATACCTCAAGATGGAATCGTTCAATTCTGAACTCTTCCTCTTGTGTGTGTTTCGTATACTAAGAACTGTTGTTTGATTTAGAACATCAACGCTTTTAGATAACGTGCCTGAACCGATCAACTTTTGATATAGGAAATGTTCAAAACATTATCCAACAATACAAAATTTTATCATTTCTTTACTAATAAAGAGACTGATATGATTTTGTATATCAGGTTCGGTATCTAATAACATTCGTTCAGAATCAATGTATTGGTAATACAGGGTGACAGTGACCAACAGACTTAGCTGCAACACTTGCCCCGTTTTCTGCCTCATGAAACTTATCACCCGTTCTCAGTTCTCTACCTAGCTGTAGCCCTATGTAACAGATTACATATCTGGGATCCTGATCCGGTATCATATACCCAGGACGTAAAGGATACTGAGAAACAGTTCTATATAATGAACACACCCGAAGATGATGCATCAGCATGCACTCTCTTCGTTTGGGCGGCACGGGAAATCTGGTATTCCCCAATTTCCTGCTCTGTCTTATAACAATTATAAGTTGGAGCGGGACCAACGTTCCCCAGCTCAGTATAACAAGCGGGTTCGGTTAATATTCCGTATTATTATCTTGATTAAGGCGTGATATGGTCGCTACCTGGAGAGAGAGAGAAGAAAACACTCAGCGTGCGCTCTTGCAAGAATAGATTGGTTATTATTTTATCTAATCAGGATGGCTCCCACTGCTTTTTATCAAATCTTCCTTCAAACCCAAAAAGGAAAGACTAGCCGGGATTAATTACACACTACAAGTTCGCCAATCTTTCAGCCAGGCCAGTGTCGGTACTTTGAGGGAGGTCCCCCGTGCTGTCGCACGAACCTAATTACAGTAAACCTCGTTTTCCCAGAGGCGTAACCCCGTTGACATCTTTCTAGACACCTACTTGATCGGCTAATTGTAATGTGTAAAACTCTTCCAGGAGTAACTCTTACTCGCAGCGGGTATCGGGATCCAACTATCTCATAGAAGGTATGCAATCTCATTGCAAATCTCAACACTTGAAATTCCCGATAATATTTTGCCCCTAGCGTCCTATGACCTTGACAGAGGTCAACAAACCATAGGCTGCTAGTCAAGTTCAACCCGTCATTTCCTGATTGAAGTAAACCCACCCGCACGACCCTTGACAGAGGTCAACAAGGTCGCACGACTACCCTAAATCAATCACATTATATGCTTATACAGATAAGCACTAATCAGCTACCGCACACTACGCCTTGACAGAGGTCAACAAACGCAGCACGAATACTAACCAGTACATATCTGAAATGACGGAGGGCTACGACAGGTTTTTCTGAAAACCTATTGCATAATGAACTTGTTATCGTTGTAGGATCGAATGAATTTTGAAATGGAGTGTTTTTGAGGCTTTTCTAGTTTTGCTAAAGGAGTCACTCCCGGTGAAGGGATCGTCGGTCCTTTCCTCGTCGAATGAGGTGCGGGATATATCATATATATCACTGTGCAAAGCAAAAACTCTTAAAAGCAATCAAAAGACAAACCGAGTGTGTAGCATCTGCCAGTTATTGCTAAAGGAGTCACTCCCGGTGAAGGGATCTCGGTCCTTTCCTCATCGAATAAGGTGCAGGATATATCACATATACCGCTATGCAAAGCAAGAACTGTAGCTACCTGTTTTATTTTGAAATTCGATTCTACAACATCTTAGGTTTCTTTTATTTCATTAAACACATTAATGAAGTCCCATCATTTAAATACCTAAACATCACAGATAAATACGACGTACACTTATGCCATCCGCATTCGCCTCGATGTCCCCTCATGCACCGTTAGGTTAGGTAACTAACGGCAGAGCGGGGCAGGGCTAGCGCGGGTGTAAAACATAAGTAACGTCTATATAATATATCATATATATTATATACAGTATCTATCACAGAACATCACATGATCACATCACAGATATCGCAGCAGAAGAATCATATGAAATATTGGATATACCAGGACGTCCGTGTTTTCAATACGAGCCAGTATAAAACACGGATTCCACGGTCGTGATGAATAGCCAAACCCACACCCCAAGACCCCTACGAGAGCGGCAAGCAGCCCTACCAATTCTAGAGTTAGGAGACCCGGACTCGACTCCTCGAGTTGGTCTCCCACTGGACTCCAGAACCCGGTTACTTGTGCTCCCCTCCTTGGGTCTATCCTAGTGCGGAAAAGTAAATAATATACAAACGGTGACATCTTCCGCAACCTGGAAGTGCCCCAATAAAAGAATATTACATACAAGTTTTTACATGAATGAAAATGAAAAACACTCATCTCACATAAAAACCCCCGGCTATTCAAATACGACGATCCAATATAACATATCCAGCAACACATAACATCACATGTCATCAACGTAAGTAAATATGCGCATCCCAATTGTCGTTGACATATAGCAACGAAACCGGCGATATCACATATTACACTTACGGTCACAGAAAAGAAAGTGTAAAACTACAACAGTTGGAATCCGCAACCTCCTCAGACATCGCATGCCTGACCAAATGAATTACTTAGACATCGCATGCCTAACAATTATAAACCCCGCATTTTAGTCTCAAAATCGAAAACTCTTTTCAATATCAAGTCGGGCAATTCAACAAGATTCCCGACATCCTGATCGAATGCTCGTCGCAAACTTCAGTAGGCGGCCGCACCCCCGACGCCGTCGACAAAGTGCACCAAGGCGGAACACCGCTACCGCGAGCACCCGAACGGATGCTTTCGGCGACGGGGTTCTCCTACAGTCACTTGGTCAGGGCTATGGGGTGTAGCTGTCTATTAAGTTTACCCGGCGAGTATCCGCGTACGCTACGTGATTGCGACGGACTTTTGATCACATCAAAACTCCGTGGCAACCGATCAAGTGAGACTAAAGTACTTGATTTATAACATTCATTCAGTTATCTCATAACTCTTGTGAATTCTAATTGTTGTATCACATTCCGGATAAATAGAAAATGTTAAACTTTCCGATCGAACAATCGAACACCCAAGTTTTCCCGATACAGCTCAACACATGAAATAGGTCTAAAAACATTCAGTTCGTGCCTCAGTACCAACGGTCCAGCCGTAGAAGGGTCAAGCCAACGCCTCACATGTGGCACGCCGTACTGCCCCAAACCCTAAGGTTCAAAGGGCAGTTCAAGACGGTCACATAATCGAGTTAAGGTTTGTTGTCTTCTAGAGGGACCATCGCGTTACTTGCACTACTTAGAACGTCTTTAAACCACGGAAAAATCCAACACTTGGAAATTTCCCGACAGGGGAAAAATTGGGTATTTATATCCGGTCGAACTTTTTAACATATTCTAAAATTTATCCCGAAAAACACATAGACAGAGTTTGACAATCCGATCGAATGTACGAACTCCCAATACAACCCAAAATACTCAACTATGGATTTCAGATTAAAAATTCCCAAGAAAACCAGCACTGCCAAATAGGAATTACTCTGCAAAATTAGATGGGAGAAGAGACAAAAGGGCCGCGGAACCGCCGCATTAGCACGCTAATGCCGCGGTTCCGCCGCACTTTTATGGAATTAGGAGCAAAATTTTGCTCCATAATTCTTAGATTTACCTGCTGATTTTTCTGCATATTTTTAATTTGCAAAAATCCACAAATTTGAAAAATGTACAGAGAGCAAGTTTAAGTTAGGGTTTCGAATCGATCGGGTTTCAAACTTCGTCTACGCATCGCCTAAGGCTCTAGCTAGGCTCTGATACCACTGTAGGGTTCCTAGGCACTCTAATGAGGTCTCACAAGGCATCAACCATACCAATTGCAAATTTTACAAGTGCCGAGAAACCCTAATACGGATCGTTGGCTAGAAGTTTAGGCGACAAAGCAAACTAGTTAACACTTAACTACAAGAATACGGAAATACAACCTTTGTAGATCCGGTCCTCCACCTCCACGGCTCCGTGATGAAGACCTCTCCACTGTCCAAATTAAAATCCGGGCTCTAGCGTCGGCTTCATCGGAGAAGAAGCGGGCTAGGTCATCGACGACGTGCCGAAGATGATCTACGTCGAGGCATCGCTAGATCAAGCTCCAACTTCACCAAGTCAAGAAAACTGTAAGTGCACGGCGGCGCCCCGGCCGTCAATCCGACGGCCAAATACGGAAGCGGTGATAAACTTTAATTTTTCTTGAACTGGCAAACCGCCGCGCACTAATACCCGGATTGAACCATTAATTAGTCCTAGCTAACTACAAGATGGGGAATAGAGATATACCGACGATCCAAGTCCTCCGGTCTTCTCGTCATAGTCCCGAACTCCTGCGGAATGTCCCGTCTCCTCCTCGTCGCCGGAAGTGCACCACATCGCCTACTTCTTTTACGGGCTCCCACCTCAATGCCGAGGCAACTCGGGCACGAAGCTGGCTAGTCGACGTGCCTAAGGTTTGCTGTAGAATATGGTGTAGAACTTGTGTCTCAATTTTGGGGTAGTGGAGGTGCCATTTTTGGTGGAGGAAAGAAAGGATTTTGGAGATCAACTAGAGAGCTCTTTTCTTAGCACAATATGAACCAAAAATGCCACACCAAATGAATCAATCAACCACCACTCTAAAGTGGCCGGCCCCCCCATTTTCTTTTGTGAATGGAGAGAGAGAAAAGACAAGGGGGGAATGGAACCATCATACAAGGGAGAGGTCAAGTCATGATGTGTAGAAATGATGATTAGAAAAACCAACACACCAAAACCATCCATCAAACATGATGACTCCAAAAGTCATGCCATCATGAAGAAATCAAGTCAAAGGATGGTGCTATAATCATGACATGATAAAATGCAAAGACCCCCTCCACAAATGCCTATTTGCAACAATGCAAATAAACCCTCCTCCACCAAACTTCGGCCATTGAAAGATACAAATGAAAATGGCCGAAACGGAAAGCAAACTGGCAACTCCAGAAAACTGGTCCCGTAATAAATTACAGGAAAACCCCGATACTGTGCATACACACCCGCATTTGTATTCCGACCGAAATACAAATGCAATGAGACAAAATCTACACTGTACTATACTAGGATCCGGCTTAAACCAAAGCCGGCTAGTAATATCCGTTCGATCCTGATCCGTGCAATACCGCACGTATCTGATCGAACCCTGCTATATAACCATACGGCCTCTAGTACAAACTGTCCGATCCTGATCCGTGCAATACCGCACGTATCTGATCGGACCCTGCCATATCTCCATACGGCCTCTACAACCTTTCGCCCGAAAGTTGAGTAACTGAATGTGGGGGACTCTAAAGACTCGTCAACACCTTGGTTGTGGATTTAACCACTAGCACGTCAGAGGTATAAGCCAATACGTAACGGGCTACCAGGTATTGACTAAAAGGGACGTCTGTGAGCGAACTCAGCCTGACAACCCTACTGAGCCTGTCAGTGACAATATCCGTACAGTCCGGTCCGTTCGTCTATGAGCATCGCATGGCGGGCCTAGGGGGTTGGTAAAAGTCAGACCCCCAAAAGCGGTACAAGTCGTGTCGGAGTGTAGCCCAGAACACCCTGAGATACTACTGGAATACCTACCAGTAAATCTCCTTGCCTTGGCCGAGGGCTTCGTGTAATGGCTCTCCTAGACACAGCACGACCTCACCCCCAATACCGGGAGAGACGAACCCCTGAAGATACGCTCACTGCCTCCATGTGGCTCGGGACTGTACCCAACTAAAACCTGTTTGCACGACTCCTTTGAGCCGTGGTAGGGTAGTAATCAAAGTACAGTGGGAACTCACACGAGACAAATGACGATCCCCAGGTCGATGAACTAACCTGCATACATGTCACCAGGGAACTGCCATCTGACGTCTGGTATATGACCAACTAGCATGTTCCCGGCGAGTCCTGTCCGGTGTACTCATAACCCAATGAGCACCTGTATACATCTTAGGTGATCCAACTGACACCAGTGGCTTGTGAGACCGGCCACCGCCCCTCGTCGGGGTCTCGACTGTATACACTAGTCTACTCTGGAGTATCGATGCCCTGTCTCGAAACTCTCACGACTAGGGACCATTTAAGGATATGCTTATAGACCCCAGCTCCCACTTATATGATCGCCCTCATACTGCTGGTGGTCAAGCAAGAATCCTAGGGGCTCTATCAACGTGTAATAGCAACTTGTCAGGTCACCTAAAACGGTACACGATGATAAAGGTAAACCAGATAGCATACTATCATCTCGAGTAAGAATGTTCTACCGGGATAGGTCCTCCATCAATCATTGCAATCACGTACCTGTGACCTAATAATTGACTCCGAGGGCACTATCTCCAACAATCTCCCACTTGCACTCAAGGCTAATTATTGCGATGTCGCATACTCACAGCCCGTGTGATACCGAACACCCAACTCCTCTACTAGTCAGTCTCACAAAGCTCGTTTGCGGAACTATTGCGTTCGAGGAATAGCCTCAGTGAGTGGATCCACTTTGTTGTTTCTTTCTATGTCTCTCTATATCTCAAGTTCGCGGAGAAACCCATCTCCCGAAATGAGCAATACCTGTCTTAGAATGTGTCTGGATGTCTGATGGGACATAGCTCATAAATGAACTCCAAATCCAAACTTCTGAGACTGTATCGTCAACTGAACTTAATCAATATCCTGCGCCATGCCACCCTCAGTATTGCCTTGGACCACCTGTCCAAAATACTGCCCCTCATCAGAAGGAAAAACTATAGCTCTGACAACCTCCTTGTCGTCCATGTCACCTTGGAAGCCTGGAATGATAACTGTTTCCCGAATGAGGCTGTCGTTATCATATCCCTAGAACATCCACTTATGTTCTAAAACTGCTTCCGACCGTTTCTCCAGGATTGGATTAATGTCAGCTTATTAAATCTAGTGCAAGAACAATGTCTGGTGTGGTACTTGACATCTCATGATTGACTCAATTGCCTGAGCAAGTGATCTGCCAATCATGCACATCCCTCTCCCCTTTAGTCTGTAAGACACCTTTAGAGAGGGTGACCCCATTACCTGCAGGCACACTACCGTGCCAGGAGTCATCCATTCTAAATACCCTTAGAATGCTGTCTAAGTACCCAGATTGGGAGACCACCGAAATCTAGATCTAAAACCATAGATCTAGTAACCAGTATGTCTGATATAAAATCCATTTCCTTTGTGGAGAAACCACTGTGTGACGACCAAAGTATAACCGATTGTAGTATAGGAGTTTCTTTTCCTACTCTGTGTATGTCATCCAAATACCAGGATATCACACGCTACTACCTTCTCAACAGATCCATCCCCTATTCTGATGAAGTCAAACCTATGACTGTCATATCAGAAATAGATGATCTATCTCCGCTACATCTGCTTTAGTCTATAAATAGACATAAGCTTCCTGTCCACCAATGCTTCCGCTGCTCCCACTGACTACGACAACCCTCTGGCAGAGTCATATAGACGTCCACTTCTAAAACTAGTTTAGAACGACGCTATACTCATCCTCCCGCCGGGTCTCGCAGCCTGGAACAACAGCAATGGTAATTGTGGGTAAACAAGAACTTCCCTGTCACCGTCCTTGAGGCTACCGTAGTACCTCTCGGGTGCCTGAAGTTACCCACCATATCTTCGGAGTGGCCAATGGAATGTCAATCCAGATTGAATCTTTAGGTTCCTATGAAATCTTCAGTAATCGTCTGTGGTTCTGGAATCACTTCCAGTTCTACCATATTCCCACTACTGTTTTCTGAAAAAAAATCCATTTTTAATAAAACTGTGGCGAGTCTAGAACAATATTGCTATTGATCTTCCAGATGGTAGAAAGTCAACCCTCGTCATAGCCTGGGTCAACCCACAAACAGCCATTACAGAAACGTGCCTTGAGTTGTCAAGTGTCTGGTTTTAATCATAAACCGGACAACTCCCCGTACCTTAACAACGTTAAGATACGAACTGTTCTATATCCCATATAGGACCAGAGGCACTGATTTAACTGAACCAGATCCAAATCATGCAACTATCTCTAGTGCATGTCAACTAAATGGAAGGAGGCGGATCAGCGTTACTCAACTTAGGAATGCTTCCAATTATGAGTAACCTGAAAGAGAAGTAAGATCTCTTAATCATTACTGTCAACTGAATACCATTCACAAGTATCTACATCTTCGATCACTTTGAAGAATCCCGATACCTGCTACACCTGGTTCTCTACTCTATTCAAATACCTATAACTTCTCAAAATTCGGACCCTGTGTTTCCTACGAAACACCTGTCTAAAAACTAGAGAAGTCATAAGTAAACCGAATATAGTACGAGGACCAACCCCTCTGTCCTGATGGACCCTGGACAACATACAATACTCTGTATAAGTCCCTTGAGTCTGAAAACTCATTCACCGTGTGTCGTAGGTTGAAAACTGTACTTATGGTTAAGAAGAATTACACCGCTGTTTAATGCTCCTTACCTAACCATCCACTGATATAGGTAAATGTCGTAGACATAATTTCAGAAAGGTATATCTCACTCTATGAAAATAGACGTACAGATATATCAATTTGAAATTGGTGCATAACTGCGGATATTCAAAACCAAATATTTGCCAACCGGCAAACAGCCCATGTGATTTCCTCAAATATCACCGATTACAACGAATCCCGATATAATGAGGATAATCACCCAATTCCCAATAACTTACTCCCATTCATCATCTGTAAAACCATACAGATGTGAGAATCGTACCTGGTAAATACATACCCTGGAGTAAGTATCTAATCGGGAAATCAGTTTTCCATTACACAGTGAAACTGAAACATCGAAATATTTCGATGGGGTATCCTGGTATTCCTAGTAATGCCTCTTCCAGATTCACGACTGTAACCGTATAATTCTTTGCCACCTCTCCAAATCCCTTCATATGTCTTTAGTCTTTACCTTCTGCACACCCCTTTAGGCCAAATGGTTTTCTTCCTTCCCTACCGTTCGGCACCAGCCTATGGTTTGGAAGAAGACTATCCAATAAGCATAATGGGTGTACTGTCCCAATCCTAGGAACACTCGCAATGAGAGAGGGTGAAGATAAAAGACAACCGAATAAACCTTATTCCTATTTCTCCTGGACCAGAATCCATCCCCGAACTGGAACAAGTTCCTTTCGAGTTCGTATATAACCATACGATGGAGTATCCAATAAACTGTGGATCTTCGTAGTGATACGGAGTGTCCTGGAGAAATACAAAGGTGATTTTAGGATTGGCGAAGGAATACTTGGTTTGGTCGTGAATATCTGTTGCAATTTACTTTGCCCTCTTACTAATCCCTTGCTTTGTCTGAACTTAATACCTTCTGTACACCATCGTTAGGCTAATTGGTTTTCTTCATTCCCTACCGGTCGGCACCAGCCTAAGGTTTGGAAGAAGACTATCCAATTTGCGTAATAGGTGTACTATCTCCTAAACCAAGGAGTACTCGCAACCTGAGAGAAGGTAAAAGGAAAAGACAACTGAATAATCCTATCCGTTTTCTCCAGAACCTGAAACCATCCTCGAATAAATCTTTTCGAGTTCGTATCTAACCATACGATGGTTTTGTCCAATGGAAGTGGACGTTTGTAGTAATACGGGGTGTCCTGGAGAAAAGGGTAAAAGTAGGAGTGGCAATGAGGTTTGCAACTCTGACAATCCAAAAGCCAGTGTTAAGAAGGTTCGATCAACTTGGTCACTGAGTCATAGTCTTAGGGTCGGGTCAATGGTCGCTGCCAAAGAGAGAGAGAAAAGAAACACTCAGCGTGCACTCTAACCTAGATCAGAATGGTTACCAATTTATCTAATCTGGAATCCTCCCACTGTACCTCAAATTCTCCTCCAAACCTGAAAGAAGAATTAGTCGGGATCACCCGAGGAGTATACCAACTCATCAGTGGGAATCGGGATCCAACTATCATCGCATGATACCGTGACGGAATCCGCTCACGGTATCACACTCCAGAAGGTATGCGCATATCTGGCATGTTTCAGTTCTTTTGAAAATCCCGATGTGATTCCTGCCCCATGCTCTTATGACCTTGGCGTGAGGTCAAAATATCATAAGTCACATGTCAAGTTCTACCCATCATTATCCAGGTTAATTTGAATCCACCCGTACATACCCTTGACGTAGGCCAAAATAGTAGTACGACTGTCCCAAACCAACGCATCTATCTATGCAACAGATAAATACCTGGCAGCTACCAAACACTATGCCTTGGCGTGAGGTCAAAATACATAGCTTGAATACTACCGAATATTTAACTGAAATGATGGAGGGCTACGAATGGTTTCTGGCGAAAACCTTTAACGTAATGAACTTGATATCGTTGAAGGAACGGATAGCTTTTTTAGAAATATAGTGACGACAACTTCCGCTAAAGAGGTCACTCCCGGTGAAGGGATCTTGGCTCTTTCCCCGTAGAATGGGGTGCAGGATATTCCAACTGAATACCACGGTGCAAAGCAAAAGTAATCGGTTATAGTGAAGTCATTGCCCTGACGCAAACTTTTTGTCCAAGGGGTCACTCCCGGTGAAGGGATCTCGGCCCTTGCCTCGTTGACTGAGGAGCAGGATATTCCAACTGAATATCACGATGCAAAACAAAAGTGAACGTCCTTGCAATAACAGCTTTTTGAAAAGTGTTCCAACAACATCAAATTAGGTTTGTTTTTAACTTGCATTGATCCGAATCAACGCAGTCCCATCAATTGATCACACCAAAAAGAACGAAAATATACTGATGTACGTATATGCCATCCGCATTCGCCACTGGGTCCCGTCATTACCCGTTAGGTTAGCTAACTAACGACAGAGCGGGGACTGGACTAGCGCGGATGTAAAACATATACAACATCTACTAATATATATACCAATATATTATATTCGCTCAAGGCGTGATAAAATGCAACATCACAGAAATGTACAGCATCACAGAAACAATACAGATATCTGGGATCCCCGGGTTTCACAGAGTCGCTGAAACCCGACGTTCCCCTAGTCGTGTGGATAGCTTGTGCAATGAAAACCTAGACCCCTACGGGCGCGGCAAGTCACCCGCCAAAACCTGAAGCGAGGCAGCCCCCTTCAGCGCCGTGAATGGACCACCCAGCACTTCACGGAATCCGGTAACTTGGGCACCCCTCCTGGGTCAACCTGTACCCCCTACGAGTGCGGCGAATAGCCCGCCAATTCTAGAGCGAAGCCCCCTCCGTCCCAATGCCATGAGATGCGGGCTTGTTGCCCTCCAAAACCCGGCTATCCGTGCACCCCACCGCGGGGCAATCCTAGTACAGAAAGTAAAATATACATACACCGGGTACATCGACCGCAACCTGGTCGTGCCCCAAAATAATAATACAAACAGGCAGTGACGGCAGTCCATATGTCGGACGCTCGCCCCGCAATATCAAATGTACATAATACAACCACAACTGTACTAGCATTGCATCCAGGCTATCCCCCACGACCGATCCGCAACATCACAGCAAAAACAGAACATCAACGTGAAAGTCACGTTCGCAAATCCTTCTAACCGGGCTATAGCAGTTAGACCGGATTTACCGATCAAGTGACATTCACGGTCGCAGATATAATGTAAATACTGTGAAATAATGTGTTTAAATTATCCGATCGATCAAATTTTAACAAGTGGGCCCCCAAGCATTGCTGTAGCAGATCAGGAAATTCTGGGCCCAAAATTAATATTCCAAAACCCATATTTTAAGCCCACAAAGACACTGTAGAAATTTGGTGCAGGGATCTACACAGTGCGCGGCGGAAACGCGGCCCAAAGGGGGTTTTGGCCGCGGTTCCGCGCCTCCACTGTCGATTCACCCTGTCGAATTTCTACAGTAGCCTAGTGGTCTCCAGTACATCAATGTTTTACAACCTGAAAAATTTTTCGAGACCAGAAATTTTCAACAGAAAATTGATGCAAGCAAAAAATGCGGTTTTGGGATTTTTGTCGATCGGAAATGCAAAACATATTAAACCAAGCTAGACTAAGTTAATGGCGAGGCTCTGATACCACTGTAAGTGCACGGCGGCGCCCCGGCCGTCAATCCGACGGCCAAATGCGGAAGCGGTGATAAACTTTAATTTTTCTTGAACTGGCAAACCGCCGCGCACTAATACCCGGATCGAACCATTAATTAGTCCTAGCTAACTACAAGATGGGGAATAGAGATATACCGACGATCCAAGTCCTCCGGTCTTCTCGTCATAGTCCCGATCTCCTGCGGAATGTCCCGTCTCCTCCTCGTCGCCGGAAGTGCACCACATCGCCTACTTCTTTTACGGGCTCCCACCTCAATGCCGAGGCAACTCGGGCACGAAGCTGGCTAGTCGACGTGCCCAAGGTTTGCTGTAGAATATGGTGTAGAACTTGTGTCTCAATTTTGGGGTAGTGGAGGTGCCATTTTTGGTGGAGGAAAGAAAGGATTTTGGAGATCAACTAGAGAGCTCTTTTCTTAGCACAATATGAACCAAAAATACCACACCAAATGAATCAATCAACCACCACTCTAAAGTGGCCGGCCCCCCCCCATTTTCTTTTGTGAATGAAGAGAGAGAAAAGACAAGGGGGGAATGGAACCATCATACAAGGGAGAGGTCAAGTCATGATGTGTAGAAATGATGATTAGAAAAACCAACACACCAAAACCATCCATCAAACATGATGACTCAAAAAGTCATGCCATCATGAAGAAATCAAGTCAAAGGATGGTGCTATAATCATGACATGATAAAATGCAAAGACCCCCTCCACAAATGCCTATTTGCAACAATGCAAATAAACCCTCCTCCACCAAACTTCGGCCATTGAAAGATACAAATGAAAATGGCCGAAACGGAAAGCAAACTGGCAACTCCAGAAAACTGGTCCCGTAATAAATTACAGGAAAACCCCGATACTGTGCATACACACCCGCATTTGTATTCCGACCGAAATACAAATGCAATGAGACAAAATCTACACTGTACTATACTAGGATCCGGCTTAAACCAAAGCCGGCTAGTAATATCCGTTCGATCCTGATCCGTGCAATACCGCACGTATCTGATCGAACCCTGCCATATAACCATACGGCCTCTAGTACAAACTGTCCGATCCTGATCCGTGCAATACCGCACGTATCTGATCGGACCCTGCCATATCTCCATACGGCCTCTACAACCTTTCGCCCGAAAGTTGAGTAACTGAATGTGGGGGACTCTAAAGACTCGTCAACACCTTGGTTGTGGATTTAACCACTAGCACGTCAGAGGTATAAGCCAATACGTAACGGGCTACCAGGTATTGACTACAAGGGACGTCTGTGAGCGAACTCAGCCTGACAACCCTACTGAGCCTGTCAGTGACAATATCCGTACAGTCCGGTCCGTTCGTCTATGAGCATCGCATGGCGGGCCTAGGGGGTTGGTAAAAGTCAGACCCCCAAAAGCGGTACAAGTCGTGTCGGAGTGTAGCCCAGAACACCCTGAGATACTACTGGAATACCTACCAGTAAATCTCCTTGCCTCGGCCGAGGGCTTCGTGTAATGGCTCTCCTAGACACAGCACGACCTCACCCCCAATACCGGGAGAGACGAACCCCTGAAGATACGCTCACTGCCTCCATGTGGCTCGGGACTGTACCCAACTAAAACCTGTTTGCACGACTCCTTTGAGCCGTGGTAGGGTAGTAATCAAAGTGCAGTGGGAACTCACACGAGACAAATGACGATCCCCAGGTCGATGAACTAACCTGCACACATGTCACCAGGGAACTGCCATCTGACGTCTGGTATATGACCAACTAGCATGTTCCCGGCGAGTCCTTTCCGGTGTACTCATAACCCAATGAGCACCTGTATACATCTTAGGTGATCCAACTGACACCAGTGGCTTGTGAGACCGGCCACCGCCCCTCGTCGGGGTCTCGACTGTATACACTAGTCTACTCTGGAGTATCGATGCCCTGTCTCGAAACTCTCACGACTAAGGACCATTTAAGGATATGCTTATAGACCCCAGCTCCCACTTATATGATTGCCCTCATACTGCTGGTGGTCAAGCAAGAATCCTAGGGGCTCTATCAACGTGTAATAGCAACTTGTCAGGTCACCTAAAACGGTACACGATGATAAAGGTAAACCAGATAGCATACTATCATCTCGAGTAAGAATGTTCTACCGGGATAGGTCATCCATCAATCATTGCAATCACGTACCTGTGACCTAATAATTGACTCTGAGGGCACTATCTCCAACAAAAACTTGTGAAGGAAACACACTCTACTACTTGGCAAGAGGTAGAGGATGAAGAAATAGGAAGTGGGTTCACTTTAGAATTGGATTTCTCACTCATTTTCATCAATCACCATTGATGAAGTGAAGCTTTCTTCATGAAAGAAGATGAAGAAGAAGAAGAAGATAATATCATCATTATCATAATAAGAATAATAAAATCATTCTTATCATAATCATGAACCATGGTCAAGTGTAGAGAACTAACTAAGGTTTAAGTGAAAGGTTAGGGTTAAGCATGAGACAAAATGGTCACTTTAGTCAAAGCTTCATGAAGCTTCAAAGATAAAACAAAACTAGCAACCATTTTCCCATTTTCTTTCCAAAATAAATAAACAAATAAATAATAAAGAAAAGCAAAACCCTAATCATTAACTTAACCATGGTTTAATCTTTACAGTTAACCAAGTTAACATGTATCATCAAACATGATACAATCAAGTGCACAAAAATATATCACATATACAACTTGTGAACATCAAGTGAGAAAATCCATTTAGAGTGAACCGATACTAGTTAATGCAAAGTAATATATCAAATATATAATTATACATTAAATCATTAAATCAACACTTGATTTAACGATCCGGTCATATCACATATAACCGACTAATATCCAATGTATCGGCTTATCGAATCAATCCATGATTCGATAACTAGGTTATATCGCATACAACCTTCCGATACATTCATCGCGAGAATGGAATGCGGTATCACATACACGTATTATTCTCGGTCCCGTACATATCTCATATGCGCTCCTATTTCATTTCGCTTGAGCCAGGAAACCTCTGTGTAGGACTCTAAAGACTCGTCAATACGCCGGCAGCAGGTGATGATCATATCAAGCACCCACAAGCCGCAAGCGGTCTGCTAAACGTAACGGCCACCCGGGTATTGAGCGATCAGAAGATCGACGAGCAAGCCCGCTCACACTCCAGTGAATCCAACCAGTAACACTACCGTACAGTCCGGTCTGATCGTCTGATATGTCGCATATCTCGCCTAGGGGTGGTAAACGTCAGACCCCAATAGCTCGATAAGTCGTGTCGATATGAGGTCTATAACAATTCGAGAAAGTACTGGTAACACTTACCAGTAAATCTCAGCAACCCTGGCCAGGGATTTCCTGTTATAGCCAATCGAACACAGCGCAACATCAACTCCCTATACCGGGAGAGACAAATCCCCTCCTATCGCTCATTGCCTCCATGTGATTCGGGACTGTACCCAAAAGCCACCGTTTTGCATGCCCTCTTGGACATGGTAAGGTGGAAATCAAAGCACAGTGGGAACCACACAAGACTCTATGACGATCTCGGGTCAACAGACTACTCTGTACTAGTGTCACCAGAGAACTGCCATCTGACGTAAGGTATAATACCATCTGGGAGTTCTCGGCGAGTCCGTCCAGTGTACCCAGTCTCCACTGAGCACCCGTATATCATCTCTGATGTCAAACACCAATGGATATGGGATCATCCATCACCCATCTGTATGGGTCGAGAAGGTATACGCTAGTCTACACTGGTATATCGATGCCCCGTCTCGATACACCCATGACTAGGGAGCTTGAAGGATGTACATATGGACTACCATGTCCCCACTAGTATGATCTGCATCATAGCCCAGGTAGTCAAGTACACATCCTAAGGGCGTTACCAACATGTCACAGAGAGACAATCAATGTACACGTTAAGGTAAAGTGCAACCAGATAGCATACTATCATGTCGAGCAAGAAAGTCCTCCCTATATATGTCCCAGCATCCACTACAATATACATCCTATGTATAGTAATGGCCTCTAGGGCATACATATAACTAACAGACTTTCGGATTTGCTCAGTATGCCCAGATATACATCGACGAGATTGTACGACTGCATAGAGTCCCGACATGTATCGTGTCCGACCGAGGCACCCAGTTTACCAGCCGACTATGGCAGAGGCTTCAGGAGGCGTTGGGCACCCGCTTGAGTTTCAGTACAACATTTCATCAGCAGACCGACAGCCGGTCCGAGCAGACTATTCACACTCTCGAGGACATGCTCCGAGCATGCGTTTTAGATTTTGGTGGTAGCTGGGATCATCATTTACCCTTAGTGGAGTTCTCCTACAACAATAGTTTCCAGGATACTATTCAGATGGCACCTTTCGAGGCCTTGTATGGGAGAAGATGTAGATCGCCCGTCTGTTGGACAGAGCTCAGTGAGAACAGTATCTTGGGTCGCAGATCGTACAAGAGACGACTAAGTAGATACAGCTGATTCGAGATAGGATGAGGACAGCTCAGAGCAGGCAGAGATCGTATCCTGACAGACGCCACCGCAGATTAGAGTTCGCAGTTGGCGATCACGTTTTTCTGAGGGTCTCTCCGATGAAAGGAGTGATGAGGTTTGGACGGAAGGGGAAGCTTAGCCCCAGATTCATAGGTCCCTTCGAGATCCTCGAGCATGTGGGCACAGTAGCATATCGTTTGGCTCTTCCACCCGACTTCCCAGATGTTCACCCCATTTTCCACGTGTCGATGCTTCGCAGATACCAACATGACCTTTCTCAAATGATTCAGCATCAGACCGTTCAGCTCGAGCGCTATCTTTCGTTCACCGAGCAGCCAGACGTGATTTTGGACCTGCAGGTGAAGAAACTTCGATCGAAAGTCTTGCCATCTGTGAAGGTGCTTTGGCGCAGCTCGAATGGTGAAGAGGACACTTGGGAGGCCGAGGGCGAGATGCGGAAGAAATTCCCTCATCTCTTTGAAGGTACGCGTAGCTATATAATTTTAAATTCGGGAACGAATTTCTTTAAGGGGAAAGATTGTAACACCTTAGGATGTGATTAGTGGCTAATTATACTTTAATATATGGTTTTAATAAAAAAGTTTACCAAAATGATTTTTAAATATTTTATCAAAGTTAATGAAGTTTTTATTAGAATTTATTTAGGCTTGCACACACATGTGCATGTAAACTAGGGTTAAAATTAGTGTTAGACCATGATTAGCAACTATGGTGGATTAACCTATTTTCCTTAAGCTAATTCAAAATTTGAATTAAGTGTTTTGGGTTTGTTTTTTTTTTTTTAAATGGAAATGATTTGGTATGGGTTGACTTGGAGAGAGAGGGGATGTGGGCAACATGGCTTGAGCCATGCTCATATTAAATGAAGAGAGAGAGGGGGGGTTGACTAGCCTTGACTCTCTTTTCTTTTTGCTTTTGCCTCTCATTTTCTCACTTCTCTCTCTCACTCATACACACACACTCACAACAACAGCAGCAGCAGGAGGAGCTTCAGCAGCAGGAGGAGCTTCAGCAACAGCAGCAGCAGGTGCTTCAGCAACACTAGCAGCATCAGCAGCAGCAGCAGCAGCAACTTGCAGCACTAGCAATAGCAAGCAGCGGCAGCAACACAGCTCCTTCTCCTCCTCTTCTTCTCCTCCTCCTTACACCTAGGGTCAAGTGAGGTATACTTCTTAGACTTAACTTCCTAGCTTGCTAAGCTTATGTGTTAATTAGCTTCGATTAGTGTTAAATGTGCGTTTTAGTGCTAAAATGGTGATTTGTGTGGAGTTTTGGCCAAGTGGTAATTTTGATGGTTAGCCTACCTTAATTAAGTGTTGTTAGGGCCACGTAAACCAATTTTAACACCAGATTTCACTAAATTACCATAGGGTTTCATATTGGTGTAAATTTAACGTTTTAAGGTGAATTTTTATCTTTCTCTAATCTGCTGTTGACCCGGTGATTTCAGATAAAATCTAAGTTAACTGTACAATACTTTTTAGACCTTGATCACACCACCAGAGAACGAGACCCCCTACCTACCTTATGGCCGCCGATTTATTCATTCTGGCCGCAATTTACGGCCAGATGAGGGAGTTTTTGTGTTGGGTTTGCGTGGGTAGGAGTCTACTGTATATTTAAGGTCTGTTGTATGTGCAACTTTCTAAGTTTTCACCTGAGTAAAAATCTGGAGCGTTTTATCGTTTTTCCAATACGTTTAGTTTGCGCGACACGTGTGATACGTGAGTGGGTTCTGTGTTCCAGCATGTCGCGACGTGTCGGGGTAGTTTTAGACACGTATATACACGTTTTAGCGTATCGGACACACGCGCGTTTAGTTCGCGACGCGAGTTTCTCGTTTGATTTCGATATCGCAATTTTGTAGGATTTTGCTTATATGAATTCTTTGTGTAAATTCTAGGTTCGCAGGCTGGGACGTCGGACGCCGCAAAGAAGGGGAAGCAGGTGGTCGGCTACGCTTAGCACGAGACTAGGTGAGTAGATTTAACATCTATAGGGAAATCGCCCGTATGGCGTTAAGCGTCAGGACGTGATAGGATATTTTAGTCGTAGGTATTTATATGTACTATTGTAGCATACCTTCTTCTGTTGCATATAGAAATGGTAGCATATAACACTGTACTGTCATTAACGGTTCAAGCTGCACGAGCACTACTTGTATGTTAAACTCACACCGTTAGTGATTGCCATGACACTCGCACTATAGGATTGCTACGAATCATACATTGATAATTAGACATGACTTTGTCGCGTATTGGCACATATTTACATTGATATATTCATGTTGGTGCACGCATACCCTGATACACCTATACTTGCGCACATGCATCCTGTATATTCATAGTAGTGCACAGATTATTTGATATATCCCTACTGTGCAAATATACATTGCTACACTCATATTCGCGTATACATCCATTTGCACATCCATACCTATATACATACACATGTTACATACATGGATGATATTGACATGATTTAAAAAACTAAGGGACCGCATGAGATATTTTCAAAACTGGATCTTTTTAAAAAGAGCGGTTTTCCCTTTTTACTATTAGTGTCATACGACACATTGCATGGATTTACGCATTGAGTTTGGATTTATGTGATTTCTGGATTTGAGAACCGTGGTATTATTTAAGAAAATACGCACTGTTTTAAAACCCGGTTTCTCTTGATATGATATTTCAGTGCGTCCACCATACGATTTCTCGGTTCTGAGATGTATGACATGTGAACCCAAATCGAGGAGCTAGACGAGGCCGATTGCGGGTACATGGTGGACCCGGTATGGTACCCCGGGGTAAAAAAGGGATGCTGTGTATACAGACGGTGAGCCTGGCAGAGGGACTACTACCTACTGGTGATTGGTTGGACCTGGAGGTTATCCGGAGGATACTGACCAGAGTCGATAAATGGATACGGGATGACCCGTACTGCCGGGGCCGAGGGCCGATTCCGCAGACGGAGCCCGTGGACCGTTCCGGACTGACGGAGCCCGATACTTGAGGATTTGCGTGTCGATGCTGGACACGATTATTTTATGATATTTCGAGTGCCGATGTTGGGCACTCACGATTCTATGGGATTTACAGGATTGAGGGCCGATGAGGGGGACGGCGCTTGAGTTTTACAGGGATTTGGGTGCATTGATGGACACCAGTTATTTTTCCACGTTAACATTCCCTGTAGAAGTTAATTTATCCCATGCTCAGCATTCATTATTTTGCATCTCATCCTGTAGTTGTAGTACCTGATAGAGTACTTTTGCATGATTATTGCATACCCTGCTGATCATATATTGATGTTATTAAATTGCACTTGTTAGGCATGATTATTGCGTATCCAGTTCATCTTATAGATATTATCTGTTGGTATATGTTAGAGTATCGCAGTACGTGCATACTCGCGATTACCTTTATATGTTATCTACTGTTCACGAGTTGGCAACTCACCCCCGTTGTGCCACAGTGTTTGCAGGTTGCCCCTCAGAGTAGTCGCGGCAGGCTGCTTCCTTGCATCTTTTGATACGGATACCATTGCAGTTGGCGCGTGAGCCCTTTTGCTGATAGGTGGGTTTTTGTGGTATCCGTTTATTTTCCAGTTGTATACACTGTTGTATCTAGTACTCTCCATCTACTATTCATGTATTGACTTAGAGACCAGGGCGATGTATATTATTTTGTATTCTGGTGTCGAGCTCGTTGTGAGCCGACTTTATTTATGCAGTTTTATATTTCATGTTGTCTGCACTTATTTTTGCTCACTTCTTCGCTACGGCGTCGTTTATTATTATTGTGGTGATTGTTTCCGCCGTTGGGCATGATTGCTCCCGTTTGGGATGCTTTATTCTTACTATATATTATTTTACTCATATCTTGTCTTGTACCCGATTTCGGGGCTAGTTTTTACAAAGGAAATGCTGCCAAAATTTTTAAGATATTAATTTGAACTTTAAAAATTTTTACTAAACTACTTAAGGTTTTCTAAATGTTTTAAACTAATGTTTCCTTTCACTCACTTTTTCAATGGTTTTGATTTCTGGGTTCGGCTTACTTAGTCGCGTTACGCCTGTAGACGTTACGTGGTTAAGTGTCGGTCACGGGCCGAACTTTGGGTCGTGACAGAGGGTTAGGGTTTGAGGAAGAAGAAGAGCAAAAAAGAGAGAATGTGATGTCTAGAATAAATGAAGAAATGGCTAAGCTCAAAACTATCATGCATGCAATATGTTGATAAAATAATTCAACCATGCTTAAATAGTTGTGACAAATGAATAAACAAAATGAAATAGCCATGCTTCATACCATGCTTTGAAAAAACCCATTCCTCCACATCATTATTTATTTACCAATAAATAGATATATCAAAAATGAGGTGTCTCCTTCTAGAAGCACTTCTTGTAAAATTACAAGAATGCCCTCACCGTATATACATACCCGTATTCATGCTGCAAAAAATATGAATACCAAGAGATAAAGATAATCCAATAATATAATACTAGAATGTGGCTTAATCCTAAGCCCGTCCGAAAAAAATCCGGGTAGCTAGTATAGTATACGATCGGAACCCTGCACGTAAAACCACACGGCCTATACATCGTTTCGCCTGAACCAGGGAAACCCTCTGTGTGGGACTCAAAAGATTTGACAGTACACCGGCAGTGGGTTTAACCATAAACCCGTTAGTGGCACTATCTGTACGTAACGGCTACCCAGGATCCTGTCGAAAAGAAGTCCGACGAGCAAACTCATCCGAACTCCTACTGAGCCTTTCCGTGACAATCTCCATACAGTCCGGTCTGTTCTTCTGAGAGTATCGCATGCCAGTCTATAGGGGTGGAGAACGTCAAACCCCTAATAACCTGACAAATCATGTTGATGTGGCTCAAGATCATCCGAGAATCTACAGGTCTAACTATCAGTAATTCTCAATCCGCCCTGGCCAGAGACTTATGGTGTTGGCCAACCGAACACAGCGCGATATCGATTCCATATACTGGGAGAGACGAATCCCCAACAATCGCTCACTGCCTCCATATGGATCGGGACTGTATCCAAATAAAAACTATTTGCATGACTCAGTAGAGCTGTGGTAGGGTAGTAATAAAAGCACGGTGGGAACTCACAAGAGACAAATGACGACCTTAGGTCGATAGACTATCTGCACTCATGTCACCATAGAACTGCTATCTGACGATAGGTATAATACGATATAGCCGGTCCTCGGTGAGTCCGTCCAGTGTACTCACCCCTAGTGAGCACCTGTATACAATATTACGTGCATCACACCAATGGCTTCGGGACCAACTATCACCTCTCATCAGGGTCTAGATATGTATACACTAGTCTACTCTGGAGTATCGATGCCCAGTCTTGATACTCCTACGACTAAGGATATTTAAGGATTCGCTTATCGACTACCCAGCTCCCACAAGTATGATTGTCATCACAACGCTGGTAGTCAAGCAAATATCCTACGGGCTTTATTAAAATGTATAAGAGATATGAAATAACAAGTAAAACATATCACACGTTAAGATAAAGGCAAACCAATAGCATATTATCATATTGAACAAGATTATCCTGTGCATACATATCCCTAGCATCCTATACAATGAACGCCTCTAGGGCATACATATCCAACACATGCATATCCCTAGCATTTTATACAATACAGGCCTCTAGGGCATACATATCCAACACAAACACCCATAAGTTCCACTTATGACCAACGTGGGCCATCCGTGTGCTAACTACCACGAATAACCCATGGACTCGCTGTTCGACCATAAAAGAACGCACCAAGAAAACAAAATATGGATTCAAAAGCTTGAAAACCATAAAACATCGGCAAAATCCAACCCAAAACACTTCCATATTTTGAAACAGGAAACCTGGGGAAATTTGGAGTATAAAATGGCTTATTTATTAAGTGTAAGATTACTGCCCAAACCTTGACACCTGAATCCAAAGTTGGGCCTTCTAAAAATTGCTTTTTCCTACAATTTGGGTCTGGAATTGGACTTAGGGGTTCATGCTCCTGGTGGGGTCTCCTAGTGGTCTAAATAGGTCAAATCTATACTCCAAATATGATCCTAAACTACACCAGATTTCGTTTGAACACTAAAACTTCACCAAAACTCTTAGTTTTTGAAAACATAGATAATGTTTGAACTCTAAACTCAGGCGAAACATGATAAAAGAAGGATTTTTTTACCTATATAAAGAGATGAAGGAGAAGATCAAGCTTGTAGGATGCCACTTGAAGGTTTGATGATGGCTTCAATTGAAGGAGTTGTGCTTGGCATCAAGGAGAGGATCTTTTGGAGTTGTTTTGTGTTGAGGTTGAGTTAGGGGTTAGAGGGAGAGTGTGTGAGAGGGGAGGGCTGCAATGAGAGGGAGTGAAGGAGTTGTAGAGAAAGAGAGGGTTGTAGGAGGAGAATGGGAGTTGATATAGGGGAGTTGGCACATAAGCATGGTTGTGCCCATGCCTCCCATGTACTTTCACTTACTTAAAAGAAGAAATACCCATATCATGTTTAACCATGCAATAAACATATATATATATATATATATATATATATATATATATATATATATATATATATATATATATATATATAGCCATTCTCCAAACAAAAGAAAACCCAAATCTTGTTAGAATGCTATGTGACAACATTAACATAAATGAAGTGTTTGCCATGCCCAAACTAAATTTTTAACTATAAAAAGAAAATATTAGTTTTATCATGACAAAATTTGTTGGATATAGTGCCCTCAAAGTCAATTATTGGATCACAGGCACGTGATTGCAATGATTGAGAGAGGACCTATACCGGTAGGACAGTCTTACTCGAGATGATAGTATGCTATCTGGTTTATCTTTATCATCTTAGGTGACCTTACAGGTCACTATTGCATGTTGATAGAGCCCCTAGGATTCTTGCTTGACTACCAGCAGTATGAGGGCGATCATATACGTGGGAGCTGGGGTCTATAAGCATATCCTTAAAAAGGTCCCTAGTCATGAGAGTTTCGAGATAGGGCATCAATTCTCCAGAGTAGACTAGTGTATACAGTCGAGACCCCGACGAGGGGCGGTGGCCGGTCTCACAAGCCACTGGTGTCAGTTGGTTCACCTAAGATGTATACAGGTGCTCATTGGGTTATAAGTACACCGGACAGGACTCGCCGGGAACCTGCTAGTTGGGATTATACCAAACGTCAGATAGCAATTCCCAGGTGACATGTGTACAGGTTAGTTCATCGATCTGAGATCGTCATTTGTCTCGTGTGAGTTCCCACTGTGCTTTAATTACTACCCTACCACGCTCAAAGGAGACGTGCAAACAGGTTTTAGTTGGGTACAGTCCCGAGCAACATGGAGGCAGTGAGCGGATCTGCAGGGGTTCGTCTCTCCCGGTATTGGGGGTGAGGTCGTGCTGTGTCTAGGAGAGCCATTACACAAAGCCCTCAGCCGAGGCAGGAGATTTACTGGTAGGTATTCCAGTAATATCTCAGGGTGTTCTGGGCTACACTCCGATGAGACTTGTACCGCTATTGGGGGTCTGACTTTTACCAACCCCCTAGGCCCGCCATGCGATGCTCATAGAAGAACGGACCGGACTGTATGGATATTGTCACTGACAGGCTCAGTAGGATGTCAGGATGAGTTCGCTCATCGACGTCCCTTTGGTCAATAGCTGGTAGCTCGTTACGTATGGCTGATACCTCTGACGTGCTAGTGGTTAAATCCACAGCCATAGTATTGACGAGTCTTTAGAGTCCCCCACACACAGTTACTCAAGTTTCGGGCGAAACGCTATAGAGGTCGTATGGAGATATGGCAGGGTTCGATCGAATACGTGCGGTATTGCACGAATCGTGATCGGACGGATTTTACTAGCGGGCTTTGGTTTAAGCCGGATCCTAGTATTAGACAGTGTAGATTTTGTCTCTTTGCATTTGTATTCAGTGGGAATACAAATGCGGGTATGTACATACAGTCGCAGAGTTTTCCTGTAATTTATTACGGGATCAGTTTTCTGAGGTTGCCAGTTTGCATCCCGTTCCGGCCGGTTTTCCTTTGTTCCTTCACGGCCGGACTTTTGTGATGGAGGGGGTTATTTGCAAGTTTGCAAATAACTTATTGTGGAGGGGGTTTCTTGCATATGTGTGGCTTCATGATGGTTCATTCATCATGAGATTCTTTTTGGGTCATTCCTTTGCATTTATTGTGAGTGGATTTGAGATAAGAAATTGATGTGAGCCTTTTTCCCTTTATCATTCTTTTTTTCCCTCCACTTGATAGCACTTGGTTTTTTCCTCCACCATTTTATATAAAGGGGCCGGCCACATTAGGAGGGAGGGGGGTTCTCATTTTTGAGTGGGAGAAATTTTGTATCTCACATTTGATTCATGCAAAAAGGCTAGCACCATTTTCATTTGTTCATTTCTCCTCCTCAATCCATCAATGGCAACTTCACTACCCCAAAGAGACATAGATTCTACACTACACCTACAGTACCCTTGGACGCGTCGGCTAGCCAAATTCACGCCCGAGTTGCCTCGGTCCAGAGGTGGGAGCCCGTAAAAGAAATCGGCTACGTGGTGCCTTTCCGACGAAGAGGTGACGGACGGAGATTCCGCGGGAGATCGGAGTGGAGACGAAGACCGAAGGACACGGATCGCTTGGTATATCTCTCTTCCTATCTTTCAGTTTGCTAGCAGCTAGGTTAATGGCCCGATCCGGGTTAAAAGTGCGTGGTGGTGCCGGTTTGCAAGTTTCGCAAAGTTTTTCGTTTCCGTGTTTCCGGCGTCGGATCGACGGCCGGGGCGCCGCCGTGCACTTACAATGGTATCAGAGCCAGGCCATTAACCTAGTCTAGCTTGCTCTAACGTGTTTACAAGTTCGATCGATCGGATTTTCCAAAAACCACATTTCCATGTCGCACTTTCTGTCGAATTTTTCCTTGCTCTAAAAATTATTTGGTATATTGGAAAATTACGTGCAGGGTTTTTTATGAATTTTGTGAAAATTTAATACGCTGATGTTACTGTAGCACGGCGGTGTAGCGGCTAAAACCACGTTTTGGCCGCGGAACCGCCGCCGTTTTGTGGCCAAACCGTACCAAATTTCTACAGTGGTTTACTGACATGGAAATAGGGTTTCTGGTATATTCTTTTTGGACCCAGATGTTTCTGAGTGCTACAGTTGTGCTTGGGGCCCACTTCGGAAAATTCAGTCGATCGAAAAGTTTAAACATTTTAGTTCACAGTATTTACATTATATCTGCAACCGTGAATGTCACTTGATCGGTAAATCCTGTCTAACTGCTATAGCCCGGTTAGACGGATTTACGAACGTGACATTCACGTTGATGTTCTGTGTTGTGCTGTGATGTTGCGGATTGGTCGTGGGGATAGCCTGGATGCAATGTTAGTACAGTTTCGTTTTATATGTACATTTGATATTGTGGGGCGAGCGTCCGACATGTGGACTGCCGTCACTGCCTGTTTGTATTATTCTTTTGGGGCACGACCGGGTCGAGGTCGATGTACCCGTTGTATGTATATTTTACTTTCTGTACTAGGATTACCCGGCGGAGGGGTGCACGGATAGCCGGGTTCTAGAGGGCAACAAGCCCGCATCTCATGGCATTGAGACAGAGGAGGCTTTACTCTAGAATTGGTGGGCTATTCGCCGCACTCGTAGGGGGTACAGGTTGACCCAGGAGGGGTGCCCAAGTTACCGGATTCCGTGAAGTGCTGGGTGGTCCATTCACGTTGCTGAAGGGGGCTGCCTCGCTTCAGGTTTTGGCGGGTAACTTGCCGCGCCCGTAGGGGTCTAGGATTTCATTGCACAGGCTATCCACACGACCAGGGGAACGTCGGGTTTCAGTAGCGGCTCTATGAAACCCGGGGATCCCAGATATCTGTATTGTTCTGTGATTCTAATTACATTTCTGTGATGTTGCATTTTTATCACGCTTTGAGCGAATATTATATATTGATATATATACTAGTAGATGTTGTATATGTTTTGCATCCGCGCTAGTCCAGTCCCCGCTCTGTCGTTAGTTAAGTAACCTAACGGGTGATGACGGGACCCAGTGGTGAATGCGGATGGCATATACGTACATCATTATTTTCGTTCTTTGTGGTGTGATCAATTGATGGGACTGCGTTGATTCGGATCAATGCAAGATAAACAAACCTATTCTGATGTTGTTGGAACATTTTTCAAAAAGCTGTTATTGCAAGGGCGTTCTCTTTTGTTTTGCACAGTGGTATTCAGTTGGAATATCCAGCTCCTTAGTCGACGAGGCAAAGACCGAGATCCCTTCACCGGGAGTGACCCCTTGGACAGAAGTTTGCGTCAGGGCAATAACTTCACTATAGCCGATTACTTTTGCTTTGCATCGTGGTATTCAGTTGGAATATCCTGCACCCCGTCCAACGGGGAAAGAGCCGAGATCCCTTCACCGGGAGTGACCTCTTTAGCAAAGGTTTTCGTCACTATATTTTTTAAAAGGCTATCAGTTCCTTCAACGATATCAAGTTCATTACGTTAAAGGTTTTCGCCAGAAACCATTCGTAGCCCTCCGTCATTTCATATGGATAGTCAATAGTATTCAAGCTGTGTTTGTTGGCCATAGTCAAGGCATAGTGTTTGGTAGCTATTGGGTGTTCATATGTAGCATAGATAGATGCGTTGGTTTGGGACAGTCGTATAACCTTGTTGGCCAAAGTCAAGGGCTTGTGCGGGTGGGTTCAAATCAACCTGGAGAATGACGGGTAGAACTTGACATGTGACTTATGATTTGTTGGCCAAAGTCAAGGTCATAAGAGCATGGGGCAAAAATCACATCGGGAGTTTCTAAAGAAACTGAAACTTGCCAAATATGCGCATACCTTCTGGAGTGTGATAATGTGAGCGGATTCCGTCACGTTATCATGCGATGATAGTTGGATCCCGATTCCCACTGATGAGTTGGTTTACTCCTCGGGTGATCCCGACTAATTCTTCTTTCAGGTTTGGAGGAGATTTTGACGGTACAGTGGGAGGTTTCCTGATTAGATAAAGTGATAACCATTCTGATCTAGGTTAGAGTGCACGCTGAGTGTTTCTTTTCTCTCTCTCTTTGGCAGGGACCATTGACCCGACCTTAGACTATGACTCAGTGACCAAGATTAACCGAACCTTCTTATAAGACTGGATTTTGGATTGTCAGAGTTGCATACCTCATTGCCACTCCTACTTTTACCCTTTTCTCCAGGACACCCCGTATTACTACGAACGTCCACTTCTATTGGATAAAATCATCGTATGGTTATATACGAACTCGAAGGAATTTATTCGAGGATGGTTTCTGGTTCTGGAGAAAACGAATAGGACTATTCAGTTGTCTTTTCCTTTTACCTTCTCTCAGGTTGTGAGTGCCCCTTAGATTAGGGGATAGTACACCCATTACGCAAATTGGATAGTTTTCTTCCAAACCATAGGCAGGTGCCGACCGGTAGGGAATGAAGAAAACCAATTAGCCTAAACGGTGTACAGAAGGTATTAAGTTAAGACAAAGAAAGGGATTAGAAGGAGGGCAAAGTAAATTGCGACTGATATTCACGACCAAACCAAGTATTTCGTTACCACTCCCACTTCACCTTTGTATTTCTCCAGGACACTCCGTATCACTACGAAGATCCACAGTTTATTTGGATACTCCATCGTATGGTTATATACGAACTCGAAAGGAACTTGTTCCAGTTCGAGGATGGATTCTGGTTCAGGATAAATAGGAATAAGGTTTATTCGGTTGTCTTTTATCCTCACCTTCTCTCGCATTGCGAGTGCTCCTAGGATTAGGACAGTACACCCATTATGCTTATTGGATAGTCTTCTTCCAAACCATAGGCTGGTGCCGAACGGTAGGGAAGGAAGAAAACCATTTGGCCTAAAGGGGTGTGCAGAAGGTAATGACTAAAGACATATAAAGGGATTTGGAGAGGTGGCAAAGAAATATACGGTTATAGTTGTGGATCTAGATGATGGAAGAGGCATTACTATGAATACCAAGATACCCCATCGAAACATTTCAATGTTTCAGTTTTACTGTGTACTGTTAATAGAAAACTGATTTCCTAATTGGACACTTGCTCCAGGGTATCTATTTACCAGGTATGATTCTCACATCTGTATGGTTTTACAGATGATGAGTGGGAGTAAGTTATTGGGAATTAGGTGACCATCCTCATTATATCGGAATTCGTTGTAATTGGTGATATTTGAGAAAGTCACCTGGGTTGTTTGCCGGACGGCAAATATTTGGTTTTGAATATCCGTTGTTATGCACCAATTTCAAATTGATATATCTGTACGTCTATTTTTATAGAGTGAGATATACCTTTTTGAAATTATGTTTATGACATTTACCTATATCAGTGGATGGTTAGGTAAGAAATATTGAACAGCGGTGTAATTCTTCTTAACCATAAGTACAGTTTTCAACCTACAACACACAGGCAATGAGTTATTAGACTCAGGGGACTTATACAGAGTATTATATATTGTCCAGTGTCCATTAGGACAGAGGGGTTGGTACTCGTACTATATTCTGTTTACTTGTGACTTCTCTGGTTCTTAGACATGTGTTTCGTAGAAATGCATGTTCTGAGTTTTGAGAAGTTATAGGTATAAGAATAAAGTAGAGAACCAGGTGTTGCAAGTATCGGGATTCTTCAAGGTGATCGAAGATGTAGATATTTATATATGGTATTCAGTTGATAGTAATGATTAAGAGAACTTGCTTCTCTTTCAGGTTACTCATAATTGGAACCATTCCTAAATTGAGTAACGCTGATCAGCCTCCTTCCATTTAGTTGACATGCATTGGAGACAGCTGCATGATTTGAATCTGGTTCAATTAAATCAGTGCCTCTGTTTCTATATTGGATATAGAACAGTTCATATCTTGACATTGTTAAGGTACGGGGAGTTGTCCGGCTTATGCTTAAAACCAGACTCTGGATAACTCAAGGCACGTTTGTGTAATGGCTGTTTGTGGGTTGACCCAGGCTATGACGAGGGTTGACTTTCTACCATCTGGGAGATCAATAGTGATATTGTTCTTGACTCGCTACAATTTTAAAAGAAATGGACTTTTTCAGAAAACCGTAGTGGGAGTATGGTAGAACTGGAAGTGATTCTAGAACCGTAAACAATTACTAAAAATTTGATAGGAACCTAAAGATTCAATCTGTATTGACATTCCATTGGCCACTCCGCAGATACGGTGGGTAACCTCAGACACCCGAGAGGTACTCAGGTAGCCTCAAGGACGGTGACAGGGAGGTTCTTGTTTACCCAGACTTGCCACTACTGTTGTTCCAGGCTGTGAGACCCGGCAGGAGGATGAGTATAGCATCGTTCTGAACTAGCTTTAGAAGTGTACGTCTATATGACTCTGCCAGAGGGTTGTCGTAGTCAGTGGGAGCAGCGGAAGCATTGGTGGACAGGAGGCTTATGTCTATTTATAGACTAAAGCAGATATAGCGGAGATAGATCATCTATTTCTGATATGACGGTCATAGATTTGACTTCATCAGAATAGGGGATGGATCTGTTAAGAAGGTAGTAGGGTGTGATGTCCTGGTATTTGGATGACATACACAGAGTAGGAAGTGATATTCCTGTACTACGATCGGTTATACTTTGGTTGCCACACAGTGGTTTCTCCACATGGGACATGGATATTATATCAGACATTCTGGTTACTAGATCTATGGTTTTAGATCAAGATTTGGGTAGTTCCCCAATCTGGGTACTTTGACAGCATTCTATGAGTATTTAGAATGGACGACTCCTGGCACGGTAGTGTACCTGCAGGTGATGGAGTCACCCTCTCTAAAGGTGTCTTACAGACTAAAGTAGAGAGGAATGTGCATGATTGGCAGATCACTTGCTTAGGCAATTGAGTCAATCAGGAGATGTCAAGTACCACACCAGATGTTGTTTTTGCAGTAGATGCAATAAGTTGATATTAATCCAATCCTGGAGAAACGATCAGAAGCAGTTTTAGAACATAAGTGAATGTTCTAGGGATATGATAATGACAGCCTCGTTCGGGAGACGGTTATCATTCCAGGCTTCCAAGGTGACCTGGATGACAGAGTGATTGTCAGAGTTATAGTTTTCCCTCTGACGAGGGGCAGTATTTTGGACAGGTGGTCCTAGCGGATACTGAGGGAGGCATGGCGCAGGATACTGATTAAATTCAGTTGTCGATACAGTCTAAGAAGTTTGGATTTGGAGTTCATTTCTGAACTAGGTCCCATCAGACATCCAGACATTCTAAGACAGGTATTGCTTATTTCGGGAGATGGCTTTCTCTGCGAACATGGGATAAAGAGAGACATAGAAAGAAACATCAAAGCGGATCCACTTACTGAGGCTATTCCTCGAACGCAATAGTTTCGCAAACGAGCTTTGTGGGACTGACTAGTAGAGGTGTTGGGTGTTCGGTATCACACGGGCTGTGAGTATGCGTCATCGCAATAATTAGCCTTGAGTGCAAGTGGGAGATTGTTGGATATAGTGCCATCAGAGTCAATTATTGGATCACAGGCACGTGATTGCAATGATTAAGGGAGGACCTATACCGGTAGGACAGTCTTACTCGAGATGATAGTATGCTATCTGGTTTATCTTTATCATCGTGTACTGCTTTAGGTGACCTTACAGGTCACTATTGCACATTGATAGAGCCCCTAGGATTCTTGCTTGACTACCAGCAGTATGAGGGCGATCATATACGTGGGAGCTGGGGTCTATAAGCATATCCTTAAAAAGGTCCCTAGTCGTGGGAGTTTCGAGACAGGGCATCGATTCTCCAGAGTAGACTAGTGTATACAGTCGAGACCCCGACGAGGGGCGGTGGCCGGTCTCACAAGCCACTGGTGTCAGTTGGTTCACGTAAGATGTATACAGGTGCTCATTGGGTTATGAGTACACCGGACAGGACTCGCCGGGAACCTGCTAGTTGGGATTATACCAGACGTCAGATAGCAGTTCCCAGGTGACATGTGTACAGGTTAGTTCATCGACCTGAGATCGTTATTTGTCTCGTGTGAGTTCCCACTGTGCTTTGATTACTACCCTACCACGCTCAAAGGAGACGTGCAAACAGGTTTTAGTTGGGTACAGTCCCGAGCCACATGGAGGTAGTGAGCGGATCTGCAGGGGTTCGTCTCTCCCGGTATTGGGGGTGACGTCGCGCTGTGTCTAGGAGAGCCATTACACAAAGCCCTCGGCCGAGGCAGGAGATTTACTGGTAGGTATTCCAGTAGTATCTCAGGGTGTTCTGGGCTACACTCCGACACGACTTGTACCGCTATTGGGGGTCTGACTTTTACCAACCCCCTAGGCCCGCCATGCGATGCTCATAGAACGGACCGGACTGTACGGATATTGTCACTGACAGGCTCAGTAGGGTGTCAAGATGAGTTCGCTCATCGACGTCCCTTTGGTCAATAGCCGGTAGCTCGTTACGTATGGCTGATACCTCTGACGTGCTAGTGGTTAAATCCACAGCCATAGTATTGACGAGTCTTTAGAGACCCCCACACACAGTTACTCAACTTTCGGGCGAAACGCTATAGAGGTCGTATGGAGATATGGCAGGGTTCGATCGGATACGTGCGGTATTGCACGAATCGTGATCGGACGGATTTTACTAGCGGGCTTTGGTTTAAGCCGGATCCTAGTATTAGACAGTGTAGATTTTGTCTCTTTGCATTTGTATTCAGTGGGAATACAAATACGGGTATGTATATACAGTCGCGGGGTTTTCCTGTAATTTATTACGGGATCAGTTTTCTGAGGTTGCCAGTTTGCATCCCATTCCGGCCGGTTTTCCTTTGTTCCTTCACGGCCGGACTTTTGTGATGGAGGGGTTATTTTCTAGTTTGCAAATAACTTATTGTGGAGGGGGTTTCTTGAATATGTGTGGCTTCATGATGGTTCATTCATCATGAGATTCCTTTTGGGTCATTCCTTTGCATTTATTGTGAGTGGTTTTGAGATAAGAAATTGATGTGAGCCTTTTTCCCTTTATCATTCTTTTTTTCCCTCCATTTGATAGCACTTGGTTTTTTCCTCCACCATTTTATATAAAGGGGTCGGCTACATTATGAGGGAGGGGGGTTCTCATTTTTGAGTGGGAGAAATTTTGTATCTCACATTTGATTCATGCAAAAAGGCTAGCACCATTTTCATTTGTTCATTTCTCCTCCTCAATCCATCAATGGTAACTTCATTACCCCAAAAAGACATAGATTCTACACTACACCTACAGTACCCTTGGACGCGTCGGCTAGCCAACTTCGCGCCCGAGTTGCCTCGGTCCAGACGTGGGAGCCCGTAAAAGAAATCGGCTATGTGGTGCCTTTCCGACGAGGAGGTGACGGACGGAGATTCCGCGGGAGGTCGGAGTGGAGACGAAGACCGAAGGACATGGATCGCTTGGTATATCTCTCTTCCCATCTTTTAGTTTGCTAGCAGCTAGGTTAATGGCCCGATCCGGGTTAAAAGTGCGCGGTGGTGCCGGTTTGCAAGTTTCGCAAAGTTTTTCGTTTCCGCGTTTCCGGCGTCGGATCGACGGCCGGGGCGCCGCCGTGCACTTACAAAATTATGATAACCCAATTCAATAATTGGTGTTAATATAACAAAACATATTATATTAATATTTTAAATTCTAAAATAATATTTCTCATTTTCTGACATATTACAACAAATGACGATCTCAGGTCTAAAGACAACCCTGTACTCATTTTACCAGAGAAATGCTATCTGACAACAGGTATAATTCCATTTAGATGTTCTCGGTGAGTCTGTTCGGTGTACTCACCTCCAGTGAGCACCTATATACAATCTTAGATGCTATAAACACCAATAGTTTGTGAGATCAGCCACCACCATCATCGGGGTCTAGAAAGTATACACTAGTCTACTCTGGAATATCGATGCCCAGTCTCGATACTTCCATGACTAGGAATATTTAAGGATGTGCTTATGGATTTCCCAGCTCCCACGTATATGATCGCCATCATAATACTGGTAGTCAAGCAAGAATCCTATAGTCTTTATATTTATGTATTAGCGACACGTAATAAAACTTATACATATGAATGATAAAGACAAACCGGATAGTATACTATCATCTTGAGCAAGACTATTTTACCCATATAAGTCCTCCCTCAATTACCATAATTTCCTACGTGCAATTACAATAATTGCCTTGTGGGCACTATATCCAACAATCTCCCACTTGCACTTAAGGCCAATTATTGCGGCATCGCATACTTAAAACTCTGTGTGCTATCGAATACCCAACTTCTCTACTAATTAGTTTCGCAAACTGTGTTCGAGAAATAACCTCATTGAGTGGATACAGTACACTGTTCCTTACTTTATCTCTCCATTTCTAAACTTCACGGTGATCAACTATCCCCCGAACTGAGTGATACTGCCTTAGAATTTGTCTAGATAAATGACAGGACCAAGTCCATAAATGAACACCTTTAACCAACAAACTTTTAATACTGTATCTTCCGCTGAATCTATTCAGCATCCTGCGCCATCTCTATCTCAGTATTCGCTTGGAATCCTTTCAAATATACTGCCTCTCATAAGAGGGTAAACATATAACTCTGACAGCCATCCTTTCATCCAAGTCACCTTGGAAGCTGGAACCGGTAACCGCCTCCTGTAGGAGGCTGCCATTACCTTACTCCAAAAACATCTTGATATGTTCTTCACTGCTTCCCTCCAGGATTGGATTAATATCTGCTTACTATAGCAAGTGCAAAAGCAATATCTGGTCCGGTATATGACATCATGTGATTGACCTAATTTCCAAAACAATTGAAATGTCATTCACGCGAGTTCCTCTCCTCATCAGTCTAGAAGACATCTCTTTAGAGAGGGTGACTCCATCACATGCGGGTATACCGCCATGCTAGGAGTCGTCTATTTTAAATCCCATTAGAATGGTGTGCAAGTATCCTGATTGGGACACTTCCCAAATCAACATCTATTTCCATAGATCTAGTTACTGAAATCCTTAATATATTATCCATATTCTTGTCACGGCCCAAAATTTAAGCACGTGACCGGCACTTAAACCACGTAACGTCAACAGGTAAAACGCAATTTAAGTAAGCCGAAACCCAGAAATCTAAACCATCAAAAGTAGTAAGTGATAAAAACATTGCTAAAAAAATTTGGAAATCTCAAGTAAAAATCTTTAAACTTAAGTTTCTTTTCTTAAAAATTTCGGCAGCACCTCCTATGTAAACACTAGCCCCGAAACGGGTACAAACATATAATATAAGTAAAGCAACATATAATATAAATAAAGCATCCCCAAACGGAGCAAACCACGCCCAAAGGATGAAACAACCACCACAAGCATATATACGACGTCGTAGCGAAGAAATAGACAGTATAAGTGAAAAATAGCATAAAGAAATAAAACTGCATAATAAAAGCCAGCTCACATGAGCTCGATACCCAGAATCTCAAAATATACAATATCTTCCTCACAACTCGTCTCTAAGTCAATACATAAAATGGTAGATGGAGAGTACTAGATACAATAAGGTGTACAATGAATATAAACGGATAACCGCAAAACCCACCTATAGCAAAACAGCTCACAACCAACAGTAGCGGTATCCGCTGCAAAAAGATACAATCAGGAGGAGCCCTGCCGTGACTACTCTGAGGGTCAAACCTACAAAACACTGTGGCACAACGGAGGTGAGTTACCAACTCATGAATAGTAAGTAACATCGTACAGATAATCGCAGGTATGCACGTACTGTGATACTCTAACACATGCAATCTGATAGCATAATATGTCAATATGGATATGCAACAATCTTGAAAGGTACTCTATCAGGTACTACAAATACATGACGCAATGCATATCAATGAATGCTGAGTATGGGATAAAACATATCATCATCACGAATCATCATCGTGGAAAAACCTGGTGTCCATCAATGACACCCCAAATCCCAATACCTCAGGCGCCGTCACTCTGATCGGCCCTCATATCCTGTAAATCTCATGGAACCTGAGTGCCCAACATCAACACTCGAAAACATCATGAAATACTCGTGTCCAACATCGACACGCAAATCCACATATATCGGGCTCCGTCAGTCCGGATCGGCCCACGGGCTCCGTCTGTCCGGATCGGCCCTCGGGCTCCGTCAGTCTGGATCGGCCCATATCCATCTCTCGACTCCGGTCGGTATCCTCCGGATAACCGCCAAGTCCAACCAATCACCGGTAGGTAGTAGTCCCTCTACCAGGCTCATCGTCTACTACGCGACATCCCTTTCTTGCCCTGGGGTACCATACCGGGTCCACCATGAATCCGCAAACGGATCATCCAGCTCCTCGAATCGGGTTTCTATCACACATCTCAGAACCGAGAAAACGCATGGTGGATGCACTGAAATATCATATCAACAGAAACCGGGTTTTCAAAACAATGTATACTTTCTTGAAATAATACCACGGTTCTCAAATCCATAAATCACATGAAATCCGTATCTCAATGCGTAAATCCATGAAATGTGATATATGCAACATAAAACCGTAATATGAGCATATCAAGGGAAAACCGCTCTTTTAAATGAATCCTGTTTTTAAATATATCATGCGGTTCCCATTTTCTCCAAAATCAAATCCAACATCATATAAAGGTGTACATGTAGCTATAGCAAGTATGGGTGTATATATGTAAGTATGTATGCACGATGTATCTCATATGCGCAATAGAACAATAATCCATGTGTCAATATCAATAACAATACAATACTGCATATGTGTATAGGTTGTGCGTGTCATGGCAATTACCGACGGTGTGGGTGTAGCATACAATTTAGTGCTCGTGTAACATGAACCGTCAGTAATGGTGCAGTGTCCACTCGATACTAAGTCAAGGCACAACAAATAATGGTTTGTAATGATGCTCATGCACAATCAACATATAAGAATAAAAACATGCGGCTATAATATCCTATCAAGCCCTGACGCATAACGCCATATGGGCGATTTCCCCGTAGATGTTAAATCTACTAACCGGTGATCTCGAGCTAAGTAAATCCGACCACCTACTTCCCTTTCTTCTCAGCGTCCGAAGTCACCGCCTGCGATCCTATTAACACAAAACATAGCAAGTGCAACTCAGAAATCGACCAATAATACATACAAGTGACGTTTTTACCGACGCACCGACTCCAATCAAAACCTCTAGCGTGTTCTCTTGGCGGCTAACATGTGTGGCGACACTACTTAAACAAACCCACGACAGCAAGCTACCCGAAACACTAGAACTATGTCGGATCACTCGTAATGCGCGTCGTCGAAACACTAAAACTAGCAAATCGATCCCAGATTTTACATACTGTTACTACCTGAAAATCTAGCAGTACCAAACACCCTGAAACCACAGCAGACAGCTACCCTAAAAATCACAACCCCCCAGTCACCCACAGGGCCGAGCTCACCGAAAAAAGCCCCAATGTCGCCGGTCGAACAGTGTCAGGTGGGGTTCATTCTTCAGGTGCACAATCAGGGTCTCAATTACAACACTTCTACACTGCTAGTTTTTCCAGTAAAGACTCGGGGTCATAGCAGGTCACAGTGACTCAAAAACGACACTAAAAACACGATATTACACCAAAACCTTATCTTTAGGGTTCTAAACTGAAACTACAAGGCAACACAACAATATAACAACCTGATTATAGTTTAGAGATTGTTACCTAACCACACTTGATCAAAATCCTAGCTTTCCATGCTCCAAGTGATCCTAATGGCTTAATATTGACTTGTGAAGGGTTTTAGTGAGTTAAAGTGGAGATTTTGTTTGGTTTACTGAGGATTTGTGAAGGTTTTGGGGTAGGGTTTCAGTTGAGTGGTGAGGTTAGAGATGAGGTGAAGAAAAGTGTTTTGAGAGTGAGAGAATGAGGTGAGTGTGAGGGTGTATGTATGTGAGTGAGGGATGAGGGAATGAGGTGTGAGTTTAGTGTAGAGCCATGCTTCCCTCTTCTCTCTCCTCATTTAATGCATGGCATGCTTGCCCTATGCCTCATGATGCGTGCCATGGTCAACCCTCTCTCTCTCTCTCAAGTCAACAATTCAAAAACCCTTTTAATTAAAACTAAACATTTTAAATAAATACATTTTACAACTTAATGGAAATGGGGTTAGGTGCCATGGCTACTTAAGCATGGTAAACCCCTAATTAACCCTAGGTTAACATGCACATGTGTGTACATGTCCGAAATAAATATTAATAAAATATTAATTAATTTTTATAAAATATTAGAAAACTATTTTGGTAAACTTTTTATTAAAAATCTGCATTATCACTTAATTAACACTAATCGCATTCTAAGGTGTTACAATCTTCCCCCCTTAAAGAAATTTGTCCCCGAATTAAAAAATTTTACTATGCGTATCTTCAAAGAGATGAGAGAATTTCTTCCGCATCTCGCTCTCGGCCTCCCAAGTGACCTCTTCACCATTCGGGCTACGCCAAAGAACCTTCATAGTGTTAGTTATATATATGCCCTAGAGGCCATTACTGTACATGAGATGTATATTGTAGTGGATGCTGGGACATATATAGGTAGGACTTTCTTACTCGACATGATAGTACGCTATCTGGTTGCTCTTTATCTTAACATGTATACTTATTGTCTCTCTGTTACATGTTGATAAAGCCCTTAGGATGTATGAGCCAGGACTATGATGTAGATCATACTAGTGGGGCCTGGGTAGTCAATGAGTATCCTTCAATGTTCCTAGGCATGGGGATATCGAGACGGGGCATCGATATTCCAGAGTAGACTAGCGTATATCTTCTCGACCCATGTGATGGACGATGGATGATCCCATATCCATTGGTGTTTGACATCAGAGATGGTATGCGGGTGCTCAGTGGTGACTGGGTACACTGGACGGACTCGCCGAGAACTCCCAGATGGTATTATACCTCACGTCAGATGGCAGTTCTCTGGTGACACTGGTACAGCTTAGTCTGTTGACCCGAGATCGTCATAGAGTCTTGTGTGTCTCCCACTGTGCTTTGATTTCCACCCTACCACGACTCTACTGAGTCGTGCAAACAGGTGGTTTTTGGGTACAGTCCCAATTCACATGGAGGCAATGAGCAATAGGAGGGGATTCATCTCTCCCGGTATTGGGGGTTGATGTTGCGCTATGCTCGACTGGCCATAAGTGGAAATCCCTGGCCAGGGTTGCACTGATTTACTGGTAAGTGTTATCAGTAGTTTTGTGCTTGTTATGGACCTTACATCGGCATGACTTATCAAGCTACTGGGGTCTGACGTTTACCACCCCTAGGCGAGATATGCGATATATCAGACGAACAGACCGGACTGTGCGGTAAGTGTTACTGGTTGGATTCATAGGAGTGTGAGCAGGCTTGCTCGTTGATCTTCTGATCGCTCAATACCCGGGTGGCCGTTACGTTTAGCAGACCGCTTGCGGCTTGTGGGTGATTGATATGATCACCACCTACTGCTGGCGTATTGACGAGTCTTTAGAGTCCTACACAGGAGTTTTCTGGCTCAAGCGAAACGAAATAGGAGCGCGTATGAGATATGTGCGGGACCGAAAATAATACCAGTATGTGATACTGTATTCTATTCTCGTGATTTGTATCATCGGACGGTTATATGAGATATAGCCGGGTTACCGAATCAAGTGTTGATTCGATACATTGATACACTTGATATTAGTCGGTTATATGCAATATGACCGGATCATTAAATCAAGTATCGATTTAATGATTTAATGTATAATTATATATTTGATATATTACTTTACATTAACTAGTATTTGTTCACTTAAGATTGATTTTCTCACTTGATGTGCACAAGTTGTATATATGATATATGTTTGTGCACTAGTTTGTATCATGTTTGATGATACATACAAACATGGGTGGGTGTGTGACATACACCATGTTAATTATAATTTAGGTTTTTGTTTATCTTATCTTATTCAAAATGGTGGATTCTTTTGTCAAGACTTGAAGCTTCATGAAGCTTGTAACAAGTTTGACAAAGTCCACTCATTTTGTCTAGTTTAAGATATTCATTAACCAAACCATTATAATTAACTATGGTTTAGTCTCTACATAGGTTGACTTACCCATGGTTGCATCATGATAGACTTCACTTGATTATTCATTTTTATTATTCATTATTGTCTTCTTCTTCTTCTTCTTCTTCAAGTGAAGAAAACCATGCCAGAAAATTTCAAGTGAAGATTTAAAGTGAGA
Source organism: Agapanthus africanus (assembly GCA_030015575.1). Lineage (NCBI taxonomy): Eukaryota > Viridiplantae > Streptophyta > Magnoliopsida > Asparagales > Amaryllidaceae > Agapanthus > Agapanthus africanus. The sequence goes on from CM057345.1 coordinate 367,345,519, forward strand.
AATCCAAATCCAAAGTTAACCCACTTCCTATTTCTTCATCTTCTACCACTTGCCATGTAGTATAGGGTGTTCTCTTCACAAAGTTCATGACCAAGTGAAGATGGAGCTTGAGTTTGAGTCTCCCCGACCTAGATCATCTTCGGCCTCGAAGTCAACGACCTAGCCCGCTCATTTCTCCGATGAAACCAACGCTAAGGTCCGGGATCCCGATGATCGCAGCGAAGGGACGTCAACACGGAGCTTTAGAAGTGAAGGACCGGATCTACAAAGGTTGTATTCCCATTCACTTAGTAGCAAAGTAGTTTGCTTGCTTGTAGTTTCGTCATACCTCTAGTAAACGATCTAGATTAGGGTTCTTCGGCACATAAAAATTTGAATTGGGCATGGTTGATGCCTTGTGGAACCTCTTGAGTGTGCCTAGGAACCCTACAGTGGTATCAGAGCCTAGCTAGAGCTTTAGGCGAAGTGTAAACGAAGTTAGAAACCCGATCGAACTCCGAAACCCTAAACTATACCCCTCTCTGTACATTTTTTAAAACAGTGGATTTTTCCTAATTAAAAATACTCAGAAAATAGAGCAGGGAAATATAAGGTTAACAGTACAAAACGAAGCCCTAACTCTACTGTAGCGCCGCGGAACCGCGGCCTTACCCGGCTTTTGGCGGCGGTTCCGCGGCCGTATGTAAAGGTTATGGATTCTTTTTTATACAGTAATGCCCGTATCTGTTTCCTGTTTCCTCTGGGAATTTTTAATTTGTATTCAACAGTTGGGTTTTCTGGGGTGTATTGGGGACTCGTTGATTCGATCGGATATTTTAACCTCGTTTATGTTTTTACGGATAATTTTAGAACGTGTTAAAAAGTTCGACCGGATATAAATAACCCACTTTTTCCCCTGACGGGAAATTTCCAAGTGTTGGATTTTTCCGTAGTTTAAGAATGTTCTAACTAGTGCAAGTAACGCGATGGACCCTCTAGAAGACAACAAACCTTAACTCGATTATGTGACCGTCTAGAACTGCCCTTTGAACCTTAGGGTTTGGGGCAGTACGGCGTGCCACATGTGAGGCGTTGGCTTGAACCTTCTACGGCTGGACCGTTGGTACTGTGGCATGAAGTGAATGTTTTAAAACTTATTTCAAGTGTTGAGCTTTTCGGGAAAACTTGGGTGTTTGATTATTCAATCGAAAAGTTTAACATTGTCTATTTATCTGGAATGTGATACAATAATTGGAATCAACAACATTTGAATGTTATAAATCTAGCAGTTTAGTCTCACTTGATCGGTTGCCACGGGATTTTGATGTGATCAAAAGTCCGTCGCAATCACGTTGCGTATGCAGATACTCGCCGGTAAACTTAATAGATAGCCACGCCCCATAGCCCCGACCAAGTGACTGTAGGAGAACCCCGTCGCCGAAAGCATCCATTCGGGTGCTCGCGGCAGCGGTGTTCCGCCTTAGTGCACTTCGTCGACGGTATCGGGGGTGTGGCCGTCTACTAAAGTTTGCGACGAGCATTCGTTCAGGATGTCGGGAATCTTGTTGAATTGCCCGACTTGATATTGAAAAGTGTTTTCGATAATAAGACTAAAATGCGGGGCTTATAATTGTTAGGCATGCGATGTCTAAGGAATTCATTTGGTTAGGCATGCGATGTCTATGCAAGTTGCGGATTCCAACTGTTGTAGTTTTACACTTTCTTTTCTGCGACTGTAAGTGTAATATGTGATATCGCCGGTTTCGTTGCTATATATCAACGACAATTGGGATAGGCATATTTACTTACGTTGATGACATGTGATGTTATGTGTTGCTGGATATATTATATTGGATCGTCGTGTTTGAATAGCAGGGGTTTTTTATGTGAGATGAGTGTTTTTCTTTTTCATTCATGTAAAAACTTGTATGTAATATTCTTTTATAGGGGCACTTCCGGGTTGAGGATGATGTTACCATTGTATATTATTTACTTTTCCGCATTAGGATAGACCCAAGGAGGGGAGCACAAGTAACCGGGTTCTCGGGTCCAGTGGGAGACCATCTCGAGGAGTCGAGTCTGGGTCTCCTAACTCTGGAATTGGTAGGGTTGCTTGCCGCTCTTGTAGGGGTCTAGGGGTGTGGGATTGGCTATTCATCACGACCGTGGAATCCGTGTTTTATACAGGCTCAAAATAAAACACGGACGTCCTAGTATATCCAATATTTCATATGTTGTTTTTTGCTGCGTTATCTGTGATGTGATCATGTGATATATTCAGATAGATACTGTATATAGTATATATGATATATTATATAGACGTTGCTTATGTTTAACACCAGCGCTAGCCCTGCCCCGCTCTGCCGTTAGTTGCCTAACCTAACGGTGCAGACGGGACATCGAGGCGAATGCGGATGGCATAAGTGTACGTTGTATTTATCTGTGATGTTTAAGTGGACTTAAATGATGGGACATTCATTAATGAGATTAATGAAAGAAAATAAACCTAAAAGTTGTTGTGGAATCGAATTTCAAAAATTAGGTAGCTCTAGCGAAAGAAAATAAAGCTAAAAGATGTTGTGGAATCGAATTTCCTTATTCGATGAGGAAAGAGCCGACGATCCCTTCACCGGGAGTGACCTCTTTAGCAATAATTAGCAGATGCTACAACCCTCGGTTTGTCTTTTGATTGCTTCTATAGTTTTTGCTTTGCACAGCGGTATATATGATATATCCTGCACCTTATTCGATGAAGAAGGGGCCGACGATCCCTTCACCGGGAGTGACCCCTTTAGCAAAACTAAAAAAGCCTCAAAAACACTCCATTTAAAAACCATTTGATTCCGCAACGAGATCAAGTTCAAAACGTTAAAGGTTTTACTAAAAACCATCCGCAACCCTCCGTCATTTTAGGAAGTAGAGTACTTAGTATTCGTGCTGTGTTTGTTGACCATAGTCAAGGCACAGTGTACGGTAGCTAAGTGATGTCTTCCTACACCGCATATGATGCGATTAGTTAGGACAGTCATGTGGCTTTGTTTACCTTAGCCAAGGGTCATATGGGTGGGTCTAATTAATCACGAAATGACGGGTAGAACTTGACTAGTGCTTATGATTTGTTGACCTTAGCCAAGGTCATAGGTGCTAGAGGTAAAAACCATTATCAGGAGTTTCAAGTGTTGAAATTTGCAATGAGATTGCATACCTTCTATATGATAGTCGGATCCTGATACCCACTGCGAGTAATTGTTACTCCTAGGAGAGTTTTGCACTTTGCAATTAGCTGATCAAGTAGGTGTCTAGAAAGGTGTCAACGGGGTTACGCCCCTGGAAAAACAAGGTTTATTTTAATTAGGTCCGTGCGAAAGCACGGGGAACCTCCCTCAAAGTACCGGCACTGGCCTGGCTGAAAGATTGGCGAACTTGTAGAGTGTAATTAATCCCGGCTAGTCTTTCCTTTTAGGGTTTGAAGGAAGATTTGATAAAAACAGTGGGAGCCATCCTGATTAGATAAAATAAATAACCACTCTAATCTTGCAAGAGCGCATGCAGAGTGTTTTCTTCTCTCTCTCTCCAGGTAGCGACCATGTCACGCCTTAATCAAGATAATAATATGGATGTATTGACCGAACCCGCTTGTTATACTGAGCTGGGGAATGTTGGTCCCGCTCCAACTTATAATTGTTATAAGACAGAGCAGGAATTAGGGAAATACCAGATTTCCCGTGCCGCCCAAATGAAGAAAGTGCATGATGATACATCTTCTTCGGGTGTGTTCATTACAAAGAACTGTTTCTCAGTATCCTCTACGTCCTGGGTATTAGATACCGGATCAGGATCTCGCATATGTAATCTGTTACATGGGCTATAGAAAAGTAGAGAACTGAGAGCGGGTGATAAGTTTCATGAGACAGAAAACGGTGCAAGTGTTGCAGCCAAGTCTGTTGGTCACTATCACCCTGTATTACCAGAATACATTGATTCTGAACGAATGTTATTAGATACCGAACCTGATATACAACATCATATAAGTCTCATTATTACTAAAGGAGGATATAATTTTGTATTGTTGGATAATGTTTTGAACATTTCCTATATCAATAGTTGATCGGTTCAGGCACGTTATCTAAAAGCATATACATTCTAAATCAAACTACAGTTCCTTACGTACAGAACACACACAAGAGGAAAAGTTCAGAAATGAACGAATTCTTCTTAAGGCATTATAAACTAGGTCATATCAATGCGACCCGACTAGCTAAGTTACATTTAGATGCATATTTAAATCAGTTTAAATTTACATCTTATGAAACTTGCCAGTCATGTCACAAAGATAAGATGACCATAGCTCCGTTTACTGGAAACAGAGAAAAATTTAGTGAACTCTTGGGACTGATACATAGTGATGTATGAAGGTCCCCAGTCTACATATGCCAGGACCGGTTCTTTGTACTTCCTTACATTCACTAATGATCTCTCAAGATTCGGACACATGTTTCTGTTGAAACACATGTCTAAAGCTTTTGAGAAATTCAATGAATATAAGTTAGAAGTAGAGAACCAAAAACGGGTATAAGTATTATGTCCTTTGATCTGATCAGGGAGGAGAATACTTGAGCACAGGATTCCTGGACTATTCAAAAGGAGAATGAGATTCTCTCTCAGCATTACTCCTCCGTATACACCACAGCACGTCGGTGTATCGGGGCGGAGCAATTACACCCTATATGATATGGTGGGCTCTATGATGAGTACTACTGAGTTACCTGTTTCCTTTTGAGAGTTATGCACTTAAGAAGCTGCATACCTATTGAATTAAGTTCGAATCAGATCACTGCCTACCACTCCATATGAGATATGGTATGGGAAGAGCCCATCTCTTAAGCAAGTTAAGATTTGGGGTTGTCCGGCCTATGTCAAAAGCAAAATCCGGACAAGCTCGAGACAAGGTCAGTTCTGTAGAACTGGAAGTAGTTCCAGCTATACAAACTACAGCTGATGATTTGATAAGAACCAAAGGATTCAATAGTCTCCGACGAACCTCAGCCTCTCCGCCGATCTAGCAGGGTTCCTCATCCGCCTGAGAGATACTTCGGTTTCTCGATGACAGTGGGAGCGAGGATGTCACGACCCGAAATTGGCACGTGACGGCCCTAATACTACGAAACGTCTACAGGCGTAACATAGCAAAAGAAAGCCAAAACCCAGAAATCTAAATCATTAACAGACAAGAAAAGATAAGAAACATTGTTTAAACCTTTAAAAAAATCTCAAGTATATATTCTTTAAATCCAATTTTCTTTCTTGAAAATTTCGGCAGCACCTCCTTTATAAAAACCAACACCAAAAATGGGTACAACATAAATATAAAATAAAGCATCCCCAACGGGAGCAAATCCACGTCCAAAGGCGGAAAACAATCACCACAACAAATATACGACGCCGTAGCGAAGAAATAGAAGACGATAGAAAGGAAACTGTATAAAAGACAACAAATCCAACATAATAAACATCATCGTCCTCACCAAGTCTCTAAGTCAATATGAAAATAGTAGATGGAGAGTACAGGGATACAACGAATATACAATACAACGAATAACCACAAAACCCACCTAACCAAACTGCACACTGTGAGCTGATGCGGTATCCGTACCAAAAGATGATAAGATGTGTGATAATAGCCTGCCTCTGACTATACTGAGGAACACCTGCAAACACTGTGGCACAACGGGGGTGAGTTGCTAACTCGTGAATAGTAAATAACATATGCAGGTAATCACAAGTATGCACGTAAAACGTGAATCTAAGATATGCAATTAACAGTAATAACATGTCATATGAATGCAGAATAATGGAAAGTACACTAGCAGGTACAACCAATATATATACAGCAATAATGATATGACAACAGTATGCAATAATCATGCGATAGGGATATGAGAATGTAACTATGCAATAATCATGAAAGGTACACTAACAGGTACTACTAATACAAGAAGCAGTGCACAAACAGATAAGGTGAGGTATGGAGTGAAATATGTCATTTCCACGGAATCCTGACCTCGTGGTAGGATCACAATCCATCAAGACAAATCAAATCCCACTTTCTCAAATCAGCCCCCAAATTGGCTTTCATATCATCTAAGTATTTCATCACCTCAATTTCACAATATTAAGTATATCTCGTATATTCCGAATATACAACATCAAGTATATCTCATGTATATCGAATGTACAACAACAAGTGAATCTCACATATCTCGTATGTACAATATCAGGTATATCTCACATATATCAAATATACAACATCAAGTGGATCTCACATATCTCATATGTACAACATCAAGTATATCTCACATATCTCGAATGTACAACAGCAAGTGGATCTCACATATCTCATATGTACAATATCAGGTATATCTCACATATATCAAATGTACAACATCAAGTGGATCTCACATATCTCGTATCAAACTCCAGCCAAATTCTAATATCCTAAGTATAATGTCATGAATAAACATGATGAGGTCAATACACATATATTAGCATCCCATTCCACTAATATTGGTGTAAGGGTATATATAACAGCGGCTCAATCCCCTGTTATATATACAAAGGAGTAATTAGAAATATCATGAAACCAATGTGCCAAGCATCGACACAGAAATGCTGATCTATCAGGTGCTGTCACCACGACTGGCCTCCTGATAGGTACGTATCATACGCTATCCCGAGAGCTCGAGTGCCTAGCTCTGACCCTCGCCTCTCGACGTATCCATACGCACATGACTCCCGTCGGTATCCACTCGATAGCCGCTGAGTCATTGGTCCTGTCACCGGAAAGTATGGTTCCCCTAAGCCTCATCGCCTAGCACCGCGACATCGTTCTTGATTCGGGGTACCCCGGGGCCCCACCATGTACCCACAGACGGTGCCTCCTCACTCCTCGAATCGGACATATATCAGAACCGATAAATCTCATGGTGGCTGCGGAAATATCAATATCAAGGAAACCGGGTCCTTCAAATAATGCATAATTTCATGAACTACCACGGTCCCCAAATCCAGAAAACATCATGAAAAATCCATATAACAATGCGAAAATCCATGAATATAATATGTGTGCCACATCTGAAATGCAAGCATATAAAGGAAAAACCGCTAATTAACTGCATCAAGTTAATACAAATATCATGCGGTTCCTATTTATCCACTTCTAAATAACATCAAGTGAAGGTAAACATGTAGCTAAAACCAGATGTATGTAAAATCAATAAGGTATAGTAAGATAATGTGTCTACCTATAAGCAATGATATAGTATACCCCTGGTATAAGAACAGTATGTGCAAGGTATACCTGTAGCTATGACAGGGAGTGTGTATGTACCTATCACTAATAGCACAATACTCTATAGGAATACAGGTAACTAGCATGTAGGTATACAGGTATGCTATAAGTCAATGCGTAAAGAAATATGAATCAAAGTCTCAATGTCCCTAACCAAGCAATATTATATCTATAAGTGGGTTAAGTGTGACATGGCAATTATTGACGGTGCGTGTAGCATACAATCAGTGCTCGTGCAACATGAATCGTTAATAATATGTGCAGTGTCCTACTACTACTAGTCTAGGCACAACTACATCTAAGTAATAGGGTAAAAGCGCAATTCTAACAATAACGTAGAATATGCGACAAGTAATAAAATCTCTAGCCCTGACGCATAACGCCATGCGGGCGATTCCCCTGTAGATGTTAAATCTACTCACCAACACTTCTGGCTAAGTGAAGCCTACCACCTGTTTTCCCTTGTCGTAGCGTCCGAAGTCCCCGCTTGCGAACCTAAAATTTCACAAACATAATACATAAGCAAAAATCCTATATCGACGAAAAGACATCGAAACGTAAGAATGACGCCCTGAAAATTACACTGCGCGCTTAACGCATCTAACGCCGACACCGGCCAAAAACCCTAATTGGGGTCGCTAAACTACAAAACACCAAGACTGGACCCCGATGGTCCCGATCGCGCAACCCAACATAAGAATTACGAGGAATACAATAGATATAACCTCGCAACGACCAATCGAACCCACGTCGGAAAAATCCCGAAATTTAGTAAGCAACCTATCGCAAAATTCCGCACTAGTTTCAAGCTAACGCATACCTAGCGATTACAAACACCTTAAAATAGCTTAACTAAGCTATCTAAACCATTTCTATATTTTTAAACTTGCTTAATTAAGCTTTAGCAAAAACCTAGTAAGCAAAAACCCTTAATTAGACAAAGTAGTAATTAGCAAAAATTAGCATTTTCTACTAGGTTAAGCTTTTCCAATTCAAAAATTAACACATCAATTAAATATTAAACACTTAAATTAAGCTTTAACCTTAACTCGAATTTCTAAAACCCTTTCTAGAATTTTGAAACATGAAATTTAAAGCTTAAACCAACATCTAATTAAGCTAGTATAAAGTAATAAGCAACAAAAAAGAGATTAGAGTTAAGGTTTTATATCTTCAAGAACACCACTTGAATCAAGGATAAAACCAAACTTTAGCCTCCAAAATCCTCACTAGAATGAAGATCCAAGCAACTTTTGTGAAGAAGAATGAAGGTTTTGGATTTTATTTGAATTTCTATGAATTAAATTGGATTTTTCATGATTTATTTGTGCAAGAAATGATGAAAAATGAGTGAGAAAAGAAAAGGGCAGCCAATAACAAGTAGTGGCCGGCCATGAGGGAGTGTGGGGGGTTTTGTGCAAAAAAGTGAAGAATTTTCTAGCAAAAATCATTAAATGCTTCATTAAATGCAAAAAAGACACCTTTTCTTTCTTTTCTTTTCTTTTTTAATTCAAAACCTTTTGCACTCAAAAATATCTAGATATTTAAAAAGAAGGTTCTAAAAATTAATTGTAGTGATGATTTCCAAGAATTTTCATTTAGAAAATTTTTCCCGATTTACGCGCATATTTTACCGGCTAAAATAATATTTTATTTCGGAAAAATTCTATCTGAACCAAAACCTCCCAAATACTCCCAAAGTTCGCACACAAGCTTTATTTTTGCTAAAAATATGCCGGTAAGCTTATACGGACGTTTGATCGAAATCGGGTTAAAACGGGAAAAACCGACAATTTTGCCCTAAAACGAAAAAATTCGCAAAACGATTTCTGAAACGTTACAATCTCCCCCCCTTATAAAAATTCGTCCCCGAATTTAAAAATTTTCTCTAAGCGTACCTTCAAAGAGAAGAGTATAAAACTCCCAATTCTCGCTCGCAGCCTACCAAGTGATCATCTCACTGTACGGCTACGTCCAAGACAACTCTCCACAGATAGCAAGACCCTTGACCGAAGTTTCTCCACCTGCCGGGCCATTAACACCAATGGCTGCCGGTGAGCGAAAAGATCGCGTCAAAGCAAATGGTCTAATGCTGAATCATGTGAACAAAGTCATGAAGGTAATTGCAAAGTATCAACACGAAGAATGCGGGGTGAAAACTCAATAATCTGGGAGGAAGTGCCAAATTAAAGGCAACGAACTAACTCGCTTAAAGGATCTCGAAAGGACCTACAATTCTGGGTAAGCTTCCCAAAACTCAACACGTTCTTCAACGGAAAAATCCGTAGGAATACATGATCTCCTACAGCGAACTCGAGCCTGCGATCACCATGGTCGGCATAAGACCTCTGTCCGCACAGGACTGTCATCATCCTCACCTGAAACAGCTGGATCATTTCCGAAGTCTCTAGACAAGCTGGGGTCCAGAAATCCTACTACGCAGAGTCAGAAAAACAGACTGGAGATCGACACCACCTAACAAACAAAACATAAAGGTTGCCAATCGGAATGTCTCCTGATAACTGCTATCGAAGGAGAATCCGAACAATGGCTAGTGACGATCCCAACTGCCGAACAATTAATACATATGCACGAGTATAACCTCTAGAGTCGGTATAGCCCGCTCTCACAAAACCATCATCCTGCGGATGGAAAGACGGAGCTAAAGCTCAACCAGTACCCAAGGCTTCCTGAAGCTCCTGCCCAAGACGACAAGCGAACAGGGTGCCTTCCTTGGATACGACCATCGAAGGAACTCCATGCAACGCACAAACTTAACAAAGAACAACTGAGCAGACTAAGAAAAACCGGACAACAAGCATCCGAATGGACTCACACCCTGACTAAACCTGGGTAGACACCATAACGAATTTCATGGATATCTGCTCCCATTCCCACTTCGGAACAGTTAAAGATTGCAACTCTCCAGCCGGTCTCAGATGCTCAACCCAAAACACACAACAAGACAAACACCTTGAAACGAAACCTGAAATTTCTCTTTACATTCCTACCCACCCGTAACTATCTCACAAGTCACATCAATGTTGGTGGAACTTGAATGAATACAAAGAATTGACAGATGTGCCCGCTCTAGGATTTCACGTCTCTACCCGATAATATCAGGTACACAAACGCATTCCTAACTTAGCACACCCATGTCACAAATCCAGGACTCCGAATCATTACCCAGCCGAGTATGCTCAAGTATCTCTAACGAACGAGCATCGGTAGGCAGTGTCTCGCGAAAGAGATTGAAGGAAAGTGGTCGGGCGTGGACATGAGCAAGATGCCCCCTCCGTAGAGAAGAACTTAAGCTGTACTCAACGATCATATAAGAACTGTAAATCTGCGGAGGACTATCACAACAATCAAATCCGCTGCAGGAAGATGCACATTAAACTCTGGTGGTCCGTGAAAAATCTGACACGACTCTCAAACTAGTAGTGTCTCCAAATCTCCAATGCAAAACCACCACGGCCATCTCCAGATCATGAGTGGAATATCCTGCTAGTACTTCCTCCAACTGTCGGGTAGCAAAAGCGATAACTCTATAGTGCTACCTCAGCAAACAATCGAGCCCACTCAAGAAACATTACAGTTAAACCACAAAGTCGCCCGAACCAAAAGCAAAGAAAGAACTGATGCAATTGTTAACCGAATCTTCGACTGCCGAAACTCCGCACACATGCCTCAGTCCAAAGAAAGAAACCTCCACTCCGGTCAATTCAGTCGACGGTGCAGCACTACACTAACGATCCTGCACGAAACGGCGGTAGAAACCTGCTAAGCCAAAAATCTGCGGACCTTCGTCCGTACGCATGCCTGGGCCAAAGCTGTACTACCTCGATCTTCCTCGGGACCATACGAAAATCGTCTCCCGTAACTACAAGACCTAGGAGTCAACACAAACAAGCCTAAAGGAACCCTCCGAGAATCTAGCAAACAGCTGGGCTCTCCCAATGTCTGCAAAACAAATCCTCAAGTGCTGCTCCTGTTCCTCAAGACACATTAGAATAGACCAGAATGTCATCAATAACACAACAATAACTGGTCGAGGAACGGCCTGAAGAAATCTGGTGTATCATGTCTACGAATGCTGCTAGGGCATTGGCGAGTCCAAAGACACCACCAAAACACACAAAGCCGTAGCATGCACAAGGCAGCCTTCGGAATGCCATCACTCCGAACCCGCAACAATGATGACCTGATCCCAACAACTAGAAAAAGTCTCGCACTTAGGAGCCGATCGAAGAAATCGTCAATGCGAGGTAAATGATACCTATCCACACCGTAAGCCGGTTCAATTGACGATCTATCAATACACAACCTCAACTGCCGTCCTTCTCCTTGACGAACAGAAATAGGAGCTACCCATTGCGAAACACTCAGACACACAAGCCCCCCAATAACAACTCTGCAGCTGATCCTTAAGCTCCCTAAGCTTTACCTGCTTATCTGGAACAACGTCGGAAAACTCTCGCACGAAGGAACCCGGTACAACAAACCCACTGTGGCTCCGGTATCACGAATGAACGTCAAGAATCCTCGACATCCTCTCCTTAAAAGCCGACTAGCGAAAAAGGATGAATTCGAGCTGTGAGAGGCAACACCACTGTCCCCCTGCACAACAAGAACTGACTTGCTGGGAAAACAAACCTGACTGTTTCCTCGCGGTAGTCCACAGACGCCTAGCACGTAACTAACCAGTCCGTGCCCAGGAGAACGTCAAATCAAACATCTCTAGAAGGATCAAGTGACGGATGAATCTCCTAACCGATTGGCATACGACTGAAATACGTGTCGCGCAACAAAAGAATCGCTGACAGAAGTTAACATAATAAACGGCTGATCTAGCTAACACGAATCCCCTCGTCCCAAACCTCTGCTACTCCCGCAACGGTCACGAAAGCTGTCTCGACGACTAAGCCTCTATCTCTGAGCTGATACCCCGGTACGAGTCCTCCACGGTTCTGGAACTCCCGAAGTCCCTGGAATACGTGTCTCGTCAACTAGGGCTGCATCCACTGGTGCTATGTAACCGACGGAAAGCTGTGTGCTAATCGCAAGGAACAACTGGGTAACAGGGGTGACAACCTCCTGTCGCTGCGCTCGAATGGTCTCCATCAAAGAACCCATCGTTTGGAGCATGACCTGCATCTCTGCCACAAGCCTAGTGATACTATCTGTCAAAGGCGGATCCGTCTGCACCTGTGGAACGAGCATGCCATCCTGGTCAGACCTCGCTCTCCCAGAGTTAATACTGACCTCGACCCTCGCTGCACCTCACTGAGTCCCCATAGTCGTCGTCGGCAAAGGCTATAAATAGGAATAGGATTCGATATGAACACGGAAATCGAATCACAAGGATATGAATCATCAAGGAAAGAATTTCAAGTAATTGTACTTAGGTCACTTTAGACAGAGTACTGCATCGTGAGTATGCTGCAGACATACACATACTACGTTACTCTGCTTAAGCTACCTACTCCATCCTATAAAGGTCATCCTACACTCCGTAAGGTAAAAACCTAGCGCTCTGATACCAACTTTGTCACGACCCGAAAATGGAACGTGACGGCCCTAATACTACGCAACGTCTACAGGCGTAACGTAGCAAAAGAAAGCCAAAACCCAGAAATCTAAACCATTAACAGACAAGAAAAGATAAGAAACATTGTTTAAACCTTTAAAAAAAATCTCAAGTATAAATTCTTTAAGTCCAATTTTCTTTCTTGAAAATTTCGGCAGCACCACTTTTATAAAAACCAACCCCAAAAATGGGTACAACATAAATATAAAGTAAAGCATCCCCAACGGGAGCAAATCCACGCCCAAAGGCGGAAAACAATCACCACAACAAATATACCACGCCGTAGCGAAGAAATAGAAGACGATAGAAAGGAAACTGTATAAAAGACAACAAATCCAACATAATAAACAACATCGTCCTCACCAAGTCTCTAAGTCAATATGAAAATAGTAGATGGAGAGTACAGGGATACAACGAATATACAATACAACGAATAACCACAAAACCCACCTAAGCAAACTGCACACTGTGAGCTGATGCGGTATCCGTGCCAAAAGATGATAAGATGTGTGATAATAGCCTGCCTCTGACTATACTGAGGAACACCTGCAAACACTGTGGCACAACGGGGGTGAGTTGCCAACTCGTGAATAGTAAATAACATATGCAGGTAATCGCAAGTATGCACGTAAAGCGTGAATCTAAGATATGCAATTAACAGTAATAACATGTCATATGAATGCAGAATAATGGAAAGTACACTAGCAGGTACAACCAATATATATATAGCAATAATGATATGACAACAGTATGCAATAATCACGCGATAAGGATATGAGAATGTAACTGTGCAATAATCATGAAAGGTACACTAACAGGTACTACTAATACAAGAAGCAGTGCACAAACAGATAATGTGAGGTATGGAGTGAAATATGTCATTTCTACGGAATCCTGACCTCGTGGTAGGATCACAATCCATCAAGATAAATCAAACCCCACTTCCTCAAATCAGCCTCCAAATTGGCTTTCATATCATCTAAGTATTTCATCACCTCAATTTCACAATATTAAGTATATCTCGTATATCCCGAATGTACAACATCAAGTATATCTCACGTATATCGAATGTACAACAGCAAGTGAATCTCACATATCTCGTATGTACAATATCAGGTATATCTCACATATATCAAATATACAACATCAAGTGGATCTCACATATCTCATATGTACAACATCAAGTATATTTCACATATCTCGAATGTACAGCAGCAAGTGGATCTCACATATCTCATATGTACAATATCAGGTATATCTCACATATATCAAATGTACAATATCAAGTGGATCTCACATATCTCGTATCAAACTCCAGCCAAATTCTAACATCCTAAGTATAATGTCAAGAATAAATATGATGAGGTCAATACACATATATTAGCGTCCCATTCCACTAATATTGGTGTAAGGGTATATATAACAGCGGCTCAATCCCCTGTTATATATACAAAGGAGTAATTAGAAATATCATGAAACCAATGTGCCAAGCATCGACACAGAAATGCTGATCTATCAGGTGCTGTCACCACGACTGGCCTCCTGATAGGTACGTATCATACGCTATCCCGAGAGCTCGAGTGCCTAGCTCTGACCCTCGCCTCTCGACGTATCCATACGCACATGACTCCCGTCGGTATCCACTCGATAGCCGCTGAGTCATTGGTCCTGTCACCGGAAAGTATGGTTCCCCTAAGCCTCATCGCCTAGCACCGCGGCATCGTTCTTGCTTCGGGGTACCCCGGGGCCCCACCATGTACCCACAGACGGTGCCTCCTCACTCCTCGAATCGGACATATATCAGAACCGATAAATCTCATGGTGGCTGCGGAAATATCAATATCAAGGAAACCGGGTCCTTCAAATAATGCATAATTTCATGAACTACCACGGTCCCCAAATCCAGAAAACATCATGAAAAATCCATATAACAATGCGAAAATCCATGAATATAATATGTGTGCCACATCTGAAATGCAAGCATATAAAGGAAAAACCGCTAATTAACTGCATCAAGTTAATACAAATATCATGCGGTTCCTATTTATCCACTTCTAAAAAACATCAAGTGAAGGCAAACATGTAGCTAAAACCAGATGTATGTAAAATCAATAAGGTATAGTAAGATAATGTGTCTACCTATAAGCAATGATATAGTATACCCCCTGGTATAAGAACAGTATGTGCAAGGTATACCTGTAGCTATGACAGGGAGTGTGTATGTACCTATCACTAATGGTACAATACTCTATAGGAATACAGGTAACTAGCATGTAGGTATACAGGTATGCTATAAGTCAATGTGTAAAGAAATATGAATCAAAGTCTCAATGTCCCTAACCAAGCAATATTATATCTATAAGTGGGTTAAGTGTGACATGGCAATTATTGACGGTGCGTGTAGCATACAATCAGTGCTCGTGCAACATGAATCGTTAATAATATGTGCAGTATCCTACTACTACTAGTCTAGGCACAACTACATCTAAGTAATAGGGTAAAAGCGCAATTCAAACAATAACGTAGAATATGCGACAAGTAATAAAATCTCTAGCCCTGACGCATAACGCCATGCGGGCGATTCCCCTGTAGATGTTAAATCTACTCACCAACACTTCTGGCTAAGTGAAGCCTACCACCTGTTTTCCCTTGTCGTAGCGTCCGAAGTCCCCGCTTGCGAACCTAAAATTTCACAAACATAATACATAAGCAAAAATCCTATATCGACGAAAAGACATCGAAACGTAAGAATGACGCCCTGAAAATTACACTGCGCGCTTAGCGCATCTAACGCGCACGACACCGGCCAAAAACCCTAATTGGGGTCGCTAAACTACAAAACACCAAGACTGGACCCCGATCGTCCCGATCGCGCAACACAACATAAGAATTACGAGGAATACAATAGATATAACCTCGCAACGACCAATCGAACCCACGTCGGAAAAATCCCGAAATTTAGTAAGCAACCTATCGCAAAATTCCGCACTAGTTTCAAGCTAACACATACCTAGCGATTACAAACACCTTAAAATAGCTTAACTAAGCTATCTAAACCATTTCCATATTTTTAAACTTGCTTAATTAAGCTTTAGCAAAAACCTAGTAAGCAAAAACCCTTAATTAGACAAAGTAGTAATTAGCAAAAATTAGCATTTTCTACTAGGTTAAGCTTTTCCAATTCACAAATTAACACATCAATTAAATATTAAACACTTAAATTAAGCTTTAACCTTAACTTGAATTTCTAAAACCCTTTCTAGAATTTTGAAACATGAAATTTAAAGCTTAAACCAACATCTAATTAAGCTAGTATAAAGTAATAAGCAACAAAAAAGAGATTAGAGTTAAGGTTTTATACCTTCAAGAACACCACTTGAATTAAGAATAAAACCAAACTTTAGCCTCCAAAATCCTAACTAGAATGAAGATCCAAGCAACTTTTGTGAAGAAGAATGAAGTTTTTGGATTTTATTTGAATTTCTATGAATTAAATTGGATTTTTCATGATTTATTTGTGCAAGAAATGATGAAAAATGAGTGAGAAAAGAAAAGGGCAGCCAAGAACAAGTAGTGGCCGGCCATGAGGGAGTGTGGGGGGTTTTGTGCAAAAAAGTGAAGAATTTTCTAGCAAAAATCATTAAATGCTTCATTAAATGCAAAAAAGACACCTTTTATTTCTTTTCTTTTCTTTTCTTTTTTAATTAAAATATCTAGATATTTAAAAAGAAGGTTCAAAAAAATAATTGTAGTGATGATTTCCAAGAATTTTCATTTAGAAAAATTTTCCCGATTTACGCGCATATTTTACCGGCTAAAATAATATTTTATTTAGAAAAAATTCTATCTGAACCAAAACCTTCCAAATACTCCCAAAATTCGCACACAAGCTTTATTTTTGCTAAAAAAATGCCGGTAAGCTTATACGGACGTTTGATCGAAATCGGGTTAAAATGGGAAAAACCGACAATTTTGCCCTAAAACGGAAAAATTCGCAAAACATTTCTGAAACGTTACAGAGGATTGCATCATGAGATGATGACCCAACTAGTTTCGAGCAGGCCATCAAGAGTGGGGACTCTGTAAGAATGGCTGGGTGCTTAGCAATCTGAGATGGAATCCATGTACACCAATAAAGTATGGACTTTGGATGCTATATCTGAAGGGTTAAATCCCCATCAGGAGCAAGTATATCTTGAGAAGATTACTTAGTGTAGATGGAAAAGTTGAGACTTTCTAAGCTAGACTTGTTAAAGGTTTTAGTCATCGACCAGGCGTGGATAATGATAAAACCTTTTTCCAGTGTCTATGCTTAAGTCCATCCAGACCCTACTTGCTATTGCTACATACCATGACTACGATATCTGGTGGTTGGGTGTCATGACTGCTTTTCTAAATATAGATTTATAAGAGAACGTCTATAAGTACACATCCAGAGGGCTTCGTAAACAGTGGGAGCAGCAGAAACATGTGCAAGTTGCTTTACAGATTAAAGCAGGCATCGCAGAGTTGGAACGTCTGTTTTGATGTGGTAGTCAAAGTGTTTGACTTCATCAAAATGGTAGATGAACCTTGTATATACAAAAAGGTAGTAGAGAGTTAGGTGGTGATCCTCGTATTGTACGTGGACAACATACTCTTGATAGGAAAAGAGTTTCCTATGCTACGCTCGGTCAATCTCCTCTTATCACATGGATTCTCCATATAGGATCAAAGTGATACCTCCTAAATCCTAGGTTTTGGATTTATGAGATAGATCTAAATGGATATTAGGATTCTCACTAGGTGTAGTAAGATGGTATCAATGGATCCTGGGGAGAATCACTGGAAAGGTTCCAGGGTGATAAGGACGACTGAATGTCAGTCGCAGGCATTGTCTTTACCCTCAGTGGAGGGACGGTATGTTGGAAGAGTTCCAAGCTAGATACCGTGGCAGACTAGACGATAAAGGCTGGTGACATCGCTATCAAAGATACTACCAAAGAGGCAGTTTGGGTGTATATTAGTTCATGAGATGAACTAGGTTCCTACCATTGTGTGACAATGGAGGTGTGGCTTTGGCCCAGGAACCCTGGTCCCATCAGTGACCCAGACATATTCTGAGGCAGCATCACCTGATCATGGAGATAGTTGATCTCCAGGGTGATCGAGGTTAGGAGAGTAGACTCAGAGGACAACATGGCGGATCCACTCACAAAGGCCTTTTTCCAGAGAGAGACTCATATGGGATGGTTGAGTATGAGATACTACAACCACTGCTACAGATGGCCCTAGTGCAAGTGGGAGATTGTTAGTTATATGTATGCCCTAGAGGCCATTACTGTACATGAGATGTATATTGTAGTGGATGCTGGGACATATATAGGTAGGACTTTTTTGCTCGACATGATAGTATGCTATCTGGTTGCTTTTTATCTTAACATGTATATTTATTGTCTCTCTGTTACATGTTGATAAAGCCCTTAGGATGTGTGCTCGACTTCCAGGACTATGATGTAGATCATACTAGTGGGGCCTGGGTAGTCAATGAGTACATCCTTCAATGTTCCTAGTCGTGGGGATATCGAGACGGGACATCGATATTCCAGAGTAGACTAGCGTATATCTTCTCGACCCATGTGATGGGCGATGGATGATCCCATATCCATTGGTGTTTGACATCAGAGATGGTATGCGGGTGCTCAGTGGTGACTGGGTACACTGGACGGACTCGCCGAGAACTCCCAGATGGTATTATACCTCACGTCAGATGGCAGTTCTCTGGTGACACTGGTACAGCTTAGTCTGTTGACCCGAGATCGCCATAGAGTCTTGTGTGTCTCCCACTGTGCTTTGATTTCCACCCTACCACGACTCTACTGAGTCGTGCAAACAGGTGGTTTTTGGGTACAGTCCCGATTCACATGGAGGCAATGAGCGATAGGAGGGGATTCGTCTCTCCCTGTATTGGGGGTTGATGTTGCGCTATGCTCGACTGGCCATAACTGGAAATCCCTGGCCAGGGTTGAACTGATTTATTGGTAAGTGTTATCAGTAGTTTCGTGCTTGTTATGGACCTAACATCGGCATGACTTATCAAGCTACTGGGGTCTGACGTTTACCACCCCTAGGCGAGATATGCGACATATCATACGAACAGACCTGACTGTGCGGTAAGTGTTACTGGTTGGATTCACAGGAGTGTGAGCAGGCTTGCTCGTTGATCTTCTGATCGCTCAATACCCGGGTGGCCGTTACGTTTAGCAGACCGCTTGCGGCTTGTGGGTGATTGATATGATCACCACCTACTACCGGCGTATTGACGAGTCTTTAGAGCCCTATACAGGGGTTTCCTGGCTCAAGCGAAACGAAATAGGAGCGCGTATGAGATATGTGCGGGACCGAGAATAATACCAGCATGTGATATTGTATTCTATTCTCGCGATTTGTATCATCGGACGGTTATATGAGATATAGCCAGGTTACCGAATCAAGTGTTGATTCGATACATTGATACACTTGATATTAGTCGGTTATATGAGATATGACCGGATCATTAAATCAAGTATCGATTTAATGATTTAATGTATAATTATATATTTGATATATTACTTTACATTAGCTAGTATTTGTTCACTTAAGATTGATTTTCTCACTTGATGTGCACAAGTTGTATATATGATATATGTTTGTGCACTAGTTTGTATCATGTTTGATGATACATGCAAACATGGGTGGGTGGGTGACATACACCATGTTAATTATAATTTAGGTTTTTGTTTATCTTATCTTATTCAAAATGGTGGATTCTTTTGTCAAGACTTGAAGCTTCATGAAGCTTGTAACAAGTTTGACAAAGTCCACTCATTTTGTCTAGTTTAAGATATTCATTAACCAAACCATTATAATTAACTATGGTTTAGTCTCTACATAGGTTGACTTACCCATGGTTGCATCATGATAGACTTCACTTGATTATTCATTTTTATTATTCATTATTCTCTTCTTCTTCATCTTCTTCTTCAAGTGAAGAAAACCTTGCTAGAAATTTTCAAGTGAAGATTTAGAGTGAGAAATCCAAATCCAAAGTGAACCCACTTCCTATTTCTTTATCCTCTACCACTTGCCATGTACTATAGGGTGTTCTCTTCACAAAGTTCATGACCAAGTGAAGATGGAGCTTGAGTTTGAGTCTCCCCGACGTAGATCATCTTCGGCCTCAAAGTTAACGACCTAGCCCGCTCATTTCTCCGATGAAACCAATGCTAGGGTCCGGGATCCCGATGATCGCAGCGAAGGGACGTCAACACGGAGCTTTAGAAGTGAAGGACTGGATCTACAAAGGTTGTTTTCCCATTCACTTAGTAGCAAAGTGGTTTGCTTGCTTGTAGTTTCGCCTTACCTCTAGTAAACGATCTAGATTAGGGTTCTTCGGCACATAAAATTTTGAATTGGGCATGGTTGATGTCTTGTGGAACCTCTTGAGTGTGCCTAGGAACCCTACACATAGATGGCAAGACCTTTGACCAAAGTTTCTTCACCTGTCGACCCAATATAACTACCGGCTACTCGGTGAATGAAAGATCGCACTCTAGCTGAACGGTCTGGTGCTGAATCATGTGAGAAGGATCATGAAGGTATTTGCGAAGTATCGATACATGGAATACGGGATGAACATCCAGAAAATTGGGTGGAAGTGCCAAATGATAGGCAACTGTACCAACTCGCTCAAGGATCTCAAAAAGACCTACAAATCTGGGACATAGCTTCCCTCTCCTCCTAAATCTCATCATGCCCTTCATCGGAGAAATCCGTAGGAATACATGATCCCCCACAGCAAACTCGAGCCTGCGACGACGACGGTCGGCATAAGACTTCTGTCTGCACTGGGCTGCTCTCATCCGATCCTAAATCAACTGAATTTTCTCCGTAGTCTCTTGAACTAGCTGGGGTCCTAAAATCCTGCTCTCGCTGAGTTCGGTCCAACAGACTGGCGATCGACATTTTCTACCATACAAATCCTCAAAAGGTGCCATCTGAATCGTCTCCTGATAACTGTTATTGTAGTAGAACTCTATGAATGGCAAGTGATGATCCCAACTGCCACCAAAATCAAGCACGCATGCACGAAGCATATCCTCCAGAGTCTGTATAGTCCGCTCTGACTGACCATCGTTCTGCGATGGAAAGCGGTGCTAAAGCTCAAACGGGTACCCAAAGCTTCTTGAAGCTTCTGCCAAAGACGGCTAGTGAACTGGGTGCCCCTATCGGATACAATGCATGTAGGAACACCGTGCAAATGCACAATCTCATCAATATACAACTGAGCATATTGAGCATAACCGAAAGTGGTCTTCACTGGAAGGAAGTGAGCCGCTTTCGTCAACCGGTCAACAATCACCCAAATGGATTCATACCCTCGACTAGACCTGGGTAGACCTACAACGAAGTCCATGGAAATCTGCTCCCATTTCCACTCCGGAACGCATAAAGGATGCAACTCTCCTGCCGGTCTCTGATGCTTAGACTTGACTTGCTGACAAGTCAGGCACCTCACAACGAAATCCAAAACATCACTCTTCATCCCTGCCCACCACTAAATATCTCCCAAGTCACGATATATCTTGGTGGAACCTGGGTGAACACTAAAAGCTGACTGATGTGCCTGCTCTAGGATCTCGTGTCTCAACTCATCGGTATCAGGTAGGCACAAACGAGTCCCAAAACGTAGCACACCCTGGTTATCAATCAAGAACTCTGAATCTCTACCCTGCTGAACATGCTCAAGAATCTCAGACAAACGGGCATTGGCGGGATGTGCCTCACGAATATGATCAGGTAGAAGTGGACGGGCGCAGACAGGAGCAAGCTGTCCCCCAGTGGATGTGAACTCAATCTGTACTCTACTGTCGCACAAGATCTGCCAATCTGCAGAAGACTGTCTCTGAACTGTGCTCAACTGGGACAAGCTACCCCCGGGCCTACGACTCAAAGCATCGGCTACCACATTCGCCTTGCCCGGGTGATAAAGGATATCACAATCATAATCCTTCACAAGATCCATCCAACGGCGCTGTCTCAAATTCAGATCCCGCTGCTGGAAGATGTACTTTAAGCTCTGGTGGTCCATGAAAATCTGACACGACTCTCCGTACAGTAATGTCTCTAAATTTTAAGCGCAAAGACCACCGCGGCCATCTCAAAATCATGAGTGGGAAATTCTGCTCGTGCTACTTCAACTGCCGAGAAGCATAAGCGATAACTCTATCATGCTGTATCAATACACAACTGAGCCCCACTCGAGAAGCGTCACAATAAACGACAAAGCCGCCCAATCCAGAAGACAATGATAAAACTGGTGCAGTCGTCAACCGAGTCTTCAACTGCTGAAAACTCTGCTCGCATGCCTCAGTCCAAAGAAAAGGAACCCCCTTCCTAGTCAGTCCGGTCAGCGGTGCAGCGATACTCAAGAAGTCCTGCACGAAATGACGGTAATAACCGGCTAAGCCCAAAAAGCTACGGACCTCTGTCACTGATACAGGTCTGGGCAAAAACTGTACGGCCTCGATCTTCCTCGGGTCCACACGAATAATGTCTTCCGTAACCACATGACCTAGGAAGTCAACACTATCAACCCAGAAGGCAGACTTCGAGAATTTAGCAAACAGCTGGTGCTCTCTCAATGTCTAGAAAGTAATCCTCAAGTGCTACTCATGCTCCTCACGACTCTTGGAATAAACCAGAATGTCATCAATAAACACAATAATAAACTGGTCGATGAACGACCTGAAAATCCAGTTCATCAAATCCATGAACGTTGCTGGGGCATTGGTGAGTCCGAAGGACATCACTAAAAACTCATAATGCCCGTAGCGCGTACGAAAAGCAGTTTTCGGAATGTCATCATTCGAAACCCGCAACTGATGATAACCTGATCTCAAATCAATCTTAGAAAAATGTCCCGCACCCTGGAGCTGATCAAACAAATTGTCAATGCAAGGTAAAGGATACCTTTTCCGCACCGTAACTCGATTCAATTGAAGATAATCAATGCACAACCTCAAATTGTCGTCCTTCTTCTTGACGAACAGAATAAGAGCTCCCCAAGGCAAAACACTTGGACGTACAAGTCCCCTATCAAGCAACTCTTGCAGCTGATCCTTAAGCTCCCTAAGCTCCGCCGGGGCCATCCGG
Source organism: Agapanthus africanus (assembly GCA_030015575.1). Lineage (NCBI taxonomy): Eukaryota > Viridiplantae > Streptophyta > Magnoliopsida > Asparagales > Amaryllidaceae > Agapanthus > Agapanthus africanus. The sequence continues at coordinate 367,368,609 of CM057345.1, forward strand.
TAAGGCGGTATAGAAATAGGCCCCGTGCCGGGAATCAGATCAATGCAAAACTCAATCTCACGCACTGGCGGCAATCCAAGTAACTCACCGGGAAAAACATCGGGAAACTCTCGCACGATAGGAACCTGGTCCAACGAATCTACTGTGGCTCCAGTATCATGAATGAAAGCCAAGAATCCCCGACATCCTCTCCTCAAAAGCCGACTAGCGCAAAGGGCTGAAATCAAAATGTGAGGGGCGGCACCATGGTCCCCCTACACAACAAGAACAGACTCGCTGGAAAAACAAAACCTGACTGTCTTCTCATGGCAGTCCACAGACGCGTAGCAAGTAGCTAACCAGTCGAATTCCAACATCTCAAGAAGGATCAAGTCGACGGATGAATCTCTATCTCCAATACGAACGGCACACGTGTCGCGCAATAAAAGACTCTCCAATAGGGGTAGTCACGACAAGCGGATGATTTAGAAAACACGACTCTCAGCCCAACCTCGGCACGAAGTGTGTAGAAACATACGAGTGCTGTTGGATATAGTGCCCTCAGAGTCAATTATTGGATCGCAGGCACGTGATTGTAATGATTGAGGGAGGACCTATACCGGTAGAACAGTCTTACTCGAGAGGTTTGTATACTATCTGGTTTGTCTTTATCATCGTGTACATGCTTTATGTGACATTGTAGTTCACTATTACACGTTGATAGAGAATAGTATGCTACCATGGTTTGTCTTTATCACCGCGTACTGCTTTAGGTGACCTTACAGGTCACTATTACACATTGATAGAGCCCTAAGGATCCTGCTTGACTACCAGAAGTATGATGGCGATCATATACGTGAGAGTTGGGTAGTCCATAAGCACATCCTTAAAAGTGGTCTCTAGTCATGGGAGTTTCGAGACAGGGCATCGATACTCCGGAGTAGACTAGTGTATACAGTCGAGACCCGACGAGGGGCGGTGGCCGGTCTCACAAGCCATTGGTGTCAGTTGGATCACCTAAGATGTATACAGGTGCTCATTGGGTTATGAGTACACCGGACAGGACTCGCCGGGAACATGCTAGTTGGTATTATACCTAACGTCAGATAGCAGTTCCCTGGTGACATGTGTACAGGTTAGTTCATCGACCTGAGATCGTCATTTGTCTCGTGTGAGTTCCCACTATGCTTTGATTACTACCCTACCACGGCTCAAAGGAGTCGTGCAAACAGGTTTTAGTTGGGTACAGTCCCGAGCCACATGGAGTCTGTGAGCGGATCGGCAGGGGTTTCGTCTCTCCCGGTATTGGGGTGAGATCGCGCTGTGTCTAGGAGAGCCATTACACGAAGTCCTTGGCCAAGACAGGAGATTTACTGGTAGGTATTCCAGTAGTATCTCAGGGTGTTTTGGGCTACAATCCGACACGACTTGTACCGCTTTTGGGGGTCTGACTTTTACCAACCCCCTAGGCCCGCCATGCGATGCTCATAGACGAACGGACCGGACTGTACGGATATTGTCACTGACAGGCTCAGTAGGGTGTCAGGATGAGTTCGCTCATCAACCTCCCTTTTGGTCAATACCTGGTATCCCATTACGTACGGCTAGTACCTCTGACGTGCTAGTGGTTAAATCCACAGCCAAAGTATTGACGAGCCTTTAGAGTCCCCCACAGATAGTTTCTCACGTTTCGGGCGAAACGTTGTAGAGGCCATATGATATATGGCAGGGTCCAATCATATACGTGCGGTAGTGCACGGATCATGATTGGGCTGATCATACTAGTGGGCTTTGGTTTAAGTCGGATCCTTGTATTAGATTTGTTGGATTACTTTAGTCTCATCGCATTCGCATTCATTCGGAATGCGGATGCAGGTATGTATATACAGGTGAGGGGTATCCATGTGATCCGTCACGAGTTTATTTTAGATGTTGCCGTATCTTTTTATTGTTGTAAAAATTTAGGTTAATGTTTTCAAATGGAAATTGTGAGCTTATTTCATCATTTTGTGGATTGAATGATACATGTACTTCATTGATGACTCATGGTATCATTTCTTGTGCAAATGTCACCTTATGTGATTGATTAGTGAGATGAAATGAGAGGAAGAGAGAGAAGGGCGGCCATATGAAGAGTTTTGGTCTTGTATTTTTGGGTCTTACTCTCATTTCTTTTAGCATAACAAAAGGAAAGAATATGGCTACTTCTTCTTCTTCCTCCTCTAGCTCATAACCTCCATTAATGGCAACACGTTCAACCTCCATCCAAGCAATGGATGCAAGAGACAAAGTGATCACAAACATTCTCTAGAACACCTAGGACATGCCGGCTAGCACACTTCGTGCCTGAGTTGCTTCAGATGAAGCGGGAGCCCGTAAAAAGACTCGTAGATGTGGTGCCCTTTCCGACGAGGAGATCGAGACCGGAGATGCCGCGAGGAGCTTGGGATGGTGGCCAAAGACCGAAGGAAACGGATCGATCGGTATAGCCTTTCTATCCCTTCTCTAGATAGTTAGTTGTAGGTTAATAGTTCGATCCGGTTTTAAGCATACGATAGCGCCGGTTTCATGTTTAGAAAAATTTTTGTTTCCGCATTTTGGCCTCGGAAAGACGGCCGGGGCGCTACCGTAGTCTTACATGGTATCAGAGCCATGCCATTAAGCTTCACTAGCTTGCTCTAACGTGTTTAGAACTTCGATCGGACGAAATTTCCAAAAACTGCATTTTCAAAGTCACAATTTCTGTCGAATTTTTCCTGTGGTCAAAAAATTATTTAGTGTGCTGCAGAAAAACATGTAGGGCTTTTTAAGAGAACTGAGAAAATTTGGTGAGCTGATATCACTGTAGCACGGCGGAATCGCGGCCATACCCACATTTGGGCCGCGGATCCGCCGCCGTACTGTAGCATCAGTCCACCAAAATTTCCACAGTGGTCTCTGACATGGAAATGGGGTTTCTGATATTTTTTGTTTGGGCCCAGATTTGTTTGAGTACCGGGAATTGTGCTTGGGGCCCACTTCGGGAAATTTTGTCGATCGAAAATTTTAAATATGTTAGTTCACAGTAATTACATTATATCTGCGACCATGAATATCATTCGAGCGGTAAATCTTGTCTAATCGCTATAGCCCCTTTAGACGGATTTGCGAACGTGACATTCACGTTGATGTTCTGTGTTGTGCTGTGATGTTACGGATTTGTCGTGGTGGATAGCCTGGATGCAATGGTAGTGCAGTTTGGTTGTATTTGTATATTTGATATTGCGGGACGAGCGTCCGACATGTGGACTGCCGTCACTGCCTGTTTGTATATTATTCTTTTGGGGCACGACTGGGTTGAGGTCGATGTACCCGTTGTATATTTTACTTTCTATAATACGATTACCCCGTGAAGGGATGCACGGATAGCCGGGTTCTAGAAGGCAACAGGCCAGCATCTCATGGCTTTGAGACGGAGGGGGCTTCACTCTAGAATTGGTGGTCTATTCGCCGCACTCGCAGGGGGTATAGGTTGACCCAAGGAGGGGTGCTCAAGTTACCGGATTCCGTAAAGTGCTGGGTAGTCCATTCACGTTGTTGAAGTGGGCTGACTCGCTTCAGGTTTTGGCGAGTAACTTGCCGCGCCCGTAGGGGTCTAGGATTTCATTGCACAGGCTATCCACACGACCAGGGGAACGTCGAGTTTCAGTAGCGGCTCTATGAAACCCGGGGATCCCAGATTATCTGTATTGTTCTGTGATGCTTATTACATTTCTGTGATGTAGCATTTTATCACGCCTTGAGCGAATATTATATATTGATATATATACTAGTAGATGTTGTATATGTTTTACACCCACGCTAGTCCAGTCCCCGCTCTGTTGTTAGTTAAGTAACCTAACAGGTGATGACGGGACCAAGTGGCGAATGCGGATGGTATATACGTACATCATATTTTCGTTCTTTTATGGTGTGATTAATTGATGGGACTGCACTGATTCGGATCAATGCAAGCTAAACAAACCTATTCAGATGTTGTTGGAACATTTTTCAAAAAAGCTGTTATTACAAGGACGTTCTCTTTTGTTTTGCACAGTGGTATTCGGTTATGAATATCCAGCACCTCAGTCGGCGTGGCAAGGGCCGAGATCCCTTCACCGGGAGTGACCCCTTGGACAGAAGTTTGCGTCAGGGTAATAACTTCACTATAGTCGATTACTTTTTGCTTTGCACATCGTGGTATTCAGTTGGAATATCCTGCACCTCATTCTACGGGGAAAGAGCCGAGATTCCTTCACTGGGAGTGACCTCTTTAGCAAAGGTTTTCGCCACTATATTTTTATAAAAAGCTATCCGGTTCCTTCAACGATATCAAGTTCATTACGTTAAAGGTTTTTCGCCAAAAACTTGCCGTGGCCCTCCGTCATTTCAGATTAGTATTGCTTAGTATTCGTGCTACGTATGTCGTGCACTGCCGAGGTGTAGTGATTCGGTAGCTCTGTAATGCTTTTCTGCCACATGGATATATGGATTGGTTAGGACAGTCGTACGGTTATGTTGGCATTGTCAAGGACTCGTACGGGTGGGTTTATTGTTAGTGTATATGCCCTAGAGGCCATTACTGTATCATACTAGTTTGTATATTACTTAATGGAAGCTTGGGATATTCACCTTGTATATACAATCTTGCTCAAAATGGTAGTATGCTACTTGCATTGTTTCTACTTTAATATGTGCATGTGTTTCTTTGAGCATGTCGCTTATACATATTAGTAGAGCCCTTTGGATCTTTGCTTGATTATTAGCGTTGTGATGGCAGTCACACTCGTGGGGGCTGGGTAATCTATAAGCACATCCTTATGCAGGTCCCTAGTCGCAGGACTATCGAGACAGGGCATCGATACTCCGGAGTAGACTAGCGTATGCGCTTCTCATCCCAGTGTGGGAGACGGCCTGTCCCACAGCCATCAGTACGTCGTACTTGAGATAGTATGCGGGTGCTCGTTAGGTTACGAGTACACTGGACAAGACTCGTCGGGAACTGTTGGTTGGTATTATACCTATCGTCAGTTATCAGTTCCCAGGTGACATGAGTACAGCTTAGTCCGCTGACTTGACACTGTCACTTCTCCTCGAGTGTGTTCCCACTGTACTTTGATTACTACCCTACCACGGCTCAAAGGAATCGTGCAAACAGGTAGTTTTTGGATGCAGTCCCGAAGCACTTGGAGGCAGTGACGGTTAGACAGGATTCGTCTCTCCCGGTATTGGGGGTTGACATCGCGCTGTGTCTAGGAGAGCCATTATACGAGTAGTTCCTGGCCAGGGCAAGCGAGATATACTGGTAGGTTTCCAGTGCTATCTCAGGGTGTTCTGGGCTTCACTCCGACACGACTTGTACCGCTATTAGGGGACTGACGTTTACCGCCCCCTAGGCCCGCCATGCGATGTATCAGACGAACAGACCGGACTGTACGGAGATTGTCACATTCAGGCTCAGTAGGAGTTCAGATGGGTTTCACCTCGTCGGTCTTCTTGTCGGCATCTACCTGGGGACCGTTACGCACAGCTAGTGCCGCTTGCGGTCTGTGGTTAAACCCACTGCCAGCGTAGTGTCGAGTCTTTAGAGTCCCACACAGAAAGCTATTCGCCTTTAGGCAAAAGAGTAGAGGTCGCATGGTTTTGCGACAGGTCGCATGGTTTTGCGACAGGGTTCGGTCACATCCGTGCACTTGTGCACGTTTGGTGTCCGGATAGTTAACACTAGCGGGCTTTGGTTTAAGCCAGATCCTAGTATACTTTTTGGGATTGGTTTTATCTCGTTTGTATTCATGTTCCTCGGAACGCGGATGCGGGTGAGTATGCACAGTTGACAGAGAGACAGAGGCAGAGGATTCTCATTGGGGTTGTTGACTGTTGACTGTTGACTATTGACTTTTTGCTAAACCCTAATGAGAATAAGAAATATAATTAACAATAATATTAATTAAGTATTATGGTGACATAGTTGTTGAGGGGTTGACTTTATTGACTTGTTGACTTTGTTGACCGGTTGACTAGGTTGGACTAGTTGACCATCATCATGACAATGGCTATCATTTCATGGCAAAGACTTTTGCTTGCTTGTTTGTTTTTGCAAAATGAGTGCATGAAATGATATAGCCATTTTGACTTGAACCATCACATAATACTTGATTACTATTTTTGTTATGATGGTTTTGGATTATGAGAGCTTAGATGGCAAAAGAGTTACTCATTCTCTCATTTGCTTTCTCTCTCTTGCTTGAGCTCTCCCTCTTGCTCTTCCTCTTGCTCTCTCTCTACCTCAAGGCAACACCCTCTCATGAGTTGAGAAATATTGCCTTAGAGATAAAAGAAAACCCATATCACTTCTCTACTCATCCTAGTACACAAGGTTTAGCAAACTAAGTGTTCTAGTTTCTTCAAGTTCGAAGAAGAAGCCAAAGGTAGAAGCTTTCAGATGGATCCATCTTCGGCGCAAGGAGACGACGAGGTGAGGCCGATCCGTACACCGGAAAGAGTTGAGGACGACGGAGTTCAAGAAAGGTATAACCCCCTAACCGAGTAGGTAAAACTCTTGTTAGGTTTGTTAGATAGATGTTTAACAAAGATCCGTATTTTGAGTCCATGTTACCACCTCTTGAAAAATCGTTTTTCATCATTTCCGCAAGCCCGTAAGTACCGGGAGAGGTAGCATGGACTTACAGTGGTATCAGAGCCAGGTTAAACACTACCTAACATGTTAGCAAAGTAACTAGAAATTCGATCGGAGAAAAAGTCGCGAAACGAACCCGTAAAATCAACTTTTTGTCGAATTTTTCCTCTGTTCCAAAAATAATAAGTCTTGGCTTAAAATTCGACTCAGGGTTTTTAAATCTCACTGTAGAAAAATGGTCCAGAGAGCCCATCAAAGCGCCGCGGAACCGCGGCGGAGCTTGCTCCCGCCGCGGATCCGCGGCCGAGTTGACTCGGCCGTGGACGATTTTTCTTGCAGTGTGGTTCTGGGGTTGTTTTGGGATTTTTACAATATGATTTTTCTGCCCAGATTTTCCAGAAAGAAAAATTTGTTTTTGGGGCCTAAAAATCCGTATTTTGATCGAACTTCTAAAGACTAAAGCTAACGTGTTTATATCTGTGATGTGATATATGTATTAAACGTCTGCTAATCGCTATACGTCAATTAGTGGGGGTTATACATATCTGAGATCTGTAATGTTGATGGTATGTGTATATGAATTCATTAGATTGTCGCGGATGAATAGCCGGGGGGTTGTGAGATGAGAGTTTTCTTTTATCTTTCAATTCATGTAATATGTAAATTGATGTAATATTATTTGTATGGCCGCACAACCGGGTCGGGGTTGTAGCCGTCATTGTATAATTTCTTTTTACTGTTTTTGCTCCTAGGATAGACCCAAGGTGGGGTGCACAAACTACCGGGTATATCGAAGTGCCGAGTGGCCTACTCACGTCGTTGAGGGAGGTTGCTCCACTTCGGATATTTGGCGGGTAGTTTGCCGCACCCGTAGAGGTCTAGGGTGGGGTATTGGCTATTCACCGCGACCGTGTAATCCGCTTTTCATTACAGGCTCGTACGAATTGCGGATTCCTAGTATATCCAATGTGTTCATCTGTGATCTGGATTGGCTATCATTGTAATATGTCTATATATGATAACTATTTAGACGTTGCTTATGTTTTGCATCCGCGCTAGTCCAGCCCCCGCTCTGTCGTTAGTTAAGTAACCTAACGGGTAATGACGGGGCCCCATGGCGAATGCGGATGGCATAAGCGTACGTCATATTTTGGTTGTTTTCTGCAATGGTAGGACTAAATGATGGGACGCATTAAAAAGAATTAATGCAAGAAAAAATAAACCAAGTAAAAATCGTTGGAACAATTTCAAAAACCACTCGGTTTCTTCTCAAAAACAACTTTTAAACGCGGAGCTTAAGCCACTCCTTTTAAAAGCTATCTCGTTCCATCGATTATATCAAGTTCACTACGTTCACGGTTTCGCCAAAACCATTCGTAGCCCTCCATCGTTTCGTACGAATATTCAATAGTATTCAAGCTATGTTTGTTGACCTTCGTCAAGGCATAGTGATTGGTAGCTGTTGGGTGTTCATATGTAGCATAGATAGATGCGTTGGTTTGGGACAGTCGTATTACCTTGTTGACCTTCGTCAAGGGTATATACGGGTGGGTTCAAATTAACCTGGACAATGACGGGTAGAACTTGACATGTGACTTATGATTTGTTGACCTTCGTCAAGGTCATAAGAGCATGGGGCAAAAATCCACATTGGGAGTTTCAAAAGAACTGAAACTTGCTAGCGCTGCATACCATTTGGAGTGTGATGATTCTGGTAGGATTCCTTCAGTTTTGTCACGCAATGATATTTGGATCCCGATCCTACTGTGAGTATATGCTACTCCTCAGGAACTTTCTCACTTAACGATCAATGCTATAAACCAAGTAGGTGTCTAGAAAGGTGTTAGCGGGGCTACGCCCACAGGGAAAAGAGGTTATTTAATTAAGGAACTTCGCGAAAGCGTTGGAAAACCTCTCTCGAAGTACCGACACTGGCCTGGCTGAACAGTTAAGCAAGAATTGTACGGTGAGATTGATCCCGACTAGTTCTTCCTTTATAGTTTAAGGAGGGATTCGAGAGACAGTGGGAGCCATCCTGTTTAGATAAATTAAAAACCAATCTAAACTTGCAAGAGCATCATGCTGAGTGTTTTCTTCTCTCTCTCTTAATTGCAGCGACCAAGTGACCGCACCTAGGTTACATCTAGATAATAAAATGACTAAATCTGACTGTTATAACTGGCAAAGGTCTGTCCAGATGTCCATTGCCCATAACAAGCTGGGACACCTCTTAACTAATCCAACCCCTGCCGTCTCAGGTCCAGTTTCCCTGTCATGGATGTTGATATCCATAGGACATCGGGAAAAGACTGTGCGAAAGCCAAGTGCCTCGTGTTAGCCTCAGTTGATGGTGCATACCAGGGGCAGCACGAGAAGATGGACTTAGTTTCTATCTTCCTCCATAACAAAGATTTATATAGAGAGCAATCTCGTATCGCAAGATATGAGACCTCGAACGAATTGCTTCCAGCGAGGTTGGCTATCGGGTCATCTGTAGGGGGCAGCGTCCTTACAGAGACCAGCTCTTTTGAGCTCACGGACCTAAAGACCACATTGAAGAACGGGTCAGATGCTGACTTAGTTCAACAGTCCCTACCTACTACCCTGAAGGAAACCAGGGAAGTAGAAAGAAAGGGAAGGGCAGAAGTTTCGGGACTGGATGTAGTAAAAGAGGGATGTTCCTATTGTTACAGGAATGAACATTGGCAGAAGGATTGCAGGGCTAGCATAGCCAGTAGCCAGAATTCGAAGCATGTTGTGGCTTCGGTTTCGGGTGTGTTTGTAATAGAGAACTGTATGTCAGTTAACCCTACTTCCTGGGTATTGGATACCGGATCAGGATCTCATATCTGTAATTCGTTACAGGCTCTGAGAAACCGTAGGGTTGTCAAGAAAGGTGATATGATTCTCAGGGTTGCTAACGGAATGAGCATGGATGCTGAATCCGTAGGGGAATATCATTTTGGACTGACAACTGGGCAGATATTGATTTTGCGTAACTGTTTGTATGTACCAGGTGCGACTTGTGATATCATATCTGTATCCTTACTTTCTAAGGAAGGATATGGTTTTACTTTTGTAAGCGATGTAGTACACATCCACCTAAATCAAGTTCTGATTGGGTTAGGTACATTAAATAACGGGATATACGTATTGAATCAAGCTCAGATTTTCAGTGTCCAGAACACACTTAAAAGAAAGTCTCCGGGAACAAATCAGGCTTTCTTATGGCATTGTAGACTGGGTCACATTAATGAGACACGATTAACTAAGTTGCATAAAGAGGGATACTTGAATCCGTTCGAGTGTCAGTCTTATGCCACTTGTGAATCTTGTCTCATGGGAAAGATGACAAAGACTCCATTCACTGGATACGGAGTAAGAGCGAGCGAGCTCTTAGGACTCATACACAGTGATGTGTGTGGTCCAATGTCTATACATGCGCGAAGTGGTTATTCATACTTCATTACTTTCACAGATGATTTCTCTAGGTATGGACATGTCTTCTTAATGAAACACAAATCCGAGGCCTTTGAGAAATTTCGGGAATATAAGAATGAAGTTGAAAAACAAACAGGCAAAAGTATAAAGATACTGAGATCTGATCGAGGTGGTGAATACTTGAGTGCCGAGTTTCTGGACTACTTAAAAGAGAATGGAATTCTCTCTCAGCGTACTCCTCCATACACACCACACCACAACGGTGTATCTGAAAGACGGAATCGAACCCTATTGAATATGGTTCGTTCCATGATGAGTAAGGCTGAGTTACCGCAATCTTTCTGGGATTATGCACTAGAAACAGCTGCATATCTCTTGAACAAGGCTCCAATCAAGACTGTGCCTACCACCCCATATCAAATGTGGAGTGGGAAGATACCCTGTCTTAAGTATCTTAAGACATAGGGATGTCCAGCTTTTGTAAAAAAGCAGCATGCGGACAAGCTCGAGGCACGCTCAGTACTGTGTAAGTTTGTGGGATGACCAAAGAACTCCAGGGGGTATCTTTTCTATTGCGCAGAAGAACAAAAAGTTTTTGTTTCTCCGCATGCCCACTTCTTGGAAACTGAATTTTTGGAAAATCAGATAAGTGGGAGCGCAATAGAACTGGAAGAAATTACAGAACCACAAGCTATTACTGAAAGCTTGGAAGAACCAGAAGTTTCAGGGGAACCGGACATCCTGTGCCGCTCCGTAGGAGTAGTAGGCAGTCTCATCCGCCCGAGAGATACTACGGTTTTCTCATAGACGGGGATAGAGAGGATTGCGTCATTGATTATGACGAGCCTACTAGCTTCCAGCAAGCCATTCAGAGCGGTGACTCGGTAAAATGGCTGGATGCAATACGGACCGAGATGGAGTCTATGTACTCTAACAAAGTTTGGACTTTGGACTTTGCTCCAGAAGGGGTAAAACCCGTAAGCTGCAAATGGATCTTCAGAAAGTAGATTGGTGTAGATGGGCAGGTTGAAACCTATAAAGCTAGGCTTGTTGCAAAGGGTTTTCGTCAAAGACCTGGTTTGGACTATGACGAGACCTTTTCTCCGGTAGCTATGCTCAAATCCATTCGGATCCTTCTTGCCATTGCTGCCTTCCACGATTATGAGATCTGGCAGATGGACGTAAAGACGGCTTTCCTAAATGGAAATTTGGAAGAGTGTGTCTATATGGATCAGCCAGAGGGATTCATTCAGAGTGGGAGCAGCGGTAAAGTGTGCAAGTTGCTCAAGTCCATTTATGGACTGAAGCAGGCATCGCGGAGTTGGAACATCTGTTTTGATGATACTGTCAAAGAATTCGACTTTATCAAAAACCCAGATGAACCATGCATTTACAGTAAGATTGTAGGGAGAAATGTGGTATTCCTCGTCTTGTACGTCGATGACATTCTCCTAATAGGAAATGATATTCCTATGTTACAGTCAGTCAAAGGATTCTTGTCACAGAGGTTCTCCATGAAGGGCCTGGGCGATGCCAACTACATTCTGGGGATCCAGATCTATCGTGATAGATCTAAAAGGATGTTGGGACTTTCACAGTCCAGATACATTGACACCATACTGAAACGATTCAGTATGGAAGATTCCAAGCGCGGTAATCTACCGGCTTGTCACGGAATCACCCTCTCCAAAGAGATGTCTTCTAAGACTGATTTAGAAAGGGCTCGCATGTCATCAATACCCTACGCATCTGCTGTAGGCTCTATTATGTATGCGATGTTGTGTACCAGACTAGATGTAGCATACGCATTGAGCGTTGTAAGCCGGTATCAGTCGAACCCAGGGGAGAAACACTGGATAGCAGTAAAGAACATTCTCAAGTACCTGAGAAGGACTAAGGAGATGTTCTTTGTGTATGGCGGAAAAGACCTCTAGATCGAGGCCTTTGCTGACTCCAGCTTCCAGAGTGACAAGGATGACTCCAAGTCCATGTCAGGTTATGTCTTTACCCTCAATGGAGGGGCGGTTTGCTGGAAGAGTTCCAAGCAGGAAACCGTTGCTGACTCAACTATGGAAGCGGAGTACATAGTTGCTTGCGATGCCGCAAAGGAAGCTGTCTGGATGAAGAAGTTCCTCATGGAGCTTCAGGTAGTTCCTACTAGTGTTGATCCAATACCGCTGTATTGTAACAACAACGACGCTATAGCTTTAGCGAAGGAACCCAGGTCCCATCAGAAGTCCAGGCACATTTTGAGGCGGTACCACCTGATCAGGGAGATCTTTGATCGCCGGGAGATCGAGGTGAAGAGAGTAAATACAGAAGATAACACTGCTGATCCACTCACGAAGGCCTTACCCCAGACTCAGTTCGAGCGGCTGATCGAGATGATAGGTCTTCGATACGCCAGTACATGACCTTAGTGCAAGTGGGAGATTGTTAGTGTATATGCCCTAGAGGCCATTACTGTATCATACTAGTTTGTATATTACTTAATGGAAGCTTGGGATATTCACCTTGTATATACAATCTTGCTCAAAATGGTAGTATGCTACTTGGTTTGTTTCTACTTTAATATATGCATGTGTTTCTTTTAGCATATCGCTTATACATATTAGTAGAGCCCTTAGGATCTTTGCTTGATTACCAGCGTTGTGATGGCAGTCACACTCGTGGGGGCTGGGTAATCTATAAGCACATCCTTATGCAGGTCCCTAGTCGCAGGACTATCGAGCCAGGGCATCGATACTCCGGAGTATACTAGCGTATGCGCTTCTCATCCCAGTGTGGGAGACGGCCTGTCCCACAGCCGTCAGTACGTCGTACTTGAGATAGTATGCGGGTGCTCGTTAGGTTACGAGTACACTGGATAGGACTCGTCGGGAACTGTTGGTTGGTATTATACCTATCGTCAGTTATCAGTTCCCAGGTGACATGAGTACAGCTTAGTCCGCTGACTTGATACTGTCACTTCGCCTCGAGTGTGTTCCTACTGTACTTTGATTACTACCCTACCACGGCTCAAAGGAGTCGTGCAAACAGGTAGTTTTTGGATGCAGTCCCGAAGCACTTGGAGGCAGTGACGGTTAGACAGGATTCGCCTCTCCCGGTATTGGGAGTTGACAGCGCGCTGTGTTTAGGAGAGCCATTACACGAGTAGTCCCTGGCCAGGGCAAGCGAGATATACTGGTAGGTTTCCAGTGCTATCTCAGTGTGTTTTGGGCTTCACTCCGACACGACTTGTACCACTATTAGGAGACTGACGTTTACCGCCCCTAGGCCCGCCATGCGATGTATCAGACGAACAGACCGAGCTGTACGAAGATTGTCACGTTCAAGCTCAGTAGGAGTTCAGATGGGTTTCACCTCGTCAGTCTTCTTGTCGGCATCTACCTGGGGACCGTTACGCACAGCTAGTGCCGCTTGCGGTCTGTGGTTAAACCCACTGCCAGCGTAGTGTCGAGTCTTTAGAGTCCCACATAGAAAGCTATTCGCCTTTAGGAAAAAGAGTAGAGGTCGCATGGTTTTGTGACAGGTCGCATGGTTTTGCGACAGGGTTCGGTCACATCCGTGCACTTGTGCACGTTTGGTGTCCGGACAGTTAACACTAGCGGGCTTTGGTTTAAGACAGATCCTAGTGTACTTTTTGGGATTGGTTTTATCTCGTTCGTATTCGTGTTCCTCGGAACGCGGATGCGGGTGTGTATGCACAGTTGACAGAGAGACAGAGGCAGAGGATTCTCATTGGGGTTGTTGACTGTTGACTGTTGACTTTTTGCTAAACCCTAATGAGAATAAGAAATATAATTAACAATAATATTAATTAAGTATTATGGTGACATGGTTGTTGAGGGGTTGACTTTATTGACTTGTTGACTTTGTTGACCGGTTGACTAGGTTGGACTAGTTGACCATCATCATGACAATGGCTATCATTTCATGGCAAAGACTTTTGCTTGCTTGTTTGTTTTTGCAAAATGAGTGCATGAAATGAGATAGCCATTTTGACTTGAACCATCACATAATACTTGATTACTATTTTTGTTATGATGGTTTTGGATTATGAGAGCTTGGATGGCAAAAGAGTTTCTCATTCTCTCATTTGCTTTCTCTCTCTTGCTTGAGCTCTCCCTCTTGCTCTTCCTCTTGCTCTCTCTCTAGCTCAAGGCAACACCCTCTCATGAGTTGAGAAATATTGCCTTAGAGATAAAAGAAAACACATATCACTTCTCTACTCATCCTAGTTCACAAGGTTTAACAAACCAAGTGTTCTAGTTTCTTCAAGTTCGAAGAAGAAGCCAAAGGTAGAAGCTTTCAGGTGGATCCATCTTCGGCGCAAGGAGACGACGAGGTGAGGCCGATCCATACACCGGAAAGAGTTGAAGACGAAGGAGTTCAAGAAAGGTATAACCCCCTAACCGAGTAGGTAAAACTCTTGTTAGGTTTGTTAGATAGATGTTTAACAAAGATCCGTATTTTGAGTCCATATTACCACCTCTTGAAAAATCGTTTTTCATCATTTCCGCAAGCCCGTAAGTACCTGGAGAGGTAGCATGGACTTACATTTAACACAATCAAGATAATGATGGGTTGAACTTGACTAGGACTCTTGGATATGTTGGCATTGTCAAGGTCACTTGGGTCCTAGGGGTAAAATCATACATCGGGAGTTTCTAAAGAAACTGAAACTTGCCAGGCATGTGCATACCTTCTGGAGTGTGATAACGTGAGTGGATTCCATCACGTTATCATGCGATAATAGTTGGATCCCGATTCCCACTGATGAGTCGGTTTACTCCTCGGGTGATCCCAACTAGTTCTTCTTTCAGGTTTGGAGGAGAATTTGAGGTTATAGTGGGAGGTTTCCTGATTAGATAAATTGATAACCATTCTGATCTAGGCTAGAGTGCACGCAGAGTGTTTCTTTTCTCTCTCTCTCTTTGGCAGCGACCATGGCCCGACCCTATACTATGACTCAGTGACCAAGATTAACCGAACCTTCTTATAACACTGGCTTTTGGATTGTTAGAGTTGCATACCTCATTGCCACTCCTACTTTTACCCTTTTCTCCAGAACACCCCGTATTACTACGAACATCCACTTCCATTGGATAAAACCATCGTATGGTTATATACGAACTCGAAGGAACTTGTTCCAGATTCGAGGATGGTTTCCGGTTCTGGAGAAAATGAATAGGACCATTCAGTTGTCTTTTCCTTTTACCTTCTCTCAGGTTGCGAGTGTTCCTTGGATTAGGACGGTACACCCATTATGCTTATTGTATAGTCTTCTTCCAAACCATAGGCTGGTGCCGAACGGTAGGGAAGGAAGAAAACCAATTAGCCTAAGTGCGGTGTACAGAAGGTATTAAGTAAAGATAAATAAAGGGATTAGAAAGAGGGAAAAGTAAATTGCGACTTCTATTTACGACCAAACCAAGTATTTCATCGCCACTCTTACTTCACCTTTGTATTTTTCCGGAACACTCTGTATCACTACGAAGATCCACAGTTATTGGATACTCCATCGTATGGTTATATACGAACTCGAAGGAACTTGTTCCAGTTCGGGGATGGGTTCTGGTTCAGGAGAAATAGGAATAAGGTTTTATTCAGTTGTCTTTTATCTTTACCTTCTCTCGGGTTGCGAGTGCTCCTAGGATTAGGAGAGTACACCCATTATGCTTTTTGGATAGTCTTCTTCCAAACCGTAGGCTGGTGCCGAATGGTAGGGAATGAAGAAAACCATTTAGCCTAAAGGTGGTATACAGAAGGTAATGACTAAAGACATATAAAGGGATTTGGAGAGATGGCAAAGAAATATACGGTTACAGTTGTGAATCTTATAATGGAAGAGGCATTACTGGGAATACCCGGATACCCCTTCGAAATATTTACATGTTTCAGTTTCACTGTGTACTGTAAAAGAAAACTGATTTCCCAATTAGTCCTTGCTCCAGGGTATGTATTTACCAGGTTTGATTCTCACATCTGTATGGTTTTACAGATGATGAGTGGGAGTAAGTTATTGGGAATTGGGTGATTATCCTCATTATATCGGGATTTGTTGTAATTGGTATTATTTGAGGAAATCGCCTGGGTTGTTTGCCGGACGGCAAATATTCGGTTTTGAATATCCGTTGTTATGCACCAATTTCAAATTGATATATCTGTACGTTTATTTTTATAAAGTGAGATATAACTTTTTGAAATTATGTCTATGACATTTACCTATATCAGTGGATGGTTAGGTAAGGAGTATTAAACAGCGGTGTAATTCTTCATAACCATATGTACAGTTTTCAACCTACGACACACATGGAATGAGTTATTAGACTCAGGGGGCTTATACAGAGTATTGTATGTTGTCCAGTGTCCATGAGGACAGAGGGTTTGGTACTCGTACTATATTCTGTTTACTTGTGACTTCTCTAGTTCTTAGACATGTGTTTCGTAGAAATGCAAGGTCTAAGTTTTGAGAAGTTATAGGTATAAGAATAAAGTAGAGAACCAGGTATTGCAAGTATCAGGATTTTTCAAGGTGGTCGAAAATGTAGATACTTGTGTATGGTATTCAGTTAATAGTAATGATTAAGAGAACTTGCTTCTCTTTCAGGTTACTCATAATTGGAAGCACTCCTAAGTTGAGAAATGCTGATCGGACTCTCTCCATTTAGTTGACATGCACTGAAGACAGCTGCATGATTTGAATCTGGTTCCAATTAAATCAGTGCCTATGTTTCTATATTGGATATAGAATAGTTCATATCTTAACAATGTTACGGTACGGGGAGTTGTCCGGCTTATGCTTAAAACCAGACTCTGGATAACTCAAGGCACGTTTCTGTAATGGCTGTTTGTGGGTTGACCCGGGCTATGACGAGGGTTGACTTTCTACCATCTGGAAGATCAATAGTGATATTGTTCTTGACTCTCCACACTTTTAGTAAAATGGATTTTTTTCAGAAAACAGTAGTGGGAGTATGGTAAAACTGGAAGTGATTCCAGAACTGCAAACGATTACTGAAAATTTAATAGGACCTAAAGATTCAATCTGGATTGACATTCCATTGGCCACTCCACAGATATGGTGGGTAACTTCAGGCACTCGAGAGGTACTTCGGTATGCTCAAAGACAGTAACAGGGAGGTTATTGTTTACCCAGATTTGACACTACTGCTGTTCCAGGCTATGAGACCCGGCAGGAGGATGAGTATAGCGTCGTTCTGAACTGGCTTTAGAAGTGCATGTGTAACGTTTTAAAAGTAATTAAATAAATAATTAAATAAATAAAATCGTTTAAGTGAATCTTATGATTTTCGGTAAAGTAAAACGTATTTTTCGTAAAACTAAACCGTAATTATTTTTCACTATAAATTTAAAAATATCTATTTTAATTATGTTATTACTAGTAAATGGTGTTTATTTAGTCACTTATAAATTTTTAGTTTAATTAAATATTTTTCCTAAATTAATTATTTTAAATATTAACATAAGCTTTATTTATACACTAAATTAGTGTAAATTACAAATTTGAATGGGTTTAATTTGCAAAAATGAACCATTGCATATTAGAATCTAGTGTGTATCATGCAAAATTTATTTACAAATTTTTCCATGATTCTAGACATTTCTTTGGTTTAATTAGATTAGAAATGAAAGAAATTAAATAAAAATCATGAAAAGACATAATGGGGTGATATTTTGGGGGAACTTTCTACATGATTCTTCACTCTTTTCTTTCTCTCCCTCACCTCCTTGAAGTGGCCGGCCTCCTCCCCTTGGCAGCCCCCCATTTCCCCACTTGGTTTTGTTACAAAAATCCATCAAAAATTCATCAAAAAATTCAATAAAAAATCCAAAAAATCCTAATAAATTCCTACCCTCTACTCTTTGCTCATCTTTACATGGATTTTGGAGATGGAAAGCATTCATTTTGGAGGCTTATTTTCTTGTTTGAATTTCATGTTGTGGAGGTATAAATTTTCTTCTTTTGATTTATTGTTGTTAAATGTTTCATTTAAGCATGTTTAGATTTAATAAATTAATTCTCTTTACAAGTTTTAAAATTCAAGTTAGGGTTTGTAAAAATCAAGTTAGGGTTTTTACTAATTAAGTGGGGTTATTATAACTAGTTTAACATTTTTAGAATGGGAAAATCTTGTATGGATGGTATATTGTAAATTGTTTATCCAAAATTGTTTAAATTAAACAACTTTGTAAACTAGATTTCTATATATTGTATATATTAGTGAAATAAAATTCCAATTAATATTTGTAACACTAGAGTGTGGTATTAATGAGGGTATTAACTTGTTGGTGGAATGAAAAACTTAAGTGGGTTACTGGTTTCTATTGATAATTGAAAAATAGTAATAAAAATGCTATTTTTGCTAACTAGAATTTGGAAATTCTTAAATAAAGAGGTTTAAAATCTAATTTATGATTTCATTATATTACTATCATCGTAAATTATAGTTTGATAAGTTAATTTAGACAAAATCAAGTTTAGTCGTGAAATTATGAAATTTTTGCTTGCAAGGTGTTGAAATTGATAAAATTGCAAACTAGGAATTTATTTTTAATACAAATTAGTGTAATAAAAATATGGTAATAGTTTCTATAATTTAGTTATGTTTTTTAATGAGTTTTATGACCATTAGTTTGATTTTAACGTCAAGTTTTGAAGTAAAACGGTGAATTGACATTTTCAAGGTTTTCGGAATTGGATGATTTGATCGATTTTAGGGTTCCGATGATTTGAACCAAGTTTTATATTATAAGTAATAGGTTTTGAAACTACGGGTTGTTTATTGGTTTTTTTATCTCGATCAATCGGCGTTTGTACGCCGATATCGAGCGATATTTGGTTCTTCTGCGTGAACGGGACATAGGTTTTAACCTATGCGCGTTCTGTGCGTCGTTTTGACTTTTGTCCGTGATTCAGTTTACGATACTATATATGTTTGCGTATAGGTACCCCTCACGTGGACTGCGAGCGATAAAGAGGAGGATGGCGACATCATTTTCGGCAGAAAAGGACCAGGTGAGTAGATGTATATCTACGGGGGGAAGTCGGGTGGATGGCGTTTAGCACCCCCGCAAACGTAGAATAGGTATAGTACTTATTGTCGTTAGGAAGCCAGACGTGACCTTAGATTCTTGATGAGTAGGACCCTAGTAATGACCCTAGGTTCGACTAGACTGATTTAGAAAGACCATACCAGAGGATGAATACCTTGGAAGAGATTCGTAGGTTTCAGGTAGATACACACACACGTATACACTGAGACTCGACGTGGTGTATACGTGTATGTATATATATATAGGACTAAGTGTAGGTATATATATATATATACACAATACGTATATGTGATACAAGGATGTGATATGATACACGGGGATGAAACAATGTAACTGGGCTGATGCCGTGATTCTTGGCTATACAGTCGTGTTATGATGTTAGCGGATCATTAGAAAATGAGATAATGGATTTGTATACATGAACAATAATGAAGGGTGGCGATGATATTGAAGTATATGGGACTCTAAAATAGAACCCGGACCGTAACCTGTGCCTGAAATTCTGATATGATATCATATAGGTGTGACTTGATTACGACATCATATAGGTGTGACTTGATTTCGATATCATATATGTGTGATTTGATTACGATATCATATAGGTGTGACTTGATTACGATATGATCTAAGTATGACTTAATCACAATATGATACATATGACATGATATTTCTGAGGATAAATTAACGATGTATATTTATGCTGGCAATGAATTATGATTGATGTATGCGATTACATTATAGCACCTTGATCTTGACATGTGTTGATGACGATATTATACGAATGATGAGACACGTAGGTGATACTTGACCCGTACCCCGATATTGGGATGCCGTACGATGGATTTTACCGTACGAGGCATAGATATGATGATTGATCCGCACTCTTGATTTGAGGAAGCCGTACTACGTACGTGACGCTATTGAGGCTGGATCGCCGACTATTAGAGATATGGACTCAGACTTTAGGTGTACTCTTATTTCTTATCGATTAGTTTCTTAGGTTTAGTTCCTTAGGAGGTTAAATGGATACTAGTTTAGGCTCGAGACATATAGTTGTAGTTATACTTGTATATCAAATGAGTGGATAATACACATCCGTCTTTACTTTCAGACTGTAATCATCATGGTGCATGCTCATTCATATGTTTCTATAATCAGTATAAAACTCTGCCTGTTAGGACACCAGCACCATTACCGATGATGCGCATATTCCACGCACACTTATTTGCCGGCTCACACACATCATCATCGGTAATTGCTATGTCACGTACACTTTAGATCATATTATCTTTTATTGATACAATCAGCTAACAGCTAGATCGATATAGTATTGTGATCACTCTCTGGTGTTAGTATAGACATGGTATTTATTACTTAGACATTTCATGCATTCGCATTTTCATGTTATCATGCAGTATTATGGGGCATATGCCGACACTTATCATATATTTACTCATGATTTTGGGATTTTGGATTTCTATGAGATTTCTGGATTTTTTGGGAAAACCGCAAGAATATATAAAAAACTTCTCTCTCTCTCCTCCTCTCTTTTTAAAACATAAGATGCGGTTTTCTCGTGATGTATGTGTCGTCCACCATGAGATTTCATGTTTTCTGTTGAATTTCGAGACCCGATTCGAGGAGTGGATGAACCGTCTCGGGTACATGGTGGGCCCGGTATGGTACCCCGGGGCAAGAAGATCGAGTTGTAGACGATAAGCCTGGCAGGGGAGGACTACCTACCGGTGATGTCTGGCGCGGCGGATATCCGGAGGATACCGACCGTTGTCGTGAGATTTGATGATATGGGCCGATCCGGACTGACGGAGCCCGAGATATTGAGACTATGAGACATTGAGATTATGAGGTATTGAGACTTGAGATTTACATGTTTTGTGTCGATGCTTGACACGGATTTCCATGGATTTCATCGTTGATATTCCAGATTTCTATACACATTTTACCATGATAAAAGCTAAAGATTTCTTATACAGATATATCTAGATTTCGGGATTGGTTATTTTACATTCATGATGCATGCATACTTGTTCTCATGACATAGTACTATATGAGGCACTGACACGAGCACGGAGCATTTGCACTTACACGTAGCTTATTATCCTGTCTTTACTTGATGACTAGTAGCATATTAGTATATTATTATAACCTAGGATAGCGTCGTGCATTCGATTTCTTTTCGCAGATATCTTTTACTCACGAGTTGGCAACTCACCCCCGTTGTGCCAAATTTTATTACAGGTTCGATGAACAGGTTTCCCTGGCAGCTTGCTGGCACAACTTTTCATTCAGGATGATTTGCACGGTAGGTTGGTTCACTTGTATCTGAACCGCCATTGTACTTTTATTATTTCATTTGTATCTAGAAAGCTCCATCAACCAAACTTGTATTACTTGAAAAGTTTACAAGACCAGTTATTTATTGTGACCTTAGAGTTGCGCTTGTATTATTGTGGTATCTGGTGGATTTCTTTTCTTTTAAGTTTTGAGCCTCGCCCTTTGGCGTTGTATACTATTGTGCATTGGTGTGGTTGTTTCTGCCTGTTGGCGTAGAGCTAGCTCCCGTTTAGGGATGCTTTTTATTGTTTGTATGTATTATACTTGTTTGTACCCGTTTGGGGCCAGTTTTTACAAAGGAGACTCTGCCGAAATTTTTGAGAAAATTGGATATTGCTTTTAAACTTATTTTCTACATGTTTTCCTTTACTTCTTCTTTTATGGTTTAGATTTCTGGGCTTCGGCTTACTTAGGTTACGTTGCGCCTGTAGATGCTTCGTAATCTAAGTGCCGGTCATGTTCCGTACTTTCGGGTCGTGACAGCACGTGTATATGACTCTGCCAGAGGGTTGTCGTAGTTAGTGGGAGCAGCGGAAGCATAGTGGACAAGTGGCTTATGTCTATTTATAGACTAAAGCAGAAATAGCGGAGATATATAATCTATTGCTGATGTGACAGTCATAGGTTTGACTTCATCAGAATAGGGGATGGATCTGTTAAGAAGATAGTAGGGTGTCATGTCCTGGTGTTTGGATGACATACACATAGTAGGAAGTGATAATCCTGCACTACGATCGGTTATACTTTGGTTGTCACACAGTGGTTTCTCCACATAGGATATAGATATAATATCAGACATTCTGGTTACTAGATCTATGGTTTTAGATACTAGATTTGGGTAGTTTCCTAATCTGGGTACATAGACAGTATTCTAAAGGTGTTTTAGAATGGACGACTCCTGGCACGGTAGTGTACCTGCAGGTGATGGAGTCACCCTCTCTAAAGTTGTCTTACAGACTAAAAGGAAGAGGGATGTGCATGATTGATAGATCACTTGCTTAGGCAATTGAGTCAATCATGAGATGTCAAGTACCACACCAGATATTGTTTTGCACGAGATGCGATAAGTTGTGATATTAATCCTATACTGGAGAAACGTTCGGAAGCAGTTTTAGAACATGAGTGGATGTTCTAGGGATCTGATAACAACAAACTCTTTCGGGAGACGGTTATCATTCCAGGCATCCAAGGTGACCTGGATGATAGAGTGACTGTCAGAGTTATAGTTTTCCCTCTGACGAGGGGCAGTGTTTTGGACAGGTGATCCAAGCGGACACTGAGGAAGGCATGACGCAGGATACTGATTAAATTCAGTTGACGATACAGTCTAAGATGTTTTGGATTTGGAGTTCATTTATGAACTAGGTCCCATCAGGTATCCAGACATATTCTAACACAGGTATTGCTCATTTCGGGAGATGGCTTTCTCCGCGAACTTGAGATAAAGAGAGACATAGAAAGAAACATCAGGGCAGATCCACTCACTGAGGCTATTCCTCGAACGCAATAGTTTTGCAAACGGGCTTTGTGAGACTGATTAGTAGAGGAGTTGGGTGTTCGGTATCACACGGGCTGTGAGTATGCGACATCGCAATAATTAGCCTTGAGTGCAAGTGGGAGATTGTTGGATATAGTGCCCTCAGAGTCAATTATTGGATCGCAGGCACGCGATTGCAATGATTGAGGGAGGACCTATACCGGTAGGACAGTCTTACTCGAGAGGTTTCTATACTATCTTGTTTGTCTTTATCATCGTGTACATGCTTTAGGTGACATTGTAGTTCACTATTACACGTTGATAGAGAATAGTATGCTACCATGGTTTGTCTTTATCATCGTGTACTGCTTTAGGTGACCTTACAGGTCACTATTACACATTGATAGAGCCCTTAGGATCCTGCTTGACTACCAGCAGTATGATGGCGATCATATACGTGAGAGTTGGGTAGTCCATAAGCACATCCTTAAAAGTGGTCCCTAGTCGTGGGAGTTTCGAGACAGGGCATCGATACTCCGGAGTATACTAGTGTATACAGTCGAGACCCCGATGAGGGGTGGTGGCCGGTCTCACAAGCCATTGGTGTCAGTTGGATCACCTAAGATATATACAGGTGCTCATTGGGTTATGAGTACACCGGACAAGACTCGCCGGGAATATGCTAGTTGGTATTATACCTGACGTCATATAGCAGTTCCCTGGTGACATGTGTACAGGTTAGTTCATCGACCTGAGATCGTCATTTGTCTCGTGTGAGTTCCCACTGTGCTTTGATTACTACCCTACCACGGCTCAAAGGAGTCGTGCAAACAGGTTTTAGTTGGGTACAGTCCCGAGCCACATGGAGTCTGTGAGCGGATCGGCAGGGGTTTCGTCTCTCCCGGTATTGGGGGTGAGATCGCGCTGTGTCTAGGAGAGCCATTACACGAAGTCCTTGGCCAAGGCAGGAGATTTACTGGTAGGTATTCCGGTTGTAGGGTTCCTAGGCACTCTCAAGAGGTCTCACAAGGCATCAACCATGCCAATTTCAAATTTTACAAGTGCCGAGAGACCCTAATACGGATCGTTAACTAGATATATAGGCTATGCGATGCAACTAGTTAACAATTTAACTAAAAGAACGGAAATACAACCTTTGTAGATCCGGTCCTCCACCTCCTTAGCTCCACAATGAAGTCTCCTCGCTGTCCAAATGGAAACCCGGGCTCTTGCGTCGGCTTCATCGGAGAAATGGGCGGGCAAGGTCGTCGGCTTCGTGCCGAAGATGATCTACGTCGAGGCATCACAAGATCAAGCTCCCACTTCACCAAGTCATGAAACTTGTGAAGAAAACACCCTTTACTACTTGGCAAGAGGTAGAGGATGAAGAAATAGGAGGTGGGTTCACTTTAGAATTGGATTTCTCACTCAATTGCTCAAGTTGCCATTGATGGAGCAAGCTTTCTTCATGTTGATGATGAAGAAGAAGAAGAAGGAATATTATGATAAGTCTATTAAAAAGGAAATGAAAAAAAATACTTATCATAATAATAACCATGGTCAAGTGTAGAGAATGAACTAGGGTTATGTGGAATGGTTAGGGTTAAGCATGAGACAAAATGGTCACTTAGTCAAAGCTTCATGAAGCTTCAAAATCAAACAAAATAAGCCACCATTTTCTTTCATTATCTTTTCCATAAATAAATAAATGAATAAATAAATAAAAGGAAAACCCTAACCATTACACAACCATGGCTTAATCTTTACACATACTCAAGTATGCATGTATCATCAAACATGATACAAACTTGTGTACAAAAGTATATCACATATACAATGTGCACAAATCAAGTGAGAAAATCCATTTAAAGTGAACCAATACTAGTTAATGCAAAGTAATATATCAAATATATAATTATGCATTAAATCATTAAATCAACACTTGATTCAATGATCCGGTCATGTCGCACACAACCGACTAGTATACAATGTATCGTTTTATCGAATCAATCCTTGATTCGATAACTAGGTTATATCGCATATAACCATTCGACACATTCATCGCGAGAATGAAATACGGTATCACATACACGCATTATTCTCGGTCCCGCACATATCTCATATGCGCTCCTATTTCGTTTCGCTTGAGCCAGGAAACCTCTGTGTAGGACTCTAAAGACTCGTCAATACGCCGGCAGCAGATGATGATCATATCAAACACCCACAAGCCGCAAGCGGTCTGCTAAATGTAACGGCCACCCGGGTATTGAGCGATCAGAAGATCGACGAGCAAGCCCGCTCATACTCCTGTGAATCCAACCAGTAACACTTACCGTACAGTCCGGTCTGTTCGTCTGATATGTCGCATATCTCGCCTAGGGGTGGTAAACGTCAGACCCCAATAGCTCGATAAGTCGTGTCGATATGAGGTCTATAACAGTTCGAGAAACTACTGGTAACACTTACCAGTAAATCTCAGCAACCCTGGCCAGGGATTTCCGGTTATAGCCAATCGAACACAGCGCAACATCAACCCCCTATACCGGGAGAGACGAATCCCCTCCTATCGCTCATTGCCTCCATGTGACTCGGGACTGTACCCAAAAACCACCGTTTTGCACGCCCTCTTGGACGTGGTAAGGTGGAAATCAAAGCACAGTGGGAACCACACAAGACTCTATGACGATCTCGGGTCAACAGACTACTCTGTACCAGTGTCACCAGAGAACTGCCATCTGACGTATGGTATAATACCATCTGGGAGTTCTCGGCGAGTCCGTCCAGTGTACCCAGTCTCCACTGAGCACCCGTATATCATCTCTGATGTCAAACACCAATGGATATGGGATCATCCATCGCCCATCTGTATGGGTCGAGAAGGTATACGCTAGTCTGCTCTGGTATATCGATGCCCTGTCTCGATATACCCACGACTAGGGACCTTGAAGGATGTACTTATGGACTACCATGTCCCTACTAGTATGATCCGCATCATAGTTCAGGTGGTCAAGTACACATCCTAAGGGCTTTACCAACATGTAACAGGGAGACAATCACTGTACACGTTAAGGTTAAGAGCAACCAGATAGCATACTATCATGTCGAGCAAGAAAGTCCTCCCTATATATGTCCAAGCATCCACTACAATATACATCCTATGTATAGTAATGGCCTCTAGGGCATACATATAACTAACAATCTTCCACTTGCACTAGGGCCATCTGATAGCAGTGGTTGTAGTATCTCATACTCAACCATTCCATAATAGTCTCTCTCTGGGAAAATGCCTTTGTGAGTGGATCCACCGTGTTGTCCTCTGAGTCTACTCTCCTAACCTCGATTCCTTGGAGATCAAGCATCTCCATGATCAGGTGATACTGCCTTAGAATATGTCTGGATCACTGATGGGACCGGCGTTCCTTGGCATAAGCCACAACTCCATTGTCTCACAATGGTTGGAACGTAGTTCATTTCATGAACCAATATACACCCAGACTTCCTCTTTGGTAGCATCTTAAGTAGCGATGTATCCAGCCTTTATCGTCTAGTTAGCCACGGTATCTAGCTTGGAACTTTTCCAACATACCGTCCCTTTACTGAGGGTAAAGACAATGCCTGCGACTGACATTCAGTCGTCTTTATCACCCTGGAACCCTTCCAGTGATTCTCCCCAGGATCGATTGATACCATCTCACTACAACTAGTGAGAATCCTAACATCCAATTAGATCTATCTCATAGATCCAAAATCCAGGGTTTAGGAGGTATCATTTTGATCCTATATGGAGAATCATTGTGATAAGCGGAGATTGACCGAGCGTAGCATAGGAAACTCCTTTCTTATCAAGAGTATGTCATCCACGTACTCTACGAGGATCACTACCATACTCCCTACTACCTTTATGTTTATACAAGGTTCATCTACCATTTTGATGATGTCAAACTCTTTGACTAAGACATCAAAACAGATGTTCCAACTCCGCGATACCTGCTTTATCCTATAAAGCATCTTGTACACGTTTCCGCTACTCCCACTATTTACGAAGCCCTCTGGCTGTGTACTTATAGACGTTCTCTTCTAAAACACCATCTAGAAAAGCAGTCATGGCACCCAACCGCAAGATATCGTATTCATGGTATGTAGCCGTGGCAAGTAGGATCTGGATGGACTTAAGCATAGCCACTGGAAAAGGTTTCATCATTATCCACGCCTGGTTGATGACGAAAACCTTTAACAAGTCTTGCTTTGAAAGTCTCAACTTTTCCACTTACACCAAGTAATCTTCTCAAGATATACTTGCTCCTGATGGGGATTTAACCCTTCAGATATAGCAACCAAAGTCCATACTTTGTTGGTGTACATGGATTCCATCTCAGATCACTAAGCATCCAGCCATTCTTACAGAGTCTTACTCCTGATGGCCAGCTCGAAACTAGTTGGGTCATCATCTCATGATGCAATCCTCGCTCCCACTGTCATAGAGAAACCGAAGTATCTCTCAGGCGGGTGAGGAACCTTACTAGATCGGCGGAGTGGCTGAGGTTCGTTGGAATCTACTGAATCCTTTGGTTCTACCAAATCATCTGCTGTTGTTTGTATAGCTGGAACATTTCCAGTTCTACATAACAGATCTTGCCTTGAGCTTGTCCGGATTTTGCTTTTCAGACATAGGCTGGACAACCCCAAATCTTAACTAACTTAAGAGATGGGCTCTTCCCTTATCATATCAAATATGAAGTGGTAGGCAACTGATTTGATTTGAACCCTATTCAATAGGTATGCAGCTTCTCAAGTGCATAACTCCCAAAAGGAAATAGGTAACTCAGTAGTACTCATCATAGAGCACACCTTATCATATAGGGTGTGATTGCTCCGCCCCGATATACCATCGTGCTATGGTGTATACGGAGGAGTAATGCTGAGAGAGAATCTCATTCTCCTTTAGAACAGTCCAGGATTTCCGTGCTCAAGTATTCTCCTCCTCGATCACATCAAAGGACATAATACTTATACCCTTATTGGTTCCCTACTTCTACCTTATATTCTGTGAATATCTCAAAAGGTTCGGACTTGTGTTTCAACAGGAACATATGTCTGAATCTTGAGAGATCATCAGAGAATGTAACGAAGTACAAAGAACCAGTCCTGGCATATGTAGACAGGGGACCTGACATACATCAACATGTATCATCCCAAGAGTTTACTAACTCTTTCTCTGTTTCCAGTAAACAGTGCTATGGTCATCGTATCTTTGTGACATGACTGGCAAGTTTCATAAGATGTAAATTCAAACAGATTTAAATATGCATCTAAATGTAACTTCAGCTAGTCAGGTCGTATTGATATGACCTAGTCTACAATGCCTTAAGAAGGATTCGTTCATTTCTGAACTCTTCCTCTTGTGTGTGTTCTGTATACTAGGGACTGTAGTTTGATTTAGAACATTAATGCTTTTAGATAACGTGCCTGAACCGATCAACTTTTGATATAGGAAATGTTCAAAACATTATCCATCAATACAAAATTTTATCATTTCTTTACTAATAAAGAAATAGATATGATTTTGTATATCAGGTTCGGTATCTAACAGCATTTGTTCAGAATCAATGTATAGGTAATACAGGGTGACAGTGACCAACAGACTTGGCTGCAACACTTGCCCCGTTTTCTGCCTCATGAAACTTATCACCCGTTCTCAGTTCTCTACCTTTCTGTAGCCCTATGTAACAGATTACATATCTGGGATCCTGATCTGGTATCACATACCCAGGACGTAGAGGATACGGAGAAACAGTTCTTTGTAATGAACACACCCGAAGATGATGCATCATCATGCACTCTCTTCGTTTGGGTGGCACGGGAATTCTGGCATTCCCCTATTTCCTGCTCTGTCTTATAACAATTATAAGTTGGAGCGGGACCAACGTTCCCCAGCTCAGTATAACAAGCGGGTTCGGTCAATAATCCGTATTATTATCTTGATTAAGGCGTGATATGGTCGCTATCTGGAGAGAGAGAGAAGAAAACACTCAGCGTGCGCTCTTGCAAGAATAGATTGGTTTTTATTTTATCTAATCAGGATGGCTCCCACTGCTTTTTATCAAATCTTCCTTCAAACCCTAAAAGGAAAGACTAGCCGGGATTAATTACACACTACAAGTTCGCCAATCTTTCAGCCAGGCCAGTGTCGGTACTTTGAGGGAGGTCCCCCGTGCTTTCGCACGAACCTAATTAATGTAAACCTCGTTTTCCCAGAGGCGTAACCTCGTTAACACCTTTCTAGACACCTACTTGATCGGCTAATTGTAATGTGTAAAACTCTCCCAGGAGTAACAATTACTCGCAGCGGGTATCGGGATCCAACTATCTCATAGAAGGTATGCAATCTCATTGCAAATTTCAACACTTGAAATTCCCGATAATATTTTGCCCTAACGTGCTATGACCTTGACGAAAGCCAACAAACCATAGCCCGCTAGTCAAGTTCAACCCGTACATTTCTTGAATGAATTAAACCCACCCGCACGACCCTTGACGAAAGCCAACAAAGCCGCACGACTACCCTAATCCAATCGCATCGTATGCTGCAGATAAGCAGCATATAGCTACCGCACACTGCACCTTGACGAAAGCCAACAAATGCAGCACGAATACTATATACAACTTATCTGAAATGACGGAGGGCTACGACAGGTTTTTCTGAAAACCTATTGCGTAATGAACTTGATATCGTTGTAGAATCAAATGATTTTAAAAATGGAGTGCTATTGAGGCTTTTCTAGTTTTGCTAAAGGAGTCACTCCCGGTGAAGGGATCGTCGGTCCTTTCCTCTTCGAATGAGGTGCGGGATATATCATATATATCACTGTGCAAAGCAAAAACTCCTAAAAGCAATCAAAAGACAAACCGAGTGTGTAGCATCTGCCAGTTATTGCTAAAGGAGTCACTCCCGGTGAAGGGATCTCGGTCCTTTCCTTATCGAATAAGGTGCAGGATATATCATATATACCGCTGTGCAAAGCAAGAACTGTAGCTACCCTTTTTATTTTGAAATTCGATTCTACAACATCTTAGGTTTCTTTTATTTCATTAATCATATTAATGAAGTCCCATCATTTAAATACCTAAACATCACAGATAAATACGACGTACACTTATGCCATCCGCATTCGCCTCGATATCCCCTCGTGCACCGTTAGGTTAGGTAACTAACGGCAGAGCGGGGTAGGGCTAGCGCGGGTGTAAAACATAAGTAACGCCTATATAATATATCATATATACTATATACGGTATCTATCACAGAACATCACATGATCACATCACAGATATCGCAGCAGAAGAATCATATGAAATATTGGATATACTAGGACGTCCGTGTTTTCAATACGAGCCAGTATAAAACACGGATTCCACGGTCGCGATGAATAGCCAAACCCACATCCCTAGACCCCTACGAGAGCGGCAAGCAACCCTACCAATTCTAGAGTTAGGAGACCCGGACTCGACTCCTCGAGTTGGTCTCCCACTGGACTCCAGAACCCGGTTACTTGTGCTCCCCTCCTTGGGTCTATCCTAGTGCGGAAAAGTAAATAATATACAAATGGTGATATCATCCGCAACCTGGAAGTTCCCCAATAAAAGAATATTACATACAAGTTTTTACATGAATGAAAATGAAAAACACTCATCTCACATAAAAACCCCCGGCTATTCAAACACGATGATCCAATATAACATATCCAGCAACATATAACATCACATGTCATCAACGTAAGTAAATATGCGCATCCCAATTGTCGTTGACATATAGCAACGAAACCGGCGATATCACATATTACACTTACGGTCGCAGAAAAGAAAGTGTAAAACTACAACAGTTGGAATCCGCAATCTATATAGACATCGCATGCCTAACCAAATGAATTCCTTAGACATCGCATGCCTAACAATTATAAACCCCGCATTTTAGTCTCATTATCGAAAACTCTTTTCAATATCAAGTCGGGGAATTCAACAGGATTCCCGACATCCTCATCGAATGCTCGTCGCAAACTTCAGTAGACGGCCGCACCCCCGATACCGTCGACGAAGTGCACCAAGGCGGATCACCGCTACCGCAAGCACCCGAACGGATGCTTTCGGCGACGGGGTTCTCCTACAGTCACTTGGTCGGGGTTAAGGGATGTAGCTGTCTAATAAGTTTATCCGGCGAGTATCCGCGTACGCTACGTGATTGCGACGGACTTTTGATCACATCAAAATTCCGTGGCAACCGATCAAGTGAGACTAAACCGCTAGATTTATAACATTCATTCAGTTATCTCATAACTTCTTGTGAATTCCAATTATTGTATCACATTCCGAATAAGATAGAAAATGTTAAACTTTCCGATCGAACAATCGAACACCCAAGTTTTCCCGAAACAGCTCAACTCATGAAATAAGTTCAAAGACATTCACTTCGTGCCTCAGTACCAACGGTCCAGCCGTAGAAGGGTCAAGCCAACGCCTCACATGTGGCACGCCGTACTGCCCCAAACCCTAAGGTTCAAAGGGCAGTTCAAGACGATCACATAATCGAGTTAAGGTTTGTTGTTTTCTAGAGGGTCCATCGCGTTACTTGCACTACTTAGAACGTCTTTAAACCTCGGAAAAATCCAACACTTGAAAATTTTCCGGCAGGGGAAAAGTTGGGTATCTATATCCGGCCGAACTTTTTAACATATTCAAAAATTATCCGGAAAGGCACACAGACATAATTAGACAATCCGATCGATACACCGAGTCCCCAATACAACCCAGAAAATTCAACTCTTGAATAAATATTAAAAATTCCAAGGAAAACCAGCACTGGAAACTAAGAATTACTGTGCAAAATTCTTTATACAATTAGGCCGTACGGCCGCGGAACCGCCGCACGAGCCATGCTCGTGCCGCGGAACCGCGGCGACTTAGTGGAATTGGGCTGTCGAATTTCACAGTAACTCTTAGATATTCCTGCTGGTTTTTCTGCATATTTTTAATATGGAAAAAACCCAGTTTTTCAAAATTTTCCGGAGAGCAAATTTGGGTTTGGGTTTTGATTCGATCGGACTTCTAATTCCGTCTACGCATCGCCTAAGGCTCTAGCTAGGCTCAGATACCACTGTAGGGTTCCTAGGCACTCTCAAGAGGTCTCACAAGGCATCAACCATGCCAATTTCAAATTTTACAAGTGCCGAGAGACCCTAATACGGATCGTTAACTAGATATATAGGCTATGCGATGCAACTAGTTAACAATTTAACTAAAAGAACGGAAATACAACCTTTGTAGATCCGGTCCTCCACCTCCTTAGCTCCACAATGATGTTTCCTCGCTGTCCAAATGGAAACCCGGGCTCTTGCGTCGGCTTCATCGGAGAAATGGGCGGGCAAGGTCGTCGGCTTCGTGCCGAAGATGATCTACGTCGAGGCATCACAAGATCAAGCTCCCACTTCACCAAGTCATGAAACTTGTGAAGAAAACACCCTTTACTACTTGGTAAGAGGTAGAGGATGAAGAAATAGGAGGTGGGTTCACTTTAGAATTGGATTTCTCACTCAATTGCTCAAGTTGCCATTGATGGAGCAAGCTTTCTTCATGTTGATGATGAAGAAGAAGAAGAAGGAATATTATGATAAGTCTATTAAAAAGGAAATGAAAAAAAATACTTATCATAATAATAACCATGGTCAAGTGTAGAGAATGAACTAGGGTTATGTGGAATGGTTAGGGTTAAGCATGAGACAAAATGGTCACTTAGTCAAAGCTTCATGAAGCTTCAAAATCAAACAAAATAAGCCACCATTTTCTTTCATTATCTTTTCCATAAATAAATAAATAAATAAATGAATAAATAAATAAAAGGAAAACCCTAACCATTACACAACCATGGTTTAATCTTTACACATACTCAAGTATGCATGTATCATCAAACATGATACAAACTTGTGTACAAAAGTATATCACATATACAATGTGCACAAATCAAGTGAGAAAATCCATTTAAAGTGAACCAATACTAGTTAATGCAAAGTAATATATCAAATATATAATTATGCATTAAATCATTAAATCAACACTTGATTCAATGATCCGGTCATGTCGCACACAACCGACTAGTATACAATGTATCGTTTTATCGAATCAATCCTTGATTCGATAACTAGGTTATATCGCATATAACCATTCGACACATTTATCGCGAGAATGAAATACAGTATCACATACACGCATTATTCTCGGTCCCGCACATATCTCATATGCGCTCCTATTTCGTTTCGCTTGAGCCAGGAAACCTCTGTGTAGGACTCTAAAGACTCGTCAATACGCCGGCAGCAGATGATGATCATATCAAACACCCACAAGCCGCAAGCGGTCTGCTAAACATAACGGCCACCAGGGTATTGAGCGATCAGAAGATCGACGAGCAAGCCCGCTCATACTCCTGTGAATCCAACCAGTAACACTTACCGTACAGTCCGGTCTGTTCGTCTGATATGTCGCATATCTCTCCTAGGGGTGGTAAACGTCAGACCCCAATAGCTCGATAAGTCGTGTCGATATGAGGTCTATAACAGTTCGAGAAACTACTGGTAACACTTACCAGTAAATCTCAGCAACCCTGGCCAGGGATTTCCGGTTATAGCCAATCGAACACAGCGCAACATCAACCCCCTATACCGGGAGAGACGAATCCCCTCCTATCGCTCATTGCCTCCATGTGACTCGGGACTGTACCCAAAAACCACCGTTTTGCACGCCCTCTTGGACGTGGTAAGGTGGAAATCAAAGCACAGTAGGAACCACACAAGACTCTATGACGATCTCTGGTCAACAGACTACTCTGTACCAGTGTCACCAGAGAACTGCCATCTGACGTATGGTATAATACCATCTGGGAGTTCTCGGCGAGTCCGTCCAGTGTACCCAGTCTCCACTGAGCACCCGTATATCATCTCTGATGTCAAACACCAATGGATATGGGATCATCCATCGCCCATCTGTATGGGTCGAGAAGGTATACGCTAGTCTACTCTGGTATATCGATGCCCTGTCTCGATATACCCACGACTAGGGACCTTGAAGGATGTACTTATGGACTACCATGTCCCCACTAGTATGATCCGCATCATAGTCCAGGTGGTCAAGTACACATCCTAAGGGCTTTACCAACATGTAACAGGAAGACAATCAGTGTACACGTTAAGGTAAAGAGCAACCAGATAGCATACTATCATGTCGAGTAAGAAAGTCCTCCCTATATATGTCCAAGCATCCACTACAATATACATCCTATGTATAGTAATGGCCTCTAGGGCATACATATAACTAACACCGGCGGTATCTCAGGGTGTTCTGGGCTACACTCTGACACGACTTGTACCACTTTTGGGGGTCTGACTTTTACCAACCCCCTAGGCCCGCCATGCGATGCTCATAGACGAACGGACCGGACTGTACGGATATTGTCACTGACAGGCTCAGTAGGGTGTCAGGATGAGTTCGCTCATCGACCTCCCTTTTGGTCAATACCTGGTAGCCCGTTACGTATGGCTAGTATCTCTGACGTGCTAGTAGTTAAATCTACAGCCAAAGTACTGACGAGTCTTTAGAGTCCCCCACAGACAGTTTCTCAAGTTTCAGGCGAAACGTTGTAGAGGCCGTATGATATAAGGCAGGGTCCGATCATATACGTGCAGTAGTGCACGGATCATGATCGGGCGGATCATACTAGTGGGCTTTGGTTTAAGCTGGATCCTAGTATTAGATTTGTTGGATTACTTTAGTCTCATCGCATTCGCATTCAGTCGGAATGCGGATACAGGTATGTATATACAGGTGAGGGGTATCCTTGTGATCCATCACGAGTTTACTTTAGATGTTGTCGTATCTTTTTATTGTTGTAAACATTTGGGTTAATGTTTACAAATGGAAATTGTGAGCTTATTTCATCATTTTGTGCATTTAATGATACATGTACTTCATAGATGACTCATGGTATCACTTCTTGTGCAAATGTCACTTTATGTGATTGATTAGTGAGATGAAATGAGAGGAAGAGAGAGAAGGGCAGCCATATGAAGAGTTTTGGTCTTGTATTTTTGGGTCTTACTCTCATTTCTTTTAGCATAACAAAAGGAAAGAATATGGCTACTTCTTTTTCTTCCTCCTCTAGCTCATAACCTCCATTAATGGCAACACCTTCAACCTTCATCCAAGCAATGGATGCAAGAGACAAAGTGATCACAAACATTCTCTACAACACCTAGGACACGTGGGCTAGCACACTTCGTGCCCGAGTTGCTTCGGATGAAGCGGGAGCCCGTAAAAAGACTCGTAGATGTGTTGCCCTTTCCGACGAGGAGATCAAGACCGGAGTTGCCGCGAGGAGCTTGGGATGGTGGCCAAAGACCGAAGGACACAGATCGATCGGTATAGCCTTTCTATCCCTTCTCTAGGTAGCTAGTTGTAGGTTAATGGTTCGATCCGGGTTTAAGCATACGATAGCGCCGGTTTCATGTTTAGAAAAATTTTCGTTTCCGCATTTTGGCCTCGGAAAGACGGCCGGAGAGCTACCGTAGTCTTACAAGTGCGTAGATCCCGGATCAAACAACACGTGTGCATCATAAGAACATACTGAAAGCGTACCTGAAACCACTACATTAGACGCCTGCATGTCCTGATGAGTCAAAGCAAAAACTCGTGCTTGCCCTCTACCTACGACTGGCTGTCCTCCGCTTCTGCCACCCCGTCCTCTCTGAACAAACCCTCCGCGACCATGACCTCTCTGAGCATAAGTCTGACGCGGAGCTACAACAGGTGCAAGAGGCAATGCTCTCTGAGGTGGAGAAGGTGGTAAGGAAACATGCGATACGGCTGCCTCATCCTCACGTGGCTCAGTACAATCTCGAACACGATGATAGAAACTCCCGCATCGGAAACATCCAGACGATGACTGCTGACCCTCCTGTGGATAAGAGCTAAACAACCGGCCTCGTCACAAGCCTCTGCTACCTGAACGAAATCTGTCACGGCGTCTAAACATCTGTCTCCGTGCTGATACACCAGTACGAACCCTCTTCGGTTCCGGAACGACCGACGTCTCGGAAAGACGCTCCACAACCAATAGGGCTACGTCCACTGCGGCTGCATATGTGTCACAATGCTGGGCGCTGATAGCGAGGAACAACTAGGTAAGCAGGTCTCGAACAAACCTCTTGATCCGCCTCTCCTCAGTGTCCACCAAATATGGAGCATAAACAGATAGCTCGGTAAACTGCACATCGTACTCTACCACCGTCATACCCGGAGTTTGATGTAATGACTCGAATGTAGGGTTCCTAGGCACTCTCAAGAGGTCTCACAAGGCATCAACCATGCCAATTTCAAATATTCTAGGTGCCGAGAAACCCTAATACGGATCGTTGGCTAAAGTTTAGGCGAAAAACTAACTAGTTAACACTTAACTAAAAGTTTAACGGAAATACAACCTTTGTAGATCCGGTGCTCCACCTCCATAGCTCCGCAACGAGGTCCTCTCCGCTGTCCAAATCAAATCCGGGCTCAAGCGTCGGCTTCGTCGGAGAATGGGCAAGCTAGGTCGTCGATGTCCATGCCGAAGATGATCTACGTCGAGGCATCGCTAAATCAAGCTCCACCTTCATCAAGTCGTGAAAACTTGTGAAGGAAACACACTCTACTACTTGGCAAGAGGTAGAGGATGAAGAAATAGGAAGTTGGTAGACTTTAGTTTTGGATTTCTCACTCATTTCCATCACTTGCCATTGATGGGGCAAGCTTTCTTCACTTGAAGAAATGGAAGAAGAAGAAGATGATATATGATAAGTTAATTAAAAATCAATAGAAAAACAATACTTATCATAATATTAACTCTAGTCAAGTGTAGAGAATGAATCATGGTTAGGGTTAAGAATGAGATAAGAATGGTTGACTTGAACAAAGCTTCATGAAGCTTCAACTAAAGAACAAAATTAGCCACCATTCTTTTCTCTTTTCTTTTATTCATTTATCAAAAATAAAAGGATAATTAAATAAGATAAATGAATAATAAATAATAAACCCTAACCATCATCTTAACCTTTGTTTAATTCTATACACTTAATCAAAAACCATGTATCATCAAACATGATACAAACATGTGCACAAAATCATATCGCATATTTAATGCGCACATCCGAGCGAGAAAATCCATTTAAAGTGAACCGATACTAGTTAATGCAAAGTAATATATCAAATATATAATTATGCATCAAATCATTAAATCAACACTTGATTTAACGATCCGGTCATATCGTATATAACCGACTAGTATGCAATGCATCGGTTTATCGAATCAACCCTTGATTCGATAACTAGGGTATATCGCATATAACCTAATCGATACATTCATCGCGAGAATGAAATACGGTATCACATACACGCATTATTCTTGGTCCCGCACATATCTCATATGCGCTCCTATTTCGTTTCGCTTGAGCCAGGAAACCTCTGTGTAGGACTCTAAAGACTCGTCAATACGCCGGCAGCAGATGATGATCATATCAAGCATCCACAAGCCACAAGCGGTCTGCTAAACGTAACGGCCACCCGGGTATTGAGCGATCTGAAGATCGACGAGCAAGCCCGCTCACACTCCAGTGAATCCGACCAGTAACACTACCGTACAGTCCGGTCTGATCGTCTGATATGTCGCATATCTCGCCTAGGGGTGGTAAACGTCAGACCCCACAATAGCTCAATAAGTCGTGTCGATATGAGGTCTATAACTTTTCGAGAAACTACTGGTAACACTTACCAGTAAATCTCAGCAACCCTGGCCAGGGATTTCCTGTTATAGCCAATCGAACACAGCGCAACATCAACCCCCTATACCGGGAGAGACGAATCCCCTCCTATCGCTCATTGCCTCCATGTGACTCGGGACTGTACCCAAAAACCACCGTTTTGCACGCCCTCTTGGACGTGGTAATATGGAAATCAAAGCACAGTGGGAACCACACAAGACTCTATGACGATCTCGGGTCAACAGACTACTCTGTACCAGTGTCACCAGAGAACTGCCATCTGACGTGAGGTATAATACCATCTGGGAGTTCTCGGCGAGTCCGTCCAGTGTACCCAGTCTCTACTGAGCACCCATATATCATCTCTGATGTCAAACACCAATGGATATGGGATCATCCATCGCCCATCTGTATGGGTCGAGAAGGTATACGCTAGTCTACTCTGGTATATCGATGCCCCGTCTCGATACACCCACGACTAGGGACTTTGAAGGATGTACTTATGGACTACCATGTCCCCACTAGTATGATCCGCATCATAGTCCAGGTAGTCAAGTACAGATCCTAAGGGCTTTACCAACATGTAACAGAGAGACAATCAGTATACACGTTAAGGTAAAGTGCAACCAGATAGCATACTATCATGTCGAGCAAGAAAGTCCTCCCTATATATGTCCCAGCATCCACTACAATATACATCCTATGTACAGTAATGGCCTCTAGGGCATACATATAACTAACAATCTCCCACTTGCACTAGGGCCATCTGTAGCAGTGGTTGCAGTATCTCATACTCAACCATCCCATAAAAGTCTCTCTCTGGGAAAAGGCCTTTCGTGAGTGGATCCGCTGTGTTGTCCTCTGAGTCTACTCTCCTAACCTCGATCTCCCTGGAGATCAACCATCTCCATGATCAAGTGATACTGCCTTAGAATATGTCTGGATCACTGATGGGACGGACGTTCCTTGGCATAAGCCACAACTCCATTGTCTCACAATGGTAGGAACATAGTTCATCTCATGAACCATTATACATCCAAACAGTCTCTTTGGTAGTATCTTAAGTAGCGATGTATCCTGCCTTTACGTCTAGTATGTCACGGTATCCAGCTTGGAACTCTTCCAACATACCGTCCCTTTACTGAGGGTAAAGACAATGCCTGTGATTGACATTCAGTCGTCTTTATCACCCTGGAACCCTTCCAGTGATTCTCCTCAGGATCGGTTGATACCGTCTCACTACAACTAGTGAGAGTCCTAACATCCAATTAGATCTATCTCATAGATCCAAAAAACCCAGGATTTAGGAGATATCACTTTGATCCTATAT
Source organism: Agapanthus africanus (assembly GCA_030015575.1). Classification (NCBI taxonomy): domain Eukaryota; kingdom Viridiplantae; phylum Streptophyta; class Magnoliopsida; order Asparagales; family Amaryllidaceae; genus Agapanthus; species Agapanthus africanus. The sequence continues at coordinate 367,407,755 of CM057345.1, forward strand.
GGAGAATCATTGTGATAAGCGAAGATCGACCGAGCGTAGCATAAGAAACTCCTTCCCTATCAAGAGTATGTCATCCACGTACTCTACGAGGATCGTCACCATACTCCCTACTACCTTTTTGTTTATACAAGGTTCATCTACCATTTTGATTATGTCAACTTCTTTGACTAATACATCAAAACAGACGTTCCAACTCCGCGATGCCTGCTTTATCCTATAAAGCATCTTGCACACGTTTCCGCTGCTCCCACTGTCTACGAAGCCCTCTGGCTGTGTACTTATAGACGCTCTCTTCTAAATCATCATTTAGAAAAGCAGTCAAGACACCCAACCACCAGATATCGCAGTCATGGTATGTAGCCGTGACAAGTAGGATCTGGATGGACTTAAGCATAGCTACTTGAAAAAGGTTTCATCATTATCCACACCTGGTCAATGATGCAAACTTTAACAAGTCTAGCTTTGAAAGTCTCAACTTTTCCATGTACACCAAGTAATCTTCTCAAGATATACTTGCTCCTGATGGGGATTTAACCCTTCAGATATAGCAACTAAAGTCCATACTTTGTCGGTGTATAAGGATACCATCTCAGATCGATAAACATCCAGCCATTCTAACAGAGTCTCACTCCTGATGGCCAGCTCGAAACTAGTTGGGTCATCATCTCATGATGCAATCCTCGCTCCCACTGTCATAGAGAAACCGAAGTATCTCTCAGGTGGGTGAGGAACCCTACTAGATCGGCGGAGAGGCTGAGGTTCGTTGGTTTCTATTGAATCCTTCGGTTCTACCAAATCATCTGCTGTAGTTTGCATAGCTGGAACCTTTCCAGTTGTACATAACAGATCTTGCCTCGAGCTTGTCCGGATTTTTCTTTTAGACATAAGCCGGACAACCCCAAATCTTAACTGACTTAAGACATGGGTTCTTCCCATTCCATATCACATATGAAGCGGTAGGCAACTGATTTGATTGGAACCCTATTCAATAGGTATGCAGCTTCTCAAGTGCATAACTCCCAAAAGGAAATAGGTAACTCAGTAGTACTCATCATAGAGCACACCTTATCATATAGGGTGTTATTGCTCCGCCCCGATATACCATCGTGCTATGGTGTATACGGAGGAGTAATGCTGAGAGAGAATCTCATTCTCCTTTAGAATAGTCCAGGAATTCCGTGCTCAAGTATTCTCCTCCTTGATCTCATCAAAGGACATAATACTTATACCCGTATCGGTTCTCTACTTCTCGCTTATATTCTGTGAATATCTCAAAAGGTTCGGACTCATGTTTCAACAGGAACATATGTCTGAATCTTGAGAGATTATCAGAGAATGTAACGAAATACAAAGAACCGGTCTTGGCATGTGTAGACAGGGGACCTACATACATCAACATGTATCATCCCAAGAGTTTATTAACTCTTTCTCTGTTTCCAGTAAACGGAGCTACGGTCATCTTATCTTTGTGACATGACTGGCGAGTTTCACAAGATGTAAATTCAAACTGATTTAAATATGCATCTATATGTAACTCTAGCTAGTCGGGTCGCATTGATATGACCTAGTCTACAATGCCTCAAGAAGAATTCGTTCATTTCTGAACTCATCCTCTTGTGTGTGTTCTGTATACTAAAGAACTGTAGTTTGATTTAGAACATCAATGCTTTTAGATAACGTGCCTGAACCGATCAACTTTTGATATAGGAAATGTTCAAAACATTATCCAACAATACAAAATTTTATCATTTCTTTACTACTAAAGAGACTGATATAATTTTGTATATCAGGTTCGGTATCTAATAACATTCGTTCAGAATCAATGTATTGGCAATACAGGGTGACAGTGACCAACAGACTTGGCTGCAACTCTTGCCCCGTTTTCTGCCTCATGAAACTTATCACCCGTTCTCAGTTCTCTACCTATCTGTAGCCCTATGTAACTGATTACATATCTGGGATCCTGATCCGGTATCATATACCCAGGACGTAAAGGATATTGAGAAACAGTTCTGTATAATGAACAAACCCGAAGATGATGCATCAGCATGCACTCTCTTCGTTTGGGCGGCACGGGAAATCTGGTATTCCCCAATTTCCTGCTCTGTCTTATAACAATTATAAGTTGGAGCGGGACCAACGTTCCCCAGCTCAGTATAACAAGCGGGTTCGGTCAATATTCCGTATTATTATCTTGATTAAGGCGTGATATGGTCGCTACCTGGAGAGAGAGAGAAGAAAACACTCAGCGTGCGCTCTGTCAAGAATAGATTGGTTATTATTTTATCTAATCAGGATGGCTCCCACTGCTTTTTATTAAATCTTCCTTCAAACCCTAAAAGGAAAGACTAGCCGGGATTAATTACACACTACAAGTTCGCCAATCTTTCAGCCAGGCCAGTGTCGGTACTTTGAGGGAGGTCCCCCGTGCTTTCGCACGAACCTAATTAATGTAAACCTCGTTTTCCCAGAGGCGTAACCCCGTTGACACCTTTCTAGACACCTACTTGATCGGCTAATTGTAATGTATAAAACTCTCCCAGGAGTAACTCTTACTCGCAGCGGGTATCGGGATCCAACTATCTCATAGAAGGTATGCAATCTCATTGCAAATTTCAACACTTGAAATTCCCGATAATATTTTGCCCCTAACCTCCTATGACCTTGACAAAGGCCAACAAACCATAGGATGCTAGTCAAGTTCAACCCGTCATTTCCTGATTGAATTAAACCCACCCGCACGGCCCTTGACAAAGGCCAACAAGGTCGCACGACTACCCTAATCCAATCTGCATCATATGCATAAGCAGATAAGTACCAGTTAGCTACCGCGCACTGCGCCTTGACAAAGGCCAACAAACGCAGCACGAATACTAACTACTACTTATCTGAAATGACGGAGGGCTACGACAGGTTTTTCTGAAAACCTATTGCGTAATGAACTTGATATCGTTGTAGAATCAAATGAATTTTGAAATGGAGTGTTTTTGAGGCTTTTCTAGTTTTGCTAAAGGAGTCACTCCCGATGAAGGGATCGTCGGTCCTTTCCTCGTCGAATGAGGTGCGGGATATATCATATATATCACTGTGCAAAGCAAAAACACTTAAAAGTAATCAAAAGACAAACCGAGTGTGTAGCATCTGCCAGTTATTGCTAAAGGAGTCACTCCCGGTGAAGGGATCTCGGTCCTTTCCTCATCGAATAAGGTGCAGGATATATCACATATACCGCTGTGCAAAGCAAAAAACTGTAGCTACCTGTTTTATTTTGAAATTCGATTCTACAACATCTTAGGTTTCTTTTAATTCATTAATCACATTAATGAAGTCCCATCATTTAAATACCTAAACATTACAGATAAATACGACGTACACTTATGCCATCCGCATTCGCCTCGATGTCCCCTCGTGCACCGTTAGGTTAGGTAACTAACGACAGAGCGGGGCAGGGCTAGCGCGGGTGTAAAACATAAGTAACGTCTATATAATATATCATATATACTATATACTGTATCTATCACAGAACATCTCATGATCACATCACAGATATCGCAGCAGAAGAAACATATGAAATATTGGATATACTAGGACGTCCGTGTTTTCAATACGAGCCAGTATAAAACACGGATTCCACGGTCGCGATGAATAGCCAAACCCACACCCCTAGACCCCTACGAGAGCGGCAAGTAACCCTACCAATTCTAGAGTTAGGAGACCCGGACTCGACTCCTCGAGTTGGTCTCCCACTGGACTCTAGAACTCGGTTACTTGTGCTCCCCTCCTTGGGTCTATCCTAGTGCGGAAAAGTAAGTAATATACAAACGGTGACAACTTCCGCAACCTGGAAGCGTCCCAAATAAAAGAATATTACATACAGATTTTTACATGAATGAAAATGAAAAACACTCATCTCACATAAAAACCCCCGGCTATTCAAACACGACGATCCAATATAACATATCCAGCAACACATAACATCACATGTCATCAACGTAAGTAAATATGTCCATCCCAATTGTCGTTGACATATAGCAACGAAACCGGCGATATCACATATTACACTAACGGTCACAGAAAAGAAAGTGTAAAACTACAACAGTTGGAATCCGCAACCACCTCAGACATCGCATGCCTGACCAAATGAATTCCTTAGACATCGCATGCCTAACAATTATAAACCCCGCATTTTAGTCTCTTTATCGAAAGCACTTTTCAATACCAAGTCGGGCAATTCAACAAGATTCCCGACATTCTGATCGAATGCTCGTCGCAAACTTCAATAGACGGCCGCACCCCCGATACCGTCGACGAAGTGCACCAAGGCGGAACACCGCTACCGCGAGCACCCGAACGGATGCTTTCGGCGACGGGGTTCTCCTACAGTCACTTGGTCGGGGCAATGGAGTGAGGCTGTCTATTAAGTTTACCCGGCGAGTATCCGCGTACACTACGTGATTGCGACGGACTTTTGATCACATCAAAATTCCGTAGCAACCGATCAAGTGAGACTAAACTGCTACGTTTATAACATTCATTCAGTTATCTCATAACTATTTGTGAATTCCAATTATTGTATCCCATTCCGGATAAATAGAAAATGTCAAACTTTCCGATCGAACAATCGAACACCCAACCTTTCCCGATATAGATCAACACATGAAACAAGTCTAGCAACATTCAGTTCGTGCCTCAGTACCAACGGTCCAGCCGTAGAAGGGTCAAGCCAACGCCTCACATGTGGCACGCCGTACTGCCCCAAACCCGAAGGTTCAAAGGGCAGTTCAAGACGGTCACATAATCGAGTTAAGGTTTGTGTCTTCTAGAGGGACCATCGCGTTACTTGCACTACTTAGAACGTCGTTAAACTACGGAAAAATCCAACACTTGGAAATTTCCCGACAGTGGAAAAATTGGGTATTTATATCCGGTCGAACTTTTTAACATATTCTAAAATTTATCCGGAAAGCCACACAGACAAAATTTGATACCCCGATCGAAACACCGAATCCCCAAAACAATTGCAGAAAATTCAACTCTTGAATCAATATTAAAAATTCCTAGAAAACTCAGCAGAATTTATCAGGAGTTACTGTGCAAACAAAGTGGGCTGACGTCACCAAGTGGCCGCTGATCAGCCGCAGAAGCCATGCTTCTGCCGCAGATCCGCCGCGAAAAATACTGTTCACCAGAAACTTTTTGCACCGTAATTCTTATTTTTCCCTGCTGAATTTTTTAGCAATTTTTAATTTGGAAATATCCATTGTTTTCAAAAAAGTACAGAGAGCATATTTTGGGTTTCGGTTTTGGGTCGTTCGGACTTCAAATTCCGTCTACGCTTCGCCTAAGGCTCTAGCTAGGCTCTGATACCACTGTAGGGTTCCTAGACACTCTCAAGAGGTCTCACAAGGCATCAACCATGCCAATTTCAAATATTCTAGGTGCCGAGAAACCCTAATACGGATCGTTGGCTAAAGTTTAGGCGAAAAACTAACTAGTTAACACTTAACTAAAAGTTTAACGGAAATACAACCTTTGTAGATCCGGTGCTCCACCTCCATAGCTCCGCAACGAGGTCCTCTCCGCTGTCCAAATCAAATCCGGGCTCAAGCGTCGGCTTCATCGGAGAATGGGCAAGCTAGGTCGTCGATGTCCATGCCGAAGATGATCTACGTCGAGGCATCGCTAAATCAAGCTCCACCTTCATCGAGTCGTGAAAACTTGTGAAGGAAACACACTCTACTACTTGGCAAGAGGTAGAGGATGAAGAAATAGGAAGTGGGTAGACTTTAGTTTTGGATTTCTCACTCATTTCCATCACTTGCCATTGATGGGGCAAGCTTTCTTCACTTGAAGAAATGGAAGAAGAAGAAGATGATATATGATAAGTTAATTAAAAATCAATAGAAAAACAATACTTATCATAATATTAACTCTAGTCAAGTGTAGAGAATGAATCATGGTTAGGGTTAAGAATGAGATAAGAATGGTTGACTTGAACAAAGCTTCATGAAGCTTCAACTAAAGAACAAAATTAGCCACCATTCTTTTCTCTTTTCTTTTATTCATTTATCAAAAATAAAAGGATAATTAAATAAGATAAATGAATAATAAATAATAAACCCTAACCATCATCTTAACCTTTGTTTAATTCTATACACTTAATCAAAAACCATGTATCATCAAACATGATACAAACATGTGCACAAAATCATATCGCATATTTAATGCGCACATCCGAGCGAGAAAATCCATTTAAAGTGAACCGATACTAGTTAATGCAAAGTAATATATCAAATATATAATTATGCATCAAATCATTAAATCAACACTTGATTTAACGATCCGGTCATATCGTATATAACCGACTAGTATGCAATGCATCGGTTTATCGAATCAACCCTTGATTCGATAACTAGGGTATATCGCATATAACCTAATCGATACATTCATCGCGAGAATGAAATACGGTATCACATACACGCATTATTCTCGGTCCCGCACATATCTCATATGCGCTCCTATTTCGTTTCGCTTGAGCCAGGAAACCTCTGTGTAGGACTCTAAAGACTCGTCAATACGCCGGCAGCAGATGATGATCATATCAAGCATCCACAAGCCGCAAGCAGTCTGCTAAACGTAACGGCCACCCGGGTATTGAGCGATCTGAAGATCGACGAGCAAGCCCGCTCACACTCCAGTGAATCCGACCAGTAACACTACCGTACAGTCCGGTCTGATCGTCTGATATGTCGCATATCTCGCCTAGGGGTGGTAAACGTCAGACCCCAATAGCTCAATAAGTCGTGTCGATATGAGGTCTATAACTTTTCGAGAAACTACTGGTAACACTTACCAGTAAATCTCAGCAACCCTGGCCAGGGATTTCCTGTTATAGCCAATCGAACACAGCGCAACATCAACCCCCTATACCGGGAGAGACGAATCCCCTCCTATCGCTCATTGCCTCCATGTGACTCGGGACTGTACCCAAAAACCACCGTTTTGCACGCCCTCTTGGACGTGGTAAGATGGAAATCAAAGCACAGTGGGAACCACACAAGACTCTATGACGATCTCGGGTCAACAGACTACTCTGTACCAGTGTTACCAGAGAACTGCCATCTGACGTGAGGTATAATACCATCTGGGAGTTCTCGGCGAGTCCGTCCAGTGTACCCAGTCTCTACTGAGCACCCGTATATCATCTCTGATGTCAAACACCAATGGATATGGGATCATCCATCGCCCATCTGTATGGGTCGAGAAGGTATACGCTAGTCTACTCTGGTATATCAATGCCCCGTCTCGATACACCCACGACTAGGGACTTTGAAGGATGTACTTATGGACTACCATGTCCCCACTAGTATGATCCGCATCATAGTCCAGGTAGTCAAGTACAGATCCTAAGGGCTTTACCAACATGTAACAGAGAGACAATCAGTATACACGTTAAGGTAAAGTGCAACCAGATAGCATACTATCATGTCAAGCAAGAAAGTCCTCCCTATATATGTCCCAGCATCCACTACAATATACATCCTATGTACAGTAATGGCCTCTAGGGCATACATATAACTAACATCGAAACTGCGCGCTTGAGCATCCTGACGCTCTGTGGAAGATAACGGGCAAGAAAAACCGTCACGAACTCAGCCCAGGTCATAGGAGAAAGACCTGCGGCTCTGCCCCTCTCTAAAGACTCGCACCACTTCTGGGCAAGACCTTCCAGACGAAAACTCATGAATTCTACCCATCTCGTGTCGGAGCATCTAAACGAACGACATATCCTGGCCATCCGATCGATAAATGACTACGGATCCTCAGCAGCATCAGTGCCGGTGAAAACCGGAGGCTTCAGCCTCATGAACTCAGATAACGATACGGAGATAATCTCCGTAGCTGCAGGTACAACTGCCTGAACAGTAGGCACCATCGCGGTCCCCATAACAGGTGGGACAACCTCCTATCTCCGCGCTCGACTGGACTCAACTAATGATCCCATCATCTGGCGCAAATCTTGCATACCGACCTCTAGCCAAGTAATACGATCAAGCGAAGGTGGATCAATCTGCTCCTGTACAACGGGCGTACCGCCCTGGTCAATACTCGTCTCAGACGAGCCAACTCTGACCTCGGCTCTCGCGACCGCTCTCTGTGCCTTCGTAGTCTTCAGCTGCATAATGGCTGGAAAGGAAAATAGGATTCGATAAGAACACGGAAATCGAATCACAAGGATGTATATAACCACGGAAGGAATTTTAGCCAACAAGTCCTAAGGTCACTTAGGCGGAGTACCATATCGTAAGTATGCCGTGGAATATACACACGCTACGTCACTCTGCTTAAGTTACCTACTTCATCATACCAAGGTCATCCTACACTCCGAAAGGTAAAAGCTAGCGCTTTGATACCAACTTTGTCACGACCCAAAATTTAAGCACGTGACCGGCACTTAAACCACGTAACGTCAACAGGTGTAACGCAATTTAAGTAAGCCGAAACCCAGAAATCTAAACCATCAAAAGTAGTAAGTGATAAAAACATTGTTAAAAACATTTGGAAATCTCAAGTAAAAATCTTTAAACTTAAGTTTATTTTCTTAAAAATTTTGACAGCACCTCCTTGTAAACACTGGCCCCGAAACGGGTACAAACATATAATATAAGTAAAGCAACATATGATATAAATAAAGCATCCCCAAACGAGAGCAAACCACGTCCAAAGGCGGAAACAACCACCAAAAGCATATATACGACGCCGTAGCAAAAAAATAGACAGTATAAGTGAAAAACAGCATAAAGAAATAAAACTGCATAATAAAAGCTGGCTCATACGAGCTCGACACCCAGAGTCACAAAATATATAATATCGTCCTCACAACTCGTCTCTAAGTCAATACATAAAATGATAGATGGAGAGTACTAGATACAATAAGGTGTACAATTAATATAAATGGATAACCGCAAAACCCACCTATAGCAAAACGGCTCACAGCCAACAGTAGTGGTATCCGCTGCAAAAAGATACAATAAGGAGGAGCCCTGCCGCGACTACTCTGAGGGTCAAACCTGCAAAACACTGTGGCACAACAGGGGTGAGTTGCCAACTCGTCAATAGTAAGTAACATTGTTCAGATAATCGCAGATATGCACGTACTGCGATACTCTAACACATGCAATCTGATAGCATAATATGTCAATATGGATATGCAACAATCATGAAAGGTACTCTATCAGGTATTACAAATACATGAAGCAATGCATATCAATGAATGCTGAGTATGGGATAAAACATATCATCATCACGAATCATCATCGTGGAAAAACCCGGTACCCATCAACGACACCCCAAATCCCAAAACCTTAGGCGCCGTCACCCTGATCGCCCCTCATATCCTGTAAATCTCATGGAATCTGAGTGCCCAACATCCGCACTTGAAAACATCATGAAATACTCGTGTCCAACATCGACACGCAAATCCACAAATATCGGGCTCCGTCAGTCCGGATCGGCCCACGGGCTCCGTCTGTCCGGATCGGCCGTCGGGCTCCGTCAGTCAGGATCGGCCCATATCCATCTCTACACTCTGGTCGGTATCCTCCGGATAACCGCCAGGTCTAACCAATCACCGGTAGGTAGTAGTCCCTCTGCCAGGCTCATCGTCTACTGCGCAGCATCCCTTTCTTGCCCCGGGGTACCATACCTGATCCACCATGAACCCACAAACGGATCATCCAGCTCCTCGAATCGGGTTTCTATCACACGTCTCAGAACCGAGAAAATACATGGTGGACGCACTGAAATATCATATCAAGAGAAACCGGGTTTTCAAAACAATGCATACTTTCTTGAAATAATACCACGGTTCTCAAATCCATAAATCACATGAAATCCGTATCTCAATGCGTAAATCCATGAAATGTGATATATGCAACATAAAACCGTAAAATGAGCATATCAAGGGAAAACCGCTCTTTTAAATGAATCCCGTTTTTAAATATATCATGTGGTTCCCATTCTCTCCAAAATCAAATCCAACATCATATAAAGGTGTACATGCAGCTATAGCAAGTATGGGTGTATACATGTAAGTATGTATGCATGATGTATCTCATATGCGAAATAGAACAATAATCCATGTGTCAATATCAATAACAATACAATACTGCATATGTGTATAGGTTGTGCGTGTTATGGCAATTACCGACGGTGTGGGTGTAGCATACAATTTAGTGCTCGTGCAACATGAACCGTCAGTAATGGTGCAATGTCCACTAGATACTAAGTCAAGGCACAACAAATAATGGTATGTAATGATGCTCATGCACAATCAACATATATGAATAAAAACATGCGGCTATAATATCCTATCAAGCCCTGACGCATAACGCCATACGGGCGATTTCCCCATAGATGTTAAATATACTCACCGGTGGTCTGGAGCTAAGTAAATCCGACCACCTGCTTCCCTTTCTTCGCAGCATCCGAAGTCCCCGCCTGCGATCCTATTAACACAAAACATAGCAAGTGCAACTCAGAAATCGACCAATAATACATACAAGTGACGTTTTGACCGACACACCGACTCCAATCAAACCCTCTAGCGTGTTCGCTTGGCGGCTAACGTTTATGGCGACACTACTAAAACAAACCCACGACAGCAAGCTACCCGAAACACTAGAATTACGTCGGATCACTCATAACGCGCGTCGTCGAAACACTAAAACTAGCAAATCGATCCCAGATTTTACATACTGTTACTACCTGAAAATCTAGTAGTACCAAGCACCCTAAAACCACAGCAGATAGCTACCTTAAAAATCACAACCCCCCAGTCACCCACAGGGCCGAGCTCGCCGGAAAAAGCCCTAATGTCGCCGGTCGAACAATGTCAGGTGGGGTTCGTTCTTCAGGTGCACACTCAGGGTCTCAATTACAACACTTCTACACTGCTAGTTTTTCCAGTAAAGACTCGGGGTCATAGCAGGTTACAGTGACTCAAAAACGACACTAAAAACATGATATTACACCAAAACCTTATCTTTAGGGTTCTAAACAGAAACTACAAGGCAACACAACAATATAGCAATCTAATTACAGTTTAGAGATTGTTACTTAACCACACTTGCTCAAAATCCTTGCTTTCTATGCTCTAAGTGATCCTAATGGCTTAATCTTGACTTGTGAAGGGTTTTAGTGAGTTAAAGTGGAGATTTTGTTTGGTTTAGTGAGGATTTGTGAAGGTTTTAGGGTAGGGTTTCAGTTGAGGGGTGAGGTTAGAGATGAGGTGAAGAAGAGTGTTGTGAGAGTGAGAGAACGAGGTGAGTGTGAGGGTGTATGTGTGCGAGTGAGGGATGAGGGAATGAGGTGTGAGTTTAGTGTAGAGACATGCCTCCCTCTTCTCTCTCCTCATTTAATGCATGGCATGCTTGCCCAATGCCTCATGATGCATGCCATGGTCAACCCTCTCTCTCTCTCTCTCAAGTCAACAATTCAAAAACCCTTTTAATTAAAACTAAACATTTTAAATAAATACATTTTACAACTTAATTGAAATGGGGTTAGGTGCCATGGCTACTTAAGCATGGTTAACCCCTAATTAACCCTAAGTTAACATGCACATGTGTGTGCAAGCCCGAAATAAATATTAATAAAATATTAATTAATTTTTATAAAATATTAGAAAACTATTTTGGTAAACTTTTTATTAAAAACCCGCATTATCGCTTAATTAACACTAATCGCATTCTAAGGTGTTACAATTCTATGTGGAGAAATACCTATGAAAACAATAGTTTGACCGATTGTAGTATAGAAATATCTCTTCCTATCAAGAGTATGTCATCCATGTACCATGATGAGGATTTTATCAGTCTCCAACTTTAACCGTAAGTATACAATTTATCGCAGTCGTACTTGAGGATCGTTCCCACAGAGAGGTGTGTTAACTACCTTTAATCTAAGTTAAAGAAAGCTAGGAAATTTAAAAGGTTGGTTTTTATAAAGAGAAAAGTCTGGGGTTTTGTATTGTTTTATTTTTTAGGGTTGGTTTAAAAGATAGTTCTTCTTTTCTAGATCTATATTTAATATATTTTCTATTAATGAAAACAAAAGCATAGGTTATATTAATTAGATTTAAAAATCACCTATCAATTATTAAAACATCATGTAGAAACTATATCAAACATCTATGTTTCTAGTTAATTAAAAGTACCCTAGGTATAATCTTCGTTTAACAGTATTAGATAGTTAATTTATACTATTATTTTATTGAATTAACCTAGAACCCTTTAATTACCTTTGTTGAATTTATTTTAATCTAATTCTTTTCTTACCATCCCTAATTAGGTTTCTAGTTTATCAGACTGTCATTAGACTAATGAGTTTTTAGGTGTATCATCAATCCCTAGATCTAATTCAAAACGTCAATTATCCGTATAAGATCTAGTTTATATGATAAAAGCATAAAAAGAAGGGAATTAGATCAAAAGAAACTTCATAAATTAAGCATAAGAGAGGAAGAGTTTGAAAATGTCCAACCACTAAAATTAAACAACAAAAATCCTAGAATGAAATTAAGTACTCAGCATAATTAAAGATAAAAGAAGTTTTATTGAAAACGAAATACTTACAAATATGAATGATCTCCCTCTAGAAAACCCTAGGTTGATGACAATGAGATAAATATAACACCCTGGGGCTATATAGGTGCTTATATAGGGCTAAGAAAGTTTGGAGAACAAGTAATAAAAGATACAAGAGAATCAACTTACTAACAACTCTGAAAATCTAATCTAATTGCTCTATTGGATGTTGTTATGTGCCTTCAGAATCTTCGAAAAACGAAACCCTACATCTCATATTAATCTATGTTGAAAGATGATCGTGCCCATAAAAAATCTCATCGAATGACCCAAAATAGACCGCTGATCCGCCGCTGTTTGACTAGATGCACCGCTGATCTACCGCCTAATTTCGGCTTCATGGCTCTGTTGGCTATAGTGCCCTCAAGTCATTTATTGAATCGAAAGCACGCGATTGCGATGATTGAGGGAGGACCTATACGGATAGAACAGTCTTGCTCAAAATGATAGTATGCTATCTGGTTTTTCTTTATCATCATGTACATACTTTATGTGGTATTACAAATCATAATTGCATGTTGATAGAGCCCATAGGATTCTTTCTTGACTACCAGTATTATGATGGTGATCATATACGTGGGAGCTGAGTGGTCTATAAGCACATTCTTAAATGTCCCTAGTCGTGGGAGTATCGAGACTGGGCATCGATACTCCAGAGTAGACTAATGTATACTGATCGAGACCCCGACGAAGGGCGGTGGCCAGGTCTCACAAGCCATTGGTGTTAGTTTGTTCACTTAAGATGGTATATAGGTGCTCATTAGGTTATGAGTACACTGGACGGATTCGCCGAGAACATGCGAGTTGGTATTGTACCTATTGTCAAATAACAGTTCCCAGGTGACATGTGTACAGGTTAGTCTGTCGACTTGAGATCGTCATTTTTCTCGTGTGATTTCCTACTGTGCTTTGATTACTACCCTACAACGGCTTAAAGGAGTCAAGCAAACTGTTGGGTTACGCCAGCGCCCCGGCCATTACTACCCAACCACGGCTTAAGAGTTACCCCTGGGAGAATTTTCCAATTTACAATTAGCCGATTAAGTAGGTGTCTAGAAAGGTGTCAATGGGGTTGTTCCTCTACGAAAACGAGGTTTATTTTAATTAGGTCCGTGCGAAAGCACAGGGAACCTCCCTCAAAGTACCGACACTGGCCTGGCCGAACGATCAGCGAACTTGTAGGGTGTAATTAATCCCAGCAAATCTTAACTTTTAGGGTTTGAAGGAAGATTTGATAAAAACAGTGGGAGCCATCCTGATTAAATAAGATAATAACCAATCTAATCTTGCAAAGAGCTCACGCTAACGCGTTTCCTTCTCTCTCTCCCCAGGAAGCAACCAATGTCACGCCTTAATCAAGATAATAGTATAGATGTATTGACTGAACCCTCCTTTTATACAGGGCTAGGGAACGTTGGTCCCGCTCTATCTTATGAATGTCATAATTCTGAGCAAGGGATAGGGGAATATCAGGATTCCCGCGCCACCCGTACGAAGAAACGGCATGTTGATGCATCTTCTTCGGGTGTGTTCGTTACCGAGAACTGTTTCTCAGTTTGTTCGATGTCCTGGGTATTGGATACCGGATCAGGATCCCACGTATGTAATTTTTACATGGGCTAAAGAAAGGTAGAGAACTGGGAAATGGTGATAAATCCCTAACAGTAGGGAATGGTGCAATTGTTGCAGCCAAGGCAGTTGGCGATTATCACCTTGTATTACCAACCGGTAATACATTGATTCTGAACGACCGTTACTACGTACTAAAGATGATGTGCAACATTATATCGGTTTTGTAACGCTTTGAAATTCGTTTAGGTTAATTTCACGTTAATTAGTAATGATGCGTGTTTTTCATAAAAGCCCGTAAAACTTATTTCTTTTGTAAACTAGTGCAAATTGTGATGAAAGGTGTTTATATATATATATATATAGGGTTTATTAATTATATTTAGTCGTGTTTACCCTAATTGGAAATTTTTGTGTTAGTTTACACATGCACACTTAGCACACTTTTGTGACTTAGGTTAAAAAGTGTTAGCATGTAAACCCTTTTCTTTTCTTGCATGGTTCTATTTTTTCCCCACCCTTTTTCCAAGTAAAACCCCTTTAAAATTCAAAATTTAAATGAGGAAAGGGGGGTATGGTGGTTAGGTGAGATTGGTGGACTTTTTGACCACTCTCTCTCTCTCTCTTTTCTCTCTCCCTCTCTTTCTGAATTTTCCAGCAGAGAAGCAGCAGCAATAGCAACATCTTTATCATCATTTTCTTCTTCTTTCACTTCTCTTTTGATTCCTATACAAACCCTACACCAAAAATCCCTTTTCCCTTCACAAAATCCTTGGAAATGTGGCTCTTTTGAGGAGTTTAGTGGCAAGTCAGTGCACTTGAGGGCTAAAGCTGAAATTTTGGGTTTCTCTAAGGTTTTTGGAAGTTATTAATCTCACACTTAGCACCCTAAGCCATAACTTGTAGTTTTGATAGCTAAAAACCGTATTTTTAGTGCTTTTTGTGATATTGAAGGGGAAATGGTGGAGTTTATGTTAAATTGGTATTTTTATGACTTGATTAGCTTAGTTATGTGCTTATAGTGTTGTTTTAACCTAGAGTTTGTTTCAGGTTTCACTAAAATACCTTAATGTTTCGTTTTAGTGCTAAAATAGCCATTTTAACTAGAATTTGGGCTCTGTTGAATCTGCTTGTACCCCGTTGGCTTCAGAATAAAATTGTAATTACTGGAGCATGCACAATAGGTATAGAGTACACACACGAAGCCCGGGAGCCCAACTCCCAAGTCGGGCCGCCGGAAAATCCGTTCTGGCCGCAAATTGCAGCCAGATGGGGGACCTGGGTGCTGGGGTCTTTTCAGTAGGTGTCTGCTGCATTTTTGAAACTTATGGTATATGCAATTTTGTTAGATTCTTTCTGTAGAAAAATCTGGGATCAATTACCCTATTTCTCATATTTTTAAACCTTCGCGACACGTGTGATACGTGTATGGGTTTGGGGTTTTCTGCGTATCGCGACATGTCGGAGTAGCTTCAGGCGCGTAATCACACGTTTTAGCGTATCGCGCACACACACGTTTGGTTCACGACGCGGGTTACTAGTTTGGCTTTAATGTCGCGTTTTTATAGATTTTAGCTTATGTGTATTTTCTGGTGAAATTCTAGGTTCGCAGGCGAGTACGACGGATGCCACGAAGAAGGGGAACCAAGTCGTCGGCTACACTTAGCGCGAGACTACGGTGAGTAGATTTAACATCTACGGGGAAATCGCCCGCATGGCGTTATGCGTCAGGGCTGATAGGACCTTGTAGCAGCATATTGCATTTACCTACATTGACTGTTCATGGATACTGTTTATTGCATACCGCATTCCATGCTATATGTATATGAACTTAGAATTGGTAAGAACACTGCACTGTTACTAACGGTTCATGTTGCACGAGCACTAAACTTATCTTGATGAAAGCATTCATTCCGGTGCTCATCTCAATCCCCGAGTTTCAGGGGCTGGTTGGTGGTGGCACTAACAATAGCCCGGACTTTTTCTTCCCAGCAAATCCTTGACTCCTCGAATACAATGGGATTTCACACCTGGCAAACAAGGAGTTTCGGCGCAATTTGCCTGAGGTGATTGCTGGACGTTTAGGCACCAACCAATCGATAAAAGGAACTTATTTTAGTATAGCTCTCGGATCAGGGGCTGATTCCTAAGGATTCATACCTTGCTTTCTACCTTGACAATCGTATCGAGAAAATGATTTAAACCATTTACTAGAATAAATAAAGGACACCCTGCCCTTTATTATCCAATGCCGAATCGACGACCTTTGCATAAAAAAAAGAATTTTTGGATTTGAATAAAAAAACGAAATAAAATGAAAATTGAAAATATATATATTTTCAATTAAATAAAGAACAAATAAAGAAACAACTTTGCTGACAATTATAGATTTTTGTTTGCATATTACACACACACCGTTAGTAACTGCCATGACACTCACACAGTAGAATTGCCATGATCATTATACTGTAGTTCATCTCACATATGATTCGATATGATTATCATATTTGTGTACGTACTCCTTTACATATTCATACTTGTGCACGTACTCATTTACATACTTATGCATATTCAAACTGTACCTACCTAGATAAGCTGATTTTGGTAGAAACTTGGAGCCGCACGGTACCTTTTGAAAAACTGAAACTATTTAAGAGCGGTTTCTCCCTTTTACTTATAATATGACTTGATGCACATATCACATCGCATTGACTTACACATTGGTTTTGGATTTCATGTGATTTCTGGTATTGAGGACCGTGGAGTTATTTAAGAAAAAAATGCACTATTTGAAAACCCGGTTCCTCTTGATATGATATTTTGGTGCGTTCACCACGTGTTTTCTCGGTTCTGAGACGTGAGCTTGAAACCTGATTCGAGCAGTGGACGAGGCTGATTGCGGGTACGTGGTGGACCCGGTATGGTACCCCGGGCGAGAACGGATCTGCTGTGTAGCTAGACGGTGAGCCTGGTGGAGGGACTACTACCTACCGGCGATTGGTTGGACCTGGCGGTTATCCGGAGGATACTGACCAGAGTCGATAGATGGATACGGGACGACTCGTACTGTCGGAGCCGAGGGCCGATACCGCAGACGGAGCCCGTGGGCTGATCCGGATTGACGGAGCCCGATATATGAGGATTTGCGTGTCGATGCTGGACACGATTATTTCATGATATTTTGAGTGTCGATGTTGGGCACTCGTGATTCTCAGAGATTTACAGGATTTGAGGGCCGATGAGGATGACGGCGCCTGAGTTTTATTGGGATTTGGCTGCATGGATGGCACCGATTATTTTTCCACGTTGACATTCCGTGTAGATGTTATTTTTCCCATGCTTGGCATTCATTATTTGTATCTCATCCTGTAATCATATTACCTGATAGAGTACCTATGCATGATTATTGCACATACTGCTTATCGCATATAGATATCATCTGCTGGCATATGATAAAGTAGCGCAGTACGTGCATGCTCGCGATTACCTTTTTATGTTATCTCTATTCACGAGTTGGCAACTCACCCCCGTTGTGCCACAGTATTTGCAGGTTGCCCCTCAGATTAGTCGCGACAGGCTGCCTTCTTGTCTCTCTTGGCTATGGATACCACTGCAGTTGGAGTGTGAGCTGTTTTGTTAGGTGGGTTGTGGTATCCAGTTATTTCCATTATACACATACTTTTGTATCTAGTATTCTCCATCTACCTTTATATGTATTTGGCTTAGAGACAGTGTGAGGACGATGATGTATATTATTTGTATTCTGGTGTCGAGCTCGTGTGAGCCGACTTTACTTATGCAGTTATCATTCTGTGATGTTTTTCACTTATCGCTCATTTCTTCGGTTCGGCGTCGTATATTACTGTTGTGGTGTTTGTTTCCGCCGTTGGGCGTGATTGCTCCCGTTGGGATGCCTTATTTCATTGTATATCATTTTTACTCATATCTTGTCTTATACCCGATTACGGGGTTAGTTTTTACAAAGGAAATGCTGCCAAAATTTTTAAGATAATAACTTAAACTTTAAAGATTGTTATTAAACTACTTATGGTTTTTTCCAAATGTTTTAAACAAATGATTTCAACACTCACTACTTTTAATGGTTTTGATTTCTGGGTTTTGGCTTACTTAGTCGCGTCACGCCTGTAGACGTTACATGGTTAAGTGCCGGTCACGAGTCGAACTTCGGGTCGTGACAGGTTTCTTTGCTAACTAAAGGAGGATATAATCTCACATTAGAGGATAATGTTATGAACATTTTCCAGAATCAAGTGTTGATTGGATCTGGTACATTATGTAACGGTATATACGTTCTTAATCAAAATACAGTTATTAACATACAGAACAAAAACAAGAGGAAAAGTTCAGAAATGAACGAAGCCTTCTTGTGGCACTGTAGACTGGGTCATATCAATACGACAAGACTGGCTAAGTTGCATAAAGATGGATATTTGAATCCGTTCGAATTTTCATCTTATGAAACTTGCCAGTCATGTCTCAAAGGCAGGATGACCAAAACTCCGTTTACTGGACACGGAGAAAGAGCTTCGGAACTCTTGGGACTCATAAATGGTGATGTATGCGGTCCTATGTTTACACATGCCAGGAATGGTTTTTCGTACTTTATTACATTCACCGATGATCTCTCAAGATACGGACATGTGTTCTTGTTGAAACACAAGTCTGAAACTTTTGAGAAATTCAAGGAATATAAGTATGAAGTAGAAAACCAGATGGGCAAAAGTATTAAAATCCTACGATCTGATCGGGGAGGAGAATACTTGAGCGGGGAATTCCGTGATTATCTAAAAGAGAATAGGATTATCTAAAAGCTTACTCCTCCGTATACGCCACAGCACAACGGTGTATCGGAGCGGAGGAATCGCACCCTATTAGATATGGTGCGCTCTATGATGAGTACTGCTGAGTTTCCTATTTCTTTTTGGGGCTATGCGCTTGAGACAGCAGCGTACCTATTGAATAAAGTTCCATAAAAATCTGTGCCTAAAACACCATATGAGATATGGAGTGGAAAGAGACCACATCTTAAACGAGTTAAGATATGGGGTTGTCCGGCCTATGTCAAAAGGAAAAATCCGGACAAGCCGAGGCAAGGTCGGTTCTATGTAAGTTTGTAGGATATCCGAAGAATTCTTATGGATATATCTTCTACCACTCTGAGGAACAAAAGGTGTTTGTTCCTCAATACGCCACCTTTTTGGAAAAGGAATTTCTTGTAAAAGAAATTAATGGAAATGAGGTAGAACTGGAAGAAGTTCCAGCTGCATAAACTAGAACTGATGATTTGGTGGAACCAGAGGATCCAATAGTACCCAACGAACCCCAGCCACTCCGCAGATCTAGTAGGGTTCATCATCCACGTGAGAGAAACTACGGTTTTCTCATAGACGGTGGGAGCGAGGATTGCATCATGGAAGATGATGACCCAACTAGTTTCGAACAGGCCATCACAAGTGGAGACTCTGTGAAATGGATGGATGCTATGAGATCCGAGATGGAATCCATGTACACCAACCAAGTATAGACTTTGGAAGTTGCTCCTGAAGGGGTAAAACCCATTGGGAGCAAGTGGATCTTCAAAAAGAAGATAGGTGTAGATGGAAAAGTTGAGACATTCAAAGCTAGACTTGTAGCAAAAGGTTTTTGTCAACGACCTATGATGAAACCTTTTCTTTTGTCGCTATGCTTAAGTCCATCGGGATCCTACTTACCATTGCTGCATACCATGACTACGAAATCTGGCAGATGGACGTCAAGACCGCTTTACTAAATGGTGATTTAGAACAGAGCGTGTACATGACACAGCCAGAGGGCTTTGTTGACAGTGGGAGCAGCGGAAAAGTGTGCAAGCTGCTTAAATCCATCTACGGATTAAAGAAGGCGTCGCGGAGTTGGAACATCTATTTTGATGAAGCTATCAAAGAGTTTGACTTCATCAAAAATATAGATGAACCTTGTATAGGAAACGATGTTCCTATGCTACACTCGGTCAAGCTCTTCTTATCACTCAAGTTCTCCATGAAAGATCTTGGTGATGCCTCCTACATTCTGGGGATAAAGATCTATAGAGATATATCTAAACGGATTTTGGGATTGTCCCAATCCAGGTACATTGACACCATACTAAAAAGGTTTAGTATGGAAGATTCCAAGCATGGTAATGTACCCTCTTGTTCAGGAATAACTCTCTCCAAAGAGATGTCTCCCAAGACTGATTTGGAGAGGGCTCGCATGCAAGGGATACCCTATGCTTCGGCAGTAGGCACTATCATGTATGCGATGTTATGCACCAGACCGGATGTAGCTTACTCACTAGGTGTAGTGAGCAGGTATCAATCAGATCCTGAGGAAATCCACTGGACACCTGTGAAGAATATTCTTAAGTACTTGAGAAGGACTAAAGAAATGTTCTTGGTGTATGGTAACGGTGAACTCCAGGTGGAGTCCTTTACCGATTCGAACTTTCAGAATGATAAGGACGACAGTAAGTCGGTCTCGGGTTTTGTCTTTACCCTCAATGGAGGGGCGGTGTGTTGGAAGAGTTCCAAGCAAGACACCGTAGCGGACTTGATGATGGAGGCTGAATACATCGCTGCCAACGATGCTGCCAAAGAAGCTGTCTGGATGAAGAAATTCATTGCAGTGCTTGCTGTGGTTCCATCCATTGAGCATCCAATACCTGTGTATTGTGATAACAATGGAGCTGTGGCTTTGGCCAAGGAACCCAGGTCCCATCATAGATCCGGATATATTCTTAGGCGGTATCACCTGATCAGGGAGATAGTAGATCGCCGGGAGATCGAGGTCAGGCGAGTTGACACGAAGGACAACGTAGCGGATCCACTCATAAAGGCCCTCCCCCAGATACAATTTAAGAGACTTTTTGGGATGTTGGGTATGAGATATTACAACACATGGCTATAGTGTAAGTGGGAGATTGCTAGTTATATGTATGCCCTAGAGGCCATTATTGTACATGTGATGTATATTATAGTGGATGCTTGGACATATATATATATAGAGAGAGGACTTTCTTGCTCGACATGATAGATTGCTATCTGGATACATTTTATCTTAACATGTTGACTAGTATTCTTTACTGTTTTGCTCTCACATGTTGATAAAGCCCTTAGGATATGTACTTGACTACCAGGATGTAATACCCCAGGTATTATCCAGTTTACCCATTTATACCAGATAAGCATGGGGACCCACTATAAAACAATGGGGAATCTTCGGAATACATTCCGAAAGAGGACAGATATGTACTATAAATAGAATGATACCACACTTCAATACAGTGGCGCCTTTTAAGTGAACTGGCACTACAAGAGTTTGAGAACTCCGTAGTTAAGCGTGCTCGAGCCAGGGAAGTCCTGAGATGGGTGACCTCCTAAGAAGTGGCCCCTGGTCGGGTCCGGTTCGCTCCGAAGGACAAAACCGTGCGGCTTCGGCCAGAGCGGACAATACTCTCTGTATTGGGGGTGGGGCATGACAGAATGGTATCACAGCCGGTTCCTCAATAGTAGGTTTGTGGTTCGAAGACGAACCATTGTTCTAAGTGGGGGAGAATGTAATACCCCAGGTATTATCCGGTATACCCATTTATACCAGATAAGCATGGGAACCCACTATAAAACAATGGGGAATCTTCGGAATACATTCCGAAAGAGGACAAATCTGTACTATAAATGGAATGATACCACACTTCAATACAGAGGCGCCTTTTAAGTGAACTGGCACTACAGGAGTTTGAGCAAGCTATTCCCCCCTTTAGAAGAGGCGAACCTAGCTATACTCCACGATCGCACAAGAACAGTAAATCTGCAGAAGAATGTCTCTGAACTGCGCACAACTGGAACAAGCTACCCCCGGGCCTACGACTTAAAGCATCAGCTACCATAATCGTCTTGCCATGGGTAATAAGGGATCTCACAATCACAATCCTTTATAAGCTCCATCCAACGACGCTGTCTCAACAATCAAAACCCGCTGCACGAAGATGTAAATTAAGCTCTGGTGGTCCGTGAAAATCTGACACGACTCTCCGCACAAGTAGTGTCCTCAGATCTTCAACGCACGACCACCGCGGCCATCTCCAGATCATTAGAGGGATATCCTGCTCGTACTTTCTCCAACTGTCGGGAAGCAAAAGCGATAACTCTATAATGCCACATCAACGCAAAATCGAGCCCCACTCGCGAAACATCACAGTTAAACAACAAAGTCGCCCGATCCAGAAAACAGAAAAAGAACTGGTGCAGTTGTCAACCGAGTCTTCAACTGCAGAAAGATCCGCATGTAGGCCACAGTCCATGAAAAAGAAACTCCCTTCCTGGTCAACCCGGTCAACGGTGCAGTGCTACACAAGCAATCCTGCACGAAACGGCGGTAAAAACCGGCTAAGCCCAAAAGCTGCTGACCTCCGTCCCTACTACAAGTCTGGGCCAAAGCTGTACGGCCTCAATCTCCCTCGGGTCCGTACGAAAAATTGTCTCCCGTAACCACATGACCTTAGGAAGTCAAAACAATCAAGCCTGAAGGAACACTCCGAGAATCTAGCAAACAGCTGGCACTCTCCCAATGTCTGCAAAGCAAATCCTCAAGTGACGTTCACGTTCCTCACGACTCTTGGAAAAGACCAGGATGTCATCAATAACACAACAATCAACTGGTCGAGGAACAGCCTAAAGAAATCTGGTTCATCACATCCAAGAATGCTGCTAGGGCATTGGTGAGTCCAACGACACCACCAAAAGCTCATGCTGCCCGTAGCGCACACAAAGCAGTCTTCGGAATGTCATCATTCCGAACCCGCAACCAATGATGACCTGATCCCAAACAAACTTAGAAAATGTCTCGCACTCTGGACCTAGCCGAACAAATCTTCAAAGCGAGGTAAAGGATACCTATCCGCACCGTAACTCGGTTCAATTGACGATCCATCAAAACACAACCTCAAACTGCCGTCCTTCTCTTGACGAACAGAATAGGAGCTTCCCAAAGCGAAACACTTGGACGTACAAGCCCCCCAACAAACAACTCTGTAGCTGATCCTTAAGCTCTCTAAGCTCAGCCGGCTCATCTGGAACAAAGTCGGAAACTCCCGCACGATAGGAACCCGATCCAACAAACCCACTGTGGCTCTGGTATCATGAATGAAAGCCAAGAATTCTCGACATCCTCTCCTCAAAAGCCGACTAGCGAAAAAGGCTGAATTCAAGCTGTGAGGGGCGGCACCACTGTCCCCCTGCACAACAAGAACCGACTCGCCGGGAAAACAAAACCTGACTGTTTCCTTACGGCAGTCCACATACGCTTAGCACGTAGCTAACCAGTCCGTGCCCAGGAGAACGTCAAATCCAACATCTCTAGAAGGATCAAAACGACGGATGAATCTCTATCTCTTATCTGATTGGCACACGACCGGAACACGTGTCGCGCAACAAAAGAGTCGCGCAACAGAAATTAACACAACAAACGTCCGATCTAGCATACACGACTCTCGACCCAACTACAACACAAAGTGTGTAAAACAAATGAGTGCATAGATCCCGAATTAAAACAAACCTACGAAACAAAAGAACATATGAATTTAGAATACCTGAAAACTCTGCATTGGACGCCCGCGCGTCCCGATGAGTAGAAGCAAACTCTCGTGTCTGCTTGCCCTCTACCCGAAACCGTCAGAACTCTTCCTCTGCCAACCCTTCCTCTTGAAACAAACCCTCCGCATCACCGAACTCTCTGAACATGGGTCTGACGCGGTACTAAGGAACAATCCCTGATGAATTGATGAGGGCTCCCGCACCGATAGCATCAAGATAAGAACAGCTGACCCTCCTGAGGATGAGTGCTGAACGACTGTCCTCATCCTAAACCTCTGCTACTCCCGTGACGGTCACAAAATATGTCATGGCGACTAAGCCTCTGTCTCTGGGCTGGTACACCTGTACGAGTCCTCCTCGGTCTCGGAACTCCCAAAGTCTCTGGAAGACGTGCCTCGTCAACTAGGGCTGCATCCACTGGTGCTGTGTAAGTGATGAAATGCTGTGTACTGACCGCAAGGAACAACTGGGTAATAGTTGTGGCAACCTCCTGTCACTGCGCTAACAGGGGTGGCAACCTCCTGTCACTGCGCTCGACTGGCCTCAACTAATGACCTCATCGTCTGGCATAAGTCCTGCATCTCTGCCTCAAGCCTAGCGATACGATCTATCAAAGGCGGATCCATCTGCTCCTGTACAACGAGCATGCCATCCTGGTCAGTCGTCGTCCCACACGAGTCAAATCTGACCTCGGCCCTCGCTGCACCTCTCTGAGTCCTTATAGTCATCAGCGGCAAAGGCTAAGAAAAGAAATAGGATTCGATAAGAAAACGGAAATAGAATCACAGGGATGTGTATAATCAAGGAAGGAATTTCAAGCAATTAGTTCTTAGGTCACTTTAGGCGGAGTACCGTGATCGTGAGTATGTCGCGGACATACACACACTACGTCACCCTGCTTAAGCTACCTACTCCATCATACCAAGGTCATCCTACACTCCGAAAGGTAAAACCTAGCGCTCTGATACCAAGTTTGTCACGACCCGAAATTGGCACGTGACGGCCCTTAAACTACGCAACGTCTATAGGCGTAACGCAATTTAAGTAAGCCGAAAACCCAGCAATCTAAACATCAAAAGTAGTAAAAGATAAGAACATTGTTTAAGCTTTTGAAACCTCGATACAAATTCTTTAAAGTCCAATTTAGTTTCTTTAAAACTTTGGCAGCACCTCCTTTGTAAAACAAGCCCCCAAAAAGGGTACAACTTAAATATAAGTAAAAGGCATCCCAAACGGGAGCAAAATCAATGCCCGAATGTAGAAAACAACCACCACAACAAATATACGACGCCGTAGCGAAGAAATAAATGACAATATAAAGAAACTTCATAAAAGACCTCCAAGTCACTAAATAAAATACAATATCATCCTCACATCAAGTTTCTAAGTCATACATAAAAGTGGTAGATGGAGAGTACAGGATACAACGAATATACAAAGAACATAAACGGATAACCACAAACCCACCTAAAGCAAAACTGCACACTGTGAGCCGAAGCGGTATCCGCAGCAAAAGATGATATGATAGATGAAAATAGCCCTGTCTCGACTACTCTGAGGAACAACCTGCAAAACACCGTGGCACAACGGGGGTGAGTTGCCAACTTGTGAATAGTAAATAACATAGGTAGGTAATCGCAAGTATGCACGTATAGCGCGAATCTAATGTATGCAAGCTGATAACAATAAATGGCAATATGTATGCAACAGTCATGTAAGGTACTCTATCAGGTACTACTAATACATGAAGCAATGAAAATACAAAAAAATGCGGAGTATGGGATAAAACATGTCATCCTCACGAAATCCTGACCTCGTGATAGGAACAAAGTCCATCCAGACAATCCGAATCCCAATTTCCCCAAATCAGCGCCCAAATTGGCTCTCATATCATGTAAGTCTCATATATCCTGAATGTACAATATCAAGTAAATCTCATATATCCTGAATGTACAAAATCAAGTAAATCTCATATATCCTGTATCCAATATCAAGTGAATCTCAAATATTCTGTATCCAATATCAAGTGAATCTCATTGTGATGATGTATATAAATTGATATGTATATAAATATATATATTAGCGTCCCACTCCACTAATATATATATATATATATATATATATATATAACAGCGTCCCAGTCCACTGTTATATACTTAGGAGTAAAAATATCATGAAAACAAGTGTCTCACATAGACACATAAATACGGATCTATCAGGTGTTGTCACCACGACTGGCCCCCTGATAGGTACGTATCATACGCTATCCCGAAAACCCGAGTGCCTATCTTTGACCTTCGCCTTTCGACGTATCTGTTGGAGATAGTGCCCTCAGAGTCAATTATTAGGTCACAGGTACGTGATTGCAATGATTGATGGAGGACCTATCCCGGTAGGACAGTCTTACTCGAGATGATAGTATGCTATCTGGTTTACCTTTATCATCGTGTACTGTTTTAGGTGACCTGACAAGTTGCTATTACACGTTGATAGAGCCCCTAGGATTCTTGCTTGACCACCAGCAGTATGAGGGCGATCATATAAGTGGGAGCTGGGGTCTATAAGCATATCCTTAAATGGTCCCTAGTCGTGTGAGTTTCGAGACAGGGCATCGATACTCCAGAGTAGACTAGTGTATACAGTCGAGACCCCGACGAGGGGCGGTGGCCGGTCTCACAAGCCACTGGTGTCAGTTGGATCACCTAAGATGTATACAGGTGCTCATTGGGTTATGAGTACACCGGACAGGACTCGCCGGGAACATGCCAGTTGGTCATATACCAGACGTCAGATGGCAGTTCCCTGGTGACATGTGTACAGGTTAGTTCATCGACCTGGGGATCGTCATTTGTCTTGTGTGAGTTCCCACTGTACTTTGATTACTACCCTACCACGGCTCAAAGGAGTCGTGCAAACAGGTTTTAGTTGGGTACAGTCCCGAGCCACATGGAGGCAGTGAGCGCATCTTCAGGGGTTCGTCTCTCCCGGTATTGGGGGTGAGGTCGTGCTGTGTCTAGGAGAGCCATTACACGAAGCCCTCGGCCGAGACAAGGAGATTTACTGGTAGGTATTCCAGTAGTATCTCAGGGTGTTCTGGGCTACACTCCGACACGACTTGTACCGCTTTTGGGGATCTGACTTTTACCAACCCCCTAGGCCCGCCATGCGATGCTCATAGACGAACGGACCGGACTGTACGGATATTGTCACTGACAGGCTCAGTAGGGTTGTCAGGCTGAGTTCGCTCACAGACGTCCCTTTTGGTCAATACCTGGTGGCCCGTTATGTATTGGCTTATACCTCTAACGTGCTAGTGGTTAAATCCACAACCAAGGTGTTGACGAGTCTTTAGAGTCCCCCACATTCTGTTACTCAGCTTTCGGGCGAAAGGTTGTAGAGGCCGTATGGAGATATGGCAAGGTCCGGTCAGATACGTGCGGTATTGCACGGATCAGGATCGGACAGCTTGTACTATAAGCCGTATGGTTATATGGCAGGGTTCGATCAGATACGTGCGGTATTGCACGGATCAGGATCGAACGGATATTACTGGCCGGCTTTGGTTTAAGCCGGATCCTAGTATAATACAGTGTAGATTTTGTCTCATTGCATTTGTATTTCGGTCGGAATACAAATGTGGGTGTGTATGCACAGTATCGAGGTTTTCCTGTAATTTATTACGGGACCAGTTTTCTGGAGTTGCCAGTTTGCTTTCCGTTTCGGCCAATTTCCTTTGTATCGTTCATTGGCCGAAGATTGGTGGAGGAGGGCTTATTTGCATTGTTGCAAATAAGCATTTGTGGAGGGGGTCTTTGCATATTTCCTTGTATCATGATGGTGCACCATTCATTGACCTTGACTTCTTGACTCCTTCATGATGGCTTGACTTTTTGAAGTCATCATGCTTGATGATGGGTTATGATATGGTTGTTGAGTGTTGGATTTTGTTGAGAATAATTTCTTTTGATGATCACCTTTCTCTCTCTCTCTTTCTTGTGATTGATACACTCTCCATTCTCACTCTCCCCTCATTGACCATGGCCGGCCAAAGTATTTTGGGGCTGTGCCAATTTGGGAGTGAGGAATTGTTGCTCATTTGGCTAGGCAAAAGTCTTTTTAGCTCCTCCTCCAAAAGCTTATCTCATATCCTCCACCAATGGCAACTCCCTAAACCCCTAGAGACACAAATAGCTCACTACACCATTCTACAGCAAATCTTGGGCACGTCGACTAGCCAGCTTCGTGCCCGAGTTGCCTCGGCATTGAGGTGGGAGCCCGTAAAAGAAGTAGGCGATGTGGTGCACTTCCGGCGACGAGGAGGAGACGGGACATTCCGCGGGAGATCGGGACGATGACGAGAAGACCGGAGGACTCGGATCTGTCGGTATATCTCTATTCCTTTTCTTGTAGTTAGCTAGGACTAATTAATGGTTCGATCCGGGTATCAGTGCGCGGCGGTTTGCCAGTTCAAGAAAAATTAAAGTTTATCACCGCTTCCGCATTTGGCCGTCGGATTGACGGCCGGGGCGCCGCCGTGCACTTACAGTGGTATCAGAGCCTCGCCATTAACTTAGTCTAGCTTGCCTTAATGTGTTTTTCAGTTCCGATCGATCAAATGTTCCAAAACCCGTTTTTCCTTCACGACAGTTTTCTGTTGAAATTTTTTGGTCTCGATAAATTTTTCAGGTTGTAAAATAGTGATGTACTGGAAATTATAAGGATACTGTAGAAATTCGACAATGTGATTCACCAATGGGAGCGCGGAACCGCGGCCAAACCCCCCCTTGGGCCGCGGTTCCGCCGCACAATGGAATGATCACTGTATCCAATTTCCACAGTTCCTTTCTGGGGTTAAAATTGGGGTTTTGGAATATTAATATTGGGTCCAGAATTTCCTGATCTGCTACAGTAATGCTTGGGGGCCCACTTGTTAAAATTTGATTGATCGGATATTTTAAACACATTATTTCACAGTATTTACATTATATCTGCGACCGTGAATGTCACTTGATCGGTAAATCCGGTCTAACTGCTATAGCCCGGTTAGACGGATTTGCGAACGTGACTTTCACGTTGATGCTCTGTTTTTGCTGTGATGTTGCGGATTGGTCGTGGGGGATAGCCTGGATGCAATGCTAGTACAGTTGTGGTTGTATTATGTACATTTGATATTGCGGGGTGAGCGTCCGACATGTGGACTGCCGTCACTGCCTGTTTGTATTATTATTTTGGGGCACGGCCAGGTTGTGGTCGATGTACCCGTTGTATGTATATTTAACTTTCTGTACTAGGCTTACCTCACGGAGGGGTGCACGGATAGCCGGGTTCTAGAGGGCAACAAGCCCGCATCTCATGGCATTGGGACGGAGGGGGCTTCACTCTAGGATTGGCGGGCTATTCGCCGCACTCGTAGGGGGTACAGGTTGACCCAGGAGGGGTGCCCAAGTTACCGGATTCCGTGAAGTACTGGGTGGTCCATTCACGGAGCTGAAGGGGGCTGCCTCGCTTCAGGTTTTGGCGGGTAACTTGCCGCGCCCGTAGGGGTCTAGGATTTCATTGCACAGGCTATCCACACGACCAGGGGAACGTCGGGTTTCAGCGGCTCTGTGAAACCCGGGGATCCCAGATATCTGTATTGTTTCTGTGATGTTGTACATTTCTGTGATGTTGCATTTTATCACGTCTTGAGCGAATATAATATATTGGTATATATATTAGTAGATGTTGTATATGTTTTGCATCCGCGCTAGTCCAGTCCCCGCTCTATCGTTAGTTAGCTAACCTAACGGGTAATGACGGGACCCAGTGGCGAATGCGGATGGCATATACGTACATCAGTATATTTTCGTTCTTTTTGGTGTGATCAATTGATGGGACTGCATTGATTTGGATCAATGCAAGTTAAAAACAAACCTAATCTGATGTTGTTGGAACACTTTTCAAAAAGCTGTTATTGCAAGGACGTTCTCTTTTGTTTTGCATCGTGATATTCAGTTGGAATATCCTGCTCCTCAGTCGACGAGGCAAGGGCCGAGATCCCTTCACCGGGAGTGACCCCTTGGACAGAAGTTTGCGTCAGGGCATTAACTTCACTATAGCCGATTACTTTTGCTTTGCACCGTGGTATTCAGTTGGAATATCCTGCACCTCATTCTACGGGGAAAGAGCCGAGATCCCTTCACCGGGAGTGACCTCTTTAGCAACGGTTTTCGTCACTATATTTTTAAAAAGCTATTCGTTCCTTCAACGATATCAAGTTCATTACGTTAAATGTTTTCGCCCGAAACCATTCGTAGCCCTCCGTCGTTTCATATGGGTGGTCAATAGTATTCAAGCTGTGTATGTTGGCCAAAGTCAAGGCACAGTGATTGATAACTATTGGGTATTCATATGCAGCATAGATAGATGCGTTGGTTTAGGACAGTCGTACTGCCATTTTGGCCAAAGTCAAGGGTAGGTACGGGAGGATTCAAATTAACCTGGAGAATGACGGGTAGAACTTAACATGTGACTTATGATATGTTGGCCAAAGTCAAGGTCATAAGAGCATGGGGCAGAAATCACATCGGGAGTTTCAAAAGAACTGAAACTTGCCAGATATGCGCATACCTTCTGGAGTGTGATTCCGTGAGCGGATTCCGTCACGTTGTCATGCGATGAGAGTTGGATCCCGATTCCCACTGATGAGTTGGTATACTCCTCGGCTGATCCCGACTAATTCTTCTTTCAGGTTTGGAGGAGAATTTGAGGTACAGTGGGAGGTTTCCAGATTAGATAAATTGGTAACCATTCTGATCTAGGTTAGAGTGCACGCTGAGTGTTTCTTTTCTCTCTCTCTTTGGCAGCGACCATTGACCCGACCCTAAGACTACGACTCAGAGACCAAGTTGACCGAACCTTCTTAAAACACTGGCTTTTGGATTGTCAGAGTTGCAAACCTCATTGCCACTCCTACTTTTACCCTTTTCTCCAGGACACCCCGTATTACTACGAACGTCCACTTCCATTGGACCAAACCATCGTATGGTTATATACGAACTCGAAAGGATTTATTCGAGGATGGTTTCCGGTTCTGGAGAAAACGGATAGGATTATTCAGTTGTCTTTTCCTTTTTCCTTCTCTCAGGTTGCGAGTACTCCTTGGTTTAGGGGTAGTACACCTATTATGCAAATTGGATAGTCTTCTTCCAAACCATAGGCAGGTGCCGACCGGTAGGGAATGAAGAAAACCAATTAGCCTAACAATGGTGTGCAGAAGGTATTAAGTTAAGACAAAGCAAGGGATTAGTAAGAGGGCAAAGTAAATTGCAACTGATATTCACGACCAAACCAGGTATTTCTTTACCACTCCTACATCACCTTTGTATTTCTCCAGGACACTCCGTATCACTACGAAGATCCACAGTTTATTGGATACTCCATCGTATGGTTATATACGAACTCGAAAGGAACTTGTTCCAGTTCGGGGATGGATTCTGGTCCAGGAGAAATAGGAATAAGATTTATTCAGGTGTCTTTTATCTTCACCTTCTCTCGCATTGCGAGTGTTCCTAGGATTAGGACAGTACACCCATTGTGCTTATTGGATAGTCTTCTTCCAAACCATAGGCTGGTGCCGAACGGTAGGGAAGGAAGAAAACCATTTGGCCTAAGGGGTGTGCAGAAGGTAATGACTCAAGACATATGAAGGGATTTGGAGAGGTGGCAAAGAGA
This sequence comes from Agapanthus africanus, assembly GCA_030015575.1. Lineage (NCBI taxonomy): Eukaryota > Viridiplantae > Streptophyta > Magnoliopsida > Asparagales > Amaryllidaceae > Agapanthus > Agapanthus africanus. The sequence continues at coordinate 367,439,313 of CM057345.1, forward strand.
TAAACGGTTACAGTCGTGAATCTGGAAGAGGCATTACTAGGAATACCGGGATACCCCATCGAAACATTTCAATGTTTCAGTGTCACTGTGTACTGTTAAAGGAAAATTGATTTCCCGATTAGATCCTTACTCCAGGGTATGTATTTACCAGGTATGATTCTCACATCTGTATGGTTTTACAGATGATGAGTGGGAGTAAGTTATTGGGAATTGGGTGATCGTCCTCATTATATCAGGATTCGTTGTAATCGGTGATATTTGAGGAAGTCACCTGGGTTGTTTGCCGGACGGCAAATATTTGGTTTTGAATATCCGCTGTCATGCACCAATTTCAAATTGATATATCTGTACGTCTATTTTCATAGAGTGAGATATACCTTTTTGAAATTATGTCTACGACGTTTACCTATATCAGTGGATGGTTAGGTGAGGAGCATTAAACAGCGGTGTAATTCTTCTTAACCATAAGTACAGTTTTCAACCTACGACACACAGTGAATGAGTTGTCAGACTCAAGGGACTTATACAGAGTATTGTATGTTGTCCAGGGTCCATCAGGACAGAGGGGATGGTCCTCGTACTATATTCGGTTTACTTATGACTTCTCTAGTTTTTAGACAGGTGTTTCGTGGAAACACAGGGTCCGAATTTTGAGAAGTTATAGGTATTTGAATAGAGTAGAGAACCAGGTATAGCAAGTATCGGGATTCTTCAAAGTGATCGAAGATGTAGATACTTGTATATGGTATTCAGTTGATAGTAATGATTAAGAGAACTTACTTCTCTTTCAGGTTACTCATAATTGGAAGCATTCCTAAGTTGAGTAACGCTGATCGGCCTCTCTCCATTTAGTTGACATGCACTGGAGACAGTTGCATGATTTGGATCTGGTTCAGTTAAATCAGTGCCTCTGGTCCTATATGGGATATAAAACAGTTCGTATCTTAACGGTGTTAAGGTACGGGGAGTTGTCCGGCTTATGATTAAAACCAGACACTGGACAACTCAAGGCATGATTCTGTAATGGCTGTTTGTGGGTTGACCCAGGCTATGACGAGGGTTGATTTTCTACCATCTGGATGAACAATAGCAATATTGTTCTAGACTCGCCACAGTTTTGTTTTAAAAATGGATTTTTTCAGAAAAACGGTAGTGGGAGTATGGTAGAACTGGAAGTGATTCCAGAACCACAAACGATTACTGAAGATTTGATAAGGAACCTAAAGATTCAATCTGGATTGACATTCCATTGGCCACTCCGCAGATACGGTGGGTAACTTCAGGCACCCGAGAGGTACTACGGTAGCCTCAAGGACGGTGACAGGGAAGTTCTTGTTTACCCACAATTACCATTGCTGTTGTTCCAGGCTGCGAGACCCGGCGGGAGGATGAGTATAGCGTCGTTCTAAACTAGTTTTAGAAGTGTACGTGTATATGACTCTTCCAGAGGGTTGTCGTAGTCAGTGGGAGCAGCGGAAGCATTGGTGGACAGGTGGCTTATGTCTATTTATAGACAAAAGCACATGTAGCGGAGATAGATCATCTATTTCTGATGTGACAGTCATGGGTTTGACTTCATCAGAATAGGGGATGGATCTGTTGAGAAGGTAGTAGGGTGTGATATCCTGGTATTTGGATGACATACACAGAGTAGGAAAAGAAACTCCTATACTACGATCGGTTATACTTTGGTCGTCATACAGTGTTTTCTCCACAAAGGAAATGGATTTTGTATCAGACATACTGGTTACTAGATCTATGGTTTTAGATCTAGATTTGGGTGGTTTCCCAATCTGGGTACTTAGACAGCATTCTAAGGGTATTTAGAATGGACGACTCCTAGTACGGTAGTGTACCTGCAGGTGATGGAGTCACCCTCTCTAAAGGTGTCTTACAGACTAAAGTAGAGAGGGACGTGCATGATTGGCAGATCACTTGCTCAGGCAATTGAGTCAATCATGAGATGTCAAGTACCACACCAGATGTTGTTCTTGCACTAGATGCAATAAGTTGACATTAATCCAATACTGGAGAAACAGTCGGAAGCAGTTTTAGAACATAAGTGGATGTTCTAGGGATATGATAACGACAGCCTCATTCGGGAGACAGTTATCATTCAAGGCTTCCAAGGTGACATGGACGACAAGGAAGTTGTCAGAGTTATAGTTTTCCTTCTGACAAGGGGCAGTATTTTGGACAGGTGGTCCAAGGCAATACTGAGGGAGGCATGGCGCAGGATACTGATTAAGTTCAGTTGACGATACAGTCTAAGAAGTTTGGATTTGGAGTTCATTTTTGAGCTATGTCCCATCAGACATCCAGACACATTCTAAGACAGGTATTACTCTTTTCGGGAGATGGCTTTCTCCGCGAACTTGAGATATAGAGAGACATAGAAAGAAACAACAAAGTGGATCCACTCACTAAGGCTATTCCTCGAACGCAATAGTTTCGCAAACGAGCTTTGTGAGACTGACTAGTAGAGGAGTTGGGTGTTCGGTATCACACGGGCTGTGAGTATGCGACATCGCAATAATTAGCCTAGAGTGCAAGTGGGAGATTGTTGGAGATAGTGCCCTCAGAGTCAATTATTAGGTCACAGGTACGTGATTGCAATGATTGATGGAGGACCTATCCCGGTAGGACAGTCTTACTCGAGATGATAGTATGCTATCTGGTTTACCTTTATCATCGTGTACTGTTTTAGGTGACCTGACAAGTTGCTATTACACGTTGATAGAGCCCCTAGGATTCTTGCTTGACCACCAGCAGTATGAGGGCGATCATATAAGTGGGAGCTGGGGTCTATAAGCATATCCTTAAATGGTCCCTAGTCGTGTGAGTTTCGAGACAGGGCATCGATACTCCAGAGTAGACTAGTGTATACAGTCGAGACCCCGACGAGGGGCGGTGGCCGGTCTCACAAGCCACTGGTGTCAGTTGGATCACCTAAGATGTATACAGGTGCTCATTGGGTTATGAGTACACCGGACAGGACTCGCCGGGAACATGCCAGTTGGTCATATACCAGACGTCAGATGGCAGTTCCCTGGTGACATGTGTACAGGTTAGTTCATCGACCTGGGGATCGTCATTTGTCTTGTGTGAGTTCCCACTGTACTTTGATTACTACCCTACTACGGCTCAAAGGAGTCGTGCAAACAGGTTTTAGTTGGGTACAGTCCCGAGCCACATGGAGGCAGTGAGCGCATCTTCAGGGGTTCGTCTCTCCCGGTATTGGGGGTGAGGTCGTGCTGTGTCTAGGATAGCCATTACACGAAGCCCTCGGCCGAGACAAGGAGATTTACTGGTAGGTATTCCAGTAGTATCTCAGGGTGTTCTGGGCTACACTCCGACACGACTTGTACCGCTTTTGGGGGTCTGACTTTTACCAACCACCTAGGCCCGCCATGCGATGCTCATAGACGAACGGACCGGACTGTACGGATATTATCACTGACATGCTCAGTAGGGTTGTCAGGCTGAGTTCGCTCACAGACGTCCCTTTTGGTCAATACCTGGTGGCCCGTTATGTATTGGCTTATACCTCTAACGTGCTAGTGGTTAAATCCACAACCAAGGTGTTGACGAGTCTTTAGAGTCCCCCACATTCTGTTACTCAGCTTTCGGGCGAAAGGTTGTAGAGGCCGTATGGAGATATGGCAAGGTCCGGTCAGATACGTGCGGTATTGCACGGATCAGGATCGGACAGCTTGTACTATAAGCCGTATGGTTATATGGCAGGGTTCGATCAGATACGTGCGGTATTGCACGGATCAGGATCGAACGGATATTACTGGCCGGCTTTGGTTTAAGCCGGATCCTAGTATAGTACAGTGTAGATTTTGTCTCATTGCATTTGTATTTCGGTCGGAATACAAATGCGGGTGTGTATGCACAGTATCGGGGTTTTCCTGTAATTTATTACGGGACCAGTTTTCTGGAGTTGCCAGTTTGCTTTCCGTTTCGGCCAATTTCCTTTGTATCGTTCATTGGCCGAAGATTGGTGGAGGAGGGCTTATTTGCATTGTTGCAAATAAGCATTTGTGGAGGGGGTCTTTGCATATTTCCTTGTATCATGATGGTGCACCATTCATTGACCTTGACTTCTTGACTCCTTCATGATGGCTTGACATTTTGAAGTCATCATGCTTGATGATGGGTTATGATATGGTTGTTGAGTGTTGGATTTTGTTGAGAATAATTTCTTTTGATGATCACCTTTCTCTCTCTCTCTTTCTTGTGATTGATACACTCTCCATTCTCACTCTCCCCTCATTGACCATGGCCGGCCAAAGTATTTTGGGGCTGTCCCAATTTGGGAGTGAGGAATTGTTGCTCATTTGGCTAGGCAAAAGTCTTATTAGCTCCTCCTCCAAAAGCTTATCTCATATCCTCCACCAATGGCAACTCCCTAAACCCCTAGAGACACAAATAGCTCACTACACCATTCTACAGCAAATCTTGGGCACGTCGACTAGCCAGCTTCGTGCCCGAGTTGCCTCGGCATTGAGGTGGGAGCCCGTAAAAGAAGTAGGCGATGTGGTGCACTTCCGGCGACGAGGAGGAGACGGGACATTCCGCGGGAGATCGGGACGATGACGAGAAAACCGGAGGACTCGGATCTGTCGGTATATCTCTATTCCCTTTCTTGTAGTTAGCTAGGACTAATTAATGGTTCGATCCGGGTATCAGTGCGCGGCGGTTTGCCAGTTCAAGAAAAATTAAAGTTTATCACCGCTTCTGCATTTGGCCGTCGGATTGACGGCCGGGGCGCCGCCGTGCACTTACAGTATCCATACGTAGATGACTCCCATCGGTATCCCCACGATAACCACCGAGTCATAGGTGCTGTCACCGGTAGGTATGGTTCCCCCACTAACTCATCGTCTTCTCCACGAAATTCTTGCACCGGGGTACCTCCGGGCCCCACCATGTACCCGCACACGGCTCCCTCCGTTCCTCGCGTGGGGTATATATATATCAAAACCGATAAATCTCATGGTGGCAGCTGAAATATCATATCAAGAGAAACCGGGTTTTTCAAATAATTCATAATTTCATGAAACTCCCAGGGTCCTCAAATTCAAAAAACATCATGAAAAATCCATAACTCAATGCGAAAATCCATGAATATAATATATGCAACAGAAAACTGTAATGTGAGCATATAAAGGAAAAACCGCTATTTAACTGCAACAAGTTAAAATATATATAATGTGGTTCCTAATTTCTCCAAGTCCATATAACATCAAATAAAGGTGAACATGTAGCTATAGATAGATATATGTGCAAATTTGTAGGTATAGCAAGGTATATGTATCTACCTGTTAGGTCCACGTTACCCACCACAGTTCTTTCGGGGAGGCGGAATAGGTAAAATCAAAATTTTCTCACATGGTAATATGGACCATCCATGAAGGATCTTTGCTAAACAAAAACTAACATACTAACTACAAGTTCTAGCTAATATGTAGAATGGTTATACCTAGGTCTTGAACTCCTTCTCTTCTTGTTGTGGTTCTCCTTTTTTCTTGCTCCTTGTAGTTGTAAGTGCATGGCGGCGCCACGGCCTCCATCCCGAGGCCAAATGCGGAAGCGATGGTTAACTTTAACTTTTCAAACCGGCACCACCGCGCACTAAAAACCCGGATCGTGCCATTAACTAGTCCTAGCTAACTACTAGATGAGGAAGAGAGATACAGCCGAGCGATCCGTGTCCTCCGGTCTTCTCGCCGTCGTCCCGATCTCCCGCGGAATGTCCAGTCTCCACCTCCTCGCCGGAAGGGCACCACGTCGCCTGCTTCTTTTACGGGCTCCCACCTCTATACCGAGGCAACTCGGGCACGAAGTTAGCGAGCCGACGTGCCCAAGGTTTGCTGTAGAATATAGTGTAGAACCATGTCTCATTTTGGGGTTCATGGAGGTGCCATTTTGGTGGAGGGATGATACATGATACTATGTAGAGGAACTTGGGGATTTTTGGAGCATGAAATGAACAAAAAAACCCACACCAATAAAAATGGGCAGCCCCAAGAGGGAGTGGCCGGCCATGGCACTTGGTGAGGTGAGAGTGAGAATGAGTGAGTGAAAATGATAGCCACAAGAAGCATGCAAGTGAGAGGAAAAGTTATCATATCAAGAAATGATCACAAAGAAACTCCAACATACAACCATCATAATCCATCATCATCACCAAAAAGTCATGCCATCATGACACTACAAGACTAGCCATGATGACTAAAGAAAGTCAAGTGATCATGACACAACAATATGCAAAGACCCCCTTCCAAATTGCTTATTTGCACAAATGCAAATAAGCCCTCCTCCACCAATCTTCGGCCAATGAAAGATACAAATGAAAATGGCCGAAACAGAAATCAAACTGGAAACTCCAGAAAACTGGTCCCGTAATAAATTACAGGAAAACCCCGATACTGTGTATACACACCCGCATCTGTATTCCAACCGAATACAAATGCAATGAGACAAAATCTACACTGTACTATACTAGGATCCGGCTTAAACCAAAGCCGGCTAGTATTATCCGTTCGATCCTGATCCGTGCAATACCGCACGTATCTGATCGAACCCTGCCATATATCCATACGGCCTCTCGTACTAACTGTCCGATCCTGATCCGTGCAATACAGCACGTATCTGATCGAACCCTGCCATATCTCCACACGGCCTCTACAGCTTTTCGCCCGAAAACTTGAGCAACTGAATGTGGGGGACTCTAAAGACTCGTCAACACCTTGGTTGTGGATTTAACCACTAGCACGTCAGAGGTATGAGCCAATACGTAACGTGCCACCAGCTATTGACCAAAAGGGACGTCGATGAGCGAACTCATCCTGACACCCTACTGAGCCTGTCAGTGACAATATCCGTACAGTCCGGTCCGTTCGTCTATGAGCATCGCATGGCGGGCCTAGGGGGTTGGTAAAAGTCAGACCCCCAAAAGCGGTACAAGTCGTATCGGAGTGTAGCCCAGAACACCCTGAGATACTACTGGAATACCTACCAGTAAATCTCCTGCCTCGGCCGAGGGCTTCGTGTAATGGCTCTCCTAGACACAGCGCGACCTCACCCCCAATACCGGAAGAGACGAACCCCTGAAGATCCGCTCACTGCCTCCATGTGGCTCGGGACTGTACCCAACTAAAACCTGTTTGCACGTCTCCTTTGAGCGTGGTAGGGTAGTAATCAAAGTACAGTGGGAACTCACACGAGACAAATGACGATCCCCAGGTCGATGAACTAACCTGTACACATGTCACCAGGGAACTGCTTTCTGACGTCAGGTATAAGACCAACTAGCATGTTCCTGGCGAGTCCTGTCCGGTGTACTCATAACCCAATGAGCACCTGTATACATCTTAGGTGAACCAACTGACACCAGTGGCTTGTGAGACCGGCCACCGCCCCTCGTCGAGGTCTCGAATGTACACACTAGTCTACTCTGGAGTATCGATGCCCATCTCGAAACTCCCACGACTAGGGACCTCTTAAGGATGTGCTTATAGACCCTAGCTCCCACTTATATGATCGTCCTCATACTGCTGGTGGTCAAGCAAGAATCCTAGGGGCTCTATCAACGTGTAATAGCGACATGTCAGGTCACCTAAAGCAGTACACGATGATAAAGATAAACCAGATAGCATACTATCATCTTGAGTAAGACTGTCCTACTGGGACAGGTCCTCCCTCAATCATTGCAATCACGTGCCTGTGATCCAATAATTGACTCTGAGGGCACTATCTCCAACAATCTCCCACTTACACTCAAGGCTAATTATTGCGATGTCGCATACTCACAGCCCGTGTGATACCGAACACCCAACTCTTCTACCAGTCAGTCTCATAACGCTCGAGGAATAGCCTCAGTGAGTGGATCCGCTTTGATGTTTCTTTCTATGTCTCTCTATATCTCATGTTCGCAGAGAAAGCCATCTCTCGAAATGAGCAATACCTGTCTCAAAATATGTCTGGATGTCTGATGGGACCTAGCTCATAAATGAACTCCAAATCCAAACTTCTTAGTCTGTATTGTCAACTGAACTTAATCAGTATCCTGCGCCATGCCTCCCTCAGTATTGCCTTGGATCACTTGTCCAAAATACTGCCCCTCGTCGGAAGGAAAACTAAAACTCTGACGACCACCCTGTCGTCCAGGTCACCTTGGAAGCCTGGAATGATAACTGTCTCCTGAACGAGGCTGTCGTTATCACATCCCTAGAACATCCACTTATGTTCTAAAACTGCTTCCGACTGTTTCTCCAGGATTGGATCAATGTCAACTTATTGCATCTAGTGCAAGAACAACATCCGGTGTGGTACTTGACATCTCATGATTGACTCAATTGCCTGAGCAAGTGATCTGCCAATCATGCACATCCCTCTCCCCTTTAGTCTGTAAGACACCTTTAGAGAGGATGACTCCATTACCTGCAGGTACACTACCGTGCCAGGAGTCGTCCATTCTAAATACTCTTAGAATACTGTCTAAGTACCCTGATTGGGAAACCACCCAAATCTAGATCTAAAACCATAGATCCAGTAACCAGTATGTCTGATATAATGTCCAAGTCCCATTTGGAGAAACCTCTGTGTGACGACCAAAGTGTAACCGATCGTAGTATAGGAATGTCACTTCCTACTCTGTGTATGTCATCCAAATACCATGACATCACACCCTACTACCTTCTCAACAGATCCATCCCCTATTCTGATGAAGTCAAACCTATGACTGTCATATCAGAAATTGATGATCTATCTCCGCTATATCTGCTTTAGTCTATAAATAGACATAAACCACCTGTCCACCAATGCTTCCGCTGCTCCCACTGACTACGACAACCCTCTGGCAGAGTCATATACACGTACACTTCTGAAGCCAGTTCAGAACGACGCTATACTCATCCTCCCGCCGGGTCTCGCAGCCTGGAACAACAGCAATGGCAAGTGTGGGTAAACAAGAACTTCCCTGTCACCGTCCTTGAGGCTACCGGAGTACCTCTCGGGTGCCTGAAGTTACCCACCGTATCTGCGGAGTGGCCAATGGAATGTCAAACCAGATTGAATCTTTAGGTTCCTATGAAATCTTCAGTAATCGTTTGTGGTTCTGGAATCACTTCCAGTTCTACCATACTCCTACTACTGTTTTCTGAAAAAAAAAAATCCATTTTATTTAAAACTGTGGCCAGTCTTGAACAATATCACTATTGATCTTCCAGATGGTAGAAAGTCAACCCTCGTCATAGTCTGGGTCAACCCACAAACAGCCATTACAGAAACGTGCCTTGAGTTATCCAGAGTCTGGTTTTAATCATAAGCCAGACAACTCCCCGTATCTTAACATCGTTAAGATATGAACTGTTCTATATCCAATATAGAACCAGAGGCACTGATTTAATTGAACCAAATTCAAATCATGCAGCTGTCTCCAGTGCATGTCAACTAAATGGAAGGAGGCCGATCAGCGTTACTCAACTTAGGAATGCTTTCAATTATGAGTAACCTGAAAGAGAAGAAAGTTCTCTTAACCATTACTATCAACTGAATACCGCATACAAGTATCTACATCTTCGATCATTTTGAAGAATCCCGATACTTGCAACACCTGGTTCTCTACTTTATTCAAATACCTATAACTTCTCAAAATTCGGACCCTGTGTTTCCACGAAACACCTGTCTAAAAACAAAAGAAGTCATAAGTAAATTGAATATAGTACGAGGACCATCCCCTCTGTCCTGATGGACCCTGGACAACATACAATACTCTGTATAAGTCCCTTGAGTCTGAGAACTCATTCACTGTGTGTCGTAGGTTGAAAACTGTACTTATGGTTAAGAAGAATTACACCGCTGTTTAATGCTCCTTACCTAAACATCCACTGATATAGGTAAATGTCATAGACATAATTTCAAAAGGTATATCTCACTCTATGAAAATAGACGTCCAGATATATCAATTTGAAATTGGTGCACAACAGCGGATATTCAAAACCAAATATTTGTCGTCCGGCAAACAACCCAGGTGACTTCCTCAAATATCACCGATTACAACGAATCCCGATATAATGAGGATGATCACCTAATTCCCACTAACCTACTCCCACTCATCATCTGTAAAACCATACAGATGTGAGAATCATACCCGGTAAATACATACCCTGGAGTAAGGACTAATTGGGAAATCAGTTTTCCTTTAACAGTACACAGTGAAACTGAAACATTGAAATGTTTCGATAGGGTATCCCGGTATTCCTAGTAATGCCTTTTCCAGATTCTCGACTGTAACCGTATAATTCTTTGCTACCTCTCCAAATCCCTTTTTATGTCTTTAGTCATTACCTTCTGCACACCCCTTTAGGCCAAATGGTTTTCTTCCTTCCCTACCATTCGGCACCAGCCTATGGTTTGGAAGAAGACTATCCAATAAGCATAATGGGTGTACTGTCCTAATCCCAGGAGCACTCGCAATGCGAGAGAAGGTGAGGATAAAAGACCACCGAATAAACCTTATTCCTATTTCTCCTGAACCAGAATCCATCCCCGAACTGGAACAAGTTCCTTTCGAGTTCGTATATAACCATACGATGGATTATCCAATAAACTGTGGATCTTCGTAGTGATACGGAGTGTCCTGGAGAAATACAAAGGTGATTTGGGAGTGGTAATGAAATACCTGGTTTGGTCATGAATATCAGTTGCAATTTACTTTGCCCTCTTACTAATCCCTTGCTTTGTCTTTACATAATACCTTCTGTACACCATCGTTAGGCTAATTGGTTTTCTTCATTCCCTACCGTTCGGCACCAGCCTAAGGTTTGGAAGAAGACTATCCAATTTGCGTAATAGGTGTACTATCTCCTAAACCAAGGAGTACTCGCAACCTGAGAGAAGGTAAAAGGAAAAGACAACTGAATAGTCCTATCCGTCTTCTCCAGAACCTGAAACCATCCTCGAATAAATTCTTTCGAGTTCGTATCTAACCATACGATGGTTTTGTCCAATGGAAGTGGACGTTCGTAGTAATACGGGATGTCCTGAAGAAAAGGGTAAAAGTAGGAGTGGCAATGAGGTTGGCAACTCTGACAATCCAAAAGCCAGTGTTTAAGAAGGTTCGGTCAACTTGGTCACTGAGTCATAGTCTTAGGGTCGGGTCAATGGTCGCTGCCAAAGAGAGAGAGAAAAGAAACACTCAGCGTGCACTCTAACCTAGATCAGAATGGTTACCAATTTATCTAATCTGGAAACTTCCCACTGTACCGTCAAATTCTCCTCCAAACCTGAAAGAAGAATTAGTCGGGATCACCCGAGGAGTAAACCAACTCATCTGTGGGAATCGGGATCCAACTATCATCGCATGATAACGTGACGGAATCCGCTCACGCTATCACACTCCAGAAGGTATGCACATATCTGGCAAGTTTCAGTTCTTTTGAAACTCCCGATGTGATTTCTGCCCCATGCTCTTATAACCTTGACTTTGGCCAACATATCATAAGTCACATGTCAAGTTCTACCCGTCATTCTCCAGGTTAATTTGAATCCACCCGTACCTACCCTTGACTTTGGCCAAAATGGCAGTACGACTGTCCCAAACCAACGCATCTATCTATGCTGCATATGAATACCCCAATAGCTACCAATCACTGTGCCTTGACTTTGGCCAACATACACAGCTTGAATACTATTGACCACCCATATGAAACGACGGAGGGCTACGAATGGTTTCTGGCGAAAACCTTTAACGTAATGAACTTGATATCGTTGAAGGAACGGATAGCTTTTATAAAAATATAGTGACGAAAACCATTGCTAAAGAGGTCACTCCCGGTGAAGGGATCTCGGCTCTTTCCCTGTAGAATGAGGTGCAGGATATTCCAACTGAATACCACGATGCAAAGCAAAAGTAATCGGCTATAGTGAAGTTAATGCCCTGACGCAAACTTCTGTCCAAGGGGTCACTCCCGGTGAAGGGATCTCGGCCCTTGCCTCGTCGACTGAGGAGCAGGATATTCCAACTGAATACCACGATGCAAAACAAAAGTGAACGTCCTTGCAATAACAGCTTTTTGAAAAGTGTTCCAACAACATCAGAATAGGTTTGTTTTTAACTTGTATTGATCCGAATCAATGCAGTCCCATCAATTGATCACACCACAAAGAACGAAAATATACTGATGTACTTATATGCCATCCGCATTCGCCACTGGGTCCCGTCATTACCCGTTAGGTTAGCTAACTAATGACAGAGCGGGGACTGGACTAGCGCGGATGCAAAACTTATACAACATCTACTAATATATATACCAATATATTATATTTCGCTCAAGGCGTGATAAAATGCAACATCACAGAAATGTACAGCATCACAGAATAAAACAGATATCTGGGATCCCCGGGTTTCACAGAGCCACTACTGAAACCCGACGATCCCCTGGTCGTGTGGATAGCCTGTGCAATGAAAACCTAGACCCCTACGGGCGCGGCAAGTTACCCGCCAAAACCTGAAGCGAGGCAGCCCCTTTCAGCAATGTGAATGGACCACCCAGCACTTCACGGAATCCGGTAACTTGGGCACCCCTCCTGGGTCAACCTGTACCCCCTACGAGTGCGGCGAATAGCCCGCCAATTCTAAAGTGAAGCCCCCTCCGTCTCAATGCCATGAGATGCGGGCTTGTTGCCCTCTAGAATCCGGCTATCCGTGCACCCCTCCGCGGGGCAATCCTAGTACAGAAAATAAAATATACATACAACGGGTACATCGACCGCAACCTGGTCGTGCCCCAAAATAATAATACAAACAGGCAGTAACGGCAGTCCACATGTCGGACGCTCGCCCCGCAATATCAAATGTACATAATACAACAAAACTGTACTACCACTGCAACCAGGCTATCCCCCACGACCGATCCGCAACATCACAGCAATACACAGAACATCAACGTGAAAGTCACGTTCGCAAATCCGTCTAACCGAGCTATAGCAGTTAGACAGGATTTACCGATCAAGTGACATTCACGGTCGCAGATATAATGTAAATACTGTGAACTAATGTGTTTAAAATATCCGATCGATCAAATTTACCAAGTGGGCCCCCAAGTACTACTGTAGCACATCAAGAAATCTGGGCCCAAAAAATAACATTCCAGAAACCATATTTTCAACTCAGAAACATTCTGCAAAAGTTTGGGGGACTGAACAGTTAAAGTCGCGGCGGAACCGCGGCCCAAGCATGGGTTTAGCCGCGGTTCCGCGGTGGTTTGGACTGTTCACGAGCCCAAATTTTCACAGAACTCTTAGAATTTCCTACACATCATTCTGAAACAACCTGAAAAATTTTTGGACTTCAAAAAATTTCGACAGAAACTGATGTGAAGAAAAATACGGTTTTTGGAAAATTGTTCGATCGGAAATGTAAAACACATTAGACAAAGCTAGAATAAGTTAATGGCGAGTCTCTGATACCACTGTAAGTGCACGGCGGTGCCCCGGCCTCCATCCCGAGGCCAAATGCGGAAGCGATGGTTAACTTTAACTTTTCAAACCGGCACCACCGAGCACTAAAAACCCGGATCGTGCCATTAACTAGTCCTAGCTAACTACTAGATGAGGAAGAGAGATATACCGAGCGATCCGTGTCTTCCGGTCTTCTCGCCGTCGTCCCGATCTCCCGCGGAATGTCCAGTCTCCACCTCCTCGCCGGAAGGGCACCACGTCGCCTGCTTCTTTTACGGGCTCCCACCTCTATACCGAGGCAACTCGGGCATGAAGTTGGCGAGCCGACGTGCCCACGGTTTGCTGTAGAATATAGTGTAGAACCATGTCTCATTTTGGGGTTCATGGAGGTGCCATTTTGGTGGAGGGATGATACATGATACTATGTAGAGGAACTTGGGGATTTTTGGAGCATGAAATGAACAAAAAAAACCACACCAATAAAAATGGGCAGCCCCAAGAGGGAGTGGCCGGCCATGGCACTTGGTGAGGTGAGAGTGAGAATGAGTGAGTGAAAATGATAGCCACAAGAAGCATGCAAGTGAGAGGAAAAGTTACCCTATCAAGAAATGATCACAAAGAAACTCCAACACTCATACAACCATCATAATCCATCATCATCACCAAAAAGTCATGCCATCATGACACTACAAGACTAGCCATGATGACTAAAGAAAGTCAAGTGATCATGACACAACAATATGCAAAGACCCCCTTCCAAATTGCTTATTTGCACAAATGCAAATAAGCCCACCTCCACCAATCTTCGGCCAATGAAAGATACAAATGAAAATGGCCGAAACGGAAATCAAACTGGCAACTCCAGAAAACTGGTCCCGTAATAAATTACAGGAAAACCCCGATACTGTGTATACACACCCGCATCTGTATTCCAACCGAATATAAATGCAATGAGGCAAAATCTACACTGTACTATACTAGGATCCGGTTTAAACCAAAGTCGGCTAGTATTATCCGTTCGATCCTGATACGTGCAATACCGCACGTATCTGATTGAACCTGCCATATATCCATACGGCCTCTCGTACTAACTGTCTGATCCTGATCCGTACAATACCGCACGTATCTGATCGAACCCTGCCATATCTCTATTCGGCCTCTACAGCTTTTCGCCCGAAAACTTGAGCAACTGAATGTGGGGGACTCTAAAGACTCGTCAACACCTTGGTTGTGGATTTAACCACTAACACGTCAGAGGTATGAGCCAATACGTAACGTGCCACCAGCTATTGACCAAAAGGGACGTCGATGAGCGAACTCATCCTGACACCCTACTGAGCCTGTCAGTGACAATATCCGTACAGTCCGGTCCGTTCGTCTATGAGCATCGCATGGCGGGCCTAGGGGGTTGGTAAAAGTCAGACCCCCAAAAGCGGTACAAGTCGTGTCGGAGTGTAGCCCAGAACACCCTGAGATACTACTGGAATACCTACCAGTAAATCTCCTTGCCTCGGCCGAGGGCTTCGTGTAATGGCTCTCCTAGACACAGCACGACCTCACCCCCAATACCGGGAGAGACGAACCCCTGAAGATGCGCTCACTGCCTCCATGTGGCTCGGGACTGTACCCAACTAAAACCTGTTTGTACGACTCCTTTGAGCCGTGGTAGGGTAGTAATCAAAGTACAGTGGGAACTCACACAAGACAAATGACGATCCCCAGGTCGATGAACTAACCTGTACACATGTCACCAGGGAACTGCCATCTGACGTCTGGTATATGACCAACTGGCATGTTCCCGGCGAGTCCTGTCCGGTGTACTCAAAACCCAATGAGCACCTGTATACATCTTAGGTGAATCAACTGACACCAGTGGCTTGTGAGACCAGCCACCGCCCCTCGTCGGGGTCTCGAATGTACACACTAGTCTACTCTGGAGTATCGATGCCCTGTCTCGAAACTCCCACGACTAGGGACCTTTTAAGGATGTGCTTATAGACCCCAGCTCCCACTTATATGATCGCCCTCATACTGCTGGTGGTCAAGCAAGAATCCTAGGGGCTCTATCAACGTGTAATAGCGACATGTCAGGTCACCTAAAGCAGTACATGATGATAAAGATAAACCAGATAGCATACTATTATCTTGAGTAAGACTGTCCTACTGGGACAGGTCCTCCCTTAATCATTGCAATCACATGCCTGTGATCCAATAATTGACTCTGAGGGCACTATCTCCAACAGTAGTTGCGTAGACGGCTCCTCCTCCTCGTCTTCTCTTTGCCGAAGATAGATCTACCCAAGGGCCTCGAACTTGAGCTCCTACCTCAACCAAGAGGTAACTAGAGTGCTTGGTTTTGCTAGACAAAGAACCCTAGAAAGAGTAGAGATGAGTCTTGATGGTTTTGTCTCAAGAGCTTATGATTTCCAACACATGGAACACTTAAGCTTTGAGAGGAAGAGGGAGAGCTCCAAACATGAGAGAGAATGAGCAAGAGAGAATGAGCTACATTTTTCAACCATTCTCTCATATTAGAGAATAATGAATTAATAATAATAATTAAAAATAAATTGTGATGGTTCATTTGGAATGACCATTATCATTTCACATTAAATGAATTTTGCAAGAATCAAGAAGCATCTTCTATGTGAAATGTTGATGGTCAAATTGTCAACATAAGTCAACCGGTCAACCAAAGTCAAAACGTCAACATAAGTCAAATGGTCAACCTAACCATGGCACAATTATCTTTAATTAATATCATTAATCATATTTTTTATTTTCATTAGGGTTTGGAAAAAGTCAACGGTCAACAACCCTATTGAGAATCCTCTGCCTCTGCCTTTGCCTCTGTCAACTATGCATAAACACCCGTATCCGTGTTACGAGGAACACAAATACAATGAGACAAAACCAATCCCAAAACAAATACTAGGATCTGGATTAAACCAAATCCCGCTAGTAATAACTGCCCGGACACCAAACGTGCACAAGTGCGCAGATGTGAACGAACCCTGTCGCAAAACCATGTGACCTCTATTCTGTTTTGCCCAAAGGCGAATAACCTTCTGTGTGGGACTCTAAAGGCTCGACACTACGCTGGCAGTGGGTTTAACCACAGGCCGCAAGCGGTATTAGCTGTACGTAACGGTCCCCAGGTAGATGCCGATAAGAAGACTGATGAGGTAAACCCATCCGAACTCCTACTGAGCCTGAATGTGACAATCTTCGTACAGTCCGGTCTGTTCGTCTGAGAGTATCGCATGGCGGGCCTAGGGGGCGGTAATTGTCGGTCCCCTAATAGCGGTACAAGTTGTGTCGGAGTGTAGCCCAGAACACCCTGAAAAACTACTGGAAAACCTACCAGTAATTCTCGCTTGCCCTGGCCTGGGACGACTATGTGTAATGGCTCTCCTAGACACAGCGCGATATCAACTCCCAATACCGGGAGAGCCGAATCCTGTCTAACCGTCACTTCCTCCAAATGCTTCGGGACTGCACCCAACTACTACCTGTTTGCACGACTCAATAGAGCCGTGGTAGGGTAGTAATCTAAGAACAATGGGAACACACTTGAGGTGAAGTGACAGTGTCAAGTCAACGGACTAAGCTGTACTCATGTCACCTGGGAACTATTAACTAACGATAGGTATAATACCAACCAACAGTTCCCGATGAGTCCTGTCCAGTGTAATCGTAACCTAACGAGCACCTGCATACTATCTCCAGTATGACGCACTGATGGCTGTGGGACAGACCATCTCCCCTGCTGGGACGAGAAGCGTATGCACCAGTCTACTCTGGAGTTTCGATGCCCTGTCTGGATAATCCTACGACTAGGGACTAAAATAAGGATGTGCTTATAGACTACCCAGCCCCACTAGTGTGATCGCCATCACAACGCCGGTAGTCAAGCAAAGATCCTAAGGGCTCCATCAATATGTTTTTAGCGATATGTTAAAACAAACATATACACATATTAAGATAGAAACAAACCAAGTAGCATACTACTATATCGAGCAAGACTGTCGTAAAGCCGTATATATATCCCAAGCCTCCAAAATGTATTATACAAACTAGTACTATACAATAATGGCCTCTAGAGCATACATATCCAACAATCTCCCACTTGCACTAAAGGCCAGTAATTGGTGTACCGCATACCCAATGTCTGCACTAAGGCCAGCTGCTGGCGTACCGCATACCCAATAGCTCAAAAAGTCGCTCGAACTGTGTTTGAGGTAGGGCCTTTGTGAATGGATCCGCCGTGTTGTGTTTTGTGTCCACTCTCCGTACCTCGATCTCCTGGCGATCAATAATCTTCCTGATCAGGTAATACCGCCTTAAGATGTGTCTGGATTTCTGATGGGA
Organism: Agapanthus africanus; assembly: GCA_030015575.1. Taxonomy (NCBI): domain Eukaryota; kingdom Viridiplantae; phylum Streptophyta; class Magnoliopsida; order Asparagales; family Amaryllidaceae; genus Agapanthus; species Agapanthus africanus. Next base: position 367,457,157 of record CM057345.1, read on the forward strand.
CCTTGGTTCCTTCGCTAAAGCTATAGCCCCATTGTTATCGCAATACAAAGGTATTGGGTCAACAATGGATGGAACCACCTGAAGTTCACTAATGAACTTCTTCATCCAGACCGCCTCTTTTGCGGCATCGCATGCAGCAATGTATTCAGCCTCCATCGTCGAGTCTGCGACGGTATCCTGTTTAGAACTCCTCCAACACACCGCCCCTCTGTTGAGGGTAAACACAAAACCCGAGACAGACTTGCTGTCATCTTTGTCACTCTGGAAGCTTGAATCGGTAAAGGACTCGACCCTGAGGTCTCCATTACCGTAAACTAGGAACATCTCCTTAGTCCTTCTCAGGTACTTGAGAATGTTCTTCACTGCCGTCCAGTGGTTCTCACTTGGGTCTGACTGATACCGGCTCACCACGCTCAGTGCGTAAGCTACATCTGGTCTTGTACATAGCATCGTATACATTATAGATCCTACCGCCGAAGCGTTGGGTATAGTGCTCATGCGAACGCTCTCCTCGTCAGTCTTAGGAGACATCTTCTTGGAGAGGATGATTCAGTGCAATGCGGGTATATTACCGCGCTTGGATACTAAATCTCTTTAGTACGGTCTCTATGTACCTGGACTGCAAAAGTCCCAGTAATCTCTTGGATCTATCTCTGTAGATCTTGATCCCCAGAATGTACGAGGCATCACCCAGGTCCTTCATGGAGAACCGTTGTGACAAGAATAGCTTGACCGATTGTAGCACAGGAATGTCATTTCCTATGAAAAGAATGTCGTCCATGTACAAGACTAGGAATAGGACAGTTCGTCCTACAATCTTCTTATAAATACAAGGCTCATCCTTGTTCTTGATGATCAAATTCCTTGATTGCTTCATCAAAACAGATTTTCCAGCTCTCGATGCCTGCTTTAATCCATAAATGGATTTAAGCAACTTTCACACCTTCCCGCTGCTCCTACTGTCTACGAAACCTTCTGGCTGATCCATGTAAACGCACTCTTCCAAACAGCTGTTTAGAAAAGCCGTTTTTACGTGCATCTGCCAGATTTCATAGTCATGGAAGGCAGCAATGGCTAGTAAGATCCGAATGGATTTGAGCATAGCCACTGGAGAAAAAATTTCGTCATAGTCCACACCAAGTCTTTGACGAAAACCTTTTGCAACGAGTCTAGACTTATAGGTTTCCACCTGCCTATCTACACCAAGTTTCCTTTTGTAGATCCATTTGCATCCAACGGGTTTTACCCCAGGTGGAGCAATATCCAAGGTCCACACATTATTGGTGTACATGGACTCCATTTCAGATCGCATAGCATCCAGCCACTTATCGGAGTGCCTACTGACAATGGCCTGCCTGAAACTGGTAGGGTCATCTTCTTCCAAGATGCAATCCTATCGATCCCCGTCTATGAGAAAACCGTAGTATCTCTCGGGCGGATGAGAAATCCTACCAGATCTGCGGAGTGGCTGAGGTTCGTCTTGGGTTATTGAATCCTGAGGTTCTGTTAAATCTTCAGTTTCAGTTTGTGGTCGCTGAATTTCTTCCAATTCTACGGTGCTCCCACTAATTTCTTTTGCAAGAAACTCCGTTTCTAAGAAAACGGCATACTGAGCAACAAACACCTTCTGTTCCTCGGTGTGGTAGAACAGATATCCATAACCATTCTTTGGATATCCCACAAACTTACATAAAACTGACCGTGCCTCTAGTTTATCTGGTTTATGCGTTTTAACATAAGCCGGACAACCCCATATCTTAAATCTTTTAAGATATGGCCTTTTTCCATTCCATATCTCGAATGGAGTCTTAGACACTGATTTAGACGGAACATCATTCAATAGATATGCCGCTGTCAGAAGCGCATATCCCCAGAATGAAAGAGGGAACTCAGCACTACTCATCATGGAGCGAACCATATCCAATAGGGTACGATTCCTCCGCTCCGATATACCGTTGTGCTGTGGTGTATAAGGAGGAGTAAGCTGAGAGAGAATACCATTCTCTTTTAAGTAATCTAGGAATTCCGTGCTTAAGTACTCCCCTCCCCTATCTGATCGGAGGATTTTGATACTTTTGCCAGTCTGGTTCTCTACTTCGTTTCTGAATTCTTTGAATTTCTCAAAAGCTTCAGATTTGTGTTTCATCAAATACACATATCCGAACCTAGTGAGATCGTCAGTGAATGTGATGAAGTACGAGAACCCACCCTTTGCATGTATAGACATCGAACCACATTCATCACTGTGTATGAGTCCCAAGAGCTCTGCTGCCCTTTCTCCATGTCCGGTGAACGGAGATTTGGTCATCTTTCCTTTGAGACGGGACTGACAAGTTTCATAAGATGAAAACTCGAACGTATTCAACAGTCCATCTTTATGCAACTTACTTAGTCTTTTCTCTCCGATATGACCAAGTCTACAATGCCATAAGTAGGATTCGTTCGTATCTGAACTCTTCCTCTTGTGTGTGTTTTGTATATTGAGAACTGTATTATGATTTTGAACGTAGGTACCATTACACAGTGTACCTTCTGCAACCAGTACCTTATGAAGGTAGAGGGTCATGATATTTCTATCAAGAACAAAGTTATATCCATCTTTATTGAGTAAAGAAACTGATATGATGTTGCAAACCAAGGAAGGTACATAGTTGTAAGTGCACGGCGGCGCCCCGGCCGTCAATCCGACGGCCAATTGCGGAAGCGGTGATAAACTTAAATTTTGCGGACTTAGCAAACCGGCACCACCGCGCACTAAACACCCGGATCGTAACCATTAACAAGTCTAAGCTAACTAGAAGATGGGTTAGAGATATACCGACGATCCAAGTCCTCCGGTCTTCTCGTCATCGTCCCGATCTCCTGCGGAAGCTCCGGTTTCCTCCTCGTTGCCGGAAGTGCACCACATCGCCTACTTCTTTTACGGGCTCCCACCTCAATGCCGAGGCAACTCGGGCACGAAGCCGGCTACTCGACGTGCCCAAGGTTCGCTGTAGAATATGTAGTCCTCAAGTCTCATTTGGGGTTTGGAGCTTTGCCATTTGGTGGAAGAAAAAAAGAGCTTGGAGAGAGGTGGGGAAAATGTAGCATACCAAAATGAGAGTAACATTTTTCCACCCAAAAATGAAATGAATCCCCTTCCTCTTTGGAATGGCCGCCCCCCCCCCCCCCCCACTTCACAAGTGTGATTGGAGAGAGAAAGAGAAAAGGTCAAGGGGGTGGGTGGAACAATAATGAAAAAGGGAATCATGAAAGAACATGATAACAAACAAAAACCACACACAACCACAACCATCAAGTCCACAAAGTCAATCCATCATGAGAAGGAGAAGTCAATGATGGTGCACATCATGAAAACCATCATGATGCCAAAAGATGCAAAGAACCCCCTCCACAAATGCCTATTTGCAACAATGCAAATAAACCCTCCTCCACCAATCTTCGGCCAATGAACGGAACAATGGAAATTGGCCGAAACGGAAAGCAAACTGGCAACTCCATAAAACTGGTCCCGTAATAAATTACAGGAAAACCCCGATACTGTGCATACACACCCGCATTTGTATTCCGACCGAAATACAAATGCAATGAGATAAAATCTCCACTGTACTATACTAGGATCCGGCTTATACCAAAACCGGGTAGTAATATCTGTTCGATCCTGATCTGTGCAATACCGCACGTATCTGATCGAACCCTGCCATATAACCATACGGCCTATAGTACAATCTGTCCGATCCTGATCCATGCAATACCGCACGTATCTGATCGGACCTTACCATATCTCCATACGGCCTCTACAACATTTCTCCCGAAAGCTGAGTAACTGAATGTGGGGGACTCTAAAGACTCGTCAACACCTCGGTTGTGGATTTAACCACTAGCACGTCAGAGGTATAAGCCAATACGTAACGGGCTACCAGGTACTGACTAAAAGGGATGTCTGTGAGTGAACTCAGCCTGACAACCCTACCGAGCCTGTCAGTGACAATATCCGTACAGTCCGGTCCGTTCGTCTATGAGTATCGCATGGCGGGCCTAGGGGGTTGGTAAAAGTCAGACCCCCAAAAGCGGTACAAGTCGTGTCGGAGTGTAGCCCAGAACACCCTGAGATACTACTGGAATACCTACCAGTAAATCTCCTTGCCTTGGCCAAGGACTTCGTGTAATGGCTCTCCTAGACACAGCACGACCTCACCCCCAATACCGGGAGAGACGAACCCCTGAAGATACGCTCACTGCCTCCATGTGGCTCGGGACTGTACCCAACTAAAACCTGTTTGCACGACTCCTTTGAGCCATGGTAGGGTAGTAATCAAAGTACAGTGGGAACTCACATGAGACAAATGACGATCCCCAGGTCGATGAACTAACCTGCACACATGTCACCAGGGAACTGCCATCTGACGTCTGGTATATGACCAACTAGCATGTTCCCGGCGAGTCCTGTCCGGTGTACTCATAACCCAATGAGCACCTGTATACATCTTAGGTGATCCAACTGACACCAGTGGCTTGTGAGACCGGCCACCGCCCCTCGTCGGGGTCTCGACTGTATACACTAGTCTACTAATGGAGTATCGATGCCCAGTCTCGAAACTCCCACGACTAGGGACCTTTTAAGGATAAGCTTATAGACCCCCAGCTCCCACTTATATGATCGCCCTCATACTGCTGGTGGTCAAGCAAGAATCCTAGGGGCTCTATCAACGTGTAATAGCGACGTGTCAGGTCACCTAAAACAGTACACGATGATAAAGGTAAACCAGATAGCATACTATCATCTCGAGTAAGACTGTCCTACCGGGATAGGTCCTCCCTCAATCATTACAATCACGTACCTGTGACCTAATAATTGACTCTGAGGGCACTATCTCCAACAATCTCCCACTTGCACTCAAGGCTAATTATTGCGATGTCGCATACTCACAGCCCGTGTGATACCGAACATCCAACTCCTCTACTAGTCAGTCTCACAAAGCTCGTTTGCGGAACTATTGCGTTCGAGGAATAGCCTCAGTGAGTGGATCCGCTTAGTTGTTTCTTTCTATGTCTCTCTATATCTCAAGTTCGCGGAGAAAGCCATCTCCCGAAAAGAGCAATACCTGTCTTAGAATGTGTCTGGATGTCTGATGGGACATAGCTCATAAATGAACTCCAAATCCAAACTTCTTAAACTGTATCGTCAACTGAACTTAATCAGTATCCTGCGCCATGCCTCCCTCAGTATTGCCTTGGATCACCTGTCCAAAATACTGCCCCTCGTCAGAGGGAAAACTATAACTCTGACAACCTCCTTGTCGTCCATGTCACCTTGGAAGCCTGGAATGATAACTGTCTCCTGAATGAGGCTGTCGTTATCATATCCCTAGAACATCCACTTATGTTCTAAAACTGCTTCCGACTGTTTCTCCAGGATTGGATTAATGTCAACTTATTACATCTAGTGCAAGAACAACATCTGGTGTGGTACTTGACATCTCACGATTGACTCAATTGCCTGAGCAAGTGATCTGCCAATCATGCCCATCCCTCTCCCATTTAGTCTGTAAGACACCTTTGGAGAGGGTGACTCCATTACCTGCAGGTACACTACCGTGCCAGGAGTCGTCCATCCTAAATACTCTTAGAATGCTGTCAAGTACCCTGATTGGGAAACCACCCAAATCTAGATCTAAAACCATAGATCCAGTAACCTGTATGTCAGATATAAAATCCATTTCCTTTGTGGAGAAACCACTGTGTGACGACCAAAGTATAACCGATTGTAGTATAGGAGTTTCTTTTCCTATTCTGTGTATGTCATCCAGATACCAGGACATCACACCCTACTACCTTCTCAACAGATCCATCCCCTATTCTGATGAAGTCAAACCCATGACTGTCACGTCAGAAATAGATGATCTATCTCCGCTACATCTGCTCTAGTCTATAAATAGACATAAGCAACCTGTCCACCAATGCTTCCGCTGCTCCCACTGACTACGACAACCCTCTGGCAGAGTCATATAGACGTACACTTCTAAAACTGGTTTAGAACGACGCTATACTCATCCTCCCGCCGGGTCTCATAACCTGGAACAACAACAATGGCAATTGTGGGTAAACAAGAACTTCCCTGTCACCGTCCTTGAGGCTACCGTAGTGCCTCTCGGGTGCCTGAAGTTACCCACCTTATCTGCGGAGTGGCCAATGGAATGTCAATTCAGATTGAATCTTTAGGTTCCTTGTCAAATCTTCAGTAATCGTTTGTGGTTCTGGAATCACTTCCAGTTCTACCATACTCCCACTACTGTTTTCTGAAAAAAAATGCAATTTTATTAAAACTGTGGCGAGTCAAGAACAATATCACTATTGATCTTTCTTATGGTAGAAAGTCAACCCTCGTCATAGCCTGGGTCAACCCACAAACAGCCATTACAGAAACATGCCTTTGAGTTATCCAGAGTCTGGTTTTAAGTATAAGCCGGACAACTCCCCGTACCTTAACATCGTTAAGATACGAACTGTTCTATATCCAATATAGAAACAGAGGCACTGATTTAATTGAACCAGATTCAAATCATGCAGCTGTCTCCAGTGCATGTCATCTTAATGGAAGGAGGCCGATCAGCGTTACTCAATTTAGGAATGCTTCCAATTATGAGTAACCTGAAAGAGAAGCAATTTCTCTTAATCACTACTATCAACTGAATACCATATACAAGTATCTACATCTTCGATCTCTTTGAAGAATCCCGATACTTGCTACACCTGGTTCTCTACTCTATTCAAATACCAATAACTTCTCAAAATTCGGACCCTGTGTTTCCACGAAACACCTGTCTAAAAACTAGAGAAGTCATAAGTAAACCGAATATAGTACGAGGACCAACCCCTCTGTCCTTATGGACCCTGGACATCATACAATACTCTGTACAAGTCCCTTGAGTCTGATAACTCACTCACTGTGTGTCGTAGGTTGAAAACTGTACTTATGGTTAAGAAGAATTACACCGCTGTTTAATGCTCCTTACCTAACCATCCACTGATATAGGTAAATGTTGTAGACATAATTTCAGAAAGGTATATCTCACTCTATGAAAATAGACGTACAGATATATCAATTTGAAATTGGTGCATAACTGCGGATATTCAAAACCAAATATTTGCCGACCGGCAAACAGCCCAGGTGATTTCCTCAAATATCACTGATTACAACGAATCCCGATATAATGAGGATAATCACCCAATTCCCAATAACTTACTCCCACTCATCATCTGTAAAACCATACAGATGTGAGAATCGTACTTGGTAAATACATACCCTGGAATAAGTATCTAATCGGGAAATCAGTTTTCTTTTAACATTACACAGTGAGTCTGAAACATCGAAGTGTTTCGATGGGGTATCCTGGTATTCCTAGTAATGCCTCTTCCAGATTCACGACTGTAACTGTATAATTCTTTGCCACCTCTCCAAATCCCTTCATATGTCTTTAGTCTTTACCTTCTGTACACCCCTTTAGGCCAAATGGTTTTCTTCCTTCCCTACCGTTCGGCACCAGCCTATGGTTTGGAAGATGACTATCCAATAAGCATAATGGGTGTACTGTCCCAATCCTAGGAACACTCGCAATGAGAGAGGGTGAAGATAAAAGACAACCGAATAAACCTTATTCCTATTTCTCCTGAACCAGAATCCATCCCCGAACTGGAACAAATTCCTTTCGAGTTCGTATATAACCATACGATGGAGTATCCAAATAAACTGTGGATCTTCGTAGTGATACGGAGTGTCCTGGAGAAATACAAAGGTGATGTGGGAGTGTTAACGAAATATTTGGTTTGGTCGTGAATATCTGTTGCAATTTACTTTGCCCTCTTACTAATCCCTTGCTTTGTCTGAACTTAATACCTTCTGCACACCATCGTTATGCTAATTGGTTTTCTTCATTCCCTACCGGTCGGCACCAGCCTAAGGTTTGGAAGAAGACAATCCAATTTGCGTAATAGGTGTACTACCCCTAAACCAAGGAGTACTCGTAACCTGAGAGAGGGTAAAAGGAAAAGACAACTGAATAATCCCATCCATTTTCTCCAGAACCGGAAACCATCCTCGAATAAATTCTTTCGAGTTCGTATCTAACCATACGATGGTTTTGTCCAATGGAAGTGGACGTTCGTAGTAATACGGGGTGTCCTGGAGAAAAGGGTAAAAGTAGGAGTGGCAATGAGGTTCGCAACTCTGACAATCCAAGAGCCGGTGTTAAGAAGGTTCGGTCAACTTGGTCACTGAGTCATAGTCTTAGGGTCGGGTCAATGGTCGCTGCCAAAGAGAGAGAGAGAAAAGAAACACTCAGCGTGCACTCTAACCTAGATCAGAATGGTTACCAATTTATCTAATCTGGAAACCTCCCACTGTACCTCAAATTCTCCTCCAAACCTGAAAGAAGAATTAGCCGGTGTCACCCGAGGAGTAAACTAACTCATCAGTGGGAATCGGGATCCAACTCTCATCGCATGACAACGTGACGGAATCCGCTCACGGTATCACACTCCAGAAGGTATGCGCATATCTGGCAAGTTTCAGTTCTTTTGAAACTCCCGATGTGTTTTCTGCCCCATGCTCTTATGACCTTGACTAAGGCCAACAAATCATAAGTCACATGTCAAGTTCTACCCGTCATTGTCCAGGTTGATTTGAACCCACCCGTACAAGCCCTTGACTAAGGCCAACAAGGCTATACGACTGTCCCAAAACAACGCATCTATCTATGCAGCATATGAATACCCAATAGCTACCAAACACTGTGCCTTGACTAAGGCCAACAAACACAGCTTGAATACTATTGACCACCCATATGAAACGACGGAGGGCTACGAATGGTTTCTGGCGAAAACCTTTAACGTAAAGAACTTGATATCGTCGAAGGAACGGATAGCTTTTTTTTTTTTTAAAAATATAGTGACGAAAACCGTTGCTAAAGAGGTCACTCCCGGTGAAGGGATCTCGGCTCTTTCCCCGTAGAATGGGGTGCAGGATATTCCAAATGAATACCGCGATGCAAAGCAAAAGTAATCGGCTATAGTGAAGTTAATGCCCTGACGCAAACTTTTTGTCCAAGGGGTCACTCCCGGTGAAGGGATCTCGGCCCTTGCCTCGTCGACTGAGGAGCAGGATATTCCAACTGAATATCACGATGCAAAACAAAAGTGAACGTCCTTGCAATAACAGCTTTTTGAAAAGTGTTCCAACAACATCAGATTAGGTTTGTTTTTAACTTGCATTGATCCGAATCAATGCAGTCCCATCAATTGATCACACCAAAAAGAACGAAAATATACTGATGTACGTATATGCCATCCGCATTCGCCACTGGGTCCCGTCATTACCCGTTAGGTTAGCTAACTAACGACAGAGCGGGGACTGGACTAGCGCGGATGCAAAACATATACAACATCTACTAATATATATACCAATATATTATATTCGCTCAAGGCGTGAAAGAAATGCAACATCACAGAGAATGAACAGCATCACAGAACAATACAGATATCTGGGATCCCCGGGTTTCACAGAGCCACTACTGAAACCCGACGTTCCCCTGGTCGTGTGGATAGCCTGTGCAATGAAAATCCTAGACCCCTACGGGCGCGGCAAGTCACCCGCCAAAACCTGAAGCGAGGCAGCCCCTTTCAGCTCCGTGAATGGACCACCCAGCACTCCACGGAATCCGGCAACTTGGGCACCCCTCCTGGGTCAATCTGTACCCCCTACGAGTGCGGCGAATAGCCAGCCAATCCCAGAGTGAAGCCCCCTCCGTCTCAATGCCATGAGATGCGGGCTTGTTGCCCTCCAGAACCCGGCTATCCGTGCACCCCTCCGCGGGGTAATCCTAGTACAGAAAGTAAAATATACATACACCGGGTATATCGACCGCAACCAGGTCGTGCCCCAAAAGAATAATACAAACAGACAGTGACGGCAGTCCACATGTCGGACGCTCGCCCCGCAATATCAAATGTACATAATACAACAGCACTGTACTAGCATTGCATCCAGGCTATCCCCACCGACCGATCCGCAACATCACAGCATAAACGTAGAACATCAACGTGAAAGTCACGTTCGCAAATCCGTCTAACCGGGCTATAGCAGTTAGACCGGATTTACCGATCGAGTGACATTCACGGTCGCAGATATAATGTAAATACTGTGAAAAATGTGTTTAAAATTTTCCGATTGACCAAAAAATAACAAGTGGGCCCCCAATAAAAAATGTAGCACTCACAGAAAACCTGGGCCCAATTTTAATATTCCAAAACCCATATTTTAAGCCCAGAAAGCCTCTGAAAAAAAATGGTGCAGTGATGTCTAAAGTGCGCGGCGGAAGGGCGGCGGAATGGGGGTTTGTGCGGCGCTTCCGCGCTCTGACTGTGGAATCACTTCATCGAAATTTTACAGAGTTCTTAGATTTTCTAGTACATCAATATTTTACAACCTGAAAATTTTTTCGAGACCAAAAATTTTCAACATCAATATTTTACAACCTGAAAGTTTTGGAACTTTTTGATCGATCGGAAATGCAAACACATTAAACCAAGCTAGACTAAGTTAATGGCGAGTCTCTGATACCACTGTAAGTGCACGGCGGCGCCCCGGCCGTCAATCCGACGGCCAATTGCGGAAGCGGTGATAAACTTAAATTTTGCGGACTTAGCAAACCGGCACCACCGCGCACTAAACACCCGGATCGTAACCATTAACAAGTCTAAGCTAACTAGAAGATGGGTTAGAGATATACCGACGATCCAAGTCCTCCGGTCTTCTCGTCATCGTCCCGATCTCCTGCGGAAGCTCCGGTCTCCTCCTCGTCGCCGGAAGTGCACCACATTGCCTACTTCTTTTACGGGCTCCCACCTCAATGCCGAGGCAACTCGGGCACGAAGCCGGCTACTCGACGTGCCCAAGGTTCGCTGTAGAATATGTAGTCCTCAAGTCTCATTTGGGGTTTTGGAGCTTTGCCATTTGGTGGAAGAAAAAAAGAGCTTGGAGAGAGGTGGGGAAAATGTAGCATACCAAAATGAGAGTAACATTTTTCCACCCAAAAATGAAATGAATCCCCTTCCTCTTTGGAATGGCCGCCCCCCCCCCCCACTTCACAAGTGTGATTGGAGAGAGAAAGAGAAAAGGTCAAGGGGGTGGGTGGAACAATAATGAAAAAGGGAATCATGAAAGAACATGATAACAAACAAAAACCACAAACAACCACAACCATCAAGTCCACAAAGTCAATCCATCATGAGAAGGAGAAGTCAATGATGGTGCACATCATGAAAACCATCATGATGCCAAAAGATGCAAAGAACCCCCTCCACAAATGCCTATTTGCAACAATGCAAATAAACCCTCCCCCACCAATCTTCGGCCAATGAACGGAACAATGGAAATTGGCCGAAACGGAAAGCAAACTGGCAACTCCATAAAACTGGTCCCGCAATAAATTACAGGAAAACCCCGATACTGTGCATACACACCCGCATTTGTATTCCGACCGAAATACAAATGCAATGAGACAAAATCTCCACTGTACTATACTAGGATCCGGCTTATACCAAAACCGGCTAGTAATATCTGTTCGATCCTGATCCGTGCAATACCGCACGTATCTGATCGAACCCTGCCATATAACCATACGGCCTATAGTACAATCTGTCCGATCCTGATCCATGCAATACCGCACGTATCTGATCGGACCTTGCCATATCTCCATACGGCCTCTACAACATTTCGCCCGAAAGCTGAGTAACTGAATGTGGGGGACTCTAAAGACTCATCAACACCTCGGTTGTGGATTTAACCACTAGCACGTCAGAGGTATAAGCCAATACGTAACGGGCTACCAGGTACTGACTAAAAGGGATGTCTGTGAGTGAACTCAGCCTGACAACCCTACTGAGCCTGTCAGTGACAATATCCGTACAGTCCGGTCCGTTCGTCTATGAGTATCGCATGGCGGGCCTAGGGGGTTGGTAAAAGTCAGACCCCCAAAAGCGGTACAAGTCGTGTCGGAGTGTAGCCCAGAACACCCTGAGATACTACTGGAATACCTACCAGTAAATCTCCTTGCCTTGGCCAAGGACTTCGTGTAATGGCTCTCCTAGACACAGCACGACCTCACCCCCAATACCGGGAGAGACGAACCCCTGAAGATACGCTCACTGCCTCCATGTGGCTCGGGACTGTACCCAACTAAAACCTGTTTGCACGACTCCTTTGAGCCGTGGTAGGGTAGTAATCAAAGTACAGTGGGAACTCACACGAGACAAATGACGATCCCCAGGTCGATGAACTAACCTGCACACATGTCACCAGGGAACTGCCATCTGACGTCTGGTATATGACCAACTAGCATGTTCCCGGCGAGTCCTGTCCGGTGTACTCATAACCCAATGAGCACATGTATACATCTTAGGTGATCCAACTGACACCAGTGGCTTGTGAGACCGGCCACCGCCCCTCGTCGGGGTCTCGACTGTATACACGAGTCTACTAATAGAGTATCGATGCCCAGTCTCGAAACTCCCACGACTAGGGACCTTTTAAGGATAAGCTTATAGACCCCCAGCTCCCACTTATATGATCGCCCTCATACTGCTGGTGGTCAAGCAAGAATCCTAGGGGCTCTATCAACGTGTAATAGCGACGTGTCAGGTCACCTAAAACAGTACACGATGATAAAGGTAAACCAGATAGCATACTATCATCTCGAGTAAGACTGTCCTACCGGGATAGGTCCTCCCTCAATCATTACAATCACGTACCTGTGACCTAATAATTGACTCTGAGGGCACTATCTCCAACAATAGTAGCATTCGTTCAAAATCATAGTATTGCCATTTGGCAACACTGGGTGATATTCACCGACGGCTGCAGCATTAACTTGTGCTCCGTTCGCTACCCTGAGCGACATATCACCAGGTACAACTTTCCTATTTTTTCTCAGTCCCTGCAATAGATTACAGATATGAGATCCTGATCCGGTATCAAGTACCCAGGAGGTAGGGCTGACCGTAAAGCAGTTCTCAATTACAAGAACACCTGAAGTAGATGCAAAACTATGCTTCTTCTTCAACTGGGTATCCTTGGAATCTATACAATCCTCTTTCCCTTGCTCATACTTATAACTGTTATCGTAAGTTAGAGCCGAACCACCGTTCCCCAGCCCCGAATAAGAATTCGGATCGGTCAAGCGATACATTTTATTATCTTGATTAGGGCGTGAAATGGTTGCTACCTGGAGAGAGAGAAAAGAAACACTCAGCATGCGCTCTTGCAAGATTAGATTGGTTTATTAATTTATCTAATCAGGATGGCTCCCACTGTTTCCTCAAATTCTTCTTCAAACCTTAAAAGAAGAACTAGTCAGGATTAATCGCACGTCACAATACTTGCTTAACCTTTCAGCCAGGCTAGTGTTGGTACTTCGAGGGAGGTTTTCCAACGCTTTCGCGAAGTTCCTTAATTAAATAACCTCTTTTTCCTGGAGGCGTAGCCCCTCTAACACCGTTCTAGACACCTACTTGGTTTATAGCATTGATTGTTAAGTGAAATAATCTCCCAAGATAATCCAACTCATCAGTGGGATCAGGATCCAACTATCATTGTGCGATGACTTAGATGGAATCCACTCTAGTCACCACACTCTAGAAGGTATGCTAAATCTGCAAGTTTCAGTTTCTTTAGAAACTCCCGATGTGGTTTTTGCCCCTAACGGTTTATGACCTTGACTAGGTCAACAAACCATAAACCGCTAGTCAAGTTCTACCCGTCATTATCTTGATTGCATTAAACCCACCCGTACGTGCCCTTGACTAGGTCAACAAGGCCTGTCCTAACCAATCACATTGGCAATGCACGGAAAAATATCACTTAGCTACCGTTCACTACGCCTTGACTAGGTCAACAAACGCAGCACGAATACTAAATAATACCAATCCGAAATGACGGAGGGCTACAGCTGGGTTTTTGGCGAAAAACCCGTTAACGTAATAAACTTGATATCGTTGAAGGAACCTGATTGCCCTTTTTTTTTAAAATATAGTGGCGAAAATTTTTCTAAAGAGGTCACTCCCTGTTAAGGGATCTCGACTCTTTCCTCGTCGAATGAGGTGCGGGATATTCCAAACTGAATACCTCGATGCAAAGCAAGAATAATCGACTATAGTGAAGTTATTACCCTGACGCAAACTTCTGTCCAAGGGGTCACTCCCGATGAAGGGATCTCGACCCTTGCCTCGTCGAATGAGGTGCTGGGCATTCATAACCGAATACCTCTATGCAAAACAAAAGAGAATGTCCTTACAATAACAGCTTTTTGAAAATTGTTCCAACAACGTCTTTTAGGTTTGTTTTTCTTTGCATTAATATAATGCGTCCCATCAATTAATCCTACCATTGCAGAAAACAACGAAAATATGACATACGCTTATGCCATCCGCATTCGCCACGGGGCCCATCATCACCCGTTAGGTTACTTAACTAACGACAGAGCGGGGGCTGGACTAGCGCGGATGCAAAACATAAGCAACGCCTACTAGATATCATATATAGATATATACATTCGTCAGATGCAATGATAGCCATTCCAGATCACAGATGAACACATTGGATATTCTAGGAATCCGCGTTTCGTTCGAGCCTGCAACGAAAGACGGAATACATGGTCGCGATGAATAACCAAACCCCACCCTAGACCCCTACGGGTACGGCAAACTACCCGCCAAGTACCTAAAGTGAAGCAACCTCCCTCAACAACGTGAGTAGGCCACTCGGCATTTCAAAGTACTCGGTAGTTTGTGCACCCCATCTTGGGTCTATCCTAGGAGCAAAAACAGTAAAAGAAATAATATACAATAGCGGCTACAACCTCATCCCGGATGTGCGGCCATAAAAATAATATTACATCAATTTACATATTATATCAAATGAAAGATAAAGAAACTCTCATCTCACAAAACACCGGCTATTCATCCGCGACAATCCAACAAGTTCGTATACACAATCCAACAATATTACAGATCACAGATATGCACAACCCGCACTAATCGACGTATAGCGATTAGTCGACGTTCGGTGCATATATCACATTACAGATATAACCAAATAGCTAAAGTTTATAGAACTTCGATCAAAATACCAATTTGTAACTACCCCAAACACAACATTGTTCTCTGGAAAATCTGGGCAGAAAAAAAACATCTTAAAAAACACAAAACACCAATCTGAACATATGCAGGAAAAACGAGTCGCGGCCGAGTTGACTTGGCCGCGGATCTGGGGCGAAACGCGTGGTTTCGCCGCGCTTCCGCGGCGGCTTGGTCGACTCAGCGGCTCGTTTTTCTTGGCTGTTCTTCAAATACTCTGCACGGATTTTTAAGGTGTGTGGAAATATTTTTAGGGCAGTTTTTAAAATCGGAAGAAAGTACATGATTTCGGTGCGTTTTGCGATTTTTTCTTGGATCGAAACTCTAAACACTTTGCTAACATGCTAGTTATTGTTTAGCCAGGCTCTGATATCACTGTTAGGTCCACGTTACCCACCCCGGTTCTTTCGGGGAGGCGGAATAGGTAAAAATCAAAATTTTCTCACAAGGTAACATGGACCATCCATGAAGGATCTTTGCTAAACAAAAACTAACATACTAACTACAAGTTCTAGCTATTATGTAGAATGGTTATACCTAGGTCTTGAACTCCTTCTCTTCTTGTTGTGGTTCTCCTTCTTGCTTGCTCCTTGTAGTTGCGTAGACAACTCCTCCTCGTCGTCTTCTCTTTGCCGAAGATAGATCCACCCGAGGGCCTCGAACTTGAGCTCCTACCTCAACCAAGAGGTAACTAGAGTGCTTGGTTTGCTAGAAAAAGAACCTTAGAAAGAGTAGAGATGAGTCTTGATAGTTTTGTCTCAAGAGCTTATGATTTCCAACACATGGAACACTTAAGGTTTGAGAGAAAGAGGGAGAGCTCCAAACATGAGAGAGAAAGAGCAAGAGAGAATGAGCTACATTTTTCAACCATTCTCTCATATGAGAGAATAATGAATTAATAATAATAATTAAAAAGAAATTGTGATGGTTCATTTGGAATGACCATTATCATTTCACATTAAATGAATTTTGCAAGAATCAAGAAGCATCTTCCATCTGAAATGATGATGGTCAAATTGTCAACCTAAGTCAAATGTCAACTTAACCATGGCACAATTATCTTTAATTAATATCATTAATCATATTTCTCATTTTCATTAGGGTTTGGAAAAAGTCAACGGTCAACAACCCTAATGAGAATCCTCTGCCTCCGCCTCTGTCAACAGTGCATACACACCCGTATCCGTGTTCCAAGGAACACGAATACAATGAGACAAAACCAATCCCAAAACAAATACTAGGATCTGGCTTAAACCAAAACCCTCTGGTAATAACTGCCCGGACACCAAACGTGCACAAGTGCGCGGATGTGAACGAACCCCGTCGCAAAACCATGCGACCTCTACTCTATTTTGCCCAAAGGCGAATAACCCTCTGTGTGGGACTCTAAAGGCTCGACACTATGCTGGCAGTGGGTTTAACCACAGCCCGCAAGCGGTACTAGCTGTACGTAACGGTCCCCAGGTAGATGCCGATAAGAAGACTGATGAGGTGAACCCATCTGAACTCCTACTGAGCCTGAATGTGACAATCTCCGTACAGTCCGGTCTGTTCGTCTGAGAGTATCGCATAGCGGGCCTAGGGGGCGGTAAACGTCAGTCCCCTAATAGCGGTACAAGTCGTGTCGGAGTGTAGCCCAGAACACACTGAGAAACTACTGGAAAACCTACGAGTAATTCTCGCTTGCCCTGGCCAGGGACGACTATGTGTAATGGCTCTCCTAGACACATCGCGATATCAACTCCCAATACCGGGAGAGACGAATCCTGTCTAACCGTCACTGCCTCCAAGTGCTTCGGGACTGCACCCAACTACTACCTATTTGCACGACTCAATAGAGCCGTGGTAGGGTAGTAATCTAAGAAAAGTGGGAACACACTTGAGGCGAAGTGACAGTGTCAAGTCAACGGACTAAGCTGTACTCATGTCACCTGGGAACTATTAACTGACGATAGGTATAATACCAACCAACAGTTCCCGACGAGTCCTGTCCAGTGTAATCGTAACCTAACGAGCACCTGCATACTATCTCCAGTACGACGTACTGATGGCTGTAGGACAGACCATCTCCCCTGCTGGGACGAGAAGCGTATGCACCAGTCTCTGGAGTATCGATGCCCTGTCTCGATAATCCTACGACTAGAGACCAAAATAAGGATATGCTTATAGACAACCCAGCCCCATTAGTGTGATCGCCATCACAACGCCGGTAGTCAAGCAAAAATCCTAAGGGCTCCATCAATATGTTTTTAGCGATATGTTAAAAGAAACATATACACATATTAAGATAGAAACAAACCAAGTAGCATACTACTATATCGAGCAAGACTGTCGTAAACCCGTATATATATTCCAAGCCTCCAAAATGTATTATACAAATTAGTACTATACAATAATGGCCTCTAGGGCATACATATCCAACACTACCTATCAGTAATGATGTAATATACCCTCCAGGTATAAGTGTAAGTATGTATGCAAGTTGTACATGTAGCTATGTCTCATTTGTGTATATACCTATCACTAATGGTACAATACCATATAGGTATATAGGTAACTAGCATGTAAAGATGTCAAGGCATATGTGTAAGCATGTAGGTATACAGGTATGCTATATGTCATATGCACAATGAAATATGAATCAATGTCTCAATATCCCTAACCGTACAGTATCACGTATGTATAGGTGTCAACCACATCTCGTATGTATATAAGTTGTACATGTTATGACAATTATCGACGGGTTGTGTGTAGCATACAATTAGTGCTCGTGAAACATGAACCGTCAATAATGGTGTTGTGTCTCATTAATACTAAGTTCATACCTAATAGGTAATGAGATAATGCAACTAAGGTACACATGAACAATCAATAACCGTATACATCTAACCAAAGGTCATATCATTCAATCTAGCCCAGACGCATAACACCATACGGGCGATTCCCCTATAGATGTTAAATCTACTCACCAACCGTCCTGGCTATGTAAAGCCAACCACCTGTTTCCCCTTCTTCGCAGCGTCCGAAGTCCTCGCTTGCGAACCTAAAACAATAAAACGATAAAACAAGTGTATATTAGCAAACGACCAAAAACACGTACACACTATGTTTTACCGACACACCAACTCCAAACATACTACCAAGTGTCTGTCTAGTGGCTAACGTGCATAGCGACACGACGAAACCAACCCAAGAGCAAAAGCAGCACAAAGTGCACAGACCGTGTCGTATAATGTATCGCGCGTAGTCGTAACACTAGAAACTACCTATGTGTTCCCAGATTTTGTATACAGAGAAAACCCAAAAATCAAACAAGACCAATCACACTTAAACCACTGCAGACACCTACCCACAAAACCCCACACCCAAACTCCCACGAAAAACTGAGCTCACCGGAAATCGCCTTCTCGTCGCCGTCCGAGTCTGAGCTCCAGGGGTTCGTGCTCCAGGTGATGTCCTATGGTCTCAGGTACAATACAACTACATTGTTTGGTTTTCTAGTAAACACCCCAGGTCACTGCAGAACACAAATATCACAAATCGACACTAAAAATACGATATTTTGCACGAAACTTAACTTTACGCTATCTAAACTAAAACTACAAGACTACACAACACTAAAAAGAATTAACTAACAGATAGAGATCATTACTTAACCAAAAGAACTCAAAGACCCTAGCTTTCCAAGCTCCAAGGCATCCAAGAGGCAAATCAAGTCCAAAGATGTGATTTTGGTGAGATTTTGTGAAGTTTGTGATGGATTAATAAAGGGATTAGCAAGTGTTCAGTTTGAGTTGAGGGAGATGAAGAGAAAATGAAAAGAGATAGAGAAAAAGATAGAGTGTGAGGATAATGAGAGAGGGAGGTGAGTGTAGGGTGAGAGAGAGGTGAGTGCACCCTTTGCATTAACTTCACATTAATGCAACCATTAATGCCCACCATTAGTCACCATGCCACCTTCTCATCAAACAAAAACCCAAAAGAAATCTCTCTCTCAACAATATCAAGAGGTTTAGGTTAAGGCAAAGCAATGGATTAGGATTAGGGTTAAGTTGTCATGGTTGCTAAGAACAAGATTAACACAAACAAACCCTCACATTAACGTGCACACGTGCGTGCAAGCCATAACAAATAATATTAAAATAATAATTAAATGTTATAAAATGTGAGGAACCCGAATTGGTAAACTTTTTACAGTAAAACCGCATTACCGCTTAATTAACACTTATCGAAATCCTAAGGCATTACAATCTCCCCCGCTTATAGAAATTCGTCCCCGAATTTAAAATTCTCACTAAGCGTACCTTCAAAGAGATGAGAGAAAGTCTTCCGCATCTCGCTCGCAGCCACTCAAGTGATCACCTCACTAGACGGCTACGCCAAAGAACCTTCACATATAGCAAGACCTTTAACCGAAGTTTCTCCACCTGCCAATCCACAAAACTATCGGCTGCTGGTGAATGAAAGATCGCGTCCCAAAGAATGGCCTGGTGTTGAATCATGTGAGAAAGGTCATGAAGGTAATTGCGAAGTATCGACACAAGGAATACGGGCGAATACTCAATAATCTGGGAGGAAGTGCCAAATTATAGGCAATGGAACTAACTCGCTTTAAGGATCTCAAAAGGACCTACAATTTGGGACCAAGCTTCGCAAAACTGAACACGTCACTCATCGGAAAAATCTGTAGGAATACATGATCTCCCACTGCGACTCAAGTCTGCGACCACCACGGTCGGCACAAGACTTCTGTCTGCACTGGGCGGCTCTCATCCTGACCTGAATCAACTGGATCATCTCCGAAGTCTCATGACTAGCTGGGGTCCAAAAATCCTACTCACGCAGAGTCAGAAAATAGACTGATGATCGACACCACCTAACAACAAGCCTAAAGGTTACCAATTGGAACGTCTCCTGATAAAATCTATCGAAGGAGAACCCTAACAATGGCAAGTGACGATCCTACAGCCAACAACCACTCAGTACGTACGCACAAGCATACCCTCCAGAGTTTGTATAGTCCGCTCTGTCTAACCATCGACCAACAGATGGAAAACGGAGCTAAAGCTCAACCAGTACCCAAGGCTTCCTGAAGCTTCTGCCAAGAACGGCAAGCGAATAAGGTGCCTCCATTGGATACAAAACATGAAGGAACTCCATGCAAACGCACAAACTTAACAAAGAACAACTGAGCAAACTGAGCATAACCGGACAACAACACCTAAATGGAGTCACACCCTGTCTAGACCTGGGTAGACACCACAACGAAATTCATGGAGATCTGCTTCCATTCCCACTCTGGAACGGTTAAAGGTTGCAACTCTCCAGCCGGTCTCAAATGCTCAACCTTAGCTCACCAACAAGACAAGCACCTCGAAACGAAATCCGAAACCTCACTCTTCATCACTGCCCACTCGTAACTATCTCACAAGTCACGTCGCATCTTGGTGGAACTTGGACGAACACAGAATGTTGACTGGTGTGCCTGCTCTAGGATTTTGTGTCTCTACCCATCAGTATCAGGTACACACAAACACGTCCCTAAACGTAGCACACCCTAGTCACAAATCAAGGACTCTGAATCTTTACCCGGCCGAACATGCTCAAGAATCTTTGACAAACGAGCATCGGCGGGCTGTGTCTCGCGAAATCGATTAAGGAAAAGTGGTCAGGCATGGACATGAGCAAGCTATTCCCCCCTTTAGAAGAGGCGAACCTAGCTGTACTCCACGATCACACAAGAACTGTAAATCTGCAGAAGAATGCCTCTGAGCTGCGCACAACTGGAACAAGCTACCCCGAGCCTACGACTCAAAGCATCAGCTACCACAATCGTCTTGCCACGGGTAATAAAGGATCTCATAATCACAATCCTTTATAAGCTCCATCCAACGGTTCTATCACAACAATCAAAACCCGCTGCAGGAAGATGTACATTAAGCTCTGGTGGTCCGTGAAAATCTGACACGACTCTCCGCACAAGTAGTGTCCTCAGATCTTCAACGCACGACCATCGCGGCCATCTTCAGATCATGAGTGGGATATCCTGCTCGTACTTCCTCCAACTGTCGGGAAGCAAAAGCGATAACTCTATAATGCCACATCAACGCAAAATCGAGCCCCACTCGTGAAACATCACAGTTAAACAACAAAGTCGCCCGATCCAGAAAACAAAGAAAGAACTGGTGCAGTTGTCAACCGAGTCTTCAACTGCAAAAAACTCCGCACGCAGGCTACAGTCCAATAAAAATAAACTCCCTTCCTGGTCAACCCGGTCAACGGTGCAGCACTACACAAGCAATCCTGCACGAAACGGCGGTAAAAACCGGCTATGCCCAAAAGCTGCGGACCTCCGTCCCGGCTACAAGTCTGGACCAAAGCTGTACGGTCTCGATCTCCCTCGAGTCCGTACGAAAAACCGTCTCCTGTAACCACATGACCTTAGGAAGTCAAAACAATCAATCCTGAAGGAACACTCCGAGAATCTAGCAAACAGCTGGCGCTCTCCAGATGTCTGCAAAACAAATCCTCAAGTGACGTTCACGTTCCTCACGACTCTTGGAAAAGACCAGTATGTCATCATTAACACAACAATCAACTGGTCGAGGAATAGCCTAAACAAATCTGGTTCATCACATCCAAGAATGCTGCTAGGGCATTGGTGAGTCCAACGACACCACCAAAAACTTATACTGCCCGTAGCGCACACAAAGCAGTCTTTGAAATGTCATCACTCCAAACCCGCAACCAATGATGACCTGATCCCAAACAAACTTAGAAAATGTCTCGCACTCTGGAGTAAGTCGAACAAATCATCAATGCGAGGTAAAGGATAACTATTCGCACCGTAACTCGGTTCAATTGACGATCCATCAAAATACAACCGCAAACCGCCGTCCTTTTCTTGACGAACAGAATAGGAACTCCCCAAAGCAAAACACTTGGACGTACAAGTCCCCCAACAAACTACTCTGCAGCTGATCTTTAAGCTCCCTAAGCTCCGCCGGCTTATCTAGAACAAAGTCGGAAACTCCCGCACGATAGGAACCAGGTCCAACAAACCCACTGTGGCTCCGGTATCAGGAATGAAAGCCAAGAATCCTCGACATCCTCTCCTCAAAAGCCGACTAGCGAAAAAGGCTGAATTCAAGCTGTGAGGGGAGGCACCACTGTCCCCCTGCACAATAAGAACTAACTCGCCAGGAAAACAAAACCTGACAGTTTCCTCATGGCAGTCCACAGACGCCTAGCATATAGCTAACCAGTCCATGCCTAGGAGAACGTCAAATCCAACATCTCTAGAAGGATCAAAACGACGGACGAATCTCTATCTCTTATCCGATTGGCACACGACCGGAACACGTGTCGCGCAACAAAAGAATTGCTGACAGAAATTAACACAACAAACGGCTAATTTAGCATACACGACTCTTGGCCCAACCACAGCACAAAGTGTGTAAAACAAACGAGTGCATAGATCCTGAATTAAAACAAACCTACGAAACAAAAGAACAAATGAATTTAGAATACCTGAAAACTCTGCATCGGATGCCCGTGCGTCCGATGAGTAGAAGCAATCTCTCGTGTCTGCCCTCTACCCGCAACTGTCAGAACTCTTCCTCTGCCAACCCGTCCTCTCGAAACAAACCCTCCGCATCCCCGACCTCTCTGAACATGGGTCTGACGCGGTACTAAGGAACAATCCCTGATGAAGTGATGAGGGCTCCCGCACCGATAGCATCCAGATAAGAACTGCTGACCCTCTTGGGGATGAGAGCTGAACGATTGTCCTCGTCCTAAGCCTCTCTGCTACTCCCGCGACGGTCACGAAATCTGTCATGGCGACTAAGCCTCTGTCTCTGGGCTGGTATACCTGTACGAGTCCTCCTCGGTCTCGGAACTCCCAAAGTCTCTGGAAGACGTGCCGTCAACTAGGGCTGCATCTGTAAGTCGACGTTAGACACTCCACGAGTTGCGGGGAGGCGGAATAGGTAAAACAATCATTTTGTTTAAAACAAACATCGACTATCTTACGGATCTTTGCCAAACCCTAACTAACAACATCATAGGAAGGATTAGCTACTATGAAAGAAGATTATACCTAATGAACCAAGTCCTTCTTGTTCTCGTTGACCACCTCCTCGTCGGCCTCCTCTTTATGATAGAAGATCCACCCGAGACCTACTTCTCCAAGCTTGACCTCTAACTTGAGGTAACTAGGTAACTAAGAGTGCTAATCAAAGCAACCTAGAGGATATAGAATAGGATTAGGGATCAATTAGTCTTGCTAACCCTTGATCTCAACACATGAGAGGTTAGGGTTAGGGTTTGAAGAGAGAGAGAGAGAGAGCTTGAGGAGAGAGAAGGTGAGAATGAGAATCCTTTTGGAATAATGAAATCATTGTGAATATATATGAAGCATTAGATATTTATTAAATGAATAACAAATAAAAAATATCTTCATGCTTCATTAACTCACCTTGTGATTCATCTCATGAGTCATTTAAACAATAAATGCATCATTAACTCCATAGATGAATCACACCATGACTCATTAATCCAATAAATGCAAATGCCACTTTAGCCTCCAAGTCATCATCCTTTTAGAAGCTTCTCGACAATTTACGAGAACGCCCCTCCTATCTGTGAAAACACGGAAATACTTTAGACTGTATAAATCCAATAATCCGATACTAGAATCTGGCTTAAACCAAAGCCCGCTAGTAAAAACTGTCCGAACATCGTACGTGCATAAATGCACGTGCGTGTCCGAACCCTGTCTGTAACATTTTAAAAATAATTAAATAAATAAAATCGTTTAAGTAATTTTATAATTTTCGGTAAGGTAAAACGTAGTTTTCATAAAACTAAACCGTAATTATTTTTCACTATAAATTTAAAAATACCTATTTTAATTATGTTATTACTAGTAAATGGTGTTTATTTAGCCACTTATAAATTTTTAGTTTAATTAAATATTTTTCTTAAATTAATTATTTTAAATATTAACATAAGCTTTATTTTTACACTAAATTAGTGTAAATTACAAATTTGAATGGGTTAAATTTGCAAAAATGAACCATTGCATATTAGAATCAAGTGTGTTTCATGCAAAATTTATTTTCAAAATTTTACAATGGTTCTAGACCATTCTAGGTCAAATGGAGTGAAGAAAATAAAGAATTTTTTAAATAAATTCATGAAAAGACTTAATTGTGTGATATTTTTGTGAAACCTTCTACACATTTCTTCACCTTTTCTCACTCTCCTCTCTTTTCCTCACCTCATGGCTGGCCTCACCACCATGGGCAGCCCCAAAATTTTCCCCCCATCATTTTTGCATTAAAAATCATCAAAATTCATCAAAAATTCAATAAAAAATCCACAAAATCCTAATTAATTCCTACCCTCTATTCTTTGCTTATCTTTACATGGATTTTGGAGATGGAAAGCATTCATTTTGGAGGCTTATTTTCATGTTTGGATTTCATGTTGTGGAGGTATAAATCTTCTTCTTTTGATTTATGTTATTAGATGTTTCATTTAACCATAATTAGATTTAATAAATAATTTCTATCTACAAGTTTTAAAATTCAAGTTAGGGTTTATAAAATTAAGTTATGGTTTTTATTAATTAAGTAGGGTTATAATAACTAGTTTAACATTTTTAGAAGTGGAAAATCTTGTATGGATGATATATTGTAAATTGTTTATCCAAAATTGTTTAAACTAATCCATTTTGCAAACTAGATTTCTATATATTGTATATATTGGTGAGATAAAATTCCAATTAATGTTTTTAACACTAGATTGTGGTTTTAATGAGGATATTAACTTGTTAGTGGAATGAAAAACTTAAATTGGTTACTAGTTTCTATTGATAATTGAAAAATACTAATAAAAATGCTATTTTTGCTAACTAGATTTTGGAAATTCTTAAATAAATGAGGTTTAAAATCTAAATTATGATTTCATTATATTATTATCATCATGAATTATAGTTTAATGCATTAATTCATGAAAAATGCAGTTTAGATGTGATATTGTGAAATTTTGCTTAAAACTATCGAAATCGGGCAAGTTTACAAACTAGAATTTTCAAACTAATATAAATTAGGGTGTTAAAAATATAGTGATGGTTTATATAGTCTAGTTATGCTATTTAATGAGTTTTATGACCATTAGTTTCATTTAAATGTCAAGTTTTGAAGTAAAACGGTAATTTGGCGTTTTCAGGTTTTACGGAATCGGACGATTTGATCGATTTTTAGGGTTTTGATGGATTAAATCATGTTTTATATTATAAGTAACGAGTTTTAAAACTATGAGTTGTTTGTTGATGTTTATCTCGATCAATCGGCGTTTGTACGCCGATATCGAACAATATTTGGCTCTTTTGCATGAGCGGGACATAGGTTTTAACCTATGCGCGTTTCGTGCGTCGTTTTGGCTTTGTCTGTGTTCAGTTTACGATATTATATGTGTTTGCGTATAGGTACCCCTCACGTGGACTTCGGACGAGGAAGAAGAGGAGGGCGACATCGTCTTCGGCAGACAAGGACCAGGTGAGTAGATGTATATCTACGGGGGGAAGTCGGATGGATGGCGTTTAGCACCCCCGCAAGCGTAGAATAGGAATAAGTACTTGTTGTCATTAGGAAGCCAGACGTGACCTTAGAATTTCGGTGAGTAGGACCCTAGTAATGACCTTAGGTTGGACTAGATTGATTTAGAAAGACCATACCAGAGGATGAATACTTTGGAAGAGATTCGTAGGTTTTAGGTAGATACACACACACGCACACACTGAGACTCGACGTGGTTTATACGTGTATATGTATATATATAGGACTAGGTGTAGGTATATATATATACACAATACGTATATGTGATACAAGGATGTGATATGATACACGGGAATGAAACAATATAACTGGGCTGATGCCGTGATTCTTGGCTATACAGTCGTGTTTTGATGTTAGCGGATCATTAGAAAATGAGATAATGGATTTGTATACATGAACAATAATAAAGGGTGGTGATGATATTGAAGTACATGGGACTCTAAAATAGAACCCGGACCGTAACCTGTGCCTGAAATTCTGATATGATATCATATAGGTGTGACTTGATTACGACATCATATAGGTGTGACTTGATTTCGACATGATATATGTGTAACTTGATTACGATATCATATAGGTGTGACTTGATTACGATATGATCTAAGTGTGACTTAATCACAATATGATACATATACATGATATTTCTGAGGATAAATTAACGATGTATATTTATACTGGCAATGATATATGATGTATGCGATTACAGTATATCACCTTGATCTTGACATGTGTTGATGATGATATCTTACGAATGATGAGACACGTAGGAGATACTTGACCCGTACCCAGATATTGGGATGCCGTATGATGGATTTTACCGTACGAGGCATAGATGTGATGATTGATCCGCACGCTTGATTCGAGAAAGCCGTACTACGTACGTGACGCTATTGAGGCTGGATCGCCGACTATTAGAGATATGGATTCAGACCTTAGGTGGACTCTTATTTCTTATTGACTAGTTTCTTAGGTTTAGTTCCTTAGAAGGTTAGATGGACACTAGTTTAGGCTCGAGTCATATAGTTGTAGTTATACTTGTATATCGCAGATGAGTGGTTATTACACATCCGTCTTTACATTCATACCGTAATCATAATGGTGCATGTTCATTCATATGTTTCTATAATCAGAATAAAACTTTGCCTGCTAGGACACCAGCACCATTACCGATGATGCGCATATTCCACGCACACTTATTTGCCGGCTCACACACATCATCATCGGTAATTGCTATGTCACGTACACTTTAGATCATATTATCTTTTATTGATAGAATCAGCTAACAGCTAGATCGATATAACATTGTGATTACTCTCTGGTGTTAGTATAGATATGGTATTTATTACTCAGACATTTCAGGCATTCGCATTTTCATGTTATCATGCAGTATTATGGGGCATATGCCGACACTTATCATATACTTACTCATGATTTTGGGATTTTGGATTTCTATGAGATTTCTGGATTTTTGGGGGAAAACCGCAAGAATATATAAAAACTTCTCTCTCTCTCTTCCTCTCTTTTTAAAAGTAAGATGCGGTTTTCTCGTGATGTATGTGTCGTCCACCATGAGATTTCATGTTTTCTGCTGGATTTCGAGACCCGATTCGAGGAGTGGATGAACCGTCTCGGGTACATGGTGGGCCCGGTATGGTACCCCGGGGCAAGAAGATCGAGTTGTAAATGATGAGCCTGGCAGGGGAAGGACTACCTACCGGTGATGTCTGGCGCGGCGGATATCCGGAGGATACCGACCGTTGTCGTGAGATTTGATGATATGGGCCGATCCGGACTGACGGAGCCCGAGATATTGAGACTTGAGATTTACATGTTTTGTGTCGATGCTTGACACGGATTTCCATGAATTTCATCGATGATATTTCAGATTTCTATACAAATTTACCATGATAAATGTTAAAGATGTTCTTTATACATATATATCTAGATTTCAGGATTGATTGATTTACATTCATAGTGCATGCATATTCATTCACACGACATATTATTACTTGAGGCACTGACACGAGCACGGAGTATTTGCATTTACACGTAGTATTTCCCTGCTATTACTAGATGATTGGGATATAGTAGTGTATTATTATGACCTAGGATAGCGTCGTGCATTCGATTTCTTTTCGCAGATATCTTCTACTCACGAGTTGGCAACTCACCCCCGTTGTGCCAAATTTTATTACAGGTTCGATGTACAGGTTTTCCTGGCAGCTTGCTGGCACATCTTTTCATTCAAGGTGATTTGCACGGTAGGTTGGTTCACTTGTATCTGGACCGCCATTGTACCTTTATTATTTCATTTGTATCTAGAAAGCTCCATCAACCAAACTTGTATTATTTGATAGTTTACTGGACCGGTTGTTTATTTCGACCTTAGAGCCGCGCTTGTATTATTATGATATTTGGTGGTTTTGTTTTCTTTTGAGTTTTGAGCCTCGCCCTTTGGCGTTGTATACTATTGTGCATTGATGTGGTTGTTTCCGCCTTTTGGCGTAGAGCTAGCTCCCGTTTGGGGATGCTTTTTATTGTTTGTATATATATTATTCTTGTTTGTACCCGTTTGGGACCAGTTTTTACAAAGGAGACTCTGCCGAAATTTTTGAGAAAATTGGATGTTGCTTTTAAACTTGTTTTCTACATGTTTTCCTTTACTTCTTCTTCTTTTTATGGTTTAGATTTCTGGGCTTCGGCTTACTTAGGTTACGTTGCGCCTCTAGACGCTTCGTAATCTAAGTGCCGGTCACGTTCCGTACTTTCGGGTCGTGACACTGTCGTAAAACCATACGACCTCTATGTCGTTTCGCCCGAAGCAGGGAAACTCTCTGTGTGGGACTCTAAAGACTCGACTACTACGCTGGCAGTGGGTTTAACCACAGACCGCAAGCGGCACTAGCTGTACGTAACGGTCCCCAGGTAGATGTCGATAAGAAGGCCGATGAGGAAACCCATTCGAATTCCTACTGAGCCTAATGTGACAATCTTCGTACAGTCTTGTCTGTTCGTCTAGGACTATCGCATATCGGGCCTAGGGGGCGGCAAGCGTCAGTCCCCTAAAAGCGGTATAAGTCATGTTGGAGCGAAGCCCATTACACCTTGAGAAACTACTGGAAAACCTACCAGTAAATCTCGCTTGCCCTGGCTAGGGACTTTGCGTAATGGCTCTCCAGAAACAGCACGCTATCAACTCCCAATACCGGGAGAGACGAATCATGTCTAACCGCCACTGCCTCCAAGTGCTTGGGACTGCACCCAACTGCTACCTGTTTGCATGACTCCTTTGAGCCGTGGTAGGGTAGCAATCTAAGAACAGTGGGAACACACTCGAGGCGAAGCAGCAGTGTCAAGTCTGCGGACTATGCTGTACTCATGTCACCTGGGAACTGTTAACTGACGACGGGTATAATACCAACCAACAGTTCCCTGCGAGTACTGTCCGGTGTACCCGTAACCCAACGAGCACCTGTATACTATCTCCAGTACGACGTACTGATGGCTGTGGGATAGACCATCTCCCCAAATGGGATGAGAAGCGTACACACTAGTCTACTCCGAAGTATCGATGCCCTGTCTCGATAATCCTACGACAAAGGACCTGAAAAAGGATGTGCTTGTAGACTACCCAGCCCCCACTAGTGTAACTACCATCACAACGCTGGTAGTCAAGCAAGATCCTAAGGGCTCTATCAATACGTACACACACATTAAGATAGATATAAACCAAGTAGCATACTACCATGTTTAGCAAGACTGTTAATATAACTGTGAATGTCCCAAGCTTCCATTAAGTAATATACAAGCTAGTATGATACAATAATGACCCCTAGGGCATATACACTAACAATCTCCCACTTGCACTAGGGCCATGTACTGGCATATCGAAGACCGATCATCTCGAGTAGCCTCTCGAACTGAATCTGAGGTAAGGCCTTTGTGAATGGATCAGCAGTGTTCTCCTCTGTAGCAACTCTCTGGACCTCGATCTCCCAGCGATCTATGATCTCCCTGATTAGGACATACCGCCTTAAGATGTGTCTGGACTTCTGATGGGACCTGGGTTCCTTTTCTAAAGCTATAGCTCCGTTGTTATCGCAATACAGCGGTATTGGATCAACAATGGTAGGAACCACCTGAAGTTCTGTTAGGAACTTCTTCATCCAGACCGCTTCTTTTGCGGCATCGCAAGCAGCAATATACTCCGCTTCCATCGTCGAGTCAGCAACGGTGTCCTGCTTGGAACTCTTCCAGCACACCGCCCCTCCATTGAGGGTAAAGACATAACCTGACATGGATTTGGAGTCATCATTGTCACTCTGGAAGCTGGAATCAGCAAAGGCCTCTATCTTGAGGTCTTTTCCGCCGTAAACCAAGACCATCTCCTTAGTCCTTCTCAGGTACTTGAGAATGTTCTTTACTGCTATCCAGTGCTTCACCCCTGGGTCTGACTGATACCTGCTTACCACGCTCAGTGCGTAAGCTACATCTGGTCTGGTGCACAACATCGCATACATTATAGAGCCTACCGCAGAAGCGTAGGGTACAACTGACATGCGATCCCTTTCCAAATCAGTCTTGGGAGACATCTCTTTGGATAGGGTGATTCCATACTGAATCTTTTCAGTATAGTGTTGATATACCTGGACTGCGATAGTCCCAACATCCTCTTGGATCTATCACGATAGATCCGGATCCCCAGAATGTAAGAGGCATCACCCAGGTCTTTCATGGAGAACCTGTGTGACAAGAATCCTTTGACAGATTGTAGCATAGGAATGTCATTTCCTATCAATGGAATGTCATCCACGTACAAGACAAGGAATACGACAGTTCGTGCTACAATTTTACTATATATACATGGTTCATCTGGATTTTTGATAAAGTTATATTCTTTGACCGTTTCATCAAAACAGATGTTCCAACTCCGCGATGCCTGCTTCAGTCCATAAATGGACTTAAGCAACTTGCATGCTTTCCCGCTGCTCCCACTCTGATTGAAACCTTCTGGCTGATCCATATAGACGCACTCTTCCAAATTACCATTTAGAAAAGCCGTCTTTACGTCCATCTGCCAGATCTCATAATCATGGAAGGCGGTAATAGCAAGAAGGACCCGAATGGATTTGATCATAGCCACTGGAGAAAAAGTTTCGTCATAGTCCAAACCAGGTCATTGACGAAACCCTTTGCAACAAGTCTAGCCTTATAGGTTTCCACCTGTCCATCTACACCAATCTTTTTCTTGAAGATCCATTTGCATCCTATGGGTTTTACCCCATCTGGAGCAAAGTCCAAAGTTCATACTTTGTTGGTGTATATGGACTCCATCTCGGTCCGCATGCATCCAGCCATCTTACCGAGTCACCGCTCTGGATGGCTTGCTGGAAGCTAGTAGGTTCATCATCATCAATGACGCAATCCTTTCTATCCCCATCTATGAGAAAACCGTAGTATCTCTCAGGTGGATAAGATGGCCTACTACTCCTGCGGAGGGGTTCGAGAATGTCCTGTTCTTCTTGAACTACTGGTTCAACCAAACTTTCAGTAGTAGTTTGTGGTTCTGGAATTTCTTACAGTTCTATTACGCTCCCACTTTTTCCTTTTCTAAAAACTGATATTCTAGAAAATGGGCATTACGAGAAACAAAAACCTTTAGTTCCTCTGCGTAATAGAAGAAATATCCTTTGGAGTTCTTTGGATATCCCACGAACTTACACTGTACTAATCGTGCCTCGAGTTTGTCCGCATGCTGCTTTTTAACAAAAACTGGACATCCCCATATCTTTAGATACTGAAGATAGGGTTTCTTCCTACTCCACATCTGATATGGCGTGATAGGCACAGTCTTGGTAGGAGACCTGTTTAAAAGATATGCTGCTGATTCTAGCGCATAACCCCGGAAAGATCGCGGTAGCTCAGCATTACTCATCATGGAACGTACCATATCCAATAGGGTTCGATTCCGTCTCTCCGATACGCCGTTATGCTGTGGAGTGTATGGAGGAGTAAGCTGAGAGAGAATTTCTTTCTCTTTTAGGTAACCTAGGAACTCGGCACTTAAGTATTCACCACCTCGATCGGATCTCAGTGTCTTTATACTTTTGTCAGTATGGTTTTCTACTTCATTCTTATATTCTTGGAATTTCTCAAAGGCCTCGGATTTATGTTTCATCAAGAAAATGAATCCATACCTAGAGTAATCATCCGTAAAATTAATGAAATATGAAAAACCACCTCTTGCATGTGTAGACATTGGACCACATACATCGCTGCGTATGAGTCCTAAGAGCTCGCTCGCTCTTACTCCATGTCCAGTGAATGGAGTCTTTGTCATCTTTCCTTTGAGACATGATTGACAAGTTGCATAAGATTGATATTCGAACGGATCCAAATATCCTTCTCTAAGTAACTTAGTTAACCTTGTCTCATTGATGTGACCCAGTCTACAATGCCATAAGAAAGCCTGATTTATATCTGGAAACTTTCTTTTTAGTGTGTTCTGGACATTGAAAATCTGTAATTGGTTTAGCACGTATATACCGTTATCTAGTGTACCGGACCCAATCAAACCATGATTAAGGTTGATGTTAACAACATCGCTTACAAACATGAAATCATAACCTTCTTTTGATAACAATGATACTGATATGATATTACACGTTAAACTAGGTACACAAAAACAGTTGCGCAAAACCAAAATATGTCCACTCGTCAATCCTAGGTAATAATCCCATACGGACACAGCACCCACGCTAGCTCCGTTAGCAACCTGGAGGGTCATATCACCAACCTTCAGCTCTCTACGGTCTATTAGTGCCTGCAATGAATTGCATATATGAGATCCTGATCCGGTATCCAATATCCAGGAAGTAGAGTTGATTGACAGACTTTTTTCAATTACAAACACACCTGAAGTCGAAACCACAGCTTGCTTCGGTTCCTGGTTCTTGGAAATCCAAGCTTTGCAATCTTTCTTCCAATGGCCTTTCCTACGACAGTGGAAGCACTCATCCTTTGCCACTACTGGCACCACAACCTTTGCTTTTCCCTTAACTCCCACCTTACCAACACCTCCTCTTGGTTTGGTGGCGGCCTTCATCTTCCTTCCTTTGGCCCTTGCCTTGGACCTGGAAGAGGAAGCACCGCGAACAAACATAGTGGGTGTATCCCTTGCTTTCTGCAAGGTGCCCTCTGCACTCCTCAACATGTTAAGGAGTTCTGGAAGTTCAACTTCTTTTCCTTGAATGTTGAAATTCAGAATAAACTGGGCGTAGGTGGAAGGAAGGGACTGGAGAACCAAGTCTGTATAGAGCTCGTTCTCTAAAGTTGTCCCGAGGTCCACGAGCTCTTCTATATAGCCAATCATCTTTAGGACATGTTCTTCTACAGATGATCCGACGGCCAGCCTCGACTGAAACAAGTTCTTTGAGGTCTCGTATCTTGCTATACGAGATTGCTCTCCATACAGATCTTTTGTATGGAGAAATATGGATTCAAGATCCATATCCTCGTGCCTCCTCTGATGTTCATTATTCATAGAGGCAAGCACGATGCACTTGGCCTTCGCGCAATCTGTAGGGTTTCTAGGCACGCTAACGAGGTCTCACAAGGCATCAACCTTACCAAAATCAAAATTTTCCTATGTGCCAACAAACCCTAAGCAAGATCGTGAGTAGAGGATAGGAGAAACAAATGCGAATAGTTAACAACTTAACTAAGTGAACGGAAATACAACCTTTGTAGATTCGGTCCTCCACCTCCATAGCTCCGTGATGAAGTCCCTCCGCTATACCCATCGGATCCCGGACTCTCGCGGTGGTTTCATTGAAGAAATGATCGGGCTAGGTCGTCGACTTCGATGCCGAAGATGATCTACGTCGAGGCAACACAAGATCAAGCTCCAACTTCACCAAGCCATGAAACTTGTGAAGAAAACACCATATACTACTTGGCAAGTGGTAGAGGATGAAGAAATAGGAATTGGGTTCACTTTAGAATTGGATTTCTCACTCTTTTTCTCAAGTTGCCATTAATGGTAGCAAGCTTTCTTCTTTGTTCAAGAAGAAGAAGAAGAAGAAAAGATGATGATAAGAATAAAATGATTAAGTTAAAAAGAAAACCCCCTTCATTCTTATCATATTGCAACCATAGTTAGGTGTAGAGAATAAACTAAGGTTAGGTTTAATGGTTAGGTTAAGGCTAAGAGACAAAATGGTCAAAGCTTCAAAGCATCATGAAGTTTCATGAAAGAAACAAAAACTAGCCACCATTTTATTCTTGCCTTAAAATGAATTAATAAAAATAAATAGATAAGTAAATCAAAACCGTAACCATTAAGATAACCATGGTTTAATCATACACACCCAAGTTAGCATGTATCATCAAATATGATACAAACTAGTGCACAAAACTATATCATATATACAATGTGCACATCAAGTGAGAAAATCCATTTAAAGTGAACAAATATTAGTTAATGCAAAGAAATATATCAAATATATAATTATACATTAAATAATTAAATCAACACTTGATTTAACGATCCGGTCATATCGCATATGATCGACTAATATCCAATGTATCGGCTTATCGAATCAATCCTTGATTCGATAACTAGGTTATATCGCATACAACCAATCGATACATTCATCGCGAGAATAGAATACGGTATCACATACACGCATTATTCTCGGTCCCGCACATATCTCATATGCGCTCCTATTTCGTTTCGCTTGAGCCAGGAAACCTCTGTGTAGGACTCTAAAGACTCGTCAATACGCCGGCAGCAGGTGATGATCATATCAAACACCCACAAGCCGCAAGCGGTCTGCTAAACGTAACGGCCGCCCGGGTATTGAGCGATCAGAAGATCGACGAGCAAGCCCGCTCATACTCCTGTGAATCCAACCAGTAACACTTACCGTACAGTCCGGTCTGTTCGTCTGATATGTCGCATATCTCGCCTAGGGGTGGTAAACGTCAGACCCCAATAGCTCGATAAGTCGTGTCGATATGAGGTCTATAACAGTTTGAGAAACTACTAGTAACACTTATCAGTAAATCTCAGCAACCCTGGCCAGGGATTTCCGGTTATAGCCAATCGAACACAGTGCAACATCAACTCCCTATACCGGGAGAGACGAATCCCCTCCTATCGCTCATTGCCTCCATGTGATTCGGGACTGTACCCAAAAACCACCGTTTTGCACGCCCTCTTGGACGTGGTAAGGTGGAAATCAAAGCACAGTGGGAATCACACAAGACTCTATGACGATCTCGGGTCTACAGACTAACCTGTACCAGTGTCACCAGAGAACTGCCATCTGACGTAAAGTATAATACCATCTGGGAGTTCTCGGCGAGTCCGTCCAGTGTACCCAGTCTCTACTGAGCACCCGTATATCATCTCTGATGTCAAACACCAATGGATATGGGATCATCCATCGCCCATCTGTATGGGTCGAGAAGGTATACGCTAGTCTACTCTGGTATATCGATGCCCCGTCTCGATACACCCACGACTAGGGACTTTGAAGGATGTACTTATGGACTACCATGTCCCCACTAGTATGACCCGCATCATAGTCCAGGTAGTCAAGTACACATCCTAAGGGCTTTACCAACATGTAACAGAGAGACAATCAGTGTACACGTTAAGGTAAAGAGCAACCAGATAGCATACTATCATGCCGAGCAAGAAAGTCCTCCCTATATATGTCCAAGCATCCACTACAATATACATCCTATGTATAGTAATGGCCTCTAGGGCATACATATAACTAACAATCTCCCACTTGCACTAGGGCCATCTGATAGCAGTGGTTGTAGTATCTCATACTCAACCATCCCATAAAAGTCTCTCTCTGGGAAAAGGCCTTTGTGAGTGGATCCGCCGTGTTGTCCTCTGAGTCTACTCTCCTGACCTCGATCACCCTGGAGATCAACTATCTCCATGATCAGCTGACACTGCCTCAGAATATGTCTGGATCACTGATGGGACGGGCGTTCCTAGGCCTAAGCCACAACTCCATTGTCACACAATGGGAGGAACTATGTTCATCTCATGAACAAATATACATCTAGATTGCCTCTTTGGTAGCATCTTAAGTAGCGATGTATCTTGCCTTTAATCGTCTAGTGTGCCACGGTATCTAGCTTGGAACTCTTCCAACATACCGTCCCTTCACTGAGGGTAAAGACAATGCCTGTGACTGACATTCAGTCGTCCTTATCACTCTGGAACCTTTCCAGTGATTCTCCCCAGGATCATTTGATACCATCTCACTACATCTAGTGAGTATCCTAACATCCAATTAGATCTATCTCATAGATCAAAACCCAGGATTTAGGAGGTATCACTCTGATCCTATATGGAGAATCATTGTGATAAGCGGAGATTGATCGAGCGTAGCATAGGAAAACTCCTTCCCTATCAAGAGTATATCATCCACGTACTCTACGAGGATCACCACCATACTCTCTACTGCCTTTTTGTGTATACAAGGTTCATCTACCATTTTGATGATGTCAAACTCTTTGACTAACTCATCAAAACAGATGTTCCAACTCCGCGATGCCTGTTTTATCACATAAATCATCTTGCACACGTTTCCGCTGCTCCCACTGTCTACGAGGCCCTCTGGCTTTGTACTTATAGACACACTCTTCCAAAACATTATTTAGAAAAGCAGTCATGACACCCAACCACCAGATATCGTAGTCATGGTATGTAGCCGTGACAAGTAGGATCTGGATGGACTTAAGCATAGCTCCTTAGAAAAGGTTTCAACATAATCCATGCCTGGTCAATGATGCAAACCTTTAACAAGTCTAGCTTTGAAAGTCTTAACTTTTCCAAGTACACCAAGTAATCTTCTCAAGATATACTTGCTCCTGATGGGGATTTAACCCTTCAGATATAGCAACCAAAATCCATACTTTGTTGGTGTATAAAGATTCCATCTCAGATCACTAAGAATCCAGCCATTCTTATAGAGTCTTACTCCTGATGGCCAGCTCGAAACTAGTTGGGTCATCATCTCATGATGCAATCCTCGCTCCCACAGTCATAGAGAAACCGAAGTATCTCTCAGGTGAGTGAGGAACCCTACTAGATCGGCGGAGAGGCTGAGGTTCGTTGGTAACTATTGAATCCTTTGGTTTTATCAAATCATCTGCTGTAGTTTGTATAGTTGGAACCTTTCCAGTTCTACATTACAGACCTTGCCTCGAGTTTGTCCGGATTTTTCTTTTAGACATCGGCCGGTCAACCCCAAATCTTAACTAGCTTAAGACATGGGCTCTTCCCATACATATCTCATATGGAGTGGTAGGCTGTGATCTGATTCAAACCTAATTCAATAGGTATGCAGCTTCTCAAGTGCATAACCCCCAAAAGGAAACAGGTAACTCAGTAGTACTCATCATAGAGCGTACCATATCGAATAGGGTGCAATTTGCTCCGCCCCGATATACCATCGTGCTATGGTGTATTCAGAGGAGTAATGCCCAGAGAGAATCTCATTCTCCTTTAGAATAGTTCAGGATTTCCGTGCTTAAGTATTCTCTTCCCTGATCACATCAAAGGACATAATACTTATACCTGTATTTTGGTTCTCTACTTCTAACTTATATTTCGTGAATATCTCAAAAGGTTCGGACTTATGTTTCAACAGGAACATATGTCTGAATCTTGAGAAATCATCAGAGAATGTAATGAAGTACAAAGAACCGGTCTTGGCATGTGTAGACAGGGGACCTTTATATATCAACATGTATCATCCCAAGAGTTCATTGACTCTTTCTCTGTTTCCATTAAACAGAGCTGTGGTCATCTTATCTTTGTGACATGACTGGCAAGTTTCACAAGATGTAAATTCAAACTGATTTAAATATGCATCTACATGTAACTTCAGCTAGTCGGGTCGCATTGATATGACCTAGTCTACAATGCCTCAAGAAGGATTCGTTCATTTATGAACTCTTCCTCTTGTGTGTGTTCTGTATACTAAAAACTGTAGTTTGATTTAGAACGTCAATGCTTTTAGATAACGTGCCTGAACCGATCAACTTTTGATATAGGAAATGTTCAAAACATTATCCAACAATACAAAATTTTATCATTTCTTTACTAATAAAGAGACTGATATGATTTTGTATATCAGGTTCGGTATCTAATAACATTCGTTTAGAATCAATGTATTGGTAATACAGGGTGACAGTGACCAACAGACTTGGCTGCAACACTTGCCCCGTTTTCTGTCTCATGAAACTTATCACCCGTTCTCAGTTCTCTACCTTTCTGTAGCCCTATGTATCAGATTACATATCTGGGATCCTGATCCGGTATCTAATACCCAGGACGTAGAGGATACAGAGAAACAGTTCTTTGTAATGAACATACCCGAAGATGATGCATCAGCATGCACTTTCTTCGTTTGGGCGGCACGGGAAATCTGGTATTCCCCTATTTCCTGCTCTGTCTTATAACAATTATAAGTTGGAGCGGGACCAACGTTCCCCAGCTCAGTATAACAAGCGGGTTCGGTCAATATATCCGTTTTATTATCTTGATTAAGGCGTGATATGGTCGCTACCTGGAGAGAGAGAGAAGAAAACACTCAACGTATGCTCTTGCAAGATCAGTTTGGTTATTATTTTATCTAATCAGGATGGCTCCCACTGTTTTTTATCAAATCTTCCTTCAAACCTGAAAAGGAAAGACTAGCCGGGATTAATTACACGCTACAAGTTCGCCAATCTTTCAGCCAGGCCAGTGTCGGTACTTTAAGGGAGGTCCCCCGTGCTTTCGCACGAACCTAATTAATGAGAAACTAATTAATGTAAACCTCGTTTTCGCAGAGGCGTAACCCCGTTGACACCTTTCTAGACACCTACTTGATCGGCTAATTGTAATGTGTAAAACTCTCCCAGGAGTAACTCTTACTCGCAGCGGGTATCGGGATCCAACTATCTTATAGAAGGTATGCAATCTCATTGCAAATTTCAACACTTGAAATTCCCGATAATATTTTGCCCCTAATCTCCTATGACCTTGACAAAGGCCAACAAACCATAGGATGCTAGTCAAGTCCAACCCGTCATTTCCTGATTGAATTAAACCCACCCGCACGACCCTTGACAAAGGCCAACAAGGTCGCACGACTACCCTAACCCAATCTGCATCATATGCATAAGCAGATAAGCCCCAGTCAGCTACCGCACACTACGTCTTGACAAAGGCCAACAAACGCAACACGAATACTAACTACTACTTATCTGAAATGACGGAGGGCTATGACAGGTTTTTCTGAAAACCTATTGCGTAATGAACTTGATATCGTTGTAGGATCGAATGATTTTAAAATGGAGTGTTTTTTAGGCTTTTCTAGTTTTGCTAAAGGGGTCACTCCCGGTGAAGGGATCGTCGGCCCTTTCCTCGTCGAATGAGGTGCGGGATATATCATATATATCACTGTGCAAAGCAGAAACTATAGAAACTATCAAAAGACAAACCGAGCGTGTAGCATCTGCCAGTTATTGCTAAAGGGGTCACTCCCGGTGAAGGGATCGTCGGCCCTTTCCTCATCGAATAAGGTGCAGGATATATCACATATACCGCTGTGCAAAGCAAGAACTGTAGCTACCTGTTTTATTTTTGAAATTCGATTCTACAACATCTTTAGGTTTCTTTTATTTCATTAATCTCATTAATGAAGTCCCATCATTTAAGTACCTAAACATCACAGATAAATACGACGTACACTTATGCCATCCGCATTCGCCTCGATGTCCCCTCGTGCACCGTTGGTTAGGTAACTAACGGCAGAGCGGGGCAGGGCTAGCGCGGGTGTAAAACATAAGTAACGTCTATATAATATATCATATATACTATATACAGTATTTATCACAAAACATATCACATGATCACATCACAGATATCGCAGCAGAAGAATCATATGAAACATTGGATATACTAGGACGTCCGTGTTTTCAATACGAGCCAGTATAAAACACGGATTCTACGGTCGTGATGAATAGCCAAACCCACACCCCTAGACCCCTACGAGAGCGGCAAGCAACCCTACCAATTCTGGAGTTAGGAGACCCGGACTCGACTCCTCGAGTTGGTCTCCCACTGGACTCCAGAACCCGGTTACTTGTGCTCTCCTTCTTGGGTCTATCCTAGTGCGGAAAAGTAAATAATATACAAAGGGTGACATCTTCCGCAACCTGGAAGTGCCCCAATAAAAGAATATTACATACAAGTTTTTACATGAATGAAAATGAAAAACACTCATCTCACATAAAAAAAACCCGGCTATTCACACACGACGATCCAATATAACATATCCAGCAACACATAACATCACATGTCATCAACGTAAGTAAACATGCGTATCCCAATTGTCGTTGACATATAGCAACGAAACTGGCGATATCACATATTACACTTACGGTCACAGAAAAGAAAGTGTAAAACTACAACAGTTGGAATCCGCAACTTTCTTAGACATCGGATGCCTAAC
Organism: Agapanthus africanus; assembly: GCA_030015575.1. NCBI lineage: Eukaryota > Viridiplantae > Streptophyta > Magnoliopsida > Asparagales > Amaryllidaceae > Agapanthus > Agapanthus africanus. The sequence goes on from CM057345.1 coordinate 367,497,505, forward strand.
CATCATAAACCCCGCATATTAGTCTCAAAATCAAAAACACTTTTCAATATCAAGTCGGGCAATTCAACAAGATTCCCGACATCTTGATCGAATGCTCGTCGCAAACTTTAATAGACGGCAGCACCCCCGATACCGTCGACGAAGTGCACCAAGGCGGAACACCGCTACCGCGAGCACCCGAACGGATGCTTTCAGCGACGGGGTTCTCCTACAGTCACTTGGTCGGGGCTAATGAGTGTAACTGTTTATTAAGTTTATCCGGCGAGTATCCGCGTACGCTACGTGATTGCGACGGACTTTTGATCACATCAAAATTCCATGGCAACCGATCAAGTGAGACTAAACTGTTATGTTTATAACATTCATATTAGTTATCTCATAACTACTTGTGAATTCCAATTATTGTATCACATTCCGGATAAGATAGAAAATGTAAACTTTCCGATCGAACAATCGAACACCCAAGTTTTCCCGAAACAGCTCAGCACATGAAATAAGTTCAAAGACATTCACTTCATGCCTTAGTACCAACGGTCCAGCCGTAGAAGGGTCAAGCCAACGCCTCACATGTGGCACGCCGTACTGCCCCAAACCCGAAGGTTCAAAGGGCAGTTCAAGACGGTCACATAATCGAGTTAAGGTTTGTTGTCTTCTAGAGGGACCATCGCGTTACTTGCACTACTTAGAACATCATTAAACTACGGAAAAATCCAACACTTGGAAATTTTCCGGCGGGGGAAAAATTGGGTATTTATATCCGGTGGAACTTTTTAACATATTCTAAAATTACCCGGAAAAGCACATAGACAAAGTTTGAAATTTCCGATCGAATCATCGAAGCTCCAAAACACCCCAGAAAACTCAACTCTTGAGTGCAAATTAAAAATTTCCAGAAAACTCAGCACCTGAAGAGACAAATTACTGTGCAAAAATGGAAGTCTAATCTCATCATTTGGCCGCGGAACCGCCGCAGAAGCCAAGCTTGTGCCGCGGTTCCGCCGCTCTTTAGCCGTATCTCTTGGTAATTTTTGCACCGCAATTCTTAGAATTTCCTGCTGAATTTTTTAAGAATTTTTAATCTGGAAAAAACCCAGTTTTGAAAAAATGTCCAGAGAGGGTTGAAATTTAGGGTTTCGGGGTTCGATCGGGTTTCTAACATCGTCTACGCATCGCCTAAGCCTCTAGCTAGGCTCTGATACCACTGTAGGGTTTCTAGACACGCTAACGAGGTCTCACAAGGCATCAACCATGCCAAAATCAAAATTTTCCTATGTGCCTACAAACCCTAAGCAAGATCGTGACTAGAGGATAGGCGAAACAAATGCGAATAGTTAACAACTTAACTAAGTGAACGGAAATACAACCATTGTAGATCCGGTCCTCCACCTCCATAGCTCCGTGATGAAGTCCCTCCGCTGTACCCATCGGATCCCGGATTCTCGTGGTGGTTTCATCGAAGAAATGATCGGGCTAGGTCGTCGACTTCGATGCCGAAGATGATCTACGTCGAGGCAACACAAGGTCAAGCTCCAACTTCACCAAGCCATGAAACTTGTGAAGAAAACACCCTATACTACTTGGCAAGTGGTAGAGGATGAAGAAATAGGAAGTGGGTTCACTTTAGAATTGGATTTCTCACTCTTTTTCTCAAGTTGCCATTAATGGTAGCAAGCTTTCTTCTTTGTTCAAGAAGAAGAAGAAGAAGAAAAGAAGATGATAAGAATAAAAGGATTAAGTTAAAAAGAAAAACCCCTTCATTCTTATCATATTGCAACCATAGTTAGGTGTAGAGAATAAACTAAGGTTAGGTTTAATGGTTAGGTTAAGCCTAAGAGACAAAATGGTCAAAGCTTCATGAAGTTTCATGAAAGAAACAAAAACTAGCCACCATTTTATTCTTGCCTTAAAATGAATTAATAAAAATAAATAGATAAGTAAATCAAAACCCTAACCATTAAGATAACCATGGTTTAATCATACACACCCAAGTTAGCATGTATCATTAAATATGATACAAACTAGTGCACAAAACTATATCATATATACAATGTGCACATCAAGTGAGAAAATCCATTTAAAGTGAACAAATATTAGTTAATGCAAAATAATATATAAAATATATAATTATACATTAAATCATTAAATCAACACTTGATTTAACGATCCGGTCATATCGCATATGACCGACTGATATCCAATGTATCGGCTTATCGAATCAATCCTTGATTCGATAACTAGGTTATATCGCATACAACCAATCGATATATTCATCGCGATAATAGAATACGGTATCACATACACGCATTATTCTCGGTCCCGCACATATCTCATATGCGCTCCTATTTCGTTTCGCTTGAGCCAGGAAACCTCTGTGTAGGACTCTAAAGACTCGTCAATACGGCGGCAGCAGGTGATGATCATATCAAACACCCACAAGCCGCAAGCGGTCTGCTAAACGTAAAGGCCACCCGGGTATTGAGCGATCAGAAGATCGACGAGCAAGCCCGCTCATACTCCTGTGAATCCAACCAGTAACACTTACCGTACAGTCCGGTCTGTTCGTCTGATATGTCGCATATCTCGCCTAGGGGTGGTAAACGTCAGACCCTAATAGCTCGATAAGTCGTGTCGATATGAGGTCTATAACAGTTTGAGAAACTACTAGTAACACTTATCAGTAAATCTCAGCAACCCTGACCAGGGATTTCCGGTTATAGCCAATCGAACACAGTGCAACATCAACTCCCTATACCGGGAGAGACGAATCCCCTCCTATCGCTCATTGCCTCCATGTGATTCGGGATTGTACCCAAAAACCACCGTTTTGCACGCCCTCTTGGACGTGGTAAGGTGGAAATCAAAGCACAGTGGGAATCACACAAGACTTTATGACGATCTCGGGTCTACAGACTATCATGTACCAGTGTCACCAGTGAACTGCCATCTGACGTAAGGTATAATACCATCTGGGAGTTCTCGGCGAGTCCGTCCAGTGTACCCAGTCTCTACTGAGCACCCGTATATCATCTCTGATGTCAAACACCAATGGATATGGGATCATCCATCGCCCATCTGTATGGGTCGAGAAGATATACGCTAGTCTACTCTGGTATATCGATGCCCCGTCTCGATACACCCACGACTAGGGACTTTGAAGGATGTACTTATGGACTACCATGTCCCCACTAGTATGATCCGCATCATAGTCCAGGTAGTCAAGTACACATCCTAAGGGCTTTACCAACATGTAACAAAGAGACAATCAGTGTACACGTTAAGGTAAAGAGCAACCAGATAGCATACTATCATGCCGAGCAAGAAAGTCCTCCCTATATATGTCCAAGCATCCACTACAATATACATCCTATGTATAGTAATGGCCTCTAGGGCATACATATAACTAACACAATCTAACTATCAGGTTTTGTGGATTTCCTTATCCGCAATACTGGAATCTGGACCAGGGATAGTAGGTGCCTTAGCAGTAAGGACATACCCCAATTTGTCATGAGTCAAATCCATCTTAACATTCCGGAACTAATCTTTATAGTTTTGCCCTATCGATATATTTTTCTCTAATAGTAACTTAAGGCCTGTCATGTTTTTGGGTCGCTGCAATGAGAGAGAGGGAACACTTTAGCATGATGCTCTTGCAGGTTTAGAGTGGTTTTTAGTTTATCTAAACTGGATGGCTCCCATTGTTTCTCGAATCCCTCCTTAAACCAAAAAGGAAGAACTAGTCAGGACTATTCTCACTGTACAATACTTGCTTAACCGTTCAGCCAGGCCGGTGTCGGTACTTCGAGGGAGGTTTTCCAACACTTTCGCGAAGTTCCTTAATTAAATAACCTCTTTTCTCTGGGGGCGTAACCCCGCTGACACCTTTCTCGACACCTACTTGGTTTATAGCATTGATCGTTAAGTGACGAATCTCCTGATGAGTAGCGGATACTCACAGTAGGATCGGGATCCAAATATCATTGTATGATAAAGCTGAAGGAATTCTACCAAAATTATCACACTCCAAATGGTATACATCTCCTTGCAAATTCCAGTTTCTTTAGAAATTCCCGATATGGATTTCTGCCCCATGCTTTTATGACCTTGGCGTTGGTCAAAATGTCATAAGTCACATCTCAAGTTCTACCCATCATTATCTTGTTAATTTGAACCCATCTGTACATATCCCTGACGTTGGCCAAATGATAATACGACTGCCCCAAACTAACTCATCTATCTATGCAACAAATAAATACGCAGCAGCTACCAAACATTATGCCTTGGCGTTGGTCAAAATACATAGCTTGAATACTACTGAATACCAAAATGAAATGACGGAGGGCTACGAATGGTTTTGGCGAAACCGTGAACGTAGTGAACTTGATATGATCGAAGGAACCTGATAGCTTTTAAAAGGAGTGGTTAAAGCACCGCAATTTTAAAAAATATCCTCTGTTTTAAAATAACCGAGTGGTTTCTTTTAAACTGTTCCAACGATTCAACTTTGGTTTATTTTCTTTACATTAATATAATGCGTCCCATCAATTAACTTATCATTGCAGAAAACAACGAAAATACAACGTCCTCTTATGCCATCCGCATTCGCCACTGGATCCCGTCATTCACCCATTAGGTTACTGAACTAACGAAAGAGCGGGGGCTAGGCTAGCGCGGGTGCAAAACATAAGTGACGCCTAATAGCTATCATATATAGATATTGTACATTCGTCAGAAGCAATGATAAGCATTCCAGATCACAGATGAACATATTGGATTTTCTACGAATCCGCATTCCTTTTGAGCCTGCAAAGAAAGACGGATCACACAGTCGCGATGAATAGACAAAACCCCACCCTAGACCCCTACAGGTACGGCAAACTACCCGCCAAGTACCAGAAGCGAAGCGGTCTCCCTCAACAACGTGAGTAGGCCACTAAACACTTTAAAGTACCTGGTAGTTTGTGCACCCCATCTTGGGTCTATCCCAAGAGCAGAAAACAGTAAATTAAATAATACAACGGTGGCTACAAGCTCAGCCCGGATATGTCCCGCAAAAGAATATTACAACAATTTACAAATTACATTTGAATGAAAGAAACACTCGTCTCACATCCCCGGCTATCCATTCACGACAATCCAACAAGTCCACAAACACAAACCATTACAGAAATGTGCAACCCCCTGCTAACCGACATACTAGCAATTAGGGGAGGTTTACGGACACATTAAACAAATCACAGATATAATCAAATTAGCCAAACATCTTAGAATTTCGATCAAGCTAACACAGATGATTCTACTCCAAATAATTCACTGTGCACCTGAAACCTGAGCAGAAACAGAACATCCCAGCAAATACAAAATTAACACAGAAGAGTTACTGGGGAATTTTGGGCTGACTCGGCCCCAACTCGGCCACGGATCCGCGGTGGATCGCTTTAGATCGGCCGCGGTTCCACGGCGGTTTGGACAAGTTATGACCCCAAATTTCTCCAGTAACCTTATATTTCCCTGCTTGTATTTTTAAGGGTCCCTGAAAAATTTTTAGACCCCGTTTTAAAATCGGCAGAAACATGGTGAAAAAGTCGTATTTTTGGGTTCGTTTTACGATCGAATTTCTAACGACTTTGCTAATAAGTTAGTTATGGTTTAGCGAGGTTCTGATACCACTATAAGTCGACGTTAGACACCCCACGAGTTGCGGAGAGGCGGAATAGGTAAAACAATCATTTTGTTTAAAACAAATATCGACTATCTTATGGATCTTTGCCAAACCCTAACTAACAACATCATAGGAGGGATTAGCTACTATGAAAGAAGATTATACCTAATGAACCAAGTCCTTCTTATTCTCGTTGACCACCTCCTCGTCGGCCTCCTCTTTGTGATAGAAGATCCACCCGGGAGCTACTTCTCCAAGTTTGACCTCTAACTTGAGGTAACTAGGTAACTAAGAGTGCTAATCAAAGAAACCTAGAGGATATAGAATAGGATTAGGGATCAATTAGTCTTGCTAACCCTTGATCTCAACACATGAGAGGTTAGGGTTAGGGTTTGAAGAGAGAGAGCTTGAGGAGAGAGAAGGTGAGAATGCGAATCCTTTTGGAATAATGAAATCATTGTGAATATATATGAAGCATTAGATATTTATTAAATGAATAACAAATAAAAAATATCTTCATGCTTCATTAACTCACCTTGTGATTCATCTCATGAGTCATTTAAACAATAAATGCATCATTTACTCCATGGATGAATCACACCATGACTCATTAATCCAATAAATGCAAATGCCACCTTAGCCTCCAAGTCATCATCCTTTTAGAAGCTTCTCGACAATTTACGAGAACGCCCCTCTTATCCGTGAAAACACGGAAATACTTTAGACTGTATAAATCCAATAATCCGATACTAGAATCTGGCTTAAACCAAAGCCCTCTAGTAAAAACTGTCCAAACATCGTACGTGCATAAATGCACGTGCGTGTCCGAACCCTGTCGTAAAACCATACGACCTCTGTATCGTTTCACCCGAAGCAGGGAAACTCTCTGTGTGGGACTCTAAAGACTCGACTACTATGCTGGCAGTGGGTTTAACCACAGACCGCAAGCGGCACTAGCTGTACGTAACGGTCCCCAGGTAGATGTCGATAAGAAGGCCGATGAGGAAACCCATCCGAACTCCTACTGATCCTGATATGACAATCTCTGTACAGTCCGGTCTGTTCGTCTAGGACTATCGGATATTGGGCCTAGGGGGCGGCAAGCGTCAGTCCCCTAAAAGAGGTATAAGTCGTGTCGGAGCGAAGCCCATTACACCTTGAGAAACTACTGGAAAACCTACCAGTATATCTCGCTTGCCCTGGCCAGGGACTTTGCGTAATGGTTCTCCAGACACAGCGCGATATCAACTCCCAATACCGGGAGAGACGAATCTTGTCTAACCGCCACTGCCTCCAAGTGCTTAGGACTGCACCCAACTGCTACCTGTTTGCACGACTCCTTTGAGCCGTGGTAGGGTAGCAATCTAAGAACAGTGGGAACACACTCGAAGCGAAGCAGCAATGTCAAGTCTGCGGACTATGCTGTACTCATGTCACCTGGGAATTGTTAACGGATGACGGGTATAATACCAACCAACAGTTCCCTGCGAGTCCTGTCCGGTGTACTCGTAACCCAACGAGCACCTGTATACTATCTCCAGTACGACATACTGATGGCTGTGGGACAGACCATCTCCCCAACTGGGATGAGAAGCGTACACACTAGTCTACTCCGGAGTATCGATGCCCTGTCTCGATAATCCAACGACTAGGGACCTGAAAAAGGATATGCTTGTAGACTACCCATCCCCCACTAGTGTGACTGCCATCACAACGCTGGTAGTCAAGCAAGATCCTAAGGGCTCTATCAATACGTACACACATATTAAGATAGATATAAACTAAGTAGCATACTACCATGTTTAGCAAGACTGTTAATATAACTGTGAATATCCCAAGCTTCCATTAAGTAATATACAAGCTAGTATGATACAATAATGGCCCCTAGGGTATATACACTAACAGCATCCACTGGTGCTATGTAAGTGACGAAATGATGTGTACTGACCGCAAGGAACAACTGGGTAACAGGGGTGGCAACCTCCTGTCACTGCGCTCGATTGGCCTCAACCAATGACCTCATCGTCTGGCTCAAGTCCTGCATCTCTGCCTCAAGCTTAGCGATACGATCTATCGAAGGCGGATCCATCTGCTCCTATGCAACGAGCGTGCCATCCTGGTCAGTCCTCATCCCACACGAGTTAACTCTGACCTCGGCCCTCGCTGCACCTCTCTGAGTCCCCATAGTCATCAGCGGCAAAGGCTAAGAAAAGAAATAGGATTCGATAAGAACACGGAAATCGAATCACAAGGATATGTATCATCAAGGAAGGAATTTCAAGCAATTAGTACTTAGGTCACTTTAGGCGGAGTACCGTGATCGTGAGTATGCCACGGACATAAACACACTACGTCACCCTGCTTAAGCTACCTACTCCATCATACCATGGTCATCCTACACTTCGAAAAGTAAAACCTAGCGCTCTTATACCAACTTTGTCACGACCCAAAATTCGCACGTGACGACCCTTAAACTACTCAACGTCTTCAGGCGTAATGCAATTTAAGTAAGCCAAAAACCCAGCAATCTAAACCATCAAAAGTAGAAAAAGATAAGAACATTGTTTAAGCTTTTGAAACCTCGATACAAATTCTTTAAAGTCCAATTTAGTTTCTTTAAAAATTTGGCAGCACCTCCTTTGTAAAAAAAGCCCCTAAAAAGGGTACAACATAAATTTAAGTAAAAAGCATCCCAAACGGGAGCAAAATCCATGCCCGAAGGCAGAAAACAACCACCACAACAAATATACGACGCCGTAGCGAAGAAATAAAAGACCATATAAAGAAAATTCATAAAAGACCTCCAAATCACAAAATAAAATACAATATCGTTCTCACATCAAGTCGCTTAGTCATACATAAAAGTGGTAGATGGAGAGTACAGGATACAACGAATATACAAAGAACATAAACGGATAACCACAAAGCCACCTAAAGAAAAACTGCATACTGTGAGCCGAAGCGGTATCCGCAGCAAAAGATGATACGATAGATGAAAATAGCCCTGCCTCGACTACTCTGAGGAACAACCTGCAAAACACTGTGGTACAACGGGGGTGAGTTGCCAACTCGTGAATAGTAAATAACATATACAGGTAATCGCAAGTATGCACGTACAGCGTGAATCTAATGTAAGAAAGCTGATAACAATAAATGGCAATATGTATGCAACAGTCATGTAAGGTACTCTATCAGGTGTTACTAATACATGAAGCAATGCAAATACAAAAGAATGCGGAGTGTGGGATAAAACTTGTCATCCTCACGGAATCCTGACCTCGTGATAGGACCAAAGTCCATCCAGACAATCTGAATCCCAATTTCCCCAAATCAGCCCCCAAATTGGCTCTTGCTAGTTATATGTATGCCCTAGAGGCCATTACTGTACATATGATGTATATTGTAGTGGATGCTTGGACGTATATAGGGAGGACTTTCTTGCTCGACATGATAGTATGCTATCTGGTTGCACTTTATCTTAACATGTACTCTGATTGTCTCTATGTTACATGTTGATAAAGCCCTTAGGATGAGTACTTGACTACCAGGACTATGATGTGGATCATATTAGTAGGGACAGAGTAGTCGCCAAGTACATCCTTCAAATGTTCCTAGTCGTGGGAGTACCGAGACAAGGCATCGATACTCCAGAGTAGACTAGCGTATGCTATTCTTGACCCATATGATGGGCGATGGATGATCCCATATCCATTGGTGTTTGACATCAGAGAAGGTATACGGGTGCTCTGTGGAGACTGGGTACACTGGACGGACTCGCCGAGAACTCCCAGATGGTATTATACCTCACGTCATATGGCAGTTCTCTGGTGACATTGGTACAGGTTAGTCTGTAGACCCGAGATCGTCATAGAGTCTTGTGTGATTCCTACTGTGCTTTGATTTTCATCATACCATGTCCAAGAGGGCGTGCAAAAAAGTGGCTTTTGGGTACAGGCCCGAATCACATGGAGGCAATGAGCGATAGGAGGGGTTTCGTCTCTCCCGGTATAGGGAGTTGATGTTGTGCTGTGTTCGATTGGCTATAACTGGAAATCCCTGGTCAGAGTTGCTGAGATTTACTGGTAAGTGTTATCAGTAATTTCTCGAACTGTTATAGACCTTATATCGACACGACTTATCAAGCTACTGGGGTCTGGCGTTTACTATCCCTAGGCGAGATATGCGACATATCAGACGAAGAGACCGGACTGTACGGGAGTGTTTCTGATTAGATTCACGGGAGAAAGTATAAGCTTGCTTGTTGATCTTCTGATCGCTCAATACCTGGGTGGCTGTTACGTTTAGCTGACCGCTTGCAGCTTGTGGGTGTTTGATATGATCATCACCTACTGCCGGCATATTGACGATTCTTTAGAGTCCTACACAGAGGTTTCATGGCTCAGGTAAAACGGAGTAGGAGCACATATATGATATGTGCGGGACCGAGAACAATACGTGTATGTGATACCGTATTAAATTCTCGCGATATGGGTTATCGGCCGGGTATATGAGATATAACCGGGTCATCGGATCAAGTGTTGATTCGATGAACTGATACAGATTATATTAGTCGGTTATTTGTGAAATAGCTGGATTATCGGATCAAGTGTTGATTCGATAATTTAATGTATAATTATATATTTGATATATTAAATTACATTAACTAATATAAGCTCACTAAAAGATTCTTTTTCTCACTCGGGTAATACATTGATATATATGCGATATATGTTAATTGTATTGTTTTATTTTGTTATAATAAATATTGTATATGTAATATATAATATTGTAACATGTTATGGTTATAAATGCAACATGATTAGTGGAGATTAAACATGGTTAGGGTTTGATTTGGGTTAATCTTTTCTAGAAGTTTTTGTTTTGTTTTCTTGCAAAGATATTTGTGTTGATATTTTGTGAGATATTTGTTTAACCCAACCCAAACCTTTAACTTTAGTTAAATCTCTACAAGGGTTACTTCTTCTCACTTGAACCATGGTTGCATTTCTGACCTCACACTAGATTTCATTATTCATCACAAATGGATTGGATCATCTTATTCCTTCTTTTTCTTTGCATGAAAAGCTTTCTAGCTTTTTATAAAGTGATGAAAATGAGTGAGTTAAAGAAAACAAATGAGAGCTAAATTCCTACTTCATCATCCTCATCTATTCTAGCCACTTAGATTAGGGTGTTTGCTTTGCTAATACTTGATTAGCAAAGCAAGAGCTTGGGTTTGAGTTTCTTCAAGGTAGATCATCTTTGTTATCGAAGATCGGAAGAAAGCTTGCATCTTTCTTTTGTGGAGCCTCTCTAGAGTCCGGATACTCGATGATCGCAGTGAAGGGACCTCAACACGGAGCTTTATGAAGTGAAGGACCGGAATACAAAGGTTGTAATCCCAAACTCTTAGAAGTAAAGTTGTTTGCTTGCTTTGTTTCGCCTAATCTCTAGTCTAAGATCTTGGTTAGATTGTTCGGCACGTCTAAAATTTAAATCGGGCATGGTTGATGCCTTGTACAACCTTGTGAGAGTGCCTAGTAACCCTACAGTGGTATCAGAGCCAAGCTAAAGCTTTAGGCAAAGTTTAAAGTCCGATCGAACTCCGAATACCCGATAAAACCTAGTTTCTGGAAAAAATTTCAAAAGTTGACATTTTTCATATTAAAAATACTCAGAAAATTAAGCAGGGAAATCTAAGAATTACTGTGATTTACGGACTACCAACTCACCAATATGACCGCGGTACCGCGGCCAAACCACGCGTTTGGCGGTGGTTCCGCGGCCAAACAGTGAAGATGGGGCCCACTACTTCAGGTATATATTCTTGAGTCTTTTTTCATTGTTCTGGGAATTTTTAATTCTACTCAAGTGTTGAGTTTTCTGGGATGTATTGGGAACTCGTTGATTCGATCGGAAAGTTTAACTTCGTTTAGTTTTTCCGGGTAATTTAGAACGTGTTAAAATGTTCGAACGGATATCAATAACTCACTTTTTCCCCTGCCGGAAAATTTCCAAGTGTTGGATTTTTCTGTAGTTTAAGAACGTTCTTAGTAGTGCAAGTAACGTGGTGGACTGTCTAGAAGAACACAAACCTTAACTCGATTATGTGACCGTCTGAACCGCCTCTAAACCTTAGGGTTTGTGGCAGTACGGCGTTGCCACATATGAGGCGTTGGTTTGACCCTTCTACGGCTGGACCATTGGTACTGTGGCATGTGATGGATGCTTTTAAACTAATTTCAAGTGTTGAGAACTATTTGGGAAATCTTGGGTGTTTGTTTATTCGATCAGAAAGTTTAACATTGTTTATTTATCTGGAATGTGATACAATATTTGGAATCCACAAGTAGTTATGAGATAACTAATTTGAATGTTATAAATCTAGCAGTTCAGTTTCAGATGATCGGTTGCCACAGGATTTTGATGCGATCAAAAGTACGTCGCAATCATGTAGCGTACGTAGATACTCGCCGGGTAAACTTAATAGACAGCCACGCCTCATAGCCCCGACCAAGTGACTGTAGGAGAACCCCGTCGCCAAAAGCATCCATTCGGGTGCTCGCGGCAGCGGTGTTCCGCCTTAGTGCACTTCGTCGACGGCATCGGGGGTGCGGCCGTCTACTAAAGTTTTCGACATGCATTCGATCAAGTTATCGGGAATCTTGTTGAATTGCCCGAGTAGATATTGAAAAGTGTTTTCGATATTGAGACTAAAATGCGGGGTTTATAATTGTTAGGCATGCGATGTCTAAGGAATTCATTTGGTTAGGCATGCGATGTCTGAGGAGGTTGCGAATTCCAACTGTTGTAGTTTTACACTTTCTTTTCTGCGACCGTAAGTGTAATATGTGGTGTATTGCCGGTTTCGTTGCTATACATCAACGACAATTGGGATACGCATATTTACTTACGTTGATGATATGTGATATTATGTGTTGCTGTGATATGTTATATTGGATTGTTGTGTTTGAATAACCGGTTTTTTTTGTGAGATGAGAGTTTTTCATTTTCATTCATGTAAAATTCATTGTATGTAATATTCTTTTATTGGGGCACTTCCGGGCTGAGGATGATGTCACCATTGTATGTTATTTTCTTTTCCGCATTATGATAGACCCAAGGCTGGGAGCACAAGTAACCGGGTTCTAGGGTACAGTGGGAGACCATCTCGAGGAGTCGAGACCGGGTCTCCTAACTCTAAAATTGGCAGGGTTACTTGCCGGTCTCGTAGGGGTCTAGGGATGTGGGTTTGGCTATTCATCACGACCGTGGAATCCGTGTTTTATACAGGCTCGTATTAAAACATGGACGTCCTAGTATATCTAATATTTCATATATGTTCTTCTGCTGCAATGTTCTATGATGAGATCATATTACTGCCTGAGACGAATGTTTATATTATATATATGAGATATATATTATATATTGTTGATTTCGTTTCGTATCTGATGCTTGTGAAGCATAATTAAAATGGGACTTCATTAGTGAGATTAATGAAATAAAAGAAACCTAAAGATATTGTAGAAACTTGTTTAAAAACTGGTAGCTCTAGTTCTTACTTTGCATAGTGGTGTTCCTTGTAGAACATCCAGCACCTTATTCGATAAGGAAAGAGCCAAGATCCCTTCACCGGGAGTGACCTCTTTAGCGAAACTAGCAGATGCTGCATACTCGGTTTGTCTTTTGATTGCTTCTATAGTTTTTGCTTTGCACAGCGGTATTTGTGAAATATTCTGCACCTTATTCGATGAGGAAAGAGCCGACGATCCCTTCACCGGGAGTGACCTCTTTAGCAAAACTAGAAAAGGCCTCAAAAACACTCCATTTAAAATCACTTGATTCTACAACGATATCAAGTTCATTACGCAAAGGGTTTTCTTAAAAACCTGTCGTAGCCCTCCGTCATTTCAGATAAGTAATAGTTAGTATTCGTGCTGCGTTTGTTGGCCTCCGTCAAGGCGTAGTGTACGGTAGCTAACTAGTGCTTATCTGCTAGCATACGATGCGATTGGATTAGGGTATTCGTACGGCATAGTTTGGCCTCCGTCAAGGGTCGTTCGGGTGGGTTTAATTCAATCAGGAAATGACGGGTTGAACTTGACTAGCGGATATGGATAGTTTGGCCTCCGTCAAGGTCATAGGATGCTAGGGGTAAATTATTATTGGGAATTTCAAGTGTTGAAATTTGCAATGAGATTGCATACCTTCTATGAGATAGTTGGATCCCGATACCCGCTGCGAGTAAGAGTTACTCCTGGGAGAGTTTTACACATTACAATTAGCCAACCAAGTAGGTGTCTAGAAAGGTGTTAACGGGGTTACGCCCCTGGGAAAATGAGGTTTTCTTTAATTAGGTCCGTGCGAAAGCACTGGGATCCTCCTTCAAAGTACCGACACTGGCCTAGCCGAAAGATCAGCGAACTTGTAGGGTGTAATTAACCCCGGCTAGTCTTTCCTTTTAGGGTTTGAAGGAAGATTTGACTAACAGTGGGAGACATCCTGATTAGGTATATTAATAACCAATCTAATCTTGCAAGAGCATACGCTGAGGGTTTTCTTCTCTCTCTCTCCAGGTAGCGACCATGTCACGCCTTAATCAAGATAATAATACGGATGTATTGACCGGACCCGCTTGTTATACTGAGCTGGGGAACGTTGGTCCCGCTCTAACTTATAAATGTTATAAGACAGAGCAGGAAATTGGGGATTGCCAGAATTCCCGTACCACCCAAACGAAGAAAGTGCATGCTGATGCATCTTCTTCGGGTGTGTTCATTACAGAGAACTGTTTCTCAGTATCCTTTATGTCCTGGGTATGAGATACCAGATTAGGATCCCACAAATGTAATCTGTTACATGGGCTACAGATAGGTAGAGAACTGAGAACGGGTGATAAGTTTCATGAGATAGAAACGGTGCAAGTGTTGCAGCCAAGTCTGTTGGTAGTTATCACCCTGTATTAACAAATACATTGATTCTGAATGAATGTTATTAGATACCGAACCTGATATACAACATCATATCAGTCTCTTTATTAGTAAAGAAGGATATAATTTTGTATTGTTGGATAACGTTTTGAACATTTCCTATATCAAGAGTTGATCGGTTCAGGCATGTTATCTAAAAGCATTGACGTTCTAAATCAAACTACAGTTCTTAGTATACAGAACACACACAAGAGGAAGAGTTCAGAAATGAACGAATCCTTCTTGAGGCATTGTAGACTAGGTCATATCAATGCCACCCGACTAGCTAAGTTACATTTAGATGCATATTTAAATTAGTTTGAATTTACAACTTGCGAAACTTGTCGGTCATGTCACAAAGATAAGATGACCATAGCTCTGTTTATTGGAAACAGAGAAAGAGTTAGTGAACTCTTGGGATTGATACATGATGATGTATGAGGTCCCCTGTCTACACATGCCAGGACCGGTTCTTTGTACTTTATTATATTCACTGATGATCTCTCAAGATTCAGACATATGTTCCTGTTGAAACATAAGTCCGAAGCTTTTGAGATATTCACAGAATATAAGTTAGAAGTAGAGAACCAAAACAGGTATAAGTATTATGTCCCTTGATGTGATCAGGGAGGAGAATACTTGAGCACGTGATTCCTAGACTATTCTAAAGGAGAATGAGATTCTCTCTCAGCATTACACCTCCGAATACACCACAACACGTCGGTGTATCGGGGCAGAGCAATCACACCCAATGTGATATGGTGTGCTCTATGATGAGTACTACTGAGTTTCCTATTTCCTTTTGGTGTTATGCACTTAAGAAGCTGCATACCTATTGAATAGGGTTCCAATCAAATCAGTTGCCTGCCACTTCATATGTGATATGGAATGGGAAGAGCCTGTATCTTAAGTATATTAAGATTTGGGGTTGTCCGGCCTATGTCTAAAAGCATAATCTGGACAAGCTCGAGGTTAAGTCAGTTCTGTAGAAATTTGTTGGATATCCCAAGCATTCGCAAAGGAATATCTTCTACCAAACCGAGAAACAAAAGATGTTTTGTTTCTCAGCATGCCACCTTTGTGAAAGGGAATTTCTTGTGAAGAAATTAGTGGTCATGAGGTAGAACTGGAAAGAGTTCCAGCTATACAAACTGCAGCTGATGATTTGGTAGAACAAAAGGATTCAATAGTAACCAACGAACCTCAGCCTCTCCGCTGATCTAGTAGGGTTCCTCACCCACCTGAGAGATACTTCGGTTTCTCTATGACAGTGGGAGCGAGAATTACATCATGAGATGATGACCCAACTATTTTCGAGCAGGCCATCAGGAGTGGGACTCTATAAGAATGGCTGGATGCTTAGTGATCCGAGATGGAATCCTTATACACCAACAAAGTATGGACTTTGGTTGCTTTATCTGAAGGATTAAATCCCCATCAGGAGCAAGTATATCTTGAGAAGATTACTTGGTGTACATGGAAAAGTTGAGACTTTCGAAGCTATGCTTAAGTTCATCCAGATCCTACTTGCCACTACTACATACTATGACTACGATATCTGGTGGTTGGGTGTCATGACTGCTTTTCTAAATGATGTTTTGGAAGAGAGCATCTATAAGTACACAGCCAGAAGGCTTCGTAGATAGTGGGAACAGCGAAAACGTGTGCAAGATTTTTTATGTGATAAAGCAGGCATCGCGGAGTTGGAACGCCTGTTTTGATGTGGTAGTCAAAGAGTTTGACATCATCAAAATGGTAGATGAACCTTGTATATACAAAAAGGTAGTAGGGAGTATGGTGGCGATCCTCGTATTGTACGTGGATGACATACTCTTGAGAGGGAAGGAGTTTCCTATGCTACGCTCGGTCAATCTCCGCTTATCACAAGGATTCTCCATATAGGATCATAGTGATACCTCCTGAATCCTGGGTTTTGGATCTATGAGATAGATCTAATTGGATATTAGGATACTCACTAGTTGTAGTGAGATGGTATCAATCGATCCTGGGGAGAATCACTGGAAAGGTTCCAGGGTGATAAGGATGACTAAATGTCAGTCGCAGGCATTGTCTTTACCCTCAGTGGAGGGACGGTATGTTGGAAGAGTTCCAAGCTAGATACCGTGACTTACTAGACGATTAAAGGCAAGATACATAGTTACCAAGGATACTACCAAAGAGGCAATCTGGATATATTTTAGTTCATAAGATGAACTTCATTCCAACCATTGTGTGACAATGGAGTTATGGCTTTGGCCTAGGAACTCCCGTCCCATCTGAAATCCAGATATAATTCTTAGGCAGTATCACCTGATCATGAAGATGGTTGATCTCCAGGGAGATCGAGGTTAGGAGAGTAGACACAAAGGACAACAGCGCGGATCCACTCACAAAGGCCTTTTCCCCAGTAGAGACTTTTATGGGATGGTTGAGTATGAGATACTTCAACCACAACTAATTGTTGGGTATGCAATACCACAACAGATGGCCATAGTGCAAGTGGGAGATTGTTAGTTATATGTATGCCCTAGAGGCCATTACTGTACATATGATGTATATTGTAGTGGATGCTTGGACGTATATAGTGAGGACTTTCTTGCTCGACATGATAGTATGCTATCTGGTTGCACTTTATCTTAACATGTACTCTGATTGTCTCTATGGTACATGTTGATAAAGCCCTTAGGATGAGTACTTGACTACCAGGACTATGATGCGGATCAAACTAGTGGGGATAGAGTAGCCGCCAAGTACATCCTTCAAATGTTCATAGTCGTGGGAGCACCGAGACAGGGCATCGATACTCCAGAGTAGACTAGCGTATGCTATTATTGACCCATATGATGGGCGATGGATGATCCCATATCCATTGGTGTTTGACATCAGAGAAGGTATACGGGTGCTCAGTGGAGACTGGGTACACTAGACGGACTCGCCGAGAACTCAAAGATGGTATTATACCTCACGTCAGATGGCAGTTCTCTGGTGACACTGGTACAGGTTAGTCTGTAGACCCGAAATCGTCATAGAGTCTTGTGTGATTCCCACTGTGCTTTGATTTTCATCATACCATGTCCAAGAGGGCGTGCAAAAAGGTGGCTTTTGGGTACAGACCCGAATCACATGGAGGCAATGAGCGATAGGAGGGGTTTCGTCTCTCCCGGTATAGGGAGTTGATGTTGTGCTTTGTTCGATTGGCTATAACTCGAAATCCCTGGCCAGGGTTGCTGAGATTTACTGGTAAGTGTTATCAGTAGTTTCTCGAACTGTTATAGACCTCATATCGACATGACTTATCAAGCTACTGGGGTCTGGCGTTTACCACCCCTAGGCGAGATATGCGACATATCAGACGAAGTGACCGGACTGTACGAGTGTGTTACTGATTGGATTCACGGGAGAAAGTACAGGCTTGCTAGTTGATCTTCTGATCGCTCAATACCTGGGTGGCTGTTACGTTTAGCTGACCGCTTGCAGCTTGTGGGTGTTTGATATGATCATCACCTACTGCCGGCGTATTGACGATTCTTTAGAGTCCTACACAGAGGTTTCCTGGCTCAGGCAAAACGGAGTAGGAGCACATATATGATATGTGCGGGACCGAGAACAATACATGTATGTGATACTGTATTAGATTCTCGCGATATGAGTTATCGGCCGGGTATATGAGATATAGCCGGGTCATCGGATTAAGTGTTGATTCGATGAACTGATACAGATTATATTAGTCGGTTATTTATGAAATAGCCGGATTATCGGATCAAGTGTTGATTCGATAATTTAATATATAATTATATATTTGATATATTAAATTACATTAACTAATATAAGCTCACTAAAAGATTCTTTTTCTCACTCGGGTAATACATTGATATATATGCGATATATGTTAATTGTATTATTTTATTTTGTTACAATAAATATTGTATATGTGATATATAATATTGTAACATGTTATGGTTATAAATGCAACATGATTAGTGGAAATTAAACATGGTTAGGGTTTGATTTGGGTTAATCCTTTCTAGAAGCTTCTAGAAGCTTTTCTTTTGTTTTCTTGCAAAGATATTTGTGTTGATATTTTGTGAGATATTTGTTTAATCCAACCCAACCCTTTAACCTTAGTTAAATCTCTACAAGGGTTACTTCTTCTCACTTGAACCATGGTTGCATTTCTAACCTCACACTAGATTTCATTATTCATCACAAAAGGATTGGATCATATTCTTCCTTCTTTTTCTTTGTCTTTGCATGAAAAGCTTTCTAGCTTTTTATAAAGTGATGAAAATGAGTGAGTTAAAGAAAACAAATGAGAGCTAAATTCCTACTTCATCATCCTCGTCTATTCTAGCCACTTAGATTAGGGTGTTTGCTTTGCTAATACTTGATTAGCAAAGAAAGAGCTTGGGTTTGAGTTTCTTCAAGGTAGATCATTTTTGTTATCGAAGATCGGAAGCAAGCTTGCATCTTTCTTTTGTGGAGCCTCTCTAGAGTCCGGATACTCGATGATCGCAGCGAAAGGACCTCAACACGAAGCTTTATGAAGTGAAGGACCGGACTACAAAGGTTGTAATCCCAAACTCTTAGAAGTAAAGTTGTTTACTTGCTTTGTTTCACCTAATCTCTAGTCTAACATCTTGGTTAGGGTTGTTCGGCACGTCTAAAATTTAAATCGGGCATGGTTGATGCCTTATAGAACCTTGTGAGAGTGCCTAGTAACCCTACAGCTCTCATATCATCTAAGTCTCATATATCCTGAATGTAAAATATCAAGTAAATCTCATATATCCTGAATGTACAAAATCAAGTAAATCTCATATATCCTCTATCCAATATCAAGTGAATCTCATATATCCTGTATCCAATATCAAGTGAATCTCATTGTGATGATGTATATAAATTGATATGTATACATATATATTAGCGTCCCACTCCACTAATATATATATATATATATATATATATATATGCATATATAACACCGTCCCATTCCACTGTTATATATACTTAGGAGTAAAAATATCATGAAAACAAGTGTCTCACATAGACACATAAATACTGATCTATCAGGTGTTGTCACTACGACTGGCCCCCTGATAGGTACGTATCATACGCTATCCCGAAAACCCGAGTACCCAGCTTTGACCCTCGCCTTTCGACGTATCCATACGTACATCACTCCTGTTGGTATCCCCACGATAACCGCCGAGTCATAGGTACTGTCACCGGTAGGTATGGTTCCCCCACTAACTCATCGTCTTCTCTACGAAATTCTTGCCCCGGGGTACCTCCGTGCCCCCACCATGTACCCGCACACGGCTCCCTCCAATTCTCGCATGGGGTATATATATATATCAGAACCGATAAATCTCATGGTGGCAGCTGAAATATCATATCAAGAGAAACCGGGTTTTTCAAATAATGCATAATTTCATGAAACTCCCAGGGTCCTCAAATCCAGAAAACATCATGAAAAATCCATAACACAATGCGAAAATCCATGAATATAATATATGCAACAGAAAACTGTAATGTGAGCATATAAAGGAAAAGCCGCTATTTAACTGCAACAAGTTCAAATATATATAATGCGGTTCCTAATTTCTCCATGTCCATATAACATCAAATAAAGGTGAACATGTAGCTATAGCCAGATATATATGCAAACATGTAGGTATAGCAAAGTATATGTATCTACCTATCGGTAATGATGTAATATACCCTCCAGGTATAAGTGTAAGTATGTATGCAAGATGTACATGTAGCTATGTCTCATTTGTGTATATACCTATCACTAATGGTACAATACGATATAGGTATATAGGTAACTAGCATGTAAAAATGTCAAGGCATATGTATAAGCATGTAGGTATACAGCTATGTTATATGTCATATGCACAATGAAATATGAATCAATGTCTCAATGTCCCTAACCGTACAGTATCATGTATGTATAGGTGTCAACTACATCTCGTATGTATACAAGTTGTGCGTGTCATGGCAATTATCGACGGGGTGTGTGTAGCATACAATTAGTGCTCGTGAAGCATGAGCCGTCAATAATGGTGTTGTGTCTCATTAATACTAAGTCCATACCTAATAGGTAATGAGATAATGCAACTAAGGTACACATGCACAATCAATAACCATATACATCCAACCAAAAGTCATATCATTCAATCTAGCCCAGACGCATAACGCCATGTGGGCGATTCCCCTGTAGATGTTAAATCTACTCACCAACCGTCCTGGCTAAGTAAAGCCAAGCACCTGTTTCCCCATCTTCGCAGCGTCCGAAGTTCTCGCCTGCGAACCTAAAACGATAAAACGATAAAACAAGTGTATATTAGCAAACGACCAAAAACACGTACACACTATGTTTTACCGACACACCAACTCCAAACATACTCCCAAGTGTCCGTTTAGTGGCTAACGTGCGTAGCGACACGACGAAACCAACCTAAGAGCAAAAGCAGCACAAAGTGCACGGACCGTGTCGTATAACGTATCGCGCGTAGTCGTAACACTAGAAACTACCTATGTGATCCCAGATTTTGTATATAGAGAAAACCCAAAAATCAAACAAGACCAATCACACTTAAATCACTGCAAACACCTACCCACAAAACCCCACACCCAAACTCCCACGAATAAACGAGCTCGCCGGAAATCGCCTTCTTGTCGCCGGCCGAGTCTGAGCTCCAGGGGTTCGTGCTCCAGGTGATGTCCTATGGTCTCAGGTACAACACAACTACATTGTTTGGTTTTCTAGTAAACACCCCGGGTCACAGTAGAACACGGATATCACAAATCGACGCTAAAAATACGATATTTTGCATGAAACTTAACTTTACGCTATCTAAACTGAAACTACAAGACTACACAACACTAAAAAGACTTAACTAACATATAGAGATCATTACCTGACCAAAACAACTCAAAGACCCTAGCTTTCCAAGCTCCAAGGCATCCAAGAGGCAAATCAAGTCCAAAGATGTGATTTTGGTGAGATTTTGTGAAGTTTGTGATGGATTAGAGAAGGGATTAGAAAGTGTTCAGTTTGAGTTGAGGGAGATGAAGAGAAAATGAAAAGAGATAGAGAAAAAGAGAGTGTGTGAGGATAATGAGAGAGGGAGGTGAGTGTAGGGTGAGAGTGAGGTGAGTGCACCCTTTGCATTAACTTCACATTAATGCAACTATTAATGCCCACCATTAGTCACCATGCCACCTTCTCATCAAACAAAAACCCAAAAGAAATATCTCTCTCAACAATATCAAGAGCTTTAGGTTAAGGCAAAGCAAGGGATTAGGATTAGGGTTAAGTTGTCATGATTGCTAAGAACAAGATTAACACAAACAAACTCTCACATTAACATGCACACGTGCGTGCAAGCCATAACAAATAATATTAAAATAATAATTAAATATTATAAAATTTGAGGAACCCGAATTGGTAAGCTTTTTACAGTAAACCCGCATTACCGCTTAATTAATACTAATCGAAATCCAAAGGCGTTACACAGGATTATGATGAGTTCATACTAGTGGGGCAGGGTGGTCCACAAGTACATCCTTTAATCAGTTCCCAGTCGTGGGAATATCGAGACCAGGGCATCGATATTCCAGTGTAGAATAGTGTGTACGTTTCTTGACACTTAGAGGGTGATGGTTGGTCCCACAACCATTGGTGTGTGATAACAAAGATTGTACACAGGTGCTTATTGGAGAATAGGTAGACTGAACAGGACACGCCGAAGACTCCTATGTGGTATTATACCTATCATCAGATAGCAGTCCTCTGGTAACACTGGTACAGGTTAGTCTGTAGACCCGAGATCGTCATAGAGTCTTGTGTGTCTCCCATTGTGCTTTGATTTCCTCCCTACCACGGCTTAAAGGAGTCGTACAAACAGGTGGATTTTGGGTACAGTCTCGAGTCACATGGAGGCAATGAGCGATAGGAGGAGTTTTGTCTCTCCCGGTATTGGGGGTTGATGTTGCGCTATGCTCGATTGGCTATAACTAGAAGTCCCTGGCCAGGGTTGCTGCTGAGATTTACTGATAAAAGTTATCAGTAGTTTCTCGAACCGTTATAGGCCAGACATCGGCATGACTTAGCACGTTACTGGGGACTGACGTTTACCACCCCTAGACATGATATGCGACATATCAAATGAAGAGACCGGACTTACGATAGGCTTCATGGAGAGTATGGATGAGCTTGTTTTTGATCTTCATATCGCTCAATACCCGGGTAGCCGTTATGTTTAGCTAGTACCGCTGACGGCTTGTAGGTGATTGATGTGATCATCACCTACTGCTGGCGTATTGACGAGTCTTTAGAGTCCCACACAGAAGTTTCCTGGTTCGAGAGAAATGAAATAGGGCACATATGTTGATATGTGCTTGGGCCTGACTAAATATGAGTATATGATACCGTATTGTAATCTGGCAGTTATCGGTTCGGTTATATGTGATATAACCAGATTGTCGAATCAAGTGTTGATTTGATAATGTGATATACAGATGAATGAAATTAGTCGGTCATATGTGATATAACCGGATTATTAAATCAAGTGTTGATTTAATATTGTGATATAATTATATCTTAACTAATATCATTAGCTCACTGATTATTCTTCATTATATATATTAATATATATGAAGCATGATTTCTATTTTTGAGAAAAATAGAAAAGAGGTGGAAAATGAGAGCATGGTTGCAAGCATGGGCTTTATTCATAGTTTATTCATCTTGACTCACTATTCAAGCATGGTTGCAATTTTATATTGCAAAATTCCATGCTTGAATGAGTGGGGGTCGAGAGTTGCCATTCATTCTTATCACGACCCAAAATATTAGCCTGTGACCAGCACTTAAATCATGTAACGTCTAAAGGCGTAACGTAATTCGAGTAAGCTGAAACCCAGAAATCTAAACCTTTTTAAGAAAATAAAAGAGGTAGAGTTTTTGAAAAAGGTATAAGGAAAACCACCGGTTCATTAAATGCATAGATAATAGAACATGAAAATGCAAGTAAATTTATTAGTTGAAAAACATTTTTCTTCTTTTAAAAATTTGGGCAGCACCTCCCTTGTATATTTTGATCCAAAACCACAATACAAGATAATGATAAAGGCATCCTCAAGTGGGAGCTAACTCTTCGCCAAACGGCGGATTCACAACCATGGAAGTAATGCAACAAGTATACGACGCCCAACAGCGAAGATCAACACAATAGGTAAAGCAAGATATAAATCCCCAAAAGCGAACATAAAACCCATCGCTTAAGTCTCGCACTTCAAGTCTTGCTAAGTCTCATTTCTTATACAAATACTAGTTTTGATTTGATGGAGTTAACTAGATACAATATGAAATATAGATTCAAGAGCGGGTACGATGCAAATGTCCCACCTACCAATGCAAAACGCCCGAATGCAACTGTGTGCCAGCAAAGCCGCTACTGATCCATGCGGTCTACCTGCAAGAACTATGACACAACGGGAGTGAGTTGCCAACTCGTGAGTAGAAAAACATCTACAAGTAGAAATTGAATAAACAACGACTCCTAGGTCAATTATATCATAAAGGTAATAATATGATATCTAGGGTGACCGGGTCATCATATGTGCCAACAATGAAACCAATACATATATGTATGAGGATATAATCCAACAATATAACCAATGTCTTTGTGCATGTGGATCTCGTCCAACCATATAATCAATGTAAGTAAATATCATAAAAGTGTATGCATGAAAATATGAGGATATAAATCAACGTGCGTCTCTCGCGACACATCAAAATCATGGAACTTGGCTGCCCAACATCGGCACCCGAAAACATCATGAAACCCGTGTCCAGCATCGACACGTAAATCCTCATATCTCTCAGGCTCCGTCAGTCCGGATCGGCCCACGGGTTCCGTCTGCGGAATCGGCCCTCGGCCCCGGCAGTACAGCTCAACCCATATCCATCTCTAGTCTCTGTTCAGTATCCTCCGGATAACCGCCAGATCCAACCAATCACCGGTAGATAGTAGTCCCTCTGCCAGGCTCATCGGCATCCACACGAAATCTCTCTCGCCCCGGGGTACCATACCGGGTCCACCATGTACCCGCAAACGGAATCATCCGCCTCCTCGAATCGGGTTTCACATGTCACTCTCAGAACCGAGAAAACGCATGGTGGACGCACTGAAATATCATATCAAGAGATACCGGGTTTTTAAAGCAGTACATACTTTCTTTTGAAATAGCCACGGTTCTCAAATCCAGAAATCTCATGAATACAACATATCTCAATGCGTAAAAATCATAAAGCATGATGTATTCGACATATGATAGGATGTAAGCATATCCGTGTATCATGCATCATGGAACAGTGATGTATCATATTAAGGGAAAACCGCTCTTTTAAATGATTTCAGATTTTAAAATATATCCTTCGGTTCCCAATTTCTCCAAAGTCAAATGCAATATCGTATAAAGGTGCATATGTAACAATAGCAAGTAATTTATGCAAAGAATCATATCATGATGCAGCAATCCTACTGTGTTATGTAGTGACATGGCAATTATCGATGATGAAGTGTGTGAGCCGGCTAATCTGTGTAAGTGTAACATACGCTTCATCGATAAGGGTGTAGGTGTACTAGCACAGATAAAATATATGATGCAATGAGAATAACATGAAATGCAGCATAAGGTAAAACGTCAGCTAAAAGCTACAAGGTATACGTGTCAACATGACCGAGTTGGTGAATCTAGCAATCGGAATCCAGCCCCACAATATCACGTACGGCATCCTCTAGTCAAGGGTATGGATCAATCATCAAGTCAAACTCATCACGTACGGAAAATCATCGTACGGCGGAATTAAACCAATAGGGATCCTATCAACCTATAAGACAATGAGGGTACGGCCTAATATCACGTACGGCCTATCATTCATGATTCACAACATTCTATATGTAAGGTTCCTAGGCACGCTAGTGAGGTCTCCCAAGCCATCTACCATGGCAATTTCAAAAATTATGGTGCCTACAAACCCTAAACTACGGATCGATAACTAGATGTCTAGGCGAAAAAGAACTAGTTAACACTTAACTATAGGGAATACGGAAATACAACCTTTGTAGATCCGGTCCTCCACCTCCACGGCTCCGCAACGAGGTCGTCTCCGCTGTCCAAATCAAATCCGGGCTCTAGGATCGGCTTCGTCGGAGAATGGGCAAGCTAGGTCGCCGATGTCCATGCCGAAGATGATCTACGTCGAGGCATCGCTAAATCAAGCTCCGACTTCACCAGGTCAAGAAACTTGTGAAGTAAACACGCTCTACTACTTGGCAAGAGGTAGAGGATGAAGAAATAGGAAGTGGGTAGACTTTAGAATTGGATTTCTCACTCATATGCATCAATCACCATTGATGGAGGTGAAGCTTTTCTTCTTGAAGCAAGGAAGAAGAAGAAGAAGCTTATGAAAAGAATTAGTTTAATTAGAAAAGAAACTCATTCTTATCATAACATGACCATGGTTAGTTGTAGAGAGTGAACTAGGGTTAAAACAAATGGTTAGGTTAAGCATGAGATAAGAATGGTGGACAAAGTCAAAGGTTCAAGAATCTTCAACTACAAAACAAATAAAGCCACCATTCTTCTCATTTCTTTTTCCAAAAAGAAAATAAATAAATAAATAAATATGAAAAACAAAACCCTAACCATTTGAATAACCATGGTTTAATCTTTACACAAACTCAAGTTAGCATGCATCATCAAACATGATACATACAATTGCACAAAAACATATCGCATATGCAATGCGCACGAACCAAGTGAGAAAATCCGTCTAAAGTGAACCGATACTAGTTAATGCAAGGTAATATATCAAATATATAATTATACATTAAATCATTAAATCAACACTTGATTTAATGATCCGGTCATGCGCACATAACCGACTGGTATCATTAGTAACATCTTATCGAATCAACACTTGATCCGATAACCCGGCTATATCGCATATAACCGATCAATGTCACATCGCGAGAATCGAATACAGTATCACATACTCGTATTATTCTCGGTCCCGCACATATCTCATATGCGCTCCTATTTCGTTTTGCTTGAGCCAGGAAACCTCTGTGTAGGACTCTAAAGACTCGTCAATACGCCGGCAGCAGATGATGATCATATCAAGCATCCACAAGCCGCAAGCGGTCTGCTAAACGTAACGGCCACCCGGGTATTGAGCGATCTGAAGATCGACGAGCAAGCCCGCTCACACTCCAGTGAATCCGACCAGTAACACTACCGTACAGTCCGGTCTGATCGTCTGATATGTCGCATATCTCGCCTAGGGGTGGTAAACGTCAGACCCCAATAGCTCAATAAGTCGTGTCGATATGAGGTCTATAACTGTTCGAGAAACTACTAGTAACACTTACCAGTAAATCTCAGCAACCCTGGCCAGGGATTTCCTGTTATAGCCAATCGAACACAGCGCAACATCAACTCCCTATACCGGGAGAGACGAATCCCCTCCTATCGCTCATTGCCTCCATGTGACTCGGGACTGTACCCAAAAACCACCGTTTTGCATGCCCTCTTGGACGTGGTAAGATGGAAATCAAAGCACAGTGGGAACCACACAAGACTCTATGACGATCTCGGGTCAACAGACTACTCTGTACCAGTGTCACCAGAGAACTGCCATCTGACGTGAGGTATAATACCATCTGGGAGTTCTCGGCGAGTCCGTACAGTGTACCCAGTCTCTACTGAGCATCCGTATATCATCTCTGATGTCAAACACCGATGGATATGGGATCATCCATCGCCCATCTGTATGGGTCGAGAAGGTACACGCTAGTCTACTCTGGTATATCGATGCCCCGTCTCGATACACCCACGACTAGGGACTTTGAAGGATGCACTTATGGACTACCATGTCCCCACTAGTATGATCCGCATCATAGTCCAGGTAGTCAAGTACAGATCCTAAGGGCTTTACCAACATGTAACAGAGAGACAATCAGTATACACGTTAAGGTAAAGATCAACCAGATAGCATACTATCATGTCGAGCAAGAAAGTCCTCCCTATATATGTCCCAGCATCCACTACAATATACATCCTATGTATAGTAATGGCCTCTAAGGCATACATATAACTAACAATCTCCCACTTGCACTAGGGCCATCTGTAGCAGTGGTTTGAAGTATCTCATACTCAACCATCCCATAAAAGTGTCTCTCTCTGGGAACAGGCCTTTGTGAGTGGATCCGCTGTGTTGTCCTCTGAGTCTACTTTCCTAACCTCGATCACCC
Organism: Agapanthus africanus; assembly: GCA_030015575.1. NCBI lineage: Eukaryota > Viridiplantae > Streptophyta > Magnoliopsida > Asparagales > Amaryllidaceae > Agapanthus > Agapanthus africanus. The sequence goes on from CM057345.1 coordinate 367,525,464, forward strand.
TGGAGATCAACTATCTCCATGATCAGGTGACACTGCCTTAGAATATGTTTGGATCACTGATGGGACGGGTGTTCCTTGGCATGAGCCACAACTCCATTGTCACACAATGGGAGGAACATAGTTCATCTCATGAACCAATATACACCCAAACAGCCTCTTTGGTAGCATCTTAAGTAGCGATGTATCCAGCCTTTATCGTCTAGTATGTCACGGTATCTAGCTTGGAACTCTTCCAACATACCGTCCCTTTACTGAGGGTAAAGACAATGCCTGCGACTGACACTCAGTCGTCTTTATCACCCTGGAACACTTCCAGTGATTCTCCTCAGGATCGATTGACACCATCTCACTACATCTAGTGAGTATCCTAACATCCATTTAGATCTATCTCATAGATCCAAAACCCAGGATTTAGTAGGTATCATTTTGATCCTATATGGAGAATCATAGTGATAAGCGGAGATTGATCGAGCGTAGCATAGGAAACTCCTTTCTTATCAAGAGTATGTCATCCACGTACTCTACGAGGATCGTCACCATACTCCCTACTACCTTTTTGTATATACAAGGTTCATCTACCATTTTGATGATGTCAAACTCTTTGACTGCTTCATCAAAACAGACGTTCCAACTCCGCGATGCCTGCTTTATCCTATAAAGCATCTTGCACACGTTTCCGCTGCTCCCACTGTCTACGAAGCCCTCTGGCTGTGTACTTACAGACGCACTCTTCTAAATCATCATTTAGAAAAGCAGTCATGGCACCCAAATGCCAGATATCGTAGTTATGGTATGTAGCCGTGGCAAGTAGGATCTGGATGGATTTAAGCATAGGTACTTGAAAAAGGTTTCATCATTATCCATACCTGGTCAATGATGCACACTTTTAACAAGTCTAGCTTTGAAAGTCTCAACTTTTCCATCTACACCAAGTAATCTTCTCAAGATATACTTGCTCCTGATGGGGATTTAACCCTTCAGATATAGCAACCAAAGTCCATACTTTGTTGGTGTACATGGATTCCATCTCAGATCGCTAAACATCCAGCCATTCTTACAGAGTCTTACTCCTGATGGCCAGCTCGAAGCTAGTTGGGTCATCATCTCATGATGCAATCCTCGCTCCCACTGTCACAGAGAAACCGAAGTATCTCTCAGGTGGGTAAGGAACCCTACTAGATCGGCGGAGAGGCTGAGGTTCGTTGGAATCTACTGAATCCTTTGGTTCTTTCAAATCATCAGCTGCAGTTTGTATAGCTGGAACTCTTCCAGTTCTACATTACAGACCTTGCCTCGAGCTTGTCCGGATTTTGCTTTCAGACATAGGCCGGACAACCCCAAATCTTAACTGACTTAAGACATGGGCTCTTCCCATACCATATCATATATGAAGTGGTAGGCAACTGATTTGATTCGAACCCTATTCAATAGGTATGCAGCTTCTCAAGCGCATAACTCCCAAAAGGAAAAAGGTAACTCAGCAGTACTCATCATAGAGCACACCATATCAAATAGGGTGTATCTGCTCCGCCCCGATATACCATCGTGCCATGGTGTATACAGAGGAGTAATGCTGAGAGAGAATCTCATTCTCCTTTAGTATAATCCAGGATTTCCGTGCACAAGTACTCTCCTCCTTGATCTCATCAAAGGACATAATACTTATACCTGTTATTGGTTCTCTACTTCTAACTTATATTCTGTGAATATCTCAAAAGGTTCGGACTTGTGTTTCAACAGGAACATAGGTCTGAATCTTGAGAGATCATCAGAGAACGTAATGAAGTATAAAGAACCGGTCATGGCATGTGTAGACAGGAGACCTTACATACATCATCATGTATCAGTCCCAAGAGTTCACTAACTCTTTCTCTGTTTCCAATAAACAGAGCTATGGTCATCTTATCTTTGTGACATGACTGGCGAGTTTCACGAGATGTAAATTCAAACTGATTTAAATATGCATCTATATGTAACTCTAGCTAGTCGGGTCACATTGATCTGACCTAGTCTACAATACCTCAAGAAGGATTCGTTCATTTCTGAACTCTTCCTCTTGTGTGTGTTCCGTATACTAAGAACTGTAGTTTGATTTAGAACATTAATGCTTTTAGATAACGTGCCTGAACCGATCAACTTTTGATATAGGAAATGTTCAAAACATTATCCAACAATACAAAATTTTATCATTTCTTTACTAATAAAGAGACTGATATGATTTTGTATATCAGGTTCGGTATCTAATAACATTCGTTCAGAATCAATGTATTGGTAATACAGGGTGACAGTGACCAACAGACTTGGCTGCAACACTTGCCCCGTTTTCTGCCTCATGAAACTTATCACCCGTTCTCAGTTCTCTACCTTTATGTAGCCCTATGTAACAGATTACATATCTGGGATCCTGATCTGGTATCACATACCCAGGACGCAAAGGATACTGAGAAACAGTTCTGTATAATGAACACACCCGAAGATGATGCATCAGCATGCACTCTCTTCGTTTGGGCGGCACGGGAAATCTGGTATTCCCCAATTTCCTGCTCTGTCTTATAACAATTATAAGTTGGAGCGGGACCAACGTTCCCCAGCTCAGTATAACAAGCGGGTTCGGTCAATAATCCGTATTATTATCTTGATTAAGGCGTGATATGGTCGCTACCTGGAGAGAGAGAGAAGAAAACACTCAGCGTGCGCTCTGTCAAGAATAGATTGGTTATTATTTTATCTAATCAGGATGGCTCCCACTGCTTTTTATCAAATCTTCCTTCAAACCCTAAAAGGAAAGACTAGCCGGGATTAATTACACACTACAAGTTCGCCAATCTTTCAGCCAGGCCAGTGTCGGTACTTTGAGGGAGGTCCCCCGTGCTTTCGCACGAACCTAATTAATGTAAACCTCGTTTTCCCAGAGGCGTAACCTCGTTAACACCTTTCTAGACACCTACTTGATCGGCTAATTGTAATGTATAAAACTCTCCCAGGAGTAACTCTTACTCGCAGCGGGTATCGGGATCCAACTATCTCATAGAAGGTATGCAATCTCATTGCAAATTTCAACACTTGAAATTCCCGATAATATTTTGCCCCTAACGTGCTATGACCTTGACGAAAGCCAACAAACCATAGCCCGCTAGTCAAGTTCAACCCGTACATTTCTTGATCGAATTAAACCCACCCGCACGACCCTTGACGAAAGCCAACAAAGCCGCACGACTACCCTAATCCAATCGCATCGTATGCTAGCAGATAAGCAGCATATAGCTACCGCACACTGCACCTTGACGAAAGCCAACAAATGCAGCACGAATACTATATACAACTTATCTGAAATGACGGAGGGCTACGATAGGTTTTTCTGAAAACCTATTGCGTAATGAACTTGATATCGTTGTAGGATCGAATGAATTTTAAAATGGAGTGTTTTTTAGGCTTTCCTAGTTTTGCTAAAGGAGTCACTCCCGGTGAAGGGATCGTCGGTCCTTTCCTCGTCGAATGAGGTGCGGGATATATCATATATATCACTGTGCAAAGCAAAAACACTTAAAAGCAATCAAAAGACAAACCGAGTGTGTAGCATCTGCCAGTTATTGCTAAAGGAGTCACTCCCGGTGAAGGGATCTCGGTCCTTTCCTCATCGAATAAGGTGCAGGATATATCGCATATACCGCTGTGCAAAGCAAGAACTGTAGCTACCTATTTTATTTTGAAATTTGATTCTACAACATCTTAGGTTTCTTTTATTTCATTAATCACATTAATGAAGTCCCATCAATTATGTACCTAAACATCACAGATAAATACGACGTACACTTATGCCATCCGCATTCGCCTCGATGTCCCCTCGTGCACCGTTAGGTTAGGTAACTAACGACAGAGCGGGGCAGGGCTAGCGCGGGTGTAAAACATAAGTAACGTCTATATAATATATCATATATACTATATAATGTATCTATCACAGAACATCACATGATCACATCACAGATATCGCAGCAGAAGAAACATATGAAATATTGGATATACTAGGACGTCCGTGTTTTCAATATGAGCCAGTATAAAACACGGATTCCACGGTCGTGATGAATAGCCAAACCCACACCCCTAGACCCCTACGAGAGCGGCAAGCAACCCTACCAATTCTGGAGTTAGGAGACCCGGACTCGACTCCTCAAGTTGGTCTCCCACTGGACTCCAGAACCCGGTTACTTGTGCCCTCCTCCTTGGGTCTATCCTAGTGCCGAAAAGTAAATAATATACAACAGGTGACAACTCCCGCAACCTGGAAGCGCCCCAATAAAAGAATATTACATACAAGTTTTTACATGAATGAAAATGAAAAACACTCATCTCACATAAAAACCCCCGGCTATTCAAACACGACGATCCAATATAACATATCCAGCAACACATAACATCACATGTCATCAACGTAAGTAAATATGCGCATCCCAATTGTCGTTGAAATATAGCAACGAAACCGGCGATATCACATATTACACTTACGGTCACAGAAAAGAAAGTGTAAAACTACAACAGTTGGAATCCGCAATCTCTTCAGACAACGCATGCCTGACCAAATGAATTCTTTAGACATCGCATGCCTAACAATTATAAACCCCGCATTTTAGTCTCAAAATCGAAAACTCTTTTCAATATCAAGTCGGGCAATTCAACAAGATTCCCGACATCCTGATCGAATGCTCGTCGCAAACTTCAGTAGACGGCTGCACCCCCGATACCGTCGACGAAGTGCACCAAGGCGGAACACCGCTACCGCGAGCACCCGGATGGATGCTTTCGGCGACGGGGTTCTCCTACAGTCACTTGGTCGGGGCTATGGAGTGAAGCTGTCTATTAAGTTTACCCGGCGAGTATCCGCGTACGCTACGTGATTGCGACAGACTTTTGATCACATCAAAATTCCGTGGCAACCGATCAAGTGAGACTAAATTGCTAGATTTACAACATTCATTCAGTTATCATATAACTTATTGTGAATTCCAATTATTGTATCCCATTCCGGATAAATAGAAAATGTTAAACTTTCCGATCGAACATTCTAACACCCAAGTTTTCCCGATACAGATCAACACATGAAGTTAAGTCTAACAACATTCAGTTCGTACCTCAGTACCAACGGTCCAGCCGTAGAAGGGTCAAGCCAACGCCTCACATGTGGCACGCCGTACTGCCCCAAACCCGAAGGTTCAAAGGGCAGTTCAAGACAGTCACATAATCGAGTTAAGGTTTGTGTCTTCTAGAGGGACCATCGCGTTACTTGCACTACTTAGAACGTCGTTAAACTACGGAAAAATCCAACACTTGGAAATTTCCCGACAGGGGAAAAATTGGGTATTTATATCCGGTCGAACTTTTTAACATATTCTAGAATTTATCCGGAAAACCAAATAGACAAAATTTGATACCCCGATCGAAACACCGAATCCCCAAAACAACTGCAGAAAATTCAACTCTTGAATAAAATTTCAAAACATCCAGAGAACTCAGAACCAGAAACAATGAATTACAGTGTAAAAATTTAGGGCTGACGTCATCAATGTGCGGCTGATCCGCCGCAGAATGCAGGTATCTGCCGCTCTTCCGCGCCATGATGAACAGTTCATGACCCCAATTTTCCACCGTAATTCTTATATTTTTCTACTGAGTTCTCTGCATATTTTTAATTTGGAAAAATCACTGTTTTTGAAAAAAGTACAGAGAGCAATTTCCCGGGTGAGGTTTCGGTTCGATCGGACTTCAAATCGCGTCTAGACTTCGCCTAAGGCTCTAGCTAGGCTCTGATACCACTGTAAGGTTCCTAGGCACGCTAGTGAGGTCTCCCAAGCCATCTACCATGGCAATTTCAAAAATTATGGTGCCTACAAACCCTAAACTACGGATCGATAACTAGATGTCTAGGCGAAAAAGAACTAGTTAACACTTAACTATAGGGAATACGGAAATACAACCTTTGTAGATCCGGTCCTCCACCTCCACGGCTCCGCAACGAGGTCGTCTCCGCTGTCCAAATCAAATCCGGGCTCTAGGATCGGCTTCGTCGGAGAATGGGCAAGCTAGGTCGCCGATGTCCATGCCGAAGATGATCTACGTCGAGGCATCGCTAAATCAAGCTCCGACTTCACCAAGTCAAGAAACTTGTGAAGTAAACACGCTCTACTACTTGGCAAGAGATAGAGGATGAAGAAATAGGAAGTGGGTAGACTTTAGAATTGGATTTCTCACTCATATGCATCAATCACCATTGATGGAGGTGAAGCTTTTCTTCTTGAAGCAAGGAAGAAGAAGAAGAAGCTTATGAAAAGAATTAGTTTAATTAGAAAAGAAACTCATTCTTATCATAACATGACCATGGTTAGTTGTAGAGAGTGAACTAGGGTTAAAACAAATGGTTAGGTTAAGCATGAGATAAGAATGGTGGACAAAGTCAAAGGTTCAAGAATCTTCAACTACAAAACAAATAAAGCCACCATTCTTCTCATTTCTTTTTCCAAAAAGAAAATAAATAAATAAATAAATATGAAAAACAAAACCCTAACCATTTGAATAACCATGGTTTAATCTTTACACAAACTCAAGTTAGCATGCATCATCAAACATGATACATACAATTGCACAAAAACATATCGCATATGCAATGCGCACGAACCAAGTGAGAAAATCCGTCTAAAGTGAACCGATACTAGTTAATGCAAGGTAATATATCAAATATATAATTATACATTAAATCATTAAATCAACACTTGATTTAATGATCCGGTCATGCGCACATAACCGACTGGTATCATTAGTAACATCTTATCGAATCAACACTTGATCCGATAACCCGGCTATATCGCATATAACCGATCAATGTCACATCGCGAGAATCGAATACAGTATCACATACTCGTATTATTCTCGGTCCCGCACATATCTCATATGCGCTCCTATTTCGTTTTGCTTGAGCCAGGAAACCTCTGTGTAGGACTCTAAAGACTCGTCAATACGCCGGCAGCAGATGATGATCATATCAAGCATCCACAAGCCGCAAGCGGTCTGCTAAACGTAACGGCCACCTGGGTATTGAGCGATCTGAAGATCGACGAGCAAGCCCGCTCACACTCCAGTGAATCCGACCAGTAACACTACCGTACAGTCCGGTCTGATCGTCTGATATGTCGCATATCTCGCCTAGGGGTGGTAAACGTCAGACCCCAATAGCTCAATAAGTCGTGTCGATATGAGGTCTATAACTGTTCGAGAAACTACTGGTAACACTTACCAGTAAATCTCAGCAACCCTGGCCAGGGATTTCCTGTTATAGCCAATCGAACACAGCGCAACATCAACTCCCTATACCGGGAGAGACGAATCCCCTCCTATCGCTCATTGCCTCCATGTGACTCGGGACTGTACCCAAAAACCACCGTTTTGCACGCCCTCTTGGACGTGGTAAGATGGAAATCAAAGCACAGTAGGAACCACACAAGACTCTATGACGATCTCGGGTCAACAGACTACTCTGTACCAGTGTCACCAGAGAACTGCCATCTGACGTGAGGTATAATACCATCTGGGAGTTCTCGGCGAGTCCGTACAGTGTACCCAGTCTCTACTGAGCACCCGTATATCATCTCCGATGTCAAACACCGATGGATATGGGATCATCCATCGCCCATCTGTATGGGTCGAGAAGGTACACGCTAGTCTACTCTGGTATATCGATGCCCCGTCTCGATACACCCACGACTAGGGACTTTGAAGGATGCACTTATGGACTACCATGTCCCCACTAGTATGATCCGCATCATAGTCCAGGTAGTCAAGTACAGATCCTAAGGGCTTTACCAACATGTAACAGAGAGACAATCAGTATACACGTTAAGGTAAAGATCAACCAGATAGCATACTATCATGTCGAGCAAGAAAGTCCTCCCTATATATGTCCCAGCATCCACTACAATATACATCCTATGTATAGTAATGGCCTCTAGGGCATACATATAACTAACACTATATATATCTATGTACCTATGTCCCAGGTCACATCCATAACAATCTCGTATCAGGGGACCGATAGGTATCAATCATCTCAATCGACTCGCACCCGTATACCAATATATCATCATATCACATGACAAATCGTATTCCCTTTTCATCGCATTTATATCTCGCATAAGGTCAATTTACAAATTCATCCTACCTATACTATAAGTATATGTATCTAATCTAACATACACACCCGAACCATACAATCAGATTTTTAAAGGTAGCGAATCGCAGTTTTGAAAATAGGGGTTACGATGTTTTTAAGGAAAAGATATCATTTGAAAATCCGTAACATCCCTCAAGATATATGTTTAGAAGATGCATACGATTCTTCGGTTAAGAAAAAGGTATGGTTCGAATGACACATCTACATCGACTATCTAATCCTACAGTACCCTAAACGGCAATATCGACAAACGTCATCCTCAAATTCCATCATCCTATAATAGTCGTATCATATCACTTCTAACTATCCTCTAGTTTTAATATGGTTTCACTAACTATCTTCTAATTCTAACCCTAGTGTGTTACTCTAGGTTTCCATAATCATATGCTACAAATCGGTTTCAACCAAAAATTTGCGGGGGTGCTATACGCCGTCTACCCGACTTCCACCTTAGATATAGATCTACTCGCCTTGGTTCTTGCTTGCCGAAGTCGATGATGCCATGCTCCGTCGCCTCGGAATCAACGCGCGAAGGTACCTATAATAATACACAATCGCAATCGTTTATTAAAATCGAATTCGGAAAACCGATACGGCACACGGTGCGCTCATGGGTTAGAACCTATGGCCTACGCATGCAAAAACAATCAGACAACCCTTGTTGTCGATGTACAAACATCCAACAACCCAAAACAAATCCAAATAGAAAAACCAAACATTTCAAAATACAGAAAACATAGCCAAAAACACCCCAATGTGCTCCCAGATTTTGACTCAGGTCAAACTAGCCAATTTTGTATATGGGGTTGCTCTATATATCACCTAAGGGACCCACCAACCAAAAATCAACAAATTCCACCAAAATTGGGACGCAATTTACGGCCAAAATGAATAAATTTGCGGCCGGATTTTGGAATTTTGGTCTTGGGTTTCAGGGGTTGCTTCATAATCACCTGCACATATCTCTGCCAAGGGAACTTATTTTATGGTGGTCTCATGTCATCCCAGATTCCTATATATCATCACTAAATCCACAAAAACCCGATATCGGCAATTCTAAAGTTCGTATCTTGGTTTCTAATCCGGGTCTTGGCCAGTAAAAATAGCACTAAGGGTCTTGTAACAGCCATTAGGCATCACCCAATCCACACAACACTCAAATCCCTCTCTAGGAATTTCTAAGTTCACAAATCCATCACTATAGGACTTCTAAACTTTAAACAAAATGCTAGGAAATCAAAACTACACTAAATGGAAGAAGATATACCTCATGGATGCAACTCAAGTAAAACCCTAGTTTGCCAATGTCGTCAAAATTCCACTTTTCTTGGTCCAATGTGTAGAGGAGAAGGAGGGGATCAACTTTTGTGAAGAGGGTTTAGGGTTTAGAGGAGTATTTTGAGATGGGTCTAGGGTTGAGGGTGGAGGGAAGTGAGGAGGAAGAAGATGAATGAAAAATATGAGAAGGGGAAAAGAATGGCTGCCCTCTCTCTCTCCAACTCTCACTCTCTCTTATTCTCACCCTCTTTTTCTCTCTCCAATCACTCTCTCTTTTTAATCCTTTTCATATTCTTTTAAAACCAACCATATAAAACCCCAAAACAATACAAGAAAACAACATGTAACCAAAATGCAATGTGACATGGTGCACTAGCCATGAAAACTGTAGAAATACGGATTTGGCTTAATCGCGATTAGCAGTGCACTAATCGGGTTTTTATCCAAACTTCATATAATAAATTTTAAAAATGCCAAATCCTTTAAATATATTTTTAATTGAATAAATCATTTTAATTTCCATTTATTTCATAATTATTAGTATATATTTATACCCTTTTTCGAAAACCCCAATTTCGCAAATCGGGCAGTTTTCTGGAAATATATTATTTTAATATTAAATTCCAAAAATAATATTTTATATTTTCTGAAATGTTACAATCTTCCCCCTTAAAGAAATTCGGTCCCCGAATTTAAATTTAAAACCCCCAAATGCCAAAACATTTCAATAATCAACTCAAATCAACGGGGTTCCGAAGTCACGGAAGATGCATAAATACTACAGCGCATCGCGTGCGCCTGAAAACGAATACAAAACTCAAATCGAACTCCGTCTAGCATCACGTAAATCATAGGATTTGCACGCATATCCTCGGAGTTATAATGGAGATACAGATCTCGAAATCCACTCTGTAAATCCAATATACACTAGTCAAATACTATAATACGTGTATAGTACGCATCCTTGGAAAACTTTCAAAATCTGAATAAAACTCATGCAAAAAAATCTTTTCTAAATCACCGCATGAATGCGTAACTCACGACATAAGTGACGGACGCTCATTTTAAAATAATTATATACGTCCATATATGTTTTCCTAAATACACGTTCCGTCGTTTTCAAAATATCCCAAAAGGTTTTCCTTTATTAACGTTCGTGTCGCTACGGACACGTAGGAAATAGCGAGACTATAGATCCTTTTCAAAAACCTCTTAGTAAACTTTTAATGCATGCAAATTACTCAGGTACTGTCCTCAGATCAGTCCTGTTTGGATACTTCATAATATAGTTCCTATCATGAAAACAAGGTGCTCAAAGCAAAATCTATTAGTTATATGTATGCCCTAAAGGCCATTACTGTACATATGATGTATATTGTAATGGATGCTTGGACATATATAGGGAGGACTTTCTTGCTCGACATGATAGTATGCTATCTTGTTGTACTTTATCTTAACATGTACTCTGATTGTCTCTATGTTACATGTTGATAAAGCCCTCAGGATATGTACTCGACTACTAGGACTATGATGAGATCATACTAGTGGGGCCACGGTAGTCGACGAGTACATCCTATAATTGTTCCTAGTCGAGGGTGTATCGAGACAGGGCATCGATGCACCCGAGTAGACTAGTGTATACGCATCTTGACCCATATGATGGGCGATGGATGATCCCATATCCATCGGTGTTTGACATCAAGGATGGTGTACGGGTACTCAGTGGAGACTGGGTACACTGGACGGACTCGCCGAGAACTCCCAGATGGTATTATACCTCACGTCAGTTGACCCGAGATCGTCATAGAGTCTTGTGTGATTCCCACTGTGCTTTGATTTCCATCATACCACGTCCAAGAGGGCGTGCAAAAAGGTGGCTTTTGCGTACAGTCCCGAATCACATGGAGGTAATGAGCGATAGGAGGGGATTCGTCTCTCCCGGTATAGGGAGTTGATGTTGTGCTGTGTTCGATTGGCTATAACCGGAAATCCCTGGCCAGGGTTGCTGAGATTTACTGGTAAGTGTTATCAGCAGTTTCTCGAACTGTTATAGACCTCATATCGACATGACTTATCAAGCTACTGGGGTCTGACGTTTACCACCCCTAGGCGAGATATGCGACATATCAGACGACGAGACCGGACTGTACGGGAGTGTTACTGATTGGATTCATAAGAGAATGTACAGGCTTGCTTGTTGATCTTCTGAGCGCTCAATACCTGGGTGGCTGTTACGTTTAGCTGACCGCTTGCAGCTTGTGGGTGTTTGATATGATCATCACCTACTGCCTGCGTATTGACGATTCTTTATAGTCCTACACAGAGGTTTCTTGGCTCAGGCAAAATGGAGTAGGAGCACATATGTGATATGTGTGGGACCGAGGATAATACGATATGAGATACCGTATTCTATTCTCGCGATATTTGATATCAGCCGGGTCATCGGATCAAGTGTTGATTCGATGAATCGGTACGGATAAATATTAGTCGGTTATATGCGATATAGCCGGATTGTCGGATCATGTGTTGATTCGATAATTTAATGTATAATAATATATATGATATATTAAATTACATTAACTAATATTAGCTCACTAAAAGATTCTTTTTCTCACTCGGGTAATACATTGATATATATACAATATATGTTAAATGTATTATTTTATTTTGTTACGATAAATATTATATATGTGATATATAATATTGTAACATAATATTATTACTAATGCAACATGTTTAGTTGAGTTTAAATATGATTAGGGTTTGGATTAAGGTTAAGACTTCTAGTAGATTCTAGAAGCTTTTCTTTTGTCTTGAATGAGATATTATTCTTGATATTTATGTGTGACTCATTCTTTACCCAACCCAAACCCTAGCCCTAGTTAAATCTCTACATGAGTCATCCTTGACCATGGTTGCAAGATTAATCATTATCACACTTTCATTATTCATCACAAAAGGATTGATCACTATTCTTCTTCTTCTTCCTCCTTTTTTGCAAAGCTATCTTGCTTTTTATTTGTGATGAAAAATGAGTGAGAAAAAAATAATAAAAGAGAGAAAAAATCCTACTTCATCATCCCCATCTATTCTTGCCATTTAGATGAGGGTGTTCACTTCATATAATGAGTGTTAGCTTGTGTTAACGAAACTTCAAGGTAGATCATCTTTGTATCGAAGATCGGAAGCAAGACTACATCTTTCTCTTCGTGGAACCTCTCGAGAGTCCGGAACACGATGATCGCAGCGAAGGGACCTCAACACGGAGCTTAAGAAGTGAAGGACCGGATCTACAAAGGTTGTAATCTCTCTCATTTAGTGTTAAAGAGTTTAACATGCTTGTTTTCGCCTAAACCCTAGTTTAAAGATTCGGCTTCGGGTTGTTCGGCACGGCTAAATTTTTAATCGGGCATGGTTGATGCCTCGTAGACCCTTGTGCGCGTGCCTAGCAACCCTACAATGGTATCAGAGACAAGGTACAGCTTTAGGCGAAGTTTTGACGAAGTTTAAAGTCCGATTGAACTCCGAATACCCGATATTAACCCCTCTCTTTACATTTTTCAAAACTGTGCTTTTTTATGAATTAAAAATGCTCAGAAAAACAAGAAGGAAAAACTAAGAATTACTGTGAAGTTCGGTTTACTGAGTCAACTATTTGACCGCGGAACCGCGGCCAAACCAAGGGTTTGGCAGCGGTTCCGCGGCCAAAATTATGACTTAGTCCCTGGAATTTCATGAATTTATTCTTAGGTCCTTTATTGGCAATTTTTTCTGGGAATTTTTTAATTCCACTCAAGTGTTGAGTTTTCTAGGGTTGTATTGGGGACTCGATGATTCAATCGGATAATTTAACTTCGTTTAGTTTTTGTCCGGGTAATTTTTAGAAACTGTTAAAAAGTTCGAACGGATATCAATAACTCACTTTTTTCCCAGTCGGAAATTTTTTCAAAAGTTGGATTTTTTCTCCAGTTTAAGAATGTTCTAAGTCGTGCAAGTAACGCGGTGGACCCTCTATATGACAACAAACCTTAACTCGATTATGCGACCGTCTTGAACTGCCTCTAAACCTTAGGGTCTGGGGCAGTACGGCGTGCCACATGTGAGGTGTTGGCTTGACCCTTCTACGGCTGGACCATCGCCACATGTGAGGCGTTGGCTTGACCCTTCTACAGCTGGACCATCGGTACTGTAGCATGTGATGGATGTTGTTAAACTGATTTCAAGTGTTGAGATAAATTGGGGAAATCTTGGGTGTTTGATTATTCGATCGGAATGTTTAACGTTGTCTATTTACCTGGAATGTGATACAATATTTGGATTCCACAAATAGTTATGAGATAACTAATTTGAATGTTATAAATCTAGCAGTTCAGTCTCAGTTGATCGGTTGCCACGGAATTTTGATGTGATCAAAAGTCCGTCGCAATCACGTAGCGTACGCGGATACACGCCGGGTAAACTTAACAGACAGCCACGCCCCATAGCCCTGACCAAGTGACTGTAGGAGAACCCCGTCGCCAAAAGCATCCGTTCGGGTGCTCACGGCAGCGGTGTTCCGCCTTAGTGCACTTCGTCGACGGCATCCGGGGGTGCGGCCGTCTACTAAAGTTTGCGACGAGCATTCGATCAGGATGTCGGGAATCTTGTTGAATTGCCCGACTTGATATTGAAAAGAGTTTTCGATAAAGAGACTAAAATACGGGGTTTATAATTGTTAGGCATGCGATGTCTAAGGAATTCATATGGTTAGGCATGCGATGTCTAAAGAGGTTGTGGATTCCAACTATTGTAGTTTTACACTTTCTTTTCTGTGACCGTAAGCGTAGTATGTGGTGTATCGCCGGTTTCGTTGCTATACATCAACGACAATCGGGATACGCATACTTGCTTACGTTGATGATATGAGATATTATGTGTTGTTGTGATATGTTATATTGGATCGTCGCGTTCTGAATAGCCGGGGGGTTTTATGTGAGATGAGAGTTTTTCTTTTTCATTCATGTAAAATTCATTTGTATATAATATTCTTTTATTGGGGAACTTCCGGGCTGAGGATGATGTCACCATTGTATATTATTTACTTTTCCGCATTAGGTAGACCCAAGGCGGGGAGCACAAGTAACCGGGTTCTAGGGTCCAGTGGGAGACCATCTCGAGGAGTCGAGACCGGGTCTCCTAACCCTAGAATTGGCAGTGTTGCTTGCCGCTCTCGTAGGGGTCTAAGGATGTGGGTTTGGCTATTCATCGTGACCGTGGAATCCGTGTTTTATACAGGCTCATATTAAAACACAGACGTCCTAGTATATCCAATATTTCATATATGTTCTTTTGCTGCAATGTTCTGTGATGAGATCATATTACTGCCTAAGACGAATGTTTATATTATATATATGAGATATATGTTATATTGCAGATTTCATTTCAAATGTGATGCTTGTGAAGCATAATTAAAAATGGGACTTCATTAATGAGATTAATGAAATAAAAGAAACCTAAGATGTTGTAGAAACTTGTTTAAAAACTGGTAGCTCTAGTTCTTGCTTTGCATAGCGGTGTTCCTTGTAGAACATCCAGCACCTTATTCGATAAGGAAATAGCCGAGATCTCTTCACCGGGAGTGACCTCTTTAGTCAAACTAGCAGATGCTACAAACTCGGTTTGTTTTTTGATTGCTTCCATAGTTTTTGCTTTGCATAGTGATATTTGTGAAATATCCTGCACCTTATTCGATGAGGAAAGGGCCGACGACCCCTTCACCAGGAGTGACCCCTTTAGCAAAACTAGAAAAGCCTAAAAAACACTCTATTTAAAAATCACTCGATTCTACAACGATATCAAGTTCATTACGCAAAGGGTTTTCTTAAAAACCTGTCGTAGCCCTCCGCCATTTCAGATAAGTACTACTTAGTATTCGTGCTGCGGTAGTTTGGCATTCGTCAAGGCGTAGTGTACGGTAGCTAACTAGTATTTATCTGCTTATGCATATGATACGGATTGGATTAGGGTATTCGTACGGCGTTGTTTGGCATTCGTCAAGGGTCGTGCGGGTGAGTTTAATTCAATCAAGAAATGTACGGGTTGAACTTGACTAGTGGACTATGGGTTGTTTGGCATTCGTCAAGGTCAGAGAATGCTAGGGGTAAAATATTATTGGGAATTTCAAGTGTTGAAATTTGCAATGAGATTGCATACCTTCTATGAGATAGTTAGATCCCGATACCCGCTGCGAGTAAGAGTTACTCCTGGGAGAGTTTTACACATTACAATTAGCCGATCAAGTAGGTGTCTAGAAAGGTGTTAACAGGGTTACGCCTCTGGGAAAATGAGGTTTACTTTAATTAGGTTCGTGCGAAAGCACGGGGGACCTCCCTCAAAGTACCGACACTGGCCTGGATGAAAGATTAGCGAACTTGTAGCGTGTAATTAATCCCGGCTAGTCTTTCCTTTTAGGGTTTGAAGGAAGATTTGATTAAAACAGTGGGAGACATCCTGATTAGATATATTAGATAACCAATCTAATCTTGCAAGAGCATACGCTGAGTGTTTTCTTCTCTCTCTCCAGGTAGCGACCATATCACGCCTTAATCAAGATAATAATACGGATGTATTGACCGAACCCGCTTGTTATACTGAGCTGGGGAACGTTGGTCCCGCTCCAACTTATAATTGTTATAAGACAGAGCAGGAAATTGGGGATTACCAGAATTCCCGTGCCGCCCAAACGAAGAAAGTGCATGCTGATGCATCATCTTCGGGTGTGTTCATTACAAAGAACTGTTTCTCAGTATCCTTTACGTCCTGGGTATGAGATACCGGATCAGGATCCCGCATATGTAATCTGTTACATGGGCTACAGATAGGTAGAGAACTGAGAACGTGTGATAAGTTTCATGAGATAGAAAACGGTGCAAGTGTTGCAACCAAATCTGTTGGTCACTATCACCCTGTATTACCAGAATACATTGATTCTGAACGAATGTTATTAGATACCGAACCTGATGTACAACATCATATCAGTCTCTTTATTAGTAAAGAAATGATATAATTTTGTATTGTTGGATAATGTTTTGAACATTTCCTATATCAAGAGTTGATCGGTTCATGCACGTTATCTAAAAGTATTGACGTTCTAAATCAAACTACAGTTCTTAGTAAACAGAACACACACGAGAGGAAGAGTTCAGATATGAACGAATCCTTCTTGAGGCATTGTAGACTAGGTCATATCAATGCGGCCCGACTAGCTGAAGTTACATTAAGATGCATATTTAAATTTGTTTGAATTTACATCTTGTGAAACTTGCCGGTCATGTCACAAAGATACGATGACCATAGCTCTGTTTGTTGGAAATAGAGAAAGAGTTAATGAACTCTTGGGATTGATACATGTTGATGTATGAAGGTCCCCTGTCTACACATGCCAAGAACGGTTCTTTGTACTTCATTACATTCTCTGATGATTTCTCAAGATTCAGACATATGTTCCTGTTGAAATACAAGTCCGAACCTTTTGAGATATTCACAGAATGTAGGTTAGAAGTAGAGAACCAAAATACGGGTAAAAGTATTATGTCCTTTGATGTGATCAAGGAGGAGAATACTTGAGCACGGAATTCCTGGACTATTCTAAAGGAGAATGAGATTCTCTCTCAGCATTACTCCTCCGTATACACCAAAGCACGATGGTATATCGCGGCGGAGCAATAGCACCCTATGTGATATGGTGTGCTCTATGATGAGTACTACTGAGTTTCCTATTTCCTTTTGGGAGTTATGCACTTGAGAAGCTGCATACCTATTGAATAGGGTTCAAATAAAATCAGTTGCCTACCACTTCATATGTGATATGGAAAGGGAAGAGCCCATATCTTAAGTTTGTTAAGATTTGGGGTTATCCGGCCTATGTCTAAAAGCAAAATCCGGACAAGCTCGAGGCAAGGTCTGTTATGTAGAACTGGAAAGGTTCCTGCTATACAAACTGCAGCTGATGATTTGGTAGAACCAAAGGATTCAATAGTTTCCAACAAACCTCAGCCTCTCCGCCGATCTAGTAGGGTTCCTCACCCACCTGAGAGATACTTCGGTTTCTCTATGACAGTAGGAGCGAGGATTGCATCATGAGATGATGACCCAACTAGTTTCGAGCAGGCTATCAGGAGTGGGACCCTGTAAGAATAGCAGGATGCTTATCGATCTGAGATGGAATCCTTATATACCAACAAAGTATAGACTTTGGTTGCTCTATCTGAAGGGTTAAATCCCCATCAGGAGCAAGTATATCTTGAGAAGATTCTAGGTGTACATGGAAAAGTTGAGACTTTCAAAGCTATGCTTAAGTCCATCCAGATCCTACTTGCCACGGCTACATACCATGACTACGATATCTGGCGGTTGGGTGTCATGACTGCTTTTCTAAATGATGTTTTAGAAGAGAGCGTCTATAAGTACACATCCAAAGGGCTTCGTAGACAGTGGGAGCAGCGGAAACGTGAGCATGATGTTTTATATGATAAAGCAGGCATCGCGGAGTTGGAACGTCTGTTTTGATGTGGTAGTCAAAGAGTTTGACTTCATCAAAATGGTAGATGAACCTTGTATATACAAAAAGGTAGTAGAGAGTATGGTGGTGATCCTCGTAGAGTACGTGGATGGCATACTCTTGATAGGGAAGGAATTTCCTATGCTACGCTATGTCAATCTCCGCTTATCAAAAGGATTCTCCATATAGGATCATAGTGATACCTCCTGAATCCTGGGTTTTGGATCTATGAGATAGATCTAATTGGATATTAGGATACTCACTAGTTGTAGTGAGATGGTATCAATCGATCCTGGGGAGAATCACTGGAAAGGTTCCAGGGTGATAAGGATGACTAAATGTCAGTCGCAGGCATTGTCTTTACCCTCAGTGGAGGGACGGTATGTTGGAAGAGTTCCAAGCTAGATACCGTGACTTACTAGACGATTAAAGGCAAGATACATAGTTACCAAGGATACTACCAAAGAGGCAGTCTGGATATATAAGTTCATGAGATGAACTTCGTTCCTACCATTGTTTTACAATGGAGTTGTGGCTTATGCCAAGGAACCCCCGTCCCATCTGAAATCCAGATATAATTCTTAGTCAGTATCACCTGATCATAGAGATGGTTGATCTCCAGGGAGATCGAGGTTAGGAGAGTAGATACAGAGGACGACAGCGCGGATCCACTCACAAAGGCCTTTTTCCCAGTAGAGACTTTTATGGGATGGTTGAGTATGAGATACTTCAACCACAGCTAATTGTTGGGTATGTGATAGCACAACAGATGGTCCTAGTGCAAGTGGGAGATTGTTAGTTATATGTATGCCCTAGAGGCCATTACTGTACACATGATGTATATTGTAATGGATGCTTAGACATATATAGGGAAGACTTTCTTGCTCGACATGATAGTATGCTATCTGGTTGTACTTTATCTTAACATGTACTCTGATTGTCTCTATGTTACATGTTGATAAAGCCCTTAGGATATGTACTCGACTACTGGGACTATGATGAGATCATACTAGTGGGGCTACGGTAGTCGACGAGTACATCCTATAATTGTTCCTAGTCGAGGGTGTATCGAGACAGGGCATCGATGCACACGAGTAGACTAGTGTATACGCATCTTGACCCATATGATGGGCGATGGATGATCCTATATCCATCGGTGTTTGACATCAAGGATGGTGTACGGGTGCTCAGTGGAGACTGGGTACACTAGACAGACTCGTCGAGAACTCCCAGATGGTATTATACCTCACGTCAGATGGCAGTTCTCCGGTGACACTGGTACAGAGTAGTCTGTTGACCCGAGATCGTCATAGAGTCTTGTGTGATTCCCACTGTGCTTTGATTTCCATCATACCACGTCCAAGAGGGCGTGCAAAAAGGTGGCTTTTGGGTACAGTCCCGAATCACATGGAGGTAATAAGCGATAGGAGGGGATTCGTCTCTCCCGGTATAGGGAGTTGATGTTGTGCTGTGTTCGATTGGCTATAACCGGAAATCCCTGGCCAGGGTTGCTGAGATTTACTGGTAAGTGTTATCAGTAGTTTCTCGAACTGTTATAGATCTCATATCGACACGACTTATCAAGCTACTGGGGTCTGACGTTTACCACCCCTAGGCGAGATATGGGACATATCAGATGACGAGACCGGACTGTACGGGAGTGTTACTGATTGGATTCATAGGAGAATGTACGGGCTTGCTTGTTGATCTTCTGAGCGCTCAATACCTGGGTGGCTGTTATGTTTAGCAGACCGCTTGCAGCTTGTGGGTGTTTGATATGATCATCACCTACTGCCGGCGTATTGACGATTCTTTAGAGTCCTACACAGAGGTTTCTTGGCTCAGGCAAAACGGAGTAGGAGCACATATGTGATATGTGTGGGACCGAGGATAATACAATATGAGATACCGTATTCTATTCTCGCGATATTTGATATCAGCCGGGTCATTGGATCAAGTGTTGATTCGATGAATCGGTACGGATAAATATTAGTCGGTTATATGCGATATAGCCGGATTGTCGGATCAAGTGTTGATTCGATAATTTAATGTATAATAATATATATGATATATTAAATTACATTAACTAATATTAGCTCACTAAAAGATTCTTTTTCTCACTCGGGTAATACATTGATATATATGCAATATATGTTAAATGTATTATTTTATTTTGTTACGATAAATATTATATATGTGATATATAATATTGTAACATGATATGATTACTAATGCAACATGTTTAGTTGAGTTTAAACATGATTAGGGTTTGGATTAGGGTTAAGACTTCTAGTAGATTCTAGAAGCTTTTCTTTTGTCTTGAATGAGATATTATGCTTGATATTTATGTGTGACTCATTCTTAACCCAACCCAAACCCTAGCCCTAGTTAAATCTCTACATGAGTCATCCTTGACCATGGTTGCAAGATTAATCATTATCACACTTTCATTATTCATCACAAAAGGATTGATCACTATTCTTCTTCTTCTTCCTCCTTTTTTGCAAAGATATCTTGCTTTTTATTTGTGATGAAAAATGAGTGAGAAAAAGATAATAAAAGAGAGAAAAAAATCCTACTTCATCATCCTCATCTATCCTTGCCATTTAGATGAGGGTGTTCACTTCATATAATGAGTGTTAGCTTGTGTTAACGAAACTTCAAGGTAGATCATCTTTGTATCGAAGATCGGAAGCAAGACTACATCTTTCTCTTCATGGAACCTCTCGAGAGTCCGGAACACGATGATCGCAGCGAAGGGACCTTAACACGGAACTTAAGAAGTGAAGGACCGGATCTACAAAGGTTGTAATCTCTCTCACTTAGTGTTAAAGAGTTTAACATGCTTGTTTTCGCCTAAACCCTAGTTTAAAGATCCGGCTTCGGGTTGTTCGGCACGGCTAAATTTTTAATCGGGTATGGTTGATGCCTCGTAGACCCTTGTGCGCGTGCCTAGCAACCCTACAAAATCAACCTCAAAAGGCGTATCCAATAATCGCGTGCGCCGGGTGCGCATGGAAATCAAATCTAAATACAGGTGCCACAATATGCTGTTGGATATATGTATGCCCTAGAGGCTATTATATGATAGTGTATATACTGATGTGTGTGTGTGTGTGTGTATTCAGAGGACAGTCCTGCTCGACATGATAGTATGCTGTCTGGTTTCTCTTTGTCATATGTTCACTTGATCATGTTTTTACTCATTTGGTACATGTTGGTAAAGCCCTAAGGATATTGGCTTGACTACTAGGATTATGATGTGGATCATACTAGTGGGACACCTGTAGTTTATAAGCATATCCTTGAAATGTTCCTAGTCGTGGGTTTTTAGAGTGAGGAAAGGAAAAAGAGAGGGTTTTTAAGTGAGAACATAAACCACTTCATCATCCTACACATCTCTAGCTCTTTTGTGTAGGGTGTTTGCTCCACGGATTTGAAACATCAAGTGAAGCAACAAGCTTTGAGCAAAGGACTTCGGGTGGATCGTCGTAGACTTGGAAGTGTTCAAGCGAGCCGTTCCAAACTCTAGGAGATCCAAGGAATCACCCTAGGAGGTCTACAAAGGTTGTAGTTTCTCCACTTAGTGATAGATTAACTATTGTATGTGATACTATTAGTTGTTACTCAATATTTCTAGTTCGATTCCTAGTTAAGTTTTCTTAGCACCTCTTAAATTTAAATTGTGGCATGTGTGATGCTTCCAAACCCTATATGAGGTGATAAGGAAACCCTACAGATGCACAAAAGCAAAACTAAGTGCAACAGGTGTGCACAAAAACATCTGTCCACTGCAACGGGTGTGCACGACAACAATATCTGGTGCATCTATTGTGCACGAAAATCTCAAATCTGGTGCATCGAATGCACGAAATACAAGTACGGTGCAACCAATGCACGAAAATCACATTAATAACTCAAATGCGTATAAGAACGATGATCATACGCTAAAAGCGTGTCGAGTGTTAAGAGTTCTAAAGTTTAACCGCGATCAGGACGGTGTCGCTTTGCAGCTAGCCGCGATGAGCATGGGTCAATCCACTGGGAGACGGAGCGTTTTACGTTCTTGTTCTTACGAGTTAATACGCGTGGGCGGAATTGCTCTTATCTAACCTATGTGTTATGTGCAAAAGAAACAATTGTTAAGATTAGATAGAATAGTGTAAGTTAAGGATTTTCGTATTCAAGTCCATTAAGCCGAACTCAACCAATGAAGCTAGAGCAATCGGCAACAACGTGGATTAAGGTGCTTAAGCACGGTATTCGTGGAATCCGGCTTATTGACCCTTGTCCGTCCGTTCTTGTCTCTTGCTTTCGCCTCCGGCCAATCCGAACGCAACCGGTCGTGGTTAGGAATCACCGATACCTTGGTAGGGTAGGGTGCTTAACTGGGCGCTTGCGTAAGGTTTGGACGGAGTTTCAAATAGAAAAGACGGGAAAAGAAAATGAGAAACGAAACGTTAACTTACAATATCTTTCTCTATTCCTAACAGCACATATTAACAATCATTCACAACACAAACCCAAAAATAGCAAAGAAAAGAAAAGATTATAAGCGAGTGATTAAATGACATGGTAATAAATTGTAAGTAATAAAAGACAAGAATGAAAATGCAAGTAAGTAAAAGATCAAGTAAGAAAGACTAAGAACCATAGAACCCAAAACAAGACATGGGTTCAATAACCAAATCTTAAACTTGCAAGCTCAGTGAAGAGGTTGCAAGATCAAGAAGAGGCAAAGAACTCATGGTGAGTGAAGGCACAAAAAGAGAACTTTATTAATCTTCAAGAATGATACAACCCTTGAGATCAATAACCAACCCTTAAACTTGCAAGCTCAATGAAAAGGTTGCAAGATCAAGAGAAGGTTAAAAACTCAAGGGGACTATACTATTTACAAGAACAAAATGAAAACAAAAAAGGTTTGGTGAAAAGAATGAAACAATGTAAGCACAATCCAAGACCCTTTCTCCTTTGCTCCATGGTCTGTATTTATAGGCTCAGGAAGAGAATAAATAAACAATAAAATCAAGACCAACTGGCAGCAAGGGGGTGTGAGAAGCTGGGGCCCACTGGAGTATGTGGGGCCGGCCAGGCCGGTTTTGTGGGGAAGGGGCTCGGCCCAAAACCGAAGGTAGGGTCTAGAATTTGGTGCGTCATCTTTTGTTGTCCCTAGTGTCTCTTTGGTCCAGTTTATTTTTTCTGTTTTGACCTGGTTTGCACCCAATGCTTGGAGGGAAATTTGAACCCTCAATTCAACACATAATCTTTACCATTAAATGCTCATTACTTCATTCCCACATGTGCCTAAATCTATGGCTGCCCTCATTATGGTCTTGTTGATTTGTCCATTTGATTTTATTTTGCACTTATTATTGGGGGGAATTTTTGAATGTTTAAATCAACACATAATCCTTAGCATTGAATGCACATTACTTCATATCCACATGTGCCTAAAAGTCTTGTGTACACACTTGTTTGTGTTGGACCATTTAGATAAAAAAAGTGTGTACACAAACTTGTTGCAAAAAGGAACTCATGAAGTATCGGTCGGTTTGCGGTTCTGGTTGCAGTGTCGGCTCACAATTGATATATCCGTGCTTTTGAATGTATTTCCAGTATTATGTCATGGATACCTGTAATCTGTAATACTGAGCAGACACTGGTTAATAATACCGATAAATACAACAAATAGATAATGCATGAGCGGTATTAGAATACAATTTTCTGATATGAACAAACGACACCGAGTGTGCCAAGGTATATAAATCAAAAACGTGTGCAACTACGAGCACAATCCGTATCAATGCACTACAAGAACATGTAAGGTATGCCAAATACAAAAATCACATCATCCGTATGAAATCCACGAAATCATAAACACATACTACGAAGGTACCAAATCGACATCAAAGGCAATAGATATACACAAATCGAAAATCAACACAACGGTGTATAAAATATATATCAAGTGCGATAACTATGCACAAAATGTAAATATCCACCAGGTGCAGCTATGGTGCACGAAATCAATATCAGGATCAAAACTCAAATCCAAGCGATATAAGCGTGACACTCGGATCACAAACGCAAATCGCAACAAATGACATTGAGGTACACCTTCTACAATGTCGAAGAATAAATCGGTGTGCCTAAAATCGGCAGAACAAAAACATCCGCTTGCCTCCTGCTCACGGTCTGGCGTCTCTTTCTCTGGGTCCTCATTTCTCTGTAGATTCACCAATCTCGCAATTCATCGGCTCATCGGCCCGGTCAAGTGTGCTAACTGGGGCGATTCCGTTCTAGCACTTCTTTGGTCATCTCTCGGTCAATCATTACGACCACTCGTAAAGCAGTACATCACTGGCGTCAGCCTCTGGCTTTCTGAATACACGTGACATAACTGATCCTTGGTGCAAATCTCATTGCAGGAGTGTCCTGGAAGGAATCCTGTTCAAGGTCTCTTCCGATCTCGCTTATGCCGAACTGTACGGAGGCTGGTACTCTTACATAATCTTTTCTCGTTCTCTGGACATCTGCGTGCTCAGCACAACATTTCCTTGGGAACTGGTCATATCCCAACGCCTCTGTATACATATCAGATCTCTCATCTCGACGGGGAGTAACAACAGCTCATCGGCATCTCGCACGAACCTCTGGTTCCACTCGTCTGTATCAACGTCCACCTTGACGTCACACCATTCTATCTGTGCACTGGAACCATTCTCGGCCACGGTTAATCCGAAGTCTCTCACACGGACTCGAAGTCACGAACTCAGTATCTTCATCACTCTGTAGAAGATATCTGGCCGAATACGTCCTCGGGAACTCGTCCCAACCATCGGAGGAATACTCGATATTCGTCCGCTCTCGATCAACTCACAACGCATCTGGGTGAGGTCCTTTATCCGAAGCTGGTCAGCTTACTGGTTTCTTATCACATGATATCCGGACGACGTCAAACCTTTCGATCGAGTCATCAAAGTCCAATAATTTCCCGAAAGCTCAACACCTGAGCATAGTCTAATAATATCTGGTACATACCACAGTACCTACGGACCAACCGTAGAAAGGCAAACCCAAGCCTCACGGATGGCACCGCTAAACTGCCGCAAACCCTAAGGTTTAAAAGCGGTTCCATGGTCATCATGTCGAGTTAGGGTTTCATTCTTCTAGAGGGTCCACAGAATTACCTGCATGTTCTTCCGAATACTTAAACTTGGAAAAATGGGTTTCTGACATTCGTTCGAACTTTTTAACTTTGCCTATACAACATATGACTATCCTTCGTCCGCATGCTAAACAATGCATCAACCCTCCAGGAAAGACGATACATCAACGGTCATCTCTGAATCAGTCTGCTCTAGATCTGAGTAAGACTCTCCACACTGAAAATCTTCAACTCATCTGGGCCTGTGTCGGCACATCAATCTGACGAATTACCTTCGTCTCTCAAATCGGGGTAGACTAGCTACCACCTATCGCATCCCTGCCTGGAAGCTCCGGCGATCTCAGCTCGTAGACATCCTATCAATCTCAGCAACAGCTGGGTCATCTGTATGCACGGTAGGCGGCATCACAATCTCTGAGGTATGCTATACATCAATAGTCCTCTCACAAATGGCAGCCTCTGTCAACGGCCCGATCATCCGGTGCAAAGCCAAACACTCGACTCTACAAGAGGTCACAACACAACACTACATCGAGACGTTCCCATGTCACCAGGAAACACAATGGTCAGCCCTCGTACCAGACGAGCTCGCCCAGACCGTAACACTAGCAGCAGCTCAAACTGCGCTCAAACCATGGTGACAGGAACCTCAATCGAGTATCGAAGAGAGCAGATCGACGGCAAGAAAGGAAACGACAGATCCCGAATGGATACATGATCATAAGAAGGAACATCATCAATGAGAGTATGATCATGGAAACGAATAGAATCAAGGATCTCAAATGGACATATAATCATGGGCACGAAGAGAAACACTGATCTCAAAATATGTACATCCTAAGCTTTCTTAAGTGGAGTATCGTATCGTAAATATGCCGCGGAACATACGTACGGTACGTTACTCTACTCAAGCTACCTACTCCATCAATCATGGTCAACCTATGAAATGAAAGTTCGGGTCTAATACCCCCCTGTTCAAGTCTAAGTTCCGTAAGGTCAAACCTAGGTTCCGAAATACATACCCGCTCTAGACTCTGCATAGTCAAACATAGACTCGAACAAAGGTTAAACCTAGCATTCTGATACCAACTTTGTCACGACCCGAAATATTAGCCCGTGACCAGCACTTAAATCACGTAACGTCTAAAGGCGTAACGTAATTCAAGTAAGCTGAAACCCAGAATCTAAACCTTTTTAAGAAAATAAAAGAGGTGCGGTTTTTGAAAAAGGTATAAGGAAAACCACCGGTTCATTAAATGCATAGATAATAGAACATGAAAATGCAAGTAAATTTATTAGTTGAAAAACATTTTTCTTCTTTTAAAAATTTGGGCAGCACCTCTCTTGTATATTTTGATCCAAAACCACAACACAAGATAATGATAAAGGCATCCCTAAGCGGGAGCTAGCTCTTCGCCAAACGGCGGATTCACAACCACGCAAGTAATGAAACAAGTATACGACGCCCAACGGCGAAGATCAACACAACAGGTAAAGCAAGACATAAATCCCCAAACGATAACATAAAACCCATCGTTCAAGTCTCGCACTACAAGCCTTGCTAAGTCTCATTTCTTATACAAATACTAGATTCAATTTGATGGAGTTAACTAGATACAATATGAAATATAGACACAAGGGTGGGTACGATACAAATGTCCCACCTACCAATGTAAAACACCCGAATGCAACTGTGTGCCAACGAAGCCGCTACTTATCCATACGGTCTACCTGCAAGAACTATGGCACAACGGTGGTGAGTTGCTATCTCGTGAGTAGAAAAACATTTACAAGTAGAAATCGAATAAACAACGACTCCTAGGTCAGCTATATCATAAAGGTAATACTATGATATATGAGGTGACCGGGTCATCATATGTGCCAACAATGAAACCAATACATATATGTATGCGGATCTAATCCAACAATATAACCAATTTCTGTGTGCATGTAGATCTCGTCCAACCATATAATCAATATATATAAATATCATAAAAGTGTATGCATGAAAATATGAGGATATAAATCAACGTGCGTCCCTCGCGACACATCAAAATCATGGAACCTGGGTGCCCAACATCGACACCCGAAAACATCATGACACCCATGTCAAGCATCGACACGTAAATCCTCATATCTCTCGGGCTCCGTCAGTCAAGATCGGCCCACGGGTTCCGTCTGCGGAATCGGCCCCCGGCCCCGGCAGTACAGGTCAACCCATATCCATCTCTCGTCTCTGGTCAGTATCCTCCGGATAACCGCCAGATCCAACCAATCACCGGTGGGTAGTAGTACCTCTGCCAGGATCATCGTCATCCACACGAAATCTCTCTCTCGCCTCGGGGTACCATACCGGGTCCACCATGTACCCGCAAACGGAATCATCCGCCTCCTGAATCGGGTTTCACATGTCACTCTCAGAACCGAGAAAACGTATGGTGGACGCACTGAAATATCATATCAAGAGAAACCGGGTTTTTAAAGCAGTACATACTTACTTTTGAAATAGCCACGGTTCTCAAATCCAGAAATCTCATGAAAACAACATATCTCAATGCGTAAAAATCATAAAGCATGATGTATGCGACATATGAGAGGATGTAAGCATATCCGTGTATCATGCAACATGGAACAGTGATGTATCATATTAAGGGAAAACCGCTCTTTTAAATGATTTCAGTTTTTAAAATATATCTCGCGGTTCCCAATTTCTCTAAAGTCAAATGCAATATCGTATAAAGGTGCATATGCAACAATAGCAAGTAATTTATGCAAGGAGTCATATCATGATGCAGCAATCCTACTGTGTAGTGTAGTGACATGGCAATTATCGATGATGAAGTGTGTGAGCCGGCTAATCTGTGTAAGTGTAACATACGCATCATCGATAAGGGTGTAGGTGTACTAGCATAGATAAAATATAAGATGCAATGAGAATAACATGAAATGCAGCATAAGGTAAAACGTCAGCTAAAAGCTACAAGGTATACGTGTCAACATGACCGAGTCCGTGAATCTAGCAATCGGCATCCAGCCCCACAATATCACGTACGGCATCCTGTAGTCAACGGAATGGATCAATCATCAAGTCAAACTTATCACGTACGGAAAATCATCGTACGGCGGCATTAAACAAATAGGGATCCTATCAACCTATCAGACAATGAGGGTACAGCCTAATATCATGTACGGCCTATCATTCATGATTCACAACATTCTATATATATCTATGTACCTATGTCCCAGGTCACATCCATAACAATCTCGTATCAGGGGACCGACAAGGTACCAATCATCTCAATCGACTCGCACCCGTATACCAACATATCATCATATCACATGACAAATCGTATTCTCTTTTCATCGTATTTATATCTCGCATAAGGTCAATTTACAAATTCATCCTACCTCTACTATAAACATATGTATCTAATCTAACATACACACCCAAACCATACAATCAGATTTTTAAAGGTAGCGAATCGCAGTTTTGAAAATAGGGGTTACGGTGTTTTTAAGAAAAAATATCATTTGAAAATCCGTAACATCCCTCAAGATATATGTTTAGAAGATACATACGATTCTTCGGTTTAGAAAAAGGTATGGTTCAGATGACACATCTACATCGACTATTTAATCCTACAGTACCCTAAACGGCAATATCGACAAGCTCGTATCATATCACTTCTAACTATCCTCTAGTTTTAATATGGTTTCACTAACTATCTTCTAATTCTAACCTTAGTGTGTTACTCTAGGTTTCCATAATCATATGCTACAAATCGGTTTCAACCAAAAATTTGCGGGGGTGCTATACGCCGTCCACCTGACTTCCATCGTAGATATAGATCTACTCACCTTGGTTCTTGCTTACCGAAGTCGATGACGCCATGCTCCGTCACCTTGGAATCCACACGAAGGTACCTACAATAATACACAATCGCAATCGTTTATTAAAATCGAATCCGGAAAACCGATACGGCACACGGTGCGCTCATGGGTTAGAACCTATGGCCTACGCATGCAAAAACAATCAGACAACCCTTGTTGTCGATGTACAAACATCCAACAACCCAAAACAAATCCAAATAGCAAAACCAAACATTTCAAAATACGGAAAACATAGCCAAAAACATCCCAATGTGCTCCTAAATTTTGACTCGGGTCAAACTAGCCAATTTTGCATATGGGGTTGCTCTATATATCACCTAAAGGACCCACCAACCAAAAATCAACAAATTCCACCAAAATTGGGCCACAATTTACGACCAAAATGAATAAATTTGCCGCCTGATTTTGGAATTTTGGTCTCGGGTTTCAGGGGTTGCTTCATAATCACCTGCACATATCTCTGCCAAGGGAACTTATTTTATGGTGATCTCAGGTCATCCCAGATTCCTATATACCATCACTAAATCCACAAAAACCCGATATCGGCAATTCTAAAGTTCGTATCTTGGTTTCTAATCCGGGTCTTGGCCAGTAAAAACAGCACTAAGGGTCTTGTAAAAGCCACTAGGCATCACCTAATCCACACAACACTCAAACCCCTCTCTAGGAATTTCTAAGTTCACAAATCCATCACTAAACGACTTCTAAACTTTAAACAAAATGCTAGGACATCAAAACTACACTAAATGGAAGAAGATATACCTCATGGATGCAACTCAAGAAAAACCCTAGTTTGTCAATGTCGTCAAAATTCCACTTTTCTTGGTCCAATGTGTAGAGGAGAAGGAGGGGATCAACTTTTGTGAAGAGGGTTTAAGGTTTTGAGGAGTATTTTGAGATGGATCTAGGGTTGAGGGTGGAGGGAAGTGAGAAGGAAGAAGATGAATGAAAAATATGAGAAGGGGAAAAGAATAGATGCCTTCTCTCTCTCCTACTCTCACTCTCTCTTATTCTCACCCTCCTTTTCTCTCTCTAATCACTCTCTCTTTTTAACCCTTTTCTTATTCTTTTAAAACCAACCATATAAAACCCCAAAACAATACAAGAAAACAACATGTAACCAAAATGCAAATGACATGGTGCACTAGCCATGAAAAACTGTAGAAACACGGATTTAGCTTAATCGCGATTAGCAGTGCACTAATCGGGTTTTTACCCAAACTTCATATAATAAATTTTAAAAATGCCAAATCCTTTAAATATATTTTTAATTGAATAAATCATTTTAATTTCCATTTATTTCACAATTATTGGTATCTATTTATACCCTTTTTCGAAAACCCCAATTTCGCAAATCGGGCAGTTTTCGGGAAATATATTATTTTAATATTAAATTCAAAAAATAATATTTTATATTTTCTGAAATGTTACAATTCTAGTCTCATTCTCTACACTTAGCCATTTTTCTTGAGTTGCTCTCTAGCTTCATCTTCTTCCTTAATTGCCATGGTTCAAGCTTCAACCTTCAAATGAGATGTGAATCATGAAGCTTGAATACAAACTTGTGAGCTTTTAACATCCCCTACTTCACCATCCCACAACAAACTAGCAATTTGGTGTGGTGTGTTTCCTACACTAAAGGAGTTTAGTGTAGAGTTAGCTTGGGCTAGAGAAATTTCGGGTGGATCTTCTTTGGCGCGAAGATCACGAAGGAGGTTCGTTCAACTCGAAGAGGAGCCTAGTATAGTCTGTTAGATATGTATGCCCTAGAGGCCTGTATTGTATAGGATGCTAGGCATGTATATGTACAGAAATAATCTTTGCTCGAAATGATAGTATGCTATCTTGTTTACCTTCATCTTGACATGTGATGTGTTGTATTTCATATCTTTATATATATGTTGATGAAGCCCCTAGGATTATGCTTGACTACCGAGATTATGATGTAGATCATACTAGTGGGGCCTGGGCAGTCTATAAGCATATACTTTAATTGTTCCTAGTCGAGAGTATATCGAGACAGGGCATCGATATTACCACAGTAGACTAGTGTGTACGTTTCTTGACCCTGCGGGCGATGGTTGATCCCATAACCATTGGTGTTTGACATCTAAGATTGTACACAGGTGCTCATTGGAGAATGGGTATACTGAACAGGACTCAACGAGAATTCCTAGATGGTATATATACCTATTGTCAGATAGCAGTTCTCTGGTGATACTTGTACAGGTTAGTCTGTAGACCCGAGATCGTCATAGTGTCTTGTGTGATTCCCACTGTGCTTTGATTTCCTCCCTACCACGGCTCTACTGAGTCGTGCAAACAGGTGGATTTTGGGTACAGTCCCGAATCGCATGGAGGCAGTGAGCGATAGGAGGGGTTTCGTCTCTCCCGGTATAGGGAGTTGATGTCGCGCTATGCTTGATCGGCCATAACAGCAAATCCCTGGCCAGGGTTCTCGAGATTTACTGACAAGAGTTATCAGTAGTTTCTCGAACCGTTATGGGCCGTAAATCAGCATGACTTATAAAGTTACTGGGGTCTGACTTTTACCACTCATAGACTTCATATGCGACGTATTAGACGAAGAGACCGGACTATACGGTAAGTGTTGCTTACAGGCTCGTTAGGGTTGGGATGAGTTCGCTCGTCGGCCACCTCTTTTTCGTCATGTACCTGGATAGCCGTTACGCACAGCTAGTGCCGCTAACGTGCTTTTGGTTAAACCCACTGCCAGCGTACTGTCGAGTCTTTAGAGTCCCACACAGAGAGTTCCCTGGTTCAGGCGAAAGATGTAGAGGCCGTAAGTTGTTACGGCAAGATTTCGATCATGTTCGTGTAATTATTACAGGAATAATGATTGGAAGGATAATACTGGTAGGCTTTGGTTTAAGCTGGATACTGGTATTATATTATTGGATTGATTGTATTCGTATTTTTCGGAATTCGAATACGAGTATACGGTGGAGGGGTATTCTTGTAATTGTTACATGAATACCTTCTAGAAGGGGACACCTCATTATTAGATATTTATTTTGTGAAAATAAATAAAAGAGGTGGAATTTAGGAAAGTCTTAGCATGGATGAAGGAATGGCTTCTTTCATATTTTATTCATTTGGAGTTACTATTGAAGCATGGTGCAATTTTTTATTACTTGCTTCAATTATTTCATTTTGAGCCATATGATATTTTTCCATGCTTGAACTTTTCATTAACACTTTGACATTCTCTCTCTTCATTCTCTCCTTCTTCCTCCTCTTTGCTTTAACCTCACATGAGTTGTGAATCAAAAGATTAGAGCAAAAATCATAATCCAATACTTAATCTCTACATCATCTTAGTGATCACTTCTAGCAAAATTGATCTCTAAGTTGAACCCTTGTGACGAGTTTGTAGCTTGTTCGATAGCTCTCGGGTGGATCGTCTTGGATCTTGATGTGGCCGGAGATCGAGCTCATTGCAACCACAAGGTGCCTAGGAGTCACATTCAAGTGAAAACCCGAAGGACCGGTTCTATTAGGTATAAATACTATCATAGTAGATTATATCTATTGATGGTTTTTGCTAGTTAGGGTTTAAGCACTAATCTTGGGTTATGTGGGTGTTGCATGCAAGAAAATTTATTGTTTACCACTTCCGCCTCCTTACAAGTGTTGTGAGGGTGTGCAACATTCACTAACAGAGTCGCGTAGACTTCAACCCGGAGTTATAGAAGAGAAGGACTCGAACTACAAAGGTTGTATGCTCTTTTCTTCTCATGAGTTAATCACATCACAAAGGCAACCCCTAATAATTTAGTAATGATCTTGTTAGTCTAACTTAGCACGTAAAAATTAAAATTTGGCATGGTTGATGCCTCTAGAACCTCATGGTGGTGCTAAGGTCGACTTTCATGGTATCAGAGCCAAGCTAGAACATTAGGGTAACTTGTAGCGACGTTAGAAATCCACCGTTTTTGTCGCGCAAAAACGGTCGATAAAAACAGTTTTCAAAATGATGTTTTAAGTTGTTTGCACACCCCGCGGGCTCACGGTTTGAATCGGGAAGCCATGGGGTGGAGCGTGTGCACCCAGGGGACACCCCGGGGGGACCGAAAGGCTGGGCCCACTCCCCAAGACCACCACAAGGTGGTCTTGGCGGTAGGGACCCGAAACTGCCCCACCTTAGGCAGTTTCGGGTCTGCCTCACACCCTTGCCACCTCGTTGTGGCCTCGGGGGTGGGGTGAAAGTCGACCTTAGCACCACCATGAGATTCTAGAGGCATCAAGCATGCCAAATTTTAATTTTATTAGGTGCTATGCTAGACTAACAAGATCTTTACTAGAATATTTTCGGTTTGCCTTTGTGATGTGATGAACTTAAGAGAAGAAAAGAGCATACAACCTTTGTAGTTCGAGTCCTTCTCTTCAATAGCTCCGGGTTGAAATCCACACGACTCTATTAGGCTCCTCTTAGAGTTGAATGAACCTCCTTCGTGATCTTCGCGCCAAAGACGATCCACCCGAAGTCCACAAGCTCAAGCAAACCCTTCACTAATCTCATTAGTGAAGCTAACACTCCACATCAAATTGCTAATCTAATGTGTGATGGTGAAGTTGGGGTTTAATTTGCTCACTAGTTTGTGTTCAAGCTTCATGGTTCACATCACATGTGAGGGTTGAAGCTTGAACCATGAGATTGAGGAAGAAGAAGAAGCTAGAGAGAAACCATGAGAGCAAAGCAAGCAAAAATGGCTAAGTGTTGAGAATGGGCCTAGAATAAATGGAAACTCTTGACCCCCACTCATTCAAGCATGGAATTTTGAAATATAAAATTGCAACCATGCTTGAATAGTGAGTCAAGATGAATAAATTATGAATAAAGCCCATGTTTGCCACCATGCTGTCATTTTCCACCTCATTTCTATTTTTCTCAAAAATAGAAATTCAAGCCATGCTTCAGTATATATATATATATATATATATATATATATATATATATATATTAATATATTAATATATATATTATGAAGAATTATTAGTGAGCTGATGATATTAGTTAAGATATAATTATATCACATATAATATATATCACATTATTAAATCAACACTTGATTTAATAATCCGGTTATATCACATATGACCGACTAATATCATTTATCTGTATATCACATTATCAAATCAACTTGATTCGACAATCTGGTTATATCACATATAACCGAACCGATAACAGATAACTGCCAAATTACAATACGGTATCACATACACGTATTTAATCAGGCCCACACACATATCACATATGTGTCATACTTCGTTTCGCTTGAACCAGAAAACTTTTGTGTGGGACTCTAAAAGCTCATTAATACGCCAGCAGTAGGTGATGATCACATCAGTCACCTAGAAGCTGTCAGCGGTACTAGCTGGACGTAACGGCTACCCGGGTATTGAGCGATATGAAGATCAACAAGCAAGCTCGTCCATACTCTCCATGAAGCCTATCAGTAACACTACCGTACAGTCCGGTCTCTTCGTATGATATGTCGCATATCATGTCTAGGGGTGGTGTTCATATCAGATTTTTGCATTTTCATACCGCCCAATTTTTATCACATTGCATATCAGTAGATACTCTTGAGCCGTGTTTGCTAGTCAATTGCAGGATACAGGTTCTCGGTTCTAAAACGGTGAAATTCATGAAAAACACGACAAAATCCGGGTTCCTGCCAACCACAGATAAAACACGGTCTCCGCTCTTCATCCGTATGTTGCCAGATACCAGTTTAGGAAGACAAAATGTCAAATCAATGTCACCTTCATGCACAAGGCTCAATGGCAACAACAAGTTCCAAGAAATCTACGCGGAACTCGAGGCAATCATGCCAAATCTTGACAAAAAGTCCACATTTCCCTCAACAGAAATTCTGGAAAATTTGTGAAGAAATTATGAGAAAATACAGATACCAGAATAAAGGGGACAGAGAACCAGGGAACCACAGAAAATTGGTGGGTCCAACTCAACCAGAAGGCCGTGGATCCGCGGCCAAAGGGGGGTATAGGCCGCGGATCCGCGGCCGTACCGGCGCCGTTGGAAGTCAAACTTCAGGGGTAGAATTGTCTTTTCATGTGTGTTCTGGTTGTTGCCCTAGGTTTTCATTTCTTGGCCTATAAATAGCCCAGAACTTTGTGAAGGAAAGGGTCGATTCTTGTATTTTTCATTTTGCTAAGTTTAGTGTGTTTCTTCTTCCTCTTCTCACCTCTTCTCCATTGAAACTTGTAGTGAGCTTATGAGTGAAGAGTGATGAATAAAGAAGAACCATTTATTATCATGCTTGTCTCTTTATCTTGTTAATTGTTGTAATTTTAATTTGTTAAGTAGTTGTTGTTATTTTCTGTTTGTTTCTTTCTTCTCTCTTTTTCTTTATCCTTAATACGACAATGATGCTTACGCTCGATCCTCGCCAAGGTGAGGTCGCAAATAGCTAGTCGTATTCTTCTAATCTCCTTCTTTCTATCTTCCTCTTTTGTTTTGTTTTATTTTTCCGTATCATGATGTGTGAGTAGTTCATACTTGTTAGGGTAGGATAAGGGAAGTTTGAGAGAAGGAAATCTCTCTCACTCTTTCCTTACCCAACAGCTTAAATCGACTCCCGTTAATTGAACCACAATCCGCTCCTTACGGCACCCTATCCTACATGATAGCGGTGATTCCGTAGTGAGACCGGTTGTGGTTGAATTAACCGGAGGTTATGGCTAAGAGCCAAGAACGGACGGACAAGCACCAAAAGGAAGGACTTATGCGTTGGAAAGCCTAGCTTATACTCGCAAGTTCCTTCCTAGTCGTGCTAATCCCCGTTGTTGCCGATTACCGTAACACCGATATTAAGAGGGGCAACGAAAGATGTGGAGACTCTTAACTCAAACTAACCTAATCCTAACCCTAACAAGCTCTCTTTAAATATCAACTCAACACTTAGATAATCACAAACAAAATCTGAAAAACCGGACTTAACTCGTTAAAGCACATAGAAAAAGACTCCCATCTCCCTGCGGACGACCCATACTCAACCGGCTAGCTACAAGCGAAACCGTCTTGATTGCGGTATTTAACTAAAACTTGAACACGCAGAACATCTAACAATCAAATGGCGCCGTTGCCGGGGAGACGGTAGTTTATTTCCTTGTGTAATTTCGGGTTAATTTGTGAATATAACCGAAAAACAAAACAAAAAAAATATACTTTGTAAAAAAATCATCTTGTTATTTTTGATTAGCTTTTGTGCAAGTGTGCAGGAAAATACAAGGTTCGAGTTCAGTGGCCAAGACGTTGAAAATACGGAGTTCAAGTACAGTGCCAAAGACGTGGGAAGATAGACCCACATTTCGCGGCTACACCGCGACGGACAAAACAAAGCAAACGGTCTACTGAACAAATCTGGAGCATATACAGTGAGCAAATCAAGAATTAGCATATCCAGACAAGCAGAGGACACCCAAACCAGCAAACCCAAGAAAAATGGTGCCCCAATCTCCCCTTCCTGCCGCGGATCCGCGGCAATAGAGGGCTTAGGCCGCGGATCCGCGGCCACTTGGTGGCCTCAGGCTTCCAAAATTTTTCTGGTGAGTCTCTATCTTCTCTCCACTCCTCTGGACTCCACTGAATTGTGTTTTCTGCAGCTTTCTTTGCGCAAACTCTTCTCCCCCTTCCAATAAACTGTTCTTGTGCAGGATTCTTTGCGCCGCAAAATAAAATTTGTTTGCAGTTGATTTGTTACCGCTTTGCATTCTTTAATACGGACTTAAGGGGCTTGAAACCAATCCAGATTGGGTGGGGATTTCATCACCCTTCCCAGGACCCCGAAAATCACAAAAGCATATGCATTGTCCATTGTAAATTAAAAAATACTAGACTTCAGCCCTAAGGACTTCGCGCTCATTAGGAGAAGATAAACCGTGTTTAGAATCTCGCTTAACGGTATATTGTTTACGGGGTGTCTAGGAAAGTGTTAAAGGCGCAACCGCCGAAAGAGAAAGGGTTATTTAATTAAGGAACTTCGCGAAAGCGTTGGACAACCTCCCCTTATCTCTGCACTTACCTGGCCTCGTGATCAGTGTATTTTTAAGCCCGTTTCTCGGCACTGTTTAACTTCGACAATCAAGTTCAGGAGCAGGTCTAGTAGACCTAGGTTACCCTAGATCTAGGTGTGATTGTGCATATCTTGGTTGTGATTGCTTAAGCCGTATATCCGTACATATTTCTGTAAAAATCTTTCTAAAAAAAAAAAGAAAAAAATCAAAAACTTTTATAAAAACTTGCCCTTTGTCGCCAAATCCATTTTTCACCCACCACCCATCGCCTTTCTCCATTGACGTTTTCTTACCCTCACCTTCTCCGCTTTGACTATACTAAACTCGTTTAGTGTATGTCCGCTTGGACTCGGGACACTAGCGCCCGTCTAGTCCGCGTTACGTTAGTCGCTACCGACTACGCGATCGACTCCGAAGTCGATACTTCGTCCACTCCTCTTTCACCCCTTCCTTTGCCGGCCAACTCCGACGTTGACCGGAATTCTATTCGTACATCTTCACCTTCACCTTCACCAAACCTCTTCTTCCGCGATGTCGGGATTTAATCCGAACATCTCTTTGACCACCGCTGGATTGGCTCTACCTCCTACGGAGACCAATCTCCCACCACCTCCGCCTGTTGTAGCGCCGCAGCGAATCGCGCTCCAGGATCGTTTCTATCCCACCCGTTCTGCACTTCCCACCTGCCTTTCTCTTCCTCCGGCCAATGGGGACAACTTTGAAATTAAGCCCCATTTCATCAACATGCTTCCACGTTTTCATGGGCTTGAATCTGAAGATGCCTATATCTTCATCAACAAATTTCAAAACGTCTGTGCCATGATGAAAACCACCCAGCTGTCGGACGATGCTATACGTCTACGGGTCATTCCGTTCACTTTATGCGATCTTGCTGAAAAATGGCTGTATAGCACCGCTTCCCACTCAATCACCAGCTGGGACGAGTTTGTTAAAGCGTTTCTGAAAAAAAATATTTCCGAATCATAAAACCGCAAGGATTCGAAATGAAATCAACCAATTCTCCCAGGTTCCTTCTGAACCCTTCTGGAAGTGCTTTGACCGATACAAAGACCTTCTTGTTCAGTGTCCTCACCACGGTATAGAGAAATGGCAACTCTGCCAAACCTTATACGAGGGACTGAACCCAGCAACGAAGCAGTTGCTGGAAACCATCTGTCAGGGCCACTTCCTATCGAAATCTGACGAGGAAGCGTTGCAGTTCTTTGACGACCTTGCGGAGCAAACGCTACAGTGGGAGAGCACCAGACCGACGTCTTCTTCTTCTACCTCCACTTCTACCGGTCAGTCTAGGGTAGGAATCCACCAACTTGACGTCTCTATTGCGATGAAAGCTGAAATGGCTGCTATAACAAGAAAGCTCGAAGCGATAGAAAGCAAATTCTCTGCTCTTGCTCCTGCCCCTGTTCTCCCCCTTCGTACCATCTGCGCTTGTTGTTCCGATCCTTCCCACTTGACCGAAGAGTGTCCTTACAATCCACCCTCGCAAGGACAGGATCAGGTTAATGCTGCCTTCCAGCAAAGACCGAGGAATGATCCATACTCTTCCACCTACAATCCCGGTTGGAGGAACCACCCCAATTTCGCCTGGAATCAGAATCAGAATCAATTCCAGGGCAACAATTTCCAAAGGGGCCCTCCGCCGCAACAACAAGCGCAACAACAAACTCAACATCAATATCAGCAGCCCTTCCAACCCCAACCTTTCCAAAATCAGACGAACAACTTTGCACCCAACAATTCTTTTCCACCAAACAACTTTGTTCCGTCAAACAACGATAAGGTTTCCTCGCTCGAACGAAGTCTGGAGGCGTTTGTTAAACAATCGACTCAATCCACCGCCAACATCCAGTCTTCCATTCAATCCTTAGTGCAACACACTGCCGCACACGGGCAAAGTATCAAGACCATCGAGGCCCAGATTGCACAGCTGAACGCGGCCTTAAGCGAGCGAGAAAAGGGGAAGCTCCCGTCCCAGCCACTTCCAAATCCCGGTCACCCACATAATGCACATGTTGCTCTTGAACAACAAAACCATAATGTGAGTGCCGTGACCACACTGAGATCGGGGAGGATGCTGCAAAACAACATTGGCAAACGGATCAACGATGATACCCCGGCCGCTTCTTCTTCTTCTTCTTCTTCTTCTTCTTCTTCGTCTTCTGAGCCTATTCTCCGTTCTTCACAAGGCTCCCCTCCCTCTTCTTCTGCTCTGAACGGACCCACTTCTCACTCCACGAAGACACCTATTCTGGGATCCGTTCCAACTCCACAATCTCCTCCTCCAGCATTAGACTCAACCAATCTTCAAAATGTTCCATTTCCAAACCGGTTGAGGTCTAATAAACAAAATCCTCAAATGGAGAAGATTCTGGAGTTATTTAAGCAGGTTAACATTAACATTCCTCTTTTAGATGCTGTCCAACAAGTCCCGTCCTACGCGAAAATCTTAAAGGACTTGTGCACGAAAAAGAGGAAGTCTCAGGTACCCAAGAAAGTTTTTTTGGCTAGTGTTGTGAGTGATGCCCTTACCCAATCTTTACCACAAAAACGGAAGGACCCTGGCTGTCCTACGATTTCAATTACTATTGGGGATAAGAACATCAACCGCGCACTATTAGATCTTGATGCCAGTGTTAACCTGCTTCCGTATTCAGTATACGAGCAATTAGGTGTCGGAGAGCTGAAACCCACGCACTGCACTCTCCAAATGGCCGACCGATCGATCACCCATCCTAGGGGTGAGCTAGAGGATGTGTTAATCAAAGTCGGGGACTTCATATTCCCCGTTGACTTCATTGTATTAGACACACAGCCTGTAGCTAACACCCGGAATCAAATTCCGGTGATACTCGGTCGCCCATTTCTCGCAACCTCAAATGCTGTGATCAATTGTCGCAATGGTTCGATGAGCCTCTCTTTTGGAAATATGACGATTGAACTCAACATTTTTAGGTTGGGGAATCAGCCCGCCGAACCTAATGCTCATATACTGGACGTCTGCTCTATCCAGGAGTTCACCCCAGAAGAGTGTGAATTCGAGGAGTTTCTGTTTGATCACGATAATCTTGACGCCACTAGTGTGTTTCTCTTCGAACCTGCTGCTGTTTCTGCGCCCGACAACAAATACGAGTGTTTCACGTTTTCGAACGATCTTAGCCGCGCACAACCCAAGTTTGAATCCTTCGACTTTCCGGATGAGTTACCTGAACCATCCAACTCGGTTGCCTACACTCGCTTTGAACCTTTGCTGGAGTCCTTTGAGTTCGAGACCTTTGCACCAATCTTGCCTTCCATCGTTTCACCTCCAACGCTCGAACTCAAGCCTTTGCCGTCTCACCTTAAGTACGCTTACTTAGGTGAGAACGAGACCCTCCCTGTCATCATCTCGGCTTCTCTAGCTCCCGAGCAAGAGAAAGCCCTTCTCGCGGTCTTGCACAGCAACAGGCAAGCTTTTGGCTGGTCCATGGCGGACATCAAGGGGATTAGTCCCCTGATCGTTGAGCATCACATTCATCTGATGGATGATGCCAAACCAACCCGGGATCCACAAAGACGTCTTAATCCAGTCATGAAAGAGGCTGTGAAGAAGGAGATCGTTAAATGTCTAGATAGTGGTATCATTTACCCTATCTCTGATAGCCAGTGGGTTAGCCCCATTCATGTTGTCCCCAAGAAGTCGGGCATCACGGTCATCACTAATGAGGCGAACGAGTTAATCCCTACTCGCACCCAAACTGGATGGCGAGTATGCATTGATTACAGAAAACTCAACGCCGCAACGCGGAAAGACCACTTTCCGCTACCTTTCATTGACCAGATGCTTGAACGATTGGCCGGACACGAGTACTACTGCTTTCTTGATGGCTACTCCGGCTATAATCAAATTCCCATCGCCGAAAAAGACCAGGACAAGACCACATTCACTTGTCCTTTCGGCAGGTTTGCATATCGTCGCATGCCCTTTGGGTTATGCAATGCGCCCGCTACCTTCCAGCGGTGTATGATGGGTATCTTCTCAGACATGGTGGAAAAATTTCTGGAGATTTTCATGGATGACTTCTCCATCTTCGGCGATTCCTTCAACGAGTGTTTGCTGCATCTTGACGCTGTCCTTACCCGATGTAAGGACAAGAATCTCACTTTGAACTGGGAGAAATGCCACTTCATGGTGCGCGAGGGTATTGTCTTAGGACATATCATCTCGCAAAATGGCATAGAGGTTGACAAAGCAAAGATTGAGGTCATTTCCAATCTGCCTCCTCCCCGATGCGTCAGAGATATCCGAGCCTTCCTTGGCCATGCCGGTTTTTACAGACGGTTTATCAAGGACTTTAGCAAGATTGCTAGGCCCTTGACTCTTTTGCTGGCTAAGGATACGCCTTTCGACTTCAACTCGAGCTGTGTGACTGCATTCGAGTCATTGAAACGCTCACTCACTTCTGCTCCCGTTCTTTCTTCACCTGACTGGACGCACCCATTCGAGATTATGTGCGATGCATCCGACTTTGCCATTGGTGCTGTCCTTGGACAACACATCAACAAGATGCCGCACGTAATCTATTACGCGAGCCGAACCCTGAACGACGTCCAACTCAACTATACAACAACTGAGAAGGAATTCTTAGCTGTTGTATTTGCTTTAGAAAAGTTCAGGCCCTACCTCATCGGCTCTCCAGTCATTGTCTACACTGACCATTCTGCTCTGCGCCATCTTTTTGCGAAGAAAGATGCAAAATCTCGGTTAATCCGTTGGATCCTCTTGCTTCAAGAGTTTGACCTTGTCATTAAGGACAAACGAGGATGTTGTTAGTGTTTATGCCCTAGAAGGCCATTACTGTATCATACTAGCTTGTATATTACTTAATGGAAGCTTGGGATATTCACATGTATATAACAGTCTTGCTGAACATGGTAGTATGCTACTTGGTTTTTCTATCTTAATATGTTAGTGTACGTATTGATAGAGCTCTTAGGATCTTGCTTGTCTACCAGCGTTGTGATGGCAGTCACACTAGTGGGGGCTGGGTAGTCTACAAGCACATCCTTATTCAGGTCCCTGGTCGTTGGATTATCGAGACAGAGCATCGATACTCCGGAGTAGACTGGTGTGTACGCTTCTCATCCCAGTTGGGGAGATGGTCTGTCCCACAGCCGTCAGTACGTCGTACTGGAGATAGTATGCAGGTGCTCGTTAGGTTACGGGTACACC
Source organism: Agapanthus africanus (assembly GCA_030015575.1). NCBI lineage: Eukaryota > Viridiplantae > Streptophyta > Magnoliopsida > Asparagales > Amaryllidaceae > Agapanthus > Agapanthus africanus. Next base: position 367,567,852 of record CM057345.1, read on the forward strand.
GGACAGGACTCACAGGGAACTGTTGGTTGGTTTGATACCAGTCGTCAGTGAACAGTTCCCAGGTGACATGAGTACAGCGTAGTCCGCAGACTTGACACTGCTACTTCGCCTCGAGTGTGTCCCACTGTTCTTAGATTGCTACCCTACCACGGCTCAAAGGAGTCGTGCAAACAGGTAGCAGTTGGGTGCAGTCCCGAGCACTTGGAGGCAGTGGCGGTTAGACAGGATTCGTCCCTCCCGGTATTGGGAGTAGATATCGTGCTGTGTCAGAGAGCCATTACGCAAAGTCCCTGGCCAGGGCAAGCGAGATTTGCTGGTAGGTTCCAGTAGTTTCTCAGGGTGTAATGGGCTTCACTCCGACACGACTTATACCGCTATTAGGGGAATGACGCTTGCCGCCCCCCTAGGCCCGATATGCGATAGTCTTGGACGAACGGACCGGACTGTATGGAGATTGTCACATCAGACTCAGTAGGAGTTCGGATGGGTTTACTCATCGGCCTTCTTATCGACAACTACCTGGGGACCGTTACGTACAGCTAGTGCCGCTTGCGGTCTGTGGTTAAACCCACTGCCAGCGTAGTAGTCGAGTCTCTAGAGTCCCACACAGAGAGTTTCTTACTCCAGGCGAAACGATATAGAGGTTGCATGGTTTTGCGACAAAGGGTTCGGACGCATACGTGCGTTTACGCACGTATGACTTTCGGACAGTTTTTACCAGTCGGCTTTGGTTTAAGCCAGTTACTGGTATCCGGTTATTGGATTTTTACAGTCTAAAGTTTTTCCGTATTTTTACGGATTGGAGGGGCGTTCTCGTAATTGTACGAGAAGCTTCTAGAAGATGTGACTAAGGAGGTTTCTTTTGGATAAGAAAGTGAGTCATGGTGGTGATTCATTCATTTCATTAATGCACATTTATTGCTTAATGACTCATGCTAATGAATCACCACTAGATATTTCATGAAGCATGCTTATTCATTTCCTTTATTCATTTTTCTTTAAAAGAAATGCTTCATGATATATTATGATACACTCTCTCTCTTCTCTCATTATCTCATTCACATTCTCTCTCCTCAAGCTCTCATCTTCAAACCCTAATCCTTACACCTCATGAGTTGAGATCAAAGGATTAGTTAGACTAAACAATCCATAACCATCACTCTTTATCATCCTTTCATCTTTGATTAGCAATCAAAGTTGATTAGTTACCTCAAGTGAGAGGTTTAGCTTGGAGTTTTGCTCTCGGGTGGATCGTCTACTACCTAGAGAAGGTCGAGGAGAACAAGGAGGACACAAAGACGAAGGACTAGTATCGATAGGTATAATCCCTAATCACAAGTGATAAGAAAATCATTGTGTTTGGTTATTAGTTGTTTAGCTTCGATTTAAGCGGTTAGTCGATGTTCGTTCTTTAAACTTGATCGTTTTTGAAAATTCCGCCTCCCCACAAGTACTGGGGTGTACTACATCGACTTACAGTGGTATCAGAGCCTCGCTAAACACTAAATAACTTGATTGCAAATTTGTACGAATTTCGAACGGAAAAACGAAGCCGAAAAACCCTAATTCTGTCATGTTTCTGTCGAATTTAAAACGATGTTAGAAAATTTTTCAGGTAAGTTCAGAGAGCTTTACATGACACCAGAAGAACACCCAAGAAAAACAGTCGACTGAATCGACCATCTCGCCGCGGAAGCGCGGCCTCATCCTACTGAGTCGCCGCGCTTCCGCCGCCGAGTTGGCGAGTCAGCGACCGATTTTTCTTCTGTTGCTTCTCTGTAAAATTTAGGGTTTTCTGGAATATTTAATTATTGCTCAGGTTACTGTTTAACAGAGCAGATTTTGGAGCAATATTGATGTTGTTTATTCGATCGAATTGTACAGTATTTGCGTATTGGATTATATCTGTGATTGTTTGATGTGTTCGTAAACCTCCCCCAACTGCTAGTATGTCGGTTGGCAGGGGGTTGCACATTTCTGAAATGGTTATATCTGTTTGTGCATATAAACTGTATTGGACTGTTGTGGTGTATAGCCGGGGTTTGCAATGGGTTATTGTTTAATTCATTTGTTGTAAATGTAATTTGTTGTAATATTATTTTTGCGGGGCACTTCCAGGTTGCGGTCGTAGCCACCGTTGTATTATTTCATTTTACTGTTTTTGCTCCTAGGACTGACCCAAGGTGGGGTACACAGACTGCCGGGTGGGTAGTTTGCCGTACCCGTAGGGGTCGAGGGTGGGGTAACGGCTATTCATCACAACTGTGTAATCTGTCTTTTCTTGCAGGCTCAAAAGAAATACAGATTGCTTGCATATCCAATATTGTTTATCTGTGTTCTGGAATGAATATCATTGCGTCAGACGAATGTAAAATATCTATATTTATTGTAGCTATTTAGACGTCACTTATGTTTTACACCCGCGCTAGCCCAGCCCCCGCTCTGTCGTTAGTTAAGTAACCTAACGGGTGATGACGGGACCCCGTGGCGAATGCGGATGGCATAAGAGGACGTTGTATTTTCGTTGTTTTCTGCAATGATAGGTTAATGATGGGACGCATTATCTGTAATGCAAAGAAAACAAACCAAAGTTTAAATCGTTGGAACAATTTAAAAGAAACCACTCGGTTATTTTTAAAACAGATATTTTTAAATGCGGAGATTTAACCACTCCTTTTAAAAGCTATCAGGTTCCTTCGGTTATATCAAGTTCACTACGTTCACGGTTTCGCCAAAACCATTCGTAGCCCTCCGTCATTTCATCTGGGTATTCAGTAGTATTCAAGCTATGTATTTTGACCTAACGCCAAGGCATAGTGTTTGGTAGCTACTGGGTATTCATTTGTTGCATAGATAGATGAGTTAGTTTGGGACAGTCGTATTATCATTTTGGCCGAACGTCAAGCATATATACGGATGGGTTCAAATTGACAAGATAATGATGGGCAGAACTTGACATGTGACTTTTGACATTTTGACCTAACGCCAAGGTTATAAGAGCATGGGGCAAAAACTTATATCGGGAATTTCAAAAGAAACTGAAATTTGCAAAGAGATGCATACCATTTTGAGTCTGATGAATGTTGGTAGCATTCCTACAACATTATCAGACGATGATATTTGGATCCCGATCCTACTGTGAGTATATGCTACTTATCAGGATATTCGTCACTTAACGATCAATGCTATAAACCTAGTAGGTGTCCAGAAAAGTGTCAGCGGGGTTACGCCCCCAGAGAAAAGAGGTTATTTAATTAAGGAACTTCGCGAAAGCGTTGGAAAACCTCCCTCGAAGTACCGACACCAGCCTGGCTGAACGGTTAAGCAAGTATTGTACGGTGAGAATAGTCCTGGCTAATTCTTCTTTTATGGTTTGAGGAAGGATTTGAGAAACAGTGGGAGCCATCCAGTTTAGATAAACTAAAAACCACTCTAAACTTGCAAGAGCATCATGCTAATGAGTTTTCTTCTCTCTCTCCTAATTGCAGCGACCCTGAAAATGACTGGACTTAAGTTACTTTTAGAGAAAAATATACTGACAGGGCCAAACTATAAAGATTGGCTGCGGAATGTCAAAATGGCTTTGACCTATGACAAACTGGGGTACGTCCTCACCGCTACGGCACCTGCTGTCCCTGGTCCCAAATCCAGCAATGCGGATAAGGAAATCCGCAAAACCTGGGATTTAGATTGCGCGAGAGCCAAGTGCATCGTGCTTGCCTCGATGAACAATGAACATCAGAGGAGGCACGAGGATATGTCCTTAGATGGCATATTTCTCCATACAAAGGAACTTTATGGAGAGCAATCTCGTATAGCAAGATACGAGACCTCTAAGAAATTGTTTCGAGCGAGGTTGGCTGTCGGGTCATCGGTAGGTGAACATGTCCTACAGATGATTGGCTATATAGAAGAGCTCGCAGACCTTGGGACGACTTTGGATAATGAGCTCTATACAGACCTTGTTCTCCAGTCCCTTCCTCCCACCTACGCCCAGTTTATCCTCAACTTCAATCTTCAAGGAAAAGAAGTTGAACTTGCGGAACTCCTGAACATGTTAAGGAGTGCGGAAGGCACCTTGCAGAAGGCAAGGGAAACACCCGCTATGGTTGTTGGCGGTTCATCTTCTTCCGGGTCCAAGGCTAGGGCCAAAGGAAGGAAGAAGAAGGCCGCACCCAGACCTAGAGGAGGTGTTAGTAAGGTGGGAGGGAAGGGAAAGATAAAGAAAGCAGTACTGATAGTTGGTCAGGATGAGTGCTTTCATTGTCACAGGAAAGGGCACTGGAAGAAGGATTGCAAGGCGTGGAACGCCAAGAACCAGGAACCGAAGCAAGCTGTGGCTTCGACTTCAGGTGTGTTTGTAATTGAGAATTGTCTGTCGATCAACTCTACTTCCTGGGTATTGGATACCGGATCAGGATCTCATATTTGCAATTCATTGCAGGCACTGAGAAACCGTAGAGTGCTGAAGGAAGGTGATATGATCCTCAGGGTTGCTAACGGAGCTAGCGTGGGAGCTGCGTCCGTCGGGGATTATCACCTAGGATTGACGAGTGGACATATTTTGGTTTTGCATAACTGTTATTTTGTACCCAGCTTAACGTGTAATATCATATCAGTTTCCTTGTTATCAAATAAAGGTTATGATTTCACGTTTGTAAGAGATGTTGTCAACATCCACCTTAATCATGGTTTGATTGGGTCCGGTACTCTAAATAACGGCATATATGTTTTAAACCAACTCCAAATTTTCAATGTCCAGAACACACTAAAAAGAAAGTCTCCAGATTTAAATAAAGCTTTCTTATGGCATTGTAGACTGGGTCACATCAATGAGAGAAGGTTAACTAAGTTGCATAGAGAAGGATATTTGGACACGTTTGAATATCAATCCTATGACACTTGTCAATCTTGTCTCAAAGGAAAGATGACAAAGACTCCATTTACTGGACAAGGAGTAAGAGCGAGCGAGCTCTTAGGACTCATACACAGTGATGTATGTGGTCCAATGTCTACACATGCGAGAGGTGGTTTTTCCTATTTCATTACTTTCACGGATGATTACTCAAGATACGGATTCATTTATCTGATGAAACATAAATCCGAGGCTTTTGAGAAATTCCAAGAGTATAAGAATGAAGTAGAAAACCAAACCGGCAAAAGTATTAAGACACTTAGATCTGATCGAGGTGGTGAATACTTGAGTGCCGAGTTCCTAGGTTACCTAAAAGAGAAAGGAATTCTCTCTCAGCTTACTCCTCCGTACACTCCACAGCATAACGGTGTATCGGAGAGACGGAATCGAACCCTATTGGATATGGTACGATCCATGATGAGTAATGCTGAGTTACCGCGATCTTTCTGGGGACATGCGCTAGAATCAGCAGCATATCTTTTGAACATGGTTCCTACCAAGACTGTGCCTACCACTCCATATCAGATGTGGAGCGGGAAGAAACCCCATCTACAGTATATAAAAATTTGGGGATGTCCAGCTTTTGTTAAAAAGCAGCATGTGGACAAGCTCGAGGCACGATCAGTAAAGTGTAAGTTTGTGGGATATCCAAAGCACTCCAGGGGATATCTATTCTATTACGCAGAGGAACAAAAGGTATTTGTTTCTCGTAATGCCCATTTTCTAGAACATCAGTATTTAGAAAAGGAATCAAGTGGGAGCGAAATAGAACTGGAAGAAATTCCACAACCACAAACTGCTACTGAAAGTTTGGTAGAACCAAAGGTTCAAGAAGAACAGATCATTCCTGCACCCCTCCGCAGGAGTAGTAGGCCGTCTCATCCGCCTGAGAGATACTACGGTTTTCTCATAGACGGGGATAGAGAGGATTGCATCATAGATGATGATGAACCTACTGACTTCCAGCAGGCCATCCAGAGCGGCGACTCGGTACGATGGCTAGATGCAATGCGGACCGAGATGGAGTCCATGTACACCAACAAAGTATGGACTTTGGACTTTGCTCCAGATGGGGTAAAACCCATAGGATGCAAATGGATCTTCAAGAAAAAGATTGGTGTAGATGGACAGGTGGAAACCTATAAGGCTAGACTTGTTGCAAAGGGTTTTCGTCAAAGACCTGGTTTGGACTATGACGAAACTTTTTCTCCAGTGGCTATGCTCAAATCCATTCGGGTCCTTCTTGCTATTGCTGCCTTCCATGATTATGAAATCTGGCAGATGGACGTAAAGACGGCTTTTCTGAATGGAAATTTAGAAGAGAGCGTCTATATGGATCAGCCAGAGGGTTTCAATCAGAGTGGGAGCAGCGGGAAAGTATGCAAGCTGCTTAAGTCTATTTATGGACTAAAGCAGGCATCGCGGAGTTGGAACATCTGTTTTGATGAGACAGTCAAAGAATATGACTTTATCAAAAATCCAGATGAACCGTGCATATATAGTAAAGCTGTGGCCAGAAGTGTCGTATTCCTCGTCTTGTACGTGGATGACATTCTATTGATAGGAAATGACATTCCTATGCTACAATCTGTCAAAGGATTCTTGTCACAAAGGTTCTCCATGAAAGACCTGGGTGATGCCTCATACATTCTGGGGATCCGGATCTATCGTGATAGATCCAAGAGGATGTTGGGACTTTCGCAGTCCAGGTATATCGACACTGTACTGAAAAGATTCAGTATGGAAGATTCTAAGCGCGGTAATCTACCAGCTTGTCACGGAATCACCCTCTCCAAAGAGATGTCTCCCAAGACTGATTTGGAAAGGGAACGCATGTCTATTATACCCTACGCTTCTGCGGTAGGCTCTATAATGTATGCGATGTTGTGTACCAGACCAGATGTAGCTTACGCACTGAGCGTGGTAAGCCGGTATCAGTCAGACCCAGGGGAGAAACACTGGATAGCAGTAAAGAACATTCTCAAGTACCTGAGGAGGACTAAGGAGATGTTCTTGGTTTACGGCGCTAAAGACCTCAGGTTGGAGGCCTTTGCTGATTCCGGCTTCCAGAGTGATAAGGACGATTCCAAGTCCATGTCGGGTTATGTCTTTACCCTCAATGGAGGGGCGGTGTGCTGGAGGAGCTCCAAGCAGGACACCGTTGCTGACTCGACGATGGAAGCGGAGTATATAGCTGCTTGCGATGCCGCAAAAGAAGCAGTCTGGATGAAGAAGTTCCTAACAGAACTTCAGGTTGTTCCTACCATAGTTGATCCAATACCTCTGTATTGCGACAACAACGGAGCTATAGCTTTAGCGAAGGAACCAAGGTCCCATCAGAAGTCCAGACACATCTTGAGGCGGTATCACCTGATCAGGGAGATCATTGATCGTCAGGAGATCGAGGTTCGGAGAGTTGCTTCAGAAGAGAACATTGCTGATCCATTCACGAAGGCCCTTCCTCAGATTCAGTTCGAGAGGCTGCTCGAGATCATTGGTCTACGATATGCCAGTACATGGCCCTAGTGCAAGTGGGAGATTGTTAGTGTTTATGGCCTAGAAGGCCATTACTGTATCATACTAGCTTGTATATTACTTAATGGAAGCTTGGGATATTCACATGTATATAACAGTCTTGCTGAACATGGTAGTATGCTACTTGGTTTTTCTATCTTAATATGTTAGTGTACGTATTGATAGAGCTCTTAGGATCTTGCTTGTTACCAGCGTTGTGATGGCAGTCACACTAGTGGGGGCTGGGTAGTCTACAAGCACATCCTTATTCAGGTCCCTGGTCGTTGGATTATCGAGACAGAGCATCGATACTCCGGAGTAGACTGGTGTGTACGCTTCTCATCCCAGTTGGGGAGATGGTCTGTCCCACAGCCGTCAGTACGTCGTACTGGAGATAGTATGCAGGTGCTCGTTAGGTTACGGGTACACCGGACAGGACTCACAGGGAACTGTTGGTTGGTTTGATACCAGTCGTCAGTGAACAGTTCCCAGGTGACATGAGTACAGCGTAGTCCGCAGACTTGACACTGCTACTTCGCCTCGAGTGTGTCCCACTGTTCTTAGATTGCTACCCTACCACGGCTCAAAGGAGTCGTGCAAACAGGTAGCAGTTGGGTGCAGTCCCGAGCACTTGGAGGCAGTGGCGGTTAGACAGGATTCGTCCCTCCCGGTATTGGGAGTAGATATCGTGCTGTGTCAGAGAGCCATTACGCAAAGTCCCTGGCCAGGGCAAGCGAGATTTGCTGGTAGGTTCCAGTAGTTTCTCAGGGTGTAATGGGCTTCACTCCGACACGACTTATACCGCTATTAGGGGACTGACGCTTGCCGCCCCCCTAGGCCCGATATGCGATAGTCTTGGACGAACGGACCGGACTGTATGGAGATTGTCACATCAGACTCAGTAGGAGTTCGGATGGGTTTACTCATCGGCCTTCTTATCGACAACTACCTGGGGACCGTTACGTACAGCTAGTGCCGCTTGCGGTCTGTGGTTAAACCCACTGCCAGCGTAGTAGTCGAGTCTCTAGAGTCCCACACAAAGAGTTTCTTACTCCAGGCGAAACGATATAGAGGTTGCATGGTTTTGCGACAAAGGGTTCGGACGCATACGTGCGTTTACGCACGTATGACTTTCGGACAGTTTTTACCAGTCGGCTTTGGTTTAAGCCAGTTACTGGTATCCGGTTATTGGATTTTTACAGTCTAAAGTTTTTCCGTATTTTTACGGATTGGAGGGGCGTTCTCGTAATTGTACGAGAAGCTTCTAGAAGATGTGACTAAGGAGGTTTCTTTTGGATAAGAAAGTGAGTCATGGTGGTGATTCATTCATTTCATTAATGCACATTTATTGCTTAATGACTCATGCTAATGAATCACCACTAGATATTTCATGAAGCATGCTTATTCATTTCCTTTATTCATTTTTCTTTAAAAGAAATGCTTCATGATATATTATGATACACTCTCTCTCTTCTCTCATTATCTCATTCACATTCTCTCTCCTCAAGCTCTCATCTTCAAACCCTAATCCTTACACCTCATGAGTTGAGATCAAAGGATTAGTTAGACTAAACAATCCATAACCATCACTCTTTATCATCCTTTCATCTTTGATTAGCAATCAAAGTTGATTAGTTACCTCAAGTGAGAGGTTTAGCTTGGAGTTTTGCTCTCGGGTGGATCGTCTACTACCTAGAGAAGGTCGAGGAGAACAAGGAGGACACAAAGACGAAGGACTAGTATCGATAGGTATAATCCCTAATCACAAGTGATAAGAAAATCATTGTGTTTGGTTATTAGTTGTTTAGCTTCGATTTAAGCGGTTAGTCGATGTTCGTTCTTTAAACTTGATCGTTTTTGAAAATTCCGCCTCCCCACAAGTACTGGGGTGTACTACATCGACTTACAGATGTGAAAATGTGGTTGCCGACCATCTCTCACGACTTCTTTCTTCGCCTTCGCTTCCAATTCCGATCAACGACGTTTTCCCAGATGAACAGCTCTTGACAGTATCGTGCGAACCCTGGTTCGCAGATATTGTGAACTATTTGGCCACAGGATTACTTCCGACTGAATGGTCGAGTCAGGACAGACTTCGCTTCTTATCCCAAGTAAAACACTTTTACTGGGACGAACCCTACTTGTTCAAGTACTGTCCCGACCAGATTATTCGTCGGTGTGTCCCTGATGAGGAATTCAAGAGTGTGCTGTCATTTTGCCACGATCAAGCGTGTGGCGGGCATTTTGGGCCCAGAAAGACAGCTGAGAAGATCTTGCAATGTGGTTTCTACTGGCCACGACTCTTCAAAGACGCTCATGACTATTGCAAGACTTGCTCCCGGTGCCAACACATGGGCCGGATATCCCGGAGGAACGAGATGCCGCTCCAACCGATCTTGGTTGTGGAGATTTTCGATGTTTGGGGGATAGACTTCATGGGGCCGTTTCCCAGCTCTTTTGGGAACTTGTACATCCTTCTAGCTGTTGATTACGTCTCTAAATGGGTCGAGGCTGTGCCCAGCCGGACTAACGACAACAAGGTTGTCGTTAGGTTCCTTAAAGAAAACATTTTCTCCCTGTTTGGGCACCCCCGAGCGATCATTAGCGACAATGGAAGTCATTTCTGCAATAAAACTTTCGAAGCCTTGATGCGGAAATACTCCATAAATCATAAGCTCTCTACGCCCTACCACCCCCAAACCTGCGGGCAGGCCGAAGTTTCAAATCGGCAAATCAAGCAGATACTGGAGAAGACGGTTTCCAAGAACCGTAAGGATTGGTCGCTGAAACTCACTGATGCCCTTTGGGCATTTCGAACCGCTTATAAGACCGACCTTGGCATGTCTCCCTATCGGCTTGTGTACGGAAAAGCCTGCCACCTACCTGTCGAAATAGAGCATCGCGCATTTTGGGCGATAAAGGAGCTGAATCTCTCTCTGGAGGATGCGGGCAGCCATCGGAAGCTGCAGTTGAACGAACTGAGCGAGCTTAGGGATGAGGCTTACGATAACGCGGTTGTCGTTAAGAACCGAACGAAGGTGTTTCACGATAAACACCTTTTGCGCAAAACCTTCGTACCTGGTCAGCAGGTACTGCTTTACGACACCCGACTTCATTTCCATCCTGGAAAGCTCAGATCTCGCTGGAAAGGGCCGTATTTTGTGCGGAATGTGTATCCGCAGGGCGCTGTGGATTTGGAAAATCCAAAGGACGGTTCATTTTTCAAAGTGAACGGACACCGATGCAAACCGTACCTTAGCGCCGAACCAACAGAGGAGCTCCTGTTCTTACAGGAGCCGGTTTACCCTGAATGATCTTCCTCTGCCTACCTCTAAACTTCGGTTATCCAGCCAAGAACAGTGGACACTGTTCCAAATAAGTTTGGGGGTATGTACAAACCATTTTGTATATATTTGTGTAGATTCTTTTTCTTTTCTTAAAAAAAAAAAAAAAATTGTGTATCGCTAACCGACAATTTTGACCCCTCAAATGATCTCTTCATGCAATGACAGTGAGGACACTGTCCAGTTTAAGTTTGGGGGTACGCTCGGTACGCATTTCTTACCTTCGCATTCATATGTATATTTTGCATCTGCATATTAAAATCAATAAATCCATAAAAATCTGAAAATTTTCTTAAAATATAAAAACTTTTTTTGTGGAAGAACTCTGATTCAACATTCGACGGTTTTTGTTTGAAAAAATAGGAATAACTAAATCTTATGTTTAGATTTTGAAAACCTGAAAGATAACTCTCCTTTGAAGTTAACTATAGCTGATATACGTCTTTACATCACACTACACGTGTCATGAGTTTTTGGGAATTAGATGACAAGTCTTTTATGTTGAAAAACTTTTAAACAGATAAATGATTTTCTGAGGATCAAATAGGTTTGTTCTGAAATAAGTAATGTCAAGAATAGTTTATGAAGTAAAGCGAATATGAAGGAATGTTATTGATGCCTTAATTGGAACTAAGTCTGAAAAATAACCCATCCAAAACTTGATTGGAATGATTACACACCAAAACCCACTAAACACGTCTTTTATCCAAAAAAATAATTAAACTGCCGGTTATATCTCCGTTCGTATTAAATCATCTGATTTTTACGCCAAACTGTCTTTTGTTTTTGGACCTAGGTAACTTGAGTAATTAAGTCCGCTGGGGTGTTTCTACACCTAATGCCCTAAAACCAACTGGTTTGGGTGCATTGGCCCAAAGCTCGCTAAGAAGCCTAGAAAGTCCAGTTTAAAACAAAGTCAAGCAAGTGTTCTCTCCGAGTTAAAATTCCTAACGGTTCTTTGTGTGAGAATAATCTTGATAAAAGACAGGCTTTTATAAAAAAAATTAGCGGAGATATGAAGGTTTTATTCTATGATAAAGACTATTGCACGTTCACAGAGGTGTGTATGAAATGAAAACAAGAAAAAGGTGGAGTGAAAAATACGACTTAGTTTCCTGTTAAGGAAGATAGAAATTCTGAAGTTGAAACCTTACTGGAAAACGAAACTTGAAAAATGCTTAACTCTTTATAAAACTTATGTGATCCTTTTAAAATTGTTATCTGGGCTTTATTGTGCGACATGATGACTTTAATCGATCCTTCTGGAACTTAACGACACTATTTGCACTGCACGTAAAGACATATAAAATCTGTAGTAAAATAAGAAGCGAGGTGTGAAAAATAAAGGTTCGATGGTCTAGACTTAGGATTATAGAATTGTTATTTTCTGAAACAAAACTTTGGGGTTTGAATCTTAGTTATTTTACAAAACCAACTTGACCGGATTTTGTGGGTAGTATCCGCTGAAAACCCTCAGGAGACAACACTCCTCCTACTAGGGACACCTAGAGGTTTAACGGCTTGTTGCACATGCTCAGTGCAATCGCGTTCCCTGCGAAAGTGAGGTTAGGAAATTTTTTGTGAATAAATGGGCTTTGCTCGGGACGAGCAAATGATAAGTTTGGGGGTATTTGTTCATATCAGATTTTTGCATTTTCATACCGCCCAATTTTTATCACATTGCATATCGGTAGATACTCTTGAGCCGTGTTTGCTAGTCAATTGCAGGATACAGGTTCTCGGTTCTAAAACGGTGAAATTCATGAAAAACACGACAAAATCCGGGTTCCTGCCAACCACAGATAAAACACGGTCTCCGCTCTTCATCCGTATGTTGCCAGATACCAGTTTAGGAAGACAAAATGTCAAATCAACGTCACCTTCATGCACAAGGCTCAATGGCAACAACAAGTTCCAAGAAATCTACGCGGAACTCGAGGCAATCATGCCAAATCTTGACAAAAAGTCCACCTTTCCCTCAACAGAAATTCTGGAAAATTCGTGAAGAAATTATGAGAAAATACAGATACCAGAATAAAGGGGACAGAGAACCAGGGAACCACAGAAAATTGGTGGGCCCAACTCAACCAGAAGGCCGCGGATCCGCGGCCAAAGGGGGGTATAGGCCGCGGATCCGCGGCCGTACTGGCGCCGTTGGAAGTCAAACTTCAGGGGTAGAATTGTCTTTTCATGTGTGTTCTGGTTGTTGCCCTAGGTTTTCATTTCTTGGCCTATAAATAGCCCAGAACTTTGTGAAGGAAAGGGTCGATTCTTGTATTTTTCATTTTGCTAAGTTTAGTGTGTTTCTTCTTCCTCTTCTCACCTCTTCTCCATTGAAACTTGTAGTGAGCTTATGAGTGAAGAGTGATGAATAAAGAAGAACCATTTATTATCATGCTTGTCTCTTTATCTTGTTAATTGTTGTAATTTTAATTTGTTAAGTAGTTGTTGTTATTTTCTGTTTGTTTCTTTCTTCTCTCTTTTTCTTTATCCTTAATACGACAATGATGCTTACGCTCGATCCTCGCCAAGGTGAGGTCGCAAATAGCTAGTCGTATTCTTCTAATCTCCTTCTTTCTATCTTCCTCTTTTGTTTTGTTTTATTTTTCCGTATCATGATGTGTGAGTAGTTCATACTTGTTAGGGTAGGATAAGGGAAGTTTGAGAGAAGGAAATCTCTCTCACTCTTTCCTTGCCCAACAGCTTAAATCGACTCCCGTTAATTGAACCACAATCCGCTCCTTACGGTACCCTATCCTACATGATAGCGGTGATTCCGTAGTGAGACCGGTTGTGGTTGAATTAACCGGAGGTTATGGCTAAGAGCCAAGAACGGACGGACAAGCACCAAAAGGAAGGACTTATGCGTTGGAAAGCCTAGCTTATACTCGCAAGTTCCTTCCTAGTCGTGCTAATCCCCGTTGTTGCCGATTACCGTAACACCGATATTAAGAGGGGCAACGAAAGATGTGGAGACTCCTAACTCAAACTAACCTAATCCTAACCCTAACAAGCTCTCTTTAAATATCAACTCAACACTTAGATAATCACAAACAAAATCTGAAAAACCGGACTTAACTCGTTAAAGCACATAGAAAAAGACTCCCATCTCCCTGCGGACGACCCGTACTCAACCGGCTAGCTACAAGCGAAACCGTCTTGATTGCGGTATTTAACTAAAACTTGAACACGCAGAACATCTAACAATCAGGTGGTAAATGTCAGTCCCCAGTAACGCGATAAGTCATGCCGATGTTTGGCCTATAAAGGTTCAAGAAACTACTGATAACACTTATCAGTAAATCTCGACAGCAGCCCTGACCAGGGACTTCCAGTTATAGCCAATCGAGCATAGCGCAACATCAACCCCCAATACCGGGAGAGACGAAACCCCTCCTATCACTCATTGCCTCCATGTGACTCGGGACTGTACCCAAAATCCACCTGTTTGCACGACTCCTTTGAGCCGTGGTAGGGAGGAAATCAAAGCACAGTGGGAGCCACACATGACTCTATGACGATCTAGGGTCTACAGACTAACCTGTACCAGTATCACCAGAGGACTGCTATCTGATGATAAGTATACTACCACATAGTGTTAGTTATATGCATGCCCTAGAGGCCATTGCTGTATATGTGATGTATATTGTAGTGGATGCTTGGACATTTATAGGGAGGACTTTCTTGCTCGACATGATAGTACGCTATCTGGTTGCACTTTATCTTAACATGTACACTTATTATCTCTCTATTACATGTTGATAAAGCCCTTAGGATGAGTACTTGACAACCAAGATTATGATGCAGATCGTACCAGTGAGGACAGGGTAGTCGGTAAGTACATCCTTCAAATGTTCCTAGTCATGGGAGTATCGAGACAGAGCATCGATACTCCAGAGTAGACTAGCGTATGCGCTTCTTGACCCATATGATGGGCGATGGATGATCCCACATCCATTGGTGTTTGACATCATAGAAGGTATACGGGTGCTCAGTGGAGACTGGGTACACTGAACGGACATGCCGAGAACTCCTAGATGGTATTATACCTATAGTCAGATAGCAGTTCTCTGGTGACACTGGTACAGGTTAGTCTGTCGACCCGAGATCGTCATAGAGTGTTGTGTGATTCCCACTGTGCATTGATTTCCACCATACCACGTTCAAGAGATCGTGCAAAAAGGTGTTTTTTGGGTACAGTCCCGAGTCACATGGAAGCAATTTGCGATAGGAGGGGATTCGTCTCTCCCGGTATTAGGGGTTGATGTTGCGCTATGCTTGATTGGCCATAACAAAAAATCCCTGGTCAGGGTTGCTGAGATTTACTGGTAAGTGTTATTAGTAGTTTCTCAAACCTTTATGGACCTTACATCGGCATGACTTATCAAGCTATTGGGGTCTGACGTTAAACCACCCCCAGGCTGCGATATGTGTCATATCAGACGAAAAGACTGGACTGTACGGTAGTGTTACTGATTGGACTCGCAGGAGTATGAGCAGGCTTGCTTGTTGATCTTCTGATCGCTAAATACTCGGGTGGCCGTTACGTTTAGCAGACCGCTTGCGGTTTGTGGGTGTTTGATATGATCATCACCTACTGCCGGCGTATTGACAAGTCTTTAGAGTCCTACACAGAAGTTTCTGGTTCATGCGAAACGAAATAGGAGCACATATGAGATATGTGCGGGACTGAGATTAATGCGCGTATGTGATACCGCATTCTATTATCGAAATATTTGATATCGGTCGGTTATATGTGATATAGCCGGGTTATCGGATCAAGTGTTGATTCGATAGATTGTTACATTTGATATTAACATGTTGTATGTGAGATAGCCGGATTATTGAATCAAGTGTTGATTTAATAATTTAATGTATAATTATATATTTGATATATGGAATTACATTAACTAATATTAGCTCACTTAAACATTTCTTTTTGTCACTTGTGTGCATATAGTATATATGTGATATATATTAATGTACATTTTATTTGTGTCATGCTTGATGCCACATGCTTCATGGGTGGATGAGACTCACACCATGCTTGATATAATGAAGGGTTTTATTTATCTAAAGTTAATCAAAATTAGATGAAATTAAGTCACATGGTTGAAGCTTGAAGAAGCTTGTGGAACCATTGACCAAGTCCACTAATTTTGTTTTACTTGTAGATATTTGTTAACCTAACCATTAATATTAACCATGGTTTATTCTCTACATGAGTTAGTGTATGACACTAACTCACCCATGGTTTCTATTCTCACCTCATGAGTTTCATTCTCATCTTCTTCTTCCTCATGAGAAAGCTTGCTAGCTTTTGAAATGGTGAAGAAATATTGTGAGAAAAATTAATCTAAAGTGAGCCCAATTCCTACTTCATCATCCTCTGCTATATTAGCCATTTAGTTTAGGGTGTTTGCTTCACTAATCTACCATTAGTGAAGAGGTCGCATGAGCTTGAGTCTACTCGACGTAGATCATCTTCGGCCTCGAAGACTTTTGAGCAAACTTGTTCATTTCTTCATGTGAACCCTTACTAGAGTTCGGGTGTTCACTACTTGGAGCGAAGGGACTACTACACGGAGCATTAGAAGTGAAGGACCGGTCTACAAAGGTTGTATTCCTCATTCACTTAGATGTAAAGTTGTTTGCATTGCTAGTTCGTCTAAATCTCTAGTTAAGATTCTAGGGTTAGGGTTCTTTAGTACGACTTTGAAATTGGTATGGATGATGCCTCCCTAAACCCAGCGGCCGCCTAGGGAACCGTACAGTGGTATCAGAGCCATGCTAGAGAATTAGACGATGTTTGTTAGATTACGAAACCGAAACTACTCCGAAACTTAAAACAATGAAATCCAGTTTCTATCGATTTTTAAATGGCCTCTAAAATTTTTTTAAACAACTGCAGAATATTGTATGTGATATAACATGAACAAAATGAAAAGTTGAAGCAATTTGGCCTGTTTTTGGCCGGCCACATCACCATTAATTCCGAGTTGGCCGGCCCTGGTTCAGTGTTCTGGCTTCAAATTTTTAGGGTGTTCCAATCTCTGGGTTTTGGTGTTTCAGGTGTTGCTTGTTTTTTGCTAAATTTGCATGTGATGTTATCTTTTTGCAAAGGAAATTCGGAGTGCTTTGTAGTCGTAATTCTAACATCTATTCGGGTTATTTAGACGACGTTAAAAAGTTCGTACGGATATCAATAACCCATATTTTCCCTTGCTGGAAATTTTCCAAGAGTTGGATTTTTTCCAAGTTTAAAATCTTCAGAAAATCATGCAAGCGATTATGTGGACCCTCTAGAAGAACGATACCCAAACTCGACTTTTTGGATCGCGGATCTGCGGTCATACCCTAGGATTTGCGGCAGTTCCGTGGCAACATGAGTGAGGCATGGGTCGGCCCTTCTATGGATGGTTTATAGGTGCTGTGACATGTTCTGGGTACTTTTTGAACTCCACTCAAGTATTGAGCTCGTTGGCAAATTTTGGGTGTTTGTTTATTCGATCGAAAAGTTTAACATCGTCTAGCAATCTGTGATTGTGATACAATATTTAGAATCCACATATTTAGTTTTATGAAAACTAGTTTGAATTTTATAAATCTACTAGTTTAGTCTCATTCGATCGGTTGCCACGGAATGTTGATGTGGATCAAAAGTCCGTCGCAATTACGTAGTGTACGCGGATACTCGCCGGCTAACCTTAATAGATAGCCACGCCCCATAGCCCTGACCAAGTGACTATAGGGGAACCCCGTCGTCAAAAGCATCCGTTCGGGTGCTCGCGGCCGCGGTGTTCCGCCTTAGTGCACTTCGTCGACGGCATCGGGGGTGCGGCCGTCTACTAAAGTTTCCAATGAGCAATCGATCAGGTTATCGGGAATCTTGTTGAATTACCCGATTCGTTATTGGAAAGTGTTTTCAATATCGAGACTAAAATGCGGAGTTTATAATTGTTAGGTATGAGATGTCTAAGGATTTCATTTGGTTGGGCATGAAATCCAAAGTATGTGATACATTAAATGTATGATGTCTAAGGTGGTTGCAGATTCCAATTGTTGTAGTTTTTCACTTTCTTTTCTGCGACCGTAAGTGTAATATGTGGTGTATCGCCGGTTTCGTTACTATACATCAACGACAATTAGGATATGCATATTTACTTACGTTAATGACATGTGATGTTATGTGTTGCTGTGATATGTTATGTTGGATCGTTGTGTTTTGAATAGCCGGGTTTTTTTTATGTGAGATGAGAGTTTTTCATTTTCATTCATGTAAAAGCTTGTATGTAATATTCTTTTATTGGGGCACTTCCCGGTTGAGGATGATGTGACCATTGATGTTTATTATTTACTTTTCCGCATTAGGATAGACCCAAGGCAGAGAGCACAAGTAACCGGGTTCTAGGGTCCAGTGGGAGACCATCTCGAGGAGTCGAGACCGGGTCTCCTAACTCTAGAATTGGTAGGGTTGCTTGCCACTCTCGTAGAGGTCTAGGGATGTGGGTTTGGCTATTCATCGCGACCGTGGAATCCGTGTTTTATACTGGCTTAATTTAAAACACGGAATTCCTAGTATATCCAATATTTCATATGTGTTCTTCTACTGCTGATATTCTGTGATGTGATCACTTGATATGTTGAGACGAATACTTATATTATATATATGATATATAATAAATACTGTTGCTTTCGTTTCTTCTGTGATGCTTAGGAAGCATATAATTGATGGGACTTCATTAATGAGATTAATGAAATAAAAGAAACCTAAAGATGTTGCAAAATCTTGTTTTTAAAAACTGGTAGCTCTATTTCTTTCTTTACATAGCGGTATTCCTTGTAGAATATCCAGCACCTTATTCGATAAGGAAAGAGCCGAGATCCCTTCACCGGGAGTGACCTCTTTAGCGAAACTGGCAGATGCTACAACCCACTCGGTTTGTCTTTTGATTGCTTCTATAGTTTTTGCTTTGCATAGCGGTATTTGTGAAATATCCTGCACCTTATTCGATAAGGAAAGAGCCGAGACCCCTTCACCGGGAGTGATCTCTTTAGCTAAACTAGTAAAATCCTCAAAATCACTCCTTTTAAAATTCACTCGATTCTACAACGAGATCAAGTTCATTACGCAAAAGGATTTCTTAAAAACCTGCACTACTACAATACGGGGTTGCCCCTACGGACTCAGGAATCCGTAAGGGCAACTATTTCTTGCCCCTACGGATTTATCCGTAGGTCCCCATCGTTGTCCCTACAGTGCCTTACGTTCTAATTTAAAAATATTAAATCGTAATTTGTTGTTTGGCCCTACGGAGCCGCAAACGGTAGACCTACGGTTATGTCCGTAGGGGCATATAAATAGGTTATTAATAAAAAAAACCACAGAAAAGTCATCGATCGTTCCCGAAAATTCTCTCTCTCACTCTCCCGCGCCTCAATCGCTCGTTCCCGCGCCTCGTCGCCACCGCCCTCCGCGCCTCGTCTCCACCTTCCTCGGTCGTTCCTAAAACTTCCTCGTCGACTTCCTCGTCGCCACCGTCCGCGACTCGTCGCCGGTCGTTGTCGACCACCGGTCATCTTTGTCGTCTCCTCCACCGCCCTCTACAGGTTAGTAAATCTCAAATTATTTATAATTTTGATGATGTTAGGTCTAGGGTTCAGGGTTCGGGTAGGGGTGAGGGTTAGGGTTAGGCATCAGCATCGGGTAAGGGTTAGGGTTCGGTTGGTGTTGGAGTTCGGTTGGGGTTGGGGTTGGGGTTCGGTTGGGGCTGGGGCTGGGCTGGGGCTGAGGCTGAGGCTAGGGTTCGGTTGGGGTGGGACTGGGCTGGGACTGGGGCTAGGGTTCGGTTGGGGTGGGACTAGGCTGGGGCTTGGGCTTCATCACCTGATATAGCGAAATACAAAGCGTACTTCAGTACACCCGACCTCATTGAGTTTCCTATTGAAGTTCCCGGTCAAACGGCATATGCATATTTTTATTCGCCATCAAATCCCAATTATCAAGCTACCGAGGACGAAAAGCCACCTTTGTTAGTCGAGAGTCATGGTAATAGACTTGTCATTATAGGTCATAGTCAATTGTTTTTCCTATCATTTTCTTGATCCAGATGCTAATCAACTTGTTAGTTATTGTTTTTATGACGTATTTGTCTTTATTTGTTGATAGTGGCCTTTCTTTTGGATGAACATGTTTTTTTTTATGCATGTTTCAGTCATGTGAATTCATATGTTGCGTATAACGCTTTATGATATCAGTATCCTACATTTATAGTTTTAATTGTTGATTGTTATAGATGAATGCCATTGCAATAATAGTTTTTGGTTGATATATTAATTTTTCAAATATTTGCATATATGTATCCATGCCTGCCTGCATATATGTATATATGAGGATAATGGGTATATTATTAGGTTGCCGTAGGAGAAAATTTTCCTTCATATAGCTGTCAAAAGTCAATCCTTAATCTCTTTGTGGATGATCAGTTCTATCAATCTTGATCTCAATGGTTTAAAATCATGTTATACATATTACAAGAATACACAACAAACGCATCATTAGAGAGTGATTCAAGATGTTCAAGTTAAAACAAATATATGATACTCGATGATAATATGAAACCTTCATATTCTCATCGATACTCATTTATGAAACTAAAAGCGCCACTTAGTCCCCGTCTATCGGTTAACATACGTTCGATATTCGTCGTGACATAGAACTATACGAAAGTTGTTAAATATCGGACGGTATAGCTCGATACTAATGACCGTCGTATAGTCTATGTGACGAGAAGATTCAATCGTATGATAACCGATAGATTTGTCCCGTGTGGACAAGTTAGGAATGTATAAAGCAAACACCTTCATTCACTTGTGTTTTCATCCGTTTCGAGATATTTCGTCGGTACCTTTCCGCTGGTTCTCCGTGTACAAAGATAGATTAGATGTTCATTTCAACGTTGTTTCACAGCTTTGAAATGATTATCTATTCTATTACAGTGTACTTGGAGAACAGCGGGGAGGTGCTGTCGAAATTTACTCGAAACGGTTGAAAGCACAAGCGAATGGGTGTTCGCTCTATACATTCTTAATGGGATAGAAGCCTTACCCCCGACAGCCGAAACACACACATACAACAAGAATACACAACAAACGCATCATTAGAGAGTGATTCAAGATGTTCAAGTTAAAACCAATATATGATACTCGATGATAATATGAAACCTTCATATTCTTATCGATACTCATATATGAAACTAAAAGCGCCACTTAGTCCCCATCTATCGGTTAACATACGTTCGATGTTCGTCGTGACATAGACCTATACGAAGGCTGTTAAATATCGGACGGTATAGCTCGATACTAACAACTGTCGTATAGTCTATGTGACGAGAAGATTCAATCGTATGATAACCAATAGATTTGTCCCGTATGGACAAGTTAGGAATGTATAAAGCAAACACCTTCATTCACTTGTGTTTTCATCCGTTTCGAGATATTTCGTCGGTACCTTTCTGCTGGTTCTCCATGTACAAAGATAGATTAGATGTTCATTTCAACGTTGTTTCACACCTTTGAAATGATTATCTATTCTATTACAGTGTACTCGGAGAACAGCGGGGGGGTGCTGTCGAAATTTACTCGAAACAGTTGAAAGCACAAGCGAATGGGTGTTCGCTCTATACATTCTTAATGGGATAGAAGCCTTACCCCCGACAGCTGGAACACACACATACAACGAGAATACACAACAAACGCATCATTAGAGAGTGATTCAAGATGTTCAAGTTAAAACCAATATATGATACTCGACGATAATATGAAACCTTCATATTCTCATCGATACTCATATATGAAACTAAAAGCGCCACTTAGTCCCCGTCTATCGGTTAACATACGTTCGATGTTCGTCGTGACATAGAACTATACGAAGGTTGTTAAATATCGGACGTTATAGCTCGATACTAACAACCGTCGTATAGTCTATATGATGAGAAGATTCAATCGTATGATAACCGATAGATTTGCCCCGTGTGGACAAGTTAGGAATGTATAAAGCAAACACCTTCATTCACTTGTGTTTTCATCCATTTCGAGATATTTCGTCGGTACCTTTCCGCTGGTTCTCCGTGTACAAAGATAGATTAGATGTTCATTTCAACGTTGTTTCACAGTTTTGAAATGATTATCTATTCTATTACAGTGTACTCGGAGAACAGCGGGGAGGTGCTGCCGAAATTTACTCGAAACGGTTGAAAGCACAAGTGAATGGGTGTTCGCTCTATACATTCTTAATGGGATAGAAGCCTTACCCCCGACAGCCGGAACACACACATACAACAAGAATACAAAACAAACGCATCATTAGAGAGTGATTCAAGATGTTCAAGTTAAAACCAATATATGGTACTCGATGATAATATGAAACCTTCGTATTCTCATCGATACTCATATATGAAACTAAAAGTGCTACTTAGTGCCCGTCTATCGGTTAACATACGTTCGATAATTTATTCTTTTCAACGACAAACGCACACACAAAGCATATACACTGATTTTCTCCTTTGTCAGTAATTATCCTATTCTTAGATTTCTCAATATAGTCACCATAACCTACAATTTATATGTTATACAGTCTAACATGGCCCATGAGTACGTCAGAGTTAAGGACTGGATGTATGTGGATTGGCAACAACGTATGCAACCTAAGTTTGTCGCAGGAGTTGCTGCTTTTATTGAATTTGCACACGCACATAATAAGATCATAATTGAGAAGATTCTCTGCCCGTGCGATAGATGTGGCAATAAGTACTGGCAGAAGGTAAAATTAGCAGAGTTTCATATTGTAAAATATGGGTTTACTAGACTTTATACAACTTGGAAATATCACGGGGAAGGAAAGAACGCAGTAATGCGGCAGAAGAAGAAGGAGAACAAAACAATGCGGCAGGAGAAGAAGGAGAAGACGGTAATTTATTTCCATCACAAGAAATGGAGGATATGGTAGTGGCTGCCCTAGGTAAATCTATTCGTACCGAAGATGACATTCCTTCCGGTCAAGGACCGCGTGCGGATAAATATGAAAATTTCATGAATGATACTAGAAAACCAATTTATGAGAATGCAAAGTATTTCACCCTCTCATGGTTCGTCCAACTTTTCCATATTAAGTGCCTAAATGGATGGAGTAACAAGTCATTCACAATGCTTCTTTCGTTCTTGAAAGATTCTATGCCCCCGGGAAATAACGTGCCCGACAGTTGGTACGGAGCCTAGAAGATGATGTCTGATTTGGGTCTAAAGTGCGAGAAGAGTAAAGCATGTACTAAAAATTGCGTGTTGTACCGGAAAGAGAATTCAGATTTGAAAAAGTGTCCAACATGCGGAGAGGCCAGGTATAAGTCGAAAGATTCTGATAAGAAGCCTGATATCCCTGTCATGATAGCACGATACTTTCCCATAACACAGAAGCTACAGAGGCTATTCAGGTGCAAGAAAACAGCCGAGGCAATGATTTGGCATCACCGTGCTCCTCCAAGTGAAGATGGAAAAATGAGCCATCCAAATGATTCACCGGCATAGAAGGATTTCGATAGGAGGCACGCAATATTCAGTAGCGATCCTCGCAATGTCCGGCTCGGACTGGCTAGTGATGGCTTCTGCCTATTCAACTATATGGCTGGAAGTCACAGCACATGGCCCGTTGTAATGATAATTTATAATCTGTCGCCTTGGTTGGCTATGGACCAGTCATACTTTATGATGCCTCTTCTTATCGACGGACCAAACTCACCGGGAAACAATATCGACGTCTATCTCCGACCTCTGATCAAGGAGTTAAAATCTTTGATCATTGATGGTGTAGAGACATACGATGCAAACACAAATACAATCTTCATACTGCGTGCGGCTTTAATGTGGACAATTAATGACTTTCCTGCGTATAGAATGCTATCAGGTTGGTCCGTACATGGTCACAAAGCATGTCCTCATTGCCATCAACACACAATATCGAAATTCTTGAATTTTAGCAGGAAGGTTTGTTATTGCGGCCATCGACGTTTCCTGCCTCCAGACCACCCCTATAGGTTAGACACGGTTCACTTTGATGGTCATTAGGAGCTTCTTGGACCTCCATCCCCATTGCCCGGAGAGGACGTGACTGCTCAATGGGATGGTTACAATAATGTGACCTTCGGGATGGATCCGACGAAACAGGTCAAACCACCATTTTGGAACAAGTTAAGCATTTTCTTCGAGCTCCGTACTGGTCAACAAATTTAGTGCGTCATTGTCTGGACGTCATGCATATAGAGAAAGGAGTATCAGAGCACATACTCAACTTGCTTCTTTGTAAAGATGGGAAATCGAAAGACAACCTGAATGCTCGGATGGATCTGCAGGAGTGGGGAATAAGAAGTGAATTGCACCCTAGACCGGTAGCGGGTAAACCAGGCAAGTTTGTACTTCCCAATGCCGCTTATCATATGTCACAACCGGAGAAGAAAAGATTCCTGCAGGTGTTGCATGATTTGAAAGTTCCCACAGGTTTCTCAGGATCATTCAGCAAGAAAATAAAAATTGTGAAAGGCAAGATCGATGGGCTGAAATGTCATGATCACCATGTTATCGTGGAGCACCTTCTTCCATTAGTCCTCAGGACTTCTCTCCCCAAATCGTTGGTCTAGTAATCAACGACCTATATTGTTTTTTCAGAGAGTTGTGTGCTAAAACACTGGAGGTTGTGATGCTGGATAAACTAGAAAATTCTATTGCATTGATACTTTGCAAGTTTGAGCGTATTTTCCCACTGTCATTCTTCGATATCATAATACACTTGACGGTTCATCTTGCAACTGAGGCTAAGTTAGCCGGACCAGTACAACATCGATGGATGTATCCCATCGAGAGGTACGTGTAATTTTTCGTTTCGCGCAATTTTTAAAATTATTGTTGTCATGTATGCCCGTATTTATTTATTCAACATATTTTCTTTAGGTACCTCTACACTCTTAAAAAGTATATACGCAATAAAAATCGACCAGAAGGTTCTATCATGCAAGGTTATCTTATTGATGAAGCAACCACATTTTGTTCCCGCTATCTGGACGAGAACATTGAGACGAGACTTAACCGGCCTCGAAGAATTCAAGACGGGCCATATGGTAAAGCCGATTATAAGAGGGTAGACACTATGTTTATCAACAAGATATACCGGTTTATCTTGCTTAATTGAGCATGTCTTGAACAAATTAGAGAGTAAGTTTTTTTGGATTAATTGTTATATTTGTGTTTGTGTATGTGTGAAATGATATAATATTAATGTCACCATTATTTGTCGAAAACAGAATTCATTTTAACGAGGTACGTGAGGGGCATCCTGATTGGAATGAAGAACGATTGGAAAAATATCATCAGGATAATTTTTGTGATTGGGTCACAGATCATGTAAGTTATTTGAATAACATTTTATTGCTATCAGTTTTAATCTAAACTTATATCGTTATGTATTTGTCGTAAAATTTGTTTTGTTAGATCCACGATCCGAACTTGTCTGCATCATTTGAGAGCGATTCAAGATGTTTAGCTCAATTTCCTAGTATGAAGGTTGCATATTATAAAGGATTTGGTGTCCTTGGATACAAATTCGAAGTTAAGGACATAGAAAAATCAAGAACCACTCAGAATAGTGGGATTGTGACGGTAGGATCGGACGGTGTGATTTATTATGGGTACTTAAATTGTATACTCGGCATCCACTATCCCGGACGAACAGAACCCTTTTATATATTCTAGTGTACTTGGTACGATACGCGAACCGATACGGATAAGTGGAGAAGCAATCTTTGGACTTGGAAAGATGAATATGGATTGATCAGTGTGAACATACTTCGATTTTACGGTCAGGAAGATTCGTTTATCTTTCTGAACCAAGCGTTCCAAGTATACTACTCACAGTGTTTGAAGCATCCGGGATGGAGTGTTGTATGCCATTGGAAACCCAGGGATGTCTACGATGTCCCATAATTCGAGGACAGCGATGAGGATGAAGAAGAGAGAAGGCTTAGAGTGCTCCGACCGTCTGTTTTGAAGGACGGGTTGTCTTTGGCCGATCATGAAGTTACGTGGGTTAGAAATGACATCGATGATGAAATCTAAGTAGATATGTATAATGCGCCCACAAAACGAAAAAGGTTATCAGTAATGTTATATTATTACTTCACATTTTACGATCTATACATATATAGTCAATACTTGTAATGATTGTCTAATGCGTCCATGACCGTTTATCTAGATTTGATGACGATGACGGCAGCAGCGAGGGGCGGCAGGAGCTCCAGTCGCGGCACCCGGCAGAGGCAGGGGCAGAGCGGTTCTGCCGCCCGGAGAGTTGCGTAGGGAGCTTCAGAGGGCCGGTCTTGCACCCAGATCGGAGACCCTTTCGGATGCCTCCTTCCGTGTGGACTTTGCCACACCTCCAGGTATATTGCACGCATATCCATTTTGAATGTAATATTATAGATATTCATACCTGTTCATGTCAAAATTACTTATATTGTCAATGTTTGATTGTCTAGTTGTTGGTGATGCCTCCACATCAGGGACAGAGGCCACTCCTGCTCCTCCAGGTATGTTTATATATCATATAGTGCATGTATATTGATTTAGAATGCTATATCATAAATATACACACATTCCTTTTGCTCTTACTTAGATAGTAATTTTTTTATTGTCCAGCTGTAGGTGGTGACACCACCGCACCTGCGGGTATGTTTATATATCCTATAGTGCATGCATATTGATTTAGAATGTTATATTATTGATCTACACATTCTTTTTGCAATTACTTATATAATCTATTTTTAATTGTCTAATTATAGGTGGTGCGTCTACATCTGACGCAGGGGCCACTCCTGCCACTTCCGTACCCTCCGCATCGTCTGTAGGTTAGTATGAATAAATATAAAATATTTATTCATTTTACATATCCTTTATAGAATAAATATGAACTTCATGGAAATTTAGCGTCAATGTTTATTTTCTAGTTGGAGGGGATGCGTCCGCATCCGGGACACCGGCTGTTCCTTACCGGAGGAACTATCGTCCCGCTCGTGCTGCTGCCCGGGCCCAGGCTCGCGCTTTAGTCACCGGAGGTATATATCACACTTCAATTTTCGTTTAACCTTGATTTCTTAATACAACTTTGTATTTATATTGATTGTCTTGATATTTCTTGCAGACGCAGGGCCTCCCCATCCCCAGAGGGGGACTTGAGGCCCGAATCAGTCCCATAGCTGAGGCCTGACAAAGCTAGGGGAGGAAGCATTCCCCCTCTTTTTTACCCTTGATTATCGCTATACCGGTCCTCATGCCGAGAGGTTCGGCCAGTATTTGGGGGATGAGAGCCGGCTCGTGAAGAACTATCCACTTCACGTCGAGTGGGGCGACCAGCACCGGCGCTCATTTGCCCTCTTCTTTGATCAGGCTCGGGTATTAATATATATTTTCATTTGATTTATCCAATATATTTATTATTAACACTTGCAATCTAATAACAATGTTTTTTTTGTATTTTCAGTTGGATTACGATTTTCAGCCTGTACCCGACCCTGATCACCCTTGGAGGACGCTCGACCTTCATGCTCTGTATAATGGCCTGATGAAGAATATGCAGACCAAGGTCCGATACAACAGGAATGAGCTGAAGGCCGACTGCTACTCCCTGTGGATGGCGACCCCTGAGGCAGAGAGAGCGGTCCTCCTATCTACTCCGGCCTTTGTGAGAGTCGACGTAGAGACATGGCCTCTATTGTGCGAATATTTCGACTCTCAACACAAACAGGTATGTATTTTAAATGTAATTCATTGTTTAGTATATAATGTATTTTTTTGTGTTCCTTAATTAGAAAACTAAATGTGAATGTGTTGTGCAGAAACAGGTCGCTCAAAATATAGAGAATAAGAAGTCGGCGAAGAGGGGTCGCCCCACTTATACAGGTGGCTCGAGGAATATTACTCGAGCCATGGAGTTATCGGTAAATTACAATAGACCGGCCTTTGTGATATAATGCAATATTAAGAGTTATTTTCTAATATATCTAATATTAAGAGTTATTTTCTAATATTGCAGACAGCTCAGACCCTGGCGTAAGGTGGTACACCGAGCGTGCTGTCCGCATATCTTGCCGTCCACGGCACCTCGACAGATCCCGCCACGGGCGAGCTTCGATACCCCGACGTCGCTACCCATGAGTATTGCGTAAGTGTTAATATTTATTCAACCCCTATTTGAAATTTTAGTTTTGGAAGGTTCAAATTTAAATGATATACTTATATTTTACTGGTTAATATGGGTGTAGGAGCGGGTGGTTGAGCAGGCCGAGGCATCGGGGATCAATTTACCGGACAGAGCGATCCGATACTGCTGACCCCAGTCCTGGACGCCGCACACGGAGGGCACCACGGAGGTTGGGAGAGAGGCCGGGGACTGGGCCCTAGCAGGGCTCATATGAGGTTGGACTCCACCCCGGCGGTTACTTCCTCCGTCTCCAGTGAGCGACGTGTCCAGCAGGAACTGGAGAGCCTGAAGGCCACCGTTCAGGAGTTGAAGGAGACGCTGGTATGTATACTACTTAATAGTAAAATATCATCTTATATTATAGATATCAACATATCCAATATTAGTACGTAGCCTGAGCTTATTTGGTTGTAGACTTAGCTTTGATTAATCATACATACATATCTAATTAAAATAAACTACGGTTTTCCAAACTAGATATCCAAATGGGGTTTCGAAATAACTTGATAATGATACGAATTCGAATAATACACAGTTCTTACTCGCTTATTACACACGTTAGGTCCAACGCCGCAGGGTACATCGGCCGAGCCTCCACATGCATCTCCTTCGGCTGCGGCTCCGCAAGCCACTACATTGGCTGCGGCTCCGCAAGCCACTACATCGGCTGCGGCTCCGCAGACAGCTCCTATAGCTCCACTGCCCGCTCAGACTCCCGTAGCCGTGGCTCCGCAATCCACTACCTCGACAGCGGCTGCGCAGACCACATCGCCAGCTCCACAGCCCGCTCAGACTCCCGCATGCTCCGCATTGCATGATTTATTGACGGAGGAGCAGGCGTGCCAGATTCTGGCGTTTATCAGAGGTGGAGCTGGACCGAGCTAGGGTAGCGTTTTGATTCTTATATTTTAAACATGTATTTATTTATATGATGTAAGACTACGGTAGCGCCCCGGCCGTCTTTCTGAGGCCAAAATGCGGAAACGAAAACTTTTTCAAACTAGAAACCGGCGCTATCGTATGCTTAAATCCCGGATCGAACCATTAACCTACAACTAGCTATCTAGAGAGAGGGTTGGAAAGCTATACCGATCGATCCGTGTCCTTCGGTCTTTGGCCACCATCCCAAGCTCCTCGCGGCATCTCCGGTCTCGATCTCCTCGTCGGAAAGGGCAGCACATCATCGATTCTTTTTACGGGCTCCCGCTTCATCCGAAGCAACTCGGGCACGAAGTGTGCTAGCCGACGTGTCCAAGGTGTTGTAGAGAATGTTTGTGATCACTTTGTCTCTTGAATCCATTGCTTGGATGGAGGTTGAAGGTGTTGCCATTAATGGAGGTTATGAGCTCAAGAGAATAAAAGAGGGGAAGAAGAAGAAGAGCTCCCTTTTTTGTGTGTTTTTTATGATAAAAGAGAGAGTATGAGATATGAAACAATACAAGACCAACCTTACCTCATGGCAGCCGCTCTCTATCTCTTGTTATCATATCAACACAAATCAATCACAATATGTGACATTTGCACAAGAAATGATACCATGAGTCACCCATGAAGTACATGTATCATTTAATGCACAAAATGATGGCTTAAGCTCACAATTTCCATTAACAAACATTAATCCAAATGTTTGCAACAATAAAAAGATACGGAAACATCTAAAGTAAACTCGTGACGGATCACAAGAATACCCCTCACATGTATATACATACCTGCATCCGCATTCCGACTGAATGCGAATGCGATGAGACTAAAGTAATCCAACAAATCTAATACTAGGATCCAGCTTAAACCAAAGCCTACTAGTATGATCCGTCCGATCATGATCCGTGCAATACCGCACGTATATGATCGAACCCTGCCATATATCATACGGCCTCTACAACGTTTCGCCCGAAACTTAAGAAACAGTCTGTGAGGGACTCTAAAGACTCGTCAATACATTGGCTGTGGATTTAACCACTAGCATGTCAGAGGTACTAGCCGTACGTAACGGGCTACCAGGTATTGACCAAAAGGGAGGTCGATGAGCGAACTCATCCTGACACCCTACTGAGCCTGTCAGTGACAATATCCGTACAGTCCGGTCCGTTCGTCTATGAGCATCGCATGGCGGGCCTAGGGGGTTAGTAAAAGTCAGACCCCCAAAAGCGGTACAAGTTGTGTCGGAGTGTAGCCCAGAACACCCTGAGATACTACTGGAATACCTACCTGTAAATCTCCTGCCTCGGCTGAGGGCTTTATGTAATGGCTCTCCTAGACACAGCGCGACCTCATCCCCAATACCGGGAGAGACGAATCCCCTGCTGATCCGCTCACTTGCCTCCATGTGGCTCGGGACTGTACCCAACGAAAACCTGTTTGCACGACTCCTTTGAGCCGTAGTAGGGTAGTAATCAAAGCACAGTGGGAACTCACACGAGACAAATGATGATCTCAAGTCGATGAACTAACCTGTACACATGTCACCAGGGAACTGCTCTCTGACGTCAGGTATAATACCAACTAGCATGTTCCCGGCGAGTCCTGTCCGGTGTACTCATAACCCAATGAGCACCTGCATACATGTTAGGTGAACCAACTGACACCAATGGCTTGTGAGACCGGCCACCACCCCTCGTCGGGGTCTCGACTGTATACACTAGTCTACTAATGGAGTATCGATACCCAGTCTTGAAACTCCCACGACTAGGGACCTTTTAAGGATGTGCTTATAGACCCCAGCTCCCACGTATATGATCGCTATCATATTGCTGGTCGTCAAGTAAGAATCCTAAGGGCTCTATCAGCGTGCAATAGCGATCTATATGGTCACCTAAAACAGTACACGATGATAAAGACAAACCATGGTAGCATACTATTCTCCATCAACGTGTAATAGTGAACCACAATGTCACCTAAAGCATGTACACGATGATAAAGACAAACCAGATAGTATACAAACCTCTTGAGTAAGACTGTCCTACCAGTATAGGTCCTCCCTCAATCATTGCAATCACGTGCCTGCGATCCAATAATTGACTCTGAGGGCACTATATCAACCAATCACCCACTTGCACTCAAGGCTAATTATTGCGATGTCGCATACCCACAGCCCGTGTGATACCGAACACCCAACTCCTCTACTGATCAGTCTCACAAAGCCCGTTTGCGAAACTATTGCATTCGAGAAATAGCCTCAGCTAGTGGATCCGCC
Source organism: Agapanthus africanus (assembly GCA_030015575.1). Classification (NCBI taxonomy): domain Eukaryota; kingdom Viridiplantae; phylum Streptophyta; class Magnoliopsida; order Asparagales; family Amaryllidaceae; genus Agapanthus; species Agapanthus africanus. Next base: position 367,599,117 of record CM057345.1, read on the forward strand.
CTGATGTTTCTTTCTATGTCTCTCTTTATCTCAAGTTCGCGGAGAAAGCCATCTCCTGAAATGAGCAATACCTGTCTTAGAATATGTTTGGATATCTGATGGGACCTAGTTCATAAATGAAATCCAAATCCAAACTTCTTAGACTGTATCGTCAACTGAAACCAATCAGTATCCTACGCCATGCCTCCCTCAGTATCCGCTTAGACCACCTGTCCAAAATACTGTCCCTCGTCAGAGGGAAAACTATAACTCTGACAGCCACTCTGTCATCCAGGTCACCTTAGAAGCCTGGAATGTTAACTGTCTCCTAAAAGAGGCCGTTGTTATTATATCCCTAGAACATCCACTTATGTTCTAAAACTGCTTCCGAATGTTTCTCCACGATTGGATCAATATCTTATTGCATCTACTGCAAAAACAACATCTGGTATGGTACTTGACATCTCATGATTGACTCAACTGCTTAAGCAAGTGATCTGCCAATCGTGTACATCCCTCTCCCCTTTAGTCTGTAAGACACCTTTAGAGAGGATGACTCCATCACCTGCAGGTACACTACCACGCCTGGAGTCATCCATTCTAAATACTTCTAGAATGCTGTCTAAGTACCCTGATTGGGAAACTACCCAAATCTAGATCTAAAACCATAGATCTAGTAGCCAGAATATCTGATATAATATCCATGTCCTATGTAGAGAAACCACTGTGTGACAACCAAAGTATAACCGATCATAGTATAGGTATATCACTTCCTACTCTGTGTATGTCATCCAAATACCAGGACATCACACCCTACTACCTTCTTAACAGATCCATCTCTTATTCTGATGAAGTCAAACCTATGATTGTCACATCAGAAATAGATGATCTATCTCCGCTGTATCTGCTTTAGTCTATAAATAGACATAAGCCACTTGTCCACTATGCTTCCGCTGCTCCCACTGACTACGACAACCTTCTGGCAGAGTCATATACACGTACACTTCTAAAACTAGTTTAGAACTACGCTATACTCATCCTCCTGCCGGGTCTCATAGCCTGGAACAACAGTAGTATCAAGTCTGGGTAAAACAAGCTGTCACCGTCCTTGAGGCTACCGGAGTACCTCTCGGGTGCCTGAGATTACCCACCATATCTGCGGAGTGTCCAATAGAATGTCAAACCAGATTGAATCTTTAGGTTCTTATCAAATTTTCAGTAATCTTTTGCGGTTCTGGAATCACTTCCAGTTCTACCATACTCCCACTACTGTTTTCTGGAAAAAAAATCCATTTTACTAAAACTGTGGCGTGTCAAGAACAATATTACTATTGATCTTCCAGATGGTAGAAAGTCAACCCTCGTCATAACCCGGGTCAACCCACAAACAGCCATTACAGAAACGTGCCTTGAGTTATCCAGAGTCTGGTTTTAAGCATAAGCCGGACAACTCCCCGTACCTTGACATTGTTAAGATATGAACTATTCTATATCCAGTATAGAAACAGAGGCACTGATTTAATTAGAACCAGATTCAAATCATGCAGCTGTCTCCAGTGCATGTCAACTAAATGGAGAGAGGCCGATCAGCATTACTCAACTTAGGAGTGCTCTCAATTATGAGTAACCTGAAAGAGAAGAAAGTTCCTTTAATCATTACTATTAACTGAATACCATACACAAGTATCTACATTTTCAATCACCTTGAAGAATTCTGATACTTGCATCGCCTGGTTCTCTACTTTATTCTTATACCTATAACTTCTCAAAACTTAGACCTTGCATTTCTACGAAACACATGTCTAAGAACCAGAGAAGTCATAAGTAAACAGAATATAGTACCAGTACCAACCCCTCTGTCCTCATGGACACTGGACAACATACAATACTCTGTACAAGTCCCCTGAGTCTAATAACTCACTCCCTGTGTGTCGTAGGTTGAAAACTGTACTTATGGCTAAGAAGAATTACACTGTTGTTTAATGCTCCTTACCTAACCATCCACTGATATAGGTAAATGTCATAGACATAATTTCAAAAAGTTATATCTCACTTTATAAAAATAAACGTACAGATATATCAATTTCAAATTGGTGTATAACAACGGATATTCAAAACCAAATATCTGCCGTCCGGCAAACAACCCAGGCGATTTCCTCAAATATCACCAATTACAACGAATCCTGATATAATGAGGATGATCACCCAATTCCCAATAACTTACTCCCACTCATCATCTGTAAACCATACAGATGTGAGAATCACACCTGGTAAATACATACCCTGGAGTAAGGACTAATTGGGAAATCAGTTTTCCTTTAACAATACATGGTGAAACTGAAACATGTAAATGTTTCGAAGGGGTATCCGGGTATTCCTAGTAATGCATCTTCCATTATCCAGATTCACAGCTATAACCGTATATTTCTTTGCCATCTCTCCAAATCCCTTTATATGTCTTTAGTCATTACCTTCTGTACGCCCCTTTAGGCTAAATGGTTTTCTTCCTTCCCTACCGTTCGGCACCAGCCTATAACTTGGAAGAAGACTATCCAATAAGCGTAATAGGTGTGTACTGTCCTAATCCTAGGAGCACTCGCAACCCGAGAGAAGGTAAAAATAAAAGACAACTGAATAAAACCTTATTCATATTTCTCCTGAACCAGAATCCATCCCCGAACTGGAACAAGTCCCTTCGAGTTTGTCACGTCCCGAAAGTACGGAATATGACCGGCACTTAAACTACGAACGTCTCAAGGCGTACGTATTCTAAGTAAGCCGAAAACCCAGAAATCCAAACCAAGAAAAGTAGTAGAGTGTAGGAAAACCAATTTAAATCAAGAAGTTTTAATAGCATAAGCCGAATTATGCGTTTTATAAAAACATCAAATATTTCCTGAAAATTTCGGCAGAGTCTCCTTTGTAAATACAGGCCCCTAAACGGGATACAGCATGAATAGTATACGAAATCAAAAAAAGGCATCCCCAAGCGGGAGCTAGCTCTTCGTCAAACGACGGCCACAACCACACAAACAATATAATATACAACGCCGAAAGGCGAGGATCACAACAGAAAAGGAAACTCAAAACAGCATGAAATCCGTATAAATACAACGCGCGACTCTAAGGTCGATAGAATAAACAACACTGGTCTCTATCTCTGAAATAAATACATGTTTGGTTGATGGAATTTACTAGATACAACGGAATAATATTATACAAGGTAATATGATGGGTACGATACAAGAAAAACCCACCTACTAGCAAGTCACCCGAATGAAACTGAGCCCGCAAAGCCGTAATGAAACCTGTACGGCAAACCTGCAAGAAAACTGGGGCACAACGGGGGTGAGTTGCCAACTCGTGAATAGAAAAATATCTACGCACAGAAATCGCATAAATAACGCAATCCTAGGTCAATAATCATAATATATCCTCAAAAATGTATATAACATGCAGCCTATAACAAGGCTAGGGTAAATATCTAACCCGAGTGTAATCTCATGTGGCCGTGTCTGTGCCTCAGGTAGCAATATATCATATGAATGAGGTATGCATGCATGAAACAGAATACATGTAAATGAAGAAACTGTTTTTATAATTTAGTGAGATTTCCTTCGTATTTTTAAACCGAGGTATCATAAATGAAATCAGTATCAACAGTGTCTAGCATCGACACAAAACATAAATCTCACTGTCTCGAAATATCAATGTCTCAATCTCAATATCTAGGGCGCTGTCAGTCCAGACCGGCCCCTACCATCCATCTCAAGACCACGACGGTATCCTCCGGATATCCGACGTGTCGGGTAATATCACCGGTAGGTAGTACTCCCCAGCCAGGCTCAACGTCAACACCACATTCCTCTTGCCCCGGGGTACCATACCGGGCCCACCATGTACTCGAAACGGTTCCTCCACTCCTCGAATCGGGTCTCGAAATCCATCAGCAAACTCATGGTGGACGACTCATACATCATAGGAAAACCGCACTTTTTATTTTAAAAGAGAGAAAAGGTTTATTTATGTTTTTGCGGTTTTCCTCCAAATCCAGAAAATCTCATGGAAATCCGAATCCAAAACCTCAATAACACGTAAAATAGTGAATATATGCATGAGAATCCATGAATGCGGCATAACGATGAATAACAGTATGCATGAAGTGACAAGTAATAACTACAATATCTAAGCTGGCATATAAGGTAAGTACACTAATATTATGTCAAACTACTAGCTATCTAGCTAAGTTAAGCAATAATGTTTTCTAAGGTGTACGTGACATGGCAATTACCGATGAAGATGTGTGTGAGCCGGCAATTAAGTGTACGTGGTACCTACGCATCATCGGTAATGGTGCTGGTGTCCTAACAGCATGATATCACTAATGGAGTATGAAACATAAAATAAGCATGCGATGCGAAGCGGACCACAAAAATGAGCGGGAGCTGAAAACTAGACGCAACTATAACAATCTGCATTAATCTAATATAAGTCCTACAAATGGTGCCTTTTGAAATAACACGAATCATGGGTTTTGAAAATAGGGGCTACGGTGTTTTTTATGAAAAGATACGTCTTTTGAAATATCCGTAGGATCCCTTGGGCTGTCTTTAAGAATGCCCACGATTCGTTGGTTTTTGAAATAGGTACGAAGTCTAATCTAATCTAACAACTACACTAAACTTTACGGCTGAACTAACAAGCTGAACTACAGGTAAGGGAACCGCCTATCATCTGAGTCGATACATATACATACCTGTATATGTATAGTCGGTGATCCCGCTTCAATAATATCATATCCGATACCCTATCTATAATCAGGCATCCCGAGTCAAGAGTGCGGATCAATCATCAATATAGCTCGTACGTAAATCCGTCGTACGGCATCCCAATCTGGGTACGGGTCAATATCACATTCATCATACTATTCACCGGGTATCCTCTTTATCAAATATCATGATCGGGGTACTGATCTACGTCTAGTACCATACTGATACCGCCTACGTATGCATGGACATGTGTGAAACACTACGTCAAGGACCCGCTACAACGTCATGTCGTATCTCAAATACGAACCCTGCTATATCGTCGATCTCACGGCCTCAAATCAAATCTCATCGACTCAGCTCAATCCCAAGTATCATCCTCAAACCCGTATGTGAACACATAGTCCCATACCCATGTGAACCCATAACTTTAAAGAATCCCATGAGCACATATCAATAGGAATGTATGCAAGTATGTATGTGTGTATGTGTAGTGCAACACTACCCTAGGGTTCGCAACACTAAGGTAATCCAACACACCAATATCCATCCTAAGCAACGTTATTAATCCCAAATAACATATAATAAATGTTGGTGTGTATACGCATCCGTATACACCACCACGGACTGCGGGGGTGCTATACGCCATCCACCCGACTTCTCCCCGTAGATATAAATCTACTCACCTGGTCCTCGCTCGCCGGTGCCGACGTCGCCACGCGCTTGCTTGTCGTCTCGAAGTCCGCATGGGGTACCTACATATCATAACGCACCGTATCGCATTAAAACTAAATTCGAAATCGAAACGGCATACGAAAATCAAATCGGCACGCGTATCACGCATAGGTCCAAACCTATCGCCTACGCATGCAAGAATAGTCAAACCAACCCTCGATGTCGATGTACAAACGTCAAACCATCGAGAAAAATCCAATCACACTCATTTGCACATTCACGAACACTAATTTTAATATAAACTAGGTTAAAACTCACAAAAACCCCAACTTTACTTAAAAAGTCACTTTTCCGAAAATCTAGCAAGCACAATTCGTCGTTTTTGTACAAAACAGGATGTTTAAATGAATGTAGCGGCCAATATATTTATTAAATATCTTAAATAAGTCATAGAAACAATTTCCCGAATTTAATCTCATTAAATTCCAAAAACCCTAATATTCTAGTTTACAAAATACCCTTTTTTTTAGCAATTTCATAGCAAAAAAATGCGCAAACTACAATTTAGGTTGGATTTCCATGAACTAAAGTGTTAAACTACACTTAATAAAGTTAATAATATGATAAAAACCCTAACCATATTTTTAATCTCACATATAAATGCATTTCATAAAACCCTAGTTTGCACAAAAGACATTTTTCAAGTAACAACTTGTAATATGCAACTAGATAAATTTTAACAATTTTTCAAGATGTTAGCTCACATCACAAACCATGCACAAGTGATCACAACCCAATTTCAAAACAAAACCCTAACTAGAATTCCTTAATCATACAATTGAACCCACATAAAGCCAAATTAACACTTAATTAAGCTAAGTACAAGCAATTAACAACAATTTAAGCAAAAGGGTTAGAATTTACCCAAACAAATTGAAGATCCCACAGGCACACATAGCCCTCCAAAATGCTCCCTTGTCACCAAAATCCATGCTATACGGGCTAAGTTAAAATGGGTAGGAGTCGGATTTTGATTTGGATTTTTGCTTGATTTTTTGTGGATTTTTCTTTGGATTTTCTTTGATGGAACAAAGAGAGGAGAAGAGGAAAATGGGGCTGTTGGGGGGGTTGCTGGTTTCGGCCAGGTTGTGGGGGGGTTGGGTGAGGGAAGAGAGAGAGTGAGGTGGAGAAAATAACAAGGAAGTCCAAGTCAACACAAAGTCAAAAGTCCAACTCTTTTATCCATTTTCTTTTCTTTTCTTTCATTTCTTTTCCTTGAAATCCAAGTGGGGACAAAAGAGGGGGCTGCTGAATTCTTCAAGGGGATAAGTGAATGGGGGTGTGTGGGTGTGGGTACGGGTGTGAGGTGATGAAAAATGATAAATACAATACCCCAAACATCAATTTACGCTAAAAAAAGCCTTTTTTAATCAATAATTTCTAAACCGTTTTGGCAAATGATTTCGTTCCAAAAACCACATGATAAAATTTTATTTAATGTTTTATGATGCACAAAATTTGTTTCAACTCATTCCAATTTGTAATTTTCCCTAATTAAATGTATTAGTGACGGCTTAAATAATAATAAAATAATATTTTTTTCAGAAAATTTGAAATTTCACCAGCGGCTCAATAAACACCAAATAATAGCAATTACATAGCTAGAATATGTATATTTAATTTTTATAATAAGATATTTGCATTTTGACTTTTTACAGAAAACCCCCTTATTTTACCGATTTTTCGAAATTTCACCGAAACGATTTTCAAAGCGTTACAGAGTTCGTATATAACCATACGATGGAGTATCCAATTAACTGTGGATCTTCGTAGTGATACGGAGTGTTCCGGAGAAATACAAAGGTGAAATAGGAGTGGCGATGAAATACTTGGTTTGATCGTGAATAGCAGTCGCAATTTACTTTGCCCACTTACTAATCCCTTTATTTGTCTTAACTTATTATCTTCTATACACCATCGTTGGGCTAATTGGTTTTCTTCATTCCCTACCGTTCAGCACCTGCCTATGGTTTGGAAGAAGACTATCCAATAAGCGTAATAGGTGTACTGTCCTAATCCAAGGAGCACTCGCAACCTGAGAGAAGGTAAAAGGAAAAGACAACTGAATAGTCCTATTCATTTTCTCCAGAACCGGAAACCATCCTCGAATCTGGAACAAGTTCCTTCGAGTTCGTATATAACCATACGATGGTTTTATCCAATTGAAGTGGATGTTCGTAGTAATACGGGGTGTTCTGGAGAAAAGGGTAAAAGTAGGAGTGGCAATGAGGTATGCAACTCTGACAATCTAAAAGCCAGTGTTATAAGAAGGTTCGGTCAACTCGGTCACTGAGTCATAGTCAAGGGACGGATCATGGTCGCTGCCAAAGAGAGAGAGAAAAGAAACACTCTGCGTGCACTCTAGCCTAGATCAGAATGGTTATCACTTTATCTAATCAGGAAACCTCCCACTGTATCCTCAAATTCTCCTCCAAACCTGAAAGAAGAATTAGTCGGGATCACCCGAGGAGTAAACCAACTCATCAGTGGGAATCGGGATCCAACTATCATCGCATGATAACGTGACGGAATCCACTCACATTATCACGCTCCAGAAGGTATGCGCATGCCTGGCAAGTTTCAGTTTCTTTAGAAACTCCTGATGTGTTTTTTACCCCTAGGACCCAAGTGACCTTGACGAATAATCAACAAATCAAAAGGTCCTAGTCAAGTTCAACCCGTCATTATCTTGATTGCGTTAAACCCACCCGCACGACCCTTGACGAATAATCAACAAAGTCGTACGACCGTCCTAACCAATCCACGTATCCATGCGACAGAAAAGCATAACAGAGCTACCGCACACTACGGCTCGGCGAATAGCAACGACAAACGTAGCGCGAATACTAAGCAATACTAATCTGAAATGACGGAGGGCTACGGCTGGTTTTTGGCGAAAAACCTTTAACGTAATGAACTTGATATCGTTGAAGGAAGCGGATAACTTTTTATAAAAATATAGTGGCGAAAACCTTTGCTAAAGAGGTCACTCCCGGTGAAGGGATCTCGGCTCTTTCCCCGTAGAATGAGGTGCAGGATATTCCAACTGAATACCACGATGCAAAGCAAAAAGTAATCGACTATAGTGAAGTTATTACCCTGACGCAAACTTCTGTCCAAGGGGTCACTCCCGGTGAAGGGATCTCGGCCCTTGCCTTGTCGACTGAGGTGCTGGATATTCATAACCGAATACCACTATGCAAAACAAAAGAGAACGTCCTTTCAATAACTGCTTTTTTTGATAAATGTTCCAACAACATCAGAATAGGTTTGTTTAGCTTGCATTGATCCGAATCAACGCAGTCCCATCAATTGATCACACCAATAATGAACGAAAATAATGATGTACGTATATGCCATCCGGATTCGCCACTGGGTCCCGTCATCACCCGTTAGGTTACTTAACTAACGACAGGGCGGGGCCTGGACTAGCGCGGTTGTAAAACATATACAACATCTACTAGTATATATATCAATATATAATAATCGCTCAAGGCGTGATAAAATGCAACATCATAGAAATGTAATAAGCATCACAGAACAATACAGATAGTCTGGGATCCCCGGGTTTCATAGAGCCGCTACTGAAACCCGACGTTCCCCTGGTCGTGTGGATAGCCAATGCAATGAAATCCTAGACCCCTACGGGCGCGGCAAGTTACCCACCAAAACCTGAAGCGAGGCAGCCCCCTTCAACAACGTGAATGGACCACCCAGCACTTCACGGAATCCGGTAACTTGAGCACCCCTCCTTGGGTCAACCTGTACCCCCTACGAGTGCGGCTAATATCCCACCAATTCTAGAGTGAAGCCCCCTCTGTCTCAAAGCCATAAAATGCGGGCCTGTTGCTCTCTAGAGCCCGGCTATCCGTGCACCCCACCGCGGGGTAATCCTAGTACAGAAAGTAAAAAATATACAACGGGTACATCAACCTCAGCCCGGTTGTGCCCCAAAAGAATAATATACAAACAGGCAGTGACGGCAGTCCACATGTCGGACGCTCACCCCGCAATATCAAATGTACAAATACAACCAAACTGTAATAACATTGCATCCAGGCTATCCACCATGACAAATCCGCAACATCACAGCACAATACAGAACATCAACGTGAATGTCATGTTCGCAAATCCATCTAAAAGGGCTATAGCAATTAGACAGGATTTACCAATCAAATGACATTCACGGTCGCAGATATAATGTAAATACTGTGAACTAACATGTTTAAAATTTTTGATCGACTAAATTTCCCGAAGTGGGCCCCAAGCACAATACCCAGTACTCAAACAAATCTGGGCCCAAACAAAAATTACCAGAAACCCCATTTCCAAGTAAGGAACCACTGTAGGAAAAATGTTGCAGAGACGTTACAGTTCTGCGGCGGAACCGCGGCCAAAAGAGGGTTACGGCCGCGGTTCCGCGGCGATACAGTGACCTCATGCAACCATTTTTTTGCAGTGTTCTCTAAAAACCCTGCCTGATTTTCTGCAATACACCAAATAATCTTTTGACAACAGAAAAATTTCGACAGAAACTGATGACTTGGAAATGCAGTTTTTAAAAATTTCGTTCGATCGAAGTTCTAAACACGTTAGAGCAAGCTAGTAAAGGTTAATGGCGTGGCTTTGATACCATGTAAGACTACGGTAGCGCCCCGGCCGTCTTTCCGAGGCCAAAATACGGAAACGAAAACTTTTTCAAACTAGAAACCGGCGCTATCGTATGCTTAAATCCCGGATCGAACCATTAACCTAGAACTAGCTATCTAGAGAGAGGGTTGGAAAGCTATACCGATCGATCCGTATCCTTCGGTTTTTGGCCACCATCCCAAGCTCCTCGCGGCATCTCCGGTCTCGATCTCCTCGTCGGAAAGGGCACCACATCATCGATTCTTTTTACGGGCTCCCGCTTCATCCGAAGCAACTCGGGCACAAAGTGTGCTAGCCGACGTGTCCAAGGTATTGTAGAGAATGTTTGTGATCACTTTGTCTCTTGCATCCATTGCTTGGATGGAGATTGAAGGTGTTGCCATCAATGGAGGTTATGAGCTCAAGAGAATAAAAGAGGGGAAGAAGAAGAAGAGCTCCCTTTTTTTAATGTTTTTTATGATAAAAGAGAGAGTATGGGATATGAAACAATACAAGACCAACCTTACCTCATGGCAGCCTCTCTGTCTCTCTTGTTATCATATCAACACAAATTAATCACAATATGTGACATTTGCATAAGAAATGATACCATGAGTCACCCATGAAGTACATGTATCATTTAATGCACAAAATGATGGTTTAAGCTCACAATTTCCATTAACAAACATTAGTCCAAATGTTTGCAACAATAAAAAGATACGGCAACATCTAAAGTAAACTCATGACGGATCACAAGGATACCCCTCACCTGTATATACATATCTGCATGCGCATTCCGACCGAATGCGAATGTGATGAGACTAAAGTAATCCAACAAATCTAATACTAGGATCTGGCTTAAACCAAAGCTCACTAATATGATCCGTCCGATCATGATCCCTGTAATACCGCACGTATATGATCGAACCCTGCAATATATCATACGGCCTCTACAACGTTTCGCCCGAAACTTGAGAAACAGTCTGTGGGGGACTCTAAAGACTCGTCAATACATTGGCTGTGGATTTAACCACTAGCACGTCAGAGGTACTAGCCGTACGTAACGGGCTACCAGGTATTGACCAAAAGGGAGGTCGATGAGCGAACCCATCCTGACACCCTACTGAGCCTGTCAGTGACAATATCAGTACAGTCCGGTCCGTTCGTCTATGAGCATCGCATAGCGGGCTTAGGGGGTTGGTAAGAGTCAGACCCCCAAAAGCGGTACAAGTCGTGTCGGAGTGTAGCCCAGAACAACCTGAGATACTGCTGGAATACCTACCAGTAAATCTCCTGTATCGGCCGAGGGCTTTGTGTAATGGCTCTCCTAGACACAGCGCGACCTCACCCCCAATACCGGGAGAGACGAATCCCATGCCGATCCGCTCACTTGCCTCCATGTGGCTCGGGATTGTACCTAACTAAAACCTGTTTGCACGACTCCTTTGAGCCGTAGTAGGGTAGTAATCAAAGCACAGTGGGAACTCACATGAGACAAATGACGATCTCAGGTCGATGAACTAACCTGTACACATGTCACCAGGGAACTGCTATCTGACGTCAGGTATAATACCAACTAGCATGTTCCCGGCGAGTCCTGTCCGGTGTACTCATAACCCAATGAGCACCTGTATACATCTTAGGTGAACCAACTGACACCAATGGCTTGTGAGACCGGCCACCGCCCCTCGTCGGGGTCTCGACTGTATACACTAGTCTACTAATGGAGTATCGATGCCCAGTCTCGAAACTCCCACGACTAGGGACCTTTTAAGGATGTGCTTATAGACCCCCAGCTCCCACGTATATGATCGCTATCATACTGCTGGTCGTCAAGCAAGAATCCTAAGGGCTCTATCAGCGTGCAATAGCGATCTGTAAGGTCACCTAGAGCAGTACACGATGATAAAGACAAACCATGGTAGCATACTATTCTCCATCAACGTGTAATAGTGAACCACAATGTCACCTAAAACATGTACACGATGATAAAGACAAACCAGATAGTATACAAACCTCTCGAGTAAAATTGTCCAACCGGTATAGGTCATCCCTCAATCATTACAATCACGTACCTGCGATCCAATAATTGACTCTGAGGGCACTATATCCAACATATGATACATATTGTACTACATTTTGGACGATATTGATATTGGTGGTGTTTGCGTGTTTATATTGATATCATATTCTGCTTTTTGATTTCTTTTGTATATTATGCGTGAGATGTGATTATGAATACTGCGATATATGTTCTGCGTGATGATTAATTTTATATATGATCGATGTATATATTATTGTGCACAGGGCGAGTAAAAAATAGGAAGTCCTTTTTTATAAAAAAAAAACTGATAATATGTACCTACGGATTTCTCCATAGGGTCCTTCATTGCCCCTACGGATTAATCCGTAGGGCCCAACAATGTACCTACAGATTTATCCGTAGGGGAAAAATATCAGGATACCTGATATTTTGCCCCTATGATCTTAGTATCAGGGGTTAAGCTTGCCCCTACGGATATATCCGTAGGGGCAAACAAATGCCCCTACACAGTTATCCGTAGGGGCAAAATATCAGGAATCCTGATATTTTGCCCTTACGGATATATACCTACGCACTTATCCGTAGGGGCCACTACTTGGCCCTATGGATACATCCGTAGGTACACCTAATCTATTTTATAAAACCGTAAATAAAATAATTTTTTTGCCCCAACAGCCTATTTCGTAGGGCAAACTGGACCTACACATAACTCCGTAGGGGCAAATTTTAGTCCGTAGGGGCAAGTTCAAGGCTTCGACTTGCACCTACGGCGTTGGTATCTACAGGGTATTTTCTTGTCCCTACGGATATATCCGTAGGGGCAGTGGTTTGCTCTTACGGATAAATCCGTAGGGGCAACCCTTATTTGTAGTAGTGCTGTCGTAGTCCTCCGTCATTTCAAATGAGTGCAACTTAGTATTCGTGCTACGTTTGTTGGCCTTCGTCAAGGCGTAGTGTGCGGTAGCTAACTAGTGCTTATCTGCTAAAGCATGAGATGCGATTGGATTAGGGTAGTCGTGCGACATTGTTGGCCTTCGTCAAGAATCGTGCAGGTGGGTTTAATTCAATCATGAAATGTACGAGTTGAACTTGACTAGCGTCCTATGTTTTGTTGGCCTTCGTCAAGGTCATAGGAAGCTAGGGGCAAAATATTATCGAGAATTTCAAGTGTTGAAATTTGCAATGAGATTGCATACATTCTATGAGATAGTTGGATCCCGATACCCACTGCGAGTAAGAGTTACTCCTGGGAGAGTTTTACACATTACAATTAGCCGATCAAGTAGGTGTATAGAAAGGTGTTAACGGAGTTACGACCCTGGGAAAACGAGGTTTATTTTAGTTAGGTTCGTGCGGAAGCACGGGGAAGCTCCCTCAAAGTACCGACACTGGCCTGGCCGAAAGATTGGCGAACTTGTAGGGTGTAATTAATCCCGGCGAGTCTTACCTTTTAGGGTTTGAAGGAAGATTTGATAAAAACAGTGGGAGCCATCCTGATTAGATAAAATAATAACTAATATGATCTTGCAAGAGCGCACGTAGAGTGTTTTCTTCTCTCTCTCTCCTGGTATCGACCATGTCACGCCTTAATCAAGATAATAATATGGATGCATTGACCGAACCTGCTTATTATACTGAGCTGGGAAACGTTGGTTCCGCTCTATGTTATAATTGTTATAAGTCCGAGCAGGAAATAGGGGAATATCCGGATTTCCACGCGACCCAATCGAGGAATGAGCATGTTGATGCATATTCTTCGGGTGTGTTCGATTACCAAGAACTGTTTCTCAGTTTACTCTACGTCCTAGGTATGAGATACCGGATCAGGATCCCACATATGTAAGAGTTACATGGGCTATTGAAAGGCAGAGAACTGGGAATGGGTGATATGTCTCTAAGTGTTAGAGAATGGTATAATTGTTGCAACCAAATCTGTTGGCAGATATCACCTTATATTACCAAATGATAAATACATTGATTCTGAACGAATGTTATTAGATACCGAACCTGATATACAACATTACATCAGTTTCTTTATTAAGTTAAAGAAGGATATAATTCTATACTGGAGGATAATGTTATGAACATTTTCCTGAATCAAGAGTTGATTGGATCAGGCACGTTATATAATAGCATATACGTTCTAAATCAAACCACGGTTCAAAATATATAGAACACACACAAAAGGAGTAGTTCAGAAATGAACGAATCCTTCTTGTGGCATTGTAGACTAGGTCATATCAATGCGACATGACCAGCTAAGTTACATAAGGATGAATATTAGAATCCGTTCGAATTTTCATCTTATGATACTTGCCAGTCTTGTCACAAAGGTAAAGTGACCAATACTCCGTTTACTGGAAACAGAGAAAGAGTTAGTGAACTCTTGGGACAAATACATGATGATGTATACGGTCCTATGTCTACAAATGCCAGGGTTGGTTCTTCGTACTTCATTATATTCACTGATCATCTCTCAAGATTCGGACATGTGTTCCTGTTGAAACACGAGTCTGAAGCTTTTGAGAAATTCAAGGAATATAAGCTTGAAATTAAGAACCAAACGGGTAGAAGTATTAAAGTCTGCGATGAGATCGGAGAGGTGAATACTTAGGCATGGAGTTCCTGGATTTTCTAAATAGAGAATAGGATTCTCTCTCAGCCTACTCTTTCATATACACCACAGCACAACGGTGTATCGGGGCGGAGGTATCGCACCCTATGAAATATGGCGCGCTCTATGATGAGTATTGCTGAGTTACCTGTTACTTTTTGGGTGTTATGCACTTGAGAAGTTGCATACCTATTGAATGGGGTTCCATCCAAATCAGTGCCTACCAATCCATATGAGATATGGTATGGGAAGAGACCATGTCTTAAACGAGTTAAGATATGGGGTTGTCCGGCCTATGTTGAAAAACAAAATCCGGACAAGCTCGAGGCAAGGTCAGTTCTGTATAAGTTTGTTAGGATATCCCAAACATTTGCGAGGGAATATGTTCTACCGCACTGAGGAACAAAAGTTGTTTTATTTCTCAGCATGCCACCTTTTTAGAACAGGATTTTCTTGTGGAAAAATTAGTGGTCATGAGGTAGAACTGGAAGGAGTTCCAGCTAGACAAACTAACAGCTGATGATTTGGTGAAACCAAAGGATTAAATAGTTTCCAACGAACCTCAGCCTCTCCGTGAATCTGGTAGGGTTCCTCATCCATTTGAGAGATACAACGGTCTTCTCGGTGACAGTGGGAGTGAGGATTGCATCATGGTAGATGATGGCCCAACTAGGTTCATGCAGTCCATCACAAGTAGGGACTCTGTGAAATGGTTCGATGCTATGCAATCAAAGATGGAATCCATGTACACCAACAAAGTATGACTTTGAATGTTGCACCTGAAGGGGTAAAACCCATTGGGAGAAAATGGATCTTTAGAAGATTCTTGGTGTAAATGGAAAAGTTGAGACTTTCAAAGCTATTCTTAAGTCTATCAGGATTAAAGCAAGCATTGCGGAGATGGAACATCTATTTTGATATGGCAGTCAAAGAGTTTGACTTCATCAAAATGGTAGATGAACCTTGTATATACAAGAAGGTTGTAGAGAGTGAGGTTGTCTTATACGTATTGTACGTAGATGACATACTCTTGATAGGAAATGGTTTCCTATGTTACACTCGGTCAAGCTCCTCTTATCACGAGGATTCTTCATGGATGATCTGGATGATATCTACTACATCTTATGGATAATCATCTATGATGATAGATCTAAGTGGATGTTGGGAGAGTCCAAAATCCAGGTACAATAACACCATTCTAAAGGGGTTTAGTATAGAGGATTCTAAACGTGGTGGTTCGCCCACTTACTCGGGAATCACTCTCTCCAAAAAGATGTCTTCCGAGACTGATTTGGAGAGAGCTCGGGTGCAAGGGTTACCCTATGCTTCGGCAGTAGGCTCTATCATGTATGCGATGTTATGTACCAGACTAGATGTAGCTAACTCACTAGGTGTAGTGATCAGGAATCAATCTGATCTTGGGAGAATCACTGGACAGCTGTGTAGGATATTCTTAAGTACTTGAGAAGCACTAAAGAGATGTTCTTGGGGTTTTGGTAACGGTGAACTCCACTGGGAGTCCTTTACCAATTCAACCTTCCAGAGTGATAAGGTCGACTGAAATTCAGTCACAGGCTTTGTCTTTACCCTCAGTGGAGGGACGGTATGTTGGAAGAGTTCCAAGCTAAATACCGTGGCATACTAGACGATAAAGGCTGAATACATCGCTGCCAACGATGCTGCCAATGTGGCAGTCTGGGCATTTCATGTTCATGAGATGAACATGGTTCCTACCATTAAGCATCCAATAACTGTTATTGTGACAACAAATGGAGTTGTGGCTTTCTCCTAGGAACACCGGTCCCATCAGCGATCCAGACATATTCTGAGGCAAGTATCACCTAATCAGGGAGATGGTTTATCTCTAAGGGATCAAGGTCAGGAGAGTTGACGCGAAAGATTACACAGCGGATCCACTCATAAAGGCCTTACCCTAGAGAGATTTCTAGAGAGATTACTATAGGACGTTGAGTATGAGATGCTACAACAAATGACCTTAATGCAAGTGGGAGATTGTTAGTTATATGTATGCCCTAGAGGCCATTACTGTACATGTGATGTATATTGTAGTGGATGCTTGGACATATATAGGGAGGACTTTCTTGCTCGACATGATAGTATGCTATCTGGTTGCACTTTATCTTAACATGTATATTTATTGTCTCTCTATTACATATTGATAAAGCCCTTAGGATGAGTACTTGACTACCGGGATTATGATGTAGATCATACTAGTGGGGACAGGGTAGTCGGTAAGTACATCCTTCAAATGTTCCTAGTCGTGGGAGTATCGAGACAGGGCATCGATACTCCAGAGTAGACTAGCGTATGCGCTTCTTGACCCATATGATAGGCGATGGATGATCCCACATCCATTGGTGTTTGACATCAGAGAAGGTATACGGGTGCTCAGTGGAGACTGGGTACACTAAACGGACTCGCCGAGAACTTCTAGATGGTATTATACCTATCGTCAGATAGCAGTTCTCTGGTGACACTGGTACAGGTTAGTCTGTCGACCCGAGATTGTCATAAAGTCGTGTGTGATTCCCACTGTGCTTTGATTTCCACCATACCACGTTCAAGAGATCGTGCAAAAAGGTGGTTTTTGGATACAGTCCCGAGTCACATGGAAGCAATGAGTGATAGGAGGGGATTCGTCTCTCCCGGTATTGGGGGTTGATGTTGCGCTATGCTTGATTGGCCATAACAAAGAATCCCTGGCCAGGGTTGCTGAGATTTACTGGTAAGTGTTATCAGTAGTTTCTCAAACCTTTATGGACCTTACATCGGCATGACTTATCAAGCTATTGGGGTCTGACGTTAAACCACCCCCAGGCTGCGATATGCGACATATCTGACGAAGAGACCGGACTGTAGGGTAGTGTTACTGATTGGATTCGCAGGAGTATAAGCAGTCTTGCTTGTTGATCTTCTGATCGCTCAATATCCGGGTGGCCGTTATGTTTAGCAGACCGCTTGCGGCTTGTGGGTGTTTGATATGATCATCACCTACTGCCGGCGTATTGACTAGTCTTTAGAGTCCTACACAGAAGTTTCCTGGTTCATGCGAAACAAAGTAGGAGCACATATGAGATATGTGCGGGACTAAGATTAATGTGCGTATGTGATACCGCATTCTATTCTCGTAATATGTGATATCGGTCGGTTATATGTGATATAACCGGGTTATCGGATCAAGTGTTGATTCGATAGATTGTTACATTTGATATTAGCCGGTTGAATGTGATTAGTCGGATTATTGAATCAAGTGTATATCTAATAATTTAATGTATAATTATATATTTGATATATGGAATTACATTAACAAATATTAGCTCACTTAAACATTTCTTTTTGTCACTTGTGTGCATATAGTATATATGTGATATATATTAATGTACGTTTTATTTGTGTCATGCTTGATGCCACGTGCTTCATGGGTGTATGAGACTCACACCATGCTTGATATAATGAAGGGTTTTATTTATCTAAAGTTAATCAAAATTAGATGAAATTATGTCACATGGTTGAAGCTTGAAGAAGCTTGTGGAACCATTGACCAAGTCCACTAATTTTGTTTTACTTGTAGATATTTGTTAACCTAACCATTATTATTAGCCATGGTTTATTCTCTACATGAGTTAGTGTATGACACTAACTCTCCCATGGTTGCTATTCTCACCTCATGAGTTTCATTCTCATCTCCACTTGATCTTCTTCTTCCTCAAGAGAAAGCTTGCTAGCTTTTGAAATGGTGAAGAAATATTGTGAGAAAAATTAATCTAAAGTGAGCCCAATTCCTACTTCATCATCCTCTGCTATATTAGACATTTAGTTTAGAGTGTTTGCTTCACTAATCTACCATTAGTGAAGAGGTAGCATGAGCTTGAGTCTCCTCGACATAGATCATCTTCGGCCTCGAAGACTTCGAGCAAGCTTGTTCATTTCTTCATGTGAACCGTTACTAGAGTTCAGGTGTTCATTACTTGGAGCGAAGGGACTACTACACGGAGCTTTAGAAGTGAAGAACCGATCTACAAAGGTTGTATTCCTCATTCACTTAGATGTAAAGTTGTTTGCATTGCTAGTTCGTCTAATCTCTAGTTAAGATTCTAGGGTTAAGGTTCTTTAGTACGGCAAATTTTTGAAATTGGCATAGACGATGCCTCCCGAAACCCAACGGCCGCCTAGAGAACCCTACACATAGGAGTCATCGGCGAGTCCTTTTCGGTGTACCCATTCTCCAATGAGCACCTGTATACAATCTTTGATGTCACACACCAATGGTTGTGGGATCAACCATCGCCCTCTAAGGGACAAGAAACGTACACACTAGTCTACACTGGAATATCGATACCCTGGTCTCGATATTCCCACGACTAGGAACTGATTAAAGGATGTACTTGTAGACTACCCTGGCCCCACTAGTATGATCTCATCATAATCCTGATAGTCATGTACATATCCTAAGTGCTTTATCAACATGTGAGAGCAAGACAGTAAAGAATACCAGTCAACATGTTAAGATAAAGAGTAACCAGATAGCATACTATCATGTCGAGCAAGAAAGTCCTCTATATGTGTGTGTATGTGTGTGTGTGTGTGTGTGTGTGTGTGTGTGTGTCCAAGCATCCACTATAATATACATCACATGTACAATAATGGCCTCTAAGGCATACATATAACTAACAATCTCCCACTTGCACTAAGGCCATGTATTGTAGTATCTCATGCCCAACATTCTAAAAATCTCTCGAATAGCATCTGGGGGATGGCCTCGGTGAGTGGATCCGCTGTGTTATCCTCTGTGTCAACTCTCCTGATCTCGATCTTCCGGAGATCAACAATCTCCCTGATCAGGTGATACTGTCTAAGAATATGTTTGGATCGCTGATGGGACCGGGGTTCCTAAGCCAAAGCTACAACTCCATTGTCATCCCAATACACAGGTATTGGATGATCAATGGTAGGAACCTAGTTCATCTCATGAACTCTATTCATCCAGACAACCTCTTTGGCAGCATTGTTGGTAGTGATGTAATTAACCTATATCTACGAGTCTGCTACAGTATATAGCTTGGAACCCTTCCAACATACCGTCCCTCCACTGAGGGTGAAGAAAAAACCCGAGACTGACTTTCAGTCATCCTTATCACTCTGGAAGCTCGAATCAGTAAAGGACTCCATCTGGAGTTCACCGTTACTATACACCAAGAATATCTCTTTAGTCCTTCTCAAGCACTTATGAATGTTCTTCAGCTGTCCAGTGGTTTTCCTAAAGATCTTTTCGATACTTATTCACTACACCTAGTGAGTAAGCTACATCTGGTCTGGTACATAACATCGCATACATGATTGACCCTTCTGCCAAAGCATAGGGTATCCCTTGTATGTGAGCCCTCTCCAAATCAGTCTTAAGAGACATCTCTTTCGAGAGAGTGATTCCTGAACAAGCGGGTATATTATCACGCTTAGAATCATCCATACTAAACCGCTTTAGCATGGTGTCTATGTACCTATATTGGGACAATCCCAAATCCATTTAAATCTATATCTCCTGGATGTAGGAGACATCAGTTAGATCTTTCATGCTGTGTGATAAGAGGTGCTTGACCGAGTGTAGCATAGGAACACCCTTTCCTATCAAGAGTATCATCCGCGTACAATGCGAGGAAGACAACCATACTCTCTACAACCTTCTTATTTATACATGGTTCATCTACCATTTTGATGAAGTCAAACTCTTTGACAGTTTCATTAAAACAGATGTTCCATCTCCGCGATGCCTGCTTTAACCCATAGATGTATTTAAGCAGTTTGCACATGCTTCCGCTGCTCCCACTGTCTACGAAGCCCTCTGGCAGTGTCATATACGCTCTTTTCTAAATCACCATTTAGAAAAGCGGTTTGACGTGCAGTCTGCCAGATTTCGTAGTCATGGTATGCAGTACTGGCAAGTAGGATCCTGATGGACTTAAGCATAGTTTTGAAAGTCTCAACTTTTCCATCTACACCAAATTATCTTTCTTAAAGATCCTCTTGTTCCCGATGGGTTTTACCCCTTCAGGAGCAACATGCAAAGTCAACACTTTGCTGGTGTACATGGATTCCATCTCAGATCGCATAACATCCAGCCATTTCACATAGTCTCCACTTGTGATGGCCTGCTCGAAACTAGTTGGGTCATCATCTCCATGATGCAATCCTCGCACCCACCGTCTATGAGAAAACCATAGTATCTCTCTGGTAGATGAGGAACCCTATTAGATTTGCGGAGTGTCTGCGGTTTGTCGGGGACTATTAAATCCTCCGGTTCCAAAAAATCGTCAGTTATAGTTTGTGTTTCCTGGAACTACTTCCAGTTCTACCTTTTGACACTAATTTCTTCCATAATAAATTCCTTTTCTAAAAAGTTGGTATGTCGAGAAACAAAACATCTTTTTTTTCTCGACGTGGTAGAAGATATTCCCTCACGAATGGTTGGGATATCCTACAAACTTGCACATAACTGACCTTGCCTCGAGCTTGTCCGAATTTCGCTTTTCAACATAGCCCGGATGACCCCATATCTTATCTCGTTTAAGAGATGGTCTCTTCCCAATTCATATCTCATATGGAGTGGTAGGCAACGGATTTGATCGGAACTCTATTCAATAGGTATGCATCTTCTCAAGTGCATGTCCCTGAAAGGAAATAGGCAACTCAGCAGTACTCATCATAGAGCGCACTATATCTCATAGGGTGCGATTTCTCCATCCCGATATACCATTGTGCTGTGGTGTATACGGAGGAGTAAACTGAGAGAGAATCTCATTCTCTTTTGAATAGTCTTGGAATTCCGTGCTCCAGTATGTCTTTAAAACGAGCCCAGAGGCTCAAAATCTTTCTCCCTGATCATATCGATGGATTTGAATACCTTTACCCATCTGATTCTCTTCTTCGTACTTATATTCCTTGAAATTCTCAAAAGATTCAGTTTTGTGTTTCAACAAGAACACATGTCCGTATCTTGAGAGAATATCGGTGAATGTAATAAAGTAAGCAGAACCATCCCTGGCATATGTAAACATAGGACTGCATACATCACCATGTATCTGTCAAAGAGTTTAGTAGCTCTTTCTCCATTTCCAGTAAACGGAGATTTGGTCACCGAGTCTTTGAGACATGACTGGCAAGTTTTCATAAGATATAAATTCGAACGGATTCAAATATGCATCCTTATAGAACTTTAGCTAGTCTTGTCTTATCGACATGACCTAGTCTACAATGCCTCAAGAAGGCATCGTTCATTTCTGAATTGTTCCTCTTGTGTGTGTTCTATACGTTTAGAACTGTAGTTTGATTCAGAACGTGTACACAGTTATACAACATACCTTACCCAATCAACACTTGATTTAGGAAAATATTCATAATATTTATTGGTACGAAATAACAGTCACTAAGAATCAATGTATTACCTGTAGATAACACAAGGTGATATTTGCCAACTACTTTGGCTGCAACAATTGTACCATCTCTACTACTAGAAACATATCACCCTTTCCTAGTTCTCCACCTGTCTATAGCCCATGTAACAAATTACATGTGTGGGATCCTGATCCGGTATCCAATACCCAGGACGTAGAGATAACTGAGAAACAGTTCTTGGTTAAAAACACACCCGAAGATAATGCATCAACATGCTTATTCTTCGTTTGGGTGGCGTGGGAATCCGAATAATCCCCTATTCTTTGCTCAGACTTATGATAATCATAAGGTAGAGCGGAACCTAGCCCAGTATGATAAGTAGGTTCGGTCAAAACATCCATATTATTATCTTGATTAAAGCATTTTATTGGTCGCTACCAGGAGAGAGAGAAGGATAATCAATTTGCGTGCGCTCTTTGCAAGATTAGATTGGATTTTTATCTAATCAGGATGGCTCCCACTGTTTTTATCAAATCTTCCTTCAAACCCTAAAAGGTAAGATTAGCCGGGATTAATTACACCCTACAAGTTCACCAATCTTTCAGCCAGGCCAATGTCGGTACTTTGAGAGAGGTTCCCCGTACTTTCGCACGGACCAAATTAAAAGAAACCTCGTTTTTCCAGGGGCGTAATCCCGTTAACACCTTTCCAGACACCTACTTGATCGGCTAATTGTGATGTATAAAACTCTCCCAGGAGTAACTCTTACTTGCAGTGGGTATCGGGATCCAACTATCTCATAGAAGGTATGCAATCTCATTGCAAATTTCAACACTTGAAATTCCCTATAATATTTTGCCCCTAGCGTCCTATGACCTTGACGAAAGCCAACAAACCATAGTCCGCTAGTCAAGTTCAACCCGTACATTTCATGATTGAATTAAACCCACCCGCACGACCCTTGACGAAAGCCAACAAAGTCGTACGACAACCCTAATCCAATCACATCATATACAGCAAATAAGCAGTAAGTAGCTACAGCACACTACGCCTTGACGAAAGCCAAAAAACGTAGCACGAATACTAAATACTACTTATCTGAAATGACGGAGGGCTACGACAGGTTTTTAAGAAAACCTTTTGCGTAATGAACTTGATATCGTTGCAGAATCGAGTGATTTTGAAAAGGAGTGTTTTTTAGGCTTTTGCTAGTTTCGCTAAAGAGGTCACTCCCGGTGAAGGGATTTCGGCTCTTTCCTCATCGAATGAGGTGCAGGATATTTAGCAATACCACTATGAAAAGCAGGAACTAGAGAAGCTATCGAAAACAAAACCGGGTGAGTTGTAGTATTTGCTAGTTTCGCTAAAGAGGTCACTCCCAGTGAAGGGATCTCGGCTCTTTTCTCATTGAATGAGGTGCTGGATATTCATCAAGGAATACCACTATGCAAAGCAAAAACTAGAGCTATCCTTTTTGAAAATTTGATTCTACAACATCTTTTGGTTTCTTTCTTTTCATTAATCTCATTAATGAAGTCCTATCATTTAATGTTTCCTAAACATTACAGAAAAATAAAAAGAAAATAGAACGTACACTTATGCCGTCCGCATTCGCCATGTGGTCCCGTCATGCACAGTTAGGTTACTTAACTACCGGCAGAGCGGGGGCTGGACTAGCGCGGATGCAAAACATAAACAATGTTTATTATATATCATATATATAATATTACATTCGTCTCACGCGGTTATATGATCAACATCACATAATCAAGCAGCAGAAGCAACATATGAAATATTGGATATACTAGGATGTCCGTGTTTTAAATTTAGCCAATAATGTAAAACATGGATTCCACAGTCGTGATGAATAGCCAAACCCACATCCCTTGACCCCTACGAGAGCGACAAGTAACCCTGCTAATTCTAGAGTTAGGAGACTCGGTCTCAACTCCTTGAGATGGTCTCCCACTGGACTCTAGAACCCGGTTACTTGTGCTCCCCGCCTTGGGTCTATCCTAATACGGAAAAGTAAATAATATACAACAGTGGTGACATCATCCTCAACCCGGAAGTTCCCCAATAAAAGAATATTACATGCAGATTTTACATGAATGAAAATAAAAACGCTCATCTCACATAAAACCTCCGGCTATTCTTTCACGACGATCCAATAAATCATATCAACAGCAACACATGATATCACATATCATCAACGTAAGCAAATATGAGTATATATAAAACTTGTTGACATATAGCAACGAGATTGGGATACCCCACATATTACACTTACGGTCGCAGAAAAAGAAACAAAAAACTACAATAATTAGAATCCGCGATTTCCTTAGACATCATAAACCCGGAATATCTCATATTCCGAATTTCATGCATAACTTATAAAACTTGCATTTTAGTCTCAAATTGAAAACACTTTTCAATTGGTTGTCGGATAATTCAACAAGATTTCCGACTTAGTGATCGCGTACAATATGCAATTGCGACGGAGTTTTGATCCGAATAAAAACTTCGTGGCAATCGATCAATTGAGACTAAACAGCTGGCTTAACAATATACTAACTAGTTTTCATAAAACTAATTAATCCGGATTCTAATAATTGTATCACACATCACAAAGCTTGTATAGTAACCGCGACATTAGAATTCCGCACGCAATTAGCAAACTAAACCAATTTTTCCAACACTTGAAAAATCCAGTGAGCTAAAGTTGCAAAACCGATCTTTTTAAGCCAATCCGGAAGTCGAAACGAACTCGAAACCCGCCCGAATCTTCGCGGGGGAGAAGACCCAAAAATAAGTATTGAATGGGGGGCCTAGAAGGAGTACCCCACCCTCGAGGCCACCACGAGGTGGCCAGGGGGTGAGGCAGACCCGAAACTGCCTATGGTGGGGCAGTTTCGGTCCCCACCGCCAAGACCACCTTGTGGTGGTCTTAGGGGGTGGTCCCAGCCGTTTGGTCCCTCCGGGGTGCGCACACTCCACCCCGCAGCTTCTCGGTTCAAACCGTGAGCCCGCGGGGTGTGCAAACAACTCAAAACATCAATTTCGAAACTATTTTTATCGGCAGTTTTTGCGCGACAAAAACGGCGGATTTCTAACATCGCTACAGGTTACCCTAATGTTCTAACTTGGCTCTGATACCATGAAAGTCAACCTTAGCAGCACCATGAGGTTTTAGAGGCATCAAGCAAGCCAAATTTTAATTTTATTAGGTGCTAAGCTAGACTAACAAGATCTTTACTAGAATATTTTGGGCTTGCCTTTGTGATATGATGAATTTAAGAGAAGAAAAGAGCATACAATCTTTGTAGTTCAAGTCCTTCTCTTCAATAGCTCCGGGTTGAAGTCCATGCGACTCTACTAGGCTCCTCTTCGAGTTGAACGAACCTCCTTCATGATCTTCGCGCCAAAGACGATCCACCCGAAGTCCACAAGCTCAAGCTAACCCTTCACTAATCTCATTAGTGAAGGCAACATTCCACATCAAATTGCTAATCTAATATGTGATGGTGAAGTAGGGGTTTAATTTGCTCCTTAGTTTGTGTTCAATCTTCATGGTTCACATCACATGTATGGGTTGAAGCTTGAACCATGGGATTGAGGAAGAAGAAGAAGCTAGAGAGCAACCATGGGAGCAAAGCAAGCAAAAATGGCTAAGTTTTAAGAATGAGCCTAGAATGAATGGCAACTCTTGACCCCCGCTCATTCAAGCATGGAATTTTGCAATATAAAATTGTAACCATGCTTGAATAGTGAGTCAAAATGAATAAACTTTGAATAAAGCCCATGTTTGCAACCATGCTCTCATTTTCCACCTTATTTCTATTTTTCTCAAAAATAGAAATTCAAGCCATTCTTCATTTTATATATATATATATATATATATATATATCATATATATTAATATATATTATGAAGAATTATTAGTGAGCTAATGATATTGGTTAAGATATAATTATATCACATATAATATATATCACATTATTAAATCAACACTTGATTTAATAATCCGGTTATATCACATATGACTGACTAATATCATTTATCTGTATATCATATTATCAAATCAACACTTGATTCGACAATCTGGTTATATCACATATAACCGAACCGATAACAGATAACTGCCAGATTACAATACGGTATCACATACACGTATTTAATCAGGCCTACACACATATCACATATGTGTCCTACTTCGTTTCGCTTGAACTAGGAAACTTCTGTGTGGGACTCTAAAGACTCGTCGATACGCCAGCAGTAGGTGATGATCACATTAGTCACCTACAAGCCGTCAGCGGTACTAGCTGGACATACTGGCTACCCGGGTATTGAGCGATATGAAGATCAACAAGAAAGCTCGTCCATACTCTCCATGAAGCCTATCAGTATGTAACATTTCAGAAAATATAAAAAATTATTTTTGGAATTTAATATTAAAATAATATATTTCCCGAAAACTACCCGATTTGCGAAATTGAGCTTTTCGAAAAAGGGTATAAATATATACCAATAATTGTGAAATAAATGGAAATTAAAATTATTTATTCATTTAAAAATATATTTAAGAGATTTGGCATTTTTAAAATTTATTATATGCAGTTTGGATAAAAACCCGATTAGTGCACTGCTAATCGCGATTAAGCCAAATCCGTGTTTCTACAGTTTTTCATGATTAGTGCACCATGACACAAATTAGATATGAGGATTTACGTGTCGATGACACGGGTTTTATGATGTTTCGAGTGTCGATGTTGGACACTCAGGTTCCATGATTTTGATGTGTCGTTGATGGACACACGTTGATTGATATCCTCATATTTACATGTATATGCTTTCATGATGTTTACATGCATGATGTTGTAGTGTCATTGGTGGACACGTAGATGTTATCCACATACAGATAGGCATTGATTATATTGTTGGCACATATGCAGATACGGTCACCCTAGATATCATAGTATTACCTTTATGATATAGTTGACCTAGGAATCGTTATTTTATTTGATTTCTACCTGATGATATTTTCTTCTCACGAGTTGGCAACTCACCCCCGTTGTGCCACAGTTCTTGCTGGTTGACCGCATGGATCAGTAGCGGTATCGCTGGCACACAGCTTGCATTCGGATGATTTGCTTTGGTAGGTGGTACATTTTGGATCGTGCCACTCTTTTATTATTATTCCTGTTGCATCTAGTCAACTCCATCAATCAGAAACTAGTATTTGTATAAGTAGTAAGACTTAGAAAGGCTTGTATTTGTGAGACCTAGGGCGACGGACTATATGTTCGCTATTGGGGGATTGGATGTATTTCTTTATTTACATTATTTCTTTATGTTGGTCTTCGCCGTTGGGCGTCGTATACATATATTCTGTCTTGCGTGGTTGTGATTCCGCCGATTGGCGAAGAGCTAGTTCCCGCTTGGGGATGCCTTTTATATTGTTATGTATATATGGCTTTGGATCAAAATATACAAAGGAGGTGCTGCCCAAATTTTTAAAAGACGAAACATGTTTTTCAACTAGCATAATCCACTTGCATTTTCATGTTCCATTATCTATGCATTCAAGAAAACTTTTGATTTCATCATACCCTTATTTCAAAACTTCACCTCTTTTATTTTCTTTAAAAAGGTTTAGATTTCTGTGTTTCGGCTTACTTAAGTTATGTTGCACCTTTAGACGTTGCGTGATT
The DNA here is from genome assembly GCA_030015575.1 of Agapanthus africanus. Classification (NCBI taxonomy): domain Eukaryota; kingdom Viridiplantae; phylum Streptophyta; class Magnoliopsida; order Asparagales; family Amaryllidaceae; genus Agapanthus; species Agapanthus africanus. Next base: position 367,627,005 of record CM057345.1, read on the forward strand.
TAAGTGCTGATCATGAACTAAGTTTCGGGTCGTGACAAAGTTGGTATCAGAGCGCTATATTTAACCTTGGTTCGAGTTTAGGTTTGACTATGTGGAGTCTGGGGCATAATTTATTTCGGAACCTAGGCTTGACCTTACGGAGTTTAGACTTGAACAGGGGGGTATTAGACCCGAACTTTCGTTACATAGGCTGACCCTGATTGATGGAGTAGGTAGCTTGAGTAGAGTAACGTAACGTACATATGTTCCGCGGCATATTTACGATACGATATTCCACTTAAGAAACCTTAGGATGTACATATCTTGAGATCTGTGATTCTCTTCGTCCACATGATTATATATCCACTTGAGATCCTTGATTCTATTCGTTTCCATGATCATACTCTCACTGATTCCGTTCCTCTTTATGATCATGTATCCATTCGGGATTTGTTGTTTCCTTTCATACCTTTGATCTACCTTCATTGATACATGCTTGAGGTTCCTGTCACCATGGTTTGAGCGCAGATTGAGCTGCTGCTAGTGATGCGGTCAGGGCGAGCTCATCATGGACGAGGACTAACCATCGTGTTTTCTGGTGACATGGGGACGTATCGATTTAGTGTTTGTTTTGTGACCTCTCGTTTGAGGCGAGTGTTCGGTTTTGCACCGGATGATCGGGCCATTGTTAGAGGCTACCTGTTGTGAGAGGACTGTTGATATACAGCCTAACTCAGAGTTTGTGATGTCGCCTACCGTGCAGATAGATGACCCAGCTGTTGCAGAGATTGATGGGATGTCGCTTCCAGAGCTTATGAGCTGAGATCGCTGGAGCTTTCAGGCAGAGATTCGACGGTAGATAACTAGTCTATCTTGAGTAGAGTTGAGTGACTGAGATGATTCGTCTGATTTGATGCGCCGACACAGGCCCATTTGAGTTGAAGATTTCCAGTATGGAGAATCTTACTCAGATCTAGAGTAGATTGATCCAGAGATGACGTTGTTCGTTGGATGATCCGATAGGAGATCAGTAAGTAGACCAGCTTCAAATAGATGACCTCACCCAGATGCGTTGTGAGTTGATCGAGAGCGGATGAATAAGGTATATTGCTCCAATGGTTGGGACGAGTTTCTGAGGACGTGTTCAGCTAGATATCTTCTACAGAGTGATGAAGATACCGAGTTCGTAATTTTGAGTCCGTATGAGAGACTCCGGATTGACTGTGGTCGAGAACAATTGTAGTACGCAGATAGCATAAAGTGACGTCGAAGTGGACGATAATAAAGACGAGTGGGACAAGAAGTTCGTGCGAGATGCTGAAGAGCTGTTGTTACTCCCCGTTTAGATTAGAGATCTAATATGTATACAGAGGCGTTGGGATACAGCCAGTTCCCGAGAAAATGCTGTGCTGAGAATGCAGATGTCCAGAAAGCGAGAAAAGATTATGCAAGAGTACCAGCCTCCGTATAGTTCGGCATAGGTGAGACCAGAAGAGACCTTGAGCAGGTTCCTTCCAGGACACTGCTGCGATAAGATTTTGCACCAAGGATCAGTTGTGTCACGTGTATTCAGAGGGCCAGAAGCCGACGCCAGTGATGTCTGCTTTACGAGTGGTCATGCTAATTGGCCGAAAGATGACCAGAGGAGTGTCAGAGCGGAATCGTTTCCGTTGGTACACCTGACCGGGCCGACGAGCCGATGGATTGCGAGATTGGTAATCCACAAAGAAATTAGAACCCAGAGACAGAGGACGCCAAACCGTGAGCAGGAGTCAAGCGGATGTTCTTGCTCTGCCAGTTTTGGGCGCACCGACATTTTTCGACATTGTAGGAGGTGTACCTCAATGTCATTTGTTGCGATTTGCGCTTGTGATCCGAGTATCACGCTTATATCGCTTGGATTTAAGTTTTGATGATTGAGATTCATGATATTGTTTTCGTGCACCATGGCTATACCTACTGGGTATTTACATTTTGTGCATAATTATTGCACTTGAGTTATGTTTACACACAGCTACATTAGTTTGTGATTTGTGCATATCTATTGCATCCGATATTGATTTTTTGCCTTGCTGCACGTTCTTATAATTTCGTGGATTTCATACGGTTGATTTGATGTTGCACATGTTGTACGCACTCGATTTGATTTTTGCACTCGGTATAGCTCGCATGTGCTTGCAGTGCATTGATACGTGTTTTGTGCACGCAGTTGCGCGCGTTTATGATTTTATACACCTTGGCACACTCGGTGTTGCCTTTTTTTTATACGCATTTGAGTTATTGATGAGTTTCCGTGCATTTGTTGCACTAGATTGTTATTTCGTGCCCTAGATGCACCGGATTTGTATTTCGTGCACTGGATGCACCAGATTTGTGTTTCGTGCACTAGATGCACCGGATTTGTATTTCATGCACTAGATGCACCGGATTTGTATTTCATGCACCAGATTTGTATTTCATGCACTGGATACACCGGATTTGTATTTCGTGCACTGGACGCACCGGATTTGTATTTCATGCACAGGATGCACCGGATTTGTATTTCGTGCATTGGATGCACTGGATTTATACTCTGTACATTGATTGCACCCGATTTATGTCCTTGAGCATTTGTTCACCGTATTTATGTTTTTGTGCGCGTTTGCACTTGATGTTCGTTTTCGTGCATGCTACTGCACCGGATGTTTTATACGGATCTGACACGCTTGGGTTGGATTTTTGCGCATATCAAGCGCTTGGTATTGGATTTTGTGCACATCGGATGCACTTGATTTAGATTTTATTTGTGCATGATTGGATGCACTTGATTTAGATTTTATTCGTGCATGTTGGATGCACTTGATTTAGATTTCATTCGTGCATGTTGGATGCACTTGATTTAGATTTCATTCATGCATGACGGATGCACTTGATTTGGATTTTCACGCATGTTGGGTGAATGATATGAGATGTGATTTTGTGCACACCGGATGCACGCGATTGGGATTTTCATTGTGCAGGTTAGTTGCACTGGGTTGAGATTTTCGTGCACTATATGCACTTGATATTATTGTCGTGCACACCCGTTGCACTGGACAGATGCTTTCGTGCACACCCGTTTCACTTAGTTTAGTTTTGTGCACATTCGTAGCACTTGTATTTGGATTTGATTTCCGTGCGCACCAGATGCACGTGATTGTTGGATACGCCTTTCGAGGCTGATTTTGCTCTTGAGCACCTTGTTTCATGATGGGCATTATATTAAGTAGTAGCCGAACAGGACTGATCTGAGGACAGTACCTGAGTACTTTGCATGCACTAAAAGTTTAATAAGAGGTTTTCAAAAAGGAGCTATAGTCTTGCTATTTCCTACGTGTCCGCGAGCGACACGAACGTTTATAAAGGAAAACCTTTTAGGATATTTCAAAACGGCGGAACGTATATTTGAGCAAAACATATATGAACGTATATTTATTACTTTACAAATGAGCGCCCGTCACTTGTGCCGTGAGTTACGCATCACACGGCGATTCAGAAAAGATTTTGCATGAGTTTTATTCAGTTTTTAGAAGATTTTTCAAGGATGCGTACTATATACGTATTATAGTATTCGACTAGTGTATATTGGGTTTCGGTAGTGGATTTCAAGTTTTGTATCTCCATTGTAACCCCGATGATTGCGTGACGCTTGACGGAGTTAGATTTTGAGTTTCGTACTCGTTTTCAGGTGCATACGATGCACTGTAGTATTGCTATATCTTCCGTGATTTCGGAGCCCCGCTGACTTGAGCTGATTATTGAAATGTTTTAGCATTTAAGGGTTTAAATTTAAATTCGGGGACCGAATTTGTTTAAGGAGGGAAGATTGTAATATTTTAGAAAATATAAAATATTATTTTTGGAATTTAATATTTAAATAATATATTTCGCGAAAACTACCCGATTTGCGAAATTGGGGTTTTCGTAAAATGGTATAAATATATACCAATAATTGTGAAATAATTGGAGATTAAAATGATTTATTCATTTAAAAATATATTTATCGGATTTGGCATTTTTATAATTTATTATATGCAGTTTGAATAAAAATTGATTAGTGCACTACTAATCGTGATTAAGCTAAATCCATATTTCTACATTTTCCATGGTTAGTGCACCATGACATGTTGCATTTTGTTGCATGTTGTTTCATTAGTATGTGTTGTTTTATTGATATTTGGCTTTAAAGGAAAAAGAGAAAAGAAAAGGAGACAATTATTGGAGAGAGAGAGTGAAACATGAGTTGTGAGAGGGTGAGAATAAGAAAGAGAGAGAGAGGGCAGCCATCATTTTCCTCCTCCATTTGTTTCCTTCATCTTCCTCATCCTCATGTTCCCTCCACCTCCACCTCCAAGTATCATCTCAAAATCTTCATCAAAACCCTATACTCTCTTCATTAAAAATGATCTCCACCTCATTCTCAACACTTTGGACCAATCAAAGTTGGATTTTGAAGACTTTGTGCAACTCAAGAAAATTCTTGAATTGCCAAATGAGGTATATCTCCTTTCATTTAGTTTAGTTTTAAGTTTCCTAGTATCCTAGTTTAGTTTAGAGTTAAACTTGTTTAGATTAGTGATGTTTGGAATTTCCAAGAGAGGGTTTAGGTGATTGTGTGGACTTATGATGTTTGTTTACAAGACCCTAGTGGTGTTTTACTGGCCTAGACCCGGGATTAGAACCAAAATACGGACTTAGGAATGGTCCCATGTCGGTTTTGTGGTGGTGTTGTAGCCTACAGGGAATCTGGGATGACCTGAGACCTGTACGAGAAAAACTAGCAACTCCATTGACCTAGGCTGAGCACTAGAAGACCACCCTGGAAGTATGAACCTGATCCATGCAACCCAGGCCGGCCAGGCCGGAAATTCAGGTGATGTCGCCGGGTCATCTGTGGTATTTGGTGTTGGAATTGGCTATGTAGCTCACATACCCCATATACTATCCCCTGTACTTACTAGTTTAGTCCCAATATAACCTGAGTTAAATCTGGGAGTGATTTCCTAGGTTGCTGAATATGGTATTTGTGATTTATGAATTTGGGATTTGGTATTTGATATTGTATTGGGTCGTTGGATCTTTGTACGTCAACGACGAGAGTTGTTTGGCTGTTTTTGCATGCATAGGCTATAGGTTCTAACTTATCAGCACACCGTGTGCCGTATTGGTTTTCCGGACTTGATTTTAATAGCTTTGTGACTGTGTATTTATTGTAGGTACCTTCATGTAGGTTCCGAGACGACGAAGCATATCGACTACGGCTGAACAAGGAGTTCCGCAGGTGAGTAGATTTATATCTACGGGGGAAGTCGGGTGGATGGCGTATAGCACCCCCGCAAGTTTTGATGGAAACCGATATATAGAATGTGGTTAAGGAAACCGTGTTAGAAACTTATGGATATGGTTAAAGAATTAGTAGGAAACAAGATATACTATGACTTAAGGTTATAGTTTATGGTTTAGTGTAACATGATATGATAGAAGTGATGTCTCGAATTGATATATAAGGATGTGAAAAGTGAATGTGAATCATGATATATATATATGTGTGTGTGTGTGTGTGTGTGTGTGTGTGTGTAGTTGCAAGAGAATAAATATGAGATTATAGTGGCATGTAATGAGATCGATAAATACGGCATGAGATTTATAAGATGATTTGATGTGAGATATTGACGTGATGAAAAGAGTATACGATGAGATATGATGACTTGGTTTGATATGTCGTTATACGGTTGCGAGTCGATATGAGATAATTGATACCTTTGCCGGTCCCATGATATGAGATTGATACGGATGTGACCTGATAGATAGGTATATATATATGGATAATGTTGTGGATCATGAGTGATATGTCGTACGAGACGTTAGGTCCGTACCCTCATTGTCATATAGGTTGATAAAATCCCTAATTGTTTAATGCCGCCGTACAATGGATTACCGTACGTGATGAGTGTTATCTGATGATTGATCCATACCCTTGACTAGAGGATGTCGTACGATGGATTATATCGTACGTAATGTTGTGAGGCTGGATGCCGATTGATAGATTCACCGACTCGGATATATTGTGGATACGTATACCTGATAGCATTTTGCGTACGATGTATTTTATGTTACGTTCATGACATTCTCATTGCATTACATATACCTGTGCCAGTACACCTACACCATTATCGATGATGTGTATGTTACACTTACACAGATTTGCCGGCCCACACACTTTTATCATCGATAATTGCTATGTCACTTACACGGTAGAATTGCCACATTATTATGCTATGTTGCATGATATACTTGCTATGCTCATGTCATTATGATATGTCGCATGATATACTGATATGCTCACATCATTGTTCTATGTTGCATGATATATGGATATGCTCACATTTCTGTTATATGTTTGCATACATCATGCTTTACGATTATATGCATTGAGATGTTGTTTTCATGAGATTCTGGATTTGAGAACCGTGGTTATATTTCAAAAGAAAGAATGTATTGTTATAAAAACCCGGTTTCTCTTGATATGATATTTCAAGATGTCTACCATGTGTTTTCTCGGTTATGAGTTATGTGATACCCGATTCGAGGAGCTGGATGAGGCCGATTGCGGGTACATGGTGGACCCGGAATGGTACCCCGGGGCATGAAAGGTATGTTGTGCAGTAGACGATGAGCCTGGCAGAGGGACTACTACCTACCGGTGATAGTATTTGGGCTCGGCGGTTATCCGGAGGATACCGACCAGAGTCGTGAGATGATATGGGCCGATTCGGACTGATGGAGCCTGTGGACGGATCCGGACTGACGGAGCCCGAGATATGAGGATTTACGTGTCGATGTTGGAAACGGGTTTCATGATGTTTCGAGTGTCGATGTTGGACACTCAGATTCCATGATTTTGATGTGTCGTTGATGGACACACGTTGATTGATATCCTCATATTTACATGCATATGCTTTCATGATATTTACATGCATGATGTTGTAGTGTCATTGGTGGACACGTAGATGTTATCCACATGCAGATAGGTATTGATTATATTGTTGGCACATATGCAGATACGGTCACCCTAGATATCATAGTATTACCTTTATGATGTAGTTGACCTAGGAATCGTTGTTTTATTCGATTTCTACATGATGATGTTTTCTACTCACGAGTTGGCAACTCACCTCCGTTGTGCCACAGTTCTTGCAGGTTGACCGCATGTATCAGTAGCGGCATCGCTGGCACACAGCTTACATTCGGGTGATTTGCTTTGGTAGGTGGTACATGTTGGATCGTGCCACTCTTGTATTATTATTCCTGTTGTATCTAGTCAACTCCATTAATCAGAAACTAGTATTTGTATAAGTAGTAAGACTTAGAAAGGCTTGTATTTGCGAGATTTAGGACAACGGACTATATGTTCGCTATTGGGGGATTGGATGTCTTTCTTTATTTACATTATTCCTTTATGTTGGTCTTCGCCGTTGGGCATCGTAGACTTATATTCTGTCTTGCGTGGTTGTGATTCCACCGATTGGCGAAGAGCTAGCTCCCGCTTGGGGATGCCTTTTTATATTGTTATGTATATGTGGTTTTGGATCAAAATATACAAAGGAGATGATGTCCAAATTTTTAAAAGACGAAATATGTTTTTCAACTAGCATAATCCACTTGCATTTTCATGTTCCATTATCTAGGCATTCAAGAAAACTTTTGATTTCATCATACCCTTATTTCAAAACTTCACGTCTTTTTTTTTCTTTAAAAAGGTTTAGATTTCTGGGTTTCGACTTACTTAAGTTACGTTGCGCCTTTAGACGTTGCGTGATTTAAGTGCCGGTCGCGAACTAAGTTTCGGGTCGTGACAGTAGGGTTCGATCATATACGTGCACTTGTGCACGTATCATGATTCGGACGGATTATACTGGTGGCTTTGGTTTAAGCCATTATATTGTTGGATTATTTTCGTCTCATTGTATTCGTATTTTGTCAGAATACGGATACAGGTTTGTATATACGGATGAGGGGTATTCTTGTAATTTATTACAAGGTGCTTGTAGAAGATGACACCTAATTTAGTTTTAACCATTTAGGATTAAATGGTTAATGAGGTGGAGAGGATAAGGTGTTGTATGCATTTATTGTAGCATGGCTCACTCGGTGACTCATGGGGTGACTCATGGTTACTATTGTGGCATGCTTGATATTTGTGTTTGGGTGTGAGATAGTTTGGAGATTTGAGATATTTTGGAGATTTAAGATATTTTGGAGACTTGAGATATTCATTGTATGCTTCATTATTGCTCATAAGACTTAGCCATTTTTTCTAAAGTTGCTTCACACTCCCATCCTCAAGCTTCTTCTTCTACCTCCACCCTTCAAGTCTCATGTGTTGAGAAACCTAGGGTGTTTGGAGACAAAATTAATCCATCATTAGATTCTACATCCTCTAGGTTATCTAGTTTAGCGAACTAGGTACCCTAGTTACCTTGGCTATGAGGTTGGAGCTCGAAATACAAATCCTCAGGTTGATCATCTTCGCTGGAGGGAGACCGGAGATCAAGCTTGATCATGGAGGCCTCTAGGAGCTTGGGATGATGGTTAAAGACCGAAGGACATGGATCATTCGGTATAACCATTCTTAACTCTCTTTATGTTTGCTAGATTAGGGTTAATGGTCGATCCGTATTATGGGGTTGTTCTAGCGCCAGTTTGTAAAAATTTTGTCCCACAATTGGCCACGGTTTGATGGCCAGGGCACTAGCATAACCCAACATGGTATCAGAGCCAACCCATAAACCCTTAGCAAGCAGTTTTAGACGATGTTAAAGTAACGAAACCAAAACAACTCCGAAACAATACCTTAAATATTCTAGTTTCTGTCGATGTTCATTAGTCTTCTGAAAATTATTTAAACAATTGCAGAAGACTATTCTTGTGACTATTATAACACAAACCAAAAACGAGCCAAAAATTCCTTAAGTTGGTCGGCGAAATCGGCCAAAATCCCGGCGTCGCCGGTTTTTGAAGGAAGTTGTGGCTTGAGTTTTTTAATGTGTTTTGGGTTCTTGAATATTGGTATTGTAGTATTGTTTGTTTTTCCCCAGATTGCATCTTATGTTATCTTAAGTTTAGGGGAATACGGAGTATTTCGAAGTTGCTATTTTTAACACTGTTTAAAAGTTTTCAGTACATACATTACTATCTGCGACCGTGAATATCATTAGAGCGGTACAACTCGTCTAATTGTTATATGTTCTTTTAGACGGGTTTGCGAACATGACATTCATGTTGATATTTTGTGTGTAGGGTTCCTAGGCACCCTAATGAGGTCTCACAAGGCATCGAACATGCCAATTTCAAAAAATCTAGGTGCCGAGAGACCCGACTACGGATCGTTTGCTAGAAAACTAGGCGAAAAGGCTAACTAGTTAACACTTAACTAAGAGATACGGAAATACAACCTTTGTAGATCCGGTTCTCCACCTCCATTGCTCCGTAACGAAGTCCTCTCCGCTGTCCAAAAAGAATCCGGGCTCTAGCGTCGACTTCATCGGAGAATAAGCGAGCTAGGTCGTCGATGTCCATGCCGAAGATGATCTACGTCGAGGCATCGCTAAATCAAGCTCCGACTTCACCAAGTCAAGAAACTTGTGAAGAAAACACACTCTACTACTTGGCAAGAGGTAGAGGATGAAGAAATAGGAAGTGGGTTCTATTTAGAATTGGATTTCTCACTCTTTATCATCAATCACCATTGATGAATGCAAGCTTCTTTCTTGAAGAAGAAGAAGAAGAAGATGATAATTGTTATGATAAGTTATTTAAAAAAGAAAAGAAAATGAAAACTTATCATAATCTAAACCATGGTCAAGTGTAGAGATTAAACTAGGGTTAGTGGGAATGGTTAGGGTTAAGGATGAGATAAGAATGGTTGACTTGATCAAAGCTTCAAGAAGCTTCAACATGAAACAAAATTAGCCACCATTCTTTTCTCTTTTCTTTTATTCATTTATCAAAAAAATAAATGGATAATTAAATAAGATAAATGAATAACAAATAATAAACCCTAACCATTTCATTAACCAAGGTTTAATACTTTACACTTAACCAAAAAGCATGTATCATCAAACATGATACAAGCAAGTGCACAAAATCATATCACATATATAATGCGCACATCCGAGTGAGAAAATCCATCTAAAGTGAACCAATATTAGTTAATGCAAAGTAATATATCAAATATATAATTATACATTAAATCATTAAATCAACACTTGATTTAACGATCCGGTCATATCGCATATAACCGGCTAATATCCAATGTATCGATTTATCGAATCAATCCTTGATTCGATAACTAGGTTATATCGCATACAACCATTCGACACATTTATCGCGAGAATAGAATACGGTATCACATACACGTATTATTCTCGGTCCCGCACATATCTCATATGTGCTCCTATTTCGTTTCGCTTGAGCCAGGAAACCTCTGTGTAGGACTCTAAAGACTCGTCAATACGCCGGCAGCAGGTGATGATCATATCAATCACCCACAAGCCGCAAGCGGTCTGCTAAACGTAACGGCCACCCGGGTATTGAGCGATCTGAAGATCGACGAGCAAGCCCGCTCACACTCCAGTGAATCCAACCAGTAACACTACCGTACAGTCCGGTCTGATCGTCTGATATGTCGCATATCTCGCCTAGGGGTGGTAAACGTCAGACCCCAATAGCTCGATAAGTCGTGTCGATATGAGGTCTATAACTGTTCGAGAAACTACTGGTAACACTTACCAGTAAATCTCAGCAACCCTGGCCAGGGATTTCCAGTTATAGCCAATCGAACACAGCGCAACATCAACTCCCTATACCGGGAGAGACGAATCCCCTCCTATCGCTCATTGCCTCCATGTGACTTGGGACTGTACCCAAAAACCACCATTTTGCACGCCCTCTTGGACGTGGTAAGATGGAAATCAAAGCACAGTGGGAACCACACAAGACTCTATGACGATCTCGGGTCAACAGACTACTCTGTACCAGTGTCACCAGAGAACCGCCATCTGACGTGAGGTATAATACCATCTGGGAGTTCTCGGCGAGTCCGTCCAGTGTACCCAGTCTCCACTGAGCACCCGTATATCATCTCCGATGTCAAACACCAATGGATATGGGATCATCCATCGCCCATCTGTATGGGATCATCAATGGACGTGGTAAGATGGGCATCGATATACCAGAGTAAATCTCAGTGGAGACAGTGGGCATCGACTAGGGACTTTGAAGGATGTACTTATGGACTACCATGTCCCCACTAGTATGATCCGCATCATAGTCCAGGTAGTCAAGTACAGATCCTAAGGGCTTTACCAACATGTAACAGGGAGACAATCAGTGTACACGTTAAGGTAAAGAGCAACCAGATAGCATACTATCATGTCGAGCAAGAAAGTCCTCCCTATATATGTCCCAGCATCCACTACAATATACATCCTATGTATAGTAATGGCCTCTAGGGCATACATATAACTAACAATCTCCCACTTGCACTAGGGCCATCTGTAGCAGTGGTTGCAGTATCTCATACTCAACCATCCCATAAAAGTCTCTCTTTGGGAAAAGGCCTTTCGTGAGTGGATCCGCTGTGTTGTCCTCTGCGTCTACTCTCCTAATCTCGATCTCCCTGGAGATCAACCATCTCCATGATCAAGTGATACTGCCTTAGAATATGTCTGGATCACTGATGGGACCGGCGTTCCTTGGCATAAGCCATAACTCCATTGTCACACAATGGTAGGAACATAGTTCATCTCATGAACCTATATACACCCAAACAGCCTCTTTGGTAGCATCTTAAGTAGCGATGTATCCTGCCTTTATCGTCTAGTATGTCACGGTATCTAGCTTGGAACTCTTCCAACATACCGTCCCTTTACTGAGGGTTAAGACAATGCCTGTGACTGACATTCAGTCGTCTTTATCAGCCTGGAACACTTCCAGTGATTCCCCCCAGGATCAATTGATACTATCTCACTACAACTAGTGAGTATCTAACATCCATTTAGATCTATCTCATAGATCCAAAATCCAGGATTTAGGAGGTATCACTTTGATCCTATATGGAGAATCATTGTGATAAGCGGAGATTGACCGAGCGTAGCATAGGAAACTCCTTCCCTATCAAGAGCATGACATCCACGTACTCTACGAGGATCACCACCATACTCCCTACTACCTTTTTGTATATACAAGGTTCATCTACCATTTTGATGATGTCAAACTCTTTGACTAATTCATCAAAACAGACGTTCCAACTCCGCGATGCCTGCTTTATCCTATAAAGCATCTTGTACACGTTTCCGCTGCTCCCACTGTTTACGAAGCTCTCTGGCTGTGTAATTACAGACGCTCTCTTCTAAAACATCATTTAGAAAAGCTGTCATGACACCCAACCGCCAGATATCGTAGTCATAGTATGTAGCCGTGGCAAGTAGGATCTGGATGGACTTAAGCATAGGCACTTGAAAAGGTTTCATCATAATCCACGTCTGGTCGATGACGAAAACCTTTAACAAGTCTAGCTTTGAAAGTCTCAACTTTTCCATGTACACCAAGTAATCTTCTTAAGATATACTTGCTCCTGATGGGGATTTAACCCTTCAGATATAGCAACCAAAGTCCATACTTTGTTGGTGTATAAGGATTCCATCTCAGATCGCTAAGCATCCAGCCATTCTTATAGAGTCTTACTCCTGATGGCCAGCTCGAAACTAGTTTGGGTCATCATCTCATGATGCAATCCCCGCTCCCACTGTCATAGAGAAACAGAAGTATCTCTCAGGTGGGTGAGGAACCCTACTAGATCGGCGGAGAGGCTGAGGTTCGTTGGTTACTACTGAATCCTTCGGTTCTACCAAATCATCAGCTGCTGTTTGTATAGCTGGAACCTTTCCAGTTCTACATTACAGACCTTGCCTCGAGCTTGTCCGGATTTTGCTTTTAGACAAAGGCTGGACAACCCCAAATCTTAACTAGCTTAAGATATGGGCTCTTCCCTTTCCATATCACATATGAAGCGGTAGGCATCTGATTTGATTCGAACCCTATTCAATAGGTATGCAACTTCTCAAGTGCATAACACCCAAAAGGAAATAGGAAACTCAGTAGTACTCATCATAGAGCACACCTTATCATATAGGGTGTGATTGCTCCACCCCGATATACCATCGTGCTATGGTGTATACGAAGGAGTAATGCTGAGAGAGAATCTCATTCTCCTTTAGAAAAGTCCAAGAATTCCGTGCTCAAGTATTCTCCTCCTTGATCTCATCATAGGACATAATATTTATACCCGTATTTTGGTTCTCTACTTCTAACTTATATTCTGTGAATATCTCAAAAGGTTCGGACTTGTGTTTCAACAGGAACATAGGTCTGAAACTCGAAAGATCATCAGAGAATGTAATGAAGTATAAAGAATCAGTCCTGGCATTTGTAGACTGGGGACCTACATACATCAACATGTATCATCCCAAGAGTTTACTAACTCTTTCTCTGTTACCAATAAACAGAGCTGTGGTCATCTTATCTTTGTGACATGACTGGCGAGTTTCACAAGATGTAAATTCAAACTGATTTAAATATGCATCTACATGTAACTTCAGCTAGTCGGGTCGCATTGATATGACCTAGTCTACAATGCCTCAAGAAGGACTCGTTCATTTCTGAACTCTTCCTCTTGTGTGTGTTCCATATACTAAGAACTGTAGTTTGATTTAGAACATCAATGCTTTTAGATAACGTGCCTGATCCGATCAACTTTTGATATAGGAAATGTTCAAAACATTATCCAACAATACAAAATTTTATCATTTCTTTACTAATAAAGAGATAGATACGATTTTGTATATCAAGTTCGGTATCTAATAACATTCGTTCAGAATCAATGTATTTGTAATACAGGGTGACAGTGACCAACAGACTTGGCTGCAACATTTGCCCCGTTTTCTGCCTCATGAAACTTATCACCCGTTCTTAGTTCTCTACCTATCTGTAGCCCTATGTAACAGATTACATATCTGGGATCCTGATCTGGTATCACATACCCAGGACGTAGAGGATACAGAGAAACAGTTCTTTGTAATGAACACACCCGAAGATGATGCATCAGCATGCACTCTCTTCGTTTGGGCGGCACGGGAATTCTGGTATTCCCCAATTTCCTGCTCGGTCTTATAACAATTATAAGTTGGAGCGGGACCAACGTTCCCCAGCTCAGTATAACAAGCGGGTTCGGTCAATACATCCGTATTATTATCTTGATTAAGGCGTGATATGGTCGCTACCTGGAGAGAGAGAGAAGAAAACACTCAGCGTGCGCTCTGTCAAGAATAGATTGGTTATTATTTTATCTAATCAGGATGGCTCCCACTGCTTTTTATCAAATCTTCCTTCAAACCCTAAAAGGAAAGACTAGCCGGGATTAATTACACACTACAGGTTCGCCAATCTTTCAGCCAGGCCAGTGTCGGTACTTTGAGGGAGGTCCCCCGTGCTTTCGCACGAACCTAATTAATGTAAACCTCGTTTTCCCAGAGGCGTAACCTCGTTAACACCTTTCTAGACACCTACTTGATCGGTTAATTGCAATGTATAAAACTCTCCCAGGAGTAACTCTTACTCGCAGCGGGTATCGGGATCCAACTATCTCATAGAAGGTATGCAATCTCATTTCAAATTTCAACACTTGAAATTCCCGATAATATTTTTCCCCTAACAGCTATATGACCTTAACATAGTCAACAAATCATAAGTGCTAGTCAAGTTCAACCCGTCATTTCCCGATTGAATTAAACCCACCCGCACGACCCTTAACATAGTCAACAAAGTCGCACGACTACCCTAATCCAATCGCATCATATGCTTATGCAGATAAGCACTAATTAGCTACCGCACACTACGCCTTAACATAGTCAACAAACGTAGCACGAATACTAACTAATACTTATCTGAAATGACGGAGGGCTACGACAGGTTTTTCTGAAAACCTATTGCGTAATGAACTTGATATCGTTGTAGGATCGAATGAATTTTGAAATGGAGTGTTTTTGAGGCTTTTCTAGTTTTGCTAAAGGAGTCACTCCCGGTGAAGGGATCGTCGGTCCTTTCCTCGTCGAATGAGGTGCGGGATATATCACATATATCACTGTGCAAAGCAAAAACACTTAAAAGCAATCAAAAGACAAACCGAGTGTGTAGCATCTGCCAGTTATTGCTAAAGGAGTCACTCCCGGTGAAGGGATCTCGGTCCTTTCCTCATCGAATAAGGTGCAGGATATATCACATATACCGCTATGCAAAGCAAAAAACTGTAGCTACCTGTTTTATTTTGAAATTTGATTCTACAACATCTTAGGTTTCTTTTATTTCATTAATTTCATTAATGAAGTCCCATCATTTAAGTACCTAATCATCACAGATAAATATGACATACACTTATGCCATCCGCATTCGCCTCGATGTCCCCTCGTGCACCGTTAGGTTAGGTAACTAACGGCAGAGCAGGGCAGGGCTAGCACGGGTGTAAAACATAAGTAACGTCTATATAATATATCATATATACTATATACTGTATCTATCACAGAACATCACATGATCACATCACAGATATCGCAGCAGAAGAATCATATGAAATATTGGATATACTAGGACGTCCGTGTTTTCAATACGAGCCAGTATAAAACAAGGATTCCACGGTCGTGATGAATAGCCAAACCCACACCCCAAGACCCCTACGAGAGCGGCAAGCTGTAAGTGCACGGCGGCGCCCCGGTCGTCAATCCGACGGCCAAATGCGGAAACGGTGATAAACTTTAATTTTGCGAACTTAGAAAACCGGCACCACCGCGCACTAAACCCCGGATCGGGCCATTAAACTAGATCTAGCAAAGTAACAAGATAGGGAAGAGATATACCGAGTGATTCGAGTCCTCCGGTCTTCTCGTCATCGTCCCGATCTCCCGCGGAAACTCCGGTCGACGCCTCCTTGCCGGAAGGGCACCACATCGTCTGTATCTTTTACGGGCTCCCACCTCAATACCGAGGCAACTCGGGCATGAAGCTGGCAAGTCGACATGCCCAAGATGTGCTATAGAATGTAGTGTAGAGTGCATGTCTCACTTTGGGGTATTGGTTGCCTTTTGAAGTTGGAGGAATGAAGGTATGAAAAATGGTGCTTTCATTTTTCATTACATGAGAATGAGATGAAGGAAATATGCCACAAGCTCACCAAATCAAAACTCTCTCATTCATCCTCACCTAAAGAAGTGGCCGGCCCTCTCTTAAGAGAATGGTGGAGGAATCAAACTTTATCAAAGAGGGAGGTGAGTGTAGTAGAAAGCAAGGGGTGACCACATCCAAAAACATCATGATAACATATGAACATCAAACCCATACCCTTTCTAATCTCATTAAAGCACCATCATGGATGAAAGATATCATAAACAATACAATTGCAAGAAACACCCTCCACAATTGCTATTTGCACAATTGCAAATAACCCCCCTCCATCGGAAAAGTCCGGCCGGGAAAGAACAAACGAAAACCGGCCGTAACGGAATGCAAACTGGCAACTCCAGAAAACTGGTCCCGTAATAAATTACAGGAAAACCCCGATACTGTGCATACACACCCGCATCTGTATTCCGTCCGGATACAAATGCAAAAAGACAAAATCTACACTGTACTATACTAGGATCCGTCTTAAACCAAAGCCGGCTAGTAAGGTTTGTCCGATCCTGATCCGTGCAATACCGCACGTATCAGATCGAACCCTGCCATATATCCATACGGCCACTAGTACAAACCGTCCGATCCTGACCCGTGCAATACCGCACGTATCTGATCGGACCCTGCCATATCTCCATACGGCCTCTACAGCGTTTCGCCCGAAAGCTTGAGTAACTGAAAGTGTGGTGGACTCTAAAGACTCGTCAATACTATGGCTGTGGATTTAAGCACTAGCACGTCAGAGGTATAAGCCAATACGTAACGGGCCACCAGCTATTGACCAAAAGGGACGTCGATGAGCGAACTCATCCTGACACCCTACTGAGCCTGTCAGTGACAATATCCGTACAGTCGGTCCGTTCGTCTATGAGCATCGCATGGCGGGCCTAGGGGGTGGGCAAAAGTCAGACCCCCAAAAGCGGTACAAGTCGTGTCGGAGTGTAGCCCAGAACACCCTGAGATACTACTGGAATACCTACCAGTAAATCTCCTGCCTTGGCCAAGGACTTCGTGTAATGGCTCTCCTAGACACAGCACGACCTCACCCCCAATACCGGGAGAGACGAACCCGTGAAGATCCGCTCACTGCCTCCATGTGGCTCGGGACTGTACCCAACTAAAACCTGTTTGCACGACTCCTTTGAGCCGTGGTAGGGTAGTAATCAAAGCACAGTGGGAACTCACACGAGACAAATGACGATCCCCAGGTCGATGAACTAACCTGTACACATGTCACCTGGGAACTGCTATCTGACGTCAGGTATAAAACCAACTAGCATGTTCTCGGCGAGTCCTGTCCGGTGTACTCATAACCCAATGAGCACCTGTATACATCTTAGGTGAACCAACTGACACCAGTGGCTTGTGAGACCAGCCACCGCCCCTCGTCGGGGTCTCGACTGTATACACTAGTCTACTCTGGAGAATCGATGCCCTGTCTCGAAACTCCCACGACTAGGGACCTTTTAAGGATGTGCTTATAGACTCCAGCTCTCACTTATATGATCGCCCTCATACTGCTGGCACTCAAGCAAGAATCCTAGGGGCTCTATCAACGTGCAATAGCGACCTGTCAGGTCACCTAAAGCAGTACACGATGATAAAGGTAAACCAGATAGCATACTATCATCTCGAGTAAGACTGTCCTACCGGGATAGGTCCTCCCTCAATCATTGCAATCACGTGCCTGTGATCCAATAATTGACTCTGAGGGCACTATCTCCAACAATCTCCCACTTGCACTCAAGGCTAATTATTGCGATGTCGCATACTCACAGCCTGTGTGATACCGAACACCCAACTCCCCTACTAGTCAGTCTCACAAAATCCGTTTGTGAAACTATTGCGTTCGAGGAATAGCCTCAGTAAGTGGATCCGCCTAGATGTTTCTTTCTATGTCTCTCTATATCTCAAGTTCGCGGAGAAAACCATCTCCCGAAATGAGCAATACCTGTCTTAGAATGTCTGGATGTCTGATGGGACCGAGCTCATAAATGAACTCCAAATCCAAACTTCTTAGACTGTATCGTCAACTGAACTTAATCAGTATCCTGCGCCACGCCTCCCCCAGTATCTGCCTGGATCACCTGTCCAGAATACTGCCCCTCGTCAGAAGGAAAACTATAATTCTAACAACCTCCCTGTCGTCCATGTCACCTTGGAAGTCTGGAATGATAACTGTCTCCCAAATGAGGCTGTCGTTATCATTTCCCTAGAACATCTACTTATGTTCTAAAGTTGCTCCCGACTGTTTCTCCAGGATTGGATTAATATCAACTTATTGCATCTAGTGCAAGAACAACATCTGGTGTGGTACTTGACATCTCATGATTTACTCAATTGCTTAAGCAAGTGATCTGCCAATCATGCACATCCCTCTCTACTTTAGTCTATAAGACACCTTTAGAGAGGGTGACTCTATCACCTGCAGGTATACTACCGTGCCAGGAGTCGTCCATTCTAAATACTCTTAGAATGCTGTCAAAGTACCCTGATTGGGAAACCACCCAAATCTAGATCTAAAACCATAGATCTAGTAACCAGAATGTCGGATATTATATCCAAGTCCTATGTGGAGAAACCACTGTGTGACAACCAAAGAATAACCGACCGTAGTATAGGAATGTCACTTCCTACTTTGTGTATGTTATCCAAAACCCGGATATCACACCTTACTACCTTCTCAACAGATCCATCCCCTATTCTGATGACGTCAAACCTATGACTGTCACATCAGAAATAGATGATCTATCTCCGCTATATCTGCTTTAGTCTAAAAATAGACATAAGCCTGATGTCCACCAATGCTTCCGCTGCTCCCACTGACTACGACAACCCTCTGGCAGAGTCATATAGACGTGCACTTCTAAAGCTAGTTTAGAACGACGCTATACTCATCCTCCTGCCGGGTCTCGCAGCCTGGAACAACAGCAATGGCAAGTGTGGGTAAACAAGAACTTCCCTGTCACCGTCCTTGAGGTTACCGGAGTACCTCTCGGGTGCCTGAAGTTACCCACCGTATCTGCGGAGTGGCCAATGGAATGTCAAAACAGATTGAATCTTTAGGTTCCTTATCAAATCTTCAGTAATCGTTTGCGGTTCTGGAATCACTTCCAGTTCTACCATACTCCCACTACTGTTTTTGAAAAAATCCATTTTTAATAAAACTGTGGCGAGTCTAGAACAATATCACTATTGATCTTTCTTGTGGTAGAAAGTCAACCCTCGTCATAGCCTGGGTCAACCCACAAACAGCCATTACAGAAACGTGCCTTGAGTTATCCAGAGTCTGGTTTTAATCATAATCCGGACAACTCCCCGTACCTTAACAATGTTAAGATATGAACTGTACTATATCCAATATAGAACCAGAGGCACTGATTTAATTGAACCAGATTCAAATCATGCAGCTATCTCCAGTGCATGTCAACTAAATGGAGAGAGGCCGATCAGCGTTACTCAACTTAGGAATGCTTCCAATTATGAGTAACCTGAAAGAGAAGCAAGTTCTCTTTATCATTACTATCAACTGAATACCATACACAAGTATCTACATCCTCGATTACCTTGAAGAATCCCGTTACTTGCTACACCTGGTTCTCTACTCTATTCAAATACCTATAACTCCTCAAAACTTAGACCCTGTGTTTCTACGAAACACATGTCTAAGAACTAGAGAAGTTAAAAGTAAACAGAACATAGTATGAGGACCAACCCCTCTGTCCTAATGGACACTGGACAACATACAATACTCTGTATAAGTCCGCCGAGTCTAACAACTCTTTCACTGTGTGTCGTAGGTTGAAAACTGTACTTCTGGTTAAGAAGAATTACACTGCTGTTTAATGCTCCTTACCTAACCATCCACTGATATAGGTAACTGTCATCGACATAATATCAAAAGGTATATCTCACTCTATGAAAATAGACGTACAGATATATCAATTTGAAATTGGTGCACAACAGCGGATATTCAAAACCAAATATTTGCCTACCGGCAAACAGCCCAGGTGATCTCCTCAAATATCACCGATTACAACGACTCCCGTTATAATGAGGATGATCACCCAATTCCCAATAACTTACTCCCACTCATCATCTGTAAAACCATACAGATGTGAGAATCAAACCTGGTAAATACATACCCTGGAGCAAGTGTCTAATCGGGAAATCAATTTTCTTTTAACAGTACACAGTTGAACTGAAACATTGAAATGTTTCGATGGGGTATCCTGGTATTCCTAGTAATGCCTCTCCCATTATCCAGATTCACAACTATAACCGTATAATTCTTTGCCACCTCTCCAAATCCCTTTATATGTCTTTAGTCATTACCTTCTGCACACCCCTTTAGGCCAATTGGTTTTCTTCTTTCCCTACCGTTCGGCACCAGCCTATGGTTTGGAAGAAGACTATCCAAAAAGCATAATGGGTGTACTGTCCTAATCCTAGGAACACTCGCAATGCGAGAGAAGGTGAAGATAAAAGACAACTGAATAAATCTTATTCCTATTTCTCCTGAACCAGAATCCATCCCCGAACTGGAACAAGTTCCTTTCGAGTTCGTATATAACCATACGATGGAATATCCAAATAACTGTGGATCTTCGTAGTGATACGGAGTGTCCTGGAGAAATACAAAGGTGATGTGGGAGTGGTAATGAAATACTTGGTTTGGTCGTGAATATCAGTCGCAATTTACTTTGCCCTCTTACTAATCCCTTGCTTTGTCTTAATCTTAATACCTTCTGCACACCGTTTAGGCTAATTGGTTTTCTTCATTCCCTACCGGTCGGCACCAGCCTAAGGTTTGGAAGAAGACTATCCAATTTGCATAATAGGTGTACTATCTCCTAAACCAAGGAGTACTCACAACTTGAGAGAAGGTAAAAGGGAAAAGACAACTGAATAATCCTATCCGTTTTCTCCAGAACCGGAAACCATCCTCGAATTCCTTCGAGTTCGTATCTAACCATACGATGGTTTTGTCCAATGGAAGTGGACGTTCGTAGTAATACGGGGTGTCCTGGAGAAAAGGGTAAAAGTAGGAGTGGCAATGAGGTCTGCAACTCTGACAATCCAAAAGCCAGTGTTAAGAAGGTTCGGTCAACTTGGTCACTGAGTCATAGTCTTAGGGTCGGGTCAATGGTCGCTGCCAAAGAGAGAGAGAAAAGAAACACTCAGCGTGCACTCTACCCTAGATCAGAATGGTTACCAATTTATCTAATCTGGAAAACTCCCACTGTACCTCAAATTCTCCTCCAAACCTGAAAGAAGAATTAGTCGGGGTCACCCGAGGAGTAAACTAACTCATCAGTGGGAATCGGGATCCAACTCTCATCGCATGATAAAGTGACGGAATCCGCTCACGTTATCACACTCCAGAAGGTATGCGCATATCTGGCAAGTTTCAGTTCTTTTGAAACTCCCGATGTGATTTTTACCCCATGCACTTATGACCTTGACTTTGGCCAACATATCATAAGTCACATGTCAAGTTCAACCCGTCATTCTCCAGGTTAATTTGAATCCACCCGTACCTACCCTTGACTTTGGCCAAAATGGCAGTACGGCTGTCCCAAACCAACGCATCTATCTATGCTGCATATGAATACCCAATAGCTACCAATCACTGTGCCTTGACTTTGGCCAACATACACAGCTTGAATACTATTGACTACCCATATGAAACGACGGAGGGCTACGAATGGTTTCTGGCGAAAACCTTTAACGTAATGAACTTGATATCGTTGAAGGAACGGATAGCTTTTTAGAAAATATAGTGACGAAAACCTTTACTAAAGAGGTCACTCCCGGTGAAGGGATCTCGGCTCTTTCCCCGTAGAATGGGGTGCAGGATATTCCAAATGAATACCGCGATGCAAAGCAAAAGTAATCGGCTATAGTGAAGTTAGTGCCCTGACGCAAACTTCTGTCCAAGGGGTCACTCCCGGTGAAGGGATCTCGGCCCTTGCCTTGTCGACTGAGGAGCAGGATATTCTAAATGAATACCACGATGCAAAACAAAAGTGAACGTCCTTGCAATAACAGCTTTTTGAAAAGTGTTCCAACAACATCAGATTAGGTTTGTTTATCTTGCATTGATCCGAATCAACGCAGTCCCATCAATTGATCACACCACAAAGAACGAAAATATACTGACGTACGTATATGCCATCCGCATTCGCCACTGGGTCCCGTCATTACCCGTTAGGTTAGCTAACTAACGGCAGAGCGGGGACTGGACTAGCGCGGATGAAAAACATATACAACATCTACTAATATATATACCAATATATAGTTTTTCGCTCAAGGCGTGAACAAAATGCAACATCACAGAAATGTACAGCATCACAGAACAATACAGATATCTGGGATCCCCAGGTTTCACAGAGCCACTACTGAAACCCGACGTTCCCCTGATCGTGTGGATAGCCTGTGCAATGAAATCCTAGACCCCTACGGGCGCGGCAAGTCACCCGCCAAAACCTGAAGCGAGGCAGCCCCCTTCAGCACCGTGAATGGACCACCCAGCACTTCACGGAATCCGGTAACTTGGGCACCCCTCCTGGGTCAACCTGTACCCCCTACGAGTGCGGCGAATAGCCTGCCAATTCCAGACTGAAGCCCCCTCCGTCTCAATGCCCTGAGATGCGGGCCCGTTGCCCTCTAGAACCCGGCTATCCGTGCACCCCACGGCGGGGCAATCCTAGTACAGAAAGTAAAATATACATACAACGGGTACATCGACCGCAAGCAGGTCGTGCCCCAAAAGAATAATACAAACAGGCAGTGACGGCAGTCCACATGTCGGACGCTCGCCCCGCAATATCAAATGTACATAATACAACAAAACTGTACTAGCATTGCATCCAGGCTATCCCCCACGACCGATCCGCAACATCACAGCAAAATCACAGAACATCAACGTGAAAGTCACGTTCGCAAATCCGTCTAACCGGGCTATAGCAGTTAGACCGGATTTACCGATCGAGTGACATTCACGGTCGCAGATATAATGTAAATACTGTGAAATAATGTGTTTAAAATATCCGATCGATCAAAAATTAACAAGTGGGCCCCCAAGCAATACTGTAACACTCACAGAAATTCTGGGCCCAATTTTAATATTCCAAAACCCCTATTTTTAGCCCACAAGCCCACTGCAAAAAAATGATGACATGATCCCTCATTCATGCGGCGGATCCGCGGCCTCAAGAGTGGTAATGGCCGCGTTTCCGCGGCCGTACGGAGGGATCGTGTTGTCGAATTTTTCCAGTGTTCTTAGAACTCCCTGCACATCATTCTGAGACAACCAGAAAAATTTTTCGAGACCAAAAAATTTCAACAGAAAACTGATGTGAACAAAAATGCATGTTTTGGAATTTTGGTCGATCGGAAATGTAAAACACATCAAACAAAGCTAGACGAAGTTAATGGCGAGGCTCTGATACCACTGTAAGTGCACGGCGGCGCCCCGGTCGTCAATCCGACGGCCAAATGCGGAAACGGTGATAAACTTTAATTTTGCGAACTTAGCAAACCGGCACCACCGCGCACTAAACCCCGGATCGGGCCATTAAACTAGATCTAGCAAAGTAACAAGATAGGGAAGAGATATACCGAGTGATCCGAGTCCTCCGGTCTTCTCGTCATCGTCCCGATCTCCCGCGGAAACTCCGGTCGTCGCCTCCTTGCCGGAAGGGCACCACATCGTCTGTATCTTTTACGGGTTCCCACCTCAATACCGAGGCAACTCGGGCATGAAGCTGGCAAGTCGACATGCCCAAGATGTGCTATAGAATGTAGTGTAGAGTGCATGTCTCACTTTGGGGTATTGGTTGCTTTTTGAAGATGGAGGAATGAAGGTATGAAAAATGGTGCTTTCATTTTTCATTACATGAGAATGAGATGAAGGAAATATGCCACAAGCTCACCAAATCAAAACTCTCTCATTCATCCTCACCTAAAGAAGTGGCCGGCCCTCTCTTAAGAGAATGGTGGAGGAATCAAACTTTATCAAAGAGGGAGGTGAGTGTAGTAGAAAGCAAGGGGTGACCACATCCAAAAACATCATGATAACATATGAACATCAAACCCATACCCTTTCTAATCTCATTAAAGCACCATCATGGTGTAGGGTTCCTAGGCACCCTAGTTAGGTCTCACAAGGCATCGATCATGCCAATTTCAAATTTTAACGGTGCCGAGAAACCCGACTACGGATCGTTTGCTAGATGTCTAGGCGAAAAGTAAGCTAGTTAACAACTTAACTAAGGGAACACGGAAATACAACCTTTGTAGATCCGGTGCTCCACCTCCATAGCTCCGCAACGAAGTCCATTCGCTGTCCAAGTGAACTCCCGGGCTCTAGCGTCGGCTTCGTCGAAGAATAAGCGAGCTAGGTCGTCGATGTCCATGCCGAAGATGATCTACGTCGAGGCATCGCTAAATCAAGCTCCACCTTCACCAAGCCCTAAAAACTTGTGAAGGAAACACACTCTACTACTTGGCAAGAGGTAGAGGATGAAGAAATAGGAAGTGGGTAGACCTTAGAATTGGATTTCTCACTCATATGCTCAATATGCCATTGATGAAGACAAGCTTCTTCATGAAGAAGAAGAAGAGCAAGAAGAAGATAAATATTATGATAAGAATTAAAATAAAAGGAAAAATCCATTCTTATCATAATTCTCACTATGGTTAGGTGTAGAGAATTAACTTGAGTTAATAGAAGTGGTTAGGGTTAAGCATGAGACAAAATGGTCAAAGTCTTCATGAAGATTCATGAATGGTCAAAAGATAGCAACCATTTTCCTCATTATCTTTTCATTTATTCATTTATCAAAAATAAATAGATAATTAAATAAGATAAATGAATAACAAATAATAAACCCTAACCATTCCTTTAACCAAGGTTTAATTCTTTATACTTAACCATTTTTGCATGCACCATCAAATATGATACAAGCAAGTGCACAAATCATATCGCATATGCAATGCGCACATTTGAGCGAGAAAATCCATATAAAGTAAACCGATACTAGTTAATGCAAAGCAATATATCAAATATATTATTATGCATTAAATCATTAAATCAACACTTGATTTAACGATCCAGTCATATCGTATATAACCGACTAGTATCCAATGTATCGGCTTATCGAATCAACGCTTGAATCGATAACTAGGTTATATCGCATACAACCATTCGACGCATTGATCGCGAGAATGAAATACGGTATCACATACACGCATTATTCTCGGTCCCGCACATATCTCATATGCGCTCCTATTTCGTTTCGCTTGAGCCAGGAAACCTCTGTGTAGGACTCTAAAGACTCGTCAATACGCCGGCAGCAGGTGATGATCATATCAAACACCCACAAGCCGCAAGCGGTCTGCTAAACGTAACGGCCACCCAGGTATTGAGCGATCTGAAGATCGACGAGCAAGCCCGCTCACACTCCAGTGAATCCAACCAGTAACACTACCGTACAGTCCGGTCTGATCGTCTGATATGTCGCATATCTCGCCTAGGGGTGGTAAACGTCAGACCCCAATAGCTCAATAAGTCGTGTCGATATGAGGTCTATAACCTTTCGAGAAACTACTGGTAACACTTACCAGTAAATCTCAGCAACCCTGGCCAGGGATTTCCTGTTATAGCCAATCGAACACAGCGCAACATCAACCCCCTATACCGGGAGAGACGAATCCCCTCCTATCGCTCATTGCCTCCATGTGACTCGGGACTGTACCCAAAAACCACCGTTTTGCACGCCCTCTTGGACGTGGTAAGATGGAAATCAAAGTACAGTGGGAACCACACAAGACTCTATGACGATCTCGGGTCAACAGACTACTCTGTACCAGTGTCACCAGAGAACTGCCATCTGACGTGAGGTATAATACCATCTGGGAGTTCTCGGCGAGTCCGTCCAGTGTACCCAGTCTCTACTGAGCACCCGTATATCATCTCTGATGTCAAACACCGATGGATATGGGATCATCCATCGCCCATCTATATGGCTCGAGAAGGTATACGCTAGTCTACTCTGGTATATCGATGCCCCGTCTCGATACACCCACGACTAGGGACTTTGAAGGATGTACTTATGGACTACCATGTCCCCACTAGTATGATCCGCATCATAGTCCAGGTAGTCAAGTACAGATCCTAAGGGCTTTACCAACATGTAACAGAGAGACAATCAGTATACACGTTAAGGTAAAGATCAACCAGATAGCATACTATCATGTCGAGCAAGAAAGTCCTCCCTATATATGTCCCAGCATCCACTACAATATACATCCTATGTGCAGTAATGGCCTCTAAGGCATACATATAACTAACAATCTCCCACTTGCACTAGGGCCATCTGTAGCAGTGGTTGTAGTATCTCATACTCAACCATCCCATAAAAATCTCTCTCTGGGAACAGGCCTTTGTGAGTGGATCCGCAGTGTTGTCCTCTGAGTCTACTCTCCTAACCTCGATCTCCCTGGAGATCAACCATCTCCATGATCAAGTGATACTGCCTTAGAATATGTCTGGATCACTGATGGGACGGACGTTCCTTGGCATAAGCCACAACTCCATTGTCTCACAATGGGAGGAACTAAGTTCATCTCATGAACCAATATACACCCAGACAGCCACTTTGGTAGCATCTTAAGTAGCGATGTATCCAGCCTTTATCGTCTAGTATGCCACGGTATCTAGCTTGGAACTCTTCCAACATACCGTCCCTTTATTGAGGGTTTAGACAATGCCTGTGACTGACATTCAGTCGTCTTTATCACTCTGGAACCCTTCCAGAGATTCTCCCCAGGGTCGATTGATACCTTCTCACTACAACTAGTGAGTATCCTAATGTCCAATTAAATCTATCTCATAGATCCAAAATCCAGGATTTAGAAGGTATCATTTTGATCCTATATGGAGAATCCATGTGATAAGCGGAGATCGACCGAGCGTAGCATAGGAAACTCCTTCCCTATCAAGAGTATGTCATCCACGTACTCTACGAGGATCACCACCATACTCCCTACTACCTTTTTGTTTATACAAGGTTCATCTACCATTTTGATGATGTCAAACTCTTTGACTACTACATCAAAACAGATGTTCCAACTCCGCGATGCCTGCTTTATCATATAAAACATCTTGCACACGTTTCCGCTGCTCCCACTGTCTACGAAGCCCTCTGGCTGTGTACTTATAGACGCTCTCTTCTAAACATTATTTAGAAAAGCTGTCATGACACCCAACCACCAGATATCGTAGTCATGGTATGTAGCCGTGGCAAGTAGGATCTAGATGGACTTAAGCATAGCTACTTAGAAAAGGTTTCATCATCATCCATACCTGGTCAATGATGTAGACCATTAACAAGTCTAGCTTTGAAAGTCTCAACTCTTCCATGTACACCAAGTAATCTTCTCAAGATATACTTGCTCCTGATGGGGATTTAACCCTTCAGATATAGCAACCAAAGTCCATACTTTGTTGGTGTATAAGGATTCCATCTCAGATCGATAAACATCCAGCCATTCTCTCAGAGTCTCACTCCTGATGGCCAGCTCGAAACTAGTTGGGTCATCATCTCATGATGTAATCCTCGCTCCCACTGTCATAGAGAAACCGAAGTATCTCTCAGGTGGGTGAGGAACCCTACTAGATCGGCGGAGAGGCTGAGGTTCGTTGGAATCTACTGAATCCTTTGGTTCTATCAAATCATGTGCTGTAGTTTGTATAGCTGGAACATTTCCAGTTCTACATTACAGACCTTGCCTCGAGCTTGTCCGGATTTTGCTTTTAGACATAGGCCGGACAACCCCAAATCTTAACTAACTTAAGACATGGGCTCTTCCCTTTCCATATCGCATATGAAGTGGTAGGTAACTGATTTGATTCGAACCTATTCAATAGGTATGCAGTTTCTCAAGCGCATAACTCCCAAAAGGAAAAAGGTAACTCAGCAGTACTCATCATAAAGCACACCTTATCATATAGGGTGTGATTGCTCCACCCCGATATACCATCGTGCTATGGTGTATGCGGAGGAGTAATGCCGAGAGAGAATCTCATTCTCCTTTAGAATAGTCCAGTATTTCCGTGCTCAAGTATTCTCCTCCCTGATCACATCAAAGGACATAATACTTATACCCGTGTTTTGGTTCTCTACTTCTAACTTATATTCTGTGAATATCTCAAAAGGTTCGGACTTCTGTTTCAACAGGAACATATGACTGAATCTTGAGAGATTATCAGAGAATGTAATGAAGTATAAAGAACCAGTCCTGGCATGTGTAGACAGGAGACTTACATACATCATCATGTATCAGTCCCAAGAGTTCATTAACTCTTTCTCTGTTTCCAGTAAACGGAGCTATGGTCATCTTATCTTTGTGACATGACTGGCGAGTTTCACAAGATGTAAATTCAAACTGATTTAAATATGCATCTATATGTAACTCCAGCTAGTCGGGTCGCATTGATATGACCTAGTCTACAATGCCTCAAGAAGGATTCGTTCATATCTGAACTCTTCCTCTTCTGTGTGTTCCGTATACAAAGAACTGTAGTTTGATTTAGAACATAAATGCTTTTAGATAACGTGCCTGAACCGATCAACTTTTGATATAGGAAATGTTCAAAACATTATCCAACAATACAAAATTTTATCATTTCTTTACTAATAAAGAGACTGATATGATTTTGTATATCAGGTTCGGTATCTAATAACATTTGTTCAGAATCAATGTATCGGTAATACAGGGTGACAGTGACCAACAGACTTGGCTGCAACACTTGCCCCGTTTTCTGTCTCATGAAACTTATCACCCTTTCTCAGTTCTCTACCTATCTGTAGCCCTATGTAACAGATTACATATCTGGGATCCTGATCTGGTATCACATACCCAGGACGTAAAGGATACTGAGAAACAGTTCTGTATAATGAACACACCCGAAGATGATGCATCAACATGCACTCTCTTCGTTTGGGCGGCACGGGAATTCTGGTAATCCCCAATTTCCTGCTCTATCTTATAACAATTATAAATTGGAGCGGGACCAACGTTCCCCAGCTCAGTATAACAAGCGGGTTCGGTCAATATTGCGTATTATTATCTTGATTAAGGCGTGATATGGTCGCTACCTGGAGAGAGAGAGAAGAAAACACTCAGCGTGCGCTCTGTCAAGAATAGATTGGTTATTATTTTATCTAATCAGGATGGCTCCCACTGCTTTTTATCAAATCTTTCTTCAAACCCTAAAAGGAAAGACTAGCCGGGATTAATTACACACTACAAGTTCGCCAATCTTTCAGCCAGGCCAGTGTCGGTACTTTGAGGGAGGTCCCCCGTGCTTTCGCACGAACCTAATTAATGTAAACCTCGTTTTCCCAGAGGCGTAACCTCGTTAACACCTTTCTAGACACCTACTTGATCGGCTAATTGTAATGTATAAAACTCTCCCACGAGTAACACTTACTCGCAGCGGGTATCGGGATCCAACTATCTCATAGAAGGTATGCAATCTCATTGCAAATTTCAACACTTGAAATTCCCGATAATATTTTGCCCCTAGCAGCTATATGACCTTAACATAGTCAACAAATCATAAGTGCTAGTCAAGTTCAACCCGTCATTTCCCGATTGAATTAAACCCACCCGCACGACCCTTAACATAGTCAACAAAGTCGCACGACTACCCTAATCCAATCACATCATATGCTTATGCAGATAAGCACTAATTAGCTACCGCACACTACGCCTTAACATAGTCAACAAACGTAGCACGAATACTAACTAGTACTTATCTGAAATGACGGAGGGCTACGACAGGTTTTTCTGAAAACCTATTGCGTAATGAACTTGATATCGTTGTAGGATCGAATGAATTTTGAAATGGAGTGTTTTTGAGGCTTTTCTAGTTTTGCTAAAGGAGTCACTCCCGGTGAAGGGATCGTCGGTCCTTTCCTCGTCGAATGAGGTGCGGGATATATCACATATATCACTGTGCAAAGCAAAACTTTTAAAAGCAATCAAAAGACAAACCGAGTGTGTAGCATCTGCCAGTTATTGCTAAAGGAGTCACTCCCGGTGAAGGGATCTCGGTCCTTTCCTCATCGAATAAGGTGCAGGATATATCACATATACCGCTGTGCAAAGCAAGAACTGTAGCTACCTGTTTTATTTTGAAATTCGATTCTACAACATCTTAGGTTTCTTTTATTTCATTAATCACATTAATGAAGTCCCATCATTTAAGTACCTAAACATCACAGATAAATACAACGTACACTTATGCCATCCGCATTCGCCTCGATGTCCCCTCGTGCACCGTTAGGTTAGGTAACTAACGGCAGAGCGGGGCAGGGCTAGCGCGGGTGTAAAACATAAGTAACGTCTATATAATATATCATATATATTATATAAAGTATCCATCACAGAACATCACATGATCACATCACAGATATCGCAGCAGAAGAATCATATGAAATATTGGATATACTAGGACGTCCGTGTTTTCAATACGAGCCAGTATAAAACACGGATTCCACGGTCGTGATGAATAGCCAAACCCACACCCCTAGACCCCTACGAGAGCGGCAAGCAACCCTACCAATTCTGGAGTTAGGAGACCCGGACTCGACTCCTCGAGTTGGTCTCCCACTGGACTCCAGAACCCGGTTACTTGTGCCCTCCTCCTTGGGTCTATCCTAGTGCGGAAAAGTAAATAATATACAAACGGTGACAACTTCCGCTACCTGGAAGTGCCCCAATAAAAGAATATTACATACAAGTTTTTACATGAATGAAAATGAAAAACACTCATCTCACATAAAAACCCCCGGCTATTCAAACACGACGATCCAATATAACATATCCAGCAACACACATAACATCACATGTCATCAACGTAAGTAAATATGTCCATCCCAATTGTCGTTGACATATAGCAACGAAACCGGCGATGTCACATATTACACTTACGGTCACAGAAAAGAAAGTGTAAAACTACAACAGTTGGAATCCGCAACCACCTCAGACATCGCATGCCTGACCAAATGAATTACTTAGACATCACATGCCTAACAATTATAAACCCCGCATTTTAGTCTCTTTATCGAAAACACTTTTCAATACCAAGTCGGGCAATTCAACAGGATTTCCGACATCCTGATCGAATGCTCGTCGCAAACTTCAGTAGACGGCCGCACCCCCGATGCCGTCGACAAAGTGTACCAAGGCGGAACACCGCTACCGCGAGCACCCGAACGGATGCTTTCGGCGACGGGGTTCTCCTACAGTCACTTGGTCGGGGCTATGGAGTGAGGCTGTCTATTAAGTTTACCCGGCGAATATCCGCGTACGCTACGTGATTGCGACGGACTTTTGATCACATCAAAATTCCGTGGCAACCGATCAAGTGAGACTAAACTGCTATGTTTATAACATTCATTCAGTTATCTCATAACTCATTGTGAATTCCAATTATTGTATCCCATTCCAGATAATTAGAAAATGTTAAACTTTCCGATTGAACATTCAAACACCCAAGTTTTCCCGATACTAATCAACACATGAAATAAGTCTAACAACATTCAGTTCGTGCCTCAGTACCGACGGTCCAGCCGTAGAAGGGTCAAGCCAACGCCTCACATGTGGCACGCCGTACTGCCCCAAACCCGAAGGTTCAAAGGGCAGTTCAAGACGGTCACATAATCGAGTTAAGGTTTGTTGTCTTCTAGAGGGTCCATCGCGTTACTTGCACTACTTAGAACGTCGTTAAACTACGGAAAAATCCAACACTTGGAAATTTCCCGGCAGGGGAAAAAGTGGGTATTTATATCCGGTCGAACTTTTTAACATATTCTAAAATTTATCCGGAAAGCCACACAGACAAAATTTGATACTCCGATCGAAACACCGAATCCCCAAAACAACTCCAGAAAATTCAACTCTTGAATAAATATTAAAAATTCCCAGAAACACCATAAATAATATATAAGAATTACTGTGCAGAAAAGGATGCACAACAGGACAAAAGGGACGCGGATCCGCCGCCTCAGCCTACTGTAAGGCCGCGTATCCGCGCCCCATTTAATGAATCTTTCGCCTGAGTTTGCACAGTAATTCTTATATTATTTTACTGAGTTTTCTGAATATTTTTAATCTGGAAAAATCCCAGAATTTGGAAAACGTCCAGAGAGCTATTTGTAATAGGGTTTCGGGTTCGTTCGGAGTTCAAAATCCGTCTAGACTTCGCCTAAGGCTCTAGCTAGGCTCTGATACCACTGTAGGGTTCCTAGGCACCCTAGTGAGGTCTCACAAGGCATCGATCATGCCAATTTCAAATTTTAACGGTGCCGAGAAACCCGACTACGGATCGTTTGCTAGATGTCTAGGCGAAAAGTAAGCTAGTTAACAACTTAACTAAGGGAATACGGAAATACAACCTTTGTAGATCCGGTGCTCCACCTCCATAGCTCCGCAACGAAGTCCCTTCGCTGTCCAAGTGAACTCCCGGGCTCTAGCGTCGGCTTCGTCGAAGAATAAGCGAGCTAGGTCGTCGATGTCCATGCCGAAGATGATCTACGTCGAGGCATCGCTAAATCAAGCTCCACCTTCACCAAGCCCTAAAAACTTGTGAAGGAAACACACTCTACTACTTGGCAAGAGGTAGAGGATGAAGAAATAGGAAGTGGATAGACCTTAGAATTGGATTTCTCACTCATATGCTCAATATGCCATTGATGAAGACAAGCTTCTTCATGAAGAAGAAGAAGAGCAAGAAGAAGATAAATATTATGATAAGAATTAAAATAAAAGGAAAAATCCATTCTTATCATAATTCTCACCATGGTTAGGTGTAGAGAATTAACTTGAGTTAATAGAAGTGGTTAGGGTTAAGCATGAGACAAAATGGTCAAAGTCTTCATGAAGATTCATGAATGGTCAAAAGATAGCAACCATTTTCCTCATTATCTTTTCATTTATTCATTTATCAAAAATAAATAGATAATTAAATAAGATAAATGAATAACAAATAATAAACCCTAACCATTCCTTTAACCAAGGTTTAATTCTTTATACTTTACCATTTTTGCATGCACCATCAAATATGATACAAGCAAGTGCACAAATCATATCGCATATGCAATGCGCACATTTGAGCGAGAAAATCCATATAAAGTGAACCGATACTAGTTAATGCAAAGCAATATATCAAATATATTATTATGCATTAAATCATTAAATCAACACTTGATTTAACGATCCAGTCATATCGCATATAACCGACTAGTATCCAATGTATCGGCTTATCGAATCAACGCTTGAATCGATAACTAGGTTATATCGCATACAACCATTCGACTCATTGATCGTGAGAATGAAATACGGTATCACATACACGCATTATTCTCGGACCCGCACATATCTCATATGCGCTCCTATTTCGTTTCGCTTGAGCCAGGAAACCTCTGTGTAGGACTCTAAAGACTCGTCAATACGCCGGCAGCAGGTGATGATCATATCAAACACCCACAAGCCGCAAGCGGTCTGCTAAACGTAACGGCCACCCGGGTATTGAGCGATCTGAAGATCGACGAGCAAGCCCGCTCACACTCCAGTGAATCCAACCAGTAACACTACCGTACAGTCCGGTCTGATCGTCTGATATGTCGCATATCTCGCCTAGGGGTGGTAAACGTCAGACCCCAATAGCTCAATAAGTCGTGTCGATATGAGGTCTATAATCTTTCGAGAAACTACTGGTAACACTTACCAGTAAATCTCAGCAACCCTGGCTAGGGATTTCCTGTTATAGCCAATCGAACACAGCGCAACATTAACCCCCTATACCGGGAG
Organism: Agapanthus africanus; assembly: GCA_030015575.1. Taxonomy (NCBI): domain Eukaryota; kingdom Viridiplantae; phylum Streptophyta; class Magnoliopsida; order Asparagales; family Amaryllidaceae; genus Agapanthus; species Agapanthus africanus. The sequence continues at coordinate 367,661,172 of CM057345.1, forward strand.
AGACGAATCCCCTCCTATCGCTCATTGCCTCCATGTGACTCGGGACTGTACCCAAAAACCACCGTTTTGCACGCCCTCTTGGACGTGGAAAGATGGAAATCAAAGCACAGTGGGAACCACACAAGACTCTATGACGATCTCGGGTCAACAGACTACTCTGTACCGGTGTCACCAGAGAACTGCCATCTGACGTGAGGTATAATACCATCTGGGAGTTCTCGGCGAGTCCGTCCAGTGTACCCAGTCTCTACTGAGCACCCGTATATCATCTCTGATGTCAAACACCGATGGATATGGGATCATCCATCGCCCATCTATATGGGTCGAGAAGGTATATGCTAGTCTACTCTGGTATATTGATGCCCCGTCTCGATACACCCACGACTAGGGACTTTGAAGGATGTACTTATGGACTACCATGTCCCCACTAGTATGATCCGCATCATAGTCCAGGTAGTCAAGTACAGATCCTAAGGGCTTTACCAACATGTAACAGAGAGACAATCAGTATACACGTTAAGGTAAAGATCAACCAGATAGCATACTATCATGTCGAGCAAGAAAGTCCTCTCTATATATGTCCCAGCATCCACTACAATATACATCCTATGTACAGTAATGGCCTCTAGGGCATACATATAACTAACACATGGATGAAAGATATCATAAACAATACAATTGCAAGAAACCCCCTCCACAATTGCTATTTGCACAATTGCAAATAACCCCCCTCCATCGGAAAAGTCCGGCCGGGAAAGAACAAACGAAAACCGGCCGTAACGGAATGCAAACTGGCAACTCCAGAAAACTGGTCACGTAATAAATTACAGGAAAACCCCGATACTGTGCATACACACCCGCATCTGTATTCCGTCCGGATACAAATGCAAAAAGACAAAATCTACACTGTACTATACTAGGATCCGGCTTAAACCAAAGCCGGCTAGTAAGGTTCGTCCGATCCTGATCCGTGCAATACCGCACGTATCAGATCGAACCCTACCATATATCCATACGGCCACTAGTACAAACCGTCCGATCCTGACCCGTGCAATACCGCACGTATCTGATCGGACCCTGCCATATCTCCATACGGCCTCTACAGCGTTTCGTCCGAAAGCTTGAGTAACTGAAAGTATGGTGGACTCTAAAGACTCGTCAATACTATGGCTGTGGATTTAACCACTAGCACGTCAGAGGTATAAGCCAATACGTAACGGGCCACCAGCTATTGACCAAAAGGGACGTCGATGAGCGAACTCATCCTGACACCCTACTGAGCCTGTCAGTGACAATATCCGTACAGTCCGGTCCGTTCGTCTATGAGCATCGCATGGCGGGCCTAGGGGGTGGGTAAAAGTCAGACCCTCAAAAGCGGTACAAGTCGTGTCGGAGTGTAGCCCAGAACACCCTGAGATACTACTGGAATACCTACCAGTAAATCTCCTGCCTTGGCCAAGGACTTCGTGTAATGGCTCTCCTAGACACAGCGCGACCTCACCCCCAATACCGGGAGAGACGAACCCCTGAAGATCCTCTCACTGCCTCCATGTGGCTCAGGACTGTACCCAACTAAAACCTGTTTGCACGACTCCTTTGAGCCGTGGTAGGGTAGTAATCAAAGCACAGTGGGAACTCACACGAGACAAATGACGATCCCCAGGTCGATGAACTAACCTGTACACATGTCACCTGGGAACTGCTATCTGACGTCAGGTATAAGACCAACTAGCATGTTCCCGGCGAGTCCTGTCCGGTGTACTCATAACCCAATGAGCACCTGTATACATCTTAGGTGAACCAACTGACACCAGTGGCTTGTGAGACCGGCCACCGCCCCTCGTCGGGGTCTCGACTGTATACACTAGTCTACTCTGGAGAATCGATGCCCTGTCTCGAAATTCCCACGACTAGGGACCTTTTAAGGATGTGCTTATAGACTCCAGCTCTTACTTATATGATCGCCCTCATACTGCTGGCACTCAAGCAAGAATCCTAGGGGCTCTATCAACGTGCAATAGCTACCTGTCAGGTCACCTAAAGCAGTACACGTTGATAAAGGTAAACCAGATAGCATACTATCATCTCGAGTAAGACTGTCCTACCGGGATAGGTCCTCCCTCGATCATTGCAATCACGTGCCTGTGATCCAATAATTGACTCTGAGGGCACTATCTCCAACACAAGCAACCCTACCAATTCTAGAGTTAGGAGACCCGGACTCGACTCCTCGAGTTGGTCTCCCACTGGACTCCAGAACCCGGTTACTTGTGCTCCCCTCCTTGGGTCTATCCTAGTGCGGAAAAGTAAATAATATACAAACGGTGACATCTTCCGCAACCTGGAAGCGCCCCAGTAAAAAGAATATTACATACAAGTTTTTACATGAATGAAAATGAAAAACACTCATCTCACATAAAACCCCCCGGCTATTCAAACACGACGATCCAATATAACATATCCAGCAACACATAACATCACATGTCATCAACGTAAGTAAATATGCGCATCCCAGTTGTCGTTGGCATATAGCAACGAAACCGGTGATATCACATATTACACTTACGGTCACAGAAAAGAAAGTGTAAAACTACAACAGTTGGAATCCGCAACCTCCTCAGACATCGCATGCCTGACCAAATTAATTCCTTAGACATCGCATGCCTAACAATTATAAACCCCGCATTTTAGTCTCAAAATCGAAAACACTTTTCAATATAAAGTCGGGTAATTCAACAAGATTCCCGACATCCTGATCGAATGCTCGTCGCAAACTTTAGTAGGCGGCCGCACCCCCGATACCGTCGACGAAGTGCACCAAGGCGAAACACCGCTACCGCGAGCACCCTGACGGATGCTTTCGGCGACGGGGTTCTCCTACAGTCACTTGGTCGGGGCTATGGAGTGAGGCTGTCTATTAAGTTTACCCGGCGAGTATCCGCGTTCACAACGTGATTGCAACGGACTTTTGATCACATCAAAATTCCGTGGCAACCGATCAAGTGAGACTAAACTGCTATGTTTATAACATTCATTCAGTTATCTCATAACTTTTGTGAATTCCAATTATTGTATCCCATTCCAGATAAACAGAAAATGTTAAACTTTTCGATCGAACAGTCAAACACCCAAGTTTTCCCGATACAGCTCAACACATGAAATAAGTCTAACAACATTCAGTTCGTGCCTCAGTACCAACGGTCCAGCCGTAGAAGGGTCAAGCCAACGCCTCACATGTGGCACGCCGTACTGCCCCAAACCCGAAGGTTCAAAGGGCAGTTCAAGACGGTCACATAATCGAGTTAAGGTTTGTTGTCTTCTAGAGGGTCCATCGCGTTACTTGCACTACTTCGAACGTCGTTAAACTACGGAAAAATCCAACACTTGGAAATTTCCCGACAGGGGAAAAATTGGGTATTTATATCCGGTCGAACTTTTTAACATATTCTAAAATTTATCCGGAAAGCCAAACAGACAAAATTTGATAAACCCGATCGAATCATCGAAGCTCCAAAACATCCCAGATTATTCAACACTTGAATAAATATTAAAAATACCCAGGAAAACCAGCACTGTTAAATAGGAGTTACTGTGCAAACATCACCCCACAAAACGACAAACAGGCCGCGGTTCCGCCACACGAGCCAAGCTCGTGCCGCGGAAGCGCGGCGCTTTAACGGAATTAGGGTTACGAATTGCACAGTTACTCTTATATTTTCCTGCTGATATTTCTACATATTTTTAATACTGAAAAATCCCTGTTTTTAGAAAAAGTACAGAGAGCACATTTGAGTTGGGGTTTCGGGTTCGTTCGGGTTTCAAACTTCGTCTGGACTTCGCCTAAGGCTCTAGCTAGGCTCTGATACCACTGTAGGGTTCCTAGGCACCCTAATGAGGTCTCACAAGGCATCGAACATGCCAATTTCAAAAAATCTAGGTGCCGAGAGACCCGACTACGGATCGTTTGCTAGAAAACTAGGCGAAAAGGCTAACTAGTTAACACTTAACTAAGAGATACGGAAATACAACCTTTGTAGATCCGGTTCTCCACCTCCATAGCTCCGCAACGAAGTCCTCTCCGCTGTCCAAAAAGAATCCGGGCTCTAGCGTCGACTTCATCGGAGAATAAGCGAGCTAGGTCGTCGATGTCCATGCCGAAGATGATCTACGTCGAGGCATCGCTAAATCAAGCTCCGACTTCACCAAGTCAAGAAACTTGTGAAGAAAACACACTCTACTACTTGGCAAGAGGTAGAGGATGAAGAAATAGGAAGTGGGTTCTATTTAGAATTGGATTTCTCACTCTTTATCATCAATCACCATTGATGAATGCAAGCTTCTTTCTTGAAGAAGAAGAAGAAGATGATGATAATTGTTATGATAAGTTATTTAAAAAAGAAAAGAAAATGAAAACTTATCATAATCTAAACCATGGTCAAGTGTAGAGATTAAGCTAGGGTTAGTGGGAATGGTTAGGGTTAAGGATGAGATAAGAATGGTTGAGTTGATCAAAGCTTCAAGAACCTTCAACATGAAACAAAATTAGCCACCATTCTTTTCTCTTTTCTTTTATTCATTTATCAAAAAAATAAATGGATAATTAAATAAGATAAATGAATAACAAATAATAAACCCTAACCATTTCATTAACCAAGGTTTAATACTTTACACTTAACCAAAAAGCATGTATCATCAAACATGATACAAGCAAGTGCACAAAATCATATCACATATATAATACGCACATCCGAGTGAGAAAATCCATCTAAAGTGAACCAATATTAGTTAATGCAAAGTAATATATCAAATATATAATTATATATTAAATCATTAAATCAACACTTGATTTAACGATCCGGTCATATCGCATATAACCGGCTAATATCCAATGTATCGATTTATCGAATCAATCCTTGATTCGATAACTAGGTTATATCGCATACAACCATTTGACACATTTATCGCGAGAATAGAATACGGTATCACATACACGTATTATTCTCGGTCCCGCACATGTCTCATATGTGCTCCTATTTCGTTTCGCTTGAGCCAGGAAACCTCTGTGTAGGACTCTAAAGACTCGTCAATACGCCGGCAGCAGGTGATGATCATTTCAATCACCCACAAGCCGCAAGCGGTCTGCTAAACGTAACGGCCACCCGGGTATTGAGCGATCTGAAGATCGACGAGCAAGCCCGCTCACACTCCAGTGAATCCAACCAGTAACACTACCGTACAGTCCGGTCTGATCGTCTGATATGTCGCATATCTCGCCTAGGGGTGGTAAACGTCAGACCCCAATAGCTCGATAAGTCGTGTCGATATGAGGTCTATAACTGTTCGAGAAACTACTGGTAACACTTACCAGTAAATCTCAGCAACCCTGGCCAGGGATTTCCTGTTATAGCCAATCGAACACAGCGCAACATCAACTCCCTATACCGGGAGAGACGAATCCCCTCCTATCGCTCATTGCCTCCATGTGACTCGGGACTGTACCCAAAAACCACCGTTTTGCACGCCCTCTTGGACGTGGTAAGATGGAAATCAAAGTACAGTGGGAACCACACAAGACTCTATGACGATCTCGGGTCAACAGACTACTCTGTACCAGTGTCACCAGAGAACTGCCATCTGACGTGAGGTATAATACCATCTGGGAGTTCTCGGCGAGTCCGTCCAGTATACCCAGTCTCCACTGAGCACCCGTATATCATCTCCGATGTCAAACACCAATGGATATGGGATCATCCATCGCCCATCTGTATGGGTCGAGAAGGTATACGCTAGTCTACTCTGGTATATCGATGCCCCGTCTTGATACACCCTCGACTAGGGACTTTGAAGGATGTACTTATGGACTACCATGTCCCCACTAGTATGATCCGCATCATAGTCCAGGTAGTCAAGTACAGATCCTAAGGGCTTTACCAACATGTAACAGGGAGACAATCAGTGTACACGTTAAGGTAAAGAGCAATCAGATAGCATACTATCATGTCGAGCAAGAAAGTCCTCCCTATATATGTCCCAGCATCCACTACAATATACATCCTATGTATAGTAATGGCCTCTAGGGCATACATATAACTAACAATGTGTGGTGCTGAGCTTGTGGTTGGATTGTCGTAGTGGATAGCCAGTGGTGCAATGATAGTGGTACAGTTCAGATTCATTTGTATATTTGATATTGCGGGACGAGCATCCGACATGTGCACTGCCGTCTCTGCCAGTTTGTATATTATTTGTTTGGGGCACGACCGGGTTGAGATCGATGTCACCCTTGTACATTTATTTTCTTTTCTGTACTAGGATTACCTCAAGGCGGAGTGCACGAATAGCCGGGTTCTAGAGGGCAACGGGTCCGCATCTCATGGTGCTGAGATGGAGGGGACCTTACTATAGAATTGGCAGGCTATTCGGCGCACTCGTAGGGGGTATAGGCTGACCCATGGAGGGGTGCTCAAGTTACCGGATTCCGTGAAGTGTTGGGTGGCCCATTCACTTTGTTGATTGGGGTTGCCTCACTTCTGGGATTGGCGAGTAACTTGCCACGCTCGCAGGGGTCCAGGTTTTCATTGCATAGGCTATCCACACGACAGGGAACATCGGGTCTCATTTGCGGCTCAAGTGAAACCCGAGGCTCAAAGAATATCCACCATTCTGTGTTGCTGGCTGAGATTCTGTGATGTTTCTTATATCATGCCTGGGACGAATGTTATATATATTTATATATATACTAGTAGATGTTGTATATGTTTTGCACCCGCGCTAGTCCAACCCCCGCTCTGTCGTTAGTTAAGTAACCTAACGGGTGATGACGGGGCCCAGTGACGAATGCGGATGGCATATACCGTTAGTGTATATGCCTTAGAGGCCATTATTGTATCATACTAGTTTGTATATTACTTAATGGAAGCTTGGGATATTCACAGTTGTATTGACAGTCTTGCTCAAAATGGCAGTATGCTACTTGGTTTGTTTCTACTTCAATATGTGCATGTGTTTCTTTTAGCATATCGCTTATACATATTAGTGGAGCCCTTAGGATCTTTGCTTGATTACCAGCGCTGTAATGGCAGTCACATTAGTGGAGGCTGGGTAATCTACAAGCACATCCTTATATAGGTCCCTAGTCGTAGGATTATCGAAATGGGGTATCAATACTCCGGAGTAGACTAGTGTATACACTTCTCATCCCAGCAGGGGAGATGGTCTGTCCCACAGCCATTAGTACGTCGTACTGGAGATAGTATGCAGGTGCTCATTAGGTTACGAGTATACTGGACAGGACTCGTCGGGAACTGTTGGTTGGTATTATACCTATCGTCGGGTAGCAGTTCCCAGGTGACATGAGTACAACTTAGTCCGTCGACTTGACACTGCTGCTTCGCCTCAAGTTTGTTCCAACTGTACTTTGATTACTACCCTACCACGGCTTAAAGGAGTCTTGCAAACAGGTAGTAGTTGGGTGCAGTCCCGAAGCACTTAGAGGTAGTGGCGGTTAGATAGGATTCATCTCTCCCGGTATTTGGGGTTGATATCGTGCTGTGTTCGGAGAGCCATTACACAAATTCCCTGGACAAGGGAAGTGAGATTTACTAGTAGGTATTCCAGTAGTTTCTCAGGGTGTTCTGGGCTACACTCTGACACGACTTATACCGCTATTAGGGGTCTGACGTTTACCACCCCATAGGCCCGATATGCGATACTCTTAGACGAACAGACCGGACTGTACAGAGATTGTCACATTCAGGCTCAGTAGGAGTTTGGATGGGTTTTCCTCATCGGCCTTCTTATCGACATCTACCTGGGAACCGTTATGTGTAGCTAGTACCGCTTGCAGCCTGTGGTTAAACCCACTGCCAGCGTAGTGTCGAGTCTTTAGAGTCCCACACAGAGAGTTTCCCTGCACTGGGCAAAAGGTGTAGAGGTCGTATGGTTTTACGGCAAGGCTTCGATCACTTACGTACACTTGTGCGCGTATGATGTTCGGGCGGATAATACTAGTGGGCTTTGGTTTAAGACGGATCCTAGTACTATATTGATGGATCAGTTTCGTCTCTTTGTGTTCGTGTTTCTCGGAACACGAATGCGGGTATGTATATACGGATGTGAGGAGCACAGAAGGAGACACCTCAATAGGGTTTTGACCATTGACTTGATTAAAACAATTATGAGGTGGAGAAAAGTATTTGTTATTTTTGCTAATGATAATTATGGCATGGCTACTTGTATTAATCATTTGACTTGGATTGACCATTTGACTTGGTTTGACTTTTTGACTTTAGATATTTTGGTGAGATATTTTTGTGAGCTAGATATTTTTGAGGAGATATTTTTTCATCACATGGTTGTGGTCATGTCAAGCTAGCCATCACAATTTAATTATCATTATCAAAAATCTTTTCTCTTTCCTCAAGTGATCTCTCATGCTAACTATCTCCTTCCTCTTCCTCTCAAAAACTGCAACATTTCAGAAAAATAAAATATTAATTTTAGGAATTTATATAATTGAATAATAAATATTACGAATATTTTAATGTGTAGGAATTAGTTTTAATGATATGGTATGATTATATACCGATAAATGGGGAAATATTTAGAAAAATTATATCAATTATTGATTTTAAAAGAATGTATGAATATTGGGGATTCTACAATGTAGTATACAAAATATTTTGTACAGATTATTACTAAACTCGATTAGTATTTTCAAATTTGCATTAAGAGTGTTATGTGCATATGGCATGCAACAAATCATGTTGCAAACACTTATACATTTCTTTTATTGTTTGAAACCAAGCTCTACTTCTATTGTATTTGGGTTTTTGTTTTGTTGGAATTTTAAAAGAAAAGAAAAGTTAAAGAAAAGAATAAACAAAAGAGTATGGGCATGAGAGAGAAGAGAGAGAGAGGTGAGGGGTCTTTGACCTTGGTCTCATTCCTACATTCCCTCCATTTCCTTCATCATTTTCCTCTCTTCCTCTCACCATGGCTGCCTTCCTCCTTCCACCTCCTACTACACCTCATAACAACCCCAAAAATTCATCAAAACCACACATTCCCTTCATAAATTTCATGCACAAGCTCACTACAAGCATGGGAGATCAAGAAAAATTGGATTTTGAGCACTTGGGGCAACTCAAGAAAATTCTTGAGTTACCAAATGAGGTAATTGTTTCACCATTAGTGTTGTAATCAAGTTCTTTTAGCTTCTTTGTTATTTTAAATTTGATTAAATGTAGATTAGTGAACTTGAAGAATTTCAAGTTGAGATTAGGGTTTGTTTTGAATTGTGATGGTGCAATTGAGGTATTCTAAGTGACTACAACTCCTTTATTGATAAAACCTAGACCTAACCTGAGATTAAAACCCCAAACCCCAAACTTAGAAATCACCGATATCGGATTTGTGTTGAAATTGTGATGTTGTTTTGAGACCTGCTATAACCCGGGAACCCTAAAAGTTTTATAGCGATTACTGTGAGTCGTGCAGGTGACCTGGAATCTAACTTAGAGACCCAAGCCCAAACTCCTTCATCCAGGCCATAGATTTAACCCCATTGGCCGCAATTTACGGCCTGGGTACTTCAGAATTGATTCGTGTTTGGTCCATTGCTTTATCTTCAATAAACTAGACCCTCCACATATGCAAAATTGGCTAATTTCACCTGAGATAAAATCTGGAAGTGTTTTTCATAGTTTCTGATTTCGGTTTGTGAATTCTGTGAACTTGAACTTTGGTATTTGTGTTTTATCTCGATCACTTGACATTTATACGTCGATATCGGGTGATGTTTGGTTCTTTAACATGCGTAGGCTATAGGTTCTAACCTATAGGCATCTCGCATGTCGTTTTGGTTTTGAATCGAACATTAATGAGATACGATACGCTGTGACATGTAGGTACCTCCGCCTGAACTTCGGGACGACAAGCAAGGGCGTAGCGACATCGAGTTCGGCAAGCAAGGATCAAAATGAGTAGATATATATCTACGGGGAAAGTCGGGTGGATGGCGTATAGCACCCCCGCAGTTTCATAGTGTAGCACGCGAATACGTTATGTTATATATTATATGTGTTTTTATGAAACATGGATATATTGTAATAGGGGCCTTAGGAGATCATAGGATAGTGTTAGAATATTAGAAGTTAGTGTTTTTAGTTAAATTCTTAGTTACGAAACCCTAGAGTAAAGTTTGGCACACACGCGCACACACACGCGTACATTTGATTTTCTTGTGTGTATATAGGGATACACACACACACACACACACATATACGTAAGTGAGTATGTATATATATATGTATGTATACATGTACTCGGGTGATCACGATAGTATATGATACTTGGAGATGAGTCGATATGATTGGGCATGATACCGTAAGATCGGTGACGTGATTTAGGTCGTGCTATGAGACACGACTTGATTTTATAGCGGATCATTGAGCGATGTGTTTTCAATCACACGCGATATATGTTGATGGTATCGGAATGTACTAGATGTTAGATCAGTACCACTAATTCATGATATGATGATAATGATACCAATTAGATAATGAGGTATATGTGATATTGACCCATACCCCGATTTTGGTATGCCGTACAATGGATTTTACCGTACGATGTATAATTATGATGATTGATCCGCACTCTTGACTTGAGGATGTCGCATTATATATACATTTTATTGTACGTGACGCTATTGAGGCGGGATCACCGACTACTAGATATATATATCGACTCAGACTTAGGTGGATTTCCTTATCCTTTCGATTAGTCATGTAGTTTATCAGGTAGATGTTAGACTGGGCTCGAGTCATACTTATTTTCAAAACTGACGAATCGTGGGTATTTTAAAGACAAGCCCTATTTTCTAAAAACCACGATTCGTGTTATTTCAATAGCCCAAAAACTGTATGACTCGTATATAGAAATGTATATTCTTTATTGTCGCGTTTACTATTAATACTTCGTTTATTCATGCTGTTATCATCGCATTTCATGTTTAATGTATTCTTTAGTGATTATGAAACCCTGCTGTCAGGACACCAGCACCATTACCGATGATGCATATGCTTCATGCACACCTGCTTGCCGACTCACACACATCATCATCGGTAATTTTCATGTCACGTACACTTTAGAGAATATTATTTCGTTGATATCGCTTGCTAGCCGATAGTTCCGATATATCATTACTGTGCTAGTTTAGATATTGCATTCTTTATATAGATATCCATGCATGTCTATATTCATTTGTCATGTAATATTATGGGGCCTTATGCCAGTAATTCACTGTTATTTACTCTCGAGATTTGGATTCGAATTTTCCATGAGATTTTCTGGATTTGGAGAAACCGCAAGATTTTATAAACTCATTTTTTTTCAAAAGATAAAAATTGCGGTTTTCTCGTGATATGATGTGAGATATGTCCACCATGAGTTTTCTCGGCTCTTGAGCGATATCATACACCCGATTCGAGGAGGAGGAGGAACCGTCAGTGGGCGCATGGTGGACTCAGTGTGGTACCCCAGGGCAAGATGGTCGCAGATGATGGTGTTGAACCTGACAGGGGAGCACTAACGACCGGTTATTTATGACGCGGCGGATAGCCGGAGGATACCGACGTTGTTGTGAGATTTATGTTTTGGGCCAGTCCAGATTGCCGGAGCCCAAGGGCCAGTCCGGATTGCCGGAACCCGAGGTATTGAGACATTAAGATATTTAGATCATATGATAGGGGCCAGTCCGGATTGCCGGAGCCCGAGATATTGGATATTGGGATATATGTTTTGTGTCGATGCTTGACACGAATTCTATGTTGATTTCATTGATGATACCTCGATTTTTATATACAGAAATCTCACTAAATTAAGAAAACATTTTTCTCATTTAGATGTATTCTGTTTTCATGGATTCATACGTCATATATATGATATGTTGCTACCTGAGGCACTGATACAAGCACTTGGTATTACACTTATGTATAGATGTTTACCCTTGCCATTATTATATGCTTCAGGCTATATTATTTGAAGATATTACTATCGTATGACCTAGGGTAGAGGCATACATGCGATTTCTGCTCGGTGATGTTTTCTACTCACGAGCTGGCAACTCAGCCCCGTTGTTCCACAGTTTCTTGCAGGTTTTACCGTACAGGTTTATTTGGCGGCTTTATTGGCACACTGCTTCTTTCCGGGTGATTACTTTGGTAGGTGGGTTCACTCGCATCGTGACCACCATTGTACTTTATTTTTATTCAGTTGTATCTAGTAAACTCCATCAATCAGACTTGTATTATTTGATAGACTTAGAAGACCAGTTGTATATTCATTCGACCTTAGAGTTGCGCGCTGTATTATTATGGCTTTCCCTTGGTTTTCTTCTGAGTTTTGATCCTCGCCCTTCGACGTTGTATATTATATTGCATTGCGTGGCTGTGTCCACCAATTGGCGAAGAGCTAGCTCCCGCTTGGGGATGTTTTTATTCATCATTTATATATATTTCATGTGTTGTACCCGTTTGGGGCCAGTATTTACAAAGGAGACTCTGCCGAATTTTTGGGAAAAATATGGCGTTGCTTTTAAATGTTTAATGCCGCTTTTTATTAAAACCACTTGCTTTAAAACATGTTTTCTTCACTCATTTGTTTAAAAATGGTTTAGATTTCTGGGATTTTTGGCTTACTTGAATTAAGTGTGGTCCTATAGACTTCACATGATTCAAGTGCCAGTCACGTGCAATTTCGGGTCATGACAAAGTTGGTATCAGAGCGCTAGATTTAACCTTGGTTCGAGTCTATGTTTGACTATGCGGAGTCTACGGCGTATATTTATATTCAGAACCTAGGCTTGACCTTATGGAACTTAGTCTTGGTCGAGGGGGTATTAGACCCGAACTTTCGTCGGATAGGTTGACCTTGGTTGATGGAGTAGGTGACTTAAGTAGAGTGACATACTGTATGTATGTTCCGCAGCATACTTACAATACGCTCTCCGCTTAAGAAGCCTAAGGATGTACATTTCTTTGCACCGTATTATATTCATTCATATGATATATCCTCATCGATATCGGTTAGTGGTTTTGTTACCACGATTGCATAGGCAGAGAGAGCTGCGGCTAGAGTTGCGGTCAGCATGATCTCGTCTTGGACAAGGACTGACCAGGGCGTAATTCCGGTAACACAACATTGCATAGATGTGTCGTTTTATTGTGTTTTTCGCGCCATGAGCGTTTGATGGATTGCTTTTACTAATATTTCTCGAACGTGCAGATCAACACCAAAGGATTGGGCCACTGATAGAGGCTGGCTAGAATGTGATGATCGTCAATGCACCGTTATTCTTGATAATTGAGGCACTGTTTAGCGTGCGGACGAATGAGCCAAATGTTGCTGCGACTGACAAGATACCGCCCCATATGTTTGAAGCTAATGCAGCACGAGTTGTACTTAGAGATGTGATAGAAGATCGCTAGTCACCCATGGATGAATGACTAAGACATGTTGTTCGTTTGCACATCCCGATGCGAGGTCATCAGATTGATTGATTCCAACTTGAAAAGACTTCACGCAGGTACGTTGAGAGTCGATAGAAGACGATCGAATGTCAAAAACCCATTTTCCAAGTTTAAGGTATTCAGAAAGACATGCAAGTAAGTCTGTGGACCCTCTAGAAGAACGAAACCCTAACTCGACATAATGACCATGGAAACTCCTTTGAACCTTAGGGTTTGCGGCAGTACCGCAGTGCCATTAATGAAGCTTGGGTTTGTCCTTCTACGGATGGTCCATAGGTACAGTGGCATGTACTGGATATTATTAAATTGTACTCAAGAGTTGAGCTCGGGGAATTATGGGACTTTGACGAATCGATCGAAAATGTTCGACGCCGTCCGGATATCATGTGATAGGATACATTACTTAGGAGACTCCAGATATGAGTATAGCCGTTGTAGCGTAGTCTATACAGCTACGAAGAGACGAGTCCGAATCAGTCGACATTAGAGAAAAGTGGAGTAAGAGGTTCGTACGAGATTTCGACGAGATGACGTTCCACTCCGTTGACATCAGAGTTGTGATACGCATGCAGAGGCGTTGAATATGGATATATCTTTCAGAAGGAGTCGTAATGAGTATGTAGCCGTTCCGAAACAAGAAATAGGTTTAGTAAAGGGTGATAACTTCCGGGAAGTTCAGCAGAAACGAGATTTGGGAAAGACCCGACAAGATCTTTTTGGAAATACTAAACGAGGAGACTTGGACCGAGGATCGGTCGTATTACGCACACCCAGTAGGCCAGAGTTCGGCATCGTCAACGAGACATGTTATGAGTGACCATGATAGTTGGCCAGAGATCCTTAGAGGACGTGCCAGAGCAAAACTGTTTCCATCGTCATTTCAATATTGGGCCATTGAGCCGAGGAGTTATGTAACTGGAGATTCACAGTGAGAGGCGAGAGCCTACGGGCACAAGGCGCCAGATCATGAACAGGAGGCTAGAAGATATCTTGCTCTGCTAGCTTTGGATGCACCTACACATTCTCGACTTTGAAGGAGGGACTTATCGACGACAGTGTTTATGATATGCGATTTGGTGATTTGAATATCACGTATCCGTCATTTTGGATTTCAGTATTTTGGGCGATTTATTTGCATGATTGAGATTTTGTGCACCACAGTGGCACTCGACTTCGATTTGATATCATTCGAGATGTTGATTTTGATTTCATGCCTATGGTATGCATGTGATTTGACTTGTGCCTTCAGTGTAGTTTTCATGCACTTTTAATACTTTGATTCGATTTTGTGCATGCATATGCACGCGATTATGAGTTTATATACCACGGTATACCTGATTTTGATTGACGTATATTGTATACCGTAGATTTCGATCGTGATACTCGATATTTGTTTTCATGCACCCTGTGCACTTGATTTGGATTCTTGAGCATACTTGGCGCGCTTGATGCGATTTTGGTGCACGCCAGATGCACTAAATCGGGATTCTTCGTGCATATCAGATGCACCTGATATTGTTGTCAGGCACACCGTTGCCTTTGACAGGTGTTTTCATGCACACCCGTTGCACTTAGATTTTGTTTCTGTGCACATGTATGACACATTCATTGAGTTCGATTTCTGTGCACGCCAGGCGCACGTTGCATTATTTACATATGCTATTGAGTGTGATTTCTTGGAGCATTACATTTTTATGATATTCACTATTTGGTTTAGTGACTGAGCAGGACTAGTCAGAGGACAGTACCTGAATAGGTTTTTGCATACATCGATGGTTATCGAAGGGATTTCCAAAAAGGAGCTATAGTCTCAGTATTTACCTACGTGCCCGTGATGACACGAAACATGTTACAAAGGAAACCCTTCTAAAATATTTTCAAACGGCGGGACGTGTATGTTAAACAAAGGATATATATATAAATATATAGTTATTTTCTTACAATAAACGTCCGCTACTTGTGCCGTGATACGCGCATCGCACAGCGATTTGAAAAAGAGTTTGGCATGCATTTCTTTTAGATGTTTTTACGAGTTTACGACGATACGTACTATGTTCATATTTTAGTCTTGAGTATATCATGTTGGTTTTCGTATTGGATTTTGACATTTGTATCTTCCCCGTGACTCCGATGATTGCATGATGCTTGACGGAGTTTTGATTTTTGAGTTATATACTCGATTTTCATGTGCATGCATTGCGCTACGATATGTTTTGTGTATTTATGATTTCGGAGCCCTAACGACTTGATCATTTTACTGAAATGTTTTTGTATTTGAGGGGTTTAAATTTAAATTCGGGGACCGAATTTATTTAAGGGGGGAAGACTGTAATATTTCAGAAAAATAAAATATTATTTTTGGGAATTTATATAATTGAATAATAAATATTACGAATATTTTAATGTGTGGGAATTAGTTTTAATGATATGGTATGATTATATACCGATAAATGGGGAAATATTTGGAAAAATTATATCAATTATTGATTTTAAAAGAATGTATGGATATTGGGGATTTTACACTGTAGTATACAATTTATTTTGTATGGATTATTACTAAACTCGATTAGTATTTTCTAATTTGCATTAAGAGTGTTATGTGCATATGGCATGCAATAAATTATGTTGCAAACACTTATACATTTCTTTTATTGTTTGAAACCATGCTCTACTTCTATTGTATTTGGGTTTTTTTTTTGTTGGAATTTTAAAAGAAAAGAAAAGATAAAGATAAGAATAAACAAAAGAGTATGGGCATGAGAGAGAAAAGAGAGAGAAGTGAGGAGTCTTTGGCCTTGGTCTCATTCCTGCATTCCCTCCATTTCCTTCATCATTTTCCTCTCTTCCTCTCACCATGGCTGCGCTCCTCCTTCCACCTCCTACTACACCTCATAACAACCCTAAAAATGCATCAAAACCACGCATTCCCTTCACAAATTTCATGCACAAGCTCACTACAAGTATGGGAGATCAAGAAAAATTGGATTTTGAGCACTTGGGGAAACTCAAGAAAATTCTTGAGTTGCCAAATGAGATAATTGTTTCACCATTAGTGTTGTAATCAAGTTCTTTTAGCTTCTTTGTTAGTTTAAATTTGATTAAGTGTAGATTAGTGAACTTGGAGAATTCCAAGTTGAGGTTAGGGTTTGTTTTGAATTGTGATGGTGCAATTGAGGTATTCTAAGTGACTACAACTCCTTTATTGATAAAACCTAGACCTAACCTGAGACTAAAACCCCAAACCCCAAACTTAGAAATCCCCGATATCGGATTTGTGTTGAAATTGTGATGTTGTTTTGAGACCTGCTATAACCCGGGAACCCTAAAATTTTATAGTGATTACTGTGAGTCGTGCAGGTGACCTGGAAGCTAACCTAGAGACCCAAGCCCAAACTCCTTCATCTAGGCCGCAGATTTAACCCCATTGGCCGCAATTTACGGCCTGCTTACTTCAGAATTGATTCGTGTTTGGTCCATGGCTTTATCTTCAGTAAATTAGACCCTCCACATATGCAAAATTGGCTAATTTCACCTGAGATAAAATTTGGAAGTGTTTTTCATAGTTTCTGATTTCGGTTTGTGAATTCTGTGAACTTGAACTTTGGTATTTGTATTTTATCTCGATCACTTGACATTTGTACGTCTATATCGGGTGATGTTTGGTTCTTTAACATGCGTAGGCTATAGGTTCTAACCTATAGGCATCTTGCTTGTCGTTTTGGTTTTGAATCGGATATTAATGAGATACGATGCGCTGTGACATGTAGGTACCTCCGCGTGGACTTCGAGACGACAAGCAAGGGTGTGGCGACATCGACTTCGCCAAGCAAGGATTAAAGTGAGTAGATATATATCTACGGGGGAAGTCGGTGGATGACGTATAGCACCCCTGCAGTTTCATAGTGTAGCACGCGAATGCGTTATGTTATATATTATATGTGTTTTTGTGAAACATGGATATATTGTAATATGGGCCTTAGGAGATCATGGGATAGTGTTAGAATATTAGAAGTTAGTGTTTTTAGTTAAATTCTTAGTTACGAAACCCTAGAGTAAAGTTTGGCACACACGCACACACACGCGCGTACATTTGATTTTCTTGTGCATATATAGGGATATATATATATATAAACACACATATATGTAAGTGAGTATGTATATATATATATGTATGTATGTATACATATACTCGGGGGATGAGGATAGTATATGATATTTGTAGATGAGTCGATGTGATTGGGCATGATGCCGTGAGATCGGTGATGTGATTTAGGTCGTGCTATGAGACACGACATGATTTTATAGCGGATCGTTGAGCGATGTGTTTTCATACACACGCGTATATGTTGATGGTATCGGAATGTACTAGACGTTTGATCAGTACCACTGATTCATGATATGATGATAATGATACCAGTTAGATAATGAGGTATATGTGATATTGACCCGTACCCTGATTTTGGGATGCCGTACGATGGATTTTACCGTACGATGTATAATTATGATGATTGATCCGCACTCGTGACTCGAGGATGTCGCATTATATATACATTTTATTATACGTTATGCTATTGAGGCGGGATCACCGACTATAGGATATATATATCGACTCAGACTTAGGTGGATTTCCTTACCCTTTCGATTAGTCCTGTAGTTTATCAAGTAGATGTTAGACTGGGCTCGAGTCATACTTATTTTCAAAACTGACGCATCGTGGGTATTTTAAAGACAGGCCCTATTTTCTAAAATCCGTGATTCGTGTTATTTCAATAGCCCAAAAACTGTATGACTCGTATATAGAAATATATATTCTTTATTGTCGCGTTTACTATTCATACTCCGTTTATTCATGTTGTTATCATCGCATTGCATGTTTAATGTGCTCTTTAGTGATTATGAAACCCTGCTGTCAGGACACCAGCACCATTACCGATGATGTGTATGCTTCACACACACCTGCTTGCCGGCTCACACACATCATCATCAATAATTTTCATGTCACGTACACTTTAGAGAATATTATTTCGCTGATATCACTTGCTAGCTGAAAGTTCCGATATATCATTACTATGCTAGTTTAGATATTGCATTCTTTATTTAGATATCCATGCATGTCTATATTCATTTGTCATGTAATATTATGGGGCCTTATGCCAGTAATTCACTGTTATTTACTCTCGAGATTTGGATTCGGATTTTCCATGAGATTTTCTAGATTTGGAGAAACCGCAAGATTTTATAAACTCATTTTTTTTCAAAAGATAAAAAGTGCGGTTTTCTCGTGATATGATGTGAGATATGTCCACCATGAGTTTTCTCGGCTCTTGAGCGATATCATACACCCGATTTGAGGAGGAGGAGGAATCGTCTGTGGGCGCATGATGGACCTGGTGCGGTACCCCAAGGTAAGATGGTCGCAGATGATGGCGTTGAGCCTGGCAGGAGGGCACTACCGACCGGTTATTTGTGACGCGGCAGATATCCGGAGGATACCAACATTGTCGTGAGATTTATGTTTTGGGCCAGTCCGGATTGCCGGAGCCCAGGGGCCAGTCCGAATTGCCGGAGCCCGAGGTATTGAGATATTGAGATATTTAGATCATATGATACGGGCCAGTCCGGATTGCCGGAGCCCGAGGTATTGAGATATTGAGATATTTAGATCATATGATACGGGACAGTCCGGATTGCCGGAGCCCGAGATATATTGGGATATATGTTTTGTGTCGATACTTGACACGGATTCTATGTTGATTTCATTGATGATACTTCGATTTTTATATACAGAAAACTCACTACAGTTTTCTCATTTAGATGTATTCTGTTTTCATGGATTCATACGTCATATATATGATATGTTGCTACCTGAGACACTGGCACGAGCACTTGGTATTACACTTATGTATAGATGTTTACCCTTGCCATTATTATATGCTTCAGGCTATATTATTTGAGGATATTATTATCGTATGACCTAGAATAGAGGCATACATGCGATTTCTGCTCGGTGATGTTTTCTACTCACGAGTTGGCAACTCACCCCCATTGTACCACAGTTTCTTACAGGTTTTGCCGTACAGGTTTCCTTGGCGGCTTTGCTGGCACACTGCTTCTTTCCGGGTGATTGCTTTGGTAGGTGAGTTCACTCGCATCGTGACCACCATTGTACTTTATTTTTATTCAGTTTTATCTAGTAAACTCCATCAACCAGACTTGTATTATTTGATAGACTTAGAAGACCAGTTGTATATTCATTCGACCTTAGAGTCACGCGTTGTATTATTATGGCTTTCCCTTGGTTTTCTTCTGAGTTTTGATCCTCGCCCTTCGGCGTTGTATATTATATTGCGTTGCGTGGTTCTGTTTGCCAATTGGCGAAGAGCTAGCTCCCGCTTGGGGATGCCTTTATTCATCATTTATATATATTCCATGTGTTGTACCCGTTTAGGGTCAGTATTTACAAAGGTGACTGCCGAATTTTTCGGGAAAAATATGACGTTGCTTTTAAATGTTTAATGCCGCTTTTTATTAAAACCACTTTCTTTAAAACAAGTTTTCTTCACTCATTTGTTTAAAAATGGTTTAGATTTCTGGGGGTTTTGGCTTACTTGAATTAGGTGTGGTCCTATAGATTTCACATGATTCATGTGCCAGTCATGTGCTATTTCGGGTCGTGACAAAAACCCTAGTGTCTCATGTGTTGAGAATCAAGAGTTAGTGAGACTAAGCAACCCAAAATCACACTCTACTCATTCTAGGTTACTTAGTTTAGAAAGCCAAGTGATCTAGTTGCCTCAACTTGGAGGTTAAGCTCAAGGTTGGAACTTTCGGGTGGATCTTCTTCGACTTCGAGAAGCCTACGAGGAGGTGCTATCCATTTCCACTCCAAGGAGCCCGCGAGGAGAAGGAGGACAGTGAGAAGACAAGAAGTACACGATTCTATGAGATCCGATTGTAAGTCCATGCTAGCTCTCCCGGTACTTTCGGGCATGCGGAATTTGATGAAAAACAATTTTCCAGAGGCGGTAACATGGACTCAAAACCGGATCTTTGTTAAACTACTAACTAACAACCTAACAAGAGTTTACCTACTCGGTTAGGGGGCTATACCTTTCTTGAACTCCTTCGTTTTCGACTCCTTCCGGTGTACGAATCGGCCTCACCTCGTCATCTCCTTGCGCCGAAGATGGATCCACCCGAAAGCTTCTACCTTTGGCTTCTTCTTCGAACTTTGAAGAAACTAGATCACTTGGCTTGCTAGGCCTTGTGAACTAGAATGAGTAGAGGAATGTTTTGGTGTCTTTTTATCTCTAAGGCAATGAGTCTCAACACATGAGAATGGTTCGCCTTGAGGTAGAGAGAGCAAGAGGAAGAGGGAGAGCTTGAGAATGAGAGAGCTCAAGAGAGAGAAAGCAAATGATAGAATGAACCATACTCTTCTCATTCTCACCTCTCATAATCCAAAAAGCCATCATAACAAAAATAGTAATCAAGTATTGTGTAAATGGTTTAAGTCAAAATGGCTATATCATTTCATGCACTCATTTTGCATAAATAAACAAGCAAGCAAAAGTCTTTGCCATGGAATGATAGCCATTGTCATGATGATGGTCAACTAGTCCAACCTAGTCAACCGGTCAACAAAGTCAACAAGTCAAGAAAGTCAACCCCTCAACAACCATGTCACTATAATACTTAATTAATATTAATGTTAATCATATATCTTATTCTCATTAGGGTTAAGCAAAAGTCAATGGTCAACAGTCAACTGTCAACAGTCAACAAACCCCAATGAGAATACTCTGCCTCTGTCTCTCTGTCAACTGTGCATACACACCCGCATCCGCGTTCCGAGGAACACGAATACAAACGAGATAAAATCAATCCCAAAACGTACACTAGGATCTGGCTTAAACCAAAGCCCGCTAGTGTTAACTGTCCGGACACTGTACGTGCACAAGTGCACGGATGTGACCGAACCTTGTCGCAAAACCATGCGACCTGTCGCAAAACCATGCGACCTCTACTCTTTTGCCTAAAGGCGAATATCTTTCTGTGTGGGACTCTAAAGACTCGACACTACGCTGGCAGTGGGTTTAACCACAGACCGCAAGCAACACTAGCTGTACGTAACGGTCCCCAGGTAGATGCCGACAAGAAGACTGACGAGGTGAAACCCATATGAACTCCTACTGAGCCTGAATGTGACAGTCTCCGTACAGTCCGGTCTGTTCGTCTGATACATCGCATGGCGGGCCTAGGGGGGCGGTAAACGTCAGTCCCCTAATAGCAGTACAAGTCGTGCCGGAGTGAAGCCCAAAACACCCTGAGATAATACTGGAAGCCTACCAGTATATCTCGCTTGCCCTTGCCAGGGACTACTCGTGTAATGGCTCTCCTAGACACAGCGCGATGTCAACCCCCAATACCGGAAGAGATGAATCCTGTCTAACCGTCACTGCCTCCAAGTGCTTCGGGACTGCACCTAACTACCACCTGTTTGCACGTCTCCTTTGAGCCGTGGTAGGGTAATTATCAAAGTACAGTGGGAACACACTCGAGGCGAAGTGACAGTGTCAAGTCAGCGGACTACACTGTACTCATGTCACCTGGGAACTGATAACTGACGATAGGTATAATACCAACCGGTCAGTTCCCGACGAGTCCTGTCCAGTGTACTCGTAACCTAACGAGCACCCGCATACTATCTCCAGTACGACGTACTGATGGCTGTGGGACAGACCATCTCCCACTCTGGGATGAGAAGCGCATGCGCTAGTCTACTCCGGAGTATCGATGCCCTGTCTCGATAGTCCTGCGACTAGGGACCTGCATAAGGATGTGCTTATAGATTACCCAGCCCCCACTAGTGTGATTGCCATCACAACGCTGGTAATCAAGCAAAGATCCTAAGGGTTCCACTAATGCGTATAGGTGATATAATAAAATAAACACATGTATACATTGAAGTAGAAACAAACCAAGTAGCATACTACTATTTTGAGCAAGATTGTATATACAAGGTGAATATCCCAAGCTTCCATTAAGTAATATACAAACCAGTATGATACAGTAATGGCCTCTAGGGCATATACACTAACAATCTCTCACTTGCACTAAGGCCATGTACTGGCGTATCGAAGACCTATCATCTCGATCAGCCGCTCGAACTGAGTCTGGGGCAAGGCCTTGTTGAATGGATCTGCATTGTTATCTTCTGAAGCAACCCTCTGAACCTCGATCTCCTGGCGATCCACGATCTCCCTGATCAGGTGATACCGTCTCAAGATGTGTCTGGATCTCTGATGGGACCTGGGTTCCTTCGCTAAAGCTATAGCCCCGTTGTTGTCGCAATACAGAGGTATTGGATCAACAATGGACGGAACCACCTGAAGTTCTTTCAAGAACTTCTTCATCCAGACAGCTTCTTTTGCGGCATCAGATGCAGTGATGTATTCCGCTTCTATCGTCGAGTCTGCAACGGTTTCCTGTTTGGAACTCTTCCAACACACCGCCCCTCCATTGAGGGTAAAGACAAAACCCGACATGGACTTGGAATCATCCTTGTCACTCTGGAAGCTGGAGTCAGCAAAGGCCTCGATCTGGAGGTCTTTTCCGCCATACACCAAGAACATCTCCTTAATCCTTCTCAGGTACTTGAGAATGTTCTTTACCGCTATCCAGTGTTTCTCCCCGGGGTTTGACTGATACCGGCTTACTACACTAAGTGCATAAGCTACATCCGGTCTGGTACACAACATCGCATACATTATAGAGTCTACCGCAGAAGCATAGGGTATAATAGACATGCGATCCCTCTCCAAATCAGTCTTGGGAGACATCTCTTTAGAGAGGGTGATCCCGTGACAAGCCGGTAGGTTACCGCGCTTGGAATCTTCCATACTGAATCTTTTCAGTATGGTGTCGATGTACCTGGACTGTGAAAGTCCTAATATCCTCTTGGATCTATCACGATCGATCCGGATCCCCAGGATGTATGAGGCATCACCCAGGTCTTTCATGGAGAACCTGTGTGACAAGAACCCCTTGACAGATTGTAGCATAGGAATGTCATTTCCTATTAAGAGAATGTCATCCACGTACAAAACGAGGAATACTACAGTTCTCGCTACAAATCTACTATAGATGCATGGTTCATCTGGATTTTTGATAAAGCCAAATTCTTTGACCGTCTCATCAAAGCAGATGTTCCAACTCCGCGATGCCTGCTTTAGTCCATAGATGGACTTAAGCAACTTGCACACCTTTCCACTGCTCCCACTCTGAATGAAACCCTCTGGCTGGTCCATATAAACACACTCCTCTAAATTTCCATTTAGAAAAGCGGTCTTTACGTCCATCTGCCAAATCTCATAATCGTGGAAGGCAACAATGGCAAGAAGGATCCGAATGGATTTCAGCATAGCTACTGGAGAAAGGGTTTCGTCATAGTCCAAACCAGGTCTTTGACGAAAACCCTTTGCAACAAGTCTAGCTTTATAGGTCTCAACCTGTCCATCTACACCAATCTTCCTTTTGAAGATCCACTTGCATCCTACGGGTTTTACCCCGTCTGGAGCAATGTCCGACGTCCATACTTTGTTGGTGTACATGGACTCCATTTCGGTCCGCATTGCATCCAGCCATTTTACCGAGTCAACGCTCTGAACGGCCTGCTGGAAGCTAGTAGGCTCATCATAATTTATGATGCAATCCTCTCTATCCTCGTCTTTGAGAAAACCGTAGTATCTCTCGGGCGGATGAGACTGCCTACTACTCCTGCGGAGCGGCGTAGGAATGTCCTGTTCTTTTGAACCCTCTGGTTCCACTAAGCTTTCAGTAATAGTCTATGGTTCTGGAATTTCTTCCAGTTCTACTGCGCTCCCACTAATTTCCTTTTCCAAGAACTGGTGCTCTAGAAAGTGGGCATGCCGAGAAACAAAAACCTTTTGTTTCTCTTCGCAGTAGAAGAAATATCCTTTGGAGTTCTTTGGATATCCCACAAACTTGCACTGTACTGAGCGTGCCTCGAGCTTGTCCGCATGCTGCTTTTTGACAAAAGCTGGACTTCCCCATGTCTTAATGTGATTAAGATAGGGTCTCTTCCCACACCACATCTCATATGGTGTGGTAGGCACAGTTTTAGTTGGAACTCGGTTCAAAAGGTATGCAGCTGATTCTAGCGCATACCCCCAGAATGATCGCGGTAACTCGGCGTTACTCATCATGGACCGTACCATATCCAATAGGGTTCGGTTCCGTCTCTCCGATACACCGTTATGTTGCGGAGTGTATTGAGGAGTAAGCTGAGAGAGAATTCCGTTCTCTTTTAAATAGTCTAGGAACACGGCACTCAAGTATTCACCACCTCGATCCGATCTTCGAATCTTGATACTTTTGCCGGTTTGTTTTTCTACTTCATTCTTATATTCCTGAAATTTTCCAAAGGCTTCGGACTTATGTTTCATTAAGAAGACATAACCGTACCTTGAAAAGTCATCCGTAAAAGTAATGAAGTAAGAATAACCGCTTCACGCATGTATAGACATTGGACCGCACACGTCGTTGTGTACGAGTCCTAAGAGCTCGCTCGCTCTTACTCCGTGTCCAGTGAACGGAGTCTTTGTCATCTTTCCTTTGAGACAGGATTGACAAGTGGCATACGATTGATATTCGAACGGATTCAAATATCCTTCTGTATGTAACTTTGTCAACCTTCTCTCATTGATGTGACCCAGTCTACAATGCCATAAGAAAGTCTGATTGATTTCTGGAGACTTTCTTTTGTGTGTATTCTGGATATTGAAAATATGTGGTTGGTTTAATACGTATATATACCATTGCTCAATGTACCTGATCCAATCAAGACTTGATTAAGGTGAATGTTTACAACATTACTTACAAACGCAAATTCATAACCTTCTTTAGAAACCAAAGATACAGAAATGATTTACAAGTTGTGTTGGGTACAAAAAAGCAATTACGTAAAACCAAAACATGTCCATCTGACATTCCCAGGTGATAGTCCCCCACGGCCTTAGCATCCATGCTAGCTCCGTTTGCAACTTTGAGGGTCATGTCACCTGCCTTCAAAAACCTACGGTTTCTCAACGCCTGCAAAGAATTACAGATATGAGATCCTGATCCGGTATCCAATACCCAGGAAGTAGAGTTTATTGAAAGACAGTTATCAATAACATACACACCTGAAGCTGAAGCCGCAACCTGCTTCAGTTCCTGTGTTCTGGCTTTCCAAGCCCTGCAATCATTCTTCCAGTGTCCCTTTTTATGACAACAGAAGCATTCCTCTTTATCCACAAGCTTTCCCACTTTCTTTGTTGCTTTTGCCTTTCCCTTCGTATCCACTTTACTAACACCGCCCCTTGGTTTGGCGGGGGCTTTCTTCTTCTTTCCCTTGGCTTTCGCCTTGGACCTAGAAGAGGAAGATCCTCCTACAAACAAAGTGGATGTTTCCCTACCTTTCTGTAGGGTGCCCTCTGCGCTCCTCAGCATGTTGAGAAGTTCTGAAAGCTCAACTTCCTTTTCTTGTAAGTTGAAGTTCAGTATAAACTGGGCGTAAGTGGAAGGAAGGGACTGGAGAATCAAGTCCGTATAGAGCTCATTCTCCAACGTGGTCCCAAGGTCCGCGAGCTCTTCAATTTAGCCAATCATCTTAAGCACGTGTTCCGCTACCGATGATCCGACGGCCAATCTTGCCGAAAATAACTTCTTCGACACTTCGTATCTTGCGATACGAGATTGCTCTCCATACAGTTCTTTTGTATGGAGAAATATGGACTCGAGGTCCATATTCTCGTGCCTCCTCTGATGTTCGTTGTCCATAGAGGCAAGCACGAGGCACTTGGCCTTCGCGCAATCGATTTCCCAGGTCTTACGGATTTCCTTATCCGCAACGCTGGTTTTGGGACCTGGGACAGGGGGAGCTTTGGTGGTAAGAAGATACCCCAGCTTGTCGTAAGTGATTGTCATCTTGACATTCCTGAGCCAATCTTTGTAGTTTGGCCCTGTCAGTATGTTTTTATCTAGAAGTAACTTAAGTCCAGTCATGTCGATTGGTCGCTGCAATTAGGAGAGAGAGAAGAAACACTCAGCATGATGCTCTTGCAAGTTTAGAATGGTTTTTAGTTTGTCTAAACAGGATGGCTCCCACTGTTTCTCAAATCCCTCCTCAAACCAAAAAGGAAGAATTAGTCGGGATCAATCTCACCGCACAATACTTGCTTAACCGTTCAGCCAGGCCAGTGTCGGTACTTCGAGGGAGGTTTTCCAACGCTTTCGCGAAGTTCCTTAATTAAATAGCCTCTTTTCCCTGGGGGCGTAGCCCCGCTAACACCTTTCTAGACACCTACTAGGTTTATAGCATTGATCGTTAAGTGATAAATTTCCCGAGGAGTAGCATATACTCACAGTAGGATCGGGATCCAAATATCATCGCGTGACGAAACTGAAGGAATCCTACCAGAATCATCAAACTCCAAATGGTATGCAACACTAGCAAGTTCCAGTTCTTTTGAAACTCCCGATGTGGATTTTTGCCCCATGCTCTTATGACCTTGACTTTGGCCAAAATATCATAAGTCACATGTCAAGTTCTACCCGTCATTCTTCAGGTTAATTTGGATCCACCCGTACCTACCCTTGACTTTGGCCAAAACGGCAGTACGACTGTCCCAAACCAACGCATCTATCTATGCTACACATGAATACCCAATAGCTACCAATCACTATGCCTTGACTTTGGCCAACATACATAGCTTGAATACTATTGACTATCCATGTGAAACGACGGAGGGCTACGAATGGTTTTGGCGAAACCGTGAACGTAGTGAACTTGATATAATCGATGGAACGAGATAGCTTTTAAAAGGAGTGGCTCAAACTCCGCATTTTAAAAGTTGGTTTTGAAAAGAACCGAGTGGTTTTTCGAAAGTGTTCCAACGACTTTTACTTGGTTTATTTTCTTGCATTAGTTCTTTTAATGCGTGATATTCTTGCATTAGTTCTTTTAATGCGTCCCATCATTTAATACTACCATTGCAGAAAACAACCAAAATATGACGTACGCTTATGCCATTCGCATTCGCCACGGGGCCCGGTCATTGCCCGTTAGGTTACTTAACTAACGACAGAGCGGGGGCTGGGCTAGCGCGGCTGTAAAACATAAGCAACGCCTAAATAATATCATATATAGATATATTGCAATGATAGCCATTTCAGATCACAGATGAACACATTGGATATATTAGGAACCCGCAATTCGTACGAGCCTGTAACGAAAAGCAGATTACACGGTCGCGGTGAATAGCCAATACCCCACCCAAGACCCCTACGGGTGCGGCAAACTACCCGCCAAGTACCCGAAGCGAAGCAACCTCCCTCAACTCCGTGAGTAGGCCACTCGGCACTTCGGCATACCCGGTAGTTTGTGCACCCCCTCCATGGGTCTATCCTAGGAGCAAAAACAGTAAAAAGAAATTATACAATGACGGCTACAACCCCGACCCGGTTGTGCGGTCATACAAATAATTATTACATCAATTTACAAATTTACATGAATTGAAAGAAAAGAAAACTCTCGTCTCATAATCCCCGGCTATTCACCCGTGACAATCCAATGAATTCATATACACATTCCAAAGACATTACAGATCACAGATTTGTATAACCCCCACTAATCGACATATAGTGATTAGCAGACGTTCAATACAAATATCACATCACAGATAAAAACCCGTCAGCTTAAGTCTTTAGAAACTCGATCGAAATACGGTTTTTAAAGCCCCAAAAACAAAATTTTCTTTCTGGAAAATCTGGGCTGAAAACACATATACCAAAAATCCCAAAATAACCCACTGAGTATACTGTAGCAAAGACGATCCAGAGAAGAGGCAAGAAGGCCGCGGAACAGCGGCAATAGCAAGCTATTGCCGCGTTTCCGCGGTGGTTTGATGGAATCTCTGCATCGTTTTTCTACAGTATCTTTAAAAAACCCTGAGTCGATTTTTAAAGCATGATTTATTATTTTTACAGACTTAAAAAAATCGACAGCAAGCATGAATTCCGGGTTCATTTCGGGACTTTTTCTCCGATCGAATTTCTAGCTACTATGCTAACATGTTAGATAGAGTTTAACTAGGCTCTGATACCACTGTAAGTCCATGCTACCTCTCCCGGTACTTTCGGTCATACGGAATTTGATGAAAAACAATTTTCTAGAGGCGGTAACATGGACTCAAAACCGGATCTTTGTTAAACTACTAACTAACAATCTAACAAGAGTTTACCTACTCGGTTAGGGGGCTATACCTTTCTTGAACTCCTTCGTCTTCGACTCCTTCCGGTGTACGGATCGGCCTCACCTCGTCGTCTCCTTGCGCCGAAGATGGATCCACCCGAAAGCTTCTACCTTTGGCTTCTTCTTCGAACTTTGAAGAAACTAGATCACTTGACTTGCTAGGCCTTGTGAACTAGAATGAGTAGAGGAATGTTTTGGTGTCTTTTTATCTCTAAGGCAATGAGTCTCAACACATGAGAATGGTTCGCCTTGAGGTAGAGAGAGCAAGAGGAAGAGGGAGAGCTTGAGAATGAGAGAGCTCAAGAGAGAGAAAGCAAATGATAGAATGAACCATACTCTTCTCATTCTCACCTCTCATAATCCAAAAAGCCATCATAACAAAAATAGTAATCAAGTATTGTGTAAATGGTTTAAGTCAAAATGGCTATATCATTTCATGCACTCATTTTGCATAAATAAACAAGCAAGCAAAAGTCTTTGCCATGGAATGATAGCCATTGTCATGATGATGGTCAACTAGTCCAACCTAGTCAACCGGTCAACAAAGTCAACAAGTCAAGAAAGTCAACCCCTCAACAACCATGTCACTATAATACTTAATTAATATTAATGTTAATCATATATCTTATTCTCATTAGGGTTAAGCAAAAGTCAATGGTCAACAGTCAACTGTCAACAGTCAACAACCCCAATGAGAATACTCTGCCTCTGTCTCTCTGTCAACTGTGCATACACACCCGCATCCGCGTTCCGAGGAACACGAATACAAACGAGATAAAATCAATCCCAAAACGTACACTAGGATCTGGCTTAAACCAAAGCCCGCTAGTGTTAACTGTCCGGACACTGTACGTGCACAAGTGCACGGATGTGACCGAACCCTGTCGCAAAACCATGCGACCTCTACTCTTTTGCCTAAAGGCGAATAGCTTTCTGTGTGGGACTCTAAAGAATCGACACTACGCTGGCAGTGGGTTTAACCACAGACCGCAAGCGACACTAGCTGTGCGTAACGGTCCCCAGGTAGATGCCGACAAGAAGACTGACGAGGTGAAACCCATCTGAACTCCTACTGAGCCTGAATGTGACAGTCTCCGTACAGTCCGGTCTGTTCGTCTGATACATCGCATGGCGGGCCTATGGGGGCGGTAAACATCAGTCCCCTAATAGCGGTACAAGTCGTGCCGGAGTGAATCCCAAAACACCCTGAGATAACACTGGAAGCCTACCAGTATATCTCGCTTGCCCTGGCCAGGGACAACTCGTGTAATGGCTCTCCTAGACACAGCGCGATGTCAACCCCCAATACCGGGAGAGATGAATCCTGTCTAACCGTCACTGCCTCCAAGTGCTTCGGGACTGCACCCAACTACCATCTGTTTGCACGTCTCCTTTGAGCCGTGGTAGGGTAGTAATCAAAGTACAGTGGGAACACACTCGAGGCGAAGTGACAGTGTCAAGTCAGCGAACTAAGCTGTACTCATGTCACCTGGGAACTGATAACTGACGATAGGTATAATACCAACCGGTCAGTTCCCGACGAGTCCTGTCCAGTGTACTCGTAACCTAACGAGCACCCGCATACTATCTCCAGTACGACGTACTGATGGCTGTGGGACAGACCATCTTCCACTCTGGGATGAGAAGCGCATGCGCTAGTCTACTCCGGAGTATCGATGCCCTGTCTCGATAGTCCTGCGACTAGGGACCTGCATAAGGATGTGCTTATAGATTACCCAGCCCCCACTAGTGTGACTGCCATCACAACGCTGGTAATCAAGCAAAGATCCTAAGGGCTCCACTAATGCGTATAGGTGATATAATAAAATAAACACATGTACACATTGAAGTAGAAACAAACCAAGTAGCATACTACTATTTTGAGCAAGATTGTATATACAAGGTGAATATCCCAAGCTTCCATTAAGTAATATACAAACCAGTATGATACAGTAATGTCCTCTAGGGCATATACACTAACACCGATTAGTTAAACCTCATATAGATTGCTAGCTAGGGTTTTATGTTCGATCCTTACTAAAGTCGAAGTTGTGAAGCCCGTAAAAATCATTTTTTGCTCATTCCGCCTCCCCGCGAACACGTGGGGTGTGCAACATTGACTAATATATACGTACATTATATTTTTCGTTCATTTATCTGATGTGATATGTTTAATTGATGGGACTTCATTAATTTCGATTAATGCAAGTAAAACAAACCTATATATGATGTTGTTGGAACCAAGTTTGTAAAAACTGACATTATAGACGTTTCCTTTTGCTTTGCACAGTGGTATTTGGTTATGAATATCCAGCACCTCATTCGACGAGGCAAGAGCCGGGATCCCTTCATCGGGAGTAACCTCTTGAGCGAAAGTTTGCATCATCGTAATAACTTCACTATAGTCGTTTCCTTTTGCTTTGCATCATGGTATTCAATTGGGAATATCCTGTATCTCATTCGACGAGGAAAGAGCCGAAATCCTTTCACAAGGAGTGACCTCTTTAGAAAAAGTTTTCGCCACTATATATTTGTACAACCACTTGGTTCCTTCAACGATACCAAGTTCATTACGTTAAAGGTTTTCGCCAAAAACAAGCCGTAGCCCTCCGTCATTTCCTATGAGTAGTACTTAGTATTTGTGCTGCATTTGTTGACTGTGTCAAGGCGTAGTATGCGGTAGCTAAGTGGTGCTTGTTTATAGCACATGGATATGTGGATTGGTTAGGACAGTCGTGCGGCCTTGTTGACCGTGTCAAGGGCTCATGCGGGTGGATTTAATGCAATCAAGATAATGACGGGTTGAACTTGACTAGGACTCTTTGATCTGTTGACTGTGTCAAGGTCACTTGGGTCATAGGGGTAAAAACCACATCGAGAGTTTCAAACATACAGGAAACTTGCCAGGCATGCGCATACCTTTTGGAGTGTGGTGACTTGAGTGGCTTCTATCAAGTTATCATGCGATGATGGTTGGATCCCGATTCCCACTGATGAGTAGGTGTTACTCCTCGAGTGATTTTAGATGATCCTGACTAATTCTCCTTTTAGGGTTTGAAGGAGAATTCAAGGAAACAATGGGAGCCATCCTGATTAGATAAAGTGATTAACCATTCTGATCTAGGTTAGAGTGCACGCTGAGTGTTTCTTTTCTCTCCTCTTTGGCAGCGACCATAGCCTAAACCTAGACTAAAACTCATGAACCAATTTAACCGAACCTTCTTAAAACACTTTGGCTTTTGGTTAGTCGCATATATCATTGCTATTCTTACATC
The DNA here is from genome assembly GCA_030015575.1 of Agapanthus africanus. Classification (NCBI taxonomy): domain Eukaryota; kingdom Viridiplantae; phylum Streptophyta; class Magnoliopsida; order Asparagales; family Amaryllidaceae; genus Agapanthus; species Agapanthus africanus. The sequence goes on from CM057345.1 coordinate 367,693,292, forward strand.
ACCTTTGCATTTCTACAGAACACTTTGTATCACTACGAAAATCCATATAGCTTGGATATTCCATCTTATAGTTACATACGAACTCGAAGGAACTTGTTCCAGTTCGAGAATGGATTATGGTTCTGAAGAAATTGAATAGGATTATTCAGTTGTCTTTTCCATTTACCTTCTTTCAGATTGCGAGAGATCCCAGGATTAGGAGAACCTATTGCGCTTATTGGATACTCTTCTTCCAAATCATAGGCAGGTGCCAAAAGGTAGGGAAGGAAGAAAACCAATTAGCCTAAGTATGATGTACAGAAGATAATAAGTAAAGACATATAAAGGGATTAGAATAAGAGCAAAGGAAATTGCGACTGCTATCATTCACGACAAAACCGCGTATACCCCTGCCACTCCTACATCCACTTTAGATTTCTCCAAAACACTACGCATCTATACGAAGATTCATATTTCTTGGATATGCCATCGTATAATTACATACGAACTCGAAGGAATTTGTTCCAGTTCTAGGATGGATTCTAGTTCGGGAGAAATAGAATAGGATTATTCAGTTGTCTTTTCTCTTCACCTTCTCTCAAGTTGCGAGGGCTCCTGGTATTAGGAGAGTACACCTATTGCACTTATTGGATAGTCTTCTTCCAAACCATAGGCAGGTGCCGAAAGGTGGGGAAGGAAGAAAACCAATTAACCTAAGTGTGGTGTACAGAAGGTAATAAGTAAAGACATATAAAGGGATTGGAGTGAGCGCAGGAAAGTATACGGTTACAGTCATGAATCTGGATAGTGGAAGAGGCATTACTAGGAATACCCGCTTACCCCATCGAAACATTTTCATGTTTCAGTTTTACTGTACGATATTAATTGAAAACTGTTTTCCCAATTAGATTCTAACTCCAGGGTACGTATTTACCAGACTTGATTCTCACATCTGTATGGCGTTACAGATGGTGAGTGGGAGTAAGATATTGGGAATTAGGTGATTAGATCCTCAATACATATCAGATTCTTTGTAATTGGTGATATTTGAGGAAATCACATGGGTTTTGCCTGACGGCAAATATTTGGTTTTGAATATCCGTTGTTATGCACCAATTTCAAACTGATATATCTGTACGTTTATTTTATAAAGTGAGATATAACTTTTTGAAATTATGTCTATGACATTTACCTATATCAGTTGATAGTTAGGTAAGGTACATTCAACAACGGTATAATTCTTTTTAACCATAGTACAGTTTTCAACCTACGACGCACAGGGTTTGAGTTATTGAACTCAGGGGACTTATACAAAGTATTGTATGTTGTCCAGTGTCCATTCGGACAAAGGGGTTGGTGCTCGTACTATAATCTGTTTACTTATGACTTCTCTAGTTTTAGACAAGTATTTCGTTGAAATACAGGGTCCAGATATTGAGAAGTTATAAGTATAAGAATAAAGTAGAGAACCATATATTGCAAAGTATCAGGATTATTCAAGGTGATCGAAAATGTAGATACTTGTGCTAGGTATTCCGCCATAAGTAATAGTTTTGAGAACTTGCTTCTCTTTCAGGTTACTCATGCGTATCCTTGATGTGTAATACTGCTTGGCCTCCTTCCATTCAGTTGATATGCACTGGAAAGCTGCATGATTTTGAATCTGGTTTCAATAAAATTAGTGCCCTTGTTTCTATATGGATATAGAATGGATTCATATCTTAACGATGTTAAGGTATATGGAGTTGTCCGGCTTATGCTTGAAACCAGAATCTGGACAAACTCAAGACACGTTTCGGTAATGGCAGTTTGTGGGTTATCCCGGGGTTTGATGAAGGTTAACTTTCTACCATCAGGAAGATCAATAGTTATATTGTTCTTGACTCACCACTAGTTTTAATAAAATGGATTCTTTTCAGAAAACATTAGTGAGAATATGGTAGAACTTGAAGTGATTCCAGAACCACAAACAATTACTGAAAATTTAATTGAACCTAAGGATTCAAATGGTTTCGATGATCCATTAGCCACTCCACGGATTTGGTAGGTAACCTCAGGCACCCGGGAGGTACTTCGGTATCCTCAAAGACGGTGACAGGGAGGTTTATGATTACCCATACTTGCAATTGCTGCTTTTCTAGACTATGAGACCTGGCAGGAGGATGAGTATAACGTCGTTCTAAATTAGTTTTAGAAAGTGCACGTGTATATAATTCTGCCAGAAGGTTGTTGTAGTCAATGGGAGAAGCGGAAGCATAGTGGGCAAGTAGCTTATGTCTATTTATAAACTAAGGCAAGTATAGCGGAGATAGATTATCTATTTTTGATGTGACAGTCACAGATTTTGACTTCATCAGAATAAGAGATGGATCTGATAAGAAGGTAGTAGGGAGTGATGTCCATGTATTTGAATGACATGCACTTTATAGGAAGAGATCTTCCTATACTACGATCGGTTATACTGTGGTTGTCACAAGATATTTCTCAACATAGGATATGGATAAAATATCAGGGATTCTGGTCACTAGATCTATGTTATTAGATCTAGATTTGGGAAGTGGCCCAATTTGGGTACTTTGACATTATTCTAAAGGTGCTTTAGAATGGACGACTCCTGGCGTGGTGGTGTACCCACAGGTGATGGAGTCACCCTCTCTAAAGTGATATCTTCTAGACTGATGAGGAGAGGGATTTGCATGATTGACATATCACTTGCTTAGGCAATTGAGTCAATCATGAGATGTCAAGTACCACACCAGATATTATTTTTGCACTAGTAGCAATAAGTATATATATTAATCCAATCCTGGAGAAACGTTGGGAAGCAGTTATGAACATAAGTGGATGTTCTTGGGATATGGTAACGGCAGCCATCTTCGGGAGACGGTTATCATTTCAGGCTTCCAAGGAGACCTGGATGACAGAGTGACTGTCAGAGTTATAGTTTTCCCTCTTTTGAGGGACAGTATATTGGACAGGTGGTCCAAGCGGATACTGTGGAAGGCATGGCGCAGGATACTGATTAAATTCAGTGGATGATATAGTCTAAGAAGTTTGTTGGATTTGGAGTTTATTTATGAACTGGGTCCCATCAGATATCCAAACAAATTTTGAGACAAGTATTGCTCATTTTGGGAGATAGTCTTTCTCCGCGAAGTTGAGATATAGAGAGATATAGAAAGAAACATTGGAGCGGATCCACTCACTGAGGCTATTTCTCGAACGCAATAGTTTCACAAACGAGCTTTACGAAACTGATTAGTAGAGAAATTGGGTGTTCGGTATCACACGAACTGTGAGTATGTGACACCGCAATAATTAGCCTTAAGTGCAAGTGGGGGATTGTTGGCTATAGTGCCCTCAAGTTAATTATTGAATCGCAGGCACGCGATTGCGATGATTGAGGGAAGACCTATACGGATAGAACAGACTTACTCAAAATGATAGTATGCTATCTGGTTTGTCTTTATCATCTTATATAAGCTTTATGTGGTATTACAGATCACTATTGCATGTTGATATTGTTAGTTATATATATGCCCTAGAGGCCATTGTTGTACATATGATATATATTATAATGAATGCTTGGATATATATAGAGAGGACTTTCTTGCTCGTCATGATAGAATGCTATTTGGTTTCACTTTATCTTACATGTTGACTTATATTAGTTTATTGTCTTACTCTCACATGTTGATAAAGCCCTTAGGATATGTACTCGACTACTGGGACTATGATGAGATCATACTAGTGGGGCCAGAGTAGTCGATGAGTACATCATATAACTGTTCCTAGTCGAGGGTGTATCGAGACAGGGCATCGATACACCAGAGTAGACTAGCGTATACGCATCTTGACCCATATGATGGGCGATGGATGATCCCATATCCATCGGTGTTGGACATCAAGGATGGTGTACGGGTGCTCAGTAGAGACTGGGTACACTGGACGGACTCGCCGAGAACTCCCAGATGGTATTATACCTCACGTTAGATGGCAGTTCTCCGGTGACACTGCTACAGGTTAGTCTGTAGACCCGAGATCGTCATAGAGTCTTGTGTGATTCCCACTGTGCTTTGATTTCCACCGTACCACGTCCAAGAGGGCATGCAAAACGGTGGCTTTTGGGTACAGTCCCGAATCACATGGAGGCAATGAGCGATAGGAGGGGATTCGTCTCTCCCGGTATAGGGAGTTGATGTTGTGCTGTGTTCGATTGGCTATAACTGGAAGTACCTGGCCAGGGCTGATATAGAGATTTACTGGTAAGTGTTACCAGTAGTTTCTCAACCTGTTATGAGCCTCACATCGACACGACTTATCGGTTACTGGGGTCTGACGTATACCACCCCTAGACTAGATATGCAACATATCAGACGAAGAGACCGGACTGTACGGGAGTGTTACTGATTGGATTCGCAGGAGAATGTACAGGCTTGCTTGTTGATCTTCTGATCGCTCAATACCTGGGTGGCTGTTACGTTTAGCTGACCACTTGCAGCTTGTGGGTGTTTGATATGATCATCACCTGCTACCGGTGTATTGACGATTCTTTAGAGTCCTACACAGATGTTTCTTGACTCAGGCAAAACGGAGTAGGAGCACATATGTGATATGTGCAGGACCGAGGATAATACAATATGAGATACCGTATTATATTCTCGCGATATTTTGATATGAGCCGGGTCATCGGATCAAGTGTTGATTCGATGAATCGGTACATGATATATTAGTCGGTTATATGCGATATAGCCGGATTGTCGGATCAAGTGTTGATTCGATAATTTAATGTATAATTATATATGTGATATATTGCATTACATTATCTAATATTGGCTCGCTTTATTGTTTCGTTTTCTCACCGGACAATACATTGATATATATACGATATATGTTAATTGTATTATTTTCTTTTGTTACAAAAATATATTATATGTGTGATATATAATATTGTAACATGTTATGATTAAAAATGCAACATGATTAGTGGAGATTAAACATGGTTAGGGTTTGATTTGGGTTAATCTTTTCTAGAAGCTTCTAGAAGTTTTTGTTTTGTTTCTTACAAAGATATTATGGTTGATATTTTTGGAGATATTTTCCTAACCCAACCCACACCCTTAACCCTAGTTGAATCTCTACAATGGTTAAGTCTTTCTTGACTTAACCATGGTTGCAATTGTAATGAGAATAACAATTCATTATTCATCACAAATTAGATTATTTTTCTTCTTCTTCCTTGAGCTCTTAAAAAGCTTTCTAGGTTTTTCTTTTGTGATGTATTAGTGTGAGAATTTTGATAATAAAAGAGAGCATAAATCCTTTTTCATCATCCTCATCTAATTTAGCCAATTTGATTAGAGTGTTCACTTCATTAATACTTGTTTAGTGAGTGAGAGCTTGAGTTAAAGAAACTTCAAGGTAGATCATCTTTGAGAAGGAAGATTTCAAGTAAGCATGGATCATTTGGGTTGTGGAGCTTCTCTTGAGTCCGGGAGATCATGGATCGTGGCAAAAGGACTACTACTCGGAGCTTATGAAGCGAAGGAGCGGACTACAAAGGTTGTAATCCCTCTCTCTTAGTTGTAAAGATATTTACTGCATGTTTAACCATAATTATCTAGCAAAGATCCTTGCTTTGGGTTGTTCGGCACGTCTAAATTTTAAATCGGGTATGGTTGATGCCTTATAGACCCTTGTGACAGTGCGTAGTTGCGTAGTAACCCTACAGTGGTATCAGAGCCAAGCTAGAGCATTAGGCGATGTGTATACCTAGTTAAAAGTCCGATCGAACCCCGAAACGTCATAAATGACCCCCTCTCTGGAAATTTTTTAAAAATTTGTTTTTTTGTGCATTAAAAATACTCAGAAAATTAAGCAGAGAATTTTAAGGATTACTGTGAAAAACGACATCCTAATTCCACTAAAGCGCCGCGGAACCGCGGCAATACCATGCCTTGCGTGGCGGTTCCGCGGCCGTACAGGAGAATTAGGGTTAGCTTTTTGCACAGTAACATCCGTAGGTATTTCTGCATTCTTCTGGGAATTTTTAATATTACTCAAGTGTTGAGTTTTCTGGAGATCCTTTGTATTCGTTGATTCGATCGGAAAGTTTAATTTCATTTGGTTTTCCGGATAATTTAGAACCTGTTAAAATATTCGAACATATATCAATAACTCATTTTTTCCCGACACGAAAAACTTTCAAGTGTTGATTTTTTCTTGAGTTTAAAACTTTCGAAAAACCATGCAAGCATATCTGTGGACCCTCTAGAAGAACGTAACCTTAACTCAATTATGTGACCGTCAAAACGTCCACTGAACCTTTGGGTTTGTGGTAGTTTGGCGTTTCCACATGTAAGGCGTTGGTTTGACCCTTCTACGGCTGGTTCACTGGGGCTGTGACATGTTCTGGGATTTTTTGAACTCCGCTAAAGTGTTGAGGTATTTGGGAAATCTTGCGTATTTGATTATTCGATCGGAAAGTTTAAATTTGTCTATTTATCTGGAATGTGATACAATATGTGGAATTCATATAGTTTGGCATGAAATGCGAAGTATGTGATATTTCGGATTTATGATGTCTAGAGTGATTGTGGATTCCAAATATTGTAGTTTTACACTTTCTTTTCTGTGACCGTAAGCGTAGTATGTGGTGTATCGCCGGCTTCGTTGCTATACATCAACGACAATCAGGATACGCATACTTGCTTACGTTGATGATATGAGATATTATGTGTTGCTGTGATATGTTATATTGGATCGTCGTGTTCTGAATAGCCGGGGGTTTTATGTGAGATGAGGGTTTTTTATTTTCATTCATGTAAAATTCATTATATGTAATATTCTATATTGGGGCACTTCCGGGTTGAGGTATGTCATCGTTCTATATTATTTACTTTTCCGCATTAGGTAGACCCAAGGAGGGGAGCACAAGTAACCGAGTTTTAGGGTACAGTGGGAGGCCATCTCGAGGAGTCGAGACCAGGTCTCCTAACCCTAGAATTGGCAGTGTTACTTGCCGCTCTCGTAGGGGTCTAGGAATGTGGGTTTGGCTATTCATCGTGACCGTGGAATCTGTATTTTATACAGGCTCGAAATAAAACACGGACGTCCTAGTATATCCAATATTTCATATGTTATCTTCTGCTGCAATGTTCTGTGATGAGATCATATTACTGCCTGAGACGAATGGTTATACTATATATATATTTTGATATATAATTATTACTGCTTTCGTTTCTTCTGTGATGCTTAAGAAGTATTAATTGATGGGATTTTATTAATGAGATTAATAAAAGAAAAGAAACCTAAAAGTTGTAGTAGAATCAAAACTTTATAAAAAGGGTAGCTACAGTTTTGCTTCACACAGCGGTATATATGATATACCCTGCACCTTATTCGATGAGGAAAGAGCCGAGATCCCTTCACCGGGAGTGACCTCTTTAGCTAAACTGGCAGATGCAACAAACTCGCGGTTTAGTTTTTGACAGCTTATATAGTTCTTGCTTTGCACAGCGGTATATATGATATACCCTGCACCCTATTCGATGGGGAAAAAGCCGAGATCCCTTCACCGGGAGTGACCTCTTTAGCGAAACTAGAAAAGCCTAAAAAACACTCCTTTTCAAAATCACTTGTTTCTACAACGATACCAAGTTCATTACGCTCATGGTTTTCTGAAAAACCTGCGTAGCCCTCCGTCATTTCAGATAAAGACTATTTAGTATACGTACTACGTTTGTTGGCCTGCGTCAAGGCGTAGTGTGCGGTAGCTAACTAGTACTTATCTGTAACATGAGATGTGATTGGATTAGGATAGTCGTACGACTTTGTTGGCCTGCGTCAAGGGTCGTATGGGTGGGTTTAATTCAATCAAGAAATGTACGGGTTGAACTTGACTAGCGGACTATGGTTTGTTGGCCTGCGTCAAGGTCATAGGACGCTAGGGGTAAATGCTTTATCGGGAATTTCAAATGTTGAAATTTGCAATAAGATTGCATACCTCCTATGAGATAGTTGGATCCCGATACCCACTGTGAGTAAGAGTTACTCCTGGTAGAATTTTACACAGGACAATTAGCCGATCAAGTAGGTGTCTAGAAAGGTGTTAACGGGGTTATGCCTCTTGGAAAACGAGGTTTATTTTAATTAGGTCCGTGCGAAAGCACGGGGAACCTCCCTCAAGTACCAATACTGATCTGGCTGAATGATTGACGAAATTGTAGGGTGTAATTAATCCTGGCTAATCTTACCTTTTAGGGTTTGAAGGAAGATTTGATAAAAACAGTGGGAGACATCCTGATTAGATAAGATAATAACCAATCTAATCTTATAAGAGCATACGCTAAACTGTTTTCTTCTCTCTCTCTCTCTAGGTAGCGACCATGTCAGGCCTTAATCAAGATAATAATATGGATGTATTGACTGAACCCGCTTATTATACTGAGCAGGAGATCGTTGGTCCCGTTCTTTCTTATAAGAGTTATAAGACTGAGCAGGAAACAGGAGAATATCTGGATTCTCATGCCGCCCAAACAAAGAACATGCATGTTGATGCATCTTTTTCGGGTGTGTTAGTTCTTGAGAACTGTTTCTTAGTTCACCCTACGTCCTAGGTATTAGATACCGGATCGGGATCCCACATATGTAAATTGTTACGTGGGCTACGTAAAGGTAGAGAACTGGGAAAAGTTGATCATTCCTACAAGTAGGGAATGGTGCAAGTATTGCAGCCAAAGCAGTTGGCGAATATCATCTTGTATTACCAAGTAGTAATACATTAATTCTAAACGAGTGCTATTATATACCGAACATGATGTGCAACATTATATCAGTTTCTTTATTAAGTAAAGAAGGATATAATTTTGTAATATAGGATAATGTTATGAACATCTTCCTAAATCAAAAGTTGATTGGATCAGGCTCGTTACATAATGGCATATACGTTCTCAATCAAAATACAGTCCTTAATATACAAAACACACATAAGAGGAAGAGTTCAGAAATGAACGAATCCTACTTATGGCTTTGTAGACTTGGTCATATCAATGCGACACGGCTAGCTAAGTTACATAAGGATGGATATTTGAATTCGTTCGAATTATCATCTTATGATACTTGCCATTCATGTCTCAAAGGTAAAATGACCAAAACTCTGTTTAGTGGACACGGAGAAAGAGATATGGAACTCTTAGGACTGGTACATAGTGATGTATGCGGACCCATGTCTACACATGCCAGGAACGATTCTTCTTACTTCATTACATTCGCTGACGATCTCTCATGATTTGGACATGTGTTCCTGATGAAACACAAGTCTGAAGCTTTTGAGAAATTCAGAGAATATAAACACGAAGTAGAGAACCAAACGGGCAAAAGTATTAAGATCCTTCGATCTGATCGAGGATGAGAATACTTGAGCAATGAGTTTCTGGACTATCTAAAAGAGAATGGGATTCTCTCTCAGCTTACTCCTCCTTATACACCACAGCACAGCGGTGTATCGGAACGGAGGAATCGCACCCTATTAGATATGGTGCGCTCTATGATGAGCAATGCTGAGTTACCTATTTCCTTCTGGGGTTATGCACTTGAGACAGCAGCATACCTATTGAATCAAGTTCCGTCTAAATCTGTACCTACCACACCATATGAGATATGGAGTGGGAAGAGACCGTATCTTAAACGAGTTAAGATATGGGGTTGTCCGGCCTATGTCAAAAGGCAAAATCCGGACAAACTCGAGGCACGATCAGTTCTTTATAAGTTTGTAGGATATCCAAGCAATTCGTATGGATATCTATTCTACCATGGTGAACAACAAAGGTGTTTGTTGCTCAACATGCCACCTTATTAGAAAAGGAATTTCTTACAAAAGAAATTAGTGGCGAAGAGGTTGAGCTGGAAGAGGTTCCAGCACCACAAACTACAACTGATGATTTATTGGAACCAGAGGATTCAGTAGTTCCCGATGAACCCCAGCCTCTCCGCCGATCTAGTAAGGTTTCTCATCCACCTGAGAGATACTACGGTTTTCTCATTGATGGTGGGAACGAGGATTGCATCATGGAAGATGATGACCCGACTAGTTTCGAGCAGGCCATCACGAGTGGTGACTCTGTGAAATGGCTGGATGCAATGCGATCTGAGATGGAATCCATGTACACCAAAAAAGTATGGACTTTGGAAGTTGCTCCTGAAAGGGTAAAACCCATTGGGAGCAAGTGGATCTTTAAAAAGAAACTTGGTGTAGATGGAAAAGTTGAGACTTTCAAAGCTAGACTTGTTGCAAAGGGTTTTGGTCAACGACCAGGTGTGGATTATGACGAAACCTTTTCTCCAGTGGCTATGCTTAAGTCCATCCGGATCTTACTTGCCATTGCTGCATACCATGACTACGAAATCTGGCAAATGGATGTTAAGACAGCCTTTCTAAACGGTGATTTAGAAGAGTGCGTGTACATGACTCAGCCAGAGGGCTTCGTAGATAGTGGGAGCTGTGGAAAAGTGTGCAAACTGCTTAAATCCATCTATGGGTTAAAGAAAGCATCGCGGAGTTGGAACATCTGCTTTGATGTTGTAGTCAAAGAGTTTGACTTCATCAAAAACGTAGATGAACCTTGTATTTATAAGAAGGTTGCAGAGAGTAAGGTTGACTTCCTCGTATTGTACGTCGATGACATACTCTTGATAGGAAATGATGTTCCTATGCTGCAATCGGTCAAGCTCTTCTTATCACAAAGTTTCTCAATGAAAGATCTAGGTGATGCCTCCTGTATATTGGGAATTATGATCTATAGAGATAGATCTAAACGGATACTGGGATTGTCCCAATCCAGGTACATTGGCACCATACTAAAGAGGTTTAGTATGGAAGAATCCAAGCGTGGTAACCAACCCACGATCTCTGGACTCACTCTCTCCAAAGAGATGTCTCCCAAGACTGATTTGGAGAGAGCTCGCATGCAAGGGATACCCTATGCTTCGGCAGTAGGCTCTATCATGTATGCGATGCTATGTACCAGACCCGATGAAGCATACTCACTAAGTGTAGTGAGTCGGTATCAAGCAGATCCTGAAGAGAGTCACTGGACAGCTGTGAAGAACATTTTCAAGTACTTGCGAAGGACTAAAGAGATGTTCTTGGTGTATGGTAACGGAGAACTCCAGGTGGAGTCCTTTACCGATTCCAGCTTCCAGAGTGATAAGGACGACTCTAAGTCATACTCGGGATTTGTCTTTACCCTCAATGGAGGAGCGGTATGTTGGAAGAGTTCCAAACAGGATACCGTTGCAGACTCGACGATGGAGGCTGAATACATCGCTGCTAACGATGCTGCCAAAGAGGCTGTCTGGATAAAGAAGTTCATCACTGAACTTGGTGTGGTTCCGTCCATTGAGCATCCAATAACTTTGTATTGCGATAACAATGGAGCTGTGGCTTTGACCAAGGAACCCAGGTCCCATCAGAAGTCCAGACATATTCTGAGGCGGTATCACCGGATCAGGGAGATAGTTGATCGCCGGGAGATCGAGGATAGGAGAGTTGATACGAAGGACAACACTGCGGATCCACTCACGAAGGCCATTCCCCAGATACAGTTTGAGAGATTATTCGGGATGCTAGGTATGAGATACTACAACAGCTGGCCTTAGTACAAGTGGGAGATTGTTAGTTATATATATGCCCTAGAGGCCATTGTTGTACATATGATGTATATTATAATGGATGCTTCGATATATATAGAGAGGACTTTCTTGCTCGTCATGATAGTATGCTATTTGGTTTCACTTTATCTTAACATGTTGACTTATATTAGTGTATTGTCTTACTCTCACATGTTGATAAAGCCCTTAGGATATGTACTCGACTACTGGGATTATGATGAGATCATACTAGTGGGGCCAGAGTAGTCGATGAGTACATCCTATAATTGTTCCTAGTCGAGGGTGTTTCGAGACAGGGCATTGATACACCAGAGTAGACTAGCGTATACGCATCTTGGCCCATATGATGGGCGATGGATGATCCCATATCCATTGGTGTTTGACATCATGGATGGTGTACGAGTGCTCAGTGGAGACTGGGTACACTGGACGAACTCGCTGAGAACTCCCAGATAGTATTATACCTCACGTCAGATGGCAGTTCTCCGGTGATACTGGTACAGGTTAGTCTGTAGACCCGGGATCGTCATGGAGTCTTGTGTGATTCCCACTATGCTTTGATTTCCACCTTACCACGTCCAAGAGGGCGTGCAAAACGGTGGCTTTTGGGTACAGTCCGGAATCACATGGAGGCAATGAGCGATAGGAGGGGATTCGTCTCTCCCGGTATAGGGAGTTGATGTTGTGCTGTGTTCGATTGGCTATAACTGGAAGTCCCTGGCCAGGGCCGATATAGAGATTTACTGGTAAGTGTTACCAGTAGTTTCTCGACCTGTTATAAGCCTCACATCGACATGACTTATCGGTTACTGAGGTCTGACGTATACCACCCCTAGACTAGATATGCAACATATCAGACGAAGAGACCGGACTGTACGGGAATGTTACTGATTGGATTCACAGGAGAATGTACAGGCTTGCTTGTTGATCTTCTAATCGCTCAATACCTGGGTGGCTGTTACGTTTAGCTGACCGCTTGCAGCTTGTGGGTGTTTGATATGATCATCACCTGCTACCGGCGTATTGACGATTCTTTAGAGTCCTACACAGAGGTTTCTTGACTCAGGCAAAACGGAGTAGGAGCACATATGTGATATGTGCAGGACCGAGGATAATACGATATGAGATACCGTATTCTATTCTCGCGATATTTTGATATGAGCCGGGTCATCGGATCAAGTGTTGATTCGATGAATCGGTACATGATATATTAGTCGGTTATATGCGATATAGCCGGATTGTCGGATCAAGTGTTGATTCGATAATTTAATGTATAATTATATATGTGATATATTGTATTACATTATCTAATATTCGATTGCTTTATTGTTTCATTTTTTCACCTGATAATACATTGGTATATATATGCGCTATATGTTAATTGTATTATTTTCTTTTGTTACAAAAATATATTATATATGTGATATATAATATTGTAACATGTTATGATTATAAATGCAACATGATTAGTGGAGATTAAACATGGTTAGGGTTTGATTTGGGTTAATCTTTTCTAGAAGCTTCTAGAAGTTTTTGTTTTGTTTCTTGCAAAGATATTATGGTTGATATTTTTGGAGATATTTTCCTAACTCAACCCACACCCTTAACCGTAGTTGAATCTCTACAATGGTTAAGTCTTTCTTGACTTAACCATGGTTGCAATTGTAATGAGAATAACAATTCATTATTAATCACAAATGAGATTATTCTTCTTCTTCTTCTTCCTTGAGCTCTTGAAAAGCTTTTTAGGTTTTTCTTTTGTGATGTATTAGTGTGAGAATTTTGATAATAAAAGAGAGTATAAATCCTACTTCATCATCCTCATCTAATCTAGCCAATTAGATTAGGGTGTTCACTTCATTAATACTTGTTTAGTGAGTGAGAGCTTGAGTTAAAGAAACTTCAAGGTAGATCATCTTTGAGAAGGAAGACTTCAAGCAAGAATGGATCATTCGGGTTGTGGAGCTTCTCTTGAGTCCGGGAGATCATGGATCGCGGCAAAGGGATTACTACTCGGAGCTTATAAAGCGAAGGAGAGGACTACAAAGGTTGTAATCCCTCTCTGTTAGTTGTAAAGATGTTTACTTGCATGTTTAACCATAATTATCTAGCAAAAATCCTCGCTTTGGGTTGTTCGGCACGTCTAAAATTTAAATCGGGCATGGTTGATGCCTTATAGACCGTTGTGACAGTGCGTAGTAACCCTACAGATAGAGCCCATAGGATTCTTTCTTGACTACGAGCATTATGATGGCGATCATATAAGTGAGAGTTGGGTCGTCTATAAGCACATCCTTAAATGTCCCTAGTCGTGGGAGTATCGGGACTGGGCATCGATACTTTAGAGTAGACTAGTGTATACTGATCGAGACCCCGACAAGGGACAGTGACCAGGTCTTACAAGCCATTGGTGTTAGTTTGTTCACCTAAGATAGTATACAGGTGCTCATTAGGTTATGGGTACACTGGACAGACTCGCCGGGAACACGCTAGTTGGTATTGTACCTATTGTCAGCTAGCAGTTCCCAGGTGACATATGTACAGGTTAGTCTGTCGACCTGAGATCGTCATTTGTCTCGTGTGAGTTCCCACTGTGTTTTGATTACTGCCCTACCACGGATCAAAGGAGTCGTGCAAACCGGCTTTAGTTGGGTACAGTCCCCAGCCATATGGAGGTGTTAGTTATATATATGCCCTAGAGGCCATTATTATATATGTGATGTATATTATAGTGGATGCTTGGACATATATAGGGAGGACTTTCTTGCTCGACATGATAGTATGCTATCTGGTTGCTCTTTATCTTAACATGTACACTTATTGTCTCTCTATTACATGTTGATAAAGCCCTTAGGATAAGTACTTGACTACCGGGATTATGATGCAGATCATACTAGTGGGGCATAGGTAGTCGGTAAGTACATCCTTCAAATGTTCCTAGTCGTAGGAGTATCGAGACGGGGCATCGATTCCAGAGTAGACTAGCGTATACGCTTCTTGACCCATATGATGGGCGATGGATGATCCCACATCCCTTGGTGTTTAACATCAGAGAAGGTATACGGGTGCTCAGTGGAGACTGAGTACACTGAACGGACTAGCCGAGAACTCCTAGATGGTATTATACCTATCGTCAGGTAACAGTTCTCTGGTGACATTGGTACATGTTAGTCTGTCAACCCGAGATCATCATAGAGTCTTGTGTGATTCCCACTGTGCTTTGATTTCCACCTTACCACGTTCAAGAGATTGTGCAAAACGGTGGTTTTTGGGTACAGTCCCGAGTCACATGGAGGCAATGAGCGATAGGAGGGGATTTCGTCTGTCCCGATATTGGGGGTTGATGTTGCGCTATGCTCGATTGGCCATAACAGGAAATCCCTGGCCAGGGTTGCTGAGATCTACTGGTAAGTGTTATCAGTAGTTTCTCGAACCGTTATGAGCCTCACATCGGCATGACTTATCAGGCTATTGGGGTCTGACGTTATACCACCCCCAGGCTGTGATATGCGACATATCAGATGAAGAGACTGGACTGTACGGTAGTGTTACTTATTGGATTCACGGGAGTATGAGCAGGCTTGCTTGTTGATCTTCTGATCGCTTAATACCCGGGTGGCCGTTACGTTTAGCAGACCGCTTGCGGCTTGTGGGTGACTGATATGAACACCACCTACTGCCGGCGTATTGACGAGTCTTTAGAGTCCTACACAGAGGTTTCCTGGCTCAAGCGAAATGAAGTAGGAGCACAAATGTGATATGTGAGGGACCAAGATTAATACGTGTTTGTGATACCGTATTCTATTCTCGCGATATGTGATATCGGTCGGTTATATGTGATATAGGCGGGTTATCGGATCAAGTGTTGATTCGATAAGTTGTTACATTTGATATTAGCCGGTTGTATGTGATATAGCCGGATTATTAAATCAAGTGTTGATTTAATAATTTAATGTATAAGTATATATTTGATATATTAACTTACATTAACTAATATTAGCTCACTTAAGATTTCTTTTTCTCACTTGTGTACAATTAGTATATATGTGATATATATTAATGTACATTTTTGTGTGTCATGCTAGATGATACATGTGACATGGGTGTATGAGACTCACACCATGCTAAACATAATGAGGGGTTTTATTTATTTAAAGTAAATTAAAATTGGATAGAAATTTCTCACATGGTTGAAGCTTGTGGAGGCTTGTGGAATCATTGACTACGTCCACCAATTTTGTTTTACTTGAGATATTTATTAACCCAACCATTATGATTAGCCATGGTTTAGTCTCTACATGAGTTAATATATGATATTAAGTCACCCATGGTTGCCATTCTACACTTGAACTTTTCCATGGTTTCTTTTCTTCATCTCCTTCCTCTAGCTCTCTTGCAATTTGGGAGGTGAAGAAAATGAGTGAGAAAAATATTTCTAAAGTGAGCAAAATTCCTACTTCATCATCCTCTACTAGAGTAGCCATTTATTTTTGGGTGTTTGCTTCACTAATTCCAGATTAGTGAAGAGATAGCTTGAGTTGGTGTCTTCTCGACGTAGATCATCTTCGGCCTCGAAGACTTCAAGCAAGCTTGATCTGTTCATCTTGTGGAGCTTTTCTTGAGTCCGGGAGCTCACTACTTGGTGCGAAGGGACTACTACACGGAGCTATTGAAGTGAAGGACCGGTCTACAAAGGTTGTATTCCTTGTTCACTTAGTTGTAAAGATGTTTACATTCTAGTTTCGTCTAATTCTTTAGTTAAGATTCTAGGTTAGGGTTCTTTAGCGCGCCAATTTTTTTTTAAATGGCATGGTCGATGCCTCTCGAAACCCAGCGACGACCAAAGGAACCCTGCAGGAGGTAGTGAGCAGATCATCGAGGATTCATCTCTCCCGGTATTGGGGGTTGATGTCGTGTTGTGCACGGGTGGACATCACCAGAAATCCTTGGCCAAGGTAGGCGAGAATTACTGATTTGGATCAGTAGTCTCTCAGTTGGTGATGGGTTTCATATCGACACGAAATGTCGTGTTATTAGGGGTCTATTTTTATCCACCCCCTAGACTCGATATGCGATACTCTTAGACAAACAGACCGGACTGGATAGGTATTGTCACGGACAGGCTCAGTAGGCGTTCGGATGAGTTTGCTTGTCGGCTTTCCTTTCGCTCAATACCTGGGTAGCTGTTACGTACGGCTAGTGTCGCTGACGTGCTTATGGTTAAACCCACTGCCAGCGTATTGACAAGTCTTTAGAGTCCTACACAGAGGGTTTCCCTGCTTTGAGCGAAACGATGTAGAGGCCGTATGGTTTTGCGGCAGGGTTCGATCATATATGTGCACTTGTGCACATATCATGATTCAAACGGATTATACTAGTGGCTTTGGTTTAAGCCGAATTCTAGTATTATATTTTTGGATTATTTTCGTCTCATTCTATTCGTATTTTGTCGGAATACGGATACGGGTATGTATATACGAATGAGGGGTATTCTTGTAATTTATTACAAGGTGCTTCTAGAAGATGCCACCTCATTTAGTTTTAACCATTTAGGATTAAATGGTTAATGAGGTGGAGAGGATGAGGTGTTGTATGCATTTATTGTAGCATGGCTCACTTGGTGACTCATGGGATGACTCATGGTTACTATTGTGACATGCTTGATATTTGTGTTTGGGTGTGAGATATTTTGGAGATTTGAGATATTTTGGAGACTTGTGATATTTATTGTATGCTTCATTATTGCTCATAAGACTTGGCCATTTTTTCTAGAGTTGCTTCACACTTTTATCCTCAAGCTTCTTCTTCTACCTCCACCCTTCAAGTCTCATGTGTTGAGAAACCTAGGGTGTTTGGATACAAATTAATCCATCATTAGATTCTACATCCTCTAGGCTATCTAGTTTAGCGAACTAGGTACCCTAGTTACCTCGGCTATGAGGTTGGAGCTCAAAATACAAATCCTCAGATGGATCATCTACGATGGAGGAAGACCTGAGATCAAGCTTGATCATGGAGGCCTCTAAGAGCTTGGAATGATGGTTAAAGACCGAAGGACACGGATATAACCATTCTTAACTCTCTTTATGTTTGCTAGCTTAGGATTAATGGTCGATCCGTATTATGGGGTTGTTCTAGCGCTAGTTTGTAAAATTTTTGTCCTGCAATCGGCCACGGTTTGATGGCCAGGGCGCTAGCATAACCCAACAAGATTTAGATTTTTTCTCTGGTTTTATCGTCAATTTAGATAATATTTGAGCTCATAAAATCTTGAATATCTCTCTGTATTTCTGTAATTGCGTTGATTTTCGAATTATCCCCAAATTTGGCATATAATTAGGCTGGTTGATTTTGTTGGGTTATACCAGTGCCCTGGCCATCAAACCGTGGACGATTGCGGAACAAAAATTTTCTAAACTGGCGCTAGAACAACCCGAAATACGGGTTGACCATAAACCCTAAAGCTAGCAAACGTAAAGTGAGGAGTTAAGATGGTTATACCGAATGATCCGTGTCCTTCGGTCTTTAACCATCATCCCAAGCTCCTAGAGGCCTCCATGATCAAGCTTGAACTCCGGTCTCCCTCCATCGAAGATGATCCACCTGAGGATTTGTATTCTGAGCTCCTACCTCAATAGCCGAGGTAACTAGGATACCTAGTTCGCTAAACTAGATAACTTAGAGGATGTAGAGTGTAGTGATGGATTAATTTGTCTCATAACACCCTAGGTTTCTCAACACATGAGACTTGAAGGGTGGAGGTAGAAGAAGAAGCTTGAGATGAGAGTGTGAGGCAACTCAAGAAAAATGGATAAGTGTTGTGAGCAAAAATGAAGCCACAAATAAATATCTCATGTCTCCAAAATATCTCACAACAAAACAAAATATCAAGCATGCTTGAATAGTAACCATAAGTCACAACAAAGCTATGCTACAATAAATGCACATCACACTTCATCCTCTCCACCTCATTAACCATTAAATCCTAAATAGTTAAAACTAAATGAGGTGGCATCTTCTAGAAGCACCTTGTAATAAATTACAAGAATACCCCACATCCGTATATACATATCTGTATCCGTATTCCGAAAAAAAGAATACAAAGAGACGAAAACAATCCATCAATCCAATACTAGAATCTTGCTTAAACCAAAGCCACTAGTATAAACCGTCCGAATCATGATACGTGTACAAGTGCACGTATATGATCGAACCCTGCCGTAAGACCATACGGCCTTTACATCGCTTCGTCCGAAGTAAGGAAACCTTTTGTGTAGGACTCTAAAGACTCGTCAATACGCCGGCAGTGGGTTTAACAACAAGCACGTCAGTGGCACTAGCTGTACGTAACGGCTACCCAGGTATTAAGCAAAAGGAAGGCCGACGAGCAAACTCATCCTGACCCTTACTGAGCCTGTCCATAACAATATCCATCCACTCTGGTCTGTTCGTCTAAGAGTATCACAAATTGAGTCTACGGGGTGGATAAAGGAAGACCCCTAATAACGCGACATTTCGTGTCGGTATGAAACCCATCACCAACTGAGAAACTACTGATCCAAATCAGTAATTCTCGAGTACCTTGGCCAAGGATTTCTGGTGATGGGCACCCATGCACAATGCAACATCAACCCCCAATACCGTGAAAGACGAATCCCCGACGATCCGCTCACTACCTCCATGTGGCTCGGGACTGTATCCAACTAAAACCTGTTTGCACGACTCCTTTAAGCCGTGGTAGGAAAGTAATCAAAGCACAGTAGGAACCTGCACGAGACAAATGACGATCTCAGGTCCACAGACTAACCTGTACACGTGTCACCTAGGAACTGCTACTTGACAATAGGTATACTACCAACTAGCAGGTTCTCGACGAGTCCGTCCAGTGTACTCATAACCCAATGAGCACCTGTATACTATCTTAGGTGAACAAACTAACACCAATGGCTAATAAGACCTGGCCACCGTCCCTCGTCGGGGTCTCGATCAGTATACACTAGTCTACTCTGGAGTATCGATGCCCAGTCTCGATACTCCCACGACTAGGGACATTTAAGGATGTGCTTATGGACCACCCAGCTCCCACGTATATGATCTCCATCATAATGCTGGTAGTCAAGCAAGAATTCTATGGGCTCTATCAGCATATAATAATGATCTGTAATACCATATAAAATATGTAAATAATGATAATGACAAACCAGAAAGCATACTATCATCTTGAGTAAGACTGTTCTATCCATATAGGTCCTCCCTCAATCATCGCAATCGCGCGCCTGCGATTCAATAATTGACTTGAGGGCACTATAGCCAACAATCTCCTACTTGCACTTAAGGCTAATTATTGCGATGTCACATATTCACAACCTGTGTGATACCGAACACACAACTTCTCTATTAATCAGTTTTGCAAAGCTCGTTTGTGAAACTATTGCGTTCGAGAAATAGCCTCAGTGAGTGGATCCGCTTCAATTTTTCTTTCTATATCTCTCTATATCTCAACTTCGCGGATAAAGACTATCTCCCGAAATGAGCAATATATATCTTAGAATTTGTTTGGATATCTGATGGGACCCAGTTCACTAATGAACTCCAAATCCAACAAACTTCTTAGACTGTATTATCTACTGAATTTAATCAGTATCCTGCGCCATGCCTTTCTCAGTATCCGCTTGGACCACCTGTCTAACATACTTTCCCTCAAAAGAGGGAAAACAATAAATCTGACAGCCACTCTGTCATTCAAGTCACCTTGGAAGCCTGAAATGATAACCGCCTCCCGAAGGAGGCTGCTGTTACCATATACTAAGAACATCCGCTTATGTTCATAACTGCTTCCCAACGTTTCTCTGGGATTGGATTAATATATGCTTATTGCAACTAGTGCAAAAGCAAAATCTAGTGTGGTACTTGACTTCTCATGATTGACTCAATTGCCTAAGCAAGTGATATGCCTATCATGCAACTCCCTATCCCCATTAGTCTGTAAGACATCTCTTTAGAGAGGGTGACTCCATCACCTGTGGGTGCACCACCACACAAGGAGTCGTCCATTCTAAAGCACCTTTAGAATGATGTCAAAGTACCCAAATTGGGTCACTTCCCAAATCTAGATCTAATAATATAGATCTAGTGTCCAGAATCCCTGATATTTTATCCATATCCTATGTAGAGAAACACCTTGTGACAACCATAGTATATAACCGATCGTAATATAGGAAGATCTATCCCTTTCAAGTGAATGTCATCTAAATACCAAGACATCACACCCTACTAGCTTCTTATCAAATCCATATGTTGGCCTGATGAAGTCAAACTCTATGACTGTCACATCAAAACTAGATGATCTATCTCCGCTGTACCTGCTTTAGTCTACAAATAGACATAAGCAACTTGCCCACCATGCTTCCGCTGGTCCCACTGACTACAACAACCCTATGGCAGAGTCATATACACGTGCACTTTCTAAAACTAATTTAGAATGACGTTATACTCATCCTCCTGCTAGGTCACATAGTCTAGAACAACAGCAATGGCAAGTTTAAGTGATCATAAACCTCTCTGTCACCGTCTATGAGGATACCGAAGTACCTCTCGGGTGTTTAAGGTTACCCACCAAATCTGCGGAGTGGCTAATGGATCGTCAAAACTATTTGAACCCTTAGGTTCTGTTAAATTTTCAGTAATCGTTTATGGTTCTGGAATCACGTCCAGTTCTACCATACCCCCACTAATATTTTCTGAAAAGAATCAACTTTACTAAAACTGGTGGCGAGTCAAGAACAATATAATTATTGATCTTCCTGATGGTAGAAAATTAACCCTCATCAAAGCCCGGGATAAGCCACAAACTGCCATTACTGAAATGTGTCTAGAGTTTATCCGGATTCTGGTTTTAAGCATCAGCCGGAAAACTCCATATTCCTTAACATCGTTAAAATACGAATCCATTCTATATATCCAATATAGAAACAAAGGCACTAATTTAATTGGAACCAGATTCAAAATCATGCAGCTGTTTCCAATGCATATCAATAAAATGGAAGGAGCCCTGTTAGGTCCACGTTACCTCTCCCGGTACTTACGGGGTTGCGGAAACGGTAAATCAAAATTTTTTCTAAACTTTGTAACATGGACCGTAAAAGCCGGATCTTTGCTAAACTAAAACTAGTATTCTAGCTAAAGAGAGTTAGCTACTATGTTGATGGTTATACCTAAACTTGAACTCCTTCTCTTCTTGTTGTTGTTCTTCTTTCTTGTTCTTTGTAGAAGCTGGAATGGTCCTCTTCTCGTCGCCTTCTTCTTGCCGAAGATAGATCCACCTCGAAGGTTCGACTTTGGGCTCTTCCTCGATCTTTGAGTGAACTAGGGTTTCCGGCTTGCTAAACCTTCATCCTAGAATGAGTAGAGAGTGATTAGGGTTTGCTTTTCTATCTAAAGAGAATGATTCTCAACACATGAGAAGGTTTCTCTTTTCAAGAGGAGGAAGAAGATGAAATGAGGAGAGAGAGAGGTTATGATAGAATGAGCTCTCATTTTTCTTTCTTTCAACCATATTGCAAAAGAAAAATATTATCTAAATGATAATAATTGAAAATGAGAATAGTTGATGGTAGTATTTTGAATGACCACAACCATGCTTCATTTAATAAAAAGTAAGCATGAATCAAGGAAGACTTTCAAGGCATGAAAGTGGTCAATGGTCAACAAGTCAACCAAGGTCAACAAGTCAACAAAAAACAACCATAACATAATTCTCATTTAATTATTATTATTAATAGATAATATATAAATCCATTAGGGTTTGGAAAAAGAAGACTGTCAACTGTGCATACGCACCCGATCCGAAACCCTAATGAAAAACCTCATTCTCCGCCTCAAGCAACTGTGCATACACACCTGCATTCTCGTTCCGAGGAACAAGAATACCAAGATATAAAAGCAACCCCAAAAACATATACCAGTATCTGGCTCAAACCAGAGCCTGCCAGTATAATCCGTCCGGACTCCAAACGTGCACAAGTGCGCGGATGAGAACGAACCCTGTCGCAAAACCATGCGACTTCTACTCTGTTTTGCCCAGAGGCGAATACCCTCTGTGTGGGACTCTAAAGACTCGACACTACGCTGGCAGTGGGTTTAACCACAGACCGCAAGCGGCACTAGCTGTGCGTAACGGTCCCCAGGTAGATGTCGACAAGAAGACTGACGAGGTGAAACCCCATCTGAACTCCTACTGAGTCTGAATGTGACATTCTCCGTACAGTCCGGTCTGTTCGTCTGATACATCGCATGGCGGGCCTAGGGGGGCGGTAAACGTCAGTCCCCAAATAGCGGTACAAGTCGTGTCGGAGTGAAGCCCAATACACCCTGAGATAACACTGGAACCTACCAGTACATCTCGCTTGCCCTGGCCAGGGACTACTTGTGTAATGGCTCTCCTAGACACAGCGCGATGTCAACTCCCAATACCGGGAGAGACGAATCCTGTCTAACCGTCACTGCCTCCAAGTGCTTCGGGACTGCTCCCAACTACTACCTGTTTGCATGACTCAATAGAGCCGTGGTAGGGTAGTAATCAAAGAACAGTGGGAACACACTCGAGGCGAAGTGACAGTGTCAAGTCAGCGGACTAAGCTGTACTCATGTCACCTGGGAACTGATAACTGACGATAGGTATAATACCAACCATCAGTTCCCGACGAGTCCTGTCCAGTGTACTCGTAACCCAACGAGCACCCGCATACTATCTCAAGTACGACGTACTGACGGCTGTGGGACAGACCGTCTCCCGTGCTGGGATGAGAAGCGCATACGCTAGTCTACTCCGGAGTATCGATGCCCTATCTCGGTACTCCCACGACTAGGGACGTATATAAGGATGTGCTTGTAGATTACCCAGCCCCCACGAGTGTGATCGCCATCACAACGCCGGTAATCAAGCAAAGATCCTAAGGGCTCTACTAATGCGTATATGTGATATAATAAATAAACACACATGTACACATTAAAGCAGAGGCAAACCAAGTAGCATACTACTATATTGAGCAAGATTGTCTGTACAACTGTGAATATCCCAAGCTTCCATCAAGTAATATACATACTAGTATGATACAGTAATGGCCTCTAGGGCATATACACTAACAATCTCCCACTTGCACTAAGGCCATGTACTGGCGTATCGAAGACCTATCATCTCGATCAGCCGCTCGAACTGAGTCTGGGGTAAAGCCTTTGTGAATGGGTCCGCAGTGTTGTCCTTTGTGTCCACTCTCCGCACCTCGATCTCCTGTCGATCAATGATCTCCCTGATCAGGTGATACCGCCTTAAGATGTGCCTGGATTTCTGATGGGACCTTGGTTCCTTCGCTAAAGCTATAGCCCCATTGTTATCGCAATACAAAGGTATTGGATCAACAATGGACGGAACCACCTGAAGTTCACTAATGAACTTCTTAATCCAGACCGCCTCTTTTGCGGCATCGCTTGCAGCAATGTATTCAGCCTCCATCGTCGAGTCTGCGACGGTATCCTGCTTGGAACTCCTCCAACATACCGCCCCTCCGTTGAGGGTAAACACAAAACCCGAGACAGACTTGCTGTCATCTTTGTCGCTCTGGAAGCTTGAATCGGTAAAGGACTCGACCCTGAGGTCTCCATTACCGTAAACCAGGAACATCTCCTTAGTCCTTCTCAGGTACTTGAGAATGTTCTTCACTGCTATCCAGTGGTCCTCCCCTGGGTCTGACTGATACCGGCTTACCGTGCTCAACGCGTAAGCTACATCTGGTCTTGTACATAGCATCGCATACATTATAGATCCTACCGCCGAAGCGTAGGGTATAGTGCTCATGCGAACCCTCTCCTCGTCAGTCTTAGGAGACATCTTCTTGGAGAGGGTAATTCCGTGCAATGCGGGTATGTTACCGCGCTTGGAATCCTCCATACTAAACCTCTTTAGTACGGTCTCTATGTACCTGGACTGCGAAAGTCCCAATAGTCTCTTGGATCTATCTCTATAGATCTTGTACGAGGCATCACCCAGGTCCTTCATGGAGAACCTTTGTGACAAAAACAGCTTGACCGATTGTAGCATAGGAACATCATTTCCTATCAAAAGAATGTCGTCCACGTACAAGACTAGGAACACGACAGTTCGTCCTACAATCTTCTTATACACACAGGGTTCATCTTCGTTCTTGATGAAATCAAATTCCTTGATTGCCTCATCAAAACAGATGTTCCAGCTCCGCGATGCCTGCTTTAATCCATAAATGGATTTAAGCAACTTGCACACCTTTCCGCTGCTCCCACTGTCTACGAAACCTTCTGGTTGATCCATGTAAACGCACTCTTCCAAACAACCGTTTAGGAAAGCTGTCTTAACATCCATCTGCCAGATTTCATAGTCATGGAAGGCAGCAATGGCAAGTAAGATCCGAATGGATTTGAGCATAGCCACCGGAGAAAAAGTCTCATCATAGTCCAAACCAGGTCTTTGACGAAAACCTTTTGCAACGAGTCTAGCTTTATAGGTTTCCACCTGCCCATCTACACCAAGTTTCCTTTTGTAGATCCATTTGCATCCAACGGGTTTTACCCCAGGTGGAGCAATATCCATGGTCCACACTTTATTGGCGTACATGGACTCCATTTCAGATTGCATTGCTTCCTGCCACTTATCAGAGTCCCTACTGATAATGGCCTGCCTGAAACTGGTAGGGTCATCTTCTTCCAAGATGCAATCCTCTCGATCCCCGTCTATGAGAAAACCGTAGTATCTCTCGGGCGGATGAGAAATCCTACCAGATCTGCGGAGTGGCTGAGGTTCGTTTGGGGTCACTGAACTTTCTGGTTCTGCTAAATCCTCAGTTTGATTTTGTGGATCAGATATTTCATCCAGTTCTACCGTGCTCCCACTTATTTCTTTTGCAAGAAATTGCCACTCTAAAAAGGTGGCGCGGCGAGCAACGAACACCTTCTGTTCCTCAGTGTGGTAGAACAGATATCCCAGAGAATTTCTAGGATATCCCACAAACTTACATAAAACTGACCGTGCCTCAAGCTTGTCTGGTTTTTGTACTTTTACATAGGCCGGACAGCCCCATATCTTAATTCGTTCTAGATATGGTTTCTTACCACTCCATATTTCATATGGAGTCTTAGGCACGGATTTAGACGGAACCTGATTCAGCAAGTATGCCGCTGTCTCTAGCGCAAGTCCCCAGAATGAAAGAGGTAACTCAGCATCACTCATCATGGATCGAACCATATCCAATAGGGTACGATTCCTTCTCTCCGACACACCGTTGTGCTGTGGTGTATAAGGAGGAGTGAGCTGAGAGAGAATACCATTCTCTTTTAAGTAATCTCGGAATTCCGTGCTTAAGTACTCCCCTCCTCTATCAGACCGGAGGATCTTGATACTTTTGCCTGTCTGGTTCTCTACTTCGTTTCTGAATTCCTTGAATTTCTCAAAAGTTTCAGATTTGTGTTTCATCAGATACACATATCCGAACCTAGAGAGATCGTCAGTGAATGTGATGAAGTACGAGAACCCACCCCTTGCATGTATAGACATCGGACCACACACATCACTGTGTATGAGTCCCAAAAGCTCTCTTGCTCTTTCTCCATGTCCGGTGAACGGAGATTTGGTCATCTTCCCTTTGAGACAAGACTGACAAGTTTCATAAGATGAAAACTCGAACGCATTCAAGAGTCCATCTCTATGCAACTTACTCAGTCTTTTCTCTCCGATATGACCGAGTCTACAATGCCACAAGTAGGATTCATTCGTATCTGAATTCTTCCTCTTGCGTGTGTTTTGTATATTGAGAACTGTATTCTGATTTAGAACGTAGATACCATTAAACAGTGTACCCTCTGCAACCAGTACCTTATCAAGGTAAATGTTCATGATATTCTTTTCAAGAACAAACTTATATCTATCTTTATCGAGTAAAGAAACTGATATGATGTTGCAAACCATAGAGGGTACATAGTAACAATCGTTCAAAATCATAGTCTTGCCATTTGGCAATACTAGGTGATATTCACCGACGGCTGCCGCATAAACTTGTGCTCCGTTCGCTACTCTGAGCGACATATCACCCGGTGCAACTTTCCTACTTTTTCTCAGTCCTTGCAATAAATTACAAATATGAGATCCTGATCCGGTATCAAGTACCCAGGAGGTAGGGCTGACCGTAAAACAGTTCTCAATTACAAGAACACCTGAAGTAGATGCAAAACCATGCTTCTTCTTCAACTGGGTATCCTGGAAATCCATACTTTCCTCTTTCCCATTCTCATACTCATGACGGTTGTCACAAGTTAGAGCTGAACCAACTTTCCCCAGTTCCGAATAAGAATTCGGTTCGGTCAAGCGATAAATTTTATTATCTTGATTAGGGCGTGAAAAGGTTGCTGCCTGGAGAGAGAGAAAAGAAACACTCAGCGTATGCTCGTGCAAGATTAGATTGGTTTATTAATTTATCTAACCAGGGTGTCTCCCACTGTTTCCTCAAATCCTTCTTAAAACCTTTTTAAAAGAAGAACTGGCCGGGTTTTAATTCACGTTACAATACTTGCTTAACCTTTCAGCCAGGCTAGTGTCGGTACTTCGAGGGAGGTTTTCCAACGCTTTCGCGAAGTTCCTTAATTAAAGAACCTCTTTTCCCTGTGGGCGTAACCCCGCTAACACCTTTCTAGACACCTACTAGGTTTATAGCATTGATCGTTAAGTGAAATAATCTCCCGAGAGTAAACCAACTCATCAGTGGGATCGGGATCCAACTGTCATTGTGTGATAACCTAGATGGAATCCACTCTAGTCATCACACTCCAGAAGGTATGCTAAATCTGCAAGTTTCAGTTCTTTTGAAACTCCCGATGTGGTTTTTGCCCCTAACGATTCATGACCTTGACAATGCCAACATATCATGAACTGTTAGTCAAGTTCGGCCCGTCATTATCTTGATTAACTTAGACCCACCCGCATAACTCTTGACAATGCCAACATAGTTATGCGACTGTCCTAAATAATCCGAAAAAATAAGGCTGCAAACAAGCAATACTTAGCTACCGATCACTACGCCTTGACAATGCCAAAATACGTAGCTCGAATACTGAGTAGTACTTGTAGGAAATGACGGAGGGCTACGGCTGGGTTTTTGGCGAAAAACCCGTTAACGTAATGAACTTGATATCGTTGAAGGAACCTGATAGCACCTTTTTGAAAATCATAGTGGCGAAAACTTTTGCTAAAGAGGTCACTCCCTGCGAAGGGATCTCGGCTCTTTCCTCGTCGAGTGAGGTGCTGGGTATTCATAAGATGAATACCTCGATGCAAAGCAAGAATAATCGATTATGGTGAAGTTATTACCCTGACGCAAACTTTTGTCCAAGGGGTCACTCCCGGTGAAGGGATCTCGGCCCTTGCCTCGTCGACTGAGGTGCTGGGTATTCATAACCGAATACCGCGATGCAAAACAAAAATGAACGTCCTTGTAATAACAGCTTTTTGAAAAACTTGTTCCAACAACGCCTTTTAGGTTTATTTTCTTGCATTAGTTCTTTTAATGCGTGATATTCTTGCATTAGTTCTTTTAATGCGTCCCATCATTTAATCCTACCATTGCAGAAAACAACCAAAATATAACGTACGCTTATGCCATTCGCATTCGCCACGGGGTCCCGTCATCACTCGTTAGGTTACTTAACTAACGACAGAGCGGGGGCTGGGCTAGCGCGGCTGTAAAACATAAGCAACGCCTAAATAGTAAAGCAATGATAGACATTACAGATCACAGATGAATACATTGGATATACTAGCAATCCGCAATCCTTTCGAGCCTGAAACGAAAAGCGGATAACACGGTCGCGGTGAATAGCCAAATACCCCACCCAAGACCCCTACGGGTGCGGCAAACTACCCGCCAAGTACCCGAAGCGAAGCAACCTCCCTCAATGCCATGAGTAGGCCACTCGGCACTTCGAGCTACCCGGTAGTTTGTGCACCCCTCCATGGGTCTATCCTAGGAGCAAAAACAGTAAAAAGAATTATACAATGACGGCTACAACCCCGACCCGGTTGTGCGGCCAAACAAATAATATAATTACATCAATTTACATTTACAATGAATGAAAGAAAAACAAAAGCTCATCTCACATCCACCCCGGCTATTCACCCGCGACAGTCCAACACATTCATATACACATTCCAGCACATTACAGATCATGTATAACCCCGACTAATCGACTTATAGCGATTAGCCGACGTTCAATACATGCAAACATCACAGATATAACCAACATAGTCAAAGTGCAGTGAAGTTCGGAAAAAAAATACGGAATTATAGGACCCCAAAAGCAAATTTCAGTTCTGGAAAAACTGGGTACATATAATACATCTTAAAAATCACAAAATCCAACCAGAAGAACACTGCACGAAAAACGATGCAGCAAGGAAACCAATCTGCGGCGCTTCCGCGGCACATGCCTACCTCGTGCCGCGGAAGCGCGGCGACTTAAATGAATGACGTCATCGTTTTTCTTCTGTGTTCAAACAAAACCCTGAGACGATTTTACAAGTATAAAGTTTTTCATTTTGAGCCAAAAAAATTTCAACAGAAACTCAGGTTTTTAGTTTTTCCGGTTTTGCGATTTTTCGGTTCCGAACTTCGTTACACTTCACTACCAAGCTAGTTTAAGTTTAGTTAGGCTCTGATACCACTGTTAGGTCCACGTTACCTCTCCCGGTACTTACGGGGTTGCGGAAACGGTAAATCAAAATTTTTTCTAAACTTTGTAACATGGACCGTAAAAGCCGGATCTTTGCTAAACTAAAACTAGTATTCTAGCTAAAGAGAGTTAGCTACTATGTTGATGGTTATACCTAAACTTGAACTCCTTCTCTTCTTGTTGTTGTTCTTCTTTCTTGTTCTTTGTAGAAGCTGGAATGGTCCTCTTCTCGTCGCCTTCTTCTTGCCGAAGATAGATCCACCTCGAAGGTTCGACTTTGGGCTCTTCCTCGATCTTTGAGTGAACTAGGGTTTCCGGCTTGCTAAACCTTCATCCTAGAATGAGTAGAGAGTGATTAGGGTTTGCTTTTCTATCTAAAGAGAATGATTCTCAACACATGAGAAGGTTTCTCTTTTCAAGAGGAGGAAGAAGATGAAATGAGGAGAGAGAGAGGTTATGATAGAATGAGCTCTCATTTTTCTTTCTTTCAACCATATTGCAAAAGAAAAATATTATCTAAATGATAATAATTGAAAATGAGAATAGTTGATGGTAGTATTTTGAATGACCACAACCATGCTTCATTTAATAAAAAGTAAGCATGAATCAAGGAAGACTTTCAAGGCATGAAAGTGGTCAATGGTCAACAAGTCAACCAAGGTCAACAAGTCAACAAAAAACAACCATAACATAATTCTCATTTAATTATTATTATTAATAGATAATATATAAATCCATTAGGGTTTGGAAAAAGAAGACTGTCAACTGTGCATACGCACCCGATCCGAAACCCTAATGAAAAACCTCATTCTCCGCCTCAAGCAACTGTGCATACACACCTGCATTCTCGTTCCGAGGAACAAGAATACCAAGATATAAAAGCAACCCCAAAAACATATACCAGTATCTGGCTCAAACCAGAGCCTGCCAGTATAATCCGTCCGGACTCCAAACGTGCACAAGTGCGCGGATGAGAACGAACCCTGTCGCAAAACCATGCGACTTCTACTCTGTTTTGCCCAGAGGCGAATACCCTCTGTGTGGGACTCTAAAGACTCGACACTACGCTGGCAGTGGGTTTAACCACAGACCGCAAGCGGCACTAGCTGTGCGTAACGGTCCCCAGGTAGATGTCGACAAGAAGGCTGACGAGGTGAAACCCCATCTGAACTCCTACTGAGTCTGAATGTGACATTCTCCGTACAGTCCGGTCTGTTCGTCTGATACATCGCATGGCGGGCCTAGGGGGGCGGTAAACGTCAGTCCCCTAATAGCGGTACAAGTCGTGTCGGAGTGAAGCCCAATACACCCTGAGATAACACTGGAACCTACCAGTACATCTCGCTTGCCCTGGCCAGGGACTACTTGTGTAATGGCTCTCCTAGACACAGCGCGATGTCAACTCCCAATACCGGGAGAGACGAATCCTGTCTAACCGTCACTGCCTCCAAGTGCTTCGGGACTGCTCCCAACTACTACCTGTTTGCATGACTCAATAGAGCCGTGGTAGGGTAGTAATCAAAGAACAGTGGGAACACACTCGAGGCGAAGTGACAGTGTCAAGTCAGCGGACTAAGCTGTACTCATGTCACCTGGGAACTGATAACTGACGATAGGTATAATACCAACCATCAGTTCCCGACGAGTCCTGTCCAGTGTACTCGTAACCCAACGAGCACCCGCATACTATCTCAAGTACGACGTACTGACGGCTGTGGGACAGACCGTCTCCCGTGCTGGGATGAGAAGCGCATACGCTAGTCTACTCCGGAGTATCGATGCCCTATCTCGGTACTCCCACGACTAGGGACGTGTATAAGGATGTGCTTGTAGATTACCCAGCCCCCACGAGTGTGATCGCCATCACAACGCCGGTAATCAAGCAAAGATCCTAAGGGCTCTACTAATGCGTATAGGTGATATAATAAATAAACACACATGTACACATTAAAACAGAGGCAAACCAAGTAGCATACTACTATATTGAGCAAGATTGTCTGTACAACTGTGAATATCCCAAGCTTCCATCAAGTAATATACATACTAGTATGATACAGTAATGGCCTCTAGGGCATATACACTAACAATCCCGATCAGCATTACTCATCAAGGAATGCATCTACGTTTGAGTAACCCGAAAGAGAAGCTAGTTCTCAAAACCATTACTTACAACGGAATACCTAGCATAAGTATCTACATCTTCGATTAGCTCGATGAATCCTGATACTTCCAGCAAATGGTTCTCTACTTTATTCTTATACCTATAACTTCTCAAAACTTGGACCCTGTATTTCAACGAAATACTTGTCTAAAACTAAAGAAGTAAAAAGTAAAGAGAATATAGTACGAGTACCAATCCTTTGTCTTGCAACATATGGTTCTCTACTTCATTCTTATACTTATAACTTCTCAAAATCCGGACATTGTATTTCTATGAAATACTTGTCCAGAACTGGAGAAGTCATGAGCAAACAGAATATAGTACGAGTACCAATCCCTTTGTCCTAACGGACACCGGACAACATACAATACTTTGTATAAGTCCCCTGAGTTCAATAACTCAAACCCTGTGTGTCGTAGGTTGAAAAACTGTACTATGGTTAAGAAGAATTACACCGTTGTGAAATGCACCTTACCTAATCACCAACTGATATAGGTAAATATCATAGACAAAATTCAAAAAGTTATATCTCACTTTATAAAATAATCGTACAGATATATCAGTTTGAAATTGGTAAATAACAACGGATATTCAAAATCAAATATTTGTCGTCAGGCAAAACCCCGGTGATTTCCTCAAATATCACCAATTACAAAGAATTCCGATATATTCACCCAATTCCCAATATGTTACTCCCACTCATCAACTGTAATGCTATACAGATATGAGAATCAAAACTGGTAAATACATACCCTGTAGTCAGAATCTAATTGGGAAAACAGTTTTCAATTAACAGTGCACAGTAAAACTGAAACATGAAAATGTTTCGAAGGGATAGCCGGGTATTCCTGTTAGTGTATATGCCCTAGGGGCCATTATTGTATCATAGTAGTTTGTATATTACTTAATGGAAGCTTGGGATATTCACATGTATATAACAGTCTTGCAAAACATGGTAGTATGCTACTTGGTTTTTCCTATCTTAATATGTGAGTATACGTATTGATAGAGCTCTTAGGATCTTGCTTGACTACCAGCGTTGTGATGGCAGTCACACTAGTGGGGGCTGGGTAGTCTACAAGCACATCCTTATTCAGGTCCCTAGTCGTTGGATTATCGAGACAGGGCATCGATACTCCGGAGTAGACTAGTGTGTACGCTTCTCATCCCAGTTGGGGAGATGGTCTGTCCCACAGCCGTTAGTACGTCGTACTGGAGATAGTATGCAGGTGCTCGTTAGGTTACGGGTACACCGGACAGGACTCACAGGGAACTGTTGGTTGGTTTTATACCAGTCGTCAGTGAACAGTTCCCAGGTGACATGAGTACAGCATAGTCCGCAGACTTGACACTGCTACTTCGCCTCGGGTGTGTCCCACTGTTCTTAGATTGCTACCCTACCACGGCTCAAAGGAGTCGTGCAAACAAGTAGCAGTTGGGTGCAGTCCCGAGCACTTGGAGGCAGTGGCGGTTAGACAGGATTCGTCTCTCCCGGTATTGGGGGTTGATATCGCGCTGTGTCAGAGAGCCATTACGCAAAGTCCCTGGCCAGAGCAAGCGAGATTTGCTGGTAGGTTCCAGTAGTTTCTCAGGGTGTAATGGGCTTCGCTCCGACACGACTTATACCGCTATTAGGGGACTGACGCTTGCCGCCCCCTAGGCCTGATATGCGATAGTCTTAGACGAACGGACCGGACTGTACGGAGATTGTCACATCAGACTTAGTAGGAGTTCGGATGGGTTTCCTCATCGGCCTTCTTATCGACATCTACCTGGGGACCGTTACGTACAGCTAGTGCCGCTTGCGGTCTGTGGTTAAACCCACTGCCAGCGTAGTAGTCGAGTCTCTAGAGTCCCACACAAAGAGTTTCCCTACTCCAGGCGAAATGATATAGAGGTCGTATGGTTTTACGACAAGGGTTCGGACGCATACGTGTGTTTACGCACGTACGACTTTCGGGCAGTTTTTACCAGTCGGCTTTGGTTTAAGCCAGTTACTGGTATCCGGTTATTGGATTTATACAGTCTAAAGTTTTTCCGTATTTTTGCGGAAAGGAGGGGCGTTCTCGTAATTGCGCGAGAAGCTTCTAGAAGGTGGTGACTAAGGGGGTTTATGTGGCATATACAATGAATGTGATTAGTGAGTCATATGGATGATTCATCCATGTCATTAATGCATCATAAATGCTTAATGACTCATGGAGATGAATCATCACTAGATATTATCAAGCATGGTTGTTAAATTGATTTATTTTCATTTCTTGATAAAAAGAAATGCTTGATATATATTATCATAACTCATTATTCTCACTTCATTATTATGTTCACCTTCTCTCTCCTCAAGCTCTCCCTCTTCAAACCCTAATCCTCCCCTCTCATGTGTTGAGTACAAGAATTAGTTAGACTTATTAAACCATAACCCTCACTCTATTTCACCTAGCTTCTTTGATTAGCACTTAAAGAAGTTTAGTTGCCTCAAGTTTAGAGGCTAAGCTTGGAGTAAAGCTCTCGGGTGGATCGCCTACTACTTCGAGAAGGCCGAGGAGGAGGTGGAGTTCGCAAAGACGAAGGACACGATTCGTTAGGTATAATCCCTAAACATAGTAGTATAGAACTTCTATGTTTGTTGTTAGTTATCGTTTAGCTTCGATTCATGCGGTTAGTCGATGTTTAGCATAAAAACAAGATCGTTTTTCATATTTCCGCCTCCCCGCAAGTCGTGGGGTGTTGTACATCGACTTACAATTCCTAGTAATACCTCTTCCACTATCCTGATTCATGACTGTAACTGTATACTTCCATGCCCTCACTCCAATACCTTTATATATCTTTACTTATTACCTTTTGTACACTACCTTTAGGCTAATTAGTTTTCTTCCTTCCCTACGCTTTGGCACCAGCCTAAGGTTTGGAAGAAGACTGTCCAATAAGCTCAATAGGTGTACTCTCCTAATACCAGGAGCCCTCATAACTTGAGAGAAAGTAAAGGAAAAAGACAACTGAATAATCCTATTCAATTTCTTCAGAACCATAATCCACCCTCGAACTGAAACAAGTTCCTTCGAGTTCGTACGTAACTGTACGATGGCACATCCAACAAATATGGATCTTCGTACTGAAATGAAGTGTTCTGGAGAAAACCAAAGTGGATGTAGGAGTGGCAGGGGTATACGCAGTTTTGTCGTGAATGATAGCGTTCGCAATTTCCTTTGCCCTTATTCTAATCCCTTTATATGTCTTTACTTATTACCTTCTGTACACCACACTTAGGCTAATCGGTTTTCTTCCTTCCCTACCTTTTGGCATCTGCCTATGGTTTGGAAGAAGACTATCCAATAAGCGCAATAGGTGTACCCTCTTCTAATCTTAGGAGCCCTCGCAGCCTAAGAGAAGGTAAAGGGAAAAGACAACTGAATAGTCATATTCTATTTCTCCATAACCGGAAACCATCTTCGACCTGAAACATGTTTCTTCGAGTTCATATGTAGTTACTATACGATGGCTTATCCAATAAATGTGGATCTTCGTAGTGATACGGAATGTTCTGGAGAAATGTAAAGGTGAAAAGTAGGAGCGGCAGTGATATATGCGACTATGACAATCCAAAAGCCAAAGTGTTTTAAGAAGATTTGGTTAACTTGGTTCATGAGTTCTTAGTCTCGGGTCAGGTCATGGTCACTGCCAAAGAGGGGGAGAAAAGAAACACTCGGCGTGCATTCTAACCTAGATCAGAATGGTTAATCACTTTATCTAATCAGGATGGCTCCCACTGTTTCCTCGAATTCTCTCTCAAACCCTAAAAGGAGAATTAGTCGGGATCATCTAAAATCATCCGAGTAGCACCTACTCATCAGTGGGAATCGGGATCCAACTATCATCGCATGATAACTTAATGGAATCCACTCAAGTTACTACACTCCAGAAGGTATGCGCATGCCTGACAAGTTTCCTGTATGTTTAAAACTCCTTATGTGATTTTTACCCTTAGGACCCAAGTGACCTTGACACAGTCAACAAATCAAAGTGTCCTAGTCAAGTTTAACCCTTCATTATCTTGGATTGCATTAAACCCACCCGTACGAGCCCTTGACACGGTCAACAAAGCTGCACGACTGTCCTAACCAATCGCACATATATATGCCACAAACAAGCACTACTTAGCTATCACACACTACGCCTTGACACAGTCAATAAACGCAACACGAATACTAAGCAACACTTGTAAGAAATGACGAAGGGCTACGGCTGATTTTTGGTGAAAAACCTTTAACGTAATAAACTTGATCTCGTTGAAAGAACCGAGTGGTTTTACAAATATATAGTGGCGCAAACTTTTACTAAAGAGGTCACTCCCTATGAAGGGATCTCGGCTCTTTCCTCGTCGAGTGAGGTGCAGGATATTCCAAACTGAGTACCACGATGCAAAGCAAAAGAATCGACTATAGTGAAGTTATTACGATGACACAAACTTTGGTTC
Source organism: Agapanthus africanus (assembly GCA_030015575.1). Classification (NCBI taxonomy): domain Eukaryota; kingdom Viridiplantae; phylum Streptophyta; class Magnoliopsida; order Asparagales; family Amaryllidaceae; genus Agapanthus; species Agapanthus africanus. The sequence goes on from CM057345.1 coordinate 367,729,324, forward strand.
AAGAGGTCACTCCCGATGAAGGGATCTCGGCTCTTGCCTCGTCGAATAAGGTGCAGGATATTCATAACCGAATACCACTGTGCAAAGCAAAAGGAAATGTCCGTAATGTCTGATTTTCAAAAAAAATTGGCTCCAACAACATCATATATAGGCTTGTTTTCCTTGCACTAATCGGAATTAATGCAGTCCTGTCAGTTAAACATATCATATTAGATAAAGGAACGAAAATATAATGTACGTATATACCATCCGCATTCGCCACTGGGCCCCGGCATCACCCGTTAGGTTACTTAACTAATGGCAGAGCGGGGGCTGGACTAGCGCGGGTGCAAAACATATACAACATCAACTAGTATATATATAAATATATATAACATTCGTCCCAGGCATGATATAAAGCAACATCATAGAATCTCAGCTAACAACACAGAGTGGTGGATAATCTTGGAGCCTCGGGTTTCACGTGAGCCGCAAATGAGACTCGACGTTCCCTGTCGTGTGGATAGCCTGTGCAATGAAAACCTAGACCCCTATGAGTGCGGCAAGTTACCCACCAATTCCAGAAGTGAGGCAACCCGAATCAACAACGTGAGTGGGCCACCCAGCACTTCACGGAATCCGGTAACTTGGGCACCCCTCCGTGGGTCAACCTATACCCCCTACGAGTGCGGCGAATAGCCTGCCAATTCTAGAGTAAGGTCCCCTCTGTCTCAACGCCATGAGATGCGGACCAGTTGTCATCTAGAACTCGGCTATTCTTGCACTCCATCTTGGGGTAATCCTAATACAAAAAAGAAAATAATATGTACAAGGGTGACATCGATCTTAACCCGGTCGTGCCCCAAACAAATAATATACAAACTGGGAGAGACGGCAGTCCACATGTCGGATGCTCACCCCGCAATATCAAATGTACAAATGAATCTAAATTGTACCACTATCATGTTAGTTATATGTATGCCCTAGCGGCCATTACTGTACATATGATGTATATTGTAATGGATGCTTGGACATATATAGGGAGGACTTTCTTGCTCGACATGATAGTATGCTATCTGGTTGTACTTTATCTTAACATGTACTCTGATTGTCTCTATGTTACATGTTGATAAAGCCCTTAGGATATGTACTCGACTACTGGGACTATGATGAGGTCATACTAGTGGGGCCACGGTAGTCGACGAGTACATCCTATAACTGTTCCTAGTCGAGGGTGTATCGAGACAGGGCATCGATACACCAGAGTAGACTAGCGTATGCGCGTCTTGACCCATATGATGGGCAATGGATGATCCCATATCCATCGGTGTTTGACATCAAGGATGGTGTACGGGTGCTCAGTAGAGACTGGGTACACTGGACGGACTCGCCGAGAACTCCCAAATGGTATTATACCTCACGTCAGATGGCAGTTCTCCGGTGACACTGGTACAGAGTAGTCTGTTGACCCGAGATCGTCATAGAGTCTTGTGTGATTCCCACTGTACTTTGATTTACATCATACCACGTCCAAGAGGGCGTGCAAAAAGGTGGCTTTTGGGTACAGTCCCGAATCACATGGAGGCAATGAGCAATAGGAGGGGATTTGTCTCTCCCGGTATAGGGAGTTGATGTTGCGCTGTGTTCGATTGGCAATAACTGGAAATCCCTGGCCAGGGTTGCTGAGATTTATTGGTAAGTGTTATCAGTAGTTTCTCGAACTGTTATAGACCTCATATCGACACGACTTATCAAGCTATTGGGGTCTGACGTTTACCACCCCTAGGCGAGATATGCGACATATCAGACGACGAGACTGGACTGTACGGGAGTGTTACTAATTGGATTCGCAGGAGAATGTACAGGCTTGCTTGTTGATCTTCTGATCGCTCAATACCTGGGTGGCTGTTACGTTTAGCTAACCGCTTGCAGCTTGTGGGTGTTTGATATGATCATCACCTATTGCCGGCGTATTGACGATTCTTTAGAGTCCTACACAGAGGTTTCTTGGCTCAGGCAAAACGGAGTAGGAGCACATATGTGATATGTGCGGGACCGAGAACAATACGTGTATGTGATACCGTATTAGATTCTCGCGATATGGGATATCGGCCGGGTATATGTGATATAGCCGGGTCATCGGATTAAGTGTTGATTCGATGAACTGATACAGATTATATTAGTCGGTTATTTGTGAAATAGACGGATTATCGGATCAAGTGTTGATTCGATAATTTAATGTATAATTATATATTTGATATATTAAATTACATTAACTAATATAAGCTCACTAAAAGATTCTTTTTCTCACTCGGGTAATACATTGATATATATGCGATATATGTTAATTGTATTATTTTATTTTGTTACAATAAATATTGTATATCTGATATATAATATTGTAACATGTTATGGTTATAAATGCAACATGTTTTGAGGAGTTTAATTGTGGTTAGGGTTTGGATTAGGGTTAAGCAAGCATGAAGCTTTCAAGAAGCTTCTTGAAACTTTGACTTTGACGTTGGATATTTTGTGTAGATATTTACTTAACTCAACCCAACCCTTCACCATAGTTTACTCTCTACATGAGTTAAGACTTCATTCTTAACCCATGGTTGCATTTCTAACCTCACCATGGTTTTCACTATTCATCACAAAAGAAAAAGATCTTCTTCTTTCTTCTTCTTTCTTCTTCTTCTTCCTTGAGTTCTTGAAGAAAAGCTTTCTAGCTTTTTCTTTGATGATGAAAATGAGTGAGATTAAGATAATAAATGAGAGCTAAAATCCTACTTCATCATCCTAATCTATCCTAGCCATTTAGATTAGGGTGTTAACTTCATTTAGTGAGTGAGAGCTTGTGTTAATGAAACTTCAAAGTAGATCATCTTTGTTATCGAAGATCGGAAGCAAGCTTGCATCTTTCTCTTCGTGGAGCCTCCCGAGAGTCCGGAACTTGATGATCGCAGTGAAGGGACCACAACACGGAGCTTATGAAGTGAAGGACCGGACTACAAAGGTTGTAATCCCAAACTCTTAGATGTTAAAGTGTTTAACATGCTTTGTTTCGCCTAATCTCTAGTCTAAGATCTTGGTTTAGGGTTGTTCGGCACGGCTAATTTTTAAATCGGGCATGGTTGATGCCTTATAGACCCTTGTGCGTGTTCCTAGCATCCCTGCAGTGGTATCAGAGCCAAGCTAGAGATTTAGGCGAAGTCTAGGTGAAGTTTAAAGTCCGATCGAACCCCGAAACCCCAAAAACTTACCCTTCTCTGGAAATTTTGTAAAAATGTTGATTTTTTCATATTAAAAATACTCAGAAAAATCAGCAGGGGATTATAGGAATTTATGTGAAAAACGAGCCTTTAATACGCCTAAAGCACCGCAGAACCGCGGCAGGACCAAGCCTTGCGCGGTGGTTCCACGGCGCTACAGTTGAATTAATGTTTCATTTTTGTACAGTAACTTCCGTACTAATTTCCTGATGCTGCTGGGAATTTTTAATTATACTCAAGTGTTGAGTTTTCTGGGATGTATTAGGGACTCGTTGATTCGATCGGATAATTTAACTTCGTTTTATTATTTTCCGGGTAATTTTAGAACGTGTTAAAAAGTTCGAACGGATATCAATAACTCACTTTTTCCCCTGTCGGAAAATTTTCAAAAGTTGGATTTTTTCTTGAGTTTGAAACTTTCGAAAAATCGTGCAAGTAACGCGGTGGACCCTCTAGAAGAACATAAATATTAACTCGATTATGTGACCGTCTGAACTGCCTCTAAATCTTAGGGTTTGGGGCAGTACGGCGTTGCCACATGTGAGGCGTTGGCTTGACCCTTCTACGGCTGGACCATTGGTACTGTGGCATGTGATGGATATTTTTTGAACTCCGCTAAAGTGTTGAGCTATTTGGGAAATCTTGGGTGTTTGATTATTCAATCGGAAAGTTTAACACTGTCTTTTTATCTGGAATGTGATACAATATTTAGAATCCACATATAGTTATGAGATAACTAATTTGAATGTTATAAATCTAGCAGTTTAGTCTGAGATGATCGGTTGCCACGGGATTTTTATGCGATCAAAAGTCCGTCGCAATCACGTAGCGTACACGGATACTCGCCGGGTAAACTTAATAGATAGCCGCGCCTCATAACCCCGACCAAGTGACTGTAGGAGAACCCCGTCGCCAAAAGCAACCGTTCGGGTGCTCGCAGCAGCGGTGTTCCGCCTTAGTGCACTTCGTCGACGACATCCGGGGGTGCGGCCGTCTACTAAAATTTGTGACGAGCATTCGATCAGGATGTCGGGAATTTTGTTGAATTGCCCGACTTGATATTGAAAAGAGTTTTCGATAATGAGACTAAAATGCGGGGTTTATAATTGTTAGGCATGTGATGTCTAAAGAATTCATTTGGTTAGGCATGCGATGTCTAAGGAGGTTGGGGATTCCAACTGTTGTAGTTTTACACTTTCTTTTCTGTGACCATAAGTGTAGTATGTGGTGTATCGCCAGCTTCGTTGCTATACATCAACGACAATCGGGATACGCATACTTGCTTACGTTGATGATATGAGATATTATATGTTGCTGTGATATGTTATATTGGATCGTCGTGTTCTGAATAGCCGGGGGTTTTATGTGAGATGAGAGTTTTTCTTTTTCATTCATGTAAAATTCATTTGTATGTAATATTCTTTTATTGGGGCACTTCCGGGCTGAGGATGATGTCACCATTGTATATTATTTACTTTTCCGTAATAGGTAGACCCAAGGCGGGGAGCACAAGTAACCGGGTTCTAGGGTCCAGTGGGAGACCATCTCGAGGAGTCGAAACTGGGTCTCCTAACCCTAGAATTGGCAGTGTTGCTTGCCGCTCTCGTAGGTGTAAGTGCACGGCGTCGCCCCGGCCGTCAATCCGACGCCGGAACGCGGAAACGAAAAACTTTTCAAACTAGAAAACCGGCACCACCGCGCACTAAAATCCCGGATCGGGCCATTAACCTAATGCTAGCAAACTAGAGAATGGGTAGAAGGCTATACCGAGCGATCTGTGTCCTTCGGTCTTCGGCCTCCACTCCGATTTCCTCGCGGAATCTCCGGTCTTCAGCTCCTCGTCGGAACGGGCACCACATCGCCGGGTTCTTTTACGGGCTCCCACCTCTGGACCGAGGCAACTTGAGCACGAAGTTGGCGAGTCGACGTGTCCAAGGATGCTGTAGATGAAGTGTAGAATCCATTGTCTCAATGGGGGTATGAAGTTGCCATATGTGATGGAGGAGAAGAATGATGAGCAAGAGGGAATAAACTTTTTGGATTTTTTGATACAAGCATAGAATGAGATGAATGATTTTTTCTCTTTTCAAAATTAATTCTCTCTCTCCCCTTAAGTGGCCGGCCAAATGAAATGAGAAGGGGAAAAACTACAAGGGAGGTGAGTGTAGGAAAAAGAGATGGTGACCATAACCCAAAAGCAAGCCTCACATCATAATCTTAATCAATCAAATCTCCATCACCATTAATGCAAAACCAAGTGATGCAAAATGAATCTCATGATGCTATAACCATCATGATGCCACCATTTACAAATAACCCCTCCACAATTGCTAATTTGCAAATATGCAAATTAGTCCCTCCATCAGAAAAATCCGGCCATGTCGGAACAAAGGAAAACTGGCTGAAACGGAATACAAACTGGCAACTTCAGAAAACTGATCCCGTAATAAATTACAGGAAAACCCAGCGACTGTATATAAATACCCGCATTTGTATTCCGACCGAATACAAATGCAATGAGACAAAATCTACATTGTACAATACTAGGATCCGGCTTAAACCAAAACCCGCTAGTATTATCCGTCCGATCATGATCCGTGCAATACCGCACGTATAAGATCGAACCCTGTCATATCTCCATACGGCCTCTACAGCGTTTCGCCCGAAACGCCCGAAACTTGAGAAAACGGTCTTTGGGGGACTCTAAAGAATCGTCAATACTTTGGCTGTGGATTTAACCACTAGCACGTCACAGGTATTATCCATACGTAACGGGCTACCAGGTATTGACCAAAAGGGACGTCGATGAGCGAACTCATCCTGACACTCTACTGAGCCTGTCAGTGACAATATCCGTACAGTCTGGTCCGTTCATCTATGAGCATCGTATGGCGGGCCTTGGGGGTTGGTAAAAGTCAGACCCCCAAAAGCGGTACAAGTCGTATCGGAGTGTAGCCCAGAACACCCTGAGATATTACTGGAATACCTACCAGTAAATCTCCTGCCTTGGCCAAGGACTTCGTGTAATGGCTCTCCCAGACACAGCGCGACCTCACCCCCAATACCGGGAGAGACAAACCCCTGCAGATCCGCTCACTGCCTCCATGTTGCTCGGGACTGTACCCAACTAAAACCTGTTTGCATAACTCCTTTGAGCGTGGTAGGGTAGTAATCAAAGCACAGTGGGAACTCACACGAGACAAATGACGATCTCAGGTCGATGAACTAAGCTATACACATGTCACCAGGGAACTGCTATCTGACATCAGGTATAATTCCAACTAGCATGTTCCCGGCGAGTCCTGTCCGGTGTACTCATAACCCAATGAGCACCTGTATACATCTTAGGTGAACCAACTGACACCTGTGGCTTGTGAGACCGGCCACCGCCCCTCGTCGGGGTCTCGACTGTATACACTAGTCTACTCTGGAGTATCGATGCCCTGTCTCGAAACTCCCACGACTAGGGACCTTTTAAGGATGTGCTTATAGACCCCAGCTCCCACGTATATGATCGCCCTCATACTGCTGGCAGTCAAGCAAGAATCCTAAGGGCTCTATCAATATGTAATAGCGACCTGTAAGGTCACCTAAAGCAGTACACGATGATAAAGATAAACCAGATAGCATACTATCATCTTGAGTAAGACTGTCCTACCGGCATAGGTCCTCCCTCAATCATTGCAATCACGTGCCTGTGAACCAATACTTGACTCTGAGGGCACTATATCCAACAATCTCCCACTTGCACTCAAGGCTAATTATTGCGATGTCGCATACTCACAGCCTGTGTGATACCGAACACCAACTCCTCTACAAATCAGTCTCACAAAACCTGTTTGCGAAACTAATGCGTTCGAGGAATAGCCTCAGTGAGTGGATCCGCTCAGATGTTTCTTTCTATGTCTCTCTTTATCTCAAGTTCTCGGAGAAAGCCATCTCCTGAAATGAGCAATACCTGTCTTAGAATATGTCTGGATATCTGATGGGACCTAATGTTAGTGTATATGCCCTAGAGGCCATTACTGTATCATACTAGTTTGTATATTACTTAATGGAAGCTTGGAATATTCACCTTGTATATACAATCTTGCTCAAAATAGTAGTATGCTACTTGGTTTGTTTCTATTTCAATGTGTACATGTGTTTATTTTAGTATATCGCCTATGCACATTAGTGGAGCCCTTAGGATCTTTGCTTGATTACCAGCGTTGTGATGGCAGTCACACTAGTGGGGGCTGGGTAATCTATAAGCACATCCTTGTGCAGGTCCCTAGTCGCAGGACTATCGAGACAGGGCATCGATACTCCGGAGTAGACTAGCGCATGCGCTTCTCATCCCAGAGTGGGAGATGGTCTGTCCCACAGCCATCAGTACGTCGTACTGGAAATAGTATGCGGGTGCTCGTTGGGTTACGAGTACACTGGACAGGACTCGTCGGGAACTGACCGGTTGGTATTATACCTATCGTCAGTTATCAGTTCCCAGGTGACATGAGTACAGCTTAGTCCGCCGACTTGACACTATCACTTCGTCTCGAGTGTGTTCCCACTGTACTTTGATTACTACCCTACCACGGCTCAAAGGAGTCGTGCAAACAGGTAGTAGTTGGGTGCAGTCCCGAAGCACTTGGAGGCAGTGACGGTTAGACAGGATTCGTCTCTCCCGGTATTGGGGGTTGACATCGCGCTGTGTCTAGAAGAGCCATTACACGAGTAGTCCCTGGCCAGGGCAAGCGAGATATACTGGTAGGCTTCTAGTGTTATCTCAGGGTGTATTGGGCTTCACTCCGACACGACTTGTACCGCTATTAGGGGACTGACGTTTACCGCCCCCTAGGCCCGCCATGCGATGTATCAGACGAACAGACCGGACTGTAAGGAGACTGTCACATTCAGGCTCAGTAGGAGTTCAGATGGGTTTCACCTCGTCAGTCTTCTTGTCGGCATCTACCTGGGGACCGTTACGCACAGCTAGTGCCGCTTGCGGCCTGTGGTTAAACCCACTGCCAGCGTAGTGTCGAGTCTTTAGAGTCCCACGCAGAAAGCTATTCGCCTTTAGGCAAAAGAGTAGAGGTCGCATGGTTTTGCGACAGGTCGCATGGTTTTGCGACAGGGTTCAGTCACATCCGTGCACTTGTGCACGTATAGTGTCCGGACAGTTTACACTAGCGGGCTTTGGTTTAAGCCAGATCCTAGTGTACGTATTGGGATTGGTTTTATCCAGTATGTATTCGTGTTCCTCGGAACGCGGATGCGGGTGTGTATGCACAGTTGGCGGAGAGACAGATGCAGAGGATTCTCATTAGGGTTGTTGACCGTTGACTGTTGACTGTTGACTTTTTGCTCAACCCTAATGAGAATATGATATATGATTAACAATAATATTAATTAAGTATTGTGGTGACATGGTTGTTGAGGGGTTGACTTTGTTGACTTGTTGACTTTGTTGACCGGTTGACTAGGTTGGACTAGTTGACCATCATGATGACAATGGCTATCATTTCATGGCAAAGACTTTTCACTTGCTTGTTCTCTTGTGTAATATGAGTGCATGAAATGATATAGCCATTTTGACTTAAACCATTTACACAATACTTGATTACTATTTTTGTGATGATGGTTTTGGATTATGAGAGCCAAGTGAGAAAAGTCTTGCTCATTCTATCATTTTCATTCTCTCTCTTGTGTTCTTGAGCTCTCATCTCCTTCCTCTTGCTCTCCCTCTCTTTAGTCTATGGTTCACTTGTCTCATGTGTTGAGAACCAAGAACCATAGAGAAAATCCCAACACACTCTCCTCTACTCACTCTAGTTCACAAGGTTTGGGAAACCGAGTGAACTAGTTTCTTCAAAATTCGAAGAAGAAGCCAAAGGTAGAAGCTTTCAGGTGGATCGATCTTCGGCGCAAGGAGACGACGGGGTGAAGCCGATCCGGACAACCATCGAGGTTTGAAGACGCAGGAGTTTAAGAAAGAAAGGTATAACCCCCTAACCGAGTAGTTAACGACTCCTAGTTAGGTTGTTAGTTAGATGTTTAACAAAGATCCGGTTTTGAGTCCATGTTACCGCCTCTAGAAAATTGTTTTTCACCAAATTCCGCATGCCCGAAAGTACCGGGAGAGGTAGCATGGACTTACAGTGGTATCAGAGCTTAGTTAAACTCTATCTAACATGTTAGCATAGTAGCTAGAAATTCGATCGGAGAAAAAGTCCTGAAATAAACCCGAAAATTCAAAGTTGCTGTCGATTTTTAAAGTTCTGTAAAATTGATAAATTTCATCTTAAAAATCGGCTCAGGGTTTTTATTAAGCACCCACGAAATTTGGTCCCACGAACCGGTTAAAGCGCCGCGGAAACGCGGCGGGAGCACGCTCCCGCCGCGGTTCCGCAGCCGAGTTGACTCGGCCGAGGTCCAAATTTTGTGCAGTGTTATTCCGGGGTTGTTTTGGGATTTTTGGAATATGTATTTTCTGCCCAGATTTTCCAGAACAAAAATTTTGTGTTTGGGGCCTGAAAATCCGTATTTTTGATCGAACTTCTAAAAGACTTAAGCTGACGGGTTTTTCTGTGATGTGATATTTGTATTGAACGTCTACTAATCGCTATATGTCGATTAGTGGGGGTTATACAAATCTGTGATCTGTAATGTTATTGGAATGTGTATATGAATTCATTGGATTGTCGCGGGTGAATAGCCGGGGGGTTGTGAGACGAGAGTTTTCTTTTCTTTCATTTCATGTAAATTTGTAAATTGATGTAATAATTATTTGTATGGCCGCACAACCGGGTCGGGGTTGTAGCCGTCATTGTATAATTTCTTTTTACTGTTTTTGCTCCTAGGATAGACCCATGGAGGGGGTGCACAAACTACCGGGTATGCCAAAGTGCCGAGTGGCCTACTCACGGAGATGAGGGAGGTTGCTTCGCTTCGGGTACTTGGCGGGTAGTTTGCCGCACCCGTAGGGGTCTTGGGTGGGGTATTGGCTATTCACCGCGACCGTGTAATCTGCTTTTCGTTACAGGCTCGTACGAATTGCGGGTTCCTAGTATATCCAATGTGTTCATCTGTAATCTGAAATGGCTATCATTGCAATATATCTATATATGATATTATTTAGGCATTGCTTATGTTTTACAGCCGCGCTAGCCCAGCCCCTGCTCTGTCGTTAGTTAAGTAACCTAACGGGTAATGACGGGGCCCCGTGGCGAATGCGAATGGCATAAGCGTACGTCATATTTTGGTTGTTTTCTGCAATGGTAGGATTAAATGATGGGACACATTAAAAGAACTAATGCAAGAATATCACGCATTAAAAGAACTAATGCAAGAAAATAAACCAAGTTAAAATCGTTGGAACACTTTCGGAAAACCACTCGGTTCTTTTCAAAACCAACTTTTAAATGCGGAGCTTGAGCCACTCCTTTTAAAAGCTATCTCGTTCCATCGATTATATCAAGTTCACTACGTTCACGGTTTTGCCAAAACCATTCGTAGCCCTCCGTCGTTTCCCATGAATAGTCAATAGTATTCAAGCTGTGTATGTTGGCCAAAGACAAGGCATAGTGATTGGTAGCTATTGGGTATTCATGTGTAGCATAGATAGATGCGTTGGTTTGGGACAGTCGTACTGCCATTTTGGCCAAAGTCAAGGGTAGGTACGGATGGATCCAAATTAACCTGGAGAATGACGGGTAGAACTTGACATGTGACTTATGATATTTTGGCCAAAGTCAAGGTCATAAGAGCATGGGGAAAAAATCCACATCGGGAGTTTCAAAAGAACTGAAACTTGCTAGTGTTGCATACCATTTGGAGTGTGATGATTCTGGTAGAATTCCTTCAGTTTCGTCACGCGATGATATTTGGATCCCGATCCTACTGTGAGTATATGCTACTCCTCGGGAAATTTCTCACTTAACGATCAATGCTATAAACCAAGTAGGTGTCTAGAAAGGTGTTAGCGGGGCTACGCCCCCAGGGAAAAGAGGTTATTTAATTAAGGAACTTCGCGAAAGCGTTGGAAAACCTCCCTCGAAGTACCGACACTAGCCTGGCTGAACGGTTAAGCAAGTATTGTACGGTGAGATTGATCCTGACTAATTCTTCCTTTTTTGGTTTGATGAGGGATTCGAGAAACAGTGGGAGCCATCCTGTTTAGACAAACTAAAAACCATTCTAAACTTGCAAGAGCATCATGCTGAGTGTTTCTTCTCTCTCCTAATTGCAGCGACCAATCGACATGACTGGACTTAAGTTACTTCTAGATAAAAACATACTGACAGGGCCAAACTACAAAGATTGGCTCAGGAATGTCAATATAGCAATCACTTACGACAAGCTGGGGTATCTTCTTACCACCAAAGCTCCCCCTGTCCCAGGTCCCAAAACCAGCGTCGCGGATAAGGAAATCCGTAAGACCTGGGAACTAGATTGCGTGAAGGCCAAGTACCTCGTGCTTGCCTCTATGGACTACGAACATCAGAGGAGGCACGAGAATATGGACTTCGAATCTATATTTCTCCATACAAAAGAACTGTATGGAGAGCAGTCTCGTATCGCAAGATATGAAGTGTCGAAGAAGTTATTTTCGGCAAGGTTGGCCGTCGGATCATCGGTAGCGGAACACGTGCTTAAGATGATTGGCTACATAGAAGAGTTCGCGGACCTTGGGACCACGTTGGAGAATGAGCTCTATACGGACTTGATTCTCCAGTCCCTTCCTTCCACTTACGCCCAGTTTATCCTGAACTTCAACTTACAAGAAAAGGAAGTTGAACTTTCAGAACTCCTCAACATGCTGAGGAGCGCAGAGGGCACCCTACAGAAAGGTAGGGAAACATCCACTTTGTTTGTAGGAGGATCTTCCTCTTCTAGGTCCAAGGCGAAAGCCAAGGGAAAGAAGAAGAAAGCCCCCGCCAAACCAAGGGGCGGTGTTAGTAAAGTGGATACGAAGGGAAAGGCAAAAGCAACAAAGAAAGTGGGAAAACTTGTGGATAAGGAAGAATGCTTCTATTGTCATAAGAAGGGACACTGGAAAAATGATTGCAGGGCTTGGAAGGCCAGAACACAGGATCTGAAGCAGGTTGCGGCTTCAGCTTCAGGTGTGTATGTTATTGAAAACTGTCTTTCAATAAACTCTACTTCCTGGGTATTGGATACCGGATCAGGATCTCATATCTGTAATTCTTTGCAGGCGTTGAGAAATCGTAGGGTTTTGAAGGCAGGTGACTTGACCCTCAAAGTTGCAAACGGAGCTAGCATGGATGCTAAGGCCGTGGGGGACTATCACCTGGGGTTGTCAGATGGACACGTTTTGGTTTTGCGTAATTGCTATTTTGTACCCAACGCAACTTGTAATATCATTTCTGTATCTTTGACTTCTAAAGAAGGTAATGAATTTGCGTTTATAAGTAATGTTGTAAACATTCACCTTAATCAAGTTCTGATTGGGTCAGTGTAGCGTTTTGAAAATCGTTTCGGTGATATTTCTGAAAATCGGTAAAATAAGGGGGTTTTCTGTAAAAAGTCAAAATGCAAATATCTTATTATAAAAATTAAATATACATATTCTAGCTATGTAATTGCTAGTATTTGGTGCTTATTGAGCCACTGGTGAAATTTCAAATTTTCTGGAAAAAATTATTTTATTATTATTTTAAGCCGTCACTAATACATTTAATTAGGGAAAATTACAAACTGGAATGGGTTAAAACAATTTTTTTTTATCATAACACATTAAACAAAATTTTATCATGTGGTTTTTGAAATGAAATGGTTTGCCAAAACGGTTTAGAAAATATCGAAGATAAAGGCTTTTTTTGGGTGAAATTAGCGAAAACTTGCAATTTGGTAACTTGAGGGGTTCTTTTTGCATGGAATTTTCTTTGCAACCTCACACATCCTCACCCACTCACATGGCCGGCCCCACCACCACATGACAGCAGCCCACTCCCTCCCCCTCCTTTTTGTCATCTTTCATGTGAAAAGAATGGTTAAAATCAAGGTTTTATGATATATTTGTGTAGGTGGGGGTATTATGGTAATTGGGAGGGGCTTTGACCATGGAATTTCTACCCAAATCTCTCACCTCTCCCCACCCCCATTCTCTGGCCGAAATGATCAGCAGCCCCCCCTCATTTTCCCCACCAAGTTTCCACTTCATTTCATCTCCAAAATCATCCAAAATGCTTCAAAAATATCCCACAAAATCAAAATCTAATTCCTACCCATTTCTCATTAGCCAAAATTGCATGGATCTAGGGAACAAGATTTCAATTTGGGAGGCTATGTGTGCTTGTGGATTTTCAAATCTCTTGGGTATAAATTCTAACCCTTTTTGCTTAAATTGTTAGTTAATTTCTTAAAGCTATTGTATTCAAGTGTTAAGTGGTTGAATTGCTAGTTATGAATTTTCAAGTTAGGGTTTGGAAATTCTAGAATTGGGTTTTATTAAAATATTTATGTTTGCATAGGGTAATTAACATGCTAAGTCATGCAAAGTGTAACCTAAGTGCTAAAATTAATCTACTTGCTAGTTGCAATTTGTTAATTTAAAATTTGCAATAAATAAGCTTTTATGCAAACTAGGTTTTTATGAAATGCATATATATGTGAGATTAAATTATGGTTAGGGTTTTTATCACATTATTAACATCTTAATTTGTTGTTTAGCAACTTAGATCTTGCAAATCCAACCAAAATTGTTGTTTGTGCATTTTGCTATAAAATTGTTAAAATTTAGGTATTTTGTAAACTAGAATTTTAGGGTTTTTGGAATTTAACGAGATTAAATTATGGGAATTGTTTTTATGACTTATTTAAGATATTTAGTGAATATTGTGGCCGCTAGATTCGTTTATACATCGAGTTTTGTACTAAAACGGCGATTTGTGCTTGCTAGATTTTCGGAAAAATGACTTTTTAAGTGAAATTGTGGTTTTTGTGAATTTTAAGCTATTTTATATTATAATTAGTGCTTGTAACTGTACAAATGAGTGTGTTGGGAGTTTTCTCGATGGTTTGGCGTTTGTACGCCGACGTCGAGGGTTTTTGGGTCGATTTGTGAAAGCAACCATAGGTTTTGACTTATGTGGGATTCGTGAGTCGTTTTGGTCATGAGTCGGATTTTAATGCGATACGGTGCGTTATGATATGTAGGTACCCCATGTGGACTTCGAAACGACAAGCAAGCGCGTGGCGACGTCGGCACCAGCGAGCGAGGACCAGGTGAGTAGATTTATATCTACGGGGAGAAGTCGGGTGGATAGCGTATAGCACCCCCGCAGTCCTTGGTGGTGTATACAGATGCGTATACACACCAACAATTGTTATATGTTATTTGGGTTTAATAACGATGTTTAGGATGGATATTGGTGTGTAGGATTATTTTAGTGTTGCGAACCCTAGGGTAGTGTTGCACTACACATACACACATACATACTTGCATACATTCCTATTTATGTGTGCTCATGGGATTCTTTATAGTTGTGTGTTCACATGGGTATGGGACTATGTGTTCACATACGGATTCGAGAATGATACTTGGGATTGAGCTGAGTCGATGAGATTTGTTTTGTGGTTGTGATATCAGTGATATGGCAGGATTCGTACTTGAGGTACGTCCTGGTGTTATAGCGGATCTTGGGACGACGATACGGGTGAATAGTGTTTTTAAATAAAATGGTCGACATGTGATCGTGATATAAGATATGATATGCTAGGATATTGATACTAGGCCGTATTGGGCGATGTATACCCCTTGATGATGATATGTGCTAATGATATCGGTTTGTACGAGATTGTCGATCAGTAGTCAGATCATGAGTATATTGAGGATATAGTATGGTACTAGACATAGGTCAGTACCCTAGACTATGATCTTGGATAAAGAGGATACCAGAGGAATAGTGTGAGGAATATGATATTAACCCGTACCCAGATTTGGGGATGCCGTACGACGGATTTACGTACGAGCTATATCTTGATGATTGATCCGCACTCTTGACTTGGGATGTCTGATTATAGATATGGTATCGAATATGATATTATTGAGGCGGGATCACCGACTAATATATATACAGGTATGTATATGTATCGACTCAGATGTTAGGCGGTTTCCTTACCTGTAGTCCAGCTTGTAGCTTAGCCTTTAGTTTAGTTAGTTGTTATATTAGATTCGGTTCCTACCTATTTCAAAGCTTACGAATCGTGCGTATTTTAAAAGACAAGTCAAGGGATTCTACGGATATTTCAAAAAAACGTATCTTTCTTAAAAACACCGTAGCCCCTATTTTCAAAACCCCACGATTCGTGTTATTTCAAAAGGCACCATTGTAGGACTTATATTAGGTTAATGCAGATTAGTTATCGTTGCGTCTAGTATTCAGCTCCCGCTCATTATTGTTGTTCGCTCCACATCACATGCTTATATTATGCTTCATATTCTACTATTGATATCTTGTGGTTAGGACACCAGCACCATTACCGATGATGCGTATGTACCACGTACACTTACTTGCCGGCTCACACACATCTTCATCGGTAATTGCCATGTCACGTACACCTTAGAAAATATTATTGCTTGACATAGCCTGTTAGCTAATAGTTTAGACATGATATTAGTGTACTTGCCTTATATGTTAGTTTAGGCATTGTAGTTATTACCTGCTACTTCATGCATACTGTTATTCATTGTTATGCCGCATTCATGGATTCCCATGCATATATTCACTTTTTACGTTCTATTGAGGTTTTGGATTCGGATTTCCATGAGATTTTCTGGATTTGGGGAAAATCGCAAGACATATACAAACTTCTTCTTTCTCTTTTTAAATGAAAAGCGCGGTTTTTCCCATGATGTATGAGTCGTCCACCATGAGTTTGCTGATGGATTTCGAGACCCGATTCGAGGAGTTGGATGAACCGTTTCGGGTACATGGTGGACCCGGTAAGGTATCCCGGGGCAAGAAGCGCGTGATGATGACGATGTGAGCCTGGCAGGGGAGCACTACCTACCGGTGATTTTACCCGACGCGTCGGATATCCGGAGGATACCGTCGTGGTCTTGAGATGGATGGTAGGGGCCGGTCTGGACTGACGGCGCCCTAGATATTATGATTGAGACATTGAGATTTTGAGATATTGAGGTACAGAGACTGTGATACAGAGATATTGAGATATTGGAATTACGTTTTGTGCCGATGCTAGGCACTGTTTTATGCAGATTTCATTATGATATCTCATTTTAAAAATACAAAGGAAATCTCACTAATTTATGAAAACAGTTCTTCATTTACATGTATTCTGTTTTCATGCATTCATACCTCATTCATATAATATATTGCTACCTGAGGCACTGACACGGGCACATGAGATTACACTCGGGTTAGATATTTACCCTAGCCTTGTTATAGGTTGCATGTTATATATATAATTGAGGATATATTATGATCATTGACCTAGGTTGCGTTATTTATGCGATTTCTTTCCGTAGATGTTTTTCTATTCACGAGTTGGCAACTCACCCCCGTTGTGCCCCAGTTTCTTGCAGGTTTGCCGTACAGGTTTCATTACGGCTTTGCGGGCATAGTTTCCTTCGAGTGATTTGCTAGTAGGTGGGTTTACTTGTATCGTACCCCCATTATATATCTTGTATATCATTATTCTGTTGTATCTAGAAGTTCCATCAACCAACATGTATTTATTTTGAGATAGAGACCAGTAATGTTATTCCTTCGAACTTAGAGTCCCGCGTTATATTTCTGTGGTTTTCTTGTGATTTTGAGTTTCCTTTTGAAATTTGATCCTCACCGTTGGCGTTGTATATTATATTGCTTGTGTGGTTGTGACCGTCGATTGACGAAGAGCTAGCTCCCGCTTGGGGATGCCTTTTTATTGATTTCGTATACTATTCATGTTGTATCCCGTTTGGGGGCCAGTATTTACAAAGGAGACTCTGCCGAAATTTTCTGGAAATTTTTGATGTTTTAGAAACCCGCATAATTC
The DNA here is from genome assembly GCA_030015575.1 of Agapanthus africanus. NCBI lineage: Eukaryota > Viridiplantae > Streptophyta > Magnoliopsida > Asparagales > Amaryllidaceae > Agapanthus > Agapanthus africanus. The sequence continues at coordinate 367,746,582 of CM057345.1, forward strand.
GGCTTATGCTTTTAAAACTACTTATTTAAATTGGTTTTCCTTCACTCTACTACTTTTCTTGGTTTGCATTTCTTGGTTTTCGGCTTACTTGGATTACGTACGCCTCGAGACGTTTCGTAGTTTAAGTGCCGGTCATGTTCCGTACTTTCGGGACGTGACAAAGTTGGTATCAGAGCGTTAGGTTTTACCTTCGGAGCATAGGATGACCCTTGGTTGATGGAATAAGTGACTAAAGTAGAGTGACGTACCGTGGGTATGTTCCGCGGCATATTTACGATACGCTACTCCACTTAAGGAGCCTTAGGATATACATTTCTTTACTCAGTATCATATTCATTCCTGATCTAGCCTCTTCGGTACATGTTATGGTTTTACTGCCACGATTACGGGCAGGGAGAGCTACGGCTAGAGTTGCGGTCAGCATGAGCTCGTCAATAATGAGGACTAACCACGGCATGATTCCGGCGACATACGATTGCAGAGATGTGTCTTTTCATTGTGTTTTCGCGCCACGAGCGTTTGATGGATCGCTGAAGGAGATTACTCGGACATGCAGATCAGCACCAAAGGATTGAGCCAATGATAGAGGCCAGCCAGATTTTGATGACCGTTGGCGTATTGCTTATTCATGATGATTGAGGCACTGTTCAGCATGCAGATGAGTGAGCCAGTTATTGCTGCGAACGACGAGATATCGCCCCAGATGTTGGAGCTTTTGCAGTACGAGTTGTACTAAGAGATGATAGAAGGTCGCTAGTCCTCGAGGATGAATGACTAGGGCATGTGGTTCGTTCACTACCCTGATGCGAGGTCATCAGATAGATTGATTCCAGCTAGAGACGACTTCATGCGGAGACGTTGAGAGTCGACAGAGACGATCGAGTGTCAGAAACCTATTATTCCAAGTTTAAAGTATTCGGAAAGACATGCAGGCAATTCTATGGTCCCTCTAGAAGAATGAAACCCTAACTCGACATAATGACCGTGTGAAAGCCTTTGAACCTTAGGGTTTGCGGCAGTTCCGTGGCGCCATTAGTGAGGCTTGGGTTTGCCCTTCTACGGCTGGACCACCGATGCTGTGGTATGTGTTCGATACTATTAAACTGTGCCCAAGATGTTGAGCTCTTGGGGGATTATGAGGTTTTGACGAATCGATCGAATGGTTCGACTTCATTCGGATGCTAGGTGGTGAGATGCATTCTTGGGAGACTCTAGATACGAGGATAGTCGTTGGAGCTCAGTCCATGCAGCCACGACGAGACGAGTCTGAAACAGTTGACATTAGAGAAAAGTGGAGTAAAGAGGTCCGTACAAGATCTAGATAAGATGACGTTCCACTCCACCGACATCAGAGATGCGATACACATGCCGAGATATTGTACTGGGATATACTTTCCACAAGGAGTCGCGATGAGTATGCAGCCAATCCGGGACGAGAACAGATCTAGTAAGGGACGATGACTTCCGGACAGTTCGGCAGAGACGAGATTTGGGAGAGACCTCGACAGGACCTTTTTGGAATAAATTACGAGAAGATTTGGACCCAGGAGTGGTCATGTTATGCACACCGGCAGGCCAGAGTTCAGGATCGTCGACGAGACATGCTATGAGTGACCACGGCAGTTGGCCAGAGATTCTTGGAGGATGTGCTTGAGCGGGACTATTCCGCCATACTTGATTTTGCGTATTTTGGGCAATCTATTCACATGATTGATTTTGATGATTCAGTTTCATGATATTTGTCTTCATGGACCATGGTTGCACCTGCTGAGTATTTACGATTTTTGCACGGTTGTTGCACTTGATATCGTTTTCGTGCCTTGGTTTCTCATGTTTGTGATTATATGTATTTCATACTGTTGAGTTGATTTCGTGCGTATATACGCACACGATTTGGTTTTTGCACTCGGTATGATTCACATATGCTTGCAGTGCAGTGATACGCATTTTGTGCACTTAGATGCACTGGACTTCGATTTCGATTGCGATACTCGATATTTGTTTTGTGCACCTTATGCACCTGATTTGATTTTGCGCATGTTCGGCACTTGATATTGGATTTCATGATTTCGTGCATGATGGATGCACCTGATTTGGATTTTCGCGCATGTTGAGCGCATGTTTTGAGAAGAAATTTTGGTTCACACCAGATGCAATAAATCGAGATTCTTCGTCCGTGTCAGACGCACCTGTCCTTGCTGTCAGGCACACACGTTGCCTATGACAGATGTTGTGTGCACACCCGATGCACTTAGATGTTGTTTCTGTGCGCATGTATGGCACATATATAAATTTTGATTTCCGTGCGCACCAGACGCATATAGCATTATATGCATATTTTGGGATTGATTTCTTATGGAGCAGTACGTTTTTATGATGATTGCTATGAGTTTTTGTACTGAGCAGGACTAGTCAGAGAACAGTACCTGAATATATTTTGCATGCATTGATAGTTATTGAAGGGATTTCCAAAAAGCGAGCTATAGCCTCAGCATTTACCTACGTGTCTGATATGACACGAAATGTTTAAAACAAGGAGACCCTTCTAAATTGTTTCCAAAACGGCGGAACGTATATTTCAAACAAAGGTATATATATATATATATAGTTATTTTCTTATGATAGACGTCCGCCACTGTGCAGTGTTATACGCGTTGCACAGCGACTTAAAGAGATTTGGCATGCATTTCCTTCAGATACTTACATATATAGATTCGATATTTACATGTATAGTTTCGAGTTATATAATATTGGTTTTGCTTTGGATTTGGCATTGATGTCTTCCCCATGACTCCGATGATTGCGGGATGCTTGACGGAGTTTTGATTTGAGTTATATGCTCATTTTTCATGCGCATGTGCTGCGCTACGATTTGTTTTATGTATTTACAATTTCGGAGCCCCGACGACTTGATGGTTTTGGTTTAGATGTTTTAGTATTTGGGGGGAGTTTTACTTTAAATTCGGGGACCGAATTTTTTTAAGGAGGGAAGATTGTAGCGTTTTGAAAATTGTTTCGGTGATATTTCGGAAAATCGGTAAAATAAGGGGGTTTTCTGTAAAAAGTCAAAATGCAAATATCTTATTATAAAAATTAAATATACATATTCTAGCTATGTAATTGCTAGTATTTGGTGCTTATTGAGCCACTGGTGAAATTTCAAATTTTCTGAAAAAAATTATTTTAAGCCGTCACTAATACATTTAATTAGGGAAAATTACAAACTGGAATGGGTTAAAACAAATTTTTTTATCATAACACATTAAACAAAATTTTATCATGTGGTTTTTGAAATGAAATGGTTTGCCAAAACGGTTTAGAAAATATTAAAGAAAAAGGCTTTTTTTGGGTGAAATTAGCGAAAACTTGCAATTTGGTAACTTGAGGTTCTTTTTGCATGGAATTTTCTTTGCAACCTCACACACATCCTCACCCACTCACATGGATGGCCCCACCACCACATGACAGCAGCCCACTCCCTCCCCCTCCTTTTTGTCAGCTTTCATGTGAAAAGAATGGTTAAAATCAAGGTTTTATGATATATTTGTGTAGGTGGGGGTATTATGGTAATTGGGAGGGGCTTTGACCATGGAATTTCTACCCAAATCTCTCACCTCTCCCTACCCCCATCCTCTGGCCGAAATGATCAGCAGCCCCCCCTCATTTTCCCCACCAAGTTTCCACTTCATTTCATCTCCAAAATCATCCAAAATGCTTCAAAAATATCCCACAAAATCAAAATCTAATTCCTACCCATTTCTCATTAGCCAAAATTGCATGGATCTAGGGAACAAGATTTCAATTTGGGAGGCTATGTGTGCTTGTGGATCTTCAAATCTCTTGGGTATAAATTCTAACCCTTTTTGCTTAAATTGTTAGTTAATTTCTTAAAGCTATTGTATTCGAGTGTTAAGTGGTTGAATTGCTAGTTATGAATTTTCAAGTTAGGGTTTGGAAATTCTAGATTTGGGTTTTATTAAAATGTTTATGTTTGCATAGGGTAATTAACATGCTAAGTCATGCAAAGTGTAACCTAAGTGCTAAAATTAATCTACTTGCTAGTTGCAATTTGTTAATTTAAAATTTGCAATAAATAAGCTTTTATGCAAACTAGGTTTTTATGAAATGCATATATAGGTGAGATTAAATTATGGTTAGGGTTTTTATCACATTATTAACATCTTAATTTGTTGTTTAGCAACTTAGATCTTGCAAATCCAACCAAAATTGTTGTTTGTGCATTTTGCTATAAAATTGTTAAAATTTAGGTATTTTGTAAACTAGAATTTTAGGGTTTTTGGAATTTAACGAGATTAAATTATGGGAATTGTTTTTATGACTTATTTAAGATATTTAGTGAATATTGTGGCCGCTAGATTCGTTTATACATCGAGTTTTGTACAAAAACGGTGATTTGTGCTTGCTAGATTTTCGGAAAAATGACTTTTTAAGTGAAATTGGGTTTTTTGTGAATTTTAAGCTATTTTATATTATAATTAGTGCTTGTAACTGTACAAATGAGTGTGTTGGGAGTTTTCTCGATGGTTTGGCGTTTGTACGCCGACGTCGAGGGTTTTTGGGTCGATTTGTGAAAGCAACCATAGGTTTTGACCTATGTGGGATTCGTGAGTCGTTTTGGTCATGAGTTGGATTTTAATGCGATACGGTGCGTTATGATATGTAGGTACCCCATGTGGACTTCGAAACGACAAGCAAGCGCGTGGCGACGTCGGCACCGGCGAGCGAGGACCAGGTGAGTAGATTTTATATCCACGGGGAGAAGTCGGGTGGATGGCGTATAGCACCCCCGCAGTCCGTGGTGGTGTATACAGATGCGTATACACACCAACAATTGTTATATGTTATTTGGGTTTAATAACGATGTTTAGGATGGATATTGGTGTGTTGGATTATTTTAGTGTTGCGAACCCTAGGGTAGTGTTGCACTACACATACACACATACATACTTGCATACATTCCTATTTATGTGTGCTCATGGGATTCTTTATAATTGTGTGTTCACATGGGTATGAGACTATGTGTTCACATACGGATTCGAGGATGATACTTGGGATTGAGCTGAGTCGATGAGATTTGTTTTGTGGTTGTGATATCAGTGATATGGCAGGATTCGTACTTGAGGTACGTCCTGGTGTTATAGCGGATCTTGGGACGACGATACGGGTGAATAGTGTTTTTAAATAAAATGGTCGACATGTGATCGTGATATAAGATATGATATGCTAGGATATTGATACTAGGCCGTATTGGGCGATGTATACCCCTTGATGATGATATGTGCTAATGATATCGGTTTGTACGAGATTGTCGATCAGTAATCAGATCATGAGTATATTGAGGATATTAGTATGGTACTAGACATAGGTCAGTACCCTAGACTATGATCTTGGATAAAGAGGATACCAGAGGAATAGTGTGAGGAATATGATATTAACCCGTACCCAGATTTGGGGATGCCGTACGACGAATTTATGTACGAGCTATATCTTGATGATTGATCCGCACTCTTGACTTGGGATGTCTGATTATAGATATGGTATCGGATATGATATTATTGAGGCGGGATCACCGACTAATATATATACAGGTATGTATATGTATCGACTCAGATGTTAGGCGGTTTCCTTACCTGTAGTCCAGCTTGTAGCTTAGCCTTTAGTTTAGTTAGTTGTTAGATTAGATTCGGTTCCTACCTATTTCAAAGCTTAGGAATCGTGCGTATTTTAAAAGACAAGTCAAGGGATTCTACGGATATTTCAAAAAAACGTATCTTTCTTAAAAACACCGTAGCCCCTATTTTCAAAACCCCACGATTCGTGTTATTTCAAAAGGCGCCATTGTAGGACTTATATTAGGTTAATGCAGATTAGTTATTGTTGCGTCTAGTATTCAGCTCCCGCTCATTATTGTTGTTCGCTCCGCATCACATACTTATATTATGCTTCATATTCTACTGTTGATATCTTGTGGTTAGGACACCAGCACCATTACCGATGATGCGTATGTACCACGTACACTTACTTGCCGGCTCACACACATCTTCATCGGTAATTGCCATGTCACGTACACCTTAGAAAATATTATTGCTTGACATAGCCTGTTAGCTAATAGTTTAGACATGATATTAGTGTACTTGCCTTATATGTTGGTTTAGGCATTGTAGTTATTACCTGCTACTTCATGCATACTGTTATTCATTGTTATGCCGCATTCATGGATTCCCATGCATATATTCACTTTTTACGTGCTATTGTGGTTTTGGATTCGGATTTCCATAAGATTTTCTGGATTTGGGGAAAACCGCAAGATATATACAAACTTCTTCTTTCTCTTTTTAAATGAAAAGCACGGTTTTTCCCATGATGTATGAGTCGTCCACCATGAGTTTGCTGATGGATTTCGAGACCCGATTCGAGGAGTTGGATGAACCGTTTCGGGTACATGGTGGACCCGGTAAGGTACCCCGGGGCAAGAAGCGCGTGATGATGACGATGTGAGCCTGGCAGGGGAGCACTACCTACCGGTGATTTTACCCGACGCGTCGGATATCCGGAGGTTACCGTCGTGGTCTTGAGATGGATGGTAGTGGCCGGTCTGGACTGACGGCGCCCTAGATATTGTGATTGAGACATTGAGATTTTGAGATATTGAGGTACAGAGACTGTGATACAGAGATATTGAGATATTGGGATTACGTTTTGTGCCGATGCTAGGCACTGTTTTATACAGATTTCATTATGATATCTCATTTTAAAAATACAAAGGAAATCTCACTAATTTATGAAAACAGTTCTTCATTTACATGTATTCTGTTTTCATGCATTCATACCTCATTCATATGATATATTGCTACCTGAGGCACTGACACAGGCACATGAGATTCCACTCGGGTTAGATATTTACCCTAGCCTTGTTATAGGTTGCATGTTATATATATAATTGAGGATATATTATGATCATTGACCTGGGTTGCGTTATGTATGCGATTTCTTTCCGTAGATGTTTTTCTATTCACAAGTTGGCAACTCACCCCCGTTGTGCCCCAGTTTCTTGCAGGTTTGCCGTACAGGTTTCATTACGGCTTTGCGGGCATAGTTTCCTTCGAGTGATTTGCTAGTAGGTGGGTTTACTTGTATCGTACCTCCATTATATATCTTGTATATCATTATTCTGTTGTATCTAGAAGTTCCATCAACCAACATGTATTTATTTTAAGATAGAGACCAGTGATGTTATTCCTTCGACCTTAGAGTCGCGCGTTATATTTCTGTGGTTTTCTTGTGGTTTTGAGTTTCCTTTTGAAATTTGATCCTCGCCGTTGGCGTTGTATATTATATTGCTTGTGTGGTTGTGACCGTCGATTGACGAAGAGCTAGCTCCCGCTTGGGGATGCCTTTTTATTGATTTCGTATACTATTCATGTTGTATCCCGTTTGGGGGCCAGTATTTACAAAGGAGACTCTGCCAAAATTTTCTGGAAATTTTTGATGTTTTAGAAACCCGCATAATTCGGCTTATGCTTTTAAAACTACTTATTTAAATTGGTTTTCCTTCACTCTACTACTTTTCTTGGTTTGCATTTCTGGGTTTTCGGCTTACTTGGATTACGTACGCCTCGAGACGTTTCGTAGTTTAAGTGCCGGTCATGTTCCGTACTTTCGGGACGTGACAGTCAGGTACATTAAGCAATGGTATATACGTATTAAACCATCCGCAGATTTTCAATGTCCAGAATACACACAAAAGAAAGTCTCCGGAAATCAATCAGACTTTCTTATGGCATTGTAGACTGGGTCACATCAATGAGAGAAGGTTAACGAAGTTACATACAGAAGGATATTTGAATCCGTTCGAATATCAATCGTATGCCACTTGTCAATCCTGTCTCAAAGGAAAGATGACAAAGACTCCGTTCACTGGACACGGAGTAAGAGCGAGCGAGCTCTTGGGACTCGTACACAGCGACGTGTGCGGTCCAATGTCTACACATGCGCGAAGCGGTTATTCTTACTTCATTACTTTTACGGATGACTTTTCAAGGTACGGTTATGTCTTCTTAATAAAACATAAGTCCGAAGCCTTTGGAAAATTCCAGGAATATAAGAATGAAGTAGAAAAACAAACCGGCAAAAGTATCAAGATTCTAAGATCGGATCGAGGTGGAGAATACTTAAGTGCTGAGTTCCTGGACTATTTAAAAGAGAACGGAATTCTCTCTCAGCTTACTCCTCCATACACTCCGCAACATAACGGTGTATCGGAGAGACGAAACCGAACCCTATTGGATATGGTACGGTCCATGATGAGTAACGCTGAGTTACCGCAATCATTCTGGGGGTATGCGCTAGAATCAGCTGCATACTTTTTGAACCGAGTTCCCACTAAGACCGTGCCTACTACACCATATGAGATGTGGTGTGGGAAGAGACCCTATCTTAATCACATTAAGACATGGGGAAGTCCAGCTTTTGTCAAAAAGCAGCATGCGGACAAGCTCGAGGCACGCTCAGTACAGTGCAAGTTCGTGGGATATCCAAAGAACTCCAAGGGATATTTCTTCTATTGCGAAGAGGAACAAAAGGTTTTTGTTTCTCGTCATGCCCATTTTCTAGAACACCAGTTCTTAGAAAAGGAAATTAATGGGAGCGCAGTAGAACTGAAAGAAATTCCAGAACCACGAGCTATTACTGAAAGCTTAGTGGAACCAGAGGGTTCAAAAGAACAGGACATTCCTACGCCACTCCGCAGGAGTAGTAGGCAGTCTCATCCGCCCGAGAGATACTACGGTTTTCTCATAGACGGGGATAGAGAGGATTGCATCATAGAATATGATGAGCCTACTAGCTTCCAGCAGGCCGTTCAGAGCGTTGACTCGGTAAAATGGCTTGATGCAATGTGGACCGAAATGGAGTCCATGTACACCAACAAAGTATGGACGTTTGACATTGCTCCAGATGGGGTAAAACCCGTAGGATGCAAGTGGATCTTCAAAAGGAAGATTGGTGTAGATGGACAGGTTGAGACCTATAAAGCTAGACTTGTTACAAAGGGTTTCCGTCAAAGACCTGGCTTGGACTATGACGAAACCTTTTCTCCAGTGGCTATGCTGAAATCCATTCGGATTCTTCTTGCCATTGCTGCCTTCCACGATTATGAGATCTGGCAAATGGACGTAAAGACCGCTTTTCTAAATGGAAATTTAGAGGAGTGTGTCTATATGGACTAACCAGAGGGTTTCATTCAGAGTGGGAGCAGCGGAAAGGTGTGCAAGTTGCTTAAGTCTATCTATGGACTAAAGCAGGCATCGCGGAGTTGGAACATCTGTTTTGATGAGACGGTCAAGGAATTTGGCTTTATCAAAAATCCAGATGAACCATGCATCTATAGTAGATTTATAGCGAGAACTGTAGTATTCCTCATTTTATACGTGGATGACATTCTCTTAATAGGAAATGACATTCCTATGCTACAATCTGTCAAGGGGTTCTTGTCACACAGGTTCTCCATGAAAGACCTAGGTGATGCCTCATACATCCTGGGGATCCGGATCCATCGTGATAGATCCAAGAGGATATTAGGACTTTCACAGTCCAGGTACATCGACACCATACTGAAAAGATTCAGTATGGAAGATTCCAAGCGTGGTAACCTACCGGCTTGTCACGGGATCACCCTTTCTAAAGAGATGTCTCCCAAGACTGATTTGGAGAGGGATCGCATGTCTATTATACCCTACGCTTCTGCGGTAGGCTCTATAATGTATGCGATGTTGTGTACCAGACCGGATGTAGCTTATGCACTGAGTGTGGTAAGCCGGTATCAGTCAAACCCTGGGGAGAAACACTGGATAGCGGTAAAGAACATTCTCAAGTACCTGAGAAGGACTAAGGAGATGTTCTTGGTGTATGGCGGAAAAGACCTCCAGATCGAAGCCTTTGCTGACTCCAGCTTCCAGAGTGACAAGGATGATTCTAAGTCCATGTCGGGTTTTGTCTTTACCTTTAATGGTGGGGCGGTGTGTTGGAAGAGTTCCAAACAGGAAACCGTTGCAGACTCGACGATAGAAGTGGAATACATCGCTGCATCTGATGCCGCAAAAGAAGCTGTCTGGATGAGGAAGTTCTTGAAAGAACTTCAGGTGGTTCCGTCCATTGTTGATCCAATACCTCTGTATTGCGACAACAACGGGGCTATAGCTTTAGCGAAGGAACCCAGGTCCCATCAGAGATCCAGACACATCTTGAGGCGGTATCACCTGATCAGGGAGATCGTGGATCGCCAGGAGATCGAGGTTCGGAGGGTCGCTTCAGAAGATAACACTGCAGATCCATTCACCAAGGCCTTGCCCCAGACTCAGTTCGAGCGGCTGATCGAGATGATAGGTCTTCGATACGCCAGTACATGGCCTTAGTGCAAGTGGGAGATTGTTAGTGTATATGCCCAAGAGGCCATTACTGTATCATACTAGTTTGTATATTACTTAATGGAAGCTTGGGATATTCACCTTGTATATACAATCTTGCTCAAAATAGTAGTATGCTACTTGGTTTGTTTCCACTTCAATGTGTACATGTGTTTATTTTAGTATATCGCCTATGCACATTAGTGGAGACCTTAGGATCTTTGCTTGATTACCAGCGTTGTGATGGCAGTCACACTAGTGGGGGCTGGGTAATCTATAAGCACATCCTTATGCAGGTCCCTAGACGAAGGACTATCGAGATAGGGCATCGATACTCCGGAGTAGACTAGCGCATGCGCTTCTCATCCCAGAGTGGGAGATGGTCTGTCCCACAGCCATCAGTACGTCGTACTGGAGATGGTATGCGGGTGCTCGTTGGGTTACGAGTACACTGGACAGGACTCGTTGGGAACTGACCGGTTGGTATTATACCTATCGTCAGTTATCAGTTCCCAGGTGACATGAGTACAGCTTAGTCCGCTGACTTGACACTATGACTTCGCCTCGAGTGTGTTCCCACTGTACTTTGATTACTATCCTACCACGGCTCAAAGGAGTCGTGCAAACAGGTAGTAGTTGGGTGCAGTCCCGAAGCACTTGGAGGCAGTGACGGTTAGACAGGATTCGTCTCTCCCGGTATTGGGGGTTGACATCGCGCTGTGTCTAGGAGAGCCATTACACGAGTAGTCCCTGGCAAGGGAAAGCGAGATATACTGGTAGGCTTCCAGTGTTATCTCAGGGTGTATTAGGCTTCACTCCGACACGACTTGTACCGCTATTAGGGGACTGACGTTTGCCGCCCCCTAGGCCCGCCATGCGATGTATCAGACGAACAGACCGGACTGTAAGGAGACTGTCATATTCAGGCTCAGTAGGAGTTCAGATGGGTTTCACCTCGTCAGTCTTCTTGTCGGCATCTACCTGGGGACCGTTACGCACAGCTAGTGCCGCTTGCGGTCTGTGGTTAAACCCACTGCCAGCGTAGTGTCGAGTCTTTAGAGTCCCACACAGAAAGCTATTCGCCTTTAGGCAAAAGAGTAGAGGTCGCATGGTTTTGCGACAGGTCGCATGGTTTTGCGACAGGGTTCAGTCACATCCGTGCACTTGTGCACGTTTAGTGTCCGGACAGTTTACACTAGCGGGCTTTGGTTTAAGCCAGATCCTAGTGTACGTATTGGGATTGGTTTTATCCAGTATGTATTCGTGTTCCTCGGAACGCGGATGCGGGTGTGTATGCACAGTTGGCGGAGAGACAGAGGCAGAGGATTCTCATTAGGGTTGTTGACCGTTGACTGTTGACTATTGACTTTTTGCTCAACCCTAATGAGAATATGATATATGATTAACAATAATATTAATTAAGTATTGTGGTGACATGGTTGTTGAGGGGTTGACTTTGTTGACTTGTTGACTTTGTTGACCGGTTGACTAGGTTGGACTAGTTGACCATCATGATAACAATGGCTATCATTTCATGGCAAAGACTTTTCACTTGCTTGTTCTCTTGTGTAATATGAGTGCATGAAATGATATAGCCATTTTGATTTAAACCATATACACAATACTTGATTACTATTTTTGTGATGATAGTTTTGGATTATGAGAGCCAAGTGAGAAAAGTCTTGCTCATTCTATCATTTTCATTCTCTCTCTTGTGTTCTTGAGCTCTCATCTCCTTCCTCTTGCTCTCCCTCTCTTTAGTCTATGGTTCACTTGTCTCATGTGTTGAGAACCAAGAACCATAGAGAAAATCCCAACACACTCTCCTCTACTCACTCTAGTTCACAAGGTTTGGCACACTGAGTGAACTAGTTTCTTCAAAATTCGAAGAAGAAGCCAAAGGTAGAAGCTTTCAGGTGGATCGATCTTCGGCGCAAGGAGACGACGGGGTGAAGCCGATCCGGACAACCATCGAGGTTTGAAGACGAAGGAGTTCAAGAAAGAAAGGTATAACCCCCTAACCGAGTAGTTAACGACTCCTAGTTAGGTTGTTAGTTAGATATTTAACAAAGATCCGGTTTTGAGTCCATGTTACCGCCTCTAGAAAATTGTTTTTCACCAAATTACGCATGCCCGAAAGTATCGGGAGAGGTAGCATGGACTTACACCTAACTCATAAATGAACTCCAAATCCAAACTTCTTAGACTGTATCGTCAACTGAACTTAATCAGTATCCTGCGCCATGCCTCCCTCAGTATCCGCTTGGACCTCCTGTCCAAACTACGGCCCCTCGTCAGAGGGAAAACTATAACTCTAACAGCCACTCTGTCATCCAGGTCACCTTGGAAGCCTGGAATGATAACCGTCTCCTAAAGGAGGCTGCCGTTATCAAATCTCTAGAACATCCACTTATGTTCTAAAACTGCTTCCGAATGTTTCTCCAGGATTGGATCAATATCAACTTATTGCACCTACTGCAAAAACAACATCTGGTGTGGTACTTGACATCTCATGATTGACTCAATTGCCTAAGCAAGTGATCTGCCAATCACGCACATCCCTCTCCCCTTTAGTCTGTAAGACTCTTTTAGAGAGGGTGACTCCATCACCTGCAGGTATACTACCGTGCCAGGAGTCGTCCATTCTAAAAACTCTTAGAATGCTGTCTAAATATCCTGATTAGGAAAATTCCCAAATCTAGATCTAAAACCATAGATCTAGTAATCAGAATGTCTGATATAATATCCAAGTCCTATGTGGAGAAACTATTGTGTGACAACCAAAGTATAACCGATCGTAGTATAGGAATATCACTTCCTACTCTGTGTATGTCATCCAAATACCAGGACATCACACCCTACAACCTTCTTAACAGATCCATCCCCTATTCTGATGAAGTCAAATCTATGACTGTCACATCAGAAATAGATGATCTATCTCCGCTATATCTGCTTTAGTCTATAAATAGACATAAGCCACTTGTCCACTATGCTTCCGCTGTTCCCACTGACTACGACAACCCTCTGGCAAGTCATATACACGTACACTTCTGAAGCCAGTTCAGAACGACGCTATACTCATCCTCCTGCCGGGTCTCATAGTTTGGAACAACAGTAGTGTCAAGTCTGGGTAAACAAGAACCTCCCTGTCACCGTTTTTGAGCATACCGAAGTACCTCTCGAGTGCCTGAGGTTACCCACCATATCTGCGGAGTGGCCAATGGAATGTCAAACCAGATTGAATCTTTAGGTTCTTATCAAGTCTTCAGTAATCGTTTGCGGTTCTGGAATCACTTCCAGTTTTACCATACTCCCACTTCTGTTTTCTGAAAAAATCCATTTTTATTAAAACTGTGGCGAGTCAAGAACAATATCACTATTGATCTTTCTGATGGTAGAAAGTCAACCGTCGTCATAGCCTGGGTCAACCCACAAACAGCCATTACAGAAATGTGCCTTGAGTTATCCAGAGTCTGGTTTTAAGCATAAGCTGGACAACTCCCCGTACCTTAACAATGTCAAGATATGAACTGTTCTATATCCAATATAGAAACAGAGGCACTGATTTAATTGAACCAGATTCAAATCATGCAACTGTCTCCAGTGCATGTCAACTAAATGGAAGGAGGTCGATCAGCGTTACTCAACTTAGGAATGCTTCCAATTATGAGTAACCTGAAAGAGAAGCAAGTTCTCTTAATCATTACTATTAACCGAATACCACACACAAGTATCTACATCTTCGATCATTTTGAAGAATCCCGGTACTTGCAATACCTGGTTCTCTACTTTACTCATATACCTATAACTTCTCAAAACTTAGACCCTGTGTTTCTACGAAACACTTGTCTAAGAACTAGAGAAGTCATAAGTAAACCGAATATAGTACGAGGACCAACCCCTCTATCCTAATGGACACTGGACAATATACAATACTCTGCCCTGAGTCTAGTGACTCATTCACTGTGTGTCGTAGGTTGAAAAATGTACTTATGGTTAAGAAGAATTACACCGCTGTTCAATGCTCCTTACCTAACCATCCACTGATATAGGTAAATGTCATAGACATAATTTCAAAAAGGTATATCTCACTCTATAAAAATAGACTTACAGATATATCAATTTGAAATTGGTGCATAACAACGGATATTCAAAACCAAATATTTGCCGTCCGGCAAACCGCCCAGGCGATTTCCTCAAATATCACCAATTACAACGAATCCCGATATAATGAGGATGATCACCCAATTCCCAATAATTTACTCCCACTCATCATCTGTAAAACCATACAGATGTGAGAATCATACCTGGTAAATACATACCCTGGAGCAAGTGTCTAATTGGGAAATCAGTTTTCTTTTAACAGTACACAGTGAAACTGAAACATTGAAATGTTTCGATGGGGTATGCTGGTATTCCTAGTAATGCCTCTTCCATTATCAGATTCACAACTATAACCGTATATCTCTTTGCCATCTCTCCAAATCCCTTTATATGTCTTTAGTCATTACCTTCTGTACACCCTTTTAGGCTAAATGGTTTTCTTCCTTCCCTACCGTTCGGCACCAGCCTATGGTTTGAAAGAAGACTATCCAATAAGCATAATGGGTGTACTGTCCTAATCCTAGGAACACTCGCAATGCGAGAGAAGGTGAAAATAAAAGACAACCGAATAAAGCTTATTCCTATTTCTCCTGAGCCAGAATCCATCCCCGAACTGGACTAAGTACCTTTCGAGTTCGTATATAACCATACGATGGAGTATCCGATAAACTGTGGATCTTCGTAGTGATACGGAGTGTTCTGGAGAAATACAAAGGTGAAGTGGGAGTGGTAATGAAATACTTGGTTTGGTTGTGAATAACAGTTGCAATTTACTTTGCCCTCTTACTAATCCCTTTATTTGTCTTTACATAATACCTTCTGTACACCATCGTTAGGCTAATTGGTTTTCTTCATTCCCTACCGGTCGGCACCTGCCTATGGTTTGGAAGAAGACTATCCAATTTGCGTAATAGGTGTACTGTCCTAATCCAAGGAGCACTCGCAACCTGAGAGAAGGTAAAAGGAAAAGACAACTGAATAGTCATATTCGTTTTCTCCAGAACCGGAAACCATTCTCGGATAAATTCCTTCGAGTTCGTATATAACCATACGATGGTTTTGTCCAATGGAAGTGGACGTTCGTAATAATACGGGGTGTTCTGGAGAAAAGGGTAAAAGTAGGAGTGGCAATGAGGTAAGCAACTATGACAATCCAAAGTCAGTATTTAAGAAGGTTCGGTTAATTTTGGTCACTGAGTCATAATCAAGGGTCGGGTCATGGTCGCTGCCAAAGAGAGAGAGAAAAGAAACACTCAGCGTGCACTCTAACCTAGATCAGAATGGTTATCAATTTATCTAATCTGGAAACCTCCCACTGTACCGTCAAATTCTCCTCCAAACCTGAAAGAAGAATTAGTCGGGATCACCCGAGGAGTAAACCAACTCATCAGTGGGAATCGGGACCCAACTATCATCGCATGATAACGTGACGTAATTCGCTCACGTTATCACACTCCAGAAGGTATGCGCATATCTGGCAAGTTTCAGTTTCTTTAGAAACTCCCGATGTGATTTTTGCCCCATGCTCTTATGACCTTGACTAAGGCCAACAAATCATAAGTCACATGTCAAGTTCTACCCGTCATTGTCCAGGTTAATTTGAACCCACCCGTACAAGCCCTTGACTTTGGCCAACAAGGCTATACGACTGTCCCAAACCAACGCATCTATCTATACTGCATATGAATATCCAATAGCTACCAAACACTGTGCCTTGACTTTGGCCAACAAACACAGCTTGAATACTATTGACTATCCATATGAAATGACGGAGGGCTACGAATGGTTTTTGGCAAAAAACCTTTAACGTAATGAACTTGATATCGTTGAAGGAACTGGATAGCTTTATAAAAATATAGTGGCGAAAACCTTTGCTAAAGAGGTCACTCCCGGTGAAGGGATCTCGGCTCCTTCCCCGTAGAATGAGGTGCAGGATATTCCAACTGAATACCACGATGCAAAGCAAAAGTAAATGACTATAGTGAAGTTATTGCCCTGACGCAAACTTCTGTCCAAGGGGTCACTCCCGGTGAAGGGATCTCGGCCCTTACCTCATCGACTGAGGTGCTGGATATTCATAACCGAATACCACTGTGCAAAACAAAAGAGAACGCCCTTGCAATAACAGCTTTTTTTTGAAAAATGTTCCAACAACATCAGAATAGGTTTGTTTATCTTGCATTGATCCGAATCAACGCAGTCCCATCAATTGATCACACCACAAAAGAACGAAAATAATGATGTATGTATATGCCATCCGCATTCGCCACTGGGTCCCGTCATCACCCGTTAGGTTACTTAACTAACGACAGAGCGAGGACTGGACTAGCGCGGATGCAAAACATATACAACATCTACTAGTATATATATATCAATATATAATATTCGCTCAAGGCGTGATAAAATGCAACATCACAGAAATGTAATAAGCATCACAGAACAATACAGATATCTGGGATCCCCGGGTTTCACAGAGCTGCTACTGAAACCCGACGTTCCCCTGGTCGTGTGGATAGCCTATGCAATGAAATCCTAGACCCCTACGGGCTCGGCAAGTTACCCGCCAAAACCTGAAGCGAGACAACCCCCTTTAGCAACGTGAATGGACCACCCAGCACTTCACGGAATCCGGTAACTTGGGTACCCCTCCTGGATCAACCTATACCCCCTACGAGTGCGGCGAATAGCCCGCCAATTCTAGAGTAAAGCCCCCTCCGTCTCAACGCCATGAGATCGGGCCCGTTGCCCTCTAGAACTCGGCTATCCGTGCACCCCTCCGCGGGGTAATCCTAGTACAGAAAATAAAAATATACATACAACGGGTACATCGACCTCAGCCCGGTCGTGCCCCAAAAGAATAATATACAAACAGGCAGTGACGGCAGTCCACATGTCGGACGCTCGCTTCGCAATATCAAATGTACATAAATAAAACCAAACTGTACTACCATTGCATCCAGGCTATCCACCTCGACAAATCCGCAACATCACAGCACAACACAGAACATCAACGTGAATGTCATGTTCGCAAATCCGTCTAAAAGGGCTATAGCAGTTAGACATGATTTACCGATCAAATGACATTCACGGTCGCATATATAATGTAAATACTGTGAACTAACATGTTTAAAATTTTCGATCGTTCAAATTTACCGAAGTGGGCCCCAAGCACTACTGTAGCACTCAAAGAAAATCTGGGCCCAAAAAGAATATTCCAAAACCCCCATTTCTTAATCTAAGACCCACTGAAAAAATTGGTGCAACAAGGACTCATTATGGCCGCGGAACCGCGGCCAATGCATGGGTTTGGCCGCGGTTCCACAGTGGAACAGTGAAGTCATGCCACCAAATTTTTGCAGAAGTCTTAGAAAACCCTGCACGTATTTCTGCAATGTACCAAATATTTTTTCGGGCCAAAAACAAATCGACAGAAAACTGATGCACTTGAAATCGGGTTTTCGGAAAATCCGTTCGATCGAACTTGTAAACACGTTAGAGCAATCTAGACTAGGTTAATGGCGTGGCTCTGATACCAATGTAAGTGCACGGCGGCGTCCCGGCCGTCAATCCAACGCCGGAATGCGGAAACAAAAAACTTTTCAAACTAGAAAATCGGCACCACCGCGCACTAAAATCCCGGATCGGGCCATTAACCTATTGCTAGCAAACTAGAGAATGGGTAGAAGGCTATACCGAGCGATCCGTGTCCTTCGGTCTTCGTCCTCCACTCCGATCTCCTCGCTGAATCTCCGGTCTTCAGCACCTCGTCGGAACGGGCACCACATCGCCGGGTTCTTTTACGGGCTCCCACCTCTGGACCGAGGCAACTCGGGCACGAAGTTGGCGAGTCGACGTGCCCAAGGATGCTGTAGATGAAGTGTAGAATCCATTGTCTCAATGGGGGTATGAAGCTGCCATATGTGATGGAGAAGAAGAATGATGAGCAAGAGGGAATAAGCTTTTTGGATTTTTTGATACAAGCATAGAATGAGATGAATGATTTTTTCTCTTTTCAAAATTAATTCTCTCTCTCCCCTTAAGTGGCCGGCCAAATGAAATGAGGAGGGGAAAAACTACAAGGGAGGTGAGTGTAGGAAAAAGAGATGGTGACCATAACCCAAAATCAAGCCTCACATCATAATCTTAATCAATCAAATCTCCATCACCATTAATGCAAAACTAAGTGATGCAAAAAGAATCTCATGATGCTATAACCATCATGATGCCACCATTTACAAATAACCCCTCCATAATTGCTAATTTGCAAATATGCAAATTAACCCCTCCATCAGAAAAATCCGGCCATGTCGGAACAAAGGAAAACTGGCTGAAACGGAATACAAACTGGCAACTTCAGAAAACTGATCCCGTAATAAATTATAGGAAAACCCCGCGACTGTATATACATACCCGCATTTGTATTCCGACCGAATACAAATGCAATGAGACAAAATCTACACTGTACAATACTAGGATCCGGCTTAAACTAAAGCCCGCTAGTATTATCCGTCCGATCATGATCCGTGCAATACCGCACGTATAAGATCGAACCCTGCCATATCTCCATACGGCCTCTACAGTGTTTCGCCCGAAACTTGAGAAAATGGTCTGTGGGGGACTCTAAAAACTCGTCAATAGTTTGGCTGTGGATTTAACCACTAGCACGTCAGAGGTATTAGCCATACGTAACGGGCTACCAGGTATTGACCAAAAGGGACGTCGATGAGCGAACTCATCCTGACACCCTACTGAGCTTGTCAGTGACAATATCCGTACAGTCCGGTCCGTTCGTCTATGAGTATCGCATGGCAGGCCTAGGGGGTTGGTAAAAGTCAGACCCCCAAAAGCGGTACAAGTCGTGTCGGAGTGTAACCCAGAACACCCTGAGATATTACTGGAACACCTACCAGTAAATCTCCTGCCTTGGCCAAGGACGTCGTGTAATGGCTCTCCTAGACACAGCGCGACCTCTCCCCCAATACCGGGAGAGACGAACCCTTGCAGATCCGCTCACTGCCTCCATGTGGCTCGGGACTGTACCCAACTAAAACCTGTTTGCACAACTCCTTTGAGCGTGGTAGGGTAGTAATCAAAGCACAGTGGGAACTCATACGAGACAAATGATGATCTCAGGTCGATGAACTAACCTGTACACATGTCACCAGGGAACTGCTATCTGACATCAGGTATAATTCCAACTATCATGTTCCCGGCGAGTCCTGTCCGGTGTACTCATAACCCAATGAGCACCTGTATACATCTTAGATGAACCAACTGACACAAGTGGCTTGTGAGACCGGCCACCGCCCCTCGTCGGGGTCTCGACTGTATACACTAGTCTACTCTGGAGTATCGATGCCCTGTCTCGAAACTCCCACGACTAGGGACCTTTTAAGGATGTGCTTATAGACCCCAGCTCCCACGTATATGATCGCCCTCATACTGCTGGCAGTCAAGCAAGAATCCTAGGGGCTCTATCAACGTGTAATAGCGACCTGTAAGGTCACCTAAAGCAGTACACGATGATAAAGATAAACCAGATAGCATACTATCATCTTGAGTAAGACTGTCCTACCGGCATAGGTCCTCCCTCAATCATTGCAACCGCGTGCCTGTGATCCAATAATTGACTCTGAGGGCACTATATCCAACAGTAGGGGTCTAGAAATGTGGGTTTGGCTGTTCATCACGACCGTGGAATCCGTGTTTTATACATGATCGTACTAAAACACAGACCTTCTAGTATATCCAAAATTTCATATATGTTTCTTCTGCTGCAATGTTCTATGATGAGATCATATTTCTGCCTGAGATGAATGTTTATATTATATATGAGATATATGTTATATTGCAGATTTCGTTTCAAAAGTGATGCTTGTGAAGCATATTAAAAATGGGACTTCATTAATGAGATTAATGAAATAAAAGAAACCTAAAGATGTTGTAGAAACTTGTTTAAAACTAGTAGCTCTAGTTCTTGTTTTGCATAGCGGTGTTCCTTGTAGAACATCCAGCACCTTATTCGATAAGGAAAGAGCCGAAATCTCTTCACCGGGAGTGACCTCTTTAGCGAAACTAGCAGATGCTATAAACTCGGTTTGTCTTTTGATTGTTTCTATAGTTTTTGCTTTGCATAGTGATATTTGTGAAATATCATGCACCTTATTTGATGAGGAAAGAGCCGACGATTCCTTCACCGGGAGTGACCTCTTTAGCGAAACTAGAAAAGCCTAAAAAACACTCCATTTAAAATCACTCGATTCTACAACGATATAAAGTTCATTACGTAAAGGGTTTTCTTAAAAACCTGTCGTAGCCCTCCGTCATTTCAGATAATTAGTTTTTAGTATTCATGCTGCGTTTGTTGACTTAGTCAAGGCGTAGTGTGCGGTAGCTGATTAGTGCTTATCTGCAAAGCATATGATGCGATTGGATTAGGGTAGTCGTGCGGCCTTGTTGACTCAGTCAAGGGTCGTGCGGGTGGGTTTAATTCAATCAGGAAATGACGGGTTGAACTTTACTTGCGGTCTATGGTTTGTTGACTTAGTCAAGATCATAGATCGCTTGGGGCAAAATATTATTGGGAATTTCAAGTGTTGAAATTTGCAATGAGATTGCATACCTTCTATGAGATAGTTGGATCCCGATACCCGCTGCGAGTAAGAGTTACTCCTGGGAGAGTTTTACACATTACAATCAGCCGATCAAGTAGGTGTCTAGAAAGATGTTAACGGGGTTACGCCCCTATAAAAACGAGGTTTATTTTAATTAGGTCCATGCGAAAGCGCGGGGAACCTCCCTCAAAGTACCGGCACTGGCCTGGCTAAAAGATTGGCGAACTTGTAGGGTGTGATTAATCCCGGCTAGTCTTTCCTTTTAGGTTTTGAAGGAAGATTTGACTAAAACAGTGGGAGACATCCTGATTAGATAAATTGATAACGAATCTAATCTTGTATAAGCGCACGCTGAGTGTTTTCTTCTCTCTCTCTCCTGGTTGCGACTATGTCACGCCTTAATCAAGATAATAATATGGATGTATTGACTGAACCCGCTTGTTATACTGCGCTAAGGAACGTTGGTCCCGGTCCAACTTATAATTGTTATAAGACAGAGCAGGAAATTGGGGATTACCAGAATTCCCGTGCCGCCCAAACGAAGAAAGTGCATGCTGATGCATCATCTTTGGGTGTGTTCATTACAGAGAACTATTTCTCAGTATCATTTACGTCCTGGGTATGAGTTACCGGATCAGGATCCCACAAATGTAATTTGTTACATGGGCTACAGATAGGTAGAGAACTGAGAACGGGTATTAAAATTCATGAGATAGAAACGGTGCAAGTGTTGCAGCCAAGTCTGTTGGTAGTTATCACCCTGTATTACCAGAATACATTGATTCTGAACGAATGTTATTAGATAACGAACCTGATATACAACATCATATTAGTCTCTTTATTAGTAAAGAAGGATATAATTTTGTATTGTTGGATAATGTTTTGAACATTTCCTATATCAAGAGTTGATCGGTTCAGGCACATTATCTAAAAGCATAGACGTTCTAAATCAAACCACGGTTCTAAACGTACAGAACACACACAAGAGGAAGAGTTCAGAAATGAACGAATCCTTCTTGAGGTATTGTAGACTAGGTCATATCTATGTGACCCGACTAGCTGAAGTTACATATAGATGCATCTTTAAATTAGTTTGAATTTACATCTTGTGAAACTTGCCGGTCATGTCATAGAGATAAGATGACCACAGCTCCGTTTATTGGAAATAGAGAAAGAGTTAGTGAACTCTTGGGATTGATACATGCTGATGTATGAAGGTCCCCTGTCTACACATGCCAGGACCAGTTCTTTGTACTTCATTACATTCACTGATGATCTCTCAAGATTCAGACATATGTTCCTGTTGAAACACAAGTACGAAACTTTTGAGATAATCACAGAATATAAGTTAGAAGTAGAGAACCGAAAACGGGTAAAAGTATTATGTCCTTTGATGAGATCAAGGAGGAGAATACTTGAGCACGGAATTCCTGGACTATTTCAAAGGAGAATGAGATTCTCTCTCAGCATTACTCCTCCGTATACACCATAGCACGATGGTATATCGGGGCGGAGCAATAGCACCCTATGTGATATGGTGTGCTCTATGATGAGTACTACTGAGTTTCCTATTTCCTTTTAGGAGTTATGCACTTGAGAAGCTGCATACCTATTGAATAGGGTTCAAATCAAATCAGTTGCCTACCACTTCATATGTGATATGGAATGGGAAGAGCCCATATCTTAAGTAAGTTAAGATTTGGGGTTGTCCGGCCTATGTCTAAAAAGCAAAATCCGGACAAGCTCGAGACAAAGTCAGATCTATGGAAGTTTGTTGGATATCACAAGCATTCCCAAGGGAATATCTTCTACCTAACCGAGGAACAAAAGATGTTTTGTTTCTCAACATGCCACCTTTATGAAAGGGAATTTCTTGTGAAGAAATTAGTGGTCATGAGGTAGAACTGGAAAGAGTGCCAGCTATACAAAACTGCAGCTGATGATTTGGTTGAACCAAAGGATTCAGTAGTTTCCAATGAACCTCAGCCTCTCCGCCGATCTAGTAGGGTTCCTCACCCACCTGAGAGATACTTCGGTTTCTCTATGACAGTGGGAGCGAGAATTGCATCATGAGATGATGACCTAACTAGTTTCGAGCAGGCCATCAAGAGTGGGACTCTGTAAGAATGGCTGGATGCTTAGCGATCTGAGATGGAATCCTTATACACCAACAAAGTATGGACTTTGGTTGCTTTATCTGAAGGGTTAAATCTCCATCAGGAGCAAGTATATCTTGAGAAGATTACTTGGTGTACATGGAAAGGTTGAGACTTTCAAAGCTATGCTTAAGTCCATCCAGATCCTACTTGCCACGGCTACATACCATGACTACGATATCTGGCGGTTAGGTGTCATGACTGCTTTTCTAAATGATGATTTGGAAGAGAGCGTCTATAAGTACACAGCCAGAGGGCTTCGTAGACAGTGGGAGCAGCGGAAACGTGAGCAAGATGTTTTATGTGATAAATCAGGTATCGCGGAGTTTGAACGTCTGTTTTGATGTGGTCGTCAAAGAGTTTGTGTAGGGTTCCTAGGAACACTAACGAGGTCTCACAAGGCATCAACCATGCCAATTTCAAATTTTTCATGTGCCTACAAACCCTAATACGGATCGTTAACTAGAGATTAGGCGAAACATGCAACTAGTTAACAACTTAACTAAGAGTGAACGGAAATACAACCTTTGTAGATCCGGTCCTCCACCTCCATAGCTCCGTGATGAAGTCTCTCCGCTGTACCCATCGGATCCCGGACTCTCGCGGTGGTTTCATCGAAGAAATGATCGGGCTAGGTCGTCGACTTCGATGCCGAAGATGATCTACGTCGAGGCAACACAAGATCAAGCTCCAACTTCACGAAGCCATGAAACTTGTGAAGAAAACACCCTATACTACTTGGCAGGTGGTAGAGGATGAAGAAATAGGAAGTGGGTTCACTTTAGAATTGGATTTCTCACGCTTTTTCTCAAGTTGCCATTAATGGTAGCAAGCTTTCTTCTTTGTTCAAGAAGAAGAAGAAGAAGAAAAGAAGATGATAAGAATAAAAGTATTAAGTTAAAAAGAAAAACCCCTTCATTCTTATCATATTGCAACCATAGTTGGGTGTAGAGAATAAATTAAGGTTAGGTTTAATGGTTAGGTTAAGGCTAAGAGACAAAATGGTCAAAGCTTCAAAGCTTCATGAAGTTTCATGAAAGAAACAAAAACTAGCCACCATTTTATTCTTGCCTTAAAATGAATTAATAAAAATAAATAGATAAGTAAATCAAAACCCTAACCATTAAGATAACCATGGTTTAATCATACACACCCAAGTTAGCATGTATCATCAAACATGATACAAACTAGTGCACAAAACTATATCATATATACAATGTGCACATCAAGTGAGAAAATCCATTTAAAGTGAACAAATATTAGTTAATGCAAAGTAATATATCAAATATATAATTATACATTAAATCATTAAATCAACACTTGATTTAACGATCCGGTCATATCGCATATGACCGACTAATATCCAATGTATCGGCTTATCGAATCAATCCTTGATTCGATAACTAGGTTATATCGCATACAACTAATCGATACATTCATCGCGAGAATAGAATACGGTATCACATACACGCATTATTCTCGGTCCCGCACATATCTCATATGCGCTCCTATTTCGTTTCGCTTGAGCCAGGAAACCTCTGTGTAGGACTCTAAAGACTCGTCAATACGCCGGCAGCAGCTGATGATCATATCAAACACCCACAAGCCGCAAGCGGTCTGCTAAACGTAACGGCCACCCGGGTATTGAGCGATCAGAAGATTGACGAGCAAGCCCGCTCATACTCCTGTGAATCCAACCAGTAACACTTACCGTACAGTCCGGTCTCGTCGTCTGATATGTCGCATATCTCGCCTAGGGGTGGTAAACGTCAGACCCCAATAGCTCGATAAGTCGTGTCGATATGAGGTCTATAACAGTTCGAGAAACTACTGGTAACACTTACCAGTAAATCTCAGCAACCCTGACCAGGGATTTCCGGTTATAGCCAATCGAACACAGTGCAACATCAACTCCCTATACCGGGAGAGACGAATCCCCTCCTATCGCTCATTGCCTCCATGTGATTCGGGACTGTACCCAAAAACCACCGTTTTGCACGCCCTCTTAGACGTGGTAAGGTGGAAATCAAAGCACAGTGGGAATCACACAAGACTCTATGACGATCTCGGGTCAACAGACTACTCTATACCAGTGTCACCAGAGAACTGCCATCTGACGTAAGGTATAATACCATTTGGGAGTTCTCGACGAGTCCGTCCAGTGTACCCAGTCTCTACTGAGCACCCGTATATCATCTCTGATGTCAAACACCAATGGATATGGGATCATCCATCGCCCATCTGTATGGGTCGAGAAGGTATACGCTAGTCTACTCTGGTATATCGATGCCCCGTTTCGATACACCCACGACTAGGGACTTTGAAGGATGTACTTATGGACTACCATGTCCCCACTAGTATGATCCGCATCATAGTCCAGGTAGTCAAGTACACATCCTAAGGGCTTTACCAACATGTAACATTGAGACAATCAGTGTACACGTTAAGGTAAAGAGCAACCAGATAGCATACTATCATGTCGAGCAAGAAAGTCCTCCCTATATATGTCCAAGCATCCACTACAATATACATCCTATGTATAGTAATGGCCTCTAGGGCATACATATAACTAACAATCTCCCACTTGCACTAGGGCCATCTGATAGCAGTGGTTGCAGTATCTCATACTCAACCATCCCATAATAGTCTCTTTCTAGGAAAAGGCCTTTGTGAGTGGATCCGCCGTGTTGTCCTCTGAGTCTACTCTCCTAACCTCGATCACCCTGGAGATGAACTATCTCCATGTTCAGGTGACACTGCCTCAGAATATGTCTGGATCACTGATGGAACGGGCGTTCCTAGGCCTAAGCCACAACTCCATTGTCACACAATGGGAGGAACTATGTTCATCTCATGAACAAATATACATCCAGACTGCCTCTTTGGTAGCATCTTAAGTAGCGATGTATCTTGCCTTTAATCGTCTAGTATGTCACGGTATCTAGCTTGGAACTCTTCCAACATACCGTCCCTCCATAAAGGGTAAAGACAATGCCTGTGACTGACATCCAGTCGTCCTTATCACCCTGGAACACTTCCAGTGATTCTCCCCAGGATCGATTGATACCATCTCACTACATCTAGTGAGAATCCTAACATCCATTTAGATCTATCTCATAGATCTAAAACCCAGGATTTAATAGGTATCACTTTGATCCTATGTGGAGAATCATTGTGATAAGCGGAGATTGATCGAGCGTAGCATAGGAAACTCCTTCCCTATCAAGAGTATGACATCCACGTACTCTACGAGGATATTCACCATACTCCCTACTACCTTTTTGTTTATACAAGGTTCATCTACTATTTTGATGATGTCAAACTCTTTGACTTCTACATCAAAACAGACGTTCCAACTCCGTGATGCCTGCTTTATCACATAAAACATCTTGCACACGTTTCCGCTGCTCCCACTGTCTACGAAGATCTCTGACTGTGTACTTACAGACTCTCTTTTCTGAAACCATGTATCATTTTAGAAAAGCAGTCTTGACACCCAACCACCAGATATCGTAGTCATGGTATGTAGCCGTGGCAAGTAGGATCTGGATGGACTTAAGCATAGCCACTGGAAAAGGTTTCATCATTATCCACGCCTGGTTGATGACGAAAACCTTTAACAAGTCTAGCTTTGAAAGTCTCAACTTTTCCATCTACACCAAGTAATCTTTTCAAGATATACTTGCTCCTGATGGGGATTTAACCCTTCAGATAAAGCAACTAAATTCCATACTTTGTTGGTGTATAAGGATTCCATCTCAGATCACTAAGCATCCAGCCATTCTTATGAAAGGTTCCTAGGCATCCTAATGGAGTCTCACAAGGCATCGAACATGCCAAATTCAAAAATTATGGAAGCCGAGAAACCCTAACACGGATCGTTTACTAGATATTTAGGCGAAACGGAAAACTAGTTAACTATTTAACTAAAGTTGAGATGCTACAACCTTTGTAGATCCGGATTTCCGCCTCCTTAGCTCCACGTGGTCATGTCCTCGCTGTCCATCATGAATCCTCGACTCGATCATCGGCTTCATCGGGAAAACAAGCGGAATAGGTCGTCGGCTTTGTGTCAAAGACGATCTACGTCGAGGTTGCACAAACTCAAGCTCCGACTTCACAAACTTGTGAAACTTGTGAAGTAAACACCCAAAACAACTTGGCAAGAGGTAGAGGGTGAAGAAATAGGAGGTGGGTTCACTTTAGAATTGGATTTATCTCACTAAATCTCAAGTTGCCATTGTTGTAGCAAGCTTGAAGAAGAAGAAGAAAATGAGCTAGTTATGATAAGTTATCATCAAAAGAAATAGAAAATCAAATACTTATCATAACTTAAACTAGGGTAAAGTGTAGAGAATTAACCATGGTCACTTGGATGGGTAAGGGTTAAGCATGAAGATAAGAATGGTTAGCAAAGTCAAAGCTTCATGAAGCTTCAACTTAAAACAAAAAGAGCCACCATTCTTATCTTAATTCATTTCAAATAAATAAATAAACAAATAAATGAATATGCAAAACCCTAATTATCAAATTAACCATGGATTAATTCTATACACTTAACTAAATGATCAAGTATCATCAAACATGATACAAAAATGTGCACGAAAGCATATCACATATACAATGTGCATCAAGTGAGAAAAATCCGTTTAAAGTGAACCAATACTAGTTAATGCAAAGTAATATATCAAATATATAATTATACATTAAATCATTAAATCAACACTTGATTCAATGATCCGGTCATGTCGCACTTAACCGACTAGTATTCAATGCATCGATTTATCGAATCAATGATTCGATAACTAGGTCATATCGAATATAACCAATCGAAACATATATCGCGAGAATGAAATGCGGTATCACATACACGCATTATTCTCGGTCCTGCACATATCTCATATGCGCTCCTATTTCGTTTCGCTTGAGCCAGGAAACCTCTGTGTAGGACTCTAAAGACTCGTCAATACGCCGGTAGCAGATGATGATCATATCAAGCACCCACAAGCCGCAAGCGGTCTGCTAAACGTAACGGCCACCCGGGTATTGAGCGATCAGAAGATCGACGAGCTAGCCCGCTCACACTCCTGCGAATCCGACCAGTAACACTTAACGTACAGTCCGGTCTCTTCGTCTGATACGTCGCATATCAAGTCTAGGGGTGGTATACGTCAGACTCCAATAACCCGATAAGTCGTGCCGATGTGAGGCTCATAACGGGTCGAGAAACTACTGGTAACACTTACCAGCAAATCTCTGATCAGCCCTGGCCAGGGACTTCCCTGTTACGGCCAATCGAGCACTGCGCAACATCAACTCCCAATACCGGGAGAGACGAAACCCCTCCTATCGCTCATTGCCTCCATGTGACTCGGGACTGTGCCCAAAGACCACCGTTTTGCACGCCCTCATGGACGTGGTAAGGTGGAGATCAAAGCACAGTGGGAATCACACAAGACTCTATGACGATCTTAGGTCTACAGACTAACATGTACAAGTGTCACCTGAGAACTGCCATCTGACGTGAGGTATAATACCATCTGGGAGTTCTCGGCGAGTCCGTCCAGTGTACCCAGTCTCCACTGAGCACCCGTATACCATCTCTGATGTCAAACACCAATGGATGTGGGATCATCCATCGCCCATCACATGGGTCGAGAAGTATATACGCTAGTCTACTCTGGTATATCGATGCCCCGTCTCGATACACCCACGACTAGGGACCTTGAAGGATGTACTTATGGACTACCATGTCCCCACTAGTATGATCTGCATCATAGTCCAGGTAGTCAAGTACACATCCTAAGGGCTTTACCAACATGTAACTACAAGACAGTATAAAGAGACTAGTGTACATGTTAAGATAAAGAGTAACCAGATAGCATACTATCATGTCGAGCAAGAAAGTCATCTCTATATATGTCCAAGCATCCAATATAATATACATAATCTGTACAATACTGGCCTCTAGGGCATACACACAACTAACAATCTCCCACTTGCACTAGGGCCAGCTGCTGTAGTATCTCATACCGAGCATCCCGAAGAGTCTCTCAAACTGTATCTGGGGAATGGCCTTCGTGAGTGGATCCGCCGTGTTGTTCTTCGTGTCAACTCTCCTGACCTCGATTTCCCGGCGATCAACTATCTCCCGGATCAGGTGATACCGCCTCAGAATATGCCTGGATCGCTGATGGGACCTGGGTTCCTTGGCCAAAGCCACCGCTCCATTGTTATCGCAATACAAAGGTATTGGATGCTCAATGGATGGAACCACTCCAAGTTCAGTAATGAACTTCTTGATCCAGACAGCCTCTTTGGCAGCATCGTTGGCAGCGATGTATTCAGCCTCCATTGTCGAGTCTGCCAAGGTTTCCTGCTTGGAACTCTTCCAGCTAACCGCCCCTCCGTAAAGGGTAAAGACAAAGCCCGACTGCGACTTAGAGTCGTCCTTATCACTCTGGAAGCTCGAATCGGTAAAGGACTCCACTTGGAGTTCTCCGTTACCATACACCAAGAACATATCTCTAGTCCTTCGCAAGTACTTGAGAATGCTCTTCACAGCTGTCCAGTGACTCTCTCCAGGATCAGCTTGATACCTGCTCACTACACTTAGTGAGTATGCTACATCGGGTCTGGTACATAGCATCGCATACATGATAGAGCCTACTGCCGAAGCATAGGGTATCCCTTGCATGCGAGCTCTCTCCAAATCAGTCTTAGGAGACATCTCTTTGGAGAGAGTGACTCCAGAGATCGTGGGCAAGTTCCGACGCTTGGACTCTTCCATACTAAACCTCTTTAGTATGGTGTCAATGTACCTGGATTGGGACAATCCCAAAATCCGTTTGGATCTATCTCTATAGATCCTGATCCCCAATATGCAGGAGGCATCACCAAGATCTTTCATTGAGAATCTTTGTGATAAGAAGAGCTTGACCGATTGCAACATAGGAATATCATTTCCTATCAAGAGTATGTCGTCCACGTACAATATGAGGAAGACAACCTTACTCTCTGCCACCTTCTTGTAGATACAAGGTTCATCTGGATTTTTGACGAAATCAAACTCTTTGATAACGACGTCAAAGCAGATGTTCCAACTCCGCGATGCTTGCTTTAATCCATAAATGGATTTAAGCAACTTGCACACCTTCCCGCTGCTCCCACTGTCTACGAAGCCCTCTGGCTGAGTCATGTACACGCACTCTTCTAAATCACCATTTAGAAAGGCGGTCTTAACATCCATTTGCCAGATTTCGTAATCATGATAAGCAGCGATGGCAAGCATGATCCGGATGGATTTAAGCATAGCCACTGGAGAAAAGGTCTCGTCATAGTCCACACCTGGTCTTTGACGAAAACCCTTTGCTACAAGTCTAGCTTTGAAAGTCTCCACTTTCCCATCTACACCAAGTTTCTTCTTGAAGATCCACTTGCTCCCAATGGGTTTTACCCCTTCAGGAGCAACTTCCAAACTCCATACTTTGTTGGTGTACATGGAATCCATCTCAGACCGCATAGCATCCAGCCATTTCACTGAGTCTCCACTCGTGATGGCCTGCTCGAAGCTAGTTGGGTCATCATCCTCCATGATGCAATCCTCGCTTCCACCGTCCATGAGAAAACCATAGTATCTCTCAGGTTGGCGAGGAACCCTACTAGATCGGCGGAGTGGCTGGGGTTCATCGGGAACTACGGAATCCTCGGGTTCAACCAAATCTTCTGTTGTAGTCTGTGTCGCTGGAACCTCTTCCAGTTCTACTTCAATGCCACTTATCTGTTTCATAAGAAAACCTTTTTCTAAGAAAGTGGCATGTCGAGAAACAAACACCTTTTGTTCCTCGGGGTGGTAGAAGATATACCCTTGTTAATTTTTGGGATATCCTACAAACTTACATAAGACAGATCTTGCCTCGAGTTTGTCCGGATTTTGTCTTTTGACATAGGCTGGACAACCCCATATCTTAATATAATTAAGATGTGGTCTCTTCCCTTTCCATATCTCATATGGAGTGGTAGGCACTGATTTGGTAGGAACTCTATTCAATAGGTCCATGGCTGTCTCAAGCGCATGTCCCCAGAAGGAAATAGGTAACTCAGCTGTACTCATCATTGAGCGCACCATATCTAATAGGGTGCGGTTTCTCCGTTCAGATACACCGTTGTGCTGTGGTGTATAAGGAGGAGTCAGCTGAGAGAGAATCCCATTCTCTTTTAGGAAGTCCAGGAATTCATTGCTCAAGTATTCCCCTCCTCGATCAGATCGTAGGATTTTAATACTTTTTCCGGTTTGGTTATCGACTTCTTGTTTATATTCTCTAAATTTCTCAAAAGCTTCTGATTTGTGTTTCATCAGGAACACATATCCGAATCTAGAGAGATCGTCAGTGAATGTAATGAAGTACGAAGAACCATCCCTGGCATGTGTAGACATGGGACCGCATACATCACTATGTATCAGTCCCAAGAGTTCGGTAACTCTTTCTCCGTGTCCCGTAAACGGAGTCTTGGTCATCTTGCCTTTGAGACATGACTGGCAAGTGTCATAAGATGAAAATTCAAACGGATTTAAATATCCATCTTTATGCAACTTAGCTAGTCGTGTCGCATTGATGTGACCCAGTCTACAATGCCACAAGAAGGATTCATTGAGTTCAGAACTCTTCCTCTTGTGTGTGTTTGTTATGCTCAGGACTGTTGATTGGTTTAGAACATAAATGCCATTGCACAACGTGCCTGATCCAACCAACTTTTGGTTATGGAAAATGTTCATAACATTGTCCTGTAATACAAAATTATATCCCTCTTTACTTAATAAAGAAACCGATATAATGTTGCATATCAGGTTCGGCATGTAATAGCATTCGTTCAGAACCAATGTATTACCTGTTGGTAATACAAGGTGATATTCCCCGACAGTCTTAGCTGCAACAATTGCACCATTTCCAACTCTAATGTCTTTATCACCTTCTCCAAGTTCTCTACCTTTCCTAAGCCCATGTAACTGATTACATATATGGGATCCTGACCCGGTATCCAATACCCAGGACGTAGAGCAAATGGAGAAACAGTTCTCAGTAACGAACACACCCGAAGAAAATGCATCAACATGTAATTTCTTCATTCGGGTGGCATGGGAATCCTGGTATTCCCCTATATCCTGTTCAGTCCTATAACTCTTATAGGAAAGAACGGAACCAACGTTCCCCAGCACAGTATAACATGCGGGTTCGGTCAATACATCCATATTATTATCTTTATTAAGGCATGAAATGGTCGCTACCTGGAGAGAGAAAGAAGAAAACACTTTAGCGTATGCTCGTGCAAGATCAGATTGGTTATTATCTTATCTAATCAGGATGGCTCCCACTGCTTTTTATCAAATCTTCCTCCAAACCCTAAAAGGAAAGACTAGCCGGGATTAATTACACACTACAAGTTCGCCAATCTTTCAGCCAGGCCAGTGTCGGTACTTTGAGGGAGGTCCCCCGTGCTTTCGCACGAACCTAATTACTGTAAACCTCGTTTTCCCAGAGGCGTAACCTCGTTAACACCTTTCTAGACACCTACTTGATCGGCTAATTGTAATGTGTAAAACTCTCCCAGGAGTAACTCTTACTCGCAGTGGGTATCGGGATCCAACTATCTCATAGAAGGTATGCAGTCTCATTGCAAATTTCAACACTTGAAATTCCCGACAATCTTTTGCCCCTAGCGTGCTATGACCTTGACGCATGCCAAACAACCCATAGTCCGCTAGTCAAGTTCAACCCGTCATTTCATGATTGAATTAAACCCACCCGCACGACCCTTGACGCATGCCAAACAACGCCGTGCGAATACCCTAATCCAATCGCATCGTATGCTAGCAAATGAGCACTAGTTAGCTACCGTACACTACGCCTTGACGCATGCCAAACAACCGCAGCACGAATACTAACTAGTACTTATCTGAAATGACGGAGGGCTACGCAGGTTTTCATAAAACCATGAGCGTAATGAACTTGATATCGTTGTAGAATCAAATGAAGTTTTGAAATGGAGTGATTTTGAGGCTTTTCCAGTTTTGCTAAAGGGGTCACTCCCGGCGAAGGGATCGTCGGCCCTTTCCTCGTCGAATGAGGTGCGGGATATATCATATATATCACTGTGCAAAGCAAAAACTCTAAAAAGCAATCAAAGCCAAACCGAGTGTGTAGCATCTGCCAGTTATTGCTAAAGGAGTCACTCCCGGTGAAGGGATCTCGGTCCTTTCCTCGTCGAATGAGGTGCGGGGTATATCATATATACCGCTATGCAAAGCAAGAACTGTAGCTACCTGTTTTATTTAAAATCTGATTCTACAACATCTTAGGTTTCTTTCCTTTCATTAATCACATTAATGAAGTCCCATCATTTAAATACCTAAACATCACAGATAGATATGACGTACACTTATGCCATCCGCATTCGCCTCGATGTCCCCTCGTGCACCGTTAGGTTAGGTACCTAACGACAGAGCAGGGCAGGGCTAGCGCTGGTGTAAAACATAAGTAACGTCTATATAATATATCATATATACTATATACTATATCCATCACAGAATCACAACACAGATATCGCAGCAGAATAAACATATGAAATATTGGATATATTAGGACGTCCGTGTTTTTAATACGAGCCAGTATAAAACACGGATTCCACGGTCGTGATGAATAGCCAATCCCACACCCCTAGACCCCTACGAGAGCGGCAAGCAACCCTGCCAATTCTAGGGTTAGGAGACCCGGACTCGACTCCTCGAGTTGGTCTCCCACTGGACCCCAGAACCCGGTTACTTGTGCTCCCCTCCTTGGGTCTATCCTAATGCGGAAAAGTAAATAATATACAAAGGGTGACAACTTCCGCTACCTGGAAGTGCCCCAAATAAAAGAATATTACATACAAGTTTTTACATGAATGAAAATGAAAAACACTCATCTCACATAAAAACCCCCGGCTATTCAAATACGACGATCCAATATAACATATCCAGCAACACATAACATCACATGTCATCAACGTAAGTAAGTATGCATACCCCAATTGTCGTTGACGTATAGCAACGAAACCGGCGATATGGACGTACTACACTTACGGTCACAGAAAAGAAAGTGTAAAACTACAACAATTGGAATCCGCAACAACTTTAGACATCGCATGCCTAACAGATATAAATCCCGCATTTTAGTCTCATTATCGAAAACTCTTTTCAATATCATATGGGACTAAATTGCGAGATATAACATCCATTCAGTTATCTCATAACTACTTGTGAATTCCAATTATTGTATCACATTCCAGATAAACAGAAAATGTTAAACTTTCCGATCGAACATTCGAATACCCAAGTTTTCCCGACACCGATCAACACATGAAATAGGTTCAAAAACATTCACTTCATGCCTCAGTACCAACGGTCCAGCCGTAGAAGGGTCAAGCCAACGCCTCACATGTGGCACGCCGTACTGCCCCAAACCCGAAGGTTCAAAGGGCAGTTCAAGACGGTCACATAATCGAGTTAAGGTTTGTTGTCTTCTAGAGGGACCATCGCGTTACTTGCACTACTTCGAACGTCTTTTAACCACAGAAAAATCTAACACTTGGAATTTTTCGGCAGGGGAAAAGTTGGGCATTTGTATCCGGTCAAACTTTTTAACATATTCTACAGTTATCTGGAAAAACACTTAGACAAAGTTTGATATTCCGATCGAATCGTCGATTCCCAATATAACCCCAGAGCACTCAACCCTTAAATAAATTTAAAAATACCCAGAAAACTCACCAGAATTTATCAGGTATTACTGTGCAGTGAAAACTTGCTGACGTCACTATATGGCCGCGGAACAGCGGCAGAAGCCATGCTTCTGCCGCGTTTCCGCGGCTCAGGGAACTGTTCATGGGAAACGTTTTACACAGTAATTCTTAGAATTCTTTGGTGAATTTTTTAAGCATTTTTAATATCAAAAATTCCCAGATTTCAGAGAATGTCCAGAGAGCTCTTGGGCATCGGGGTTTCGGGTTCGTCCGGACTTCAAACTCCGTCTAGACTTCGCCTAAGGCTCTAGCTAGGCTCTGATACCAGTGAAAGGTTCCTAGGCATCCTAATGGAGTCTCACAAGGCATCGAACATGCCAAATTCAAAAATTATGGAAGCCGAGAAACCCTAACACGGATCGTTTACTAGATATTTAGGCGAAACGGAAAACTAGTTAACTATTTAACTAAAGTTGAGATGCTACAACCTTTGTAGATCCGGATTTCCGCCTCCTTAGCTCCACGTGGTCATGTCCTCGCTGTCCATCATGAATCCTCGACTCGATCATCGGCTTCATCGGGAAAACAAGCGGAATAGGTCGTCGGCTTTGTGTCAAAGACGATCTACGTCGAGGTTGCACAAACTCAAGCTCCGACTTCACAAACTTGTGAAACTTGTGAAGTAAACACCCAAAACAACTTGGCAAGAGGTAGAGGGTGAAGAAATAGGAGGTGGGTTCACTTTAGAATTGGATTTATCTCACTAGATCTCAAGTTGCCATTGTTGTAGCAAGCTTGAAGAAGAAGAAGAAAATGAGCTAGTTATGATAAGTTATCATCAAAAGAAATAGAAAATCAAATACTTATCATAACTTAAACTAGGGTTAAGTGTAGAGAATTAACCATGGTCACTTGGATGGTTAAGGGTTAAGCATGAAGATAAGGATGGTTAGCAAAGTCAAAGCTTCATGAAGCTTCAACTTAAAACAAAAAGAGCCACCATTCTTATCTTAATTCATTTCAAATAAATAAATAAACAAATAAATGAATATGCAAAACCCTAATTATCAAATTAACCATGGATTAATTCTATACACTTAACTAAATGATCAAGTATCATCAAACATGATACAAAAATGTGCACGAAAGCATATCACATATACAATGTGCATCAAGTGAGAAAAATCCGTTTAAAGTGAACCAATACTAGTTAATGCAAAGTAATATATCAAATATATAATTATACATTAAATCATTAAATCAACACTTGATTCAATGATCCGGTCATGTCGCACATAACCGACTAGTATTCAATGCATCGATTTATCGAATCAATGATTCGATAACTAGGTCATATCGAATATAACCAATCGAAACATATATCGCGAGAATGAAATGCGGTATCACATACACGCATTATTCTCGGTCCTGCACATATCTCATATGCGCTCCTATTTCGTTTCGCTTGAGCCAGGAAACCTCTGTGTAGGACTCTAAAGACTCGTCAATACGCCGGTAGCAGATGATGATCATATCAAGCACCCACAAGCCGCAAGCGGTCTGCTAAACGTAACGGCCATCCGGGTATTGAGCGATCAGAAGATCGACGAGCTAGCCCGCTCACACTCCTGCGAATCCGACCAGTAACACTTAACGTACAGTCCGGTCTCTTCGTCTGATACGTCGCATATCAAGTCTAGGGGTGGTATACGTCAGACCCCAATAACCCGATAAGTCGTGCCGATGTGAGGCTCGTAACGGGTCGAGAAACTACTGGTAACACTTACCAGCAAATCTCTGATCAGCCCTGGCCAGGGACTTCCCTGTTACGGCCAATCGAGCACTGCGCAACATCAACTCCCAATACCGGGAGAGACGAAACCCCTCCTATCGCTCATTGCCTCCATGTGACTCGGGACTGTGCCCAAAGACCACCGTTTTGCACGCCCTCATGGACGTGGTAAGGTGGAGATCAAAGCACAGTGGGAATCACACAAGACTCTATGACGATCTCAGGTCTACAGACTAACCTGTACAAGTGTCACCTGAGAACTGCCATCTGACGTGAGGTATAATACCATCTGGGAGTTCTCGGCGAGTCCGTCCAGTGTACCCAGTCTCCACTGAGCACCCGTATACCATCTCTGATGTCAAACACCAATGGATGTGGGATCATCCATCGCCCATCACATGGGTCGAGAAGTATATACGCTAGTCTACTCTGGTATATCGATGCCCCGTCTCGATACACCCACGACTAGGGACCTTGAAGGATGTACTTATGGACTACCATGTCCCCACTAGTATGATCTGCATCATAGTCCAGGTAGTCAAGTACACATCCTAAGGGCTTTACCAACATGTAACTACAAGACAGTATAAAGAGACTAGTGTACATGTTAAGATAAAGAGTAACCAGATAGCATACTATCATGTCGAGCAAGAAAGTCATCTCTATATATGTCCAAGCATCCAATATAATATACATAATCTGTACAATACTGGCCTCTAGGGCATACACACAACTAACATCTTACAGAGTCCTACTCCTGATGGCCAGCTCGAAACTAGTTGGGTCATCATCTCATGATGCAATCCTCGCTCCCACTGTCATAGAGTAACCGAAGTATCTCTCAGGCGGGTGAGGAACCTTACTAGATCGGCGGAGAGGCTAAGATTCGTTGGTAACTATTGAATCCTTTGGTTCTTTCAAATCATCAGCTGCAGTTTGTATAGCTGGAACATTTCCAGTTCTACATAAAAGACCTTGCCTCGAGCTTGTCCGGATTTTGCTTTTAGACATAGGCTGGACAACCCCAAATCTTAACTAACTTAAGATATGGGCTCTTCCCTTTCCATATCACATATGAAGTGGTAGGCAACTGATTTGATTGGAACCCTATTCAATAGGTATGCAACTTCATAAGTGCATAACTCCCAAAAGGAAATAGGAAACTCAGTAGTACTCATCATAGAGCACACCATATCACATAGGGTGCTATTGCTCCGCCCCGATACACCGATGTGCTGTGGTGTATACGGAGGAGTAATGCTGATAGAGAATCTCATTCTCCTTTAGAATAGTTCAGGAATTCTATGCACAAGTATTCTCCTCCTTGATCTTATCAAAGGACATAATACTTATACCCTTATTGGTTCTCTACTTCTAACTTATATTCTGTGAATACCTCAAAAGGTTCTGACTTGTGTTTCAACAGGAACATATGTCTGAATCTTGAGAGATCATCAGAGAACGTAATGAAGTATAAAGAACCAGTCCTGGCATGTGTAGACAGGGGACTTTACATACATCATCATGTATCAGTCCCAAGAGTTCACTAACTCTTTCTCTGTTTCCAGTAAACAGAGCTATGGTCATCTTATCTCTGTGACATGACTGGCAAGTTTCACAAGATGTAAATTCAAACAGATTTAAATATGCATCTATGTGCAACTTAGCTAGTCGGGTTGCATTGATATGACCTTGTCTACAATACCTCAAGAAGGATCCGTTCATTTCTGAACTCTTCCTCTTGTGTGTGTTCCGTATACTAAGAACTGTAGTTTGATTTAGAACATCAATGCTTTTAGATAACGTGCCTGAACCGATCAACTTTTGATAAAGGAAATGTTCAAAACATTATCCAACAATACAAAATTTTATCATTTCTTTAATAATAAAGAGACTGATATGATTTTGTATATCAGATTCGGTATCTAATAACATTCGTTCAGAATCAATGTATTTGGAATACAGGGTGACAGTGACCAACAGACTTGGCTGCAACCTTGCCCCGTTTTTTGTCTCATGAACTTATCACCCGTTCTCAGTTCTCTACCTATCTGTAGCCCTATGTAACAGATTACATAGCTGGGATCCTGATCCGGTATCAAATACCCAGGACGTAGAGAATACAGAGAAACAGTTCTTTGTAACGAACACACCCGAAGATGATGCATCAGTATGCACTTTCTTCGTTTTGGCGGCACGGGAAATCTGGTATTCCCCTATTTCCTGCTCTGTCTTATAACAATTATAAGTTGGAGCGGGACCAACGTTCCCCAGCTCAGTATAACAAGCGGGTTCGGTCAATATATCCGTTTTATTATCTTGATTAAGGCGTGATATGGTCGCTACCTGGAGAGAGAGAGAAGAAAACACTCAGCGTATGCTCTTGCAAGATCAGATTGGTTATTATTTTATCTAATCAGGATGGCTCCCACTGTTTTTATCAAATCTTCCTTCAAACCTTAAAAGGAAAGACCAGCCGGGATTAATTACACGCTACAAGTTCGCCAATCTTTCAGCCAGGCCAGTGTCGGTA
Source organism: Agapanthus africanus (assembly GCA_030015575.1). NCBI lineage: Eukaryota > Viridiplantae > Streptophyta > Magnoliopsida > Asparagales > Amaryllidaceae > Agapanthus > Agapanthus africanus. Next base: position 367,785,983 of record CM057345.1, read on the forward strand.
CTTTGAGGGAGGTCCCCCATGCTTTCGCACGAACCTAATTAATGTAAAGCTCGTTTTTCCAGAGGCGTAACCCCGTTGACACCTTTCTAGACACCTACTTGATCGGCTAATTGTAATGTGTAAAACTCTCCCAGGAGTAACTCTTACTCGCAGCGGGTATCGGGATCCAACTATCTCATAGAAGGTATGCAATCTCATTGCAAATTTCAACACTTGAAATTCCCGATAATATTTTGCCCCTAACCTCCTATGACCTTGACAAAGGCCAACAAACCATAGGATGCTAGTCAAGTTCAACCCGTCATTTCCTGATTGAATTAAACCCACCCGCACGACCCTTGACAAAGGCCAACAAGGTCGCACGACTACCCTAACCCAATCTGCATCATATGCATTAGCAGATAAGCACCAGTCAGCTACCGCACACTACGCCTTGACAAAGGCCAACAAACGCAGCACGAATACTAACTACTACTTATCTGAAATGACGGAGGGCTACGACAGGTTTTTCTGAAAACCTATTGCGTAATGAACTTGATATCGTTGTAGGATCGAATGATTTTAAAATGGAGTGTTTTTGAGGCTTTTCTAGTTTTGCTAAAGGGGTCACTCCCGGTGAAGGGATCGTCGGCCCTTTCCTCGTCGAATGAGGTGCGGGATATATCATATATATCACTGTGCAAAGCAGAAACTATAGAAGCTATCAAAAAATAAACCGAGTGTGTAGCATCTGCCAGTTATTGCTAAAGGGGTCACTCCCGGTGAAGGGACCGTCGGCCCTTTCCTCATCGAATAAGGTGCAGGATATATCACATATACCGCTGTGCAAGGCAAGAACTGTAGCTACCTGTTTTATTTTTGAAATTCGATTCTACAACATCTTTAGGTTTCTTTTATTTCATTAATCTCATTAATGAAGTCACATCATTTAAGACACCTAAACATCACAGATAAATACGGCGTACACTTATGCCATCCGCATTCGCCTCGATGTCCCCTCGTGCACCGTTAGGTTAGGTAACTAACGGCAGAGCAGGGCAGGGCTAGCGCGGGTGTAAAACATAAGTAACATCTATATACTATATCATATATACTATATACAGTATTTATCACAGAACATATCAAATGATCACATCACAGATAACGCAGCAGAAAATATCATATGAAATATTGGATATACTAGTGTAGGGTTCCTAGGCACTCTCAAGAGGTCTCACAGGGCATCAACCATGCCAATTTCGAATAAAACGGTGCCGAGAAACCCTAGTGTACGGATCGTTGGCTAAACTTCTACGCGAAAAGTAAACTAGTTAACACTTAACTAAGAGATACGAAAATACAACCTTTGTAGATCCGGTTCTCCACCTCCATAGCTCCGCAATGAAGTCTCCTCGCTGTCCATAACAAGTCCCGGGCTCTAGCGTCGGCTTCATCGGAGAATGGACGGGCTAGGTCATCGATGTCCATGCCGAAGATGATCTACGTCGAGGCATCGCTAAATCAAGCTCCGACTTCACCAAGTCAAGAAACTTGTGAAGAAAACACACTCTACTACTTGGCAAGAGGTAGAGGATGAAGAAATAGGAAGTGGGTAGACTTTAGATTTGGATTTCACACTCTTTTTCATCACTTGCCATTAATGGAGGCAAGCTTTCTTCACTTGAAGAAATGAAGAAGAAGAAGGTAAATGTTATGATAAGTAATTAGAAAATATAAAATAAAAGAATACTTATCATAATCTTTAACCATGGTAATGTGTAGAGAATCAATCATGGTTAAAGGAATGGTTAGGGTCAAGCTAGAGACAAAATGGTCACTTAGTCAAAGTGTTCATGAAGCTTCATGAAAACAACAAAGAAAGCCACCATTTAATCATTATGCAAATCATTTTCCAAAAAGAATAAATAGATAAATAAATGAATAAGGAAATAGTAAACCCTAACCATTTCATTAACCAAGGTTTAATTCTTTACACTTAACCAAAAGGCATGTATCATCAAACATGATACAAGCAAGTGCACAAAATCATATCGCATATGCAATGCGCACATCCGAGTGAGAAAATCCATTTAAAGTGAACCGATACTAGTTAATGCAAAGTAATATATCAAATATATAATTATGCATTAAATAATTAAATCAACACTTGATTCAATGATCCGGTCATGTCGCACACAACCGACTAGTATTCAATGTATCGGCTTATCGAATCAATCCTTGATTCGATAACTAGGTTATATCGCATACAACCATTCGACACATTCATCGCGAGAATGGAATACGGTATCACATACACGTATTATTCTCGGTCCCGCACATATCTCATATGCGCTCCTATTTCGTTTCGCTTGAGCCAGGAAACCTCTGTGTAGGACTCTAAAGACTCATCAATACGCCGGCAGCAGGTGATGATCATATTAAGCACCCACAAGCCGCAAGCGGTCTGCTAAACGTAACGGCCACCCGGGTATTGAGCGATCAGAAGATGACGAGCAAGCCCGCTCATACTCCTGTTAATCCAACCAGTAACACTACCGTACAGTCCGGTCTGATCGTCTGATATGTCGCATATCTCGCCTAGGGGTGGTTAACGTCAGACCCCAATAGCTCGATAAGTCGTGTCGATATGAGGTCTATAACAATTCGAGAAACAACTGGTAACACTTACCAGTAAATCTCAGCAACCCTGGCCAGGGATTTCCTGTTATAGCCAATCGAACACAGCGCAACATCAACCCCCTATACCGGGAGAGATGAATCCCCTCCTATCGCTCATTGCCTCCATGTGACTCGGGACTGTACCCAAAAACCACCGTTTTGCACGCCCTCTTGGACGTGGTAAGATGGAAATCAAAGCACAGTGGGAACCACACGAGACTCTATGACGATCTCGGGTCAACAGACTACTCTGTACCAATGTCACCAGAGAACTGCCATCTGACGTGAGGTATAATACCATCTGGGAGTTCTCGGCTAGTCCGTCCAGTGTACCCAGTCTCTACTGAGCACCCGTATATCATCTCTGATGTCAAACACCAATGGATATGGGATCATCCATCGCCCATCTCTATGGGTCGAGAAGGTATGCGCTAGTTTACACTGGTATATCGATGCCCCGTCTCGATACACCCACGACTAGGGACTTTGAAGGATGTACTTATGGACTACCATGTCCCCACTAGTATGATCCGCATCACAGTCCAGGTAGTCAAGTACACATCCTAAGGGCTTTACCAACATGTAACAGAGAGACAATCAGTATACACGTTAAGGTAAAGAGCAACCAGATAGCATACTATCATGTCGAGCAAGAAAGTCCTCCCTATATATGTCCCAGCATCCACTACAATATACATCCTATGTACAGTAATGGCCTCTAGGGCATACATATAACTAACAATCTCCCACTTGCACTAGGGCCATCTGTAGCAGTGGTTGTAGTATCTCATACTCAACCATCCCATAGTATCTCATACTCAACCATCCCATAAAAGTCTCTCTCTGGGAACAGGCCTTTGTGAGTGGATCCGCTGTGTTTGTCATCTGAGTCTACTCTCCTAACCTCGATCTCCCTGGAGATCAACCATCTCCATGATCAAGTGATACTGCCTTAGAATATGTCTGGATCACTGATGGGACCGGCGTTCCTTGGCATAAGCCACAACTCCATTGTCACACAATGGGAGGAACATAGTTCATCTTATGAACCAATATACACCCAAACAGCCTCTTTGGTAGCATCTTAAGTAGCGATGTATCGTGCCTTTATCGTCTAGTATGTCACGGTATCTAGCTTGGAACTTTTCCAACATACCGTCCCTTTACTGAGGGTAAAGACAATGCCTGTGACTGACATTCAGTCATCTTTATCACCCTGGAACCATTCCAGTGATTCTTCCCAGGGTCGATTGATACCATCTCACTACAGCTAGTGAGTATTCCTAACATCCAATTAGATCTATCTCATAGATCCAAAATCCAGGATTTAGTAGGTATCACTTTGATCCTATATGGAAAATCATTGTGATAAGCGGAGATTGATCGAGCGTAGCATAGGAAACTTCTTCCCTATCAAGAGTATGTCATCCACGTACTCTACGAGGATCGTCACCATACTCCCTACTACCTTCTTGTTTATACAAGGTTCATCTACCATTTTGATGATGTCAACTTCTTTGACCGCTTCATCAAAACAGATGTTCCATCTCCGCGATGCCTGCTTTATCCTATAAAGCATCTTGCACACGTTTCCGCTGCTCCCACTGTCTACGAAGCCCTCTGGCTGTGTACTTATAGACACTCTCTTCTAAACATCATTTAGAAAAGCTGTCATGACACCCAACCACCAGATATCGTAGTCATGGTATGTTGCCGTGGCAAGTAGGATCTGGATGGACTTAAGCATAGCTACTTAGAAAAGGTTTCATCATCATCCATACCTGGTCAATGATGTAAACCTTTAACAAGTCTAGCTTTGAAAGTCTCAACTCTTCCATGTACACCAAGTAATCTTCTCAAGATATACTTGCTCTTGATGGGGATTTAACCCTTCAGATATAGCAACCAAAGTCCATACTTTGTTGGTGTATAAGGATTCCATCTCAGATCACTAAGCATCCAGCCATTCTTACAGAGTCGTCACTCTCGATGGCCTGCTCGAAACTAGTTGGGTCATCATCTCATGATGCAATCCTCGCTCCCACTGTCATAGAGAAACCGATGTATCTCTCAGGTGGGTGAGGATCCCTACTAGATCGGCGGAGAGGCTGTGGTTCGTTGGTAACTATTGAATCCTTCGGTTCTGCCAAATCATCTGCTGTTGTTTGTATAGCTGGAACATTTCCAGTTCTACATAACAGACCTTGCCTGGAGCTTGTCCGGATTATACTTTTCAGACATAGGCTGGACAACCCCAAATCTTAACTAGCTTAAGACATTGGCTCTTCCCTTATCATATCAAATATGAAGTGGTAGGCATTGATTTGATTCGAACCCTATTCAATAGGTATGCAGCTTCTCAAACGCATAACTCCCAAAAGGAAAAAGGTGACTCAGTATTACTCATCATAGAGCACACCTTATCACATAGGGTGTAATTGCTCCACCCCGATATACCATCGTGCTATGGTGTATTCGGAGGAGTAATGCTGAGAGAGAATCTCATTCTCCTTTAGAATAGTCCAGGAATTCCGTGCTCAAGTATTCTCCTCCCTGATCACATCAAAGGACATAATACTTGTACCCTTATTAGTTCTCTACTTCTATCTTATATTCTGTGAATATCTCAAAAGGTTCGGACTTGTGTTTCAACAGGAACATAGGTCTGAATCTCGAAAGATCATCAGAGAATGTAATGAAGTACAAAGAACCGGTCTTGGCATGTGTAGACTGGGGACCTACATACATCAACATGTATCATCCCAAAAGTTCACTAACTCTTTCTCTGTTTTCAATAAACAGGGCTATGGTCATCTTATCTCTGTGACATGACTGGCAAGTTTCATAAGATGTAAATTCAAACTGATTTAAATATGCATCTAAATGTAACTTCGGCTAGTCGGGTCGCATTGATATGACCTAGTCTACAATACCTCAAGAAGAATCCGTTCATTTCTGAACTCTTCCTCTTGTGTGTGTTCCGTGTACTAAGAACTGTAGTTTGATTTAGAACATCAATGCTTTTAGATAACGTGCCTGATCCGATCAACTTTTGATATAGGAAATGTTCAAAACATTATCCAACAATACAAAATTTTATCGTTTCTTTATTAATAAAGAGACTGATATGATTTTGTATATCAGGTTCGGTATCTAACAACATTCGTTCAGAATCAATGTATTGGTAATACAGGGTGACAGTGACCAACAGACTTGGCTGCAACACTTGCCCCGTTTTCTGCCTCATGAAACTTATCACCCGCTCTCAGTTCTCTACCTTTCTGTAGCCCTATGTAACAGATTACATATCTGGGATCCTGATCTGGTATCACATACCCAGGATGTAGAGGATACAGAGAAATAGTTCTTTGTAACGAACACACCCGAAGATGATGCATCAGCATGCACTCTCTTCGTTTGGGCGGCACGGGAAATCTGGTATTCCCCAATTTCCTGCTCTGTCTTATAACAATTATAAGTTGGAGCGGGACCAACGTTCCCCAGCTCAGTATAACAAGCGGGTTCGGTCAATATTCCGTATTATTATCTTGATTAAGGCGTGATATGGTCGCTACCTGGAGAGAGAGAGAAGAAAACACTCAGCGTGCGCTCTTACAAGAATAGATTGGTTTTTATTTTATCTAATCAGGATGGCTCCCACTGCTTTTTATCAAATCTTCCTTCAAACCATAAAAGGAAAGACTAGCCGGGATTAATTACACACTACAAGTTCGCCAATCTTTCAGCCAGGCCAGTGTCGGTATTTTGAGGGAGGTCCCCCGTGCTTTCGCACGAACCTAATTAATGTAAACCTCGTTTTCCCAGAGGCGTAACCCCGTTGACACCTTTCTAGACACCTACTTGATCGGCTAATTGTAATGTATAAAACTCTCCCATGAGTAACTCTTACTCACAGCGGGTATCGGGATCCAACTATCTCATAGAAGGTATGCAATCTTATTGCAAATTTCAACACTTGAAATTCCCGATAATATTTTGCCCCTAACGTACTATGACCTTGACGAAAGCCAACAAACCATAGCCCGCTAGTCAAGTTCAACCCGTACATTTCTTGATCGAATTAAACCCACCCGCACGACCCTTGACGAAAGCCAACAAAGCCGCACGACTACCCTAATCCAATCGCATCGTATGCTGGCAGATAAGCAGCATATAGCTACCGCACACTGCACCTTGACGAAAGCCAACAAATGCAGCACGAATACTATATACAACTTATCTGAAATGACGGAGGGCTACGACAGGTTTTTCTGAAAACCTATTGCGTAATGAACTTGATATTGTTGTAGGATCGAATGAATTTTGAAATGGAGTGTTTTTGAAGCTTTTCTAGTTTTGCTAAAGGAGTCACTCCCGGTGAAGGGATCGTCAGTCCTTTCCTCGTCGAATGAGGTGCGGGATATATCATATATATCACTGTGCAAAGCAAAAACACTTAAAAGCAATCAAAAGACAAACCGAGTGTGTAGCATCTGCCAGTTATTGCTAAAGGAGTCACTCCCGGTGAAGGGATCTCGGTCCTTTCCTCATCGAATAAGGTGCAGGATATATCACATATACCGCTGTGCAAAGCAAGAACTGTAGCTACCTGTTTTATTTTGAAATTCGATTCTGCAACATCTTAGGTTTCTTTTATTTCATTAATCATATTAATGAAGTCCCATCATTTAAGTACCTAAACATCACAGATAAATACGACGTACACTTATGCCATCCGCATTCGCCTCGATGTCCCCTCGTGCACCGTTAGGTTAGGTAACTAACGGTAGAGCGGGGCAGGGCTAGCGCGGGTGTAAAATATAAGTAACGCCTATATAATATATCATATATACTATATACTGTATCTATCACAGAACATCACATGATCACATCACAGATATCGCAGCAGAAGAAACATATGAAATATTGGATATACTAGGACGTCCGTGTTTTCAATACGAGCCAGTATAAAACACGGATTCCACGGTCGTTATGAATAGCCAAACCCACACCCCTAGACCCCTACGAGAGCGGCAAGCAACCCTACCAATTCTGGAGTTAGGAGACCCGGACTCGACTCCTCGAGTTGGTCTCCCACTGGACCCCAGAACCCGGTTACTTGTGCTCTCCTCCTTGGGTCTATCCTAGTGCGGAAAAGTAAATAATATACAAACGGTGACAACTTCCGCAACCTGGAAGCGCCCCAATAAAAGAATATTACATACAAGTTTTTACATGAATGAAAATGAAAAACACTCATCTCACATAAAAAAAACCCCGGCTATTCAAACACGACGATCCAATATAACATATCCAGCAACACATAACATCACATGTCATCAACGTAAGTAAATATGTCCATCCCAATTGTCGTTGACATATAGCAACGAAACCGGCGATATCACATATTACACTTACGGTCACAGAAAAGAATGTGTAAAACTACAACAGTTGGAATCCGCAACCACCTCAGACATCGGATGCCTGACCAAATGAATTATTTAGACATCGCATGCCTAACAATTATAAACCCCGCATTTTAGTCTCAAAATCGAAAACTCTTTTCAATATCAAGTCGGGCAATTCAACAAGATTCCCGACATCCTGATCGAATACTCGTCGCAAACTTCAGTAGGCGGCCGCACCCCCGATACCGTCGACGAAGTGCACCAAGGCGGAACACCGCTGCCGCGAGCACCCGAACGGATGCTTTCGGCGACGGGGTTCTCCTACAGTCACTTGGTCGGGGCTATGGAGTGAGGCTGTCTATTAAGTTTACCCGGCGAGTATCCGCGTACGCTACGTGATTGCGACGGACTTTTGATCACATCAAAATTCCGTGGCAACCGATCAAGTGAGACTAAACTGCTATGTTTATAACATTCATTCAATTATCTCATAACTTCTTGTGAATTCCAATTATTGTATCCCATTCCAGATAAATAGAAAAATGTTAAACTTTCCGATTGAACATTCGAACACCCAAGTTTTCCCGATACAGATCAACACATGAAATAAGTCTAACAACATTCAGTTCGTGCCTCAGTACCGACGGTCCAGCCGTAGAAGGGTCAAGCCAACGCCTCACATGTGGCACGCCGTACTGCCCCAAACCCGAAGGTTCAAAGGGCAGTTCAAGACGGTCACATAATCGAGTTAAGGTTTGTTGTCTTCTAGAGGGACCATCGCGTTACTTGCACTACTTAGAACGTCGTTAAACTACGGAAAAATCCAACACTTGGAAATTTCCCGACAGGGGAAAAATTGGGTATTTATATCCGGTCGAACTTTTTAACATATTCTAAAATTTATCCGGAAAGCCACACAGACAAAATTTGATAATCCGATCGAAACACCGAATCCCCAAAAACACAGCAGAAAAATTCAACTCTTGAATCAATTTAAAAATTCCCAGAAAACTCAGCATAATTTATCAGGAATTACTGTGCAAAACATAAGGGCTGATGTCACCATAAGGCCGCGGAACCGCCGCAGAAGCCAGGCTTCTGCCGCGGTTCCGCCGCACAAATCACTGTTCACCAGAAACTTTTTGCACCGTAATTCTTATTTTTCCCTGCTGAATTTTTTAGCAATTTTTAATTTTGAAAAATCCCAGTTTTTGAAAAAAGGACAGAGAGCTATTTTGGGTTTGGGTTTTCGGGTCGTTCGGACTTCAAACTCCGTCTAGACTTCGCCTAAGGCTCTAGCTAGGCTCTGATACCACTGTAGGGTTCCTAGGCACTCTCAAGAGGTCTCACAGGGCATCAACCATGCCAATTTCGAATAAAACGGTGCCGAGAAACCCTAGTGTACGGATCGTTGGCTAGATTTCTAGGCGAAAAGTAAACTAGTTAACACTTAACTAAGAGATACGGAAATACAACCTTTGTAGATCTGGTTCTCCACCTCCATAGCTCCGCAATGAAGTCTCCTCGCTGTCCATAACAAGTCCCGGGCTCTAGCGTCGGCTTCATCGGAGAATGGACGGGCTAGGTCATCGATGTCCATGCCGAAGATGATCTACGTCGAGGCATCGCTAAATCAAGCTCCGACTTCACCAAGTCAAGAAACTTGTGAAGAAAACACACTCTACTACTTGGCAAGAGGTAGAGGATGAAGAAATAGGAAGTGGGTAGACTTTAGATTTGGATTTCACGCTCTTTTTCATCACTTGCCATTGATGGAGGCAAGCTTTCTTCACTTGAAGAAATGAAGAAGAAGAAGGTAAATGTTATGATAAGTAATTAGAAAATATAAAATAAAAGAATACTTATCATAATCTTTAACCATGGTAATGTGTAGAGAATCAATCATGGTTAAAGGAATGGTTAGGGTCAAGCTAGTGACAAAATGGTCACTTAGTCAAAGTGTTCATGAAGCTTCATGAAAACAACAAAGAAAGCCACCATTTAATCTTTATGCAAATCATTTTCCAAAATGAATAAATAGATAAATAAATGAATAAGGAAATAGTAAACCCTAACCATTTCATTAACCAAGGTTTAATTCTTTACACTTAACCAAAAGGCATGTATCATCAAACATGATACAAGCAAGTGCACAAAATCATATCGCATATGCAATGCGCACATCCGAGTGAGAAAATCCATTTAAAGTGAACCGATACTAGTTAATGCAAAGTAATATATCAAATATATAATTATGCATTAAATAATTAAATCAACACTTGATTCAATGATCCGGTCATGTCGCACACAACCGACTAGTATTCAATGTATCGGCTTATCGAATCAATCCTTGATTCGATAACTAGGTTATATCGCATACAACCATTCGACACATTCATCGCGAGAATGGAATACGGTATCACATACACGTATTATTCTCGGTCCCGCACATATCTCATATGCGCTCCTATTTCGTTTCGCTTGAGCCAGGAAACCTCTGTGTAGGACTCTAAAGACTCGTCAATACGCCGGCAGCAGGTGATGATCATATCAAGCACCCAAAAGCCGCAAGCGGTCTGCTAAACGTAACGGCCACCCGGGTATTGAGCGATCAGAAGATCGACGAGCAAGCCCGCTCATACTCCTGTGAATCCAACCAGTAACACTACCGTACAGTCCGGTCTGATCGTCTGATATGTCGCATATCTCGCCTAGGGGTGGTTAACGTCAGACCCCAATAGCTCGATAAGTCGTGTCGATATGAGGTCTATAACAATTCGAGAAACTACTGGTAACACTTACCAGTAAATCTCAGCAACCCTGGCCAGGGATTTCCTGTTATAGCCAATCGAACACAGCGCAACATCAACCCCCTATACCGGGAGAGACGAATCCCCTCCTATCGCTCATTGCCTCCATGTGACTCGGGACTGTACCCAAAAACCACCGTTTTGCACGCCCTCTTGGACGTGGTAAGATGGAAATCAAAGCACAGTGGGAACCACACGAGACTCTATGACGATCTTGTTAGTGTATATGCCCTAGAGGCCATTACTGTATCATACTAGTTTGTATATTACTTGATGGAAGCTTGGGATATTCACCTTGTATAAACAATCTTGCTCAATATAGTAGTATGCTACTTGGTTTGTTTCTACTTCAATGTGTACTTGTGTTTATTTCAGTATATCACTTATACGCATTAGTGGAGCCCTTAGGATCTTGTGCTTGATTACCAGCGTTGTGATGGCAGTCACACTAGTGGGGGCTGGGTAATCTATAAGCACATCCTTATTCAGGTCCCTAGTCGTAGGACTATCGAGACAGGGCATCGATACTCCGGAGTAGACTAGCGTATGCGCTTCTCATCCCAGTGTGGGAGATGGTCTGTCCCACAGCCATCAGTACGTCGTACTGGAGATAGTATACGGGTGCTCGTTGGGTTACGAGTACACTGGACAGGACTCGTCGGGAACTGACAGGTTGGTATTATACCTATCGTCAGTTATCAGTTCCCAGGTGACATGAGTACAGCTTAGTCCGCTGACTTGACACTGGCACTTCGCCTCGAGTGTGTTCCCACTGCACTTTGATCACTACCCTACCACGGCTCAAAGGAGTCGTGCAAACAGGTGGTGGTTGGGTGCAGTCCCGAAGCACTTGGAGGCAGTGACGGTTAGACAGGATTCGTCTCTCCCGGTATTGGGAGTTGACATCGCGCTGTGTCTAGGAGAGCCATTACACGAGTAGTCCCTGGCCAGGGCAAGCGAGATATACTGGTAGGTTCCAGTGTTATCTCAGGGTGTTTTGGGCTTCACTCCGACACGACTTGTACCGCTATTGGGGGACTGACGTTTTACCGCCCCCTAGGCCCGACATGCGATGTATCAGACGAACAGACCGGACTGTACGGAGACTGTCACATTCAGACTCAGTAGGAGTACAGATGGGGTTTCACCTCGTCAGCCTTCTTGTCGACATCTACCTGGGGACCGTTACGCACAGCTAGTGCCGCTTGCGATCTGTGGTTAAACCCACTGCCAGCGTAGTGTCGAGTCTTTAGAGTCCCACACAGAGGGTATTCGCCTCTGGGCAAAACAGAGTAGAGGTCGCATGGTTTTGCGACAGGGTTCGTTCTCATCCGCGCACTTGTGCACGTTTGGAGTCCGGACGGATATTACTGGCTGGCTCTGGTTTGAGTCAGATGCTGGTATATGATTTGGGGTTGCTTTTATCTCTCAGTATTCATGTTCCTCGGAACAAGGATGCAGGTGTGTATGCACGGTTATTTGAGGAAGAGGAAGAGGGCTTTCATTAGGGTTTCGGAACGGGTGCGTATGCACAGTTGACAGTCGTCTTTTTCCAAACCCTAATGGATTTATGTTATATCAATTAATAATATATAATAAAATGAAATTGTGTCATGGTTGGTTTTTATGTTGACTTGTTGACCATGGTTGACTTGTTGACCATGGTTGAAGTTTTGACCATCATCATTACAAAAGAAAGATGCTCTTTGATTCTAGCAAATTCATTTAATGTTTGTAATGATAATGGTCATTCTTAAACTTTCCATCAACCTTTTCATTTTCATTATTATTATTATTTGATAATTCTTTTGCTTTATGTTATGGTTGCAAAAGAAAAAGAGCTCACTTGATCATAACAACTCTCTCTCCTCACTTCATCTTCTTCTTCCTCTAGCAAAAGAGAACCCTTCTCATGTGTTGAGAATCCTTCTCTTTAAAAAGAAAAGCAACCCCTAGTCACTCTCTACTCATTCTAGGTTCAAGGTTTAGCAAGCCGGAAACCCTAGTTCACTCAAAGATCGAGGAAGAGCCCAAAGGTCGAACCTTCGAGGTGCATCCATCTTCGACGGAAGAAGGCGACAAGAAGAGAACCATCAACCTCTACAAAAAGTTTGAAGAAGAAGGAGTTCAAGTTTAGGTATAACCATCTTCATCCGAGTAGCTAAATCTCTTTAGCAAGTATGCTAGTTTTAGTTTAGACACGATCCCGACATTGTTTTAGTCCATGTTGCCTCTTGCGATAAAAATTTGTTTTTTATACCGTTTCCGCCTCCCCGTAAGTACCGGGGGTCGCAATATGGACTTACAGTGGTATCAGAGCCTAACTAAACTTAAACTAGCTTAGTAGCGAAGTGTATGGAAGTTCGAAACCGAAAAATCGCAAAACCGGAAAAACCAAAACCCTAAGTTTCTGTTGAAATTTTTTCTGCTCTAAATGAAAAACTTTATACTCCAAAAATCGTCTCAGGGTTTTCTAAGAACACCCACCAAAAACGATAGCATGATTCCTTCAAAGCGCCGCCCATCCGCGGCCTCACCTGTTCATCAGGCCGCGGATCCGCCGCTGTTTGGTGTCCTCTCTGCATCGTTTTTCGTGCAGTGTTCTTCTGTGTTGGTTTTGGGATTTTTCAGATGTATTATATGTGCCCAGATTTTCCAGAACTGAAATTCACTTTTGGGGTCCTATAATTCCGTATTTTTTTTCCGAACTTCACTGCACTTTGGCTATATTGGTTATACCTGTGTTGCTTGCATGTATTGAACGTCGGCTAATCGCTATAAGTCGATTAGTCGGGGTTATACATGATCTGTGTTTGATATTGGAATGTGTATATGAATGTGTTGGACTGTCGCGGGTGAATAGCCGGGGTGGATGTGAGATGAGCTTTTGTTTTTCTTTCATTCATTGTAAATGTAAATTGATGTAATAATATTATTTGTTTGGCCGCACAACCGGGTCGGGGTTGTAGCCGTCATTGTATAATTCTTTTTACTGTTTTTGCTCCTAGGATAGACCCATGGAGGGGTGCACAAACTGCCGAGTACTTGGCGGGTAGTTTGCCGCACCCGTAGGGGTCTTGGGTGGGGTATTGGGCTATTCACCGCGACCGTGTAATCCGCTTTTCATTGCAGGCTCGAAAGGATTGCGGATTGCTAGTATATCCAATATATTCATCTGTGATCTGTAATGTCTATCATTGCTTTCTATTTAGGCGTTGCTTATGTTTTACAGCCGCGCTAGCCCAGCCCCCGCTCTGTCGTTAGTTAAGTAACCTAACGAGTGATGACGGGACCCCGTGGCGAATGCGAATGGCATAAGCGTACGTCATATTTTGGTTGTTTTCTGCAATGGTAGGATTAAATGATGGGACGCATTAAAAGAACTAATGCAAGAATATCACGCATTAAAAGAACTAATGCAAGATAATAAACCAAGTTAAAGTCGTTGGAACACTTTCGAAAAACCACTCGGTTCTTTTCAAAACTAACTTTTAATGCGGAGCTTGAGCCACTCCTTCTAAAAGCTATCTCGTTCCATCGATTATATCAAGTTCACTACGTTCACGGTTTTACCAAAACCATTCGTAGCCCTCCGTCGTTTCACATAAATAGTCAATAGTATTCAAGCTGTGTTTGTTGGCCAAAGTCAAGGCATAGTGATTGGTAGCTATTGGATATTCATGTGCAGCATAGATAGATGCGTTGATTTGGAACAGTCGTACTGCCTTGTTGGCCAAAGTCAAGGGTATGTACGGGTGGATTCAAATTAACCTGGAGAACGACGGGAAGAACTTGACATGTGACTTATGATTTGTTGGCCAAAGTCAAGATCATAAGAGCATGGGGCAAAAATCCACATCGGGAGTTTCATAAGTACTGAAACTTGCTAGATTTGCATACCATTTGGTGTGTGATGATTATGGTAGGATTCCTTCATTTTCGTCACGCGATGATATTTGGATCCCGATCCTACTGTGAGTATATGCTACTCCTCGGGAAATTTCTCACTAAACGATCAATGCTATAAACCTAGTAGGTGCCTAGAAAGGTGTTAGCGGGGCTACGCCCCCAGGGAAAAGAGGTTCTTAAATTAAGGAACTTCGCGAAAGCGTTGGAAAACCTCCTTCGAAGTACCGACACTGGCCTGGCTGAACGGTTAAGCAAGTATTGTACGGTGGGATTGATCCCGGCTAATTCTTCCTTTATGGTTTGAGGAGGGATTCGAGAGACAGTGGGAGCCATCCTGTTTAGACAAATTAAAAACCATTCTAAACTTGCAAGAGCATCGTGCTAAGTGTTTCTTCTCTCCCCCTGCAGCGACCAAAATCGAAATGACTGGACTTAAGTTACTTCTAGATAAAAACATACTGACAGGGCCAAACTACAAAGATTGGCTCAGGAATGTCAAATTGGCAATCGCTTACGACAAGCTGGGGTATCTTCTTACCACCAAAGCTCCCCCCGTCCCAGGTCCCACCTCCAGCGTTGCGGATAAGGAAATCCGTAAGACTTGGGAGATTGACAGCGCGAAGGCCAGGTGCCTCGTACTTGCCTCGATGGACAACGAACATCAGAGGAGGCACGAGAATATGGATTTGGAATCCATATTTCTTCATACAAAAGAACTGTATGGAGAGCAGTCTCGTATCGCAAGATACGAAGTGTCGAAGAAGTTATTTTCGACTAAGTTGGCCGTCGGATCATCGGTAGCGGACCACGTGCTTAAGATGATTGGCTACACTGAGGAGCTCGCGGAACTTGGGACCACGTTGGACAGTGAACTCTATACGGATTTAATTCCAGTCCCTTCCATCCACTTACGCCCAGTTTATACTGAACTTCAACTTACAAGAAAAGGAAGTTGAACTTTCAGAACTCCTCAACCTGCTGAGGAGCGCAGAGGGCACCCTACAGAAGGGTAGGGAAACACCCGCTTTGTTTGTAGGAGGATCTTCTTCCTCTAGGTCCAAGGCGAAAGCCAAGGGAAAGAGGAAGAAAGCCCCCGCCAAACCAAGAGGCGGTGTTAGTAAAGTGGGTACGAAGGGAAAGGAAAAGGCAACAAAGATTGCGGGGAAGCTTGTTGGAAAGGAAGAATGCTTCTATTGTCATAAGAGTGGACACTGGAAGAAAGATTGCAGGGCTTGGAAAGCCAGGACACAGGAACTGAAGCAGGTTGCGGCTTCAGCTTCAGGTGTGTATGTTATTGAAAACTGTCTTTCTATAAACTCTACTTCCTGGGTATTGGATACCGGATCAGGATCTCATATCTGTAATTCTTTGCAGGCGTTGAGAAACCGTAGGTTTTTGAAGGAAGGTGACATGACCCTCAGAGTTGCGAACGGAGCTAGCATGGATGCTAAAGCCGTGGGGGACTATCACCTGGGAATGTCAGATGGGCATGTTTTGGTTTTGCGTAATTGTTTTTTTGTACCCAACGCAACTTGTAATATCATTTCTGTATCTTTGGTTTCTAAAGAAGGTTATGAATTTGCGTTTGTAAGTAATGTTGTAAACATTCACCTTAATCAAGTTTTGATTGGGTCAGGTACACTGAGCAATGGTATATACGTATTAAACCAACCACAGATTTTCAATGTCCAGAATACACACAAAAGAAAGTCTCCAGATATCAATCAGACTTTCTTATGGCATTGTAGACTAGGTCACATCAATGAGAGAAGGTTGACTAAGTTACATACAGAAGGATATTTGGATCCGTTCGAATATCAATCGTATGCCACTTGTCAATCCTGTCTCAAAGGAAAGATGACAAAGACTCCGTTCACTGGACACGGAGTAAGAGCGAGCGAGCTCTTGGGACTCGTACACAGCGACGTGTGCGGTCCAATGTCTACACATGCGCGAAGCGGTTATTCTTACTTCATTACTTTTACGGATGATTTTTCAAGATACGGTTATGTCTTCTTAATGAAACATAAGTCAGAATCTTTTGAAAAATTCCAGGAATTTAAGAATGAAGTAGAAAAACAAACCGGCAAAAGTATCAAGATTCTAAGATCGGATCGAGGTGGAGAATACTTAAGTGCCGAGTTCCTGAATTACTTAAAAGAGAATGGGATTCTCTCTCAGCTTACTCCTCCATACACTCCGCAACATAACGGTATATCGGAGAGACGGAACCGGACCCTATTGGATATGGTACGGTCCATGATGAGTAACGCTGAGTTACCGCGATCATTCTGGGGGTATGCACTAGAATCAGCTGCGTACCTATTGAACCGAGTTCCTACTAAGACTGTGCCTACTATACCATATGAGATGTGGTGTGGGAAGAGGCCCCATCTCAGTCACATCAAGACTTGGGGATGTCCAGCTTTTGTTAAAAAGCAGCATGCGGACAAGCTCGAGGCACGCTCAGTACAGTGTAAGTTCGTGGGATATCCAAAGAACTCTAAGGGATATTTCTTCTACTGTGAAGAGGAACAAAAAGTTCTTGTTTCTCGTCATGCCTACTTCTTGGAAACTGAGTTTTTGGAAAACCAGATAAGTGGGAGCACAGTAGAACTGGAAGAAATTCCAGAACCACGAGCTATTACTGAAAGCTTAGTAGAACCAGAGGGTTCAAATGAACAGGACATTCCTACGCTGCTCCGCAGAAGTAGTAGGCAGTCTCATCCGCCCGAGAGATACTACGGTTTTCTCATAGACGGGGATAGAGAGGATTGCGTCATAGATTATGACGAGCCTACTAGCTTCCAACAGGCCGTTCAGAGCGTTGACTCGGTAAAATGGCTGGATGCAATGCGGACCGAAATGGAGTCCATGTACACCAACAAAGTATGGACGTTGGACATTGCTCCAGACGGGGTAAAGCCCGTAGGATGCAAGTGGATCTTCAAAAGGAAGATTGGTGTAGATGGACAGGTTGAGACCTATAAAGCAAGACTTGTAGCAAAGGGTTTCCGTCAAAGACCTGGTTTGGACTATGACGAAACCTTTTCTCCAGTGGCTATGCTGAAATCCATTCGGATCCTTCTTGCCATTGCTGCCTTCCACGATTATGAGATTTGGCAGATGGACGTAAAAACCGCTTTTCTAAATGGAAATTTAGAGGAGTGTGTCTATATGGATCAGCCATAGGGTTTCATTCAGAGTGGGAGCAGCGGAAAGGTGTGCAAGTTGCTTAAGTTCATCTATGGACTAAAGCAGGCATCGCGGAGTTGGAACATCTGTTTTGATGAGACGGTCAAGGAATTTGACTTTATCAAAAATCCAGATGAACCATGCATCTATAGTAGATTTGTAGCGAGAACTGTAGTATTCCTTGTTTTATACGTGGATGACATTCTCTTAATAGGAAATGACATTCCTATGCTACAATCTGTCAAAGGTTTCTTGTCACACAGGTTCTCCATGAAAGACCTGGGTGATGCCTCTTACATCCTGGGGATCCGGATCCATCGTGATAGATCCAAGAGGATATTAGGACTTTCACAGTCCAGGTACATCGACACCGTACTGAAAAGATTTAGTATGGAAGATTCCAAGCGCGGTAACCTACCGGCTTGTCACGGGATCACCCTCTCTAAAGAGATGTCTCCCAAGACTGATTTGGAGAGGGATCGCATGTCTATTATACCCTACGCTTCTGCGGTAGGCTCTATAATGTATGCGATGTTGTGTACCAGACCGGATGTAGCTTATGCACTGAGTGTAGTAAGCCGGTATCAGTCAAACCCTGGGGAGAAACATTGGATAGCAGTAAAGAACATTCTCAAGTACCTGAGAAGGACTAAGGAGATGTTCTTGGTGTATGGCGGAAAAGACCTCCAGATTGAGGCCTTTGCTGACTCCAGCTTCCAGAGTGACAAGGATGATTCCAAGTCCATGTCGGGTTTTGTCTTTACCCTCAATGGAGGGGCGGTGTGTTGGAAGAGTTCCAAACAGGAAACCGTTGCAGACTCGACTATGGAAGCGGAATACATCGCTGCATCTGATGCCGCAAAAGAAGCTGTCTGGATAAGGAAGTTCTTAAAAGAACTTCAGGTGGTTCCGTCCATTGTTGACCCAGTACCTCTGTATTGCGACAACAACGGGGCTATAGCTTTAGCAAAGGAACCCAGGTCCCATCAGAGATCCAGGCACATCTTGAGGCGATATCACCTGATCAGGGAGATCATGGATCGCAAGGAGATCGAGGTTCGGAGGGTTGCTTCAGAAGAAAACACTGCAGATCCATTCACCAAGGCCTTACCCCAGACTCAGTTCGAGCGGCTGATCGAGATGATAGGTCTTCGGTACGCCAGTTCATGGCCTTAGTGCAAGTGGGAGATTGTTAGTGTATATGCCCTAGAGGCCATTACTGTATCATACTAGTTTGTATATTACTTGATGGAAGCTTGGGATATTCACCTTGTATAAACAATCTTGCTCAATATAGTAGTATGCTACTTGGTTTGTTTCTACTTCAATGTGTACTTGTGTTTATTTCAGTATATCACTTATACGCATTAGTGGAGCCCTTAGGATCTTTTGCTTGATTACCAGCGTTGTGATGGCAGTCACACTAGTGGGGGCTGGGTAATCTATAAGCACATCCTTATTCAGGTCCCTAGTCGTAGGACTATCGAGACAGGGCATCGATACTCCGGAGTAGACTAGCGTATGCGCTTCTCATCCCAGTGTGGGAGATGGTCTGTCCCACAGCCATCAGTACGTCGTACTGGAGATAGTATACGGGTGCTCGTTGGGTTACGAGTACACTGGACAGGACTCGTCGGGAACTGACAGGTTGGTATTATACCTATCGTCAGTTATCAGTTCCCAGGTGACATGAGTACAGCTTAGTCCGCTGACTTGACACTGGCACTTCGCCTCGAGTGTGTTCCCACTGCACTTTGATCACTACCCTACCACGGCTCAAAGGAGTCGTGCAAACAGGTGGTGGTTGGGTGCAGTCCCGAAGCACTTGGAGGCAGTGACGGTTAGACAGGATTCGTCTCTCCCGGTATTGGGAGTTGACATCGCGCTGTGTCTAGGAGAGCCATTACACGAGTAGTCCCTGGCCAGGGCAAGCGAGATATACTGGTAGGTTCCAGTGTTATCTCAGGGTGTTTTGGGCTTCACTCCGACACGACTTGTACCGCTATTGGAGGACTGACGTTTTACCGCCCCCTAGGCCCGACATGCGATGTATCAGACGAACAGACCGGACTGTACGGAGACTGTCACATTCAGACTCAGTAGGAGTACAGATGGGGTTTCACCTCGTCAGCCTTCTTGTCGACATCTACCTGGGGACCGTTACGCACAGCTAGTGCCGCTTGCGATCTGTGGTTAAACCCACTGCCAGCGTAGTGTCGAGTCTTTAGAGTCCCACACAGAGGGTATTCGCCTCTGGGCAAAACAGAGTAGAGGTCGCATGGTTTTGCGACAGGGTTCGTTCTCATCCGCGCACTTGTGCACGTTTGGAGTCCGGACGGATATTACTGGCTGGCTCTGGTTTGAGTCAGATGCTGGTATATGATTTGGGGTTGCTTTTATCTCTCAGTATTCATGTTCCTCGGAACAAGGATGCAGGTGTGTATGCACGGTTATTTGAGGAAGAGGAAGAGGGCTTTCATTAGGGTTTCGGAACGGGTGCGTATGCACAGTTGACAGTCGTCTTTTTCCAAACCCTAATGGATTTATGTTATATCAATTAATAATATATAATAAAATGAAATTGTGTCATGGTTGGTTTTTATGTTGACTTGTTGACCATGGTTGACTTGTTGACCATGGTTGAAGTTTTGACCATCATCATTACAAAAGAAAGATGCTCTTTGATTCTAGCAAATTCATTTAATGTTTGTAATGATAATGGTCATTCTTAAACTTTCCATCAACCTTTTCATTTTCATTATTATTATTATTTGATAATTCTTTTGCTTTATGTTATGGTTGCAAAAGAAAAAGAGCTCACTTGATCATAACAACTCTCTCTCCTCACTTCATCTTCTTCTTCCTCTAGCAAAAGAGAACCCTTCTCATGTGTTGAGAATCCTTCTCTTTAAAAAGAAAAGCAACCCCTAGTCACTCTCTACTCATTCTAGGTTCAAGGTTTAGCAAGCCGGAAACCCTAGTTCACTCAAAGATCGAGGAAGAGCCCAAAGGTCGAACCTTCGAGGTGGATCCATCTTCGACGGAAGAAGGCGACAAGAAGAGAACCATCAACCTCTACAAAAAGTTTGAAGAAGAAGGAGTTCAAGTTTAGGTATAACCATCTTCATCCGAGTAGCTAAATCTCTTTAGCAAGTATGCTAGTTTTAGTTTAGACACGATCCCGACATTGTTTTAGTCCATGTTGCCTCTTGCGATAAAAATTTGTTTTTTATACCGTTTCCGCCTCCCCGTAAGCACCGGGGGTCGCAATATGGACTTACAGATCTCGGGTCAACAGACTACTCTGTACCAGTGTCACCAGAGAACTGCCATCTGACGTGAGGTATAATACCATCTGGGAGTTCTCGGCGAGTCCGTCCAGTGTACCCAGTCTCTACTGAGCACCCGTATATCATCTCTGATGTCAAACACCAATGGATATGGGATCATCCATCGCCCATCTGTATGGGTCGAAAAGGTATGCGCTAGTCTACACTGGTATATCGATGCCCCGTCTCGATACACCCACGACTAGGGACTTTGAAGGATGTACTTATGGACTACCATGTCCCCACTAGTATGATCCGCATCACAGTCCAGGCAGTCAAGTACACATCCTAAGGGCTTTACCAACATGTAACAGAGAGACAATCAGTATACACGTTAAGGTAAAGAGCAACCAGATAGCATACTATCATGTCGAGCAAGAAAGTCCTCCCTATATATGTCCCAGCATCCACTACAATATACATCATATGTACAGTAATGACCTCTAGGGCATACATATAACTAACAACTAGGACGTCCGTGTTTTCAATACGAGCCAGTATAAAACACGGATTCCACGGTCGTGATGAATAGCCAAACCCACACCCCTAGACCCCTACGAGAGCGGCAAGCAACCCTACCAATTCTGGAGTTAGGAGACCCGGACTCGACTCCTCGAGTTGGTCTCCCACTGGACTCCAGAACCCGGTTACTTGTGCCCTCCTCCTTGGGTCTATCCTAGTGCGGAAAAGTAAATAATATATAAAAGGTGATATCTTCCGCAACCTGGAAGTGCCCCAATAAAAGAATATTACATACAAGTTTTTACATGAATGAAAATGAAAAACACTCATCTCACATAAAAAAACCCCGGCTATTCAAACACAACGATCCAATATAACATATCCAGCAAAACATAACATCACATGTCATCAATGTAAGTAAATATGCCCATCCCAATTGTCGTTGACATATAGCAACGAAACCGGCGATATCACATATTACACTTACGGTCACAGAAAAGAAAGTGTAAAACTACAACAGTTGGAATCCGTAACCTCTTTAGACATCGCATGCCTAATCAAATGAATTCCTTAGACATCGCATGCCTAACAATTATAAACCCCGCATTTTAGTCTCATTATCGAAAACTCTTTTCAATATCAAGTCGGGCAATTCAACAAGATTCCCGACATCCTGATCGAATGCTCGTCGCAAACTTCAGTAGGCGGCCGCACCCTCGACGCCGTCGACGAAGTGCACCAAGGCGGAACACCGCTGCCGCGAGCACCCGAACGGATGCTTTCGGCGATGGGGTTCTCCTACAGTCACTTGGTCGGGGCTATGGGGCATGGCTGTCTATTAAGTTTACCGGCGAGTATCCGCGTACGCTACGTGATTGCGACGAACTTTTGATCGCATCAAAATTCCGTGGCAACCGATCAAGTGAGACTAAAGTGCTATGTTTATAACATTCAAATCAGTTATCTCATAACTGCTTATGGATTCCAAGTATTGTATCCCATTCCAGATAAATAGAAAATGTTAAAATTTCCGATCGAACAATCAAACACCCAAGTTTTCCCGAAACAGATCAACACATGAAACAAGTTTAAAAAATCCAGTTCATGCCTCAGTACCAACAGTCCAGCCGTAGTAGGGTCAAGCCAACGCCTCATATGTGGCACGCCGTACTGCCCCAAACCCGAAGGTTCAAAGGGCAGTTCAAGACGGTCACATAATCGAGTTAAGGTTTGTTGTCTTCTAGAGGGTCCATCGCGTTACTTGCACTACTTAGAACGTTATTAAACCACGGAAAGATCCAACACGTGGAAATTTCCCGACAGGGGAAAAGTGGGTATTTATATCCGGTCGAACTTTTTAACATATTCAAAAATTATCCGGAAAACACATAGACAAAATTAGACAATCCGATCGAATAATCGAATCCCCAAAACAACCCCAAAAAACTCAACAGTTGAGTGCAAATTAAAAATTTCAAGAAAACTCAGCACCTGAATAGACAAATTACTGTGCAAAAATGGAAGTCTAATCTCATCATTTGGCCGCGGAACCGCCGCAGAAGCCAAGCTTCTGCCGCGGTTCCGCCACTCTTTAGCCGTATCTCTTGGTCATTTTTGCACCGTAATTCTTAGAATTTCCTGCTGAATTTTTTAAGAATTTTTAATATGGAAAAAACCCAGTTTTGAAAAAATGTCCAGAAAGGGTAGAAATTTAGGGCTTCGGGGTTCGATCGGGTTTCTAACATCGTCTACGCATTGCCTAAGCCTCTTGCTAGGCTCTGATACCACTGTAGGGTTCCTAGGCACACTAACGAAGTCTCATAAGGTATCAACCATGCTAATTTCAAATTTTTCATGTACCTACAAACCCTAATACGGATCGTTAACTAGTGATTAGGCGAAACATGCAACTAGTTAACAACTTAACTAAGAGTGAACGGAAATACAACCTTTGTAGATCTGGTCCTCCACCTCCATAGCTCCGTGATGAAGTCCCTCCACTGTACCCATCGGATCCCGGACTCTCGCGGTGGTTTCATCGAAGAAATGATCGGGCTAGGTCGTCGACTTCGATGCCGAAGATGATCTACGTCGAGGCAACACAAGATCAAGCTCCAACTTCACCAAGCCATGAAATTTATGAAGAAAACACTCTATACTACTTGGCAGGTGGTAGAGGATGAAGAAATAGGAAGTAGGTTCACTTTAGAATTGGATTTCTCACTCTTTTTCTCAAGTTGCCATTAATGGTAGCAAGCTTTCTTCTTTGTTCAAGAAGAAGAAGAAGAAGAAAAGAAGATGATAAGAATAAAAGGATTAAGTTAAAAAGAAAAACCCCTTCATTCTTATCATATTGCAACCATAGTTGGGTGTAGAGAATAAACTAAGGTTAGGTTTAATGGTTGGGTTAAGGCTAAGAGACAAAATGGTCAAAGCTTCAAAGCTTCATGAAGTTTCATGAAAGAAACAAAAACTAGCCACCATTTTATTCTTGCCTTAAAATGAATTAATAAAAATAAATAGATAAGTAAATCAAAACCCTAACCATTAAGATAACCATGGTTTAATCATACACACCCAAGTTAGCATGTATCAGCAAACATGATACAAACTAGTGCACAAAACTATATCATATATACAATGTGCACATCAAGTGAGAAAATCCATTTAAAGTAAACAAATATTAGTTAATGCAAAGTAATATATCAAATATATAATTATACATTAAATCATTAAATCAACACTTGATTTAACGATCCGGTCATATCGCATATGACCGACTAATATCCAATGTATCGGCTTATCGAATCAATCCTTGATTCGATAACTAGGTTATATCGCATACAACCAATCGATACATTCATCGCGAGAATAGAATACGGTATCACATACACGCATTATTCTCGGTCCAGCACATATCTCATATGCGCTCCTATTTCGTTTCGCTTGAGCCAGGAAACCTCTGTGTAGAACTCTAAAGACTCGTCAATACGCCGGCAGCAGCTGATGATCATATCAAACACCCACAAGCCGCAAGCGGTCTGCTAAACGTAACGGCCACCCGGGTATTGAGCGATCAGAAGATCGACGAGCAAGCCCGCTCATACTCCTGTGAATCCAACCAGTAACACTTACCGTACAGTCCGGTCTCGTCGTCTGATATGTCGCATATCTCGCCTAGGGGTGGTAAACGTCAGACCCCAATAGCTCGATAAGTCGTGTTGATATGAGGTCTATAACAGTTCGAGAAACTACTGGTAACACTTACCAGTAAATCTCAGCAACCCTGGCCAGGGATTTCCGGTTATAGCCAATCGAACACAGTGCAACATCAACTCCCTATACCGGGAGAGACGAATCCCCTCCTATCGCTCATTGCCTCCATGTGATTCGGGACTGTACCCAAAAACCACCGTTTTGCATGCCCTCTTGGACGTGGTAAGGTGGAAATCAAAGCACAGTGGGAATCACACAAGACTCTATGACGATCTCGGGTCAACAGACTACTCTGTACCAGTGTCACGACCTAAAATTGGCCTGTGACGGCCCTAATACTACGCAACGCCAAATAACGTAACGCGGTAAAAGAAAGCCAAAACCCAGAAATCTAAACCAAAAAATACGGAAAAAAGATAATAAAAGTTTTTGAAACATTTGAAATCGCAACCCAAATTCTTTAAAAGTCCTACTTTATTTCTTTAAAATTTTGGCAACACCCTTTTTTGTAAAAACTAACCCAAGATGAATACAACACAAAATATGACGCCGTAGCGAAGAAGTAAAGACAATAGAGAGAAAGCTGTATATAAAAGGCAACAAATCCACAATTAATATACAATAACGTCCTTACCAAGTCTCTAAGTCAACAACATAATAGTAGATGGAGAGTACAAAATACAACGAATGTACAAAACAAAATACAGATAACCACCAAAACCCACCTAAGCAAAATAGTACTGTGAGCTGATGCGGTATCTGTAGCAAAAGATGATAGCTGAAAAGCGGAATAGCCCGCCTCGACTACTCTGGGGAACAACCTGAAACACCTGTGGTACAACGGGGGTGAGTTGCCAACTCGTGAATGTAGATAACATATGCAGGTAATCGCAGGAATGCACGTTCAGCATGAATCTAAGATATGCGATTACAGTAATAACATGTCATGCAAATGCTGAATAAAGAGAAGTACACTAGCAGGTACAATCAATATATGAAGCAATAGTAACATGACAATAATATGCAATAACCATGCAATAGGGATATGAGAATGTAAATATGCAACTATCATAAGGGTACACTAACAGGTACTACCAATATATGAAACTGTGCATAGAATAGATAAGTGTGAGGTATGGGGTGGAATATGTCATTTCCACGGAAACCTGACATCGTGGTAGGATCACAATCCATCAAGACACTCAAATCCCAAATCCTCAAATCAGCCCCCAAACTGGGCTCTCACATCATAAGTCTCACATCACCTCAATGTACAATATCGAGTAGCTCTCCTATATCTCGAATGTACAAATCAACAATCTCTTTCATATCCAATATCCAATGTCAATGAATCACTTATATCCCAAGTCGAATCTCAAGTAAGTTTCTAACATCCTAAAGGTATATATATTTGCAGAAATAAATATGATGGGGGCAATACACATATATTAGCGTCCCATTCTACTAATATTGGTGTAAGGGTATATATAACAACGGCTAATCCCCTGTTATATATACAAAGGTGTTTAAAAGAAATATCATGAAAACAATATGCCAAGCATCGACACAGAAATCCTGATATGTACGTATCATACGCTGTCCCGAAAGCACGAGTGCCTAGCTCTGACCCTCACCTTTCGACGTATGCATACGTACAAGACTCCGGTCGGTATCCCCAAGATAACCGCCGAGTAAAAGGTAATATCACCGGACGGTATGGTTCCCCTGACAGGCTCACCGTCTAACAAATCCAGCGATCCGTTCTCGCCCCGGGTACCTCCGGACCCCACCATGTACCCTCATGCGGCCTCTACGCCTCCTCGCATGGGGTATAAATAATCAGCACCGTTAAAATCCATGGTGGATGCGCAAATATCATATCAAGGAAACCGGGTTTTTCAATGTATGCATAATTTCATGAACTCCCGCGGTTCCCAAATCCAGAAATCATCATGTAAAATCCAAATAATAATGCGCAATCCAGGAATAAACATATACGATATATCTGAAATGCGAGCATATAACAGAGAATATGTAGCTGAAACCAGATGTATGCGAAATCAATAAGGTACAGCTAAATAATATCAGTAAAGGTAAATATGTGACTGCAACTGAATATGTGTGTAACATGCAGGTGTCGCAATGTATAGGTATCTACCTATAAGAACTGATGTCGTATACCCCCCTGGGTATAAGTAAAATATGTAGGATATCCCCCCCGGTATAACTAAAATGTATGCAAGGTATACCTGTAGCTGTATCGTAAGGTGTATATATACCTATCACTAAAGGTATGATGCACTATAGCTATACCGATAAGCTAGATGTCATGTGTGATAAGCAATAGTATCTATAATGGTTAGTGTGTTACATGACAATTATTGACGGTGTGTGTGTAGCATACAATCTGTGCTCGTGCAACATGAACCGTCAATAGTATGTGCAGTGTCCTACGGCTGCTAGTCACAGTATAACTATATCAAGGAAATAAGTAAGGGCGCAATTCTAACAATGACGTAGAATGTGCGATAGGTATTTGAATCCTAGCCCAGACGCATAACGCCATGCGGGCGATTCCCCTGTAGATGTTAAATCTACTCACCTACGCTCCATGCTAGATGAATCCTACCATCTGCTCCCCCGTGTAGTAGTGTCCATAGTCCCTGCCTGCAAACCTGCAAATAAGACACGGAAATCATATATAAGCCAAATATTCCACAAAACGCGATATCGAACCAAAACGAGAAACTCGCGTCGCGAACTAAACGCGCTTGTGCACGATACGATGAATCGTGTATATACGCGTCTAAAACCATCGCGACACGCCGCGATATGCTGGATCACAGAACCCTCTCACGTATCGCACGTATCGCGCAAACACAACGAACGTGAAAAACGGTATTTGATCCCAGATTTTCCTACAGGTCAAAACTTACAAAACCATACATGCCAAAACACTAGTAAACATAGCAGACAACCCTAGCCAAGACCCCAACACCCAAGTCCCCAACTTGGCCGCAAATTGCGGCCAAACACAATAAATCTGCGGCCTGGGTAGGGAATTAGGGGCTCGTGTTCAGGTGGTGGTATCTAGACCTAGTGTGCATGCCCCAGTTTTCTCAATTTTAACCTGAAGGCCCCGGGTCAAAAGCAGATCGCAGAAAGCTAATATATCGCATAAAAACGACAATTTCACTAAAAAGGAAACCCTATGGTATTTTAGTGTAATCTGGGTTAATTCTCGGTTAAGATGACCCTAATAACACTAAAATAGGCTAGGTTCACTAACACAATCATCAATTTGCTACAACATCTCACAAAACACCATAATTAGCACTAAACTCACAAATTAACACAACCCGATGCTAAATTAACACACAAGCTAAGCAACTATGGGATTGGGTTCAGAAATATACCCTGTAGAACCCTAGAGAGCAAAAGAAGAAGTGAATGGAGGAGGAAAAGCTGCTGCAAGTAGCTGGAGCTCCTGCTGCTGCTGTTGATGCCTGCTGTTGCTACTGCTGCTGCTTGCTGATGTTGCTGTTGTTTCTGTTGTTGATGCTGTGGCTGCTGCTGCTAGCTGCTGCTGATGGTCCTGCTCTTGCTGCTGCTGCTGAAGCCTTCTGCTGCTGCTGGAGCTTGTGTGTGTGTGTGTTTGAGAGAGTATGAGAGAATGAGTGAGAAATGAGGGAACTCTCAATAACCCCTCCCATTCTCTTTCGCTTTCCTCATTAATGAGGTATGGTTCACACCATGCTCCCCATGCCCTCTCTCTCACACAAAGTCAACATTCAACCAAAATAAAACCCCTTTTAAAAATATTCATTTTTCATTTTCTTTTTAAAAGAACAACCATAACTATTTAACCCAAAACACCTAAACAATAATAAAACTAGATCAAGCAATGGTTAAACCACAATTAACACCCTAGTTTACATGCACAAGTGTGTGTATGCCTAGAATAATTCTAATAAAATACTCATTAAATAGGGTAAAATATTTGAAAACTAATTTGGTAAACTTTTTATTAAAAACTATATATTAAAAATATAATTAGCCACAAAATACATCCTAAGGTGTTACAATCTCCCCCCTTAAAAGAAATTCGTCCCCGAATTTAAAATATACCGATACGCGTACCTTCAAAGAGAAGATTACAACTCTCAAATCTCGCTCGCAGCCTCCCAAGTGATTACCTCACTATACGGCTACGTCCAAGAAAACCCTTCACAGATGGCAAGACCCTTGACTGACGTTCCTCCACCTGCTGAGCCATTAACACAATGGCTGCCGGTGAGAGAAACGATCGCGTCCAAGCCAAATGCTCTGATGCCAAATTATATGAGAAAGGTCATGAAGGTAATTGTAAAGCATCATCACAAGGAATACGGGGTGAAAATCCAATAATCTGGGCGGAAGAGCCAAATTAAAGGCAACGAAACTAACTCGCTGATAGGATCTTAAAAGGACCTAAATCCAGGGACAAGCTTCCCAAAATCCGACACATCATTCATCGGAAAGTCCGTAGGAATACATGATCTGTCCTTGCGAACTCGAGTCTATGACCAACACAGTCGGCAAAAGACCTCCGTTCGCAATGGACAATTTCCATCCTGACCTAACACAACTGGACCATTTCCGAAATCTCTAGACTAGCTGGGGTCCAAAGTCCTACTTACGCAGAGTCAGAAAAACAACAGACTGGTGATCGACATGACCTAACCCCTAAGCCTAAGGGTGGCTAATTGGAGTGTCTCATGATAACGGCTATCGAAGGAGAACCCTAACGATAGCGAGTGACGATCCCCAACTGCTGACAACAATCAAACAAACACACAACTTAACAAGAAACGACTGAGCACATTGAGTATAACCGGACGACAAGAATCCGAATGGAGTCACACCCTGACTAAACTTGGGTAGAAACCATAACGAAATTCATGGAGATCTGCTCCCACTCCTACTTCGGAACGGTAAAAGATTGCAACTCTCCAGCCGGCCTCAGATGCTCAACCCAAACACTCAACAAGACAGACACCTTGAAACGAAACCTAAAACTTCTCTTTACATCCCTGTCCACCCGTAACTATCTCACAAGTCACGTCCCTGTTAGTGGAACCTGAATGAATACAGAGAGTTGACTGATGTGCCTGTTCTAGGGTTTCACGTCTCTACCCGATAATACCAGGTACACAAACGCGTCCCTAACTTAGCACACCTTTGTCACAAATCAAGGTCTCCAAATCATTACCCAGCCGAGTATGCTCAAGTATCACTGACGAACGAGCATGGGCGGGCAGTGTCTCGCAAAAACGATTAAGGAAAAGTGGTCGGGCGCGGACATGAGCAAGCCGTCCCCTCCGTAGAGACGAACTTAAGCTGTACTCGACGATCACACAAGAACTGTAAATCTGCAGAAGACTATCACAACAATCAAAATCCGCTGCAGGAAGATGTACGTTAAGCTCTGGTGGTTCGTGAAAATCTGACATGACTCTCGAACAGATGGTGTCTCCAAATCTCCAACGCAAAACCACCGCGGCCATCTCCAAATCATGAGTGGAATATCCTTCTCGTACTTCATCCAAATATATGGAAGCAAAAGCGATAACTCTTTAGTGTCACCTCAGTACACACTCGAGCCCACTCAAGAAACATTACAGTTAAACAACAAGGTCGTCCGAACCAAAAGCAAAGAAAGAACTGATGCAGTTGTTAACCGAATCTCCAACTGCCGAAAACTCCGTACACATGCCTCAGTCCACAGAAAAGAAACCTCCCTTCCAGTCCATTCAGTCGACGGTGCAGCACTACTCTAGCAATCCTGCACGAAACGGCGGTAAAACCTGCTAAGCCCCAAAAATCTGCGGATCTCCGTCCTCCACACAAGTCTGGGCCTAAGATGTACGGCCACGATCTCCCTCGAAACCATACGAAACCGTCTCCCGTGACCACAAGACCTAGGAGTCAACACAAACAAGCCTGAAGAAACACTCCGAGAATTTAGCAAACTGCTGGTGCTCTTCCAGTATCTGCATAACAAATCCTCAAGTGCTGCTCCTGTTCCTCAAGACACATTAAATAGGCCAGAATGTCGTATATAACACAACAAAAACTGGTCGAGGAACGGCCTGAAGAAATCTGGTTCATCACATTTACAAATGCTGCCAGGGCATCGGTGAATCCAACGACTCACCCACACACAAAGCCCGTAGCACGCACAAGGCAGTCCTCGGAATACCTTCACTCCGAACTCGCAATAATGATGACCTGATCCCAAGCAAACTTAGAAAATGTCTCGCACTCTAGAGCTGATCGAGAAAATCGTCACGGCGAGGTAAAGGATACCTATCCGCACCGTAGCCGGTTCAATTGACGACCCGTCGATACACAACCCTAAACTGCCATCTTTCTCCTTGACGAACAGAAATAGGAGCTTCCAAAAGCGAAACACTCAGACGCACAAAACTCCCTAAACCACAACTCTGCAGCTGATCCTTTAGCTCCCAAGCTTCGCCGGCTCATCCGGAACAACGTCGGAAAAACTCTCGCACGAAAGGAACCCGGTCCAACAATCCCACTGTGGCTCCGGTATCACGAATGAACGCCAAGAATCCATGACATCTCCTCAGTAGCCGACTAGCGAAAAAGGCTGAATTCAAGCTGTGAGAGGCGGCACAACTATCCACCTGCACAACAAGAACTGACTTGCCGGGAAAACAAACTTGACTGTTTCCTCACGGTAGTCCACAGACGCCTAACACGTAGTTAAACAGTCCGTGCCCAGGAGAACGTCAAATCCAACATCTCTAGAAGGATCAAAACGACGGACGAATCTCTATCTCCTATCCGATTGGCACACAACTGAATACGTGCCGCGCAACAAAAGAATCGCTGACAGAAGTTAGCACAACTACGACTAATCTACCCAACCACGGCACAAGCATAAAAAACAAACGAACACATCAAAAGAACATGCGAAATAAGGATACCTGAAAACTCCACATTGGACGTCTGCGCGTCCCGATGAGTAGAAGCAAACTCCTGCGTCTGCCCTCTACCCGCAACTGGATGCACTCCTCTGGTAGCCTGAGCCCTCTGAGAGAACCTCCCATGTCCACGGCCTCTCTGAATACGATCATGACGAGGTGCTAAGGAACAATCCCTGACGAAGTACTGAAGGCTTCCACATCGAAAACATCCACGCGCTGACTGCTGACCATCCTGGGGATGAGAGCTAAACGACTGTCCTCATCCTAAGCCTCTGCTACTCCCGCGACGGCCACGAAATCTGTCTCGATGACCAAACCTCTGCCTTTGGGCTGGTACGCTGGTACGAGTCCTCCACTGTCCTGGAATATGTGCCCCGTCAACTGGAGCTGCAACCACTGGTGCTATGTAGGTGGCAGACTGCTGCATGCTAATCGCAAGTGACAACTGAGTAATAGGGGTGGCAACCTCCTGTCGTAGCTCCCGAACGACATCAACCAAAGAACTCATAGTCTGGCGGAAGTCCTACATCTCTGCCAAAAGTCTATCAATAGTATATGTCGTAGGCTGATCCGTCTGCACCTATGCAGCTAGAGTGCCATCCTGGTCAGTACTCGTCTCATCCGAGCCAACTCTGACCTCGGCCCTTGCTGCATCACTCTGAGTAACCATAGTCATCAGCGGCAAGGCTATAAATAGATATAAGATTCGATGAGAATAAGGAATCGAATCTCAAGGATATGAATCATCAAGGAAGGAATTTCAAGCAAATTTGTACTTAGGTCACTTTAGGCGAAGTATCGCATCGTGGGTATGCTGCAGATATACACACACTACGTTACTTTGCTTAAGCTACCTACTCCATCATAC
Source organism: Agapanthus africanus (assembly GCA_030015575.1). NCBI lineage: Eukaryota > Viridiplantae > Streptophyta > Magnoliopsida > Asparagales > Amaryllidaceae > Agapanthus > Agapanthus africanus. The sequence goes on from CM057345.1 coordinate 367,818,830, forward strand.
TAAGGTCATCCTACACTCCGAAAGGTAAAACCTAGCGCTCTGATACCAACTTTGTCACGACCCAAAATTGGCCCGTGACGGCCCTAATACTACGCAACACCAAAAGACGTAACGCAGTAAAAGAAAACCAAAACCCAGAAATCTAAACCAAGAAAATACGGAAAAAGATAATATAAGTTTTTGAAACATTTGAAATCGCAACCCAAATTCTTTAAAAGTCCTACTTTATTTCTTTAAAATTTTGGCAACACCCCTTTTTGTAAAAACTAACCCAAGATGAATACAACACAAAATATGACGCCGTAGCGAAGAAGTAAAGACAATAGAGAGAAAGCTGTATATAAAAGGCAACAAATCCACAATTAATATCCAATAACGTCCTCACCAAGTCTCTAAGTCAACAACATAATAGTAGATGGAGAGTACAAAATACAACGAATGTACAAAACAAAATACAGATAACCACCAAAACCCACCTAAGCAAAATAGTACTGTGAGCTGATGCGGTATCTGTAGCAAAAGATGATAGCTGAAAAGCGGAATAGCCTGCCTCGACTACTCTGGGGAACAACCTGAAACACCTGTGGCACAACGGGGGTGAGTTGCCAACTCGTGAATAGTAGATAACATATACAGGTAATCGCAGGAATGCACGTTCAGCATGAATCTAAGATATGCGATTACAGTAATAACATGTCATGCAAATGCTGAATAAAGAGAAGTACACTAGCAGGTACAATCAATATATGAAGCAATAGTAACATGACAATAATATGCAATAACCATGCAATAGGGATATGAGAATGTAAATATGCAACTATCATAAGGGTACACTAACAGGTACTACCAATATATGAAACTGTGCATAGAATAGATAAGTGTGAGGTATGGGGTGGAATATGTCATTTCCACGGAAACCTGACATCGTGGTAGGATCACAATCCATCAAGACACTCAAATCCCAAATCCTCAAATCAGCCCACAAACTGGGCTCTCACATCATAAGTCTCACATCACCTCAATGTACAATATCGAGTAGCTCTCCTATATCTCGAATGTACAAATCAACAATCTCTTTCATATCCAATATCCAATGTCAATGAATCACTTATATCCCAAGTCGAATCTCAAGTAAGTTTCTAACATCCTAAAGGTATATATATATTTGCAGAAATAAATATAATAGGGGCAATATACATATATTAGCGTCCCATTCCACTAATATTGGTGTAAGGGTATATATAACAACGGCTAATCCCCTGTTATATATACAAAGGTGTTTAAAAGAAATATCATGAAAACAATGTGCCAAGCATCGACACAGAAATCCTGATAGGTACGTATCATACGCTATCCCGAAAGCACGAGTGCCTAGCTCTGACCCACACCTTTCGACGTATGCATACGTACAACACTCCGGTCGGTATCCCCAAGATAACCGCCGAGTAAAAGGTAATATCACCGGACGGTATGGTTCCCCTGACAGGCTCACCGTCTAACAAATCCAGCGATCCGTTCTCGCCCCGGGGTACCTCCGGGCCCCACCATGTACCCTCATGCGGCCTCTACGCCTCCTCGCATGGGGTATAAGTAATCAGCAACGATAAAACCCATGGTGGATGCGCAAATATCATATCAAGGAAACCGGGTTTTTCAATGTATGCATAATTTCATGAACTCCCGCGGTTCCCAAATCCAGAAAATATCATGTAAAATCCAAATAATAATGCGCAATCCAGGAATAAACATATACGATATATCTGAAATGCGAGCATATAACAGAGAATATGTAGCTGAAACCAGATGTATGCGAAATCAATAAGGTACAGCTAAGTAACATCAGTAAAGGTAAATATGTGACTGCAACTGAATATGTGTGTAACATACAGGTGTCGCAATGTATAGGTATCTACCTATAAGAACTAATGTCGTATACCCCCCTGGGTATAAGTAAAATATGTAGGATATCCCCCCCGGTATAACTAAAATGTATGCAAGGTATACCTGTAGCTGTATCGTAAGGTGTATATGTACCTATCACTAAAGGTATGATGCACTATAGGTATACCGATAAGCTAGAAGTCATGTGTGATAAGTAATAGTATCTATAATGGTTAGTGTGTGACATGGCAATTATTGACAGTGTGTGTGTAGCGTACAATCCGTGCTCGTGCAACATGAACCGTCAATAGTATGTGCAGTGTCCTACGGCTGCTAGTCACAGTATAACTATATCAAGGAAATAAGTAAGGGTGCAATTCTAACAATGACGTAGAATGTGCGATAGGTATTTGAATCCTAGCCCAGACGCATAACGCCATGCGGGCGATTCCCCTGTAGAGATTAAATCTACTCACCTACGCTCCACGCTAGGTGAATCCTACCATCTGCTCCCCCGTGTAGTAGTGTCCATAGTCCCTGCCTGCAAACCTGCAAATAAGACACGGAAATCATATATAAGCCAAATATTCCGCAAAACGCTATATCGAACCAAAACGAGAAACTCGCGCCGCGAACTAAACGCGCGTGTGCACGATACGATGAATCGTGTATATACGCGTCTAAAACCATCGCGACACGCCGCGATTCGCTGGATCATAGAACCCTCTCACGTATCGCGCGTATCGTCCAAACACAACGAACGTGAAAAACGGTATTTGATCCCAGATTTTTCTACAGGTCAAAACTTACAAAACTATACATGCCAAAACACTAGTAAACATAGCAGACAACCCTAGCCAAGACCCCAACACCTAAGTCCCCAACTTGGCCGCAAATTGCGGCCAAACACAATAAATCTGCGGCCTGGGTAGGGAATTAGGGGCTCGTGTTCAGGTGGTGGTATCTAGACCTAGTGTGCATGCCCCAGTTTTCTCAATTTTAACCTGAAGGCCCCGGGTCAAAAGCAGATCACAGAAAGCTAATATATCGCATAAAAACGACAATTTCACTAAAAAGGAAACCCTATGGTATTTTAGTGTAATCTGGGTTAATTCTCAGTTAAGATGACCCTAATAACACTAAAATAGGCTAGGTTCACTAACACAATCATCAATTTGCTACAACATCTCACAAAACACCATAATTAGCACTAAACTCACTAATTAACACAAACCGATGCTAAATTAACACACAAGCTAAGCAACTATGGGATTGGGTTCAGAAATATACCCTGTAGAACCCTAGAGAGCAGAAGAAGAAGTGAATGGAGGAGGAAAAGCTGCTGCAAATAGCTGGAGCTCCTGCTGCTGCTGTTGATGCCTGCTGTTGCTACTGCTGCTGCTTGCTGATGTTGCTGTTGTTTCTGTTGTTGATGCTGTGGCTGCTGCTGATTGTCCTGCTCTTGCTTCTGCTGCTGAAGCCTTCTGCTGCGGCTGGAGCTTGTGTGTGTGTGTTTGAGAGAGTATGAAAGAATGAGTGAGAAATGAGGGAACTCTCAATAACCCCTCCCATTCTCTTTCTCTTTCCTCATTAATGAGGTATGGTTCACACCATGCTCCCCATGCCCTCTCTCTCACACAAAGTCAACATTCAACCAAAATAAAACCCCTTTTAAAAAATTCATTTTTCATTTTCTTTTTAAAAGAACAACCATAACTATTTAACCCAAAACACCTAAACAATAATAAAACTAGATTAAGCAATGGTTAAACCACAATTAACACCCTAGTTTACATGCACAAGTGTGTGTGTGCCTAGAATAATTCTAATAAAATACTCATTAAATAGGGTAAAATATTTAAAAACCAATTTGGTAAACTTTTTATTAAAAACTATATATTAAAAATATAATTAGCTACAAAACACATCCTAAGGTGTTACAACTAGTGTCACCAGAGAACTGCCATCTGACGTAAGGTATAATACCATCTGGGAGTTCTCGGCGAGTCCGTCCAGTGTACCCAGTCTCTACTGAGCACCCGTATATCATCTCTGATGTCAAACCCCAATGGATATGGGATCATCCATCGCCCATCTGTATGGGTCGAGAAGGTATACGCTAGTCTACTCTGGTATATCGATGCCCCGTCTCGATACACCCACGACTAGGGAGTTTGAAGGATGTACTTATGGACTACCATGTCCCCACTAGTATGATCCGCATCATAGTCCAGGTAGTCAAGTACACATCCTAAGGGCTTTACCAACATGTAACAGAGAGACAATCAGTATACACGTTAAGGTAAAAAGCAACCAGATAGCATACTATCATGTCGAGCAAGAAAGTCCTCCCTATATATGTCCAAGCATCCACTACAATATACATCCTATGTATAGTAATGGCCTCTAGGGCATACGTATAACTAACAGTTTGACTTCATCAAAATGGTAGATGAACCTTGTATATACGAAAAGGTAGTAGAGGGTATGGTGGTGATCCTCGTAGAGTACGTAGATGACATACTCTTGATAGGGAAGGAGTTTCCTATGCTACGCTCGGTTAATCTCCGCTTATCACAAGGATTCTCCATATAGGATCAAGTGATACCTCCTAAATCCTGGGTTTTGGATCTATGAGATAGATCTAATTGGATGTTAGGATACTCACTAGTTGTAGGACGACTGAATGTCAATCGCAGGCATTGTCTTTACCCTCAGTGGAGGGACGGTATGTTGGAAGAGTTCCAAGCTAGATACCGTGACTAACTAGATGATTAAAGACAAGATACATCGTTACCAAGGATGCTACCAAAGAGGCAGTCTGGATATATATAAGTTCATGAGATGAACTTCGTTCCTACCATTGTGTAACAATGGAGTTGTGGCTTATGCCAAGGAACCCCCGTCCCATCAGAAATCCAGATATAATTCTTAGGCAGTATCACCTGATCATGGAGATGGTTGATCTCCAGGGAGATCGAGGTTAGGAGAGTAGACACGGAGGACAACGGTGCGGATCCACTCACAAAGGCTGCTTTTATGGGATAGTTGAGTATGAGATACTTCAACTACAGCTAATTGTTGGGTATGCAATACCACAACAGATGGCCCTAGTGCAAGTGGGAGATTGTTAGTTATATGTATGCCCTAGAGGCCATTACTGTACATATGATGTATATTGTAATGGATGCTTGGACATATATAGGGAGAACTTTCTTACTCGACATGATAGTATGCTATCTGGTTGTACTTTATCTTAACATGTACTTTGATTGTCTCTATGTTACATATTGATAAAGCCCTTAGGATATGTACTCGACTACTGGGACTATGATGAGATCATACTAGTTGGGACACGGTAGTCGAAGAGTACATCCTCTAACTGTTCTTAGTCGAGAGTGTATCGAGACAGGGCATCGATACACCAGAGTAGACTATCGTATGCGTATCTTGACCCATATGATGGGCGATGGATGATCCCATATCCATTGGTGTTTGACATCAAGGATGGTGTACGGGTGCTCAGTAGAGACTGTGTACACTGGACGGACTCGCCGAGAACTCCCAGATGGTATTATACCTCACGTCAGATGGCAGTTCTCCGGTGACACTGGTACAGAGTAGTCTGTTGACCCGAGATCGTCATAGAGTCTTGTGTGATTCCCACTGTGCTTTGATTTCCATCATACCACGTCCAAGAGGGCGTGCAAAAAGGTGGCTTTTGGGTACAGTCCAAAATCACATTGAGGCAATGAGCGATAGGAGGGGATTCGTCTCTCCCGGTATAGGGAGTTGATGTTGCGCCGTGTTCGATTGGCTATAACTGGAAATCCCTGGCCAGGGTTGCTGAGATTTACTGGTAAGTGTTATCAGTAGTTTCTCGAACTGTTATAGACCTCATATCGACATGACTTATCAAGCTACTAGGGTCTGATGTTTACCACCCCTAGGCGAGATATACGACATATCAGACGACGAGACCGGACTGTACGGGAGTGTTACTAATTAGATTCGCAGGAGAATGTACAGGCTTGCTTGTTGATCTTCTGATCGCTCAATACCTGGGTGGCTATTACGTTTAGCTGACCGCTTGCAGCTTGTGGGTGTTTGATATGATCATCACCTATTGCCGGCGTATTGACGATTCTTTAGAGTCCTACACAGAGGTTTCTTGACTCAGGCAAAACGGAGTAGGAACACATATGTGATATGTGCAGGACCGAGAACAATACGTGTATGTGATACCGTATTAGATTCTCGCGATATGAGATATCGGCCGGGTATATGTGATATAGCCGGGTCATCGGATCAAGTGTTGATTCGATGAACTGATACAGATTATATTAGTCGGTTATTTGTGAAATAGCCGGATTATCGGATCAAGTGTTGATTCGATAATTTAATGTATAATTATATATTTGATATATTAAATTACATTAACTAATATAAGCTCACTAAAAGATTCTTTTTCTCACTCGGGTAATACATTGATATATATGCGATATATGTTAATTGTATTATTTTATTTTGTTACAATAAATATTGTATATGTGATATATAATATTGTAACATGTTATGGTTATAAATGCAACATGTTTTGAGGAGTTTAATTATGGTTAGGGTTTGGATTAGGGTTAAGCAAGCATGAAGCTTTCAAGAAGCTTCTTGAAGCTTTGACTTTGATTTTGGATATTTTGTGTAGATATTTGCTTAACTCTACCCAACCCTTCACCATAGTTAACTCTCTACATGGGTTAAGACTTCATTTTTAACCCATGGTTGCATTTCTAACCTCACCATGGTTTTCAATATTCATCACAAAAGAAAAAGATCTTCTTCTTCCTTCTTCTTCTTCCTTGAGTTCTTGAAGAAAAGCTTTCTAGTTTTTTCTTTGGTGATGAAAATTAGTGAGATTAAGATAATAAATAAGAGCTAAAATCCTACTTCATCATCCTAATCTATCCTAGCCATTTAGATTAGGATGTTCACTTCATTTAGTGAGTGAGAGCTTGTGTTAATGAAACTTCAAGGTAGATCATCTTTGTTATCGAAGATCGGAAGCAAGCTGCATCTTTCTCTTCGTGGAGCCTTTCGAGAGTCCGGAACTTGATGATCGCAGTGAAGGGACCACAACACGGAGCTTATGAAGTGAAGGACCGGACTACAAAGGTTGTAATCCCAAACTCTTAGATGTTAAAGTGTTTAACATGTTTTGTTTCGCCTAATCTCTAGTCTAAGATCTTGGTTTAGGGTTGCTCAGCACGGCTAATTTTTAAATCGTGCATGGTTGATGCCTTATAGACCCTTATGCGTGTGCCTAGCATCCCTTCATATCATTGCACCACTAGCTATTCACCACGACAATCCAACCACAACCTCAGCACAACACAGAATATCAACGTGAATGTCATGTTCGCAAACCCGTCTAAAAGAACATATAGCAATTAGACAGGTTGTACCGCTCTAATGACATTCATGGTCGCAGATAGTAATATATGTGCTGAAAACTTTTAAACAGTGTTAGAAATAGCAACTTCGAAATACTCCGTATTGCCCTCAAACTAAAGATAACAAAATATGCAATCTGGGCAAAATGAAACAAATCCATATAACCAATATTCCAGAGACTAGAAAACAGGCAAAAACCCAAGACCCAACTCTTTAAGAAAATCGGCGGCGCTGGGTTTTTGGCCGGTCTCGCCGGCCGTACTAAGGAGTTAAGGTCTCGTTTTTGGTAGGTGTTCTAGTTGTCACAATAATAGTCTTCTGCAATTGTTTAAATAATTTTTGAAGACCAATTTGAAATCGATAGAAACTGGAATATTACGGGTATTGTTTCGGAGTTGTTTCGGTTTTGATACTTTAACATCGAAAAAACAGCTAGCCAAGGGTTTATGGGTTCGCTCTGATACCATGTTGGGTTATACCAGCGTCCTGGCCATCAAACCGTGGCCGATTGCGGAACAAATTTTTTCTAAACGGACGCTAGAACAACCCGAAATACGGATCGACCATAAACCCTAAAGCTAGCAAACGTAAAGTGAGGAGTTAAGAATGGTTATTCCGAATGATCCATGTCCTTCGGTCTTTAACCATCATCCCAAGCTCCTAGAGGCCTCCATGATCAAGCTTGATCTCCGGTCTCCCTCCATCGAAGATGATCCACCTGAGGATTTGTATTCTGAGCTCCTACCTCAATAGCCCAGGTAACTAGGGTACCTAGTTCGCTAAACTAGAAAGCCTAAAGGATGTAGAGTAAAGCGATGGATTAATTTGTCTCGTAACACCCTAGCTTTCTCAACACATGAGACTTGAAGGGTGGAGGTAGAAGAAGAAGTTTGAGGATGAGAGTGTGAGGCAACTCAAGAAAAATGGCTAAGTGTTGTGAGCAATAATGAAGCCACTAATAAATATCTCAAGTCTCCAAAATATCTTGAGACCTCAAAATATCTTAAGTCTCCAAAATATCTCACAACAAAACAAAATATCAAGCATGCTTGAATAGTAACCATAAGTCACTACAAAGCCATGCTACAATAAATGCACACCATACCTCATCCTCTCCACCTCATTAACCATTTAATCCTAAATGGTTAAAACTAAATTAGGTGGCATCTTCTAGAAGCACCTTATAATAAATTACAAGAATACCCCTCATCCGTATATACATACCCGTATCCGTATTCCGAAAAATATGAATACAAAGTGACGAAAATAATCCATCAATCTAATACTAGAATCCGGCTTAAACCAAAGCCACTAGTATAAACCGTTCGAATCATGATACGTGCACAAGTGCACGTATATGATCGAACCCTGCCGTAAGACCATACGGCATCTACATCATTTCGCCCGAAGCAGGGAAACCCTCTGTGTGGGACTCTAAAGACTCGTCAATACGCTGGCAGTGGGTTTAACCACAAACACGTCAGTGGCACTAGCTATACGTAACGGCTGCCCAGGTATTGAGCAAAAGGAAGGCCGACGAGCAAACCCATCATGACCTCTACTGAGCCTATCCATAACAATATCCGTCCAGTCCGGTCTGTTCGTCTAAGAGTATCGCATATCGAGTCTTAGGGGGTGGATAAAGTCATACCCCTAATAACGCGACATTTCGTGTCGGTATGAAGCCCATCACCAACTGAGAAACTACTGATCCAAATCAGTAATTCTCGACTACCTTGGCCAAGGATTTCTAGTGATGGTCATCTGTGCACAATGCGACATCAACCCCCAATATCGGGTGAGACGAATCTCCGACGATCCGCTTACTGCCTCCATGTGGATCGAGATTGTACCCAACTAAAACCTGTTTGCAAGACTCCTTTGAGCCGTGGTAGGATAGTAATCAAAGCACAGTGGGAACTCACACAAGACAAATGACGATCTCAGGTCCATAAACTACCCGGTACACATGTCACCTGGGAACTTCTATATGACAATAGGTATACTATCAACTAGCAGGTTCCCGGAGAGTCCGTCCAGTGTACTCATAATCCAATGAGCACCTGTATACTATCTTAGGTGAACAGACTAACACCAATAGCCTGTGAGACCTGGCCACCGCCCTTCGTCGGGGTCTCGATCAGTATACACTAGTCTACTCTGGAGTTTCGATGCCCAGTCTCGATACTCCCACGACTAGGGACATTTAAGGATGTGCTTATAGACCACCCAGCTCCCACGTATATGATCGCCATCATAATGCTGGTAGTGAAGCAAGAATCTTATGGGCTCTATCAACATGTAATAGTGATCTGTAATACCACATAAAGCATGTACATTATGATAAAGACAAACCAAATAGAATATTATCATCTTGAGTAAGATTGTTCTATCCGTATAGATCCTCCCTCAATCATCGCAATCGCGTGCCTGCGATTCAATAATTGACTTGAGAGCACTATAGCCAACAGATTTGTTGCTTTTGATTTGATTTGGTTTCTCCAGCTGATTTGTTTTTGTGATGATTAATTCACCTCTTTTTGTTGCAACCTTTACTGATTTGTAATGATATTCCCAAATTTATTCCAAATTTGCAAATTATCTTTTGATCTTCTGAATAACTCCCTTAAGTCTCCATTGTACGCACATAATCCTCATTTTATCACAATTTTTCATCTTTTTACATCCAAGCCCTGTTATCTGTAATAATTCACAAAAGATACCCGGAACAGCATAATATAAGACAATAAAATGATAAATGGGTTAGAAAAATATGCAATAAATTATACCAATCAAATAACCTCACACTTATATTTTGCTAGTCCTCAAGCAAATCTAAGGTTTCAAACTCTAAAGTAAACTAAACTACAATGTAGCAAGATCCTACTTCTACTCCTACTCTTATTCTTATGCACCTTTCGCGGGCATGCGATCGCATTGAGCGCATGCAACATGACTTTAAATCTCTAGGCGGCCTTAGTAGGAGGAATGTTGTCTCTTGAGTATTTCCAGCGGAAAATACCTACAAAATCGACAAAAAATATAGAAAACAAAAATAATAAAATGAAAACTATATATAAAAATTGGAATAGATAAGAAAAATACAAAAAAATAAGAGTTCAAATTTTACTAGATTTTCAGTCGCCATGAACCATACCTTAATAGACTTTGATTTATGCCGAAAATTACTTCCTCGGCATTATTCCAATCTTTCCTACCTATTATGCTTTCAAACATGATCATATACCCATACGTGTGTGTAAAATCATATCTACACTCAAAGAATTCAATTCAAGCTCCCATACTCTTGTCCTTAGCTCCATATTTCTTTTTAATCAGCGGATCAAATTAATGGATTTTTCCCCACATTTTTCATGCGACCGTTAATGCTTCATGATGCACTAACCATCCGATTACCGAATGTGATCACTTATTGGGTGTAAATGTAAGTCTACGGTAGTGCCCCGGCCTCCAATCCGAGGCCAAATGCGCAACAAAAACTTTTTCAACTGGTGCTAGCATAGACTTTAACCCGGATCGTGCCATTAACACTAAACTAGCTAATTGTAAAATGATAGAATGGCTATACCGATCGATCCGTGTCCTTCAGTCTTTAGCCATCATCCCACGCTCCTCGCTCGATCTCCGATCTCGCTCGATCTCCGATCTCGCTCGATCTCCGGTCTCCTCGTCGGAGTGGCACCACGTCAACGAATCTTTATACGGTCTCCCACTCCAAACTGAAGCAACTCGGACATGAAGTTTGCTAACCGACATGTCCAAGATTGAAGTAGAGAGAGTGTAGAATACTTTGTTTTAAGGCACCCAACGAATTGGGTGAAGGTAAATGAAGTTGCCTTTTGAGTGTATTGAAGTGAGCTAAGGATTTTCTCACGATACAATTTCCTCACCCAATTAATGGGCTCGGCCAATTGAGCAAGAATGCTCACTGGAAAAATAGAGGAGGGGGTGAGTCAAAGGATTCAAGTGGTGAACTTAAGGAAATCAACAACACAAATATCCAAACAAATATCCTTAAGCATTAAATGAAAGCATGAGTCACAAATAACACCTCACCAATTAGCCATGCCTAATAAATGAAATAAGTGACTCACCCAAAATTAATGCCACCTCACCAAAAGATTTCGGCTATGACTAGATGAAGGAAAATGTGGCCAAAAAAGATACACTCACAAGAAACAATAATAAAACATTAAAACTAATGTTTAATCAGGGAAAGAAAAACTGGCAACTTCAAAAGTAATCCCATAACGAATTACAAGATTACCCCACAACTGTATATACATACCCGCATTTGTATTCCGACCGAATACGAATGCAATGAGACAAAAATATTCCTACACAATATAATACTAGGATCCGGCTTAAACTAAAGCCCACTAGTATTATCTGTCTGAACCATAACATGTGTACAAGTGCACGTGCATATTCAAACCCTGCCATAAAACCATACGGCCTCTACAACATTTCGCCCAAACTTGGGAAACTATCTGTGGGGGACTCTAAACACTCGTCGATACCCTGGAAGTGGGTTTAACACAAGCACGTCAGTGGCACTAGCTGTGCGTAACGGCTGCCTATGTATTGACCGAAAGGGAAGCTGATGAGCGAACTCATGCTGGAACCCTACTGAGCCTATCAGTGACAATATCCATACAGTCCGTTCCGTTCGTATATGAGCATCGCATATCGGGCCTAAGGGGATGGTAACGTCAGACCCCCAATAGCGGTATAAGTCATGTCAGAGTGCAGCCCAGAACACCCTGAGATACTACTGGAATACCTACCAGTAATACTCACCTGCCTTGGCTAAGGACATGGTGTAATGGCTCTCCTAGACACAGCGCGATCTCACCCCCAATACCGGGAGAGACGAATCCCCTGCCGATCCGCTCACTGCCTCTATGTGGCTCGGGACTGTACCCAACTAAAACATGTTTGCACGACTCCTTTGAGCCGTGGTAGGGTAGTAATCTAAGCACAGTGGGAACTCACACGAGACAAATTATGACCTCGGGTCGATGAACTAACCTGTACATATGTCACCAGGGAACTGCTATCTGACGCTAGGTATAATACCAACTAGCAGGTTCCCGGCGAGTCCTGTCCGGTGCATACATAACCCAATGAGCACCTGTATACATCTTAGGTGAACCAACTGACACCAATAGCTTGTGAGACTGGCCACCGCCCCTCATCGAGGTCTCGACTGTATACACTAGTCTACTCCGGAGTATCGATGCTTTGTCTCGAAACTCCCACGACTAGGGACCACTTTTAAGGATGTGCTTATGGACTACCCAACTCTCACGTATATGATCGCCATCATACTGCTGGTAGTCAAGCAAGAATCCTAAGGGCTCTATCAACGTGTAATAGTGATCATGTCACCTAAAACTGTACACGATGATAAAGACAAACCAGATAGCATACTATCATCTCGAGTAAGACTGTCCTACCGGTATAGGTCCACCTCAATCATTGCAATCACATGCCTGCGATCCAATAATTGACTTTGAGGGCACTATATCCAACAATCTCCCACTTGCACTTAAGGCTAATTATTGCGACGTTGCATACTCACAGCCCGTGTGATACCCAACACCCAACTCCTCTACTAATCAGTGTCACAAAGCTCGTTTGTAAAACTATTGTGTTCGAGAAATAGCATCAGTGAGTGGATCCGCCCTGATGTTTCTTTCTATGTCCCTTTTAATCTCAAGTTTGCGGAGAAAGCCATCTCCCGAATTAAGCAATACATGTCTTAGAATATGTCTGGATATATGATGGGACATAGTTCATAAATGAACTTCAAATCCAAACTTCTTAGACTGTATCGTCAACTGAACTTAATCAGTATCCTGCACCATGCCTCCCACAGTATCCTCTTGGACCACCTGTCCATAATACTGCCCCCTTCATCAGAGGGAAAACTATAACTCTGACAGTCACTCTATCATCCAGGTTACCTTAGAAGCCTGGTATGATAACCGTCTCCCAAAGGAGGATGCCATTATTAAATCCCTAGAACATCCACTTATGTTCTAAAACTGCTTTCGAATGTTTCTCCAGGATTGGATTAATATAAACTTATTGCATCTGGTGCAAAAACAATATCTGGTGTGGTACTTGACATCTCATAATTGACTCAATTGCCTAAACAAGTGATATGCCAATCATGCACATCTCTCTCCTCTTTAGTCTGTAAGACACCTTTAGAGAGGGAGACTCCATCACCTGCAGGTACACCACCATGCCAGGAGTAGTCCATTCTAAAACATCTTTTAGAATACTGTCTAAGTACCCAGATTGGGAAACCACTACTACAAATAAGGGTTGCCCCTACGGATTTATCCGTAGGGGCAACCCACTGCCCTTACGGATATATACGTAGGGGCGAAAAAATACCCTGTAGGTGCAAAGGCCGCAGGTGCAAGTTGAAGCCCTGAACTTGCCCCTACGGGCAAATTCTTGCCCCTACGGATTTCTGTGTAGGTCCTGTTGCCCCTACGGAGTAATCCCTAGGGTAAAAAAATTTATATTATTTATGGTTTTTTTTAATATATTAAATGTACCTACGGACATAACCGTAGGGCCATGTACTACCCCCTACGACTATCTACGTAGGTACTTATCCGTAGGGGCAAAATATCAGGAATCCTGATATTCTGCCCCTACGGATAACTCCGTAGGGGCTAGGTAATGGCTCCTACGGATATGTCCGTAGGGGCACTCCTAACCCCCTGGTACTGAGATCAGGGGGGAAATATCAGTTACTGCTAATATTATGCCCCTACGGATATAACCGTAGGGGCAACATATGTACCTACGGATTAATCCGTAGGTACATTTTATCTGTATTTTTTTAAAAAAAATGGGATGCTTGATTTATATACATCAATCAAATATAAAATTAATCATCACCCAACATATATCGCAGTATTCATAATCACATCTCACGCATATATATAATATACAAAAGAAACCCAAAAACTGAATATGATATAAATATAAACCAATATCAATATCGTTTCAAAATGTTGTACAATGTGTATGATATAAATAAATACATGTTTCAAAAAATAAGAACCAAAAAGCTACCCTAGCTCGGTCCAGCTCCACCTCTGAATAACGATAGAATAACGCGCGCCTGCTCCTCGGTCAATAAACTCTGCAATTCGGCGCGAGCGGGAGTCTAAGCGGCCTGTGGAGCTGGCGATGTGGTCTGCGCAGCCGCCGTCGAGGTAGTCGCTTGCGGAGCCGCGGCTGCGGGAGTTTGAGCGGGCGGTGGAGCTATAGGAGCCATCTGCGGAACCGCAGCCAATGTAGTAGCTTGCGGAGCCGCAGCCGAAGGAGATGCATGTGGAGGATCGGTCGATGTACCCTGTCGCGTCTGGACATAACGTGTGTAAGAAGCGTGTAAGAACTGTGTATTATTCGAATTCGTATCATTATTAAGTTATTTCGAAACCCCGTTTGGATATCTAGTTTGGAAAACCGTTGTTTATTTTAATTACATATGTATGTATGATTAATCAAACTTAAGTCTAAAACCAAATAAGCTCAAGCTACGTACTAATTATGGATATGTTGATATGTATATAATATGAAATGATATTTTACTATAAAGCAGTATACATACCAGCATCACCTTCAACTCCTGAACGGTGGCCCTCAAGCTCTCCAGTTCCTGATGGACACGTCGGTCACTGGAGACGGAGGAAGTAACCGCCGGGGTGGAGTCCAACCTCATATGGGCCCTGCTAGGGCCCAGTCCCCGGCCTCTCTCCCAACCTCCGTGGTGCCCTCCGTGTGCGGCGTCCAGAACTGGGATCAGCAGCCTCGGATCGCTCTGTCCGGTAAAATCGATCCCCGAGGCCTGGGCCTGCTCAACCACCCGCTCCTACACCCACATTAAGCAGTAAAGTATAAGTATAAAATTTAACTTGAACCTTCCAAAACTAAAATTTCAAATTTGGGTAGAAAAAATATTAACACTTAGCAGTACTCCTGGGTAGCGACGTCGGGATATCGAAGCTCGCCCGTGGGGGGATCTGTCGAGGTGCCGTGGACGGCAAGATATGCGGACAGCACGCTCGGTGTACCACCTGACGCCACGGTCCGAGATGTCTGCAATATTAGAAAGTAACTCTTAATATTAGAAATATTAGAAAATAACTCTTAATATTGCAGAATATCACAAAGGTCGGTCTATTGTAATTTACCGATAACTCCATGGCTCGAGTAATGTTCCTCGAGCCACCTGTGTAAGTGGGGCGACCCCTCTTCGCCGACTTCCAGTTCTCTGTATTCTGAGCGGCCTGTTTCTGCACAACGCATTAACATTTAGTTTTCTAATTAAGAAACACAAAGAACTATATTATATCATAAATAATGAATTACATTTAAAATACATACCTGTTTGCGTTGGGAGTCGAAATACGCGCACAATAGAGGCCATGTCTCTACGTCGACTCTCGCAAACAACGGAGTAGATAGGATGGCCGCTCTCTCTGCCTCGGGGGTCGCCATCCACAGGGAGTAGCAGTCAGCCTTCAGCTCATTCCTGTTGTATCGGACCTTGGCCTGCATGTTCTTCATCAGGCCATTGTACAGAGCATGAAGGTCGAGCACCCTCCCCGGGTGATCAGGGTCGGCTACAGGCTGAAAATCGTAATCCAACTGAAAATACAAAAAAACATTGTTTTTAGATTGCAAGTGTTAATAATAAATATATTGGATAGATCAAATGAAAATATATATTAATACATATCCGAGCCTGATCAAAGAAGAGGGCGAATGAGCGCTGGTGCTGCTCGCCCCACTCAACATGAAGTGGATAGTTCTTCACGAGCCAGCTCTCGTCCCCCAAATACCGGCCGAACCTCTCGGCATGAGCACCGGTATAGCGATAGTCAAGGGTAAAAAAAAGGGGGAATGCTGCCTCCCCTAGCTCTGTCAGGCCTCAGCCTACGGGACTGATTCGGGCCTCGAGTCCCCCTCTGGGGATGGGGAGGCCCTGCGTCTGCACGAAATATCAAGACAATCAATTATAAGACAAAGTTGTATTAAGAAATCAAGGTTAAACGAAAATTCAAGTGTGATATATACCTCCGGTGACTATCGCACGAGCCTGGGCCCGGGCAGCAGCACGAGCGGGACGATAGTTCCTCCGGTGAGGAACAACCGGGGTCCCGGATGCGGACGCATCCCCTCCAACTAGAAAATAAACATCGACGCTAAATTTCCATGAAGTTCATATTTATTCTATAGAGCATATGTAAAATGAATAAATATTTTAAATTTATTCATACTAACCTGCAGACGAAGTGGAGGGTATGGAAGCGGCAGGAGTGGCCCCTGCGGAAGATGTGGACGCACCACCTATAATTAGACAATTAAAAATAGATTATATAAGTAATTGCAAAAAGAATGTGTAGATCAATAATATAACGTTCTAAATCAATATGCATGCACTATAGGATATATAAACATACTCGCAGGTGCGGTGGTGTCACCACCTACAGCTAGACAATAATAAAAATTGCTAAGTAAGAGCAAAAGGAATGTGTGTATTTATGATATAGCATTCTAAATCAATATACATACACTATATGATATATAAACATACCTGGAGGAGCGGGGGTGGCCTTTATCCCAGATGTGGACGCATCACCAACAACTAGACAATCAAACATTGACAATATAAGTAATTTTGACATAAACAGGCATGAATATCTGTAATATTACATTCAAAATGGATATGCGTGCAGTATACCTGGAGGTGTGGCAAAATCCACACGGAAGGAGGCATCCGAAGGGGTCTCCGATCTGGGCGCAAGACCGGCCCTCTGAAGCTCCCTACGGAGCTCTCCGGGCGGCAGAACCGCTCTGCCTCTGCCTCTGCCGCGGCTGGAGCTCCTGCCGCCCTTCGCTGCTCCCGATATCGTCATCAAATCTAGATAAACGGTTCGTGGACGCATTAGACAATCATTAAAAGTATTGACTATATATGTATAGAGCGTAAAATGTGAAGTAATAATATAACATTACTGATAACCTTTTTCGTTTCGTGGGCGCATCATACATATCTACTTAGATTTCATCGTCGATGTCATTTCTAACCCACGTAACTTCATGATCGGTCGAAGACAACCCGTCTTTCGAAACAGACGGTCGGAGCACTTTAAGCCTTCTCTCTTCTTCGTCCTCATCGCTGTCCTCGTATTCTGGGACATCGTAGACATCTTTGGGTTTCCATCGGCATACAACACTCCACCCCGGATGCTTCAAACACTGTGAGTAGTATACTTGGAACGCTTGGTTCGGAAAGATAAACGGATCGTCCTGACCGTAAAATCGAAGTGTGTTCACACTGGTCAATCCATATTCATCTTTCCAAGTCCCAAGACTGCTTCTCCACCTGTCCGTATCGGTTCACGGATCGTACCAAGTACACTGGAATATATAAAAGGGTTCTGATCGTCCAGGATAGTGGATGCCGAGTATACAATTTAAGTACCCATAGTAAATCACACCGTCCGATCCTACCGTCGCAATCCCACTATTCTGAGTGGTTCTAGATGTTTCTATGTCCTTAACTTCGAATTTATATCTAAGGACACCAAATCCTTTGTAATATGCAACCTCCATACTAGGAAATTGCGCTAAACATCTTGAATCACTCTCAAATGATGCAGACAAGTTCGGATCGTGGATCTAACAAAACAAATTTTACGACAAATACATAACGATACAAGTTTAGATTAAAACTGATAGCAATAAAATGTTATTCGAATAACTTACATGATCTGTGACCCAATCACAAAAATTATCCTGATGGTATTTTTCCAAACGTTCTTCGTTCCAATCAGGATGCCCCTCACGTACCTCGTTAAAATGAATTCTGTTCCAGCGGAAAGGTATCGACGAAATATCTCGAAACGGATGAAAACACAAGTGAATGAAGGCGTTTGCTTTATACATTCTTAACTTGTCCACATGGGACAAATCTATGGGTTACCATACGATTGAATTTTCTCGTCGCGTAGACTATACGACGGTTGTTAGTATCGAGCTATACTGTCCGATATTTAACAACCTTCGTATAATTCTAGGTCACGACGAGCATCGCACGTATGTTAACCGATAGACGGGGACTAAGTGGCTCTTTTAGTTTCATATATGAGTATCGATGGGAATATGAAGGTTTCATATTATCATCGAGTATCATATATTGGTTTTAACCTGAATATCTCGAATCGCTCTCTAATTATGCGTTTGTTGTGCATTCGTGTTGTATGTGTAACATGATTTTAAACCATTGAGATCAAGATTGATAGAACTGATCATCCTACATTGCAATAGCATTCATCAACCAAAAACTATTATTGCAATGGTATTCATCTATAACAATTAACAATTAAAACTACAAATGTAGGATACTGATATCATAAAGCGTTATACGCAACATTGATAGAACTGATAAATAAAAAAACGAAACACAAACCGTATCAAGATTTAACAACTTTGATTATGTCATATACGCGGGCCGATATTTTCATATTAGCCAATAGGCAAAAATAGATTGCGGTCTGGATATGGCATATTGGCAGATGTTACCTATATGCATACATACATGTTGTCACCCCATTTTTTCATAAATTAAACCAACTTTTCTATACATGCTAGTAATTACTGGATACATTCAGGTTAAATGCATAGAGCTAGCCGTAATTTCCTCTACCGTAAACTTTCATCAATGCAACACTTTGGTTCGCCTAACTAGATCGCCATTCACGAACACAATCTATTTATATGGCATGATTTTATACATTTAATTTTACCACATTTAATGAAAATGAATCATTCATGATATGATACACTTAATTTTACCACATTTAATGAAAATGAATCAATATGTTCCTTGGATACTAATATTAATTAATTAGACCAACTTGATTAGGATTGGATTTGTTTTGATTGCTTATGGAGGAAAAATGCAAACAAGTGTAGTGTAGATCCCACCACTAGCTATTGCAAATTAGTCTAGTCATCCTCCATTTAGTAGTTAAAAAAAAACATGTTGAAGAGCCTATTTGTTTCCTTTTTACTTCAAAGACTCTAGATTCCTATTTTTGAACTATTCTTCCTTTGTCCTCCTGTACCAAAGTCTCCTTCACCTTTCTATAAATTCTTATTCATAATTGCCAAAGTCCATCACTCAATTATATATATATACACACACACACAGAGAGAGAGAGAGAGAGAGAGAGGGAGAACAACTGGGAAAGATGCCATAGGAGAGAATTTCCTCATATGACGTCGAAAAAGTACGTCCTCCCTTATTTTTTCCGATGATCGGTATTCATCATTTTCTTCGTTATCATCTAAGAAATTTGTTGTACCCACATCTTAGATGATAACGAAGAATATGATGTATGTCGATCGTCGGAAAAAATAAGGAAGGACGTATTTTTTCGACGCCATAAGAGAAAATTCCCTCCTTCATTATATATATATACATATATATATATATATATATAATTTTCCAACAAGGGATTAGGATATCATCAAGTCATGTGACAACACTAGATAAATTAATCTTAATGGAGTTTTTGTCTAATCAAATTCAACTCCAACCATCATTTTAAAAGAACGAACCAACATCATTAAAAAAATGTAAATACCAACTACAAATTCCCAAAAAAGTAACGAGTAGGATGAAAATAAAGCCTAGCCGTGCTTTCTGTTCTCTTTGTAAGCAGCATTATAAATGGCCGAGTTACGAAATATGTTGTTAGGCATGAGTTAAGCCGATAAACAAATTCAGATCATTTAATCATATTTATCTTCCTAAAAACCCGTCATTGATTAAAAGTTGATAGCAATGATCAAGCAACACGGGAATTTAACCAACACTGTTCACGTATAATCAATCTTGCACCACTAATCATTCCTACGACAACCGTTAGTCGACAATCAGATGGATCTCTCTAAAAATCATACCCTGCTGTCAAACGTTTTTCTCCCATCAAATCAATTATACTAGTATAGGTCGCGATGAGTACAACCGTCAAAACCAATCACACCGCCCACACACGAAAACTAGCCATGCTCATAACATTTACATATCCTCAACTAACCCATTAAAACTCTCTCCAAGTTGGATATTAGTTGACCAACCACCATTAAACCGCCCACACACGAAAACTAGCCATGCCCACCCTAGCCCCAGCCCTAACCCCAACCTAACCCTAGCCCCAGCCCCAGCCCAGCCCCAGCCCCGCCCCACCCCAACCTAACCCTAACCCCAGCACGCCCCAGCTAAACCCCAACCCCAACCCTAAGCTAAACCCTAACCCCAGCCCCAGCCCCAGCCGCAGCCAAACCCCAACCCTAACCCCAACCCCAACCCCAACCCCGACCCCGACCGCGACCCCTGCCGAACCCCAACTCCAACCGCAACCCCAGACCCAGCCATGAACCCTAGCCCTAAATAATCAAAAATTTCTTTAATTTAGTTGAAGATTTACTAACCTGAACGGCGGTGGCGACGACGAGAACGGCGGTGGCGACGAGGAGAACGGCGGTGGCGATTTGGGGATTTTCTTTCGCGCGCGATCGAGAGAGGAAGAAAGAGAGCGTAGGCGATCGATCTGTGCCTTTATTAAATCGATATTTAGTCGCCCCTACGGATTTGTCCGTAGGTCCTTGGTTTGCGGCTCCGTAGGGGCAAACACCAAATTAAGAATTAATATTTTTATTCTTGAACGTCTGGGCCCGTAGGGGCAACCTTTTAGCCCTACGAATTAATCCGTAGGGCCTACTTAAATCTACCCCTACGGATTTCAATATCCGTAGGGGCAACCCCTTATTTTACTAGTGAACTACCCAAATCTAGATCTAAAACCATAGATCTAGTAACCAGAATGTCAGATATTATATACATATCCTTTGTGGAGAAACAACTATGTGACAACCACAGTATAACCGATCGTAGTATAGGAATTTTACTTCCTACTCTGTGTATGTCATCCAAATACTAGGACATCACACCTTACTACCTTCTTAACAGATCCATCCCCTATTCTGATGAAGTCAAACCCATAACTGTCACATCAAAAATAGATGATCTATCTCCGCTATATCTTCTTTAGTCTATAAATAGACATAAGCTACTTGTCCACTATGCTTCCGTTGCTCCCACTGACTACAACAACCCTCTGGCAGAGTCATATACACATGCACTTTTAAAGCTAGTTTAGAACGACGCTATACTCATCCTCCTGCCAGGTCTCACAGTCTGGAACAACAGTAATGTCAATTCTGGGTAAACAAGAACCTCCCTGTCACCGTCATTGAGGCTACCGGAGTACCTCTCGGGTGCCTGAGGTTACCCACCATATCTACGGAGTGGCTAATGGAATGTCAAACCTGATTGAATCTTTAGATTCTATTAAATTTTCAGTAATCGTTTGCGGTTCTGGAATCACTTCCAGTTCTACCATACTCCTACTACTATTTCCTGAAAAAAATCCATTTTACTAAAACTGTGGCGAGTCAAGAACAATATTACTATTGATCTTTCAGATGGTAGAAAGTCAACCCTCGACATGGCCCGGGTCAACCCACAAACTGCCATTACAGAAACGTGTCTTAAGTTATCCAGAGTCTGGTTTTAAGCATAAGCCGGACAACTCCCGTACCTTACATCGTTAAGATACGAACCATTCTATATCCAATATAGAATCTGAGGCACAGATTTAATTGGAACCAGATTCAAATCATGCAGCTGTCTCCAGCGCATGTCAACTAAATGGAGAAAGGCCGATCAGCATTACTCAACTTAGGAGTGCATCCAATTATGAGTAACCCGAAAGAGAAACAAGTTTCTCAAAACCATTACTATCAACTGAATACCATACACAAGTATCTATATCTTCGATCACCTTGAAGAATCCCGAACTTGCAACACTTGGTTCTCTACTTTATTCTTATACCTATAACTTCTCAAAACTTAGACCTTGTATTTCTATGAAACACTTGTCTAAAAACTATAGAAGTCAAAAGTAAATAGAATATAGTACGAGGACCAACCTCTTTGTCCTAATGGACACTGGACAACATACAATACTTTATATAAGTCCCTTGAGTTGAATAACTCAAATCCTGTGCGTCGTAGGTTGAAAACTGTACCCAGGTGATTTCCTCAAATATCACTAATTACAACGAACTCCGATATAATGAGGATGATCACATAATTCCCAATAACTTACTCCCACTCATCATCTATAAAACCATACAGATGTGAGAATCATACCTGGTAAATACATACCCTGGAGCAAGGGTCTAATTGGGAAATTAGTTTACAATTAACAATGCACAGTGAAACTGAAACATGAAATTGTTTCGATGTGGTATCCGGGTATTCCTAGTAATGCCTCTTCCGTTATCCAGATTCATGACTATTACCGTATATTTCGTTGCCATCTCTCCAAATCCCTTTATTTGTCTTTAGTTGTTCCCTTCTATACACCATCGTTAGGCTAAATGGTTTTCTTCCTTCCCTACCGTTCGGCACCAGCCTATGGTCTGGAAGAAGACTATCCAGTAAGCATAATAGGTGTACTCTCCTAATCCTAGGAGTACTCGCAACTTGAGAGAAGGTGATGATAAAAGACAACTGAATAAAACTTTATTCTATTTCTCCTGGAGAAAAGCAAAGGTGAAGTAGGAGTGGCGATGAATTACGCGGTTTGGTCGTGAATGATAGGAGTCGCAATTTACTTTGCCCTCTTTCTAATCCCTTTATTTTGTCTTTACTTATTATCTTCTGTACACCCTACTTAGGCTAATTAGTTTTCTCCTTTCCTTACCTTTCGGCACCTGCCTATGGTTTGGAAGAAGACTATCCAATAAGCGTAATAGGTGTACTTTCCTAAACCAAGGAGCCCTCGCAACCTGAGAGAAGGTGATGATAAAAGACAACTGAATAAATCAATTCAATTTCTCCTGAACCTGAATCCATCCTCGAAGAAATCCCTTCGAGTTCGTATATAACCATACGATGGATTTATCCAATGGAAGTGGATGTTCGTAGTAATACGAGGTGTTCTGGAGAAATGCAAAGGGTAAAAGAAAGAGCGGCAATGATGTATGCAACTCAGACAATCCAAAAGCCAGTATGCTTTTAAGAAGGTTCGGTTAACATGGTCACTGAGTGATAATCTAGGGTCGGGCCATGGTCGCTGCCAAAGAGAGAGAGAAAAGAAACACTCTGCGTGCACTCTAACCTAGATCAGAATGGTTATCACTTTATCAAATCAGGAAACCTCCCACTGTATCATCAAATTCACCTCCAAACCGGAGAGAAGAATTAGTCGGGATCACCCAAAGAGTAAACCAATTCATCAGTGGGAATCGGGATCCAACTCTCATCGCATGATAATGTGAAGTAATCCACTCACGTTATCACACTCCAGAAGGTATGCGCATGCCTGGCAAGTTTCAGTTTCTTTAGAAACTCCCGATATGGATTTTTGCCCCATGCTCTTATGACCTTGACGTTGGCCAAAATATCATAAGTCACATGTCAAGTTCTACCCATCATTATCTTGTTAATTTGAACCCACCCGTACATACCCCTGACGTTGGCCAAATGGCAGTACAACTGTCCCAAACCAACTCATCTATCTATGCAACAGATGAACACCCAGCAGCTACCAAACACTATGCCTTGGCGTTAATCAAAATACATAGCTTGAATACTATTGAATACCCAACTAAAATGACGGAGGGCTACGACTGGTTTTTGGCGAAAAATCATTAACGTAACGAACTTGATATTGTTGAAGGAACCTGATAGCTTTTTACAAAACTATAGTGGCGAAAACTATTGCTAAAGAGGTCACTCCCGGTGAAGGGATCTCAGCTCTTTCCTTGTGGAATGAGGTGCAGGATATTCCAAACTGAATACCACGATGCAAAGTAAACAGTAATCGGCTATAGTGAAGTTATTATCCTGACGCAAACCTCTGTCTAAGGGTTCACTCCCGATGAAGGGATCTCGGCCCTTGCCTCATGGAATGAGGTGCAGGATATTCCAACTGAATACCACTGTGCAAAACAAAAGAAAATGTCCTTGCAATAACAGCTTTTTGAAAATTGTTCCAACAACGTCAAACAGGTCTGTTTTCCTTACATTGATCAGAATCAATGCAGTCCCATCAATTAATCACACCATAAAAGAACGAAAATAAAATGTACGTATATGCCATCCGCATTCGTCACTGGGTCCCGTCATCACCCGTTAGGTTACTTAACTAACGACAGAGCGGGGACTGGACTAGCGCGGGTGCAAAACCTATACAACATCTACTAGTATATATACCAATATACAATAATCGCTCCAGGCGTGATAAATGCAACATCACAGAAAAGTAATAAGTATCACAGAACAATACAGATAATCTGGGAGCCCCGGGTTTCACAGAGCCGCAACTGAAACCCGACGTTCCCCTGGTCGTGTGGATAGCATGTGCAATGAAACCTAGACCCCTACGAGTGCGACAAGTTACCCGCCAAAAGCTGAAGCGAGGCAGCCCCCTTCAGCAAAGTGAATGAACCACCCGGCACTTCACGAAATCCGGTAACTTGTGCACCCCACCTTGGGTCAACCTGTACCCCCTACGAGTGCGGCGAATTGCCTTCCAATTCTAGAGTGAGGTCCCCTCCCTCTCAAAGCCATGAGATGCGGACCCGTTGCCCTCCAGAACCCAGCTATCCGTGCACTCCGTCGCGGGGTAATCCTAGTACAGAAAAGAAAATATGTACAACGGGCACATCGACCTCAACCAGGTCGTGCCCCAAAAGAATAATATATAAACAGGCAGCGACGGCTGTCCACATGTTGGACGCTTGCCCCGCGATATCAAATGTACAAATAAAACTGAACTGTACTAACATTGCACCAAGCTATCCACCACGACAAATCCGCAACATCACCGTATAACACAGAACATCAACGCGAATGTCACGTTCGCAAACCCGTCTAAAAGGACTATAGCAATTAGACAAGGTTTACCGATCGAATGACATTCACGGTCGGAGATATAATGTAAGCACTGCAAAACTTTAAACGATGTTAGAAATATCGACATCGAAATAACCCCCGAATAGCCCCAAACAACCTGATAAAACTTTATCCATACTGGGCTAAACAAACAATATCACTGAACCAACTTTCTAGAGACCAGGCCACACCCCAAAACCCAAACCCAGAAGCCAATGATAGGCCGGTAACGCCGGATTTTGCCCCAAAGGGCTCGGCCAAAATCCGAGGTAAGGGTTTCGTTTTTTGGGTGTAATCATGTGGTCATGTCAGTAGTCTTCTGCACTTGTTTAAATAATTTTAGAAGACACTTTTGAAAAGGACAGAAACTGGAATTCTTGATGCAATGTATCGGGTTTGTTTCGGTTTCGATACTTTAACATTGTATAAACCAGCTAGTAAACTGTTGATGGCATGGCTCTGATACCGTGTAAGTTTACGGTAGCGCCTCGACCTCCAATCCGAGGCCAAATGCGGAACAAAAACTTTTTCAACTGGCGCTAGCATAGACTTTAACCCGGATCGTGCCATTAACACTAAACTTGCTAACTGTAAAATGATAGAATGGCTATACCGATCGATCCGTGTCCTTCGGTCTTTAGCCATCATCCCACGCACCTTGCGGCAACACCGATCTCGCTCGATCTCCGGTCTCCTCGTCGGAGTGGCACCACGTCAACGAATCTTTATACGGGCTCCCGCTCCAAACTGAAGCAACTCGGACATGATGTTTGCTAACCGACATGTCCAATATTAAAGTATAGAGAGTGTAGAATAGTTTGTCTCAAGGCACCCAACGAATTGGGTGAAGGTAAATGAAGTTGCCTTTTTAGTGTATTGAAGTAAGCTAAGGATTTTCTCATGATACAATTTCCTCACCCAATTAATAGGCTCGGCCAATTGAGCAAGAATGCTCACTGGAAAAATAGAGGAGGGGGTGAGTCAAAGGATTCAAGTAGTGAACTTAAAGGAAATCAACAACACAAATATCCAAACAAATATCCTTAAGCATCAAATGAAAGCATGAGTCACAAATAACACCTCACCAATTAGCCATGCCTAATAAATGAAATAAGTGACTCTCCCAAAATTAATGCCACCTCACCAAAAGATTTAGGCCATGACTAGATGAAGGAAAATGTGTCCAAAAGAGATACACTCACAAGAAACAATAATTAAACATTAAAACTAATATTTAATTGGAGAAAGAAAACTGGCAACTTCAAAATTAATCCCGTAACGAATTACAAGATTACCCCACAACTGTATATACATACCCGCATTTGTATTCCGACCGAATACGAATGTAATGAGACAAAAATATTCCTACAAAATATAATACTAGGATCCGGCTTAAACCAAATCCCACTAGTATTATCTGTCCGAACCATGACACGTGCACAAGTGCATGTGCATGTTCAAACCCTGCCATAAAACCATACGGCCTCTACAACGTTTCGTCCGAACTTGGGAAACTATCTGTGGGGGACTCTAAAGACTCGTCAATGCCCTGGCAGTGGGTTTAACCACAAGCACGTCAGCGGCACTAGCTGTGCATAACGGCTGCCTATGTATTGACCTAAAGGGAAGCTGATGAGAGAACTCATGCTGGAACCCTACTGAGCCTATGAGTGACAATATTCATACAGTCTGGTCCATTCGTCTATGAGCATCGCATATCGGGCCTAGGGGGCCGGTAACGTCAAACCCCCAATAGCGGTATAAGTCATGTCGGAGTGCAACCCAGAACACCCTGAGATACTACTGGAATACCTACCAGTAATACCCACCTGCCTTGGCTAAGGACTTTGTGTAATGGCTTTCCTAGACACAGCGCGATCTCACCCCTAATACCGGGAGAGACGAATCCCTTGCCGATCAGCTCACTGCCTCTATGTGGCTCGGGACTGTACCCAACTAAAACCTGTTTGCACGACTCCTTTGAGCCGTGGTAGGGTAGTAATCTAAGCACAGTGGGAACACATACGAGACAAATGACGACCTCAGGTCGATGAACTAACATGTACACATGTCACCGGGGAACTGCTATCTGACGCTAGGTATAATACCAACTAGCAGGTTCCAGGCGAGTCGCGTCCGGTGCACTCATAACCCAATGAGCACCTGTATACATCTTAGGTGAACCAACAGACACCAATGGCTTGTGAGACCGGCCACCGCCCCTCGTCGGGATCTCGACTGCATACACTAGTCTACTCCGGAGTATCGATGCCCTGTCTCGAAACTCCCACGACTAGGGACCACTTTTAAGGATGTGCTTATGGACTACCCAACTCTCACGTATATGATTGCCATCATACTGTTGGTAGTTAAGCAAGAATCCTAAGGGCTCTATCAACGTGTAATAGTGATCATGTCACCTAAAGCTGTACACGATGATAAAGACAAACCAGATAGCATACTATCATCTCGAGTAAGACTGCCCTACCGGTATAGGTCCTCCTCAATCATTGCAATCACGTGCCTACGATCCAATAATTGAATTTGAGGGCACTATATCCAACTGTAAATAGTAGTATCCTAATCTTGCAACAACTCAGGCACATCAAAAGATCCCAAACAAGTTGGTCTAAATCATTAGGTGATGAAGCACCCTCGATGAAATTTTCTTATGCTACCTTGATAATTGCAAGACGGTGTTCAATTTTTTTTGTGATATAAATTTTTTTTCCTGTGCTAGGGAATTACCGACAAGAGCATGACAGGTTTCTTCTACTATCCCAAGTTTCAAGATGTGTGCATATGCCTATAGTAGGGTATTAACGTTCAAATGTTTGGACTCAAAAATCGACTCCACTATATCTTCTCAAACCTACTAGCTCTTTCATGATATGAGTCTTTTAGGAACAGGCTCATGACTACTTATTAATAGATCCATTTAACCATCTCTTTTTCTTATTTTTCTTAAAATCTCTTTCTCTCTTTTATATACATTTTCACGTTTTCATTTCTATTTCCAAAATTTTCTAATAATTTTTTTATAACTTATGTATAAAACTACCCCTCACACTTATTTTAAACAGTGTCCACATTGTCTTCTACCTCGTATTCACGAAACTATTAACTGCCCAAAAAATAATTTACATAATACTTTTGCTAACCCATAGGTTAATATTAACCACTCAAAATTTTTATCTTTGATCATGCAAGAGCAGTAAAATAAGTTGTAGCGGTAAGTATCAATAAACACCCTAAAATGGATATGCAAAATATTGGCATGGTGTTTATATGTGGGTGAAGAAAATTGTGATCCGTGTTTTTCTGAAAAAACTAGTAAAGAAATAAATGATCAAAATCTCAAAGAATTATGTAACCGTACCATCTTGTCGAAGAATTGGCTAATTGGATCAAATTCTAAAACACGAACATGCGGAGTATAAATAAGAGATCTAGTTATAAGAGTTAAAGGCACAACATCATCTTTCTTTTTAATACGATTGGTTTTAATAATGACCGAAAGTGGTGGAGGGTTTGGTTCGGCTGTTAAAGGCTTAAAAGGATATTCACAATTTATTGGATGATTTGGGAATCTAAATCATCTATAAGATTAAGTTCATCCTTAAAAATTTCCTCAAAACTTTGATCAAAATATCTTCTTCAAAATTAACTACCTCCTCCGCATTCACTTCTTCTATTATAATAGGTGAATCTTATTCATCAAATCTCTCGTCCAACAATTCTTTCACCTCCTACTTAAATTGATTTGTGGGTTGACTTTTATCTTTTAAAAATATGGAATCCCACTCTAAATTATCTTCAAAAATTTCATTATTCGTTCATAATGAAGGTGTGGGTTTCCTATCAATAGTTTCCTCAAATATTATATCTAAGCCAAGAACATCAAAATCATAAGTTTCCTTTACAGAAGCAGTTTCTATATCCAAAATTTTCTCAAAATTTATATCCGTAATAGTTAATTCGTCAGAAATATTTTCCTAAAAATTTTTACAATCGGTTAAATCAAACATCTCAACCTTAAACGTATCATCAATTAAATCATCTTCATATAAATTTGTTGTTGGAGACCAAATTGGAAATTCAAAATTTTGAAGGTAGGTTTCAAACTCACTAAAAGGAGATTCTTCATCACTTCCTTCATGCACCAATAAATCAGACTCATTTAAGCCATAAGATTCAAACGTGGATTCACAAATTGGGCACTCCTTATATCGCTCAATCTTCCTTGACGTAAATTCGCACCCGCACATAAGACACTTATGACTTAAACGTTTCTCGGTTATACATTCCAAACCATAGTTATTCTTAAACACTTCCTCAATATGTATATTATGATGTTCTAAGGTGTTGGGAACAATCGGGTTTGTGTTGGTTTGTGTTGGGATGGTCTCTTGCTCTTTCCTATTAGTGATTGCAGCAGTTATCTGGCGAAGAAGAATTTCAATATCAGTCATTGATTACTTGGTAGCACTAGCGTTTTTCATAAAAGTGGCGAACTGCGTTTCAACTTTAACAATTCTCGTCTCCTCATCATTAACAACGTATAATGATGGAAAAGTTTGGTATGGTTAATAATAATCTAATTGGATATTGTCATCAGGAGGGCTAACATCATAGTATGCGTTTGATTGAAATTGGTGTTGGTTTATGAAATTAGGAGTGAATGTTGGCTCGGTTGTGGTGTAAGGTAAATTATAACCGCTCCTATATTTATTCATTCTAATATGATCAGCAAGTGTTGGGTTAACTGGATAACATAGTTTATATAAAGTTGGTTTGTCATGTTCGTCACCCATTTTTTTAGATGCAGAAACTAAATTAGAGATTCTAACAAATCACAATCAAAGATGGGCAAACAACCTAGATCTAGGATTACCTATGTCAAGTTACTAGACCCGCTCCTAACTGCCAAGAGACAAAATACGGGATAGATTCTCTAACAGCTCTTTAACAACCTTGAAGCCAGATCAGTGCTAGTTAAGTGGGAGAGTTCCGCTATACGAATAACCGAAATAGCGGGCCTTAATTAAATAACCATAACTATTCACACGTCATTAGACACCTCAAGATTGAATCGGATAACCGTTAGATTACCTACAACCTCCTCTTGTCCTATTGAGCGTGATATGTCCTTCGGGGGTGGAAGTCTAGATATTTTTTAAATTAATGTAGGTTAATGCGGGTGTTCAGTTATGATTTGTAAGGTCCAGGAAGGGTGATGAAATCCTTACCTAATCTAGATTTGGGTTATTTCCCTTTAGAATCTTTTTAAATATGCAATGCAATCTAAAACAATCAAAGGTCTAAAATCTAAACTAATTTTTTTAAATGGTGCAAAGAATCCTGCAAAAATTTGTTAGATGGAATAAAATCGAGATTTTGGGAAGAGAGAGATCTTAACTAGATTTGCCTCATGTTCGTCTCGATATTCTCTTCCAGTAAGTTCGTCTCGATCCCTGAAATTTTAAATAGAATATTTGCATAATCAAATACACTAAAAGAAATCTAATTTAACCTAAATAAAAAAACTAAAACTTGAATTTAAAAGTAATTAAACTACACCTTCCCGGCAACGGCGCCAAAAACTTGATGGGGATTTTATTAGTCTCCAAATTTAACCGCAAGTATACAGCTTATCGCAGTCGTACTTGAGGATCGTTCCCACAGAGAGGTGTGTTAACTATATTTAAACTAGGTTAAAGAAAGCTAGGAAATTTAAAAGGTTAGTTTTTATAAAGAGAAAAGTCTAGAGTTTTGTATTGTTTTATCTTCTAGTGTTGGTTTAAAAGATAGTTCTTCTTTTCTAGATCTATGTTTAATATGTTTTCTATTAATTAAAACAAAAGCATAGGTTATATTAATTAGATTTAAAAATAACCTATCAATTTTTAAAACGTTATTTAGAAACTACATCAAACATCTATATTTCTAGTTAATTAAAAGTACTCTAGGTTTAATCTTCGATTAACAGTATTAGGTAGTTAATCTTTACTATTATTTTATTGAATTAACCTAGAACCCTTTAATTACCTATGTTAAATTTATTTTAATCTAATTTTTTTCTTACCATCCCTAATTAAGTTTCTAGTTTGTCGGACCGTCATTAGCCTAATGAATTTTTAGGTGTATTGGCAATCCCTAAATCTAATTCAAAGCGTCAATTATCCCTATAAGATCTAGTTTATACGATGAAAAGATAAAAAGAAAGGACTTAGATAAAAAGAAACTTCATAAATTAAGCATAAGAAGAGAAGAGTTTGAAAACGTCCAACCACTAGAATTAAACAACACAAACAATAGAATGAAATTAAGTACTCATCATAATTAAAGATAAAAGAAGTTTTATTGATAGTGAAATACTTAAAATATGGTTGATCTCCCTCTAGAAAACCCTAGGTTGAAGACAATGAGATAGATATGAAACCCTAGGGCAATACAGATGCTTATATAGGGCTTAGGAAGTTTGGAGAACAAGTAATAAAAGATATAAGAGAAATAGCTTGCTAACAATTATGAAAATCTAATCTAATTGCTCTGTTAGATACTGTTGCATGTCTTCAGAATCTTCGAAAGACAAAACCCTATATCTCATATTAATATATGTGGAAAGACAATCGTGCCCATAAAAAATCTCATCGAACGGCCCAAAATAGACCGCTGATCCACTGTCATTTGACTAGATGCGCCGCTGATCCGCCACCTAATTTTGGTTTCGTGGCTTTAGATTTTTTCTGTGGTTTTATCGTCAATTTATATGATTTTTGAGCTCATAAAATTTTAAATATCTCGCTGTCTTTCTATAGTTACACAGATCTTCTAATTGATCCCAAATTTAGCATATAATTAGGCAGCTTGATTTGTTGCTTTTGATATTTTGTTTCTCCAACTGATTTGTTGTTGTGATGATTGATTCACCTCTTTTTGTTGCAACCTTTATTGATTTCCAATGATATTCCCAAATTTGTTCCAAATTTTCAAATTATCTTTTGATCTTCTGAATAACTCCTTTAAGTCTCCATTGTATGCATATAATCCTCATTTTAGCATAATTTTTCGTCTTTTTGTATCCAAGCCATGTTATTTGTAATAATTCATAAAAGGTACCTAGAACAACATAATATATGATAATAAAATGAAAAATGGGTTAGAAAAATATGCAATAAATTACACCAATCATACCATATGATAGTACTCCCTACACCCTTCTTACCAGGTTCATCTGTCATTTTGATGAAGTAAATCACTTGTCACATCAAAATAGATGATCCATCTCCGCTGTGCTCGCTTTATCTACAAATAAACATAAGCAACCTGCACACCTTCCGCTGCTTCCACTGACTACAACAACTATCTGGCAGAGTCATATACACGTGCACTTCTAAATTCCCATTTAGAAAGATGTTATAGTCATCCACTTTCCAGATCTCATAGTCATGAATAGCAGCAGTGATAAGTCATATCCATATGGACTTCAGTATAGACACTGAAGTAAAAGTTTCATTACAATCCACGCTGGGTATTTGATGAAAACCTTTTGCTACAAGACTAGCCTTATTAGATTACTACCATTTCACCTGCACTGATCTTGAAAGATCTACTTGCTCCTAATGGGTTTTACCCCTTCAGAAGCATCTGGCAAAATCCAAAGTCCATAATTTGCTGGAGTGCGTGGAGTCCAACTTGGATATAATACATCCAGTCATCATCTGGAAGTCACCACTTCCTATGACCTGCTGATAACTAGTAGGGCTATCATCACCATGATGCTGACCTCCCTGTCACCGTCTATGAGAAAACCAAAATATCTCTCAGGTTGCTGAGCGGAATGGCTAAGGTTTGTCAAGTCCAATTGAATTCTTAGGTTCTACTAAATTTTTAGTAACCGTTTATGGTTCTGGAATCACTTCTAGCTATACCATACCCCCACTAATTTTTTTTAAAAGAAGTCCTTTTTATAAAAAGGTGGCGAGTCAAGAACAATTTAACCATTGGTCTTATAAATGGTAGAAGTTAACCCCTTGTGAATGCTTGGGATAACCCAAAAACTGCCATTACTGAAAATGTGCCTTGAGTATATCTGGATTCTACTGTCAGCAAAATAGGACAACTCCATATCCTTAAGATATGATATTATTCTTTGTCCATATAGAATCTAAAGCACTAAGTTAGATGGAACTATATTCAATTGGCATGCTGCTGTTTCCAGTGCATATCACCTAAATGGAAAAATTCCATTCAGCATTACTCATCATGAAGCATACCCGCGGATGAGTAATCTGAAAGAGAATTAAATTCTGAAATATATTTCTACGGAATACCTAGCATAAGTATCTACATCTTTGATCACTTCGAAGAAGCTTGATACTTCCAACTTTTGGTTCTCTACTTTATTCTTATACACATGAACTTCTCAAAATCTTTGGACTTTACATTTCAACGAATGCATGTCTAAAACAAGAGAAATCATAGGTAAAAGGGAATGAGGTAAGAGTACTATATCTTTGTCCTAAAGGACACTGAACAACATACATTACTATGTATAAGTACTAAGAGTATACTAACTCAAACTTCGTGTGTTGTAAGTTGAGCATTGTATTTTGGTTAAGAATATCTACACCGTTATTCAACGCACCTTATCTTATTCTCAACTGATAAAGATAAATGTTTTTCAAAAATTATATCTCGCTTTATAAAATAAAGAGACAGATATATCAGATTTAAAAATTGGTGCATAACAACGGTTATTCAAAACTAAATATTTGTCGTAAGGCAAAACTATGTGATTTCTCCAATAGCACCAATTACTACGAATTCCGATATTGAGGATCAAATCAACCATTTCCCAATATTCTACTCCTTTTGTAACACTTTAGGATGCGATTAGTGGTTAATCAAGCGATAATGCGGGATTTTAGTAAAAGTTTACCAAAATGGTTTGTAAATATTTTATAAAAATTAATGAATATTTTACCAGTATTTAATTTGGGCTTGTACACATGTGTGCATGTTAACCTAGGGCTAATTTGGGGTTAAACCATGCTTAAGTAGCCATAGTGTAGTAACCCATTTCCATTAGGGTAGTATGTAGTTAATTACGTAATTTAGTTTTCAAATTAAAAAAAATTAAACAAATGATTTGTTCTTTTGGGTTGACTTGAGAGAGAGAGAGGAAGAGAGAAAGTGGGAATGATAAGGTTTAGGCATGGGAGACAAGCATGCTTAGCATTTAATGAGGAGAGAGGATGTGCCATGCTTACTCCCATACCCCCCTCTCACTCTCTCTATTATTTATCCATCTCATTTTCTTTCTCTCATATTTTTTCCTCCACTCTCTCTCCCAAAACTGAAGCACTTCTTGCCCTTCACCAAACCCTAACCCAAATCTTCAAAAATCCTCACTACACCCTTCTTTGAACTTGAGCCAAAGCCTACGGAGACCACTTGGAGCTTGGAAAGTTAGAGTTTTGAGCAAGTTTGGGAAGGTAGTTCTCTTTCTACTGTTAATTAGCTAGTTAATATGTTGTGTTGCCTTATAGTTTCAGTTTAGAACCATAAAGTCTTAGTTTTGTGCCAATATCATATTTTAATGTCGTGTTAGGATATATGCAACCTGCTGTGACCCCGGGACTTTTTGGTAAAACCAAATAGTGTAGTAGTATAGTGCTAGTTACCCTGAGTGTGCACCTGAAGTTCGAGACAAATCTGGTTAGTTTTGGCCGGAGACGTGGAGGGAATTTCCGGCGAGCTCGGCCTCGGAGGGAGCTAGGGGCTTGAAACTTTTAGGGTAGCTGTCTGCTGTGGTTTAGGGTTTTTGGTACTGCTAGATTTTTTAGTAATAGCAGTGGGTAAAACCTGGGATCGTTTAGATAGTTTTTAGTGTTACGTCGACGTGCGATACGGTGTCCGACTCAGTTCTGCGCTTCGTACGATTTCAGCACATAGGGTCTGTTGTTTTGTGTCACACACACATTAGCCGCTCAACGAACACTTTTAAGAAGTTGTTGTGGTCGGTGCATCGGTTTAAGTGTAGTTGTGCGTATTATTGGTCGATTTCTAAGTTTTGCTTCGCTATGTTTTATATGTTATTAGGGTCATAGGCGGGGACTTCGGACGCTGCGAAGAAGGGGAAGCAGGTGGTCGAATACACTTAGCTCGAGATCACCAGTGAATAGATTTAATATCTACGGGAAAATCGCCCGTATGGCGTTATGCGTTAGGGCTTGATAGGATATTGTAGCTGCATATTCATATTCGTATAGGTTAATTTTGCATAAGCATCATTACATGCCATTATATTGTTGTGCTCGATTTAGTACTTAGTGGACACTGCACTATTGCTGACGGTTCATGTGCACGAGCACTAATTTGCATTCTACACCCACACCGTCGGTAATTGCCATGACATGCCTATACACATATACAATATTTTATCGTTATCGACATTGGCGCATGACTTGGCATACATATTGTACACTCATACTTGCGTATATACCCACTTGTACATCCATACTTGCATACATACAACTGTACACTCATACTTGCGTATATACCCACTTGGACATCCATACTTGCGTACATACATACTGTACACTCATACTTGCGTATATACCCACTTGTACATCCATACTTGCGTACATACATATTGTACACTCATACTTGCGTATATACCCACTTGTACATCCATACTTGCGTATATGTATATTTGCACATACATAGATGATGCTGGCTTTGATTTTGGAGAATTGGGGACCGCATGATATATTTTAAAAACTGGATCCATTTAAAAGAGCGGTTTTCCCTTTTTGCTCATAGTACGATTTTATGCTGCATATGTCACATAGCATGGATTTACGCATTGAGTTTTGGATTTCATGTGATTTCTGGATTTGAGGACCGTGGTATTATTTCAAGAAAGTATGCATTGTTTTGAAAACCCGGTTTCTCTTGATATGATATTTTAGTGCGTCCACCATGAGTTTTCTCGATTCTGAGAGCTTGTGTGAGTATACCCGATTCGAGGAGTGGTAAGCACCGTCTGCGGGTATATGGTGAACCCGGTATGGTACCCCGGGGCAAGAAGACTCGTATAGATAGACAGTGAGCCCAGCGGAGGGACTACTACCTACCAGTGATAGTATGGAGCCAAACGGATTTCCGGAGGATACCGTCTGGGGGTTATGACATGAGATATATTGAGGGCCGGTCTGGTATACGGCGCCTGAGAGATGAATATTTACGTGTCGATGCTGGACACGAGTATTTCATGATGTTTTCGAGTGCCGATACTGGGCACTCAGGTTCCATGGGATTTCACAGGATATGAGGGCCGATTAGATTGACAGTGCCTGAGTTATTGGGATTTGGGGTGTATTTGGTGGACAGCGGGTTTTTCCACAATGATGATTCGTGTAGATGATATTTTATTCCATGCTCAGCATTCATTGATATGCATTGCATCATGTATTTATAGTACCTGATAGAGTGCCTCACATGATTATTGCATACCCAGATTACCATATTGATGTTATCAGATTGCACATGTTAGAGTATCGCAGTACGTGCATACCTGTGATTACCTGTATATGTTATTTACTATTTACGAGTTGGCAACTCACCCCCGTTGTGCCACAGTGTTTGCAGGTTGACCCTTAGAGTAGTCGCGGCAGGGCTACATCATTGTATCTTTTTGCTACGGATACCGCTGCAGTTGGCGTGTGAGCCGTTTTGCTTATAGGTGGGTTTTGCGGTTATCCGTTTATATTTCGTTGTACACTCCATTGTATCTAGTACTCTCCATATACCATTTCATGTATTGACTTAGAGACCAGTTGTGAGGAAGATGTTGTATATTATTTTTGTACTCTGGATGTCGAGCTCGTGCGAGCCGACTTTATTTATGCAGTTTTATCTTTTATGATTATTTTCCACTTATATTGTTCATTTCTTCGCTACGGCATCGTATATTATTCTCGTGGTGTTTGTTTCCGCCGTTGGGCGTGTTTGCTCCCGTTTGGGGATGGTTTATCTATATTATACATCATTTTACTTATATCATGTGTTGCACCCGTTTCAGAGCTAGTTTTTACAAAGGAGGTGTTGCCGAAATTTTTAAGAAAATAACGTAAACTTTAAAGATTTTTACTCGAGATTTCCAAATGTTTTTAACAAATGTTTTCATCACTTACTACTTTTAATGGTTTTGATTTCTGGGTTTTCGGCTTACTTAATTGCGTTACGCCTGTAGACGTTACGTGGTTAAGTGCCGGTCATAGGACGAATTTTCGGGTCGTGACAATGTTGTTATCAGAGCCTAGGTTGTACCTTTTGGAGTGTAGGATGACCTTGGTATGATGGAGTGGATAGCTTAAGCAGAGTGGAGTAGGGTATGTATATTCCGCGGCATATTCACGACACGGTACTCCGCCTAAGTGACCTTAGGACTTATTGGTAGGAATTCCTTCATGGTTATATACATCCTTGT
The DNA here is from genome assembly GCA_030015575.1 of Agapanthus africanus. Classification (NCBI taxonomy): domain Eukaryota; kingdom Viridiplantae; phylum Streptophyta; class Magnoliopsida; order Asparagales; family Amaryllidaceae; genus Agapanthus; species Agapanthus africanus. The sequence continues at coordinate 367,856,752 of CM057345.1, forward strand.
GATTCGATTTCCATATTCTTATCGAATCTTGTTTTCATTTCCAGCCATTATGCCGCCGAAGACTACGAGGGCGCAGAGAGGGGCGGCGAGGGCCGAGGGCAGAGTTGGCTCGTCTGAGACGAGGACTGATCAGGGCGGTATGACCGTTGTTCTGCAGCAGATTGATCCACCCTCGCTTGGTCGTAATGCCAGTCTAGAGGCCGGTATGCAGGATTTGCGCCAGATGATAGGATCACTAGTTGAGGCCAGTAGAGCGCAGCAACAGGAGGTTGTCCCACCTGCTACGGGGACCGCGATAGTACTTACAGTTCAGGCAGTTGCACCTGCAGCTACGGAGGTGATTACAGTATCGTTATCTGAGTTCATGAGGCTGAAACCTCCAGTTTTCACAGCCACAGATGCAGCTGAGGACCCGCAGTCATATATCGATCGGATGGCCAGGATATGTCGTTCACTTAGATGCTCCGACGCGAAATGGGTGGAGTTCGTGAGCTTTCGTCTGGATGGTCTTGCGCGGAAGTGGTGCGAGTCTCTAGAAAAGGGCAGAGCCGCAGGTCTTCCTCCTATGACCTGAGCGGAGTTCGTGATGGTGTTTCTTGCCCACTTTCTTCCGCAGAGCGTCAGGGATGCTCGAGCGCGTAGTTTCGAGTCGTTACGCCAGACTACGAGTATGATGGTGGCAGAGTACGACGTACAGTTTACCGAGCTATCTACGTATGCCCCGTATTTGGTAGCTACTGAGGAGATGCGGATCAAGAGGTTTGTTTGAAGCTTGCTTACCCAGTTGTTTCTGCCATCAGTGCACAACATTGTGATACTTATGCAGCTGCAGTGGATGCAGCCCTATTAGTCGAGGAGCGCCTTTCCGAGACGTCAGTCATTCCGGGACCGAAGAGGGTCCGTACTGATATATCAACACGGGGACAGCCGTTTAGACACCGCGACAGATTCTGTTCAGATAGCAGAGGCTTGGGACGAGGCCAGTTGTTTAGCTCTTATTCTCAGGAGGGTCAACAGTCGTCGCGTGGATGTTTTGGGTATGGCAGTCCCCATCACCGTATCAGAGATTGTACCGAGATACGCCGGAGAGAGGCAGCGGTGCCACATGTGACTTTACCACCTTCTCCACCTCAGAGGGCGTTGCCTCTTGCAACTATTGTTGCTCCGCATCAGACCTATGCACAGAGAGGTCGTGGTCGCGGAAGGTTCGTTCAGAGAAGACAGGGCGACCGAGGCAGAGGACAGCCAGTTGCCGGTAGAGGACCGCCAGTCGCAGGTAGAAGGCAGGCACGGGTATTCGCTTTGACTCATCAGGACGCGCAGGCGCCCAATGCAGTGGTTTTGGGTACTCTTTCAGTATGTTCTTTTGACGCACACGTGTTGTTTGATCTGGGATCTACGCACTCGTATGTTTCCTCAAACTTCATGCCAAGTTTGGGCAGAGAGTCGTGTTTGTTAGATCGGCCGCTTGTTGTGACCACGCCTGTTGGCGATTCGTTTATTGCGAGACACGTGTTTCGGTCGTGTGTTGTCCGTATTGGTGAGAGAGAGTTGTCCGTCGACTTGATCCTTCTTGAGATGTTGTACTTTGACGTTCTCCTGAGCATGGACTGGTTAGCTACGTGCTATGCGTCTGTGGACTGCCGCGAGAAGACAGTTAGGTTTTGTTTTCCCGGCGAGTCGGTTTTTGTTGTGCATGGGGACCGTGGTGCCGCCCCTCACAGTTTGATTTCAGTCCTTCGTGCTAGTCGGCTTTTGAGGAGGTGATGTCTGGGATTCTTGGCTTCCATTCGTGATACCGGAGCCATAATAGATTCGTTGGACCGGGTTCCTATCGTACGAGAGTTTTCTGACGTCTTTCCCGATGAGTTGCCTAGATTGCCGCCAGAGCGTGAGATAGAGTTTTGCATTGATCTGATTCTCGGCACAGGGCCGATTTCTATACCGCCTTACCGGATGGCCCCGGCGGAGCTCAGGGAGCTTAAGGATCAGTTGGAGGAGTTGCTAGGAAGTTTGAGGCTGTGCATTGATTATCGTCAATTGAACCGAGTTACGGTGCGGAATAGGTATCCTTTACCCCGCATTGATGATTTGTTTGATCAGCTCCAAGGTGCGGAACATTTTTCAAAGATTGACTTGCGATTGGGCTACCATCAGTTGCGGGTTCGGCAGGAGGATATTCCGAGGACGGCTTTTCGCACGCGTACTGACGAGTCATTAGAGTCCCCCACAGATAGTTTCCCAAGTTCGGGCGAAACGTTGTAGAGGCCGTATGGTTTTATGGCAGGGTTCGAAAAATGCACGTGCGTTTACGCACGTGTCATATTTCGGGCAGATAATACTGGTGGGCTTTGGTTTAAGCCGGATCCGAGTATTATATTGAGTAGATATAATATCTTTGTCTCAGTTGCATTTGTATTCGGTTGTAATACAAATGCGGGTATGTTTATACTATTACGGGGTTATCCTGAAATTCGTTTCGGGATCGCTTTTGGAAGTTGCCAGTTTCCAGTTTTCTATCAGCCGTATTTAACATTCGGTTAAATGCGGATTTATCATTCTTCTCTCGGGTGAGTCATGAGGGTGAGTCGTAGTTCTAGAAGCTTCTAGATTAGTGACTCATCTTGGCATTAATTGTTGCATTAATGAGTTGATGAGGTGTATTAGTGACTCATTCTTTTGCATTGATGTTTCTTGTTCTTGCTAAGATATTTATTCTTGATCTTTTGTGAGAAGCTTTTCTTGTGGTCACCTTCCCCTCTCCTACACTCACCCTCCCACCTCTATAAGTGGCCGGCCCCTCCCTTCCTCCTCACTCACTCACTTGGTTAAAAAAGATGATAGATTTTGGTTCATGAAATTTGATAGATACTCATTTCACATTTCCACCCGATCCAAAAGGCAACTTCATTAACCGTTCGTCCATGGCTTTGGACGAAGCGAGACAAAGTGTTCTATTCATTCTCTACATCAATCTTGGTCATCTCTTTTAGCAAACTTGATGACCGAGTTGCCTCGGGTCAGAGGCGGGAGCCCGTTTAAAGAACCGTTGACGTGGTGCTACCTGGACGAGGAGATCGGAGATCGACGAGATCGGAGCAGCCGTAACGGAGCGTGGGATGATGGTTAAAGAACGAAGGACTCGGATCGTTCGGTATAACCTTTCTACCCTATTTGTAGTTTGTTAGTTTAGCGTTAATGGCAAATCCGGGTTATAGTATGCGATAGCGCCAGTTATAAAAGTTTTTGTTCCGCATTTGGCGTCTGAAAGACGGCCGGGGCGCTACCGTAGACTTACATGGTATCAGAGCCACGCCATGAAGCTTTATTAACTTGTTCTAATGCGTTTAAAAGTTCAATCGAACGGATTTTCGAAAACCGCAATTTCTATGTTAAAGTTTCTGTCGAATTTTTAAACAGGTCTAAAAATTATTTTGAGCATCTCATAAAATCGTGCAGGCTTTTTAAGAATACTGGTGAAATTTGGTCAACTGTTGACTCCAAAGCGCCGCGGAACCGCCGCACAAACCCTAGTTTGGCCGCGGTTCCGCGGCCGTTTTAGAGCTACAGTGAACCATTTTTCTACAGTAGGTTCTACATTGAAAATTGTGGTTTCTGGAATATTTCTTTTGGGCCCAGATTTTGTTACTGTACAGCAGATGAACGTGGGGCCCACTTCGGGAAATTTTGTCGATCGAAATTTAAACGTGTTAGTTTGCAGTACTTACATTATATCTCCGACCGTGAATGTCATTCGAGCGGTAAACCGCGTCTAATTGCTATAGTCGTTTTAGACGGGTTTGCGAATGTGACATTAACGTTGATGTTTTGTGTTGTGCTGTGATGTTGCGGTTTTGTCGTGGTGGATAGCAGTGTGCAATGGTAGTGCAGTTTGGATTTATTTGTACATTTGATATTGCGGGGCGAGCGTCCAACATGTGGATTGCCGTCACTGCCTGTTTGTATAATATTCTTTTGGGGCACGACCGGGCTGAGGTCGATATACCCTTTGTACATATTTTTCATTTCTGTACTAAACCCCGCGACGGAGTGCACGGATAGCCGGGTTCTGGAAGGTAACGGGTCCGCATCTCATGGCTTTGAGAGGCAGAGGGGCCTCACTCTAGAATTGGAAGACTATTCGCCGCACTCGTAGGGGTACAGGTTGACTCAAGGAGGGGTGCCCAAGTTACCGGATTCCGTGAAATGCAGGGTGGTCCATTCACTAAGCTGTAAGGGGCTGCCTCGCTTCAGGTTTTGGTGGGTAACTTGCCGCACCCGTAGGGGTCTAGGTTTCATTGAACAGGCTATCCACACGACCAGAGGAACGTCGGGTTTCAGCAGCGGCTCTGTGAAACCCGGGGATCCCAGATTATCTGTATTGTTCTGTGATGCTTATTACTTTTCTGTAATGTTTCATATTATCACGCCTGGAGCGATTATTGTATATTGGTATATATACTAGTAGATGTTGTATATGTTTTACACCCGCGCTAGTTCAGTCCCCGCTCTGTCGTTAGTTAAGTAACCTAACGGGTGATGACGGGACCCAGAGACGAATGCGGATGGTATATACGTACATTTTATTTTCGTTCTTTTCTGGTGTGATTAATTGATGGGACTGCGTTGATTTTGATCAATGCAAAGGAAAACAAACCTGTTTGGATGTTGTTGGAACAATTTTAAAAAGTGTTATTGCAAAAACGTTTCCTTTTGTCATGCACAGTGGTATTCGGTTGGAATATCCTGCACCTCATTCGACGAGGAAAGGGCCGATATCCTTTCACCGGGAATGACCCCTTGGGCAGAAGTTTGTGTCAGGGTAATAACTTCACTATAGTCGATTACAAGTTGCTTTGCATCGTGGTATTCAGTGGAATATCCTGCACCTCATTCCACGAGGAAAGAGCCAAGATCCCTTCACCGGGAGTGACCTCTTTAGCAAAAGTTTTCGCCACTATATTTTTATAAAAAAGCTATCAGGTTGCTTCAACGAGATCAAGTTCATTACGTTAAAGGTTTTTCGCCAAAAACCAGCCGTAGCCCTCCGTCGTGTCTTATGGATGGTCAGTAGTATTCAAGCTATATTTGTTGGCTTTCATCAAGGCATAGTGTTTGGTAGCTGCTGGAGTATTCATTTGTTGCATAGATAGATGTGTTAGTTTGGGACAGTCGTATTAACTTGTTGGCTTTCGTCAAGGGTATGTACGGGTGGGTTCAAATTGACAAGAATATGACGGGTAGAACTTGACATGTGACTTATGATTTGTTGGCTTTCGTAAAGGTCATAAGAACATGAGGTAAAAATCATATCGGGAGTTTCTAAAGAAACTGAAACTTGCCAGGCATGCGCATACCTTCTGGAGTGCGATAACGTGAGTGGATTCCATCACATTATCTGTTAGTTATGTGTATGCCCTAGAGGCCATTACTGTACATTGGATGTATATTGTAGTGGATGCTGGGACATATATAGGGAAGACTTTCTTGCTCGACATGATAGTATGCTATCTGGTCACTCTTTACCTTAACGTGTATACTGATTGTCTCTCTGTTACATGTTGGTAAAGCCCTTAGGATCTGTACTTGACTACCTGGACTATGATGCGGATCATACTAGTGGGGACATGGTAGTCCATAAGTACATCCTTCAAAGTCCCTAGTCGTGGGTGTATCGAGACGGGGCATCGATATACCAGAGTAGACTAGCGTATACCTTCTCGACCCATACAGATGGGCGATGGATGATCCCATATCCATTGGTGTTTGACATCAGAGATGATATACGGGTGCTCAGTAGAGACTGGGTACACTGGACGGACTCGCCGAGAACTCCCAGATGGTATTATACCTCACGTCAGATGGCAGTTCTCTGGTGACACTGGTACAGAGTAGTCTGTTGACCCGAGATCGTCATAGAGTCTTGTGTGGTTCCCATTGTGCTTTGATTTCCATCTTACCACGTCCAAGAGGGCGTGTAAAACTGTGGTTTTTGGGTACAGTCCCGAGTCACATGGAGGCAATGAGCGATAGGAGGGGATTCGTCTCTCCCGGTATAGGGGGTTGATGTTGCGCTGTGTTCGATTGGCTATAACAGGAAATCCCTGGCCAGGGTTGCAGAGATATACTGGTAAGTGTTACCAGTAGTTTCTCGAATTGTTATAGACCTCATATCGACACGACTTATCGAGCTATTGGGGTCTGACGTTTACCACCCCTAGGCGAGATATGCGACATATCAGACGATCAGACCGGACTGTACGGTAGTGTTACTGGTTGCATTCACTGGAGTGTGAGCGGGCTTGCTCGTCGATCTTCAGATCGCTCAATACCCGGGTGGCCGTTACGTTTAGCAGACCTCTTGCGGCTTGTGGGTGCTTGATATGATCATCATCTGCTGCCGGCGTATTGACGAGTCTTTAGAGTCCTACACAGAGGTTTCCTGGTTCAAGCGAAACGAAATAGGAGCGCATATGAGATATGTGCGGGACCGAGAATAATGCGTGTATGTGATACCGTATTCCATTCTCGCGATGAATGTATCGATTATGTTATATGCGATATACCCTAGTTATCGAATCAAGGATTGATTCGATAAACCGATACATTGGATACTAGTCGGTTATATGCGATATGACCGGATCGTTAAATCAAGTGTTGATTTAATGATTTAATGTATAATTATATATATTTGATATATTACTTTGCATTAACTAGTATCGGTTCACTTTAAATGGATTTTCTCGCTCGTGATGTGCGCATTGCATATGCGATATGATTTTGTGCACTTGCTTGTATCATGTTTGATGATACATCCCTTTTGGTTAAGTGTAAAGAATTAAACCTTGGTTAATGAAATGGTTAGGGTTTACTTTTTCCTTATTCATTTTATTCATTTATTTATTCTTTTGGAAAAAGAAAAGCAAATGAGAAAATGGTGGCATGTTTTGTTTTATTCATGAAGTTTCATGAACACTTTGACTTTGTAACCATTTTGTCTCATGCTTAAACCTAACCATTCCACTTAACCCTAATTAATTCTCTACACCTAACCATGGTTCTATTATGATAAGAATTCATTATTCTTTTCATTTTTAGAATTAACTTATCATATCATTTCTTCTTCTTCTTCCTTGAACTCAAGAAGAAAACCTTGACTTCATCAATGGTGGATTGATGAAATGAGTAAGAAATCCAATTCTAAAGTCTACCCACTTCCTATTTCTTCATCCTCTACCTCTTGCCAAGTAGTAGAGTGTGTTTTCTTCACAAGTTTCTTGACTTTGTGAAGTGAGAGCTTGATCTAGCGATGCCTCGACGTAGATCATCTTCGGCATGGACATCGACGACCTAGCTCGCCATTTCTCCGACGAAGCCGACGTTAGAGCCCGGGAATACATTTGGACAGCGAGGGGACTTTGTTGCGGAGCTATGGAGGTGGAGCACCGGATCTACAAAGGTTGTATTTCCGTTAAACTTTAGTTAAGTGTTAACTAGTTGCTTTTTCGCCTAGACATCTAGCCAACGATCCGTATTAGGGTTTCTCGGCACCGTTAATTTTTGAAATTGGCATGGTTGATGCCTTGTGAGACCTCCTTAGGGTGCCTAGGAACCCTACAGTGGTATCAGAGCCTAGCTAGAGCCTTAGGCGAAGTCTAGACGGATTTTGAACTCCGAACGAACCCGAAATCCTAACACACCCATGCTCTCTGTCCAATTTTCAAAAACAGGGATTTTTCAGTATTAAAAATATGCAGAAAATCAACCAGGGTTTTCTAAGAATTACTGTAAATTTCGTGGACCTAATTCCACTTTCCCACCGCGGTTCCGCGGCATGAGCAAGGCTCATGCGGCGGATCCGCGGCCGTACGGCCACTGTATTTATATTATTTGGCACAGTAATTCTTAGTTTCCAGTGGTGATTTTTCTGGGAATTTTTAATATTTATTCAAGAGTTGAATTTTCTGCAGTTGTTTTGGGGATTCGGTGTTTCGATCGGAGTATCAAATTTTGTCTGTGTGGCTTTCCGGATAAATTTTAGAATATGTTAAAAAGTTCGACCGGATATAAATACCCAATTTTTCCCCTGTCGGGAAATTTCCAAGTGTTGGATTTTTCCGTAGTTTAACGACGTTCTAAGTAGTGCAAGTAACGCGATGGTCCCTCTAGAAGACAACAAACCTTAACTCGATTATGTGACCGTCTTGAACTGCCCTTTGAACCTTCGGGTTTGGGGCAGTACGGCGTGCCACATGTGAGGCGTTGGCTTGACCCTTCTACGGCTGGACCGTTGGTACTGAGGCACGAACTGAATGTTGTTAGACTTATTTCATGTGTTGATCTGTATCGGGAAAACTTGGGTGTTCGAATGTTCAATCGGAAAGTTTAACATTTTCTAATTATCTGGAATGGGATACAATAATTGGAATTCACAAGAAGTTATGAGATAACTGAATGAATGTTATAAACATAGCAGTTTAGTCTCACTTGATCGGTTGCCACGGAATTTTGATGCGATCAAAAGTCCGTCGCAATCACGTAGTGTACGCGGATACTCGCCGGGTAAACTTAATAGACAGCCTCACTCCATAGCCCCGACCAAGTGACTGTAGGAGAACCCCGTCGCCGAAAGCATCCGTTCGAGTGCTCGCGGTAGCGGTGTTCCGCCTTGGTGCACTTCGTCGACGGTATCAGGGGTGCGGCCGCCTACTAAAGTTTGCGACGAGCATTCGATCAGTTTGTCGGGAATCCTGTTGAATTGCCCGACTTGATATTGAAAAGTGTTTTCGATAATGAGACTAAAATGCGGGGTTTATAATTGTTAGGCATGCGATGTCTAAGGAATTCATTTGGTCAGGCATGCGACGTCTGAGGTGGTTGTGGATTCCAACTGTTGTAGTTTTACACTTTCTTTTCTGTGACCGTAAGTGTAATATGTGATATCGCCGGTTTCGTTGCTATATGTCAACGACAATTGGGATGCGCATATTTACTTACGTTGATGACATGTGATGTTATGTGTTGCTGGATATGTTATATTGGATCGTCGTGTTTGAATAGCCGGGGGTTTTATGTGAGATGAGTGTTTTTCATTTTCATTCATGTAAAAACTTGTATGTAATATTCTTTTATTTAGGGCACTTCCAGGTTGCGGAAGATGTCACCGTTTGTATATTATTTACTTTTCCGCACTAGGATAGACCCAAGGAGGAGGGCACAAGTAACCGGGTTCTGGAGTCCAGTGGGAGACCAACTCGAGGAGTCGAGTCCGGGTCTCCTAACTCTAGAATTGGTAGGGTTGCTTGCCGCTCTCGTAGGGGTCTAGGGGTGTGGGTTTGGCTATTCATCACGACCGTGGAATCCGTGTTTTATACTGGCTCGTATTGAAAACACGGACGTCCTAGTATATCCAATATTTCATATGATTCTTCTGCTGCGATATCTGTGATGTGATCATGTGATGTTCTGTGATAGATACATTATATAGTATATATGATATATTATATAGACGTTACTTATGTTTTACACCCGCGCTAGCCCTGCCCTGCTCTATCGTTAGTTACCTAACCTAACGGTGCACGAGGGGACATCGAGGCGAATGCAGATGGCATAAGTGTACGTCGTATTTATCTGTGATGTTTAGGTATTTAAATGATGGGACTTCATTAATGAGATTAATGAAATAAAAGAAACCTAAGATGTTGTAGAATCGAATTTCAAAATAAAACAGGTAGCTACAGTTCTTGCTTTGCACAGAGGTATATGTGATATATCCTGCACCTTATTCGATGAGGAAAGGACCGAGATCCCTTCACCGGGAGTGACTCCTTTAGCAATAACTGGCAGATGCTACACACTCGGTTTGTCTTTTGATTGCTTTTAAGAGTTTTTGCTTTGCACAGTGATATATATGATATATCCAGCACCTCATTCGACGAGGAAAGGACCGACGATCCCTTCACCGGGAGTGACTCCTTTAGCAAAACTAGAAAAACCTTAAAAACACTCCATTTCAAAATTCATTCGATCTTACAACGATATCAAGTTCATTACGCAATAGGTTTTCAGAAAAACCTGTCGTAGCCCTCCGTCATTTCAGATAAGTTGTATATAGTATTCGTGCTGCATTTGTTGGCTTTCGTCAAGGTGCAGTGTGCGGTAGCTATATGCTGCTTATCTGCCAGCATACGATGCGATTGGATTAGGGTAGTCGTGCGGCTTTGTTGGCTTTCGTCAAGGGTCGTGCGGGTGGGTTTAATTCAATCGGGAAATGACGGGTTGAACTTGGCTAGCACTTATGATTTGTTGACCTTAGCCAAGGTCATAAGCTGCTAGGGGCAAAATATTATCGGGAATTTCAAGTGTTGAGATTTGCAATGAGATTGCATACCTTCTATGAGATAGTTGGATCTCGATACCCGCTGCGAGTAAGAGTTACTCCTGGGAGAGTTTTACGCATTACAATTAGCCGATCAAGTAGGTGTCTAGAAAGGTGTCAACGGGGTTACGCCTCTGGGAAAACGAGGTTTACATTAATTAGGTTCGTGCGAAAGCACGGGGGACCTCCCTCAAAGTACCGACACTGGCCTGGCTGAAAGATTGGCGAACTTGTAGTGTGTAATTAATCCCGGCTAGTCTTTCCTTTTAGGGTTTGAAGGAGGATTTGATAAAAAGCAGTGGGAGCCATCCTGATTAGATAAAATAAAAACCAATCTATTCTTGACAGAGCGCACGCTGAGTGTTTTCTTCTCTCTCTCTCCTGGTAGCGACCATATCACGCCTTAATCAAGATAATAAAACGGAATATTGACCGAACCCGCTTGTTATACTGAGCTGGGGAACGTTGGTCCCGCTCCAACTTATAATTGTTATAAGACAGAGCAGGAAATTGGGGAATACCAGAATTCCCGTGCCGCCCAAACGAAGAGAGTGCATGCTGATGCATCATCTTCGGGTGTGTTCATTACAAAGAACTGTTTCTCTGTATCCTCTACGTCCTGGGTATGTGATACCAGATCAGGATCCCAGATATGTAATCTGTTACATAGGGCTACAGAGAGGTAGAGAACTGAGAACGGGTGATAAGTTTCATGAGGCAGAAAACGGGGCAAGTGTTGCAGCCAAGTCTGTTGGTCACTGTCACCCTGTATTCCAAATACATTGATTCTGAACGAATGTTATTAGATACCGAACCTGATATACAAAATCATATCAGTCTCTTTATTAGTAAAGAAAGAATATAATTTTGTATTGTTGGATAATGTTTTGAACATTTCCTATATCAAAAGTTGATCGGTTCAGGCACGTTATCTAAAAGCATTGACGTTCTAAATCAAACTACAGTTCTTTAGTATACAGAACACACACAAGAGGAAGAGTTCAGAAATGAACGGATCCTTCTTAAGGCATTGTAGACTAGGTCAGATCAATGTGACCCGACTAGCTAGAGTTACATAAAGATGCATATTTAAATCAGTTTGAATTTACATCTTGTGAAACTCGCCAGTCATGTCACAAAGATAAGATGACCATAGCTCCGTTTACTGGAAACAGAGAAAGAGTTAATGAACTCTTGGGATGATACATGTTGATGTATGTAAGGTCCCCTGTCTACACATGCCAAGACCGGTTCTTTATACTTCATTACATTCTCTGATAATCTCTCAAGATTCAGACATATGTTCCTGTTGAAACACAAGTCCGAACCTTTTGAGATATTCACAGAATGTAAGTTAGAAGTAGAGAACCAATTAGGGTACAAGTATTATGTCCTTTGATGTGATCAGGGAGGAGAATACTTGAGCACGGAAATCCTGGACTATTCTAAAGGAGAATGAGATTCTCTCTCAGCATTACTCCTCTGTATACACCATAGCACGATGGTATATCGGGGCGGAGCAATCACACCCTATATGATATGGTGTGCTCTATGATGAGTACTACTGAGTTACCTTTTTCCTATTGGGTGTTATGCACTTGAGAAGCTGCATACCTATTGAATAGGGTTCGAATCAAATCAGTTGCCTACCATTTCATATGTGATATGGAAAGGGAAGAGCCCATATCTTAAGTTGGTTAAGATTTGGGGTTGTCCGGCCTATGTCTAAAAGCAAAATCCGGACACGCTCGAGGCAAGGTCTGTTAAGTAGAACTGGAAATGTTCCAGCTATACAAACAACAACAGATGATTTGGCAGAACCAAAGGATTCAGTAGATTCCAACGAACCTCAACCTCTCCGCCGATCTAGTAGGGTTCCTCACACACCTGAGAGATACTTCGGTTTCTCTATGACAGTGGGAGCGAGGATTGCATCATGAGATGATGACCCAACTATTTTCGAGCTGGCCATCGAGAGTGACGACTCTGTAAGAATGGCTGGATGCTTAGTGATCTGAGATGGAATCCTTATACACCAACAAAGTATGGACTTTAGTTGCTATATCTGAAGGGTTAAATCCCCATCAGGAGCAAGTATATCTTGAGAAGATTACTTGGTGTACATGGAAGAGTTGAGACTTTCAAAGCTAGACTTGTTAAAGGTCTACATCATTGACCAGGTATGGATGATGATGAAACCTTTTCTAAGTAGCTATGCTTAAGTCCATCCAGATCCTACTTGCCACGGCTACATACCATGACTACGATATCTGGTGGTTGGGTGTCATGACAGCTTTTCTAAATGATGTTTAGAAGAGAGCGTCTATAAGTACACAGCCAGAGGGCCTCGTAGACAGTGGGAGCAGCGGAAACGTGTGCAAGATGCTTTATAGGATTAAAGCAGGCATCGCGGAGTTGGAACATCTGTTTTGATGGATTAGTCAAAGAGTTTGACATCATCAAAATGGTAGATGAACCTTGTATAAACAAAAAGGTAGTAGGGAGTATGGTGACGATCCTCGTAGAGTACGTGGATGACATACTCTTGATAGGGAAGGAGTTTCCTATGCTACGCTCGATCGATCTCCGCTTATCACAATGATTCTCCACATAGGATCAAAATGATACCTCCTAAATCCTGGGTTTTTGGATCTATGAGATAGATCTAATTGGATGTTAGGACTCTCACTAGTTGTAGTGAGACGGTATCAACCGATCCTGGGGAGAATCACTGGGAGGGTTCCAGGGTGATAAAGACGACTGAATGTCAGTCACAGGCATTGTCTTTACCCTCAGTGGAGGGACGGTATGTTGGAAGAGTTCCAAGCTAGATACCGTGACATACTAGACGATAAAGGCAGGATACATCGCTACTAAAGATGCTACCAAAGAGGCTGTTTGGATGTATAATGGTTCATGAGATGAACTATGTTCCTACCATTGTGAGACAATGGAGTTGTGGCTTATGCCAAGGAACGCCGGTCCCATCAGTGATCCAGACATATTCTAAGGCAGTGTCACCTGATCATGGAGATGGATGATCTCCAGGGTGATCGAGGTCAGGAGAGTAGATTCAGAGGACAACACAGCGGATCCACTCACAAAGGCCTGTTTCCAGAGAGAGACTTTTATGGGATGGTTGAGTATGAGATACTACAACCACTGCTACAGATGGCCCTAGTGCAAGTGGGAGATTGTTAGTTATATGTATGCCCTAGAGGCCATTTCTGTACATTGGATGTATATTGTAGTGGATGCTGGGACATATATAGGGAAGACTTTCTTGCTCGACATGATAGTATGCTATCTGGTCACTCTTTACCTTAACGTGTATACTGATTGTCTCTCTGTTACATGTTGGTAAAGCCCTTAGGATCTGTACTTGACTACCTGGACTATGATGCGGATCATACTAGTGGGGACATGGTAGTCCATAAGTACATCCTTCAAAGTCCCTAGTCGTGGGTGTATCGAGACGGGGCATCGATATACCAGAGTAGACTAGCGTATACCTTCTCGACCCATACAGATGGGCGATGGATGATCCCATATCCATTGGTGTTTGACATCAGAGATGATATACGGGTGCTCAGTAGAGACTGGGTACACTGGACGGACTCGCCGAGAACTCCCAGATGGTATTATACCTCACGTCAGATGGCAGTTCTCTGGTGACACTGGTACAGAGTAGTCTGTTGACCCGAGATCGTCATAGAGTCTTGTGTGGTTCCCACTGTGCTTTGATTTCCATCTTACCACGTCCAAGAGGGCGTGTAAAACGGTGGTTTTTGGGTACAGTTCCGAGTCACATGGAGGCAATGAGCGATAGGAGGGGATTCGTCTCTCCCGGTATAGGGGGCTGATGTTGCGCTGTGTTCGATTGGCTATAACAGGAAATCCCTGCCCAGGGTTGCAGAGATATACTGGTAAGTGTTACCAGTAGTTTCTCGAATTGTTATAGACCTCATATCGACACGACTTATCGAGCTATTGGGGTCTGACGTTTACTACCCCTAGGCGAGATATGCGACATATCAGACGATCAGACCGGACTGTACGGTAGTGTTACTGGTTGGATTCACTGGAGTGTGAGCGAGCTTGCTCGTCGATCTTCAGATCGCTCAATACCTGGGTGGCCGTTACGTTTAGCAGACCGCTTGCGGCTTGTGGGTGCTTGATATGATCATCATCTGTTGCCGGCGTATTGACGAGTCTTTAGAGTCCTACACAGAGGTTTCCTGGTTCAAGCGAAACGAAATAGGAGCGCATATGAGATATGTGCGGGACCGAGAATAATGCGTGTATGTGATACCGTATTCCATTCTCGCGATGAATGTATCGATTAGGTTATATGCGATATACCCTAGTTATCGAATCAAGGATTGATTCGATAAATCGATACATTGGATACTAGTCGGTTATATGCGATATGACCGGATCGTTAAATCAAGTGTTGATTTAATGATTTAATGTATAATTATATATATTTGATATATTACTTTGCATTAACTAGTATCGGTTCACTTTAAATGGATTTTCTCGCTCGTGATGTGCGCATTGCATATGCGATATGATTTTGTGCACTTGCTTGTATCATGTTTGATGATACATCCCTTTTGGTTAAGTGTAAAGAATTAAACCTTGGTTAATGAAATGGTTAGGGTTTACTTTTTCCTTATTCATTTTATTCATTTATTTATTCTTTTGGAAAAAGAAAAGCAAATGAGAAAATGGTGGCATGTTTTGTTTTATTCATGAAGTTTTCATGAACACTTTGACTTTGTAACCATTTTGTCTCATGCTTAAACCTAACCATTCCACTTAACCCTAATTAATTCTCTACACCTAACCATGGTTCTATTATGATAAGAATTCATTATTCTTTTCATTTTTAGAATTAACTTATCATATCATTTCTTCTTCTTCTTCCTTGAACTCAAGAAGAAAACCTTGACTTCATCAATGGTGGATTGATGAAATGAGTGAGAAATCCAATTCTAAAGTCTACCCACTTCCTATTTCTTCATCCTCTACCTCTTGCCAAGTAGTAGAGTGTGTTTTCTTCACAAGTTTCTTGACTTTGTGAAGTAAGAACTTGATCTAGCGATGCCTCGACGTAGATCATCTTCGGCATGGACATCGACGACCTAGCTCGCCATTTCTCCGACGAAGCCGACGTTAGAGCCCGGGAATACATTTGGAAAGCGAGGGGACTTTGTTGCGGAGCTATGGAGGTGGAGCACCGGATCTACAAAGGTTGTATTTCCGTTAAACTTTAGTTAAGTGTTAACTAGTTGCTTTTTCGCCTAGACATCTAGCCAACGATCCGTATTAGGGTTTCTCGGCACCGTTAATTTTTGAAATTGGCATGGTTGATGCCTTGTGAGACCTCCTTAGGGTGCCTAGGAACCCTACATTATCATGCGATGAGAGTTGGATCTCGATTCCCACTGATGAGTTGGTTTACTCTTCGGGTGATCCCGATTGATTCTTCTTTCAGGTTTGGAGGAGAATTTGACAGTACAGTGGGAGGTTTCCGGATTAGATAAAGTGATAACCATTCTGATCTAGGTTAGAGTGCACGCAGAGTGTTTCTTTTCTCTCTCTCTCTTTGGCAACGACCTTTGACCGACCCTAGACTATGACTCAGTGACCAAGTTGACCGAACCTTCTTGAAATACTGGCTTTTGGATTGTCTGAGTTGCATAAGTCATTGCCACTCCTTCTTCTACCCTTTGCATTTCTCAGAACACCCCGTATTACTACGGACATCCACTTCCATTGGATAGATCCATCGTATGGTTATATACGAACTCGAAGGGAATTCTTCGAGGATGGATCCAGGTTCAGGAGAAATAGAATTGGTTTATTCAGTTGTCTTTTATTATCACCTTCTCTCAGGTTGCGAGGGCTCCTTGGTTTAGGAAAGTACACCTATTACGCTTATTGGATAGTCTTCTTCCAAACCATAGGCAGGTGCCGAAAGGTAGGGAATGAAGAAAACCAATTAGCCGAAGTAGGGTGTACAGAAGGTAATATGTAAAGACAAAATAAAGGGATTAGAAAGAGGGCAAAGTAAATTGCGACTGCTATCATTCACGACCAAACCGCGTACTTCATCGCCACTCCTATTTCACCTTTGTTTTTTTCCCAGTTCGGGAAAAATAGAATAAGGAATTATTCAGTTGTCATTTATCATCACCTTCTCTCAGGTTACGAGTACTCCTTGGTTTAGGAAGGTACACCTATTATGCTTACTGGATAGTCTTCTTCCAAACCATAGGCTGATGCCGAACGGTAGGGAAGGAAGAAAACCACTTAGCCTAAAAGGGGTGTACAGAAGGAAATGACTAAAGACAAATAAAGGGATTTTGGGAGATGGCAAAGAAATATACGGTTACAGTCATGAATTGGATTATGGAAGAGGAATTACTAGGAATACCAGGAAACCCCTACGAAACATTTTCATGTTTCAGTGCATTGTTAAAGGAAAACTGGTTTCCCGATTAGATACTTACTCCAGGGTATGTATTTACCAGGTATGATTCTCACATCTGTATGGTTTTACAGATGATGAGTGGGAGTAAGTTATTGGGAATATGGTGATCATCCTCATTATATCGGAATTCGTTGTAATTGGTGATATTTGAGGAAGTCGCCTAGGTTATTGCCGGCAGGCATGTATTTGGAGTATCCGTTGTTGTGCACCAATTTCAAAATGATATATCTGTACGTTTATTTTTATAAAGTGAGATATAACTTTTTGATATTATGTCGATGACATTTACCTACATCAGTTGACGATTGGGTAACAGCGGAGCAGTTCTTACAGTTTTCAACCTACGATGCACAGGTTTTAAGTTATTCAACTCAGCGGACTTATACAGAGTAGTGTATGTTGTCCAGTGTCCATAAGGACAAAGGGGTTGGTCCTCGTACTATGTTATGTTTACTTATGACTTCTCTAGTTTTTTGGCAAGTGTTTCTTAGAAATACAAGGTCTAAGTTTTGAGAAGTTGTGGGTATAGGAATAAAGTAGAGAACCAGGTGTCGCAAGTATCAGGATTCTTCAAAGAGATCGAAGATGTAGATTCTTGTGATTGGTATTCAGATGATAGTAATGGTATTGAGAAACTTGTTTCTCTTTCAGGTTACTCATAATTGGATGGATTCCTAAGTTGAGTAATGCTGATTAGCCTCTTTCCATTAAGTTGATATGCACTGGAGACAGCTGCATGATTAGAATCTGGTTCCAATTAAATAAGTGCCAAAGTTTCTATATTGGATATAGAATGGTTCATATCTTAACGATGTTAAGGTACGAGGAGTTGTCCGGCTTATGCTTAAAACCAGACTCTGGATAACTCAGGGCACGTTTCTATAATGGCAGTTTGTGGGTTGACCCGGGCTATGACGAGGGTTGATTTTCTACCATCTGGAAGATCAATAGTGATATTGTTCTTGACTCGCCATAGTTTTAGTAAAATGGATTTTTTCAGAAAACAGTAGTGGGAGTATCGTAGAACTGGAAGTGATTCCAGGACCGCAAACGATTACGGAAAATTTAATAGGACCTATAGATTCAATCAGGTTTGACATTCCATTAGCCACTCCGCAGATATGGTGGGTAACCTCAGACACCCGAGAGGTACTCCGGTAGCCTCAAGGACGGTGACAGGGACGTTCTTATCTACCCAGACTTGACACTACTGTTGTTCCAGACTATGAGACCCGGCAGGAGGATAAGTATAGCGTCGTTCTAAACTAGGTTTAGAAGTGCACGTATATATTATTCTACCAGAGGGTTGTTGTGGTCAGTGGGAGCAGCGGAAGCATAGTGGGCAAGTAGCTTATGTCTATTTATAGACTAGAGCAGTTATAGCGGAGATAGATCATCTAATTTTGATTTGACAGTCATAGGTTTGACTTCATCAGAATAGGGGATGTATCTGTTGAGAAGGTAGTAGGGTGTGTGTGATGTCCTGGTATTTGGATGACATACATAGAGTAGGAAGTAAAATTCTTATACTACGATCGGTTGTACTGTGGTCATCACACAGTTGTTTCTCCAGACAGGATATGGATATAATATCTGACATTCTGGTTTCTAGATCTATGGTTTTAGATCTGGATTTGGGTAGTTTCCCAATATGGATACTTTGACAGTATTCTAATGGCTTTTAGAATAAATGACTCCTGGCATGGTGGTGTATCTGCAGGTGATGGAGTCACCCTCTCTAAAGGTGTCTTAAAGACTAAACGGGAGAGGGATGTGCATGATTGGCAGATCACTTGCTTAGGTAATTGAGTCAATCGTGAGATGTCAAGTACCACACCAGATGTTGTTTTTGCACTAGATGCGATAAGTTTGTATTAATCCAATCCTGGAGAAACATAAGGAAGCAGTTTTAGAACATAAGTGTATGTTCTATGGATTTGATGACGGCAGCCTCCTTCGGGAGACGGTTATCATTCCAGGCTTCAAAGGTGACATGGATGACAGAGTGATTGTCAGAGTTATAGTTTTCCCTCTGACGAAGGGGGCAGTATTATGGATAGGTAGTCCAAGAGGATACTGTGGGAGGCATGGTGCCGGATACCGATTAGGTTCAGTTATCGATACAGTCTAAGAAGTTTGGATTTGGAGTTCATTTATGAACTAGGTCCCATCAGATATCCAGACATATTCTAAGACAGGTAATACTCAATTCGGGAGATGGCTTTCTCCGCGAACTTGAGATTAAGAGAGACATAGAAAGAAACATCAGGGCGGATCCACTCACCGAGGCTATTTCTCGAACACAATAATTTTACAAACGGGCTTTGTGAAACTGATTAGTAGAGGAATTGGGTGTTCGGTATCACACGGACTGTGAGTATGTGACATCGCAATAATTAGCCTTAAGTGCAAGTGGGAGATTGTTGGATATAGTGCCCTCAAAGTCAATTATTGGATCGCAGGTACGTGATTGCAATGATTGAGGAGGACCTATACCGGTAGCACCGTCTTACTCGAGATAATAGTATGCTATCTGGTTTTCCTTTATCAGTCGTGTATAGGTTCAGGTGACTGATCACGATTACACGTTGATAGAGCCCTTAGGATCTTGCTTGACTACCAACAGTATGAGGGCGATCATATACGTGAGAGTTGGGTGGTCTATAAGCACATCCTTAATAGTGGTCCCTAGTCGTGGGAGTACCGAGACAGGGCATCGATACTCCGGAGTAGACTAGTGTATACAGTCGAGACCCCGACGAGGGGCGGTGGCCGGTCTCACAAGCCACTGGTGTCAGTTGGATCACCTAAGATGTATACAGGTGCTCATTGGGTTATGAGTACACCGGACAGGACTCGCCGGGAACCTGCTAGTTGGTATTATACCTATCGTCAGATAGCAGTTCCCTGGTGACATGTGTACAGGTTAGTTCATCGACCTGAGGTCGTTATTTGTTTCGTGTGAGTTCCCACTGTGCTTTGATTTCTACCCTACCACGGCTCAAAGGAGTCGTGAAAACAGGTATTTTTGGGTACAGTCCCGAGCCACATGGAGGCACGTGAGCGGATTGGCAGGGGATTCGTCTCTCCCGGTATTGGGGGTGAGATCGTGCTGTGTCTAGGAAACCCATTACACCAAGTCCTTGGCCAAGGAAGGTCAGAATTACTGGTAGGTACTCTGGTAGTTTCTCAGGGTGTTCAGGGCTTGTCTCCGACACGACTTATACCGCTATTGGGGTTCTGACGTTATCAGCCCCTAGGCCGGATATGCGATACTCATAGACGAACGGACCGGACTGTATATAAATTGTCACTGTTAGGCTCAGTAGGGTTTACGGATGAGTTCGCTCATCGGCCTCCCTTGAGGTCAGTACATGTGCAGCCGTTATGCACTGCTAGTGCCGCTGACAGCTTGTGGTTAAACCCACTGCCAGGGTACTGACGAGTCATTAGAGTCCCCCACAGATAGTTTTCCAAGTTCGGGCGAAACGTTGTAGAGGCCGTATGGTTTTATGGCAGGGTTCGAAAAATGCACGTGCGTTTACGCACGTGTCATATTTCGGGCAGATAATACTGGTGGGCTTTGGTTTAAGCCGGATCCGAGTATTATATTGAGTAGATATAATATCTTTGTCTCAGTTGCATTTTTATTCGGTCGTAATACAAATGCGGGTATGTTTATACTATTACGGGGTTATCCTGAAATTCATTTCGGGATCGCTTTTAGAAGTTTCCAGTTTTCTATCAGCCGTATTTAACATTCGGTTAAATGTGTATTTATCTTTTCTTCTCTCGGGTGAGTCATGAGGGTGAGTCGTGGTTCTAGAAGCTTCTAGATTAGTGACTCATCTTGGCATTAATTGTTGCATTAATGAGTTGATGAGGTGTATTAGTGACTCATTCTTTTGCATTGATGTTTCTTGTTCTTGCTAAGATATTTCTTCTTGATCTTTTGTGAGAAGCTTTTCTTGTGGTCACCTTCCCCTCTCCTACACTCACCCTCCCCTCCCCACCTCTATAAGTGGCCGGCCCCTCCCCTCCTCCTCACTCACTCACTTGGTTAAAAAAGATGATAGATTTTGGTTCATGAAATTTGATAGATACTCATTTCACATTTCCACCCGATCCAAAAGGCAACTTCATTAACCGTTCGTCCATGGCTTTGGACGAAGCAAGACAAAGTGTTCTATTCATTCTCTACATCAATCTTGGTCATCTCTTTTAGCAAACTTGATGACCGAGTTGCCTCGGGTCAGAGGCGGGAGCCCGTTTAAAGAACCGTTGACGTGGTGCTACCTGGACGAGGAGATCGGAGATCGACGAGATCGGAGCAGCCGTAACGGAGCGTGGGATGATGGTTAAAGAACGAAGGACTCGGATCGTTCGGTATAACCTTTCTACCCTCTTTGTAGTTTGTTAGTTTAGCGTTAATGGCAGATCCGGGTTATAGTATGCGATAGCACCAGTTATAAAAGTTTTTGTTCCGCATTTGGCGTCTGAAAGACGGCCGGGGCGCTACCGTAGACTTACAGTTTTCAGGCCGTATCTTGATTAGTTCATCATCATATTCATTGACGACATCTTAGTGTACTCCCGGAGCCGAAAGGAGCACGAGCAGCACTTGCGTATTACGTTGCAGACCTTGAGAGAGCATCAGTTGTTCACTAAATTCTCCAAGTGCGCATTCTGGCTCGACAGTGTTGACTTCTTGGGTCACGTAGTGAGGAGAGATGGCATATGTGTGGACCCGAAGAAGATCGAGGCCGTTCGGCGTTGGCCCAAACCGGTATCAGTTACAGAGGTTCGCAGCTTTCTAGGACTGGCCGGCTACTACCGACGATTTATTCAGGACTTCTCCCGTATCGCTGCACCGTTGATCGGGTTGACCCGGAAGGGAGTCCTTTTTGTTTGGACGAAGGCGTACGAGTACAGCTTTCAGCAGTTGCAGACTCGTTTGACTACGGCGCCGGTGTTATCATTGCCCTCGGGATCGGGCGATTTTGTGGTATGTTGTGATGCTTCTCTGGTGGGGCTAGGCTGTGTATTGATGCAGCACGGCAGGGTAATCGCGTACGCTTCTCGGCAGCTGAAAAAGCACGAGCAAAACTACTCCACTCATGATTTAGAGATGGCTGCAGTGGTGTTTGCACTCAAGATCTAGAGACATTACCTATATGGAGAGTCATGCCAGATATTCACGGACTACAAGAGCTTGAAGTACATATTTCAGCAGTGAGACTTGAACCTAAGACAGCGCCGTTGGATGGAACTAGTGAAGGACTACGATTGCGAGATTTTGTATCATTCGGGCAAGGCGAACGTAGTGGCAGATGCTTTGAGTCGGAGGCCCGGAGATAGTTTATCTTGTTTGAGCGCAGTTCCGAGGCATTCGGCGGCAAATTGGCAGATTCTATACGACAGCCGAGTGCAATTCGAGTTCACTCCGACTGGGGGACAGCTTGCGCATATCTGTGCACGTCCACAGTTGCTTGACCGTATCCGTAAGGCGCAGCCCAGTGATGACTGTATTTCAAAGATCAGGGAGCAGGTTAGACAGGGCAGAGACTCCGAGTTCGTGATCGATGATCAGGGGGTACTGCGATTTGGGACTCGACTGTGCATACCAGATTCTAAGGGATTGAGGCGTGAGATTCTCGAGGAGGCGCATCGATCGGTATACAGTTTTCATCCAGGTTCCACCAAGATGTACCATGATGTGAGAGATGTTTACTGGTAGGAAGGGATGAAGAAGGACGTCACAGACTTCATTTCGAGATGCCTGACTTGTCAGCAAGTCAAGGCCAAGCACCAGAGGCCCGCGGGAGAGCTACAGTCGTTGCTCGTTCCGGAGTGGAAATGGGAGCAGATTTCTATGGAATTCATTGTGGGTCAACCCAGGACCAGTCGAGGGTACGACTCCATTTGGGTGATCGTGGATCGATTGACGAAAGCGGCTCACTTTCTGCCAGTGAAGACCACTTTTGGATTTGCTCAGTATACCCAGATATACATCGACGATATTGTACGATTGCATGGCGTCCCGACTTGTATCGTGTCCGACCGAGGCACCCAGTTCACCAGCCGACTATGGCAGAGACTTCAGGAGGCTTTAGGCACCCGCTTGAGTTTCAGCACAGCGTTCCATCCGCAGAACGACGGCCAGTCAGAGCAGACTATTCAGACTCTTGAGGACATGCTTCGAGCTTGTATTCTAGATTTCGGTGGCAGCTGAGATCGTCATTTGCCCTTGGTAGAGTTCTCCTATAATAATAGCTTCCAGGATACGATTCAGATGGCACCTTTTGAGGCTTTATATCGGAGGAGATGTCGATCGCCCGTCTGTTGGACAGAGCTCAGCGAGAGCAGTATTTTGGGGCCGCGGATCATACAGGAGACGACCGAGAAGATACAGTTGATTCAAGATAGGATGAGGACAGCTCAGAGCAGGAAGAAATCGTATGCTGACAGACGCCGTTACAGACTCGAGTTCGCCGTTGGCGATCATGTTTTTCTGAGGGTCTCTCTGATGAAGGGCGTGATGAGATTTGGGCAGAAAGGGAAACTTAGTCCCAGATTTGTAGGTCCCTTCGAGATCCTCGATCGTGTCGGCGCAGTTGCATATCGTTTGGCTCTTCCACCCGACTTTCCGGATGTTCACCCCGTATTCCATGTTTCGATCCTTCGCAGATACCTTCATGACCCTTCTCATATGATTCAGCACCAGACCGTTCAGCTTGATCGTGATCTTTCGTTCACCGAGCAGCCAATAGTGATATTGGATCGGCAGGTGAAGAAACTTCGATCAAAGGTCTTGCCATCTGTGAAGGTTCTTTGGCGCAGCCTGAATGGTGAAGAGATCACTTAGGAGGCCGAGAGCGAGATGCGGAAGAAATTCCCTCGTCTCTTTGAAGGTACGTCTAGTAAAATTTTTTAATTCGGGGAAGAATTTCTATAAGGGGGAAGATTGTAACACCTTATGATGCGATTAGTGGTTAATCAAGCGATAATGCGGATTTTTAGTAAAAGTTTACCAAAATGGTTTTTAAATATTATATAAAAATTAATGAATATTTTACCAGTATTTAATTTGGGCTTGTACACATGTGTGCATGTTAACCTAGGGCTAATTTGGGGTTAAACCATGCTTAAGTAGCCATAGTGTAGTAACCTATTTCCATTAGGGTAGTATGTAGTTAATTACGTAATTTAGTTTTCAAATTAAAAAAAATTAAACAAATGATTTGTTCTTTTGGGTTGACTTGAGAGAGAGGGGGGGAATGATGAGGTTTAGGCATGGGAGACAAGCATGCTAATCATTTAATGAGAAGAGAGGAAGCGCCATGCTTACTCCCATACCCCCGTCTCACTCTCTCTATTATTTGTCCATGTCATTTTCTTTCTCTCATATTTTTTCCTCCACTCTCTCTCCCAAAACTGAAGCACTTCTTGCCCTTCACCAAACCCTAACCCAAATCTTCAAAAATCCTCACTACACCCTTCTTTGAACTTGAGCCAAAGCCTATGGAGACCACTTGGAGCTTGGAAAGTTAGAGTTTTGAGCAAGTTTGGGAAGGTAGTTCTCTTTCTACTGCTAATTAGCTAGTTAATATGTTGTGTTGCCTTATAGTTTCAGTTTAGAACCATAAAGTCTTATTTTTGTGCCGATATCATATTTTAGTGTCGTGTTAGGATATCTGCAACCTGCTATGACCTCGGGACTTTTTGGTAAAACCAAACAGTGTAGTAGTATAGTGCAAGTTACCCTGAGTGTGCACCTGAAGTTCGAGACCAATCTGGGCGATTTTGGCTGGCGACGTGGGGGGCATTTCCGGTGAGCTCGGCCTCGGAGGGAGCTAGGGGCTTGAAAGGGTAGCTGTCTGCTGTGGTTTAAGGGATTTTGGTACTGCTAGATTTTTTAGCAATGGCAGTGGGTAAAACCTGGGATCGTTTATATAGTTTTTAGTATTACGTCGACGCGCGATACGGTGTCCGACTCTGTTCTGCGCTTCGTGCAATTTCAGCACGTAGGGTCTATTGTTTTGTGTCACACACACGTAGGATGCGATCATACCAGCACTAAAGCACCGGATCCCATCAGAACTCCGCAGTTAAGCGTGCTTGGGCGAGAGTAGTACTAGGATGGGTGACCTCCTGGGAAGTCCTCGTGTTGCATCCCCTTTTTAAAACCCACCGTTGCCGGTCCCAAGTCCGGATGAGAAAGGGTGAGGGTTGTGATAGGCTGGTGACAGCCAACGTAAAACTTTGTCACATTCTATGACATGAACCATAATAAGAATATCGTTGGGGCGTCCCCTACTCAGCGACGCGCTACATCGGATCCCGGGTGTAGTGTAAATATGCAAGGGCTTCTAGGTCGTCGTCCAGATGCGGCGCGCTACATCGGACCCCGGGTGTAGTGACAAATAAGCAAGGGTCGTCGTCCAGAGACGGCGCGCTACATCGGACCCCGGGTGTAGTGACAAATAAACAAGGGTCGTCGTCTACAGACGGCGCGCTACATCGGACCCCGGGTGTAGTGACAAATAAGCAAGGGTCGTCGTCCAGAGACGGCGCGCTATATCGGACCCCGGGTGTAGTGACAAATAAGCAAGGGTTTCATAGGATCCGTCTAGCTTCCTGGAACATAGGTTCCCTTACGGGTAGACTAATAGAATTAGTGGAGGTGATGATTAGGAGGAGAGTTGGTATTATGTGTTTGCAAGAAACTAAGTGGGTAGGTGAAAAGAGTAGAGTCATAGAGCCTTGGGGTTATAAGCTTTGGTATACGGGTAAAGATAAAAATCGTAATGGGGTAGGCATAATCATAGATAGACGGTTGCTTGAGGATGTAGTTGAGATTAGGAGAAAAGGTGATAGAATTTTACTGGTTAGGCTTATTCTAGGTGGATAGATCTTTAATGTTATTAGTGCTTATGCACCACAGATAGGTCTTGATGACGCTAGTAAGCGTCTATTCTGGGAGGATTTAGACGAGGTGGTACAAAGTATACCTAGTGGAGAGAAGTTATTTATTGGTGGTTATCTTAATGGACATGTAGGTACTAGTCGTAGTGGGTTTGATACTATCCATGGAGGTTTTGGTTTCGGACAAAGGAATGAAGTAGGTGACTCGATTCTAGATTTTGCTTTATCTTATGACTTGATCTTAGCAAACACCTGGTTTAGGAAAAGAGAGTCCCACCTTATCACTTTTAGGAGCGGATCAAGTGCTAGTCAAATAGACTTTTTTCTGACGAGAAGAATAGATAGAGGTTGTTGTATTGACTGTAAGGTAGTGCCAGGTGAGAGTGTAACCACTCAACATAGACTTTTAGTTCTAGATTTTCGATTTAGAAGAGAACCTAAGAAGATTAGACGTAAGGTAGAGCCTAAAATTAAATGGTGACGATTGAAAGAAGGTAACCAAAAGGCTTTTATAGATCATGTAGTACAAGAAGAGGATTGGCAGTCGGAAGATGATCCAGACAAAACATTGAACAAAATGACTAGTTGTATCAAGAAGGTAGCTAGAGATCTACTTGGTGAGTCAAGAGGTGGTGCTCCACCATCTAAGGACATATCACGGTGGAATGAAGATGTAAAAGCTGCTATTAAAATTAAAAGGGATTCTTATAAAGATTTGAAGAAAAGTAGAGATGTGGAGAGATTTGAGAAGTACAAAATGGCTAAAAAGGAAGTTAAGAAAGCTGTTCGAGAAGCTAAATCTAAGGTCTACAAGGAGGTGTACGAGAAATTAGACACTAAAGAGGCTGCAAATGATATATACCGGATTGCTCGAATGCGGGAAAGGAAGACTAGAGACTTATGTGCGGTGAAGTGTGTCAAAAATGAAAATCAGAAGGTTTTAGTTCGAGATGAGGATATCAAGGAAAGATGGAGAGATTATTTTGACAAATTATTCAATGAGAGCTTTACTAAGAATTTGGATGGACTTGTCATTCAATCTCAAGATATAAACCGTGATTTCATGCGTAAAATAAGACTTCCTGAGGTTAAAGAAGCTTTGAACAGAATGGGTTTAAGAAAAGCGGTTGGTCCTGACGGGATTCCTATCGAGATTTGGAGATGCTTAGGAGAAATAGGCGTTAAATGGCTGATAGATCTGTTTAATAAGATTTGGCAGACAAAAAAGATGCCAAATGAATGGAGGAAAAGTATCCTTGTACCTATCTACAAGAACAAGGGTGACATTCAAAGTTGCTCAAACTACCGTGGAATAAAACTGATGTGTCACACCATGAAACTTTAGGAGAGAGTGATTGAACACAGGCTGAGGAAGGATATTAAGATAACAGAGAACCAATTTGGGTTCATGCCTGGACGATCGACAACAGAGGCGATTCATTTGCTTCGTCAACTTGTCGAGCGCTTTCGAGAGAGGAGAAGAGATTTGCATATGATATTTATTGATTTAGAAAAAGCGTACGACAAGGTACCTAGAGAGGTATTATGGGGGACAATGATGAAGAAGGGGGTCCCCATCAAGTATATTGACATAATCAAGGATATGTACGACGGAGTAGTGGCAAATGTCAGAACTTGCGGCGGCTTAACGAGTGATTTTCCGATTACTATTGGTTTACATCAAGGATCTGCATTAAGTCCATTCATGTTTACCATCGTGATGGATGAGCTTGCCTATCCAAAATGAGGTACCTTGGTGTATGCTATTCGCTGATGATATTGTTCTAGTAAATGAGACGAAAGCAGGGGTTAATGCCAAATTGGAATTATGGAGGCAAACATTGTAATCTCGGGGATTCAGATTGAGCAGGTCCAAGACAGCATATATATGCACTGCAAATTTAGTAGCCAGAGAAATCAAAACCATATTGGTATAACATTGGAAAGGCAAGAGATATCACCGAGCGACCAGTTTAGATATCTAGGTTCTATCATCCAAAAGAATGGGGAGATCGATAGTGATGTTAATCAAAAGATCCAAGCTGGTTGGTTGAAATGGAGGAGTGCAACAGGGATTTTGTGTGATCGTAACTTTCCGTTAAAATTGAAAGGGAAGTTTTATCGGAGCGCTATTCGGCTTGCCTTATTATATGGTACAGAATGCTGGGCTCCTAAGAAGCATCATACACAGAAGATGCACGTAGCGGAGATGCGCATGCTTCGTTGGATGTGTGGTAACACTAGAAAAGATAAGGTGCGAAATGAGGATATTCATGCAAAAGTTGGTGTAGAACCTGTGGAGGAGAAGATGCGGGAAAACCGGCTAAGATGGTTTGGTCATGTGCGACGCAGACCTATGGAAGCACCGGTTCGACGAATAGATACTCTCGACATGGGCAATGGCAAAAGGGCAAAAGGGAGACCGAAGAAAACATGGATGGAGGTGATACAAAACGATATGGTTGCCAAAGGACTCAATGAAAGTATATTGTTCGATAGAAGTGAGTGGAGACAGAGGATTCATGTGCTGGACCCGGCGTGATTCTCATGTTGGTTCATGTAGCCTACCCCATATGCTTGGGATAAAAGGCTCAGTTGTTGTTGTTGTTGTTGACACGTTAGCCGCTCAACGAACACTTTTAAGTGGTTGTTGGAGTCAGTGCGTCGGTTTAAGTGTAGTTGTGTGTATTATTGTTCGATTTCTAAGTTTTGCTTCTCTATGTTTTATGTGTTAGGCGGGGACTTCGGACATTGCGATGAAGGGGAAGAAGGTGGTCGGATACACTTAGCTCGAGATCACCACTGAGTAGATTTAACATCTACGGGAAAATCGCCCGTATGGCGTTATGCATCAAGGCTTGATAGGATATTGTAGCCGCATATTCATATTCGTATAGGTTTATTTTGCATAAGTATCATTACATGCCATTATATTGTTGTGCTCGATTTAGTACTTAGTGGACACTGCACTATTACTGACGGTTCATGTGCACGAGCACTAATTTGCATACTACACCCACACCGTCGGTAATTGCCATGACACGCCTATACACATATACAGTATTTTATCGTTATCGACATTGGCGCATGACTTGGCATACATATTGTACACTCATACTTGCGTATATACCCACTTTTACATCCATACTTGCGTACATACATATTGTACACTCATACTTGCGTATATACCCACTTGTACATCCATACTTGCGTACATACATATTGTACACTCATACTTGTCTATATACCGACTTGTACATCCATACTTACGTACATACATATTGTACACTCATACTTGCGTATACACCCACTTGTACATCCATACTTGCGTACATACATATTGTACACTCATACTTGCGTATATACCCACTTGTACATCCATACTTGCGTACATATACATTTGCACATACATAGATGATGCTGGCTTTGATTTTCGAGAATTGGGGACCGTATGATATATTTTAAAAACTGGATCCATTTAAAAGAGCGGTTTTCCCTTTTTGCTCATAGTATGATTTTATGCTGCATATGTCACATAGCATGGATTTATGCATTGAGTTTTGGATTTCATGTGATTTCTGGATTTGAGGACCGTGGTATTATTTCAAGAAAGTATGCTTTGTTTTGAAAACCCGGTTTCTCTTGATATGATATTTTAGTGCGTCCACCATGAGTTTTCTCAGTTCTGAGAGCTTGTGTGAGTATACCCGATTCGAGGAGTGGTAGGCACCGTCTGCGGGTACATGGTGGACCCAGTATAGTACCCCAGGGCAAGAAGACTCGTATAGATAGACGGTAAGCCCAGCGGAGGGACTACTACCTATCGGTGATAGTCTGGAGCCCGACGGATATCCGGAGGATACCGTCTGGGGGTTATGACATGAGATATATTGAGGGCCGATCTGGTATGCGGTGCCTGAGAGATGAGTATTTACGTGTCGATACTGGACACGAGTATTTCATGATGTTTTCGAGTGCCGATACTGAGCACTCAGGTTCCATGGGATTTCACATAATATGAGGCCCGATTAGATTGACGGCGCCTGAGTTATTGGGATTTGGGGTGTATTTGGTGGACACCGGGTTTTTCCACGATGATGATTCGTGTAGATGATATTTTATCCCATGCTCAGCATCCATTGATATGCATTGCATCATGTATTTGTAGTACCTGATAGAGTGTCTCGCATGATTATTGCATACCCAGATTACCATATTGATGTTATCAGATTGCACATGTTAGAGTATCGCAATACGTGCTGACCTGTGATTACCTGTATATGTTATTTACTATTCACGAGTTGGCAACTCACCCCCGTTGTGCCACAGTGTTTGTAGGTTGACCCTCAGAGTAGTCGCGGCAGGGCTACATCATTGTATCTTTTTGCTACGGATACCGCTGCAGTTGGCGTGTGAGCCGTTTTTCTTATAGGTGGGTTTTGCGGTTATCCATTTATATTATATTGTACACTCTATTGTGTCTAGTACTCTCCATCTACCATTTCATATATTGACTTAGAGACCATTTGTGAGGACGCTGTTGTATATTATTTTTGTACTCTGGAGGTCGAGCTCGTGCGAGCCGACTTTATTTATGCAGTTTTATCTTTTATGATTATTTTCCACTTATATTGTTCATTTCTTCGGTACGACATCGTAAATTATTCTCGTGGTGTTTGTTTCCGCCGTTGGGCGTGTTTGCTCCCGTTTGTGGATGCTTTATCTATATTATACGTCATTTTACTTATATCATGTGTTGCACCCGTTTCGGGGCTAGTTTTTACAAAGGAGGTGCTGCCGAAATTTTTAAGAAAATAACGTAAACTTTAAAGATTTTTACTCGAGGTTTCCAAATGTTTTTAACAAATGTTTTCATCACTTACTACTTTTGATGGTTTTGATTTCTGGGTTTTCGGCTTACTTAATTGCGTTACGCCTGTAGACGCTACGTGCTTAAGTGCCGGTCACGGGCCGAATTTTTCGGTCGTGACACCTTCTCAGCATCTGTAACGCCCTACAAATATGGGATTCTAATCCGGTATACATATATCCAGGAGTCAAAATTAATTAAGAAACAGTTTTCAATTACAACAACACAGGAAAACTAAAATATAAAATTTGTTTCAAGGAGGTGGACGGGTATTCCTAGTAAATCCTCTTCCACTGCCCAAATTCATGACACTAGTTGCAATTTACTTTGCTTCACATCAACCCTTTTATATGTCTCTACTTCTTATCTTCTATACACCATATTTAAGCTAGTTGGTATTCTTCCTTCCCTATCTTTCAGCACCAGTCTAATGTTTGGAAGAAAACTATCTAACAAGCGTAACTGGTGTTCTCTCCTGATACAAGGAGCTCACAACTCAAGAGAAGGTAATGAGAAGAGACAACAAAATTATACAATTCAATTTCTTCAGAACATGTGACCATTCTTGGATTGAAATAAATTTCTTCGAGTTAGTATGTAACTATACGAGATGACATTTCTAAGCAATATGGATGTTCATAGTGATACGAAGTATTCTGGAGAAGGAAAAAGGGAAGTAGGAGCAGCATGGATATATGCGACTTTGTCGTGAATCATGACATTCCAAAACCAGATGGTAAAAAGGTTCAGTCAACTTGGTTTACGAGTTTTGGTTTAAGGTCAGACATGGTCAAACACCACAGAGAGAGAGAAAAAGAACATTCACCGTGCACTCTATCAAGATTAGATTGGTTAATTAATTTATCTAATCAGGATGGCCCATACTGTTTCCTCAAATTCTCCTTCAAAACATAAAAGGATAACTAGTCAGGATCATGTACACCTTACAAGTTCGATAACCGTTAAGCCAGGCCAGTATTGATACTTCGAGGGAGGTCCTCCATGCTTTTGCACAGACAAAATTAAATAACCCTATTTCTGCAAAGGCATAACCCCGTTAACACCTTTCTCGACACCTAATAGGTTAGCTAGTTGTGAAGTGAAAATCTCCCAGGAGTAGTACCTACTCTTCAGTAGGAATCGGGACCCAACTATCATTGTGTGATAAGCATGATGGAAGCCAACCAAAGTCACCACACTCTAGAAAGTATGCGCGTGCTTGGCAAGTTTCCGTTATATTTGAAACTCCTAATATGGTTTTTACCCCTAACATCTTATGACCTTGACACAGTCAACATATCATAAGTCGCTAGTTAAGTTCAACCCGTCATTTCTTGATTGCTTTAGACCCACCCATATAACCCTTATCACGGTCAACATGGTTACACGACTGTCCTAACCAATCGCATTGCATGCTACAAACAAGCACCACTTAGCTACCGTACACTACGCCTTGACTGTTAGTGATATATGCCCTAGAGGCCATTATTGTATCATACCGGTTTGTATATTACTTAATGGAAACTTGGGATATATATGGATATAGTAACAGTCTTGCTCGAAATGGTAGTATGCTACCTGGTTTGTTTCTACCTCAATATGTGCATGTGCTTTCTTAGCATATCACTCATACATATTGGTAGAGCCTTTAGGATCTTTTGCTTGATTACCAGCGTTGTGATGGCAGTCACACAAGTGTGTAAGTGCACGGCGGCGCCTCGGCCGTCAATCCGATGCCGGAATGCGGAAGCGATGATTTACTTTACAAACTAGTAAACCGGCACCACCGCGCACTAAAATCCCGGATCGGGCCATTAACCTAACTACTAGCAAACTACAAGATGGGAATAGAGATATACCGAGCGATCCGTATCCTTCGGTCTTCTCACCGTCGTCCCGATCTCCCTGCGGAATCTCCGGTCTTCATCTCCTCGCCGGAAGGGCACCACGTCGCCGGCTTCTTTTACGGGCTCCCACCTCTGGTCCGAGGCAACTCGGGCACGAAGTTGGCGAGTCGACGTGCCCAAGGTTTGCTGTAGAATAGTGTAGTGAGCTATGTCTCATTTGGGGTAGTGGATGTTGCCTTTTAGTGGAGGGATGAACTTTGGAGTTGAATTTGGGATTTTTGGTGAAGCAAAAATGATATGAGATCAAAAACTGTACCCACCAAAAATGGGACAGCCCCCTCCCTTGTTTTGGCCGGCCAAAACAAGAGAATGGAATGAGAGAGAAAAGCCAAGGGGTGTGTGTATCAATCATGCAAGAGAGAGAGAAGGTGATCATGAAAAGAAATGATCACAAGACAAAACCAACACTCCACCAACCTCATCATCTCATCACAAAGTCAAGCTATCATGAATCATCATGAACAAAGGAAAGTCAAGGTATGGTGCAAACATCATGACATTACATCTTGCAAAAACAACCCTCCAAATTGCCAATTTGCATAAGTGCAAATTAGCCCTCCTCCACCAATCTTCGGCCAATGAAAGATACAAGGAATAATGGCCGAAACAGAAAGCAAACTGGCAACTCCAAAAAACTGATCCCGTAATAAATTACAGGAAAACCCCGCTACTGTATATACATACCCGCATTTGTATTCCGACCGAATACAAATGCAATGAGACAAAATCTACAGTGTACAATACTAGGATCCGGCTTAAACCAAAGCCCGCTAGTATTAACCGTCCGATCATGATTCGTGCAATACCGCACGTATCTGATCAAACCCTGCCATATCTCCATACGGTCTCTACAGCGTTTCGCCCGAAACTTGAGAAACTGGTCTGTGGAGGACTCTAAAGACTCGTCAACACCTTGGTTTTGGATTTAACCACTAGCACGTCAGAGGTATTAGCCTATACGTAACGGGCTACCAGGTATTGACCAAAAGGGATGTCGATGAGCGAACTCATCCTGACACCCTACTAAGCCTGTCAGTGACAATATCCGTATAGTCCGGTCCGTTCGTCTATGAGCATCGCATGGCGGGCCTAGGGGGTTGGTAAAAGTCAGACCCCCAAAAGCGGTACAAGTCGTGTCGGAGTGTAGCCCAGAACACCCTGAGATACTACTGGAATACCTACCAGTAAATCTCCTGCCTCGGCCGAGGGCTTTGTATAATTGCTCTCCTAGACACAGCGCGACCTCACCCCCAATACCGGGAGAGACGAACCCCTGAATATCCGCTCACTGCCTCCATGTGGCTCGGGACTGTACCCAACTAAAACCTGTTTGCACGTTTCCTTTGAGCGTGGTAGGGTAGTAATCAAAGTACAGTGGGAACTCACACGCGATAAATGACGATCCTCAGGTCGATGAACTAACCTGTACACATGTCACCAGGGAAGTACCATCTGACGTCAGGTAGAAGACCAACTAGCATGTTCCCGGCGAGTCCTGTCCGGTGTACTCATAACCCAATGAGCACCTGTATACATCTTAAGTGAACCAACTGACACCAGTGGCTTGTGAGACCGGCCACCGCCCCTCGTCGGGGTCTCGACTGTATACACTAGTCTACTCTGGAGTATCGATGCCCTGTCTCGAAACTCCCACGACTAGGGACCTTTTAAGGATGTGCTTATAGACTACCAGCTCCCACGTATATGATCGCCCTCATACTGCTGGCAGTCAAGCAAGAATCCTAGGGGCTCTATCAACGTGTAATAGCGACCTGTCTGGTCACCTAAAGCAGTACACGATGATAAAGATAAACCAGATAGTATACTATCATCTTGAGTAAGACTGTCCTACCGGGATAGGTCCTCCCTCAATCATTGCAATCACGTGCCTGTGATCCAATAATTGACTCTGAGGGCACTATCTCCAACAATCTCCAACTTGCACTCAAGGCTAATTATTGCGATGTCGCATACTCACAGCCCGTGTGATACCGAACACCCAACTCCTCTACTAGTCAGTCTCACAAATCCCGTTTGCGAAACTATTGCATTCGAGGAATAGCCTCAGTGAGTGGATCCGCTTTGATGTTTCTTTCTATGTCTCTCTATATCTCATGTTCGCGGAGAATGCCATCTCCCGAAATGAGCAATACCTGTCTTAGAATGTCTGGATGTCTGATGGGACCTAGTTCATAAATGAACTCCAAATCCAAACTTCTCAGACTGTATCGTCAACTGAACTTAATCAGTATCCAGCGCCATGCCACCCTCAGTATCTGCTTGGATCACCTGTCCAAAATACTGCCCCTCGTCAGAGGGAAAACTACAACTCTGACGGTCACCCTGCCATCCAGGTCACCTTGGAAGCCTGGAATGATAACTGTCTCCTGAATGAGGCTGTCGTTATCATATCCCTAGAACATCCACTTATGTTCTAAAACTGCTTCCGAATGTTTCTCCAGGATTGGATCAATATCAACTTATTGCATCTAATCCAAGAACAACATCTGGTGTGGTACTTGACATCTCATGATTGACTCAATTGCCTAAGCAAGTGATCTGCCAATCATGCACATCCCTCTCCCCTTTAGTCTGTAAGACACCTTTAGAGAGGGTGACTCCATCACCTGTAGGTACACTACCGTGCCAGGAGTCGTCCATTCTAAAAACTCTTAGAATGCTGTCTAAGTACCCTGAATGGGACACTTCCCAAATCTAGATCTAAAACTATAGATCCAGTAACCAGAATGTCTGATATTATATCTAAGTCCCATGTGGAGAAACCACTGTGTGACAACCAAAGTATAACCGACCGTAGTATAGGAATTTCACTTCCTACCCTGTGTATGTCATCCAAATACCAGGACACACACCCTACTACCTTCTTAACAGATCCATCCCCTATTCTGATGAAGTCAAACCTATGACTGTCACATCAGAAATAGATGATCTATCTCCGCTATATCTGCTTTAGTCTATAAATAGACATAAGCCTCCTGTCCACCAATGCTTCCGCTGCTCCCACTGACTACGACAACCCTCTGGCAGAGTCATATAGACGTACACTTCTAAAGCTAGTTCAGAACGACGCTATACTCATCCTCCTGCCGGGTCTCACAGCCTGGAACAACAGCAATGGCAAGTCTGGGTAAACAAGAACCTCCCTGCTACCGTCCTTGAGGCTACCGGAGTACCACTCGGGAGCCTGAGGTTACCCACCATATCTACGGAGTGGCCAATGGAATGTCAAACCAGATTGAATCTTTAGGTTCTTTATCAAATCTTCAGTAATCATTTGCGGTTCTGGAAACACTCCCAGTTCTACCATACTCCCACTACTGTTTTCTGAAAAAATCCATTTTTATTAAAACTGTGGCGAGTCAAGAACAATATCACTATTGATATTCCAGACGGTAGAAAGTCAACCCTCGTCAGAGCCTGGGTCAACCCACAAACAGCCATTACAGAAGCGTGCCTTGAGTTATCCAGAGTCTGGTTTTAAGCATAATCCGGACATCCCCCCGTACCTTAACATCGTTAAGATATGAACTATTCTATATCCAATATAGAAACAGATGCACTGATTTAATTGAACCAGATTCAAATCATGCAGCTGTCTCCAGCGCATGTCAACTAAATGGAAGGAGGCCGATCATCGTTACTCAACTTAGGAATGCTTCCAATTATGAGTAACCCGAAAGAGAAGCAAGTTCTCTTAATCATTACTATCAACTGAATACCACACACAAGTATCTACATCTTCGATCACCTTGAAGAATCCCGATACTTGCAATACCTGGTTCTCTACTTTATTCATATACCTATAACTTCTCAAAATTCGGACCCTTTGTTTCTACGAAACATCTGTCTAAAAACTAGAGAAGTCATAAGTAAACCGAATATAGTACGAGAACCGACCCTTCTGTCCCAATGGACACTGGACAATATACAATCCTCTGTATAAGTCCCTTGAGTCTAATAACTCATTCCCTGTGTGTCGTAGGTTGAAAACTATACTTATGGTTAAGAAGAATTACACCACTGTTTAATGCTCCTTACCTAACCTTCCACTGATATAGGTAAATGTCATAGACATAATTTCAAAAAAGGTATATCTAACTCTATAAAAATAGACGTACAGATATATCAATTTGAAATTGGTGCATAACAACGGATATTCAAAACCAAATATTTGCCGTCCGGCAAACAACCCAGGTGACTTCCTCAAATATCACCAATTACAACGAATCCCGATATAATGAGGATGATCACCTAATTCCCAATAACTTACTCCCACTCATCATCTGTAAAACCATAAAGATGTGAGAATCATACCTGGTAAATACATACCCTGGTGTAAGGACTAATTGGGAAATCAGTTTTCTTTTAACAGTACACAGTGAAACTGAAACATTGAAATGTTTTGTAAGGGTATCCTGGTATTCCTAGTAATGCCTCTTCCATTATCCAGATTCACAACTGTAACCGTATATTTCTTTGCCATCTCTCCACATCCCTTCATATGTCTTTAGTCATTACCTTCTGTACACCCCTTTAGGCCAAATGGTTTTCTTCTTTCCCTACCGTTCAGCACCAGCCTATGGTTTGGAAGAAGACTATCCAATAAGCATAATGGGTGTACTGTCCTGATCCTAGGAGCACTCGTAATGCGAGAGAAGGTGAAGATAAAAGACAACCGAATAAACCTTATTCCTATTTCTCCTGAACCAGAATCCATCCCCGAACTGGAACAAGTTCCTTTCGAGTTCGTATATAACCATACGATGGAGTATCCAATAAACTGTGGATCTTCGTAGTGATACGGAGTGTCCTGGAGAAATACAAAGGTGAAGTGGGAGTGGTAATGAAATAACTGGTTTGGTCATGAATATCAGTCGCAATTTACTTTGCTCTCCTTCTAATCCCTTTCTTTGTCTTAACTTAATACCTTCTGTACACCGTTTAGGCTAATTGGTTTTCTTCATTCCCTACCGGTCGGCACCTGCCTATGGTTTGAAAGAAGACTATCCAATTTGCGTAATAGGTGTACTATCTCCTAAACCAAGGAGTACTCACAACCTGAGAGAAGGTAAAAGGAAAAGACAACTGAATAGTCCTATCCGTTTTCTCCAGAACCGGAAACCATCCTCGAATAAATTCCTTCGAGTTCGTATATAACCATACGATGGTTTTGTCCAATGGAAGTGGACGTTCGTAGTAACACGGGGTGTCCTGGAGAAAAGGGTAAAAGTAGGAGTGGCAATGAGGTTTGCAACTCTGACAATCCAAAAGCCAGTGTTTAAGAAGGTTCGGTTAATTTTGGTCACTGAGTCATAGTCAAGGGTCGCTGCCAAAAAGAGAGAGAAAAGAAGCACTCAGCGTGCACTCTAACCTAGATCAGAATGGTTATCACTTTATCTAATCTGGAAACCTCCCACTGTACCGTCAAATTCTCCTCCAAACCTGAAAAAAGAATTAGTCGGGATCACCCGAGGAGTAAACCAACTCATTAGTGGGAATCGGGATCCAACTATCATCGCATGATAACGTGACGGAATCCGCTCACGTTATCACACTCCAGAAGGTATACGCATATCTGGTAAGTTTCAGTTTCTTTAGAAACTCCCGATGTGATTTTTTCCCCATGCTCTTATGACCTTGACGAAGGCCAACATATCATACGTCACATGTCAAGTTCTACCCGTCATTATCCAGGTTAATTTGAACCCACCCGTACATACCCTTGACGAAGGCCAAAATAGTAGTACGACTGTCCCAAACCAACGCATTTATCTATGCTGCAGAAAAGTAACAAATAGCTACCATACACTATGCCTTGACGAAGGCCAACATACATAGCATGAATACTAAGTGCTACTTTTCTGAAATGACGGAGGGCTACGAATGGTTTCTGGCGAAAAACCTTTAACGTAATGAACTTGATATCGTTGAAGGAACGGATAGCTTTTATAAAAAATATAGTAACGAAAACCTTTGCTAAAGAGGTCACTCCCGGTGAAGGGATCTCGGCTCTTTCCCCGTAGAATGAGGTGCAGGATAATCCAACTGAATACCACTGTGCAAAGCAAAAGTAATCGGCTATAGTGAAGTTATTGCCCTGACACAAACTTTTGTCCAAAGGGTCACTCCCGGTGAAGGGATCTCGGCCCTTTCCTCGTCGACTGAGGAGCAGGATATTCCAACTGAATACCACTGTGCAAAACAAAAGTGAACGTCCTTGCAAATAACAGCTTTTTGAAAAATGTTCCAATAACATCAGATTAGGTTTGTTTTTAACTTGCATTGATCCGAATCAACGCAGTCCCATCAATTGATCACACCAATAAAGAACGAAAATAATGACGTACGTATATGCCATCCGCATTCGCCACTGGGTCCCGTCATTACCCGTTAGGTTAGCTAACTAACGACAGAGCGGGGACTGGACCAGCGCGGATGCAAAACATATACAACATCTACTAGTATATATATCAATATATAATATTTCGCTCAATGCGTGATAAAATGCAACATCATAGAAATGTACAGCATCACAGAACAATACAGATATCTGGGATCCCCGGTTTTCACAGGGCCGCTACCGAAACCCGACGTTCCCCTGGTCGTGTGGATAGCCTGTGCAATGAAATCCTAGGCCCCTACGGGCGCGGCAAGTTACCCGCCAAAACCTAAAGCGAGGCAGCCCCCTTCAGCAACATGAATGGACCACCCAGCACTTCACGGAATCTGGCAACTTGGGCACCCTTCCTGGGTCAACCTGTACCCCCTACGAGTGCGGCGAATAGCCCGCCAATTCTAGAGTAAAGCCCCCTCCGTCTCAATGCCATGAGATCCGGGCCCGTTGCCCTCTAGAACCCGGCTATCCGTGCACCCCTCCGCGGGGCAATCCTAGTACAGAAAGTAAAATATACATACAACGGGTACATTGACCATAACCTGGTCGTGCCCCAAAAGAATAATATACAAACGGGCAGTGACGGAAGTCCACATGTCGGACGCTCGCCCCGCAATAACAAATGTACATAATACAACAAAAACCAAATCTGTACTACCATTGCATCCAGGCTATCCCCCACGACCGATCCGCAATATCACAGCACAACACAGAACATCAACATGAATCTCAGGTTCGCAAATCCGTCTAACCGGGCTATAGCAGTTAGACAGGATTTACCGATCGAGTGACATTCACGGTCGCAGATATAATGTAAATACTGTGAACTAATGTGTTTAAAATTTTCGATCGATCAAATTTACCAAGTGGGCCCCAAGCACTACTGTAGCACTCAAAGAAATCTGGGCCCAAAAAAATAATATTCCAAAACCCCTATTTTCAGCCCAGAAACCCTCTGTAAAAGTTAATGCATTGAACAGTATATATTGCGGCGGAACCGTGGCCCAAGCATGGGTTTGGCCACGGTTCCGCGGTGGGATAGTGGGTTCGTGCAACCAAATTTTTACAGAAGGCTTATAATTCCCTATACATCTTTCTGCAACACACTGAAAAAAAATTCGAGCCAGAAAAAAACGACAGAAAACTGATGCAAAGAAAACGCGGGTTTTTGGAATTTTGTTCGATCGAAAGTGTAAACACATTAGACAAAGCTAGACTAGGTTAATGGGGAGGCTCTGATACCAATGTAAGTGCACGGCGGCACCCCGGCCGTCAATCCGACGTCGGAATGCGGAAGCGATGATTTACTTTACAAACTAGTAAACCGGCACCACCGCGCACTAAAATCCCGGATCGGGCCATTAACCTAACTACTAGCAAACTACAAGATGGGAATAGAGATATACCGAGCGATCTGTATCCTTCGGTCTTCTCGTCGTCGTCTCGATCTCCCTGCGGAATCTCCGGTTTTCATCTCCTCCCCGGAAGGGCACCACGCCGCCGGCTTCTTTTATGGGCTCCCACCTCTGGTCCGAGGTAATTCGGGCACGAAGTTGGCGAGTCGACGTGCCCAAGATTTGCTGTAGAATAGTGTAGTGAGATATGTCTCATTTGGGGTAGTGGATGTTGCCTTTTAGTGGAGGGATGAACTTTGGAGTTGAATTTGGGATTTTTGGTGAAGCAAAAATGATATAAGATCAAAAACTTTCCCCACCAAAAATGGGACAGCCCCCTCCCTTGTTTTGGCCGGCCAAAACAAGAGAATGGAATGAGAGAGAAAAGCCAAGGGGTGTGTGTATCAATCATGCAAGAGAGTGAGAAGGTGATCATGAAAAGAAATGATCACAAGACAAAACCAACACTCCACCAACCTCATCATCTCATCACAAAGTCAAGCTATCATGAATCATCACGAACAAAGGAAAGTCAAGGTATGGTGCAAACATCATGACATTACATCTTGCAAAAACAACACTCCAAATTGCCAATTTGCACAAGTGCAAATTAGCCCTCCTCCACCAATCTTCGGCCAACGAAAGATACAAGGAATAATGGCCGAAACGGAAAGCAAACTGGCAACTCCAAAAAACTGATCCCGTAATAAATTACAGGAAAATCCCGCTACTGTATATACATACCCGCATTTGTATTCCGACCGAATACAAATGCAATGAGACAAAATCTACAGTGTACAATCTAGGATCCGGCTTAAACCAAAGTCCGCTAGTATTAACCGTCCGATCCTGATTCATGCAATACCGCACGTATCTGATCGAACCCTGCCATATCTCTATACGGCCTCTACAGCGTTTCGCCCGAAACTTGAGAAACTGGTCTGTGGGGGACTCTAAAGACTCGTCAACACCTTGGTTGTGGATTTAACCACTAGCACGTCAGAGGTATTAGCCTATACGTAACGGGCTACCAGGTATTGACCAAAAGGGATGTCGATGAGCGAACTCATCCTGACACCCTACTGAGCCTGTCAGTGATAATATCCATACAGTCCGGTCCGTTCGTCTATGAGCATCGCATGGCGGGCCTAGGGGGTTGGTAAAAGTCAGACCCCCAAAAGCGGTACAAGTCATGTCGGAGTGTAGCCCAGAACACCCTGAGATACTACTGGAATACCTACCAGTAAATCTCCTGCCTCGGCCGAGGGCTTTGTGTAATGGCTCTCCTAGACACAGCGCGACCTCACCCCCAATACCGGGAGAGACGAACCCCTGAATATCCGCTCACTGCCTCCATGTGGCTCGGGACTGTACCCAACTAAAACCTGTTTGCACGTCTCCTTTGAGCATGGTAGGATAGTAATCAAAGTACAGTGGGAACTCACACGAGACAAAT
Source organism: Agapanthus africanus (assembly GCA_030015575.1). NCBI lineage: Eukaryota > Viridiplantae > Streptophyta > Magnoliopsida > Asparagales > Amaryllidaceae > Agapanthus > Agapanthus africanus. The sequence continues at coordinate 367,898,596 of CM057345.1, forward strand.
GACGATCCTCAGGTCGATGAACTAACCTGTACACATGTCACTAGGGAACTGCCATCTGACGTCAGGTATAAGACCAACTAGCATGTTCCCGGCGAGTCCTGTCCGGTGTACTCATAACCCAATGAGCACCTGTATACATCTTAGGTGAACCAACTGACACCAGTGGCTTGTGAGACCGGCCACCGCCCCTCGTCGGGGTCTCGACTGTATACACTAGTCTACTCTGGAGTATCGATGCCCTGTCTCGAAACTCCTACGACTAGGGACCTTTTAAGGATGTGCTTATAGACTACCAGCTCCCACGTATATGATCGCCCTCATACTGCTGGCAGTCAAGCAAGAATCCTAGGGGCTCTATCAACGTGTAATAGCGACCTGTTTGGTCACCTAAAGCAGTACACGATGATAAAGATAAACCAGATAGCATACTATCATCTTGAGTAAGACTGTCCTACCGGGATAGGTCCTCCCTCAATCTTTGCAATCATGTTCCTGTGATCCAATAATTGACTCTGAGGGCACTATCTCCAACATAGTGGGGGCTGGGCAGTCTATAAGCACGTCCTATACAGGTCTTTAGTTGTAAGATTATCGAGATGGGGCATCGATACTCCAGAGTAAACTAGTATATACGCTTCTCATCCCAGCAGGGGAGATAGTTTGTTCCACAGCCATCAGTACGTCATACTGGAGATAGTATGCAGGTGCTTATTGGGTTATGAGTACACTGGACAAAACTCATCGGGAACTGTTAGTGGGTATTATACCTATCGTCGGGTAGCAGTTCCCAGGTGAAATGAGTACAGCTTAGTCCGTCGACTTCACACTGCTACTTCGCCTCGAGTGTGTTCCCACTGTACTTAGATTACTACCCTACCACAGCTCAAAGGAGTCATGCAAACAGGTAGTAGTTGGGTGCAGTCCCGAAGCACTTGGAGGCAGTGGCGGTTAGATAGGATTCGTCTCTCCCGGTATTAGGGATTGATATTGCGCTGTGTTCGGAAGGCCATTACACAAAGTCCTTGGCCAAGACAAGCGAGATTTACCGGTAGGTACTCCAGTAGTTTCTCAGGGTGTTTTAGGCTACACTCCGACATGACTTATTGTACTATTAGGGGTCTGACGATTACCGCCCCCTAGGCCCGATATGCGATATTCTTAGACGAAAAGACCGGACTGCACGGAGATTGTCACATACAGGCTCAGTAGGAGTTCGGATGAATTAGCTCATCGGCCTTCTTATCGACACATACATGGGTAGCCGTTACGTGTAGCTAGTACCGCTTGCGGCTTGCGATTGAACCCACTGCCAACGTAGTATCGAGTCTTTAGAGTCCCACACAGAGGGTTTCTCTGCACCGGGCAAAAGGTGTAGAGGTCGTATGGTTTTACGACAGGGCTTCGATCACTTACGTGTACTTATGCACGTATGATGATCGGGCGGATAATACTAGTGGGCTTTGGTTTAAGCCGGATCTTAGTATTATATTGATGGATTATTTTCGTCTATTTGTATTCGTATTCTTCGGAATACAGATGCGGGTATATATATACGGATGAGGGGCGTTCTTGTAATTCTTGCGGGAAAGTTTCTAGAAGGGACACCTCATTTAGGATTTGTTTTCTTTTATGGATTAAACATAATGAGGTGTAGAAAATAAGATGGAGATATTTCTTAGATGGTTATGAATCATCACTTGACAAAAGAGATATTTTGTGAGCCATGGTTGATATTTGTGAGATATTTATTTATCTCATAAATTATCACATGATTCATTATTCATCACAAATGAGAAGTCATTCTTCATCCAAGTTCTTCTTCTCCTCTCTCATTTTCTTCAAGTGACCTTCTTCTTCCTCATAACCCTAAACCTCTCATGAGTTGAGAAACTTAGGGTTCCAAGAGACAAATCTATTCATCTTCTCACTCTACATCATCTAGGACTTCTAGTTTAGCAAACTAGAAGCTGCAGTTACCTTGGATTTGAGGTAGGAGATCGGACTATAGACTCTCGGGTGGATCATCTTTGACTCGAGGAGGCCGTCGAGGTTGCCCAATCCTTTTCGATCCTTGGAGCTGACGACGAGGTGGAGGACAGCGAAGAAGAACCGAAGGACTTGGTATCGTGAGGTATAACTTTCATCCGAGTAGTTAAACCTCATTTCAAGTTAGCTAGTTAGGATTTAGTATCGATCCTGGAGTTCAAGTCGGTGTTGCGAGCTTTGAAAAATCTTTTTTTGAATATTCCGCCTCCCCGCAAACCCGTGGGGTGTGCGACATCGACTTACATTGACACGGTCAACATACGCAACATAAATACTAAGTACTACTCATAGGAAATGATAGAGGGCTACAGCTGGTTTTTGGTGAAAAACCTTTAACGTAATGAACTTGATATCGTTGAAAGAACTCGGGTGACTTTGGAAAGGAGTGATTTAGGCTCCGCTTTTAAAACAAGTGGTTTTGAAGAAAACCGGGTAGTTTATAGTAATATAAACTTTTGCTTAAGAGAGAACTCCCCATGAAGGGATCAAGGCTTTTTCCTCATCGAATGAGGTGCAGGATATTCCTAACTGAATACTTCTATGCAAAGCAAAAGAATATGGCTATAAACTTTTGAAAATTTTATTCCTGTAACATCATTTCAGGTTTATTTTCCTTGCATTAAAATATAATGCAGTCCCATCATTTAAATTTCTAGCAACAACAGAAACAAACAAAATAGCATACTTTTTTATGCCATCTGCATTCACCATGGAGCCTCGGGTCTTCCCCGTAAAGTTACTTAACTTACGGTAGAGTGGAGGTAGGGCTAGCGCGGATACAAAACATATATATATATATATATATATATATATATATATATATATATATATATATATATCATCGTAGGCAGGTAATAATCATCACAGGCATGCGGCAAACAATATGGAATAGAGGATAAACGAGGAGCCCCGCATTTCATTTGAGCCACAAATGATACACGATGCTTCCCGGTTGTGTGGATAGCTCGTACAACATTGAACCAAGACCCCTACAAGCGCGGCATGCCACCTATAACGACTCTAAAATCCTTGTATACTTGTATTAATTCAATATTAATAATGAGTGCATTTCAATATCAAGTTATAAGTTATACTGGTTAAATTTGAGCAAGAAACTCCTTATAGCCCAATGGTTAATACTCCCCACTGCTGTTCCATAGTCCGTGTGTTCGAATCCCCACATCACAATTATTTTATAATGGATTTCTTTTTGAAGTTTTAGAATCCTGAAAGTTTCATGGGTATCTGACAGAGTTTCGACAAGTTTTAAATTGAAAGTTGTATGAAAATGGACTTGTAACATCGACCTGAGGCAGTACCCTGAACCCCAACCCCTGAAGCTGACCTGGGGCTGACCTAAGGCTGGTAGGGGTGGCCTTACTTGATCCAAATGGGCTATGCCCATGTTGATGCGTCCTTTTACCTCCCGACTCTTCATTTTCCTACCCGTAAACTCCTAATTCATCACAAAAACATCCCAGTCTCTTGAACTCTCCATTTACTTCACTTTTTAATGTCGTTAAAATCCTTTTAATTCCTTATATCATCATTCCATCTGTCCTATATAAACCCAACAGGTTTCCAACTCTTTCCGCTAAAGTTTATGCTGAATTTTCCTCCAAAACACTAGCCAAAATCCATCCCAAATTCCTGAAGAATTGTCCAAGTTCAAGAACGTCGAAGCTCCGCAATTAGCCAAAGGAATTCAAGTTCCCTCAATCTCCTTCCTCTCGCTACATTACTCTACAAGTCACTGAAAGGAAGCCGGAAGATCAAGCTCGCCTTTCCCATCGCTTTAGTGGTCTCAGTTCTTCAAACCGAGGCTTCTCCTTCTTATTTCACACGTATTCGTACGAGCGGCATACAGTAAGTCCTCTTTTCCTCCTTCTCTATTTTTCCCTCATTTCTTACTTGTTGAATCCCCTTGTTTGCCACATCGCCACTCTTTTTCACCTGTTCCTACGCTAAATCCCCGATGCATTCAAATCTATATTTAGCTACTAATGCGCTATTTGTAATATACCCATATATTTCATGTTGCTCTTTTTGTTTCTGTTAGTTAATTGTTCTCACTCTACAATGAAAGTAGAGTGGCGGAATGCACAAAAATCAAAATTTGAGCAAACACAATAACCAAAAAACCCAATATCAATCATAAACCTAAATTAGCAAACAATGAGGAGTTTAACTACTATGAAAGGAGGTTATACGTAAAGGATTCGTGTCTTTCGGTTCTTTAAAATACTTTTCCTTAGCTTTTAGTTCTTTAGGTTGAGCTTAGACATTGTCCTCTTCATATCAAAGATGATCCACCCGATAGTTTATGGTTCAAGATCTAGCTTCTCCAAGTGAAGCAACTAAAGACCTTATCTTGCTGATGAACTAAGGTGCTTAGGAACGTAGTGAGGTGTTAAAGTGTTTAACTATCTCTTAATCCCCTAGGATTCTCAACACATGAGAGGGTTAGGGGAATGAAGAAGAAGGAGAGCTAAGTGAAGTGAGATAATGCAAATGGTGAAATGAAAACTTGTGTGAAAAATAAAATGTCTTGCATTCTTTTGTTAACCATTTTCTAAAATAGAAAATAGCAACCATACTTGAATAGTGCATACAAATGCAATAAACAAATGCAAAGCCATTCCTCTCAACATTCTCTCATACACCTCACCCCTCTACCTCATTTCTATTTTCCAATAAATGGAAAATCCTAAAATGAGGTGTCCTCCTTCTAGAATGTATACTTGTACAAATACAAGAATACATCTCCGTATATACATACTCGTATTCGTATCGAAATACGAATACCCTAGAGATAGAAATATACAATGAACATAATACTAGAATATACATATCGAAATATCTGGCTTAATCTTAAGTTCGTGTAGCTAGTTCACTCATTTGATCAGAACCCTGCACGTATTATCAACCATTCGATCAAAAGTTCATGTAGCTAGTTCACTCATTTGATCAGAACCCTGCACGTATCAAAAATACGACCACTACATCATTTCGCCTGAACCAGGAAAACCCACTATATGGGACTGTAAAGACTTAACAGTACGCTGGCAGTGATTTTAACCAATAGCACGTCAGCGGCACTAGCTGTATGTAACTGCTATCCAGATATCTGTCGAAAAGGAAGGCCGATGAGCAAGCTCATCCAAACCACCACTGAGCCTGTCCATGGCAAGTTTTAAATTGAAAGTTGTATGAAAATGGGATTGTAACATCGACCTGAGCCAGGTATACTTGTGACAAGTTTTAATCTGAGACAGTTCGGTCTCTTTGTCTAAGAGCATCGCATACCAGGTCTGAAAATCGAAATTTTTCGGTTTTGAAACTAAAGCATCATCTGCTACTAGTTTCTAATGTTTGGGTGGCTCTCATACCATATCGGAGTTCCATGTACCCTGGCCGCCAGTCGCGGCCGTTGCGGAACAAAAAACTTTGACTTTTTAAAACAACTTGGTGGTAGAAACCACACCCTAGAATCTAACCAAACATTTAACTAGCAAACTAAAGAGATCTAGCTACTCTGAAAAGGGGTTATACCGAATGATCCGTGTCCTTCAATCTTCTACCCTCTTCCTTAGCTCCATGGGGCCTCCGTGATCGAGCTCGACCGTGGGTCTTCCTCCGTCGAAGATGATCCACCTGAGGGATGTGGTTCATGGCTCTAGATCCATTCAAAATCCTAATGGAGTAACTAAAGGCTCTTGGTTGCTAATCTAGAGTATCTGGTAATGTAGTGTGTGGTTCTAGTATTTTTTCTATCTCTCTTCACCCTTGATTCTCAACTCATAAAAGTGTAAGGTGAAGAGGAATAAGGAGCTCAAGAATGGTGAGAGAAAGAGAATGGTGAAATGAAAATCTCATCACAAAAATAATATGCAAGCATGGTTTTATCAAAATGGATTTTGCAAGTATAAAATCCAACCATACTTGAATAGTGTAGACAAATGAATTATAAATTCATTTGTCTACCCTATTCAACCATGATTCACACCACTCTCTTTGCCACCTCACCCTTCTACCTCATTTCAATTTTTTAGAAAAGAAAAAACATGGAAATGAGGTGTCCTCCTTGTAGAATGTTTTCCGTATAAATACATAATACACTCTACCGTATATACATATCTGTATTCGTATCAAAATACGAATATCCAAAGAGCTAGAATAATACAAAAAACATATACATATCGAAATGTGTATATGTAAATTATTAAATCAATACCTGATTTAATAATCCGGCTAAATCCTAAGCCGGCTGGTATTATCAACCATACGATTGAAAGCCCGGATAACAATAGAATATACATACCGAAATATGTATATGTAAATTATTAAATCAATACCTTATTTAATAATCCGGCTTAATCCTAAGACGGCTAGTATTATCATTCGATCGGAATCCTGCACGTATCAAAATACGGCTGCTACTACATCATTATTCCTAAACTAGGAAAACCTTCTATGTGGGACTCTAAAGACTCGACGGTACGCTGGCAGTGGGTTTAACCTCAAGAACATCAGCGGCACTAGCTGTACGAAATGGCTACCAAGGTACCTGTCGAAAGAAAGGCAAACGAGCAAGCTTATCTGATCCTCTACTGGGCTAATCCGTGACAATCTCCGTATAGTCCGGTCTCTTCGTCTAAGAGTATCGCATACCGGGTCTAAGGGATGGTAAACGTCAGACCCCTACTGACCCGATAAGTCATGTCGATGTGGCTCAGGACCAATCCGAGAAACTACTGATCTAACCATCAGTAAATCTCAACTGCTTTAGCCAAGGTCTTATAGTTCTGGCCAACCGGACACAGTGCGATATCGACTCCCAATACCGGGAGAGATGCATCCCTAACAATCACTCACTACCTCTATGTGGCTCGGGAGTGTACCCAACCAAAACCTGTTTACACGACTCAGTGGAGCTGTGGTAGGGTAGTGATCAAAGCACGGTGGGAACTCACACGAGACAAATGATGATCTCAGGTCTAAAGACTAACCTATACTTATATCACCTGAGAACCGCTATCTGAGGATAGATATAATACCATCTAGAGGTTCTCGGTTAGCCCGTCCAGTGTACTCACCCCCAGTAAGAATCTGTATACAATCTTAGGTGATCACACCAATGGCTGTAGGACCAACCACCCCCCTCGTCGGGGTCTAGAAATGTATACACAAGTCTACTCTGGAATATCGATGCCCGGTCTCGATACTCCTGTAACTTGGGACCTTTAATGATGTGATGGACTACCCAGCTCCCACAAGTATGATCACCATCATAACGCTGGTAGTCAAGTAAAATCCTACGGGCTTTATCAACATGTACTAGCCATATGTGATATCGAGTATAACATATGCACATGTTAAGATAAAGACAAACCAAAATAGTATACTACTGTAACGAGTCTTTATCAACGTGCATAAGCAATACAAAGCAGTAAGAAAAACGTATACACATGTTTAGATAAAGAAAACTCAAATACTATACCATATAACTGAGCAAGATTATCCCGTACATACATATCCCTAGCATCCTATACAATACAGTCCTCTAGGGCATACATATCCAACATGGAAAATGTCAGACCCCTAATAACTCGATAAGTCGTGTCGATGTGGCTTAGGACCGATCTGAGAAACTATCGATCTAACCATCAGTAAATCTCATCTGTCTTGACTAAGGTTTTATGTTGCTGGCCATCCGTGTTAGTTATATGTATGCCCTAGAGGCCATTACTGTACATAGGATGTATATTGTAGTGGATGCTGGGACATATATAGGGAGGACTTTCTTGCTCGACATGATAGTATGCTATCTGGTTGAACTTTACCTTAACGTGTATACTGATTGTCTCTCTGTTACATGTTGGTAAAGCCCTTAGGATCTGTACTTGACTACCTGGACTATGATGCGGATCATACTAGTGGGGACATGGTAGTCCATAAGTACATCCTTCAAAGTCCCTAGTCGTGGGTGTATCGAGACGGGGCATCGATATACCAGAGTAGACTAGCGTATACCTTCTCGACCCATACAGATGGGCGATGGATGATCCCATATCCATTGGTGTTTGACATCAGAGATGATGTACGGGTGCTCAGTAGAGACTGGGTACACTGGACGGACTCGCCGAGAACTCCCAGATGGTATTATACCTTACGTCAGATGGCAGTTCTCTGGTGACACTGGTACAGAGTAGTCTGTTGACCCGAGATCGTCATAGAGTCTTGTGTGGTTCCCACTGTGCTTTGATTTCCATCTTACCACGTCCAAGAGGGCGTGCAAAATGGTGGTTTTTGGGTACAGTCCCGAGTCACATGGAGGCAATGAGCGATAGGAGGGGATTCGTCTCTCCCGGTATAGGGAGTTGATGTTGCGCTGTGTTCGATTGGCTATAACAGGAAATCCCTGGCCAGGGTTGCTGAGATTTACTGGTAAGTGTTACCAGTAGTTTCTCGAATAGTTATAGACCTCATATCGACACGACTTATCGAGCTATTGGGGTCTGACGTTTACCACCCCTAGGCAGGATATGCAACATATCAGACGATCAGACCGGACTGTACGGTAGTGTTACTGGTCGGATTCACTGGAGTGAGAGCGGGCTTGCTCGTCGATCTTCAGATCGCTCAATACCCAGGTGGCCGTTACGTTTAGCAGACCGCTTGCGGCTTGTGGATGTTTGATATGATCATCATCTGCTGCCGGCGTATTGACGAGTCTTTAGAGTCCTACACAGAGGTTTCCTGGCTCAAGCGAAACGAAATAGGAGCGCATATGAGATATGTGCGGGACCGAGAATAATACCAGTATGTGATACTGTATTCGATTCTCGCGATGTGACATTGATCGGTTATATGCGATATAGCCGGGTTATCGGATCAAGTGTTGATTCGATAAGTTGTTACTAATGATACCAGTCGGTTGTGTGCGACATGACCGGATCATTGAATCAAGTGTTGATTTAATGATTTAATGCATTATTATATATTTGATATATTACTTTGCATTAACTAGTATCGGTTCACTTTAAAATGGATTTTCTCACTCGGGTGTGCGCATTGCATATGCGATATGATTATGTGCACATGTTTGTATCATGTTTGATGATGCATACCACTTTGGTTAAGTGTAAAGTTTGAACCATGGTTGTGTTTATGTTTAGGGTTTTATTTTCTTAATTATTCATTTATTCTTTTTTGATAAATGGATAAAAGAAATTCAAATGAGAAAATGGTGGCTTGGTTTTGTTTTGTTCATGAAGCTTCATGAACATTTTGACTAAGTGACCATTTTGTCTCTAGCTTAACCCTAACCATTGCTTCAACCATGATTAATACTCTACACTTTACCATGGTTTAGTCATGATAAGTTTTGATTATTCTTTTCTTTTTCTAATTAACTTATCATAACTATTTCCTTCTTCTTCTTCATTCTTCAAGTGAAGAAAGCTTGCCCCATCAATGGCAAGTGATGGAAATGAGTGAGAAATCCAATTCTAAAGTCTACCCACTTCCTATTTCTTCATCCTCTACCTCTTGCCAAGTAGTAGAGTGTGTTTCCTTCACAAGTTTCATGACTTGGTGAAGGTGGAGCTTGATTCATCGATGCCTCGACGTAGATCATCTTCGGCTTGGACATCGACGACCTAGCCCGCCCATTCTCCGACGAAGACGACGCTAGAGCCCGGATTCCTTTTGGACAGCGGAGACGACTTCGTTGCGGAGCTATGGAGGTGGAGCACCGAATCTACAAAGGTTGTATTTCCGTATCTTGTAGTTAAGTGTTAACTAGTTAGCTTTTTCGCCTAGAAATCTAGCAAACGATCCGTAGTCGGGTCTCTCGGCACCCGTAAAATTTTATTATGGCATGTTCGATGCCTTATGAGACCTCATTAGGGTGCCTAGGAACCCTACAGTGGTATCAGAGCCTAGCTAGAGTCTTAGGCGAAGTCTAGACGGAATTTGAAGTCCGAACGAACCGAAAACCCGACCCGGATCATGCTCTCTGTACATTTTTGAAAACAGTGGATTTTTCCAAATTAAAAATTGCTAAAAAATTCAGCAGGGAAAAATAAGAATTACGTTGCAAAAAGTTTCTGGTGAACAGTAAATTTCGCGGCGGATCCGCGGCAGAAGCATGGCTTCTGCGGCGGATCAGCGGCCCCTTGATGACGTCAGCCCTGTTCCTTTGCACAGTAATTCCTAGTTCAAAGTGCTGAGTTCTCTGGGTATTTTTAATATTTATTCAAGAGTTGAATTTTCTGCAGTTGTTTTGGGGATTCGGTGTTTCGATCGGAGTATCAAATTTTGTCTATGTGGCTTTCCGGATAAATCTTTAGAATATGTTAAAAAGTTCGACCGGATATAAATACCCAATTTTTCCCCTGTCGGGAAATTTCCAAGTGTTGGATTTTTCCGAAGTTTAACGACGTTCTAAGTAGTGCAAGTAACTCGATGGACCCTCTAGAAGACAACAAACCTTAACTCGATTATGTGACCGTCTTGAACTGCCCTTTGAACCTTCGGGTTTGGGGCAGTACGGCGTGCCACATGTGAGGCGTTGTCTTGACCCTTCTACGGCTGGACCGTCGGTACTGAGGCATGAACTGAATGTTGTTAGACTTATTTCATGTGTTGATCTGTATCGGGAAAAGTTGGGTGTTCGATTGTTCGATCGGAAAGTTTGACATTTTCTATTTATCCGGAATGGGATACAATAATTGGAATTCACAAGTAGTTATGTGATAACTGAATGAATGTTATAAATCTAGCGGTTTAGACTCACTTGATCGGTTGCCACGGAATTTTGATGTGATCAAAAGTCCGTCGCAATCACGTAGCGTACGCGGATACTCGCCGGATAAACTTAATAGACAGCCTCACCCCATAGCCCCGACCAAGTGACTGTAGGAGAACTCCGTCGCCGAAAGCATCCGTTCGGGTGCTCGCGGCAGCGGTGTTCCGCCTTGGTGCACTTCGTCGACGGTATCGGGGGTGCGGCCATCTACAGAAGTTTGCGACGAGCATTCGATCAGACTGTCGGGAATCTTGTTGAATTGCCCGACTCGATATTGAAAAGTGTTTTCGATAATGAGACTAAAATGCGGGGTTTATAATTGTTAGGCATGCGATGTCTAAGTAATTCATTTGGTCAGGCATGCGATGTCTGAGATGGTTGCGGATTCCAACTATTGTAGTTTTACACTTTCTTTTCTGTGACCGTAAGTGTAATATGTGATATCGCCGGTTTCGTTGCTATATGTCAACGACAATTGGGATACGCATGTTTACTTACGTTGATGACATGTGATGTTATGTGTTGCTGGATATGTTATATTGGATCGTCGTGTTTGAATAGCCGGGGGTTTTTATGTGAGATGAGTGTTTTTCATTTTCATTCATGTAAAAACTTATATGTAATATTCTTTTATTGGGGCGCTTCCAGGTTGCGGAAGTTGTCACCGTTTGTATATTATTTACTTTTCCGCACTAGGATAGACCCAAGGAGGAGGGCACAAGTAACCGGGTTCTGGGGTCCAGTGGGAGACCAACTCGAGGAGTCGAGTCCGGGTCTCCTAACTCTAGAATTGGTAGGGTTGCTTGCCGCTCTCGTAGGGGTCTAGGGGTGTGGGTTTGGCTATTCATCACGACCGTGGAATCCGTGTTTTATACTGGCTCGTATTGAAAACACGGACGTCCTAGTATATCCAATATTTCATATGTTTCTTCTGCTGCGATATCTGTGATGTGATCATATGATGTTCTGTGATTGATACAGTATATAGTATATATGATATATTATATAGACGTTACTTATGTTTTACACCCGCGCTAGCCCTGCCCCGCTCTGTCGTTAGTTACCTAACCTAACGGTGCACGAGGGGACATCGAGGCGAATGCGGATGGCATAAGTGTACGTCGTATTTATCTGTGATGTTTAGGTACTTAAATGATGGGACTTCATTAATGTGATTAATGAAATAAAAGAAACCTAAGATGTTGTAGAATCGAATTTCAAAATAAAACAGGTAGCTACAGTTCTTGCTTTGCACAGCGGTATATATGATATATCATGCACCTTATTCGATAAGGAAAGGACCGAGATCCCTTCACCGGGAGTGACTCCTTTAGCAATAACTGGCAGATGCTACACACTCGGTTTGTCTTTTGATTGCTTTTAAGAGTTTTTGCTTTGCACAGTGATATATATGATATATCCCGCACCTCATTCGACGAGGAAAGGACCGACGATCCCTTCACCGGGAGTGACTCCTTTAGCAAAACTAGAAAAGCCTCAAAAACACTCCATTTCAAAATTCATTCGATCCTACAACGATATCAAGTTCATTACGCAATAGGTTTTCAGAAAAACCTGTCGTAGCCCTCCGTCATTTCAGATAAGTAGTAGTTAGTATTCGTGCTGCGTTTGTTGGCCTTTGTCAAGGCGCAGTGTGCGGTAGCTAACTGGTGCTTATCTGCTTATGCATATGATGCAGATTGAGTTAGGGTAGTCGTGCGACCTTGTTGGCCTTTGTCAAGGGCCGTGCGGGTGGGTTTAATTCAATCAGGAAATGACAGGTTGAACTTGACTAGCATCCTATGGTTTGTTGGCCTTTGTCAAGGTCATAGGAGGTTAGGGGCAAAACATTATCGGGAATTTCAAGTGTTGAAATTTGCAATGAGATTGCATACCTTCTATGAGATAGTTGGATCCCGATACCCGCTGCGAGTAAGAGTTACTCCTGGGAGAGTTTTATACATTACAATTAGCCGATCAAGTAGGTGTCTAGAAAGGTGTCAACGGGGTTACGCCTCTGGGAAAACGAGGTTTACATTAATTAGGTTCGTGCGAAAGCACGGGGGACCTCCCTCAAAGTACCGACACTGGCCTGGTTGAAAGATTGGCGAACTTGTAGTGTGTAATTAATCCCGGCTAGTCTTTCCTTTTAGGGTTTGAAGGAAGATTTGATAAAAAGCAGTGGGAGCCATCCTGATTAGATAAAATAATAACCAATCTATTCTTGCAAGAGCGCACGCTGAGTGTTTTCTTCTCTCTCTCTCAAGGTAGCGACCATATCACGCCTTAATCAAGATAATAATACGGAATATTGACCGAACCCGCTTGTTATATTGAGCTGGGGAACGTTGGTCCCGCTCCAACTTATAATTGTTATAAGACAGAGCAGGAAATTGGGGAATACCAGATTTCCCGTGCCGCCCAAACGAAGAGAGTGCATGCTGATGCATCATCTTCGGGTGTGTTCATTATACAGAACTGTTTCTCAGTATCCTTTACGTCCTGGGTATGTGATACCGGATCAGGATCCCAGATATGTAATTAGTTACATAGGGCTACAGAAAGGTAGAGAACTGAGAACGGGTGATAAGTTTCATGAGGCAGAAAACGGGGCAAGAGTTGCAGCCAAGTCTGTTGGTCACTGTCACCCTGTATTACAATACATTGATTCTGAACGAATGTTATTAGATACCGAACCTGATATACAAAATCATATCAGTCTCTTTATTAGTAAAGAAATGATAAAATTTTGTATTGTTGGAAAATGTTTTGAACATTTCCTATATCAAAAGTTGATCGGTTCAGGCACGTTATCTAAAAGCATTAATGTTCTAAATCAAACCACAGTTCTTAGTATACGGAACACACACAAGAGGAAGAGTTCAGAAATGAACGAATTCTTCTTGAGGTATTGTAGACTAGGTCAGATCAATGTGACCCGACTAGCTGAAGTTACATGTAGATGCATATTTAAATCAGTTTGAATCTACATCTTGTGAAACTTGCCAGTCATGTCACAAAGATATAATGACACTAGCTCTGTTTATTGGAAACAGAGAAAGAGTTAGTGAACTCTTGGGATGATACATGTTGATGTATGTAGGTCCCCTGTCTACACATGCCAGGAATGGTTCTTTATACTTCATTACGTTCTCTGATGATCTTTCGAGTTTCAGACCTATGTTCCTGTTGAGACACAAGTCCGAACCTTTTGAGATATTCACAGAATATAAGTTAGAAGTAAAGAACCAAAATACGGGTATAAGTATTATGTCCTATGATGAGATCAAGGAGGAGAATACTTGAGCACGGAATTCCTGGACTATTCTAAAGGAGAATGAGATTCTCTCTCGGCATTACTCCTCCGGATACACCATAGCACGATGGTATATCGGGGTGGAGCAATCACACCCTATATGATATGGTGTGCTCTATGATGAGTATTACTGAGTTACCTATTTCCTTTTTGGGTGTAATGCACTTGAGAAGCTGCATACCTATTGAATAGGGTTCCAATCAAATCAGTTGCCTACCACTTCATATGTGATATGGAAAGGGAAGAGCCCATGTCTTAAGCTAGTTAAGATTTGGGATTGTCCGGCCTATGTTTAAAAGCAAAATCCGGACGAGCTCGAGGCAAGGACTGTTATGTAGAACTGGAAAGGTTCCAACTATACAAACTACAGCAGATGATTTGATAGAGCCAAAGGATTCAGTAGATTCCAATGATACTCAGCCTCTCCGCCGATCTAGTAGGGTTCCTCACCTACCTGAGAGATACTTCGGTTTCTCTATGACAGTGGGAGCGAGGATTGCATCATGAGATGATGACCTAACTAGTTTCGAGCTGGCCATCAGGAGTAGGACTCTGTAAGAATGGCTGGATGCTTATCGATCTGAGATGGAATCCTTATACACCAACAAAGTATGGACTTTAGTTGCTATATCTGAAGGGTTAAATCCCCATCAGGAGCAAGTATATCTTGAGAAGATTACTTGGTGTACATGGAAAAGTTGAGACTTTCAAAGCTAGAATTGTTAAAGGTTTTCGTCATCGACCAGGCGTGGATAATGATGAAACCTTTTCCAGTAGCTATGCTTAAGTCCATCCAGATCCTACTTGTCACGGCTACATACCATGACTGCGATATCTGGTGGTTGGGTGTCTTGACTGCTTTTCTAAATGATGATTTAGAAGAGAGCGTCTATAAGTACACAGCCAGAGGGCTTCGTAGACAGTGGAAGTAGCGGAAACGTGTGCAAGATGTTTTATATGATAAAACAGGTATCGCGGAGTTGGAACGTCTATTTTGATGTAATAGTCAAACAGTTTGACATCATCAAAATGGTAGATGAACCTTGTATATACAAAAAGGTAGTAGGGAGTATGGTAATGATTCTCGTAGAGTACGTGGATGACATACTCTTGATAGGGAAGGAGTTTCCTATGCTACGCTCGATCAATCTCCGCTTATCACTAGGATTCTCCATATAGGATCAAAGTGATACCTACTAAATCCTGGATTTTGGATCTATGAGATAGATCTAATTGGATGTTAGGATACTCACTAGTTGTAGTGAGATAGTATCAACCGATCCTAGGGAGAATCACTGGAAGTGTTCCAGGGTGATAAAGACGACTGAATGTCAGTCGCAGGCATTGTCTTTACCCTTAGTAAAGGGACGGTATGTTGGAAGAGTTCCAAGCTAGATACCGTGACATACTAGACGATGAAGGCAGGATACATCGCTACTTAAGATGCTACCATAGAGGCAGTCTGGGTGTATAATAGTTCATGAGATGAACTTCGTTCCTACCATTGTGAGACAATGGAGTTGTGGCTTATGCCAAGGAACACCCGTCCCATCAGTGACCCAGGCGTATTCTGAGGCCGCATCACCTGATCATGGAGATAGTTGATCTCCAGGGTGATCGAGGTAAGGAGAGTAGATTCTGAGGACAACATAGCGGATCCACTCACAAAGGCCTGTTCCCAGAGAGAGACTTTTATGGGATGGTTGAGTATGAGATACTACAACCACTGCTACAGATGGCCCTAGTGCAAGTGGGAGATTGTTAGTTATATGTATGCCCTAGAGGCCATTACTGTACATAGGATGTATATTGTAGTGGATGCTGGGACATATATAGGGAGGACTTTCTTGCTCGACATGATAGTATGCTATCTGGTTGAACTTTACCTTAACGTGTATACTGATTGTCTCTCTGTTACATGTTGGTAAAGCCCTTAGGATCTGTACTTGACTACCTGGACTATGATGCGGATCATACTAGTGGGGACATGGTAGTCCATAAGTACATCCTTCAAAGTCCCTAGTCGTGGGTGTATCGAGACGGGGCATCGATATACCAGAGTAGACTAGCGTATACCTTCTCGACCCATACAGATGGGCGATGGATGATCCCATATCCATTGGTGTTTGACATCAGAGATGATGTACGGGTGCTCAGTAGAGACTGGGTACACTGGACGGACTCGCCGAGAACTCCCAGATGGTATTATACCTCACGTCAGATGGCAGTTCTCTGGTGACACTGGTACAGAGTAGTCTGTTGACCCGAGATCGTCATAGAGTCTTGTGTGGTTCCCACTGTGCTTTGATTTCCATCTTACCACGTCCAAGAGGGCATGCAAAACGGTGGTTTTTGGGTACAGTCCCGAGTCACATGGAGGCAATGAGCGATAGGAGGGGATTCGTCTCTCCCGGTATAGGGAGTTGATGTTGCGCTGTGTTCGATTGGCTATAACAGGAAATCCCTGGCCAGGGTTGCTGAGATTTACTGGTAAGTGTTACCAGTAGTTTCTCGAATAGTTATAGACCTCATATCGACACGACTTATCGAGCTATTGGGGTCTGACGTTTACCACCCCTAGGCAGGATATGCGACATATCAGACGATCAGACCGGACTGTACGGTAGTGTTACTGGTCGGATTCACTGGAGTGAGAGAGGGCTTGCTCGTCGATCTTCAGATCGCTCAATACCCGGGTGGCCGTTACGTTTAGCAGACCGCTTGCGGCTTGTGGATGTTTGATATGATCATCATCTGCTGCCGGCGTATTGACGAGTCTTTAGAGTCCTACACAGAGGTTTCCTGGCTCAAGCGAAACGAAATAGGAGCGCATATGAGATATGTGCGGGACCGAGAATAATACCAGTATGTGATACTGTATTCGATTCTCGCGATGTGACATTGATCGGTTATATGCGATATAGCCGGGTTATCGGATCAAGTGTTGATTCGATAAGTTGTTACTAATGATACCAGTCGGTTGTGTGCGACATGACCGGATCATTGAATCAAGTGTTGATTTAATGATTTAATGCATTATTATATATTTGATATATTACTTTGCATTAACTAGTATCGGTTCACTTTAAAATGGATTTTCTCACTCGGGTGTGCGCATTGCATATGCGATATGATTATGTGCACATGTTTGTATCATGTTTGATGATGCATACCACTTTGGTTAAGTGTAAAGTTTGAACTATGGTTGTGTTTATGTTTAGGGTTTTATTTTCTTAATTATTCATTTATTCTTTTTTGATAAATGGATAAAAGAAATTCAAATGAGAAAATGGTGGCTTGGTTTTGTTTTGTTCATGAAGCTTCATGAACATTTTGACTAAGTGACCATTTTGTCTCTAGCTTAACCCTAACCATTGCTTCAACCATGATTAATACTCTACACTTTACCATGGTTTAGTCATGATAAGTTTTGATTATTCTTTTCTTTTTCTAATTAACTTATCATAACTATTTCCTTCTTCTTCTTCATTCTTCAAGTGAAGAAAGCTTGCCCCATCAATGGCAAGTGATGGAAATGAGTGAGAAATCCAATTCTAAAGTCTACCCACTTCCTATTTCTTCATCCTCTACCTCTTGCCAAGTAGTAGATTGTGTTTCCTTCATAAGTTTCATGACTTGGTGAAGGTGGAGCTTGATTCATCGATGCCTCGACGTAGATCATCTTCGGCTTGGACATCGACGACCTAGCCCGCCCATTCTCCGACGAAGACGACGCTAGAGCCCGGATTCCTTTTGGACAGCGGAGACGACTTCGTTGCGGAGCTATGGAGGTGGAGCACCGGATCTACAAAGGTTGTATTTCCGTATCTTGTAGTTAAGTGTTAACTAGTTAGCTTTTTCGCCTAGAAATCTAGCAAACGATCCGTAGTCGGGTCTCTCGGCACCCGTAAAATTTTATTATGGCATGTTCGATGCCTTGTGAGACCTCATTAGGGTGCCTAGGAACCCTACAATCCGAACACAGTGCGACATCAACTCCCAATACCGGGAGAGATGAATCCCTGAAAATCGCTCGCTGCCTCTATGTGGCTCGGGATAGCACCTAACCAAAACTTATCTGCACGACACAGTAGAGCCATGGTAGGGTAGTGATCTAAGTACCGCGGGAACTCACACGAGACAAATTACAATCTCAGGTCTAAAGACTAACCTGTACTCATGTCACCTGAGAACTTCTATCTAACGATAGGTATAATACCATCTAGAAGTTCTCGGCGAGTCCGTCTAGTGTACTCACCCCCAGTGAGCACCTGTATACAATCTTAGGTGATCGCATTAATGGTTGTGGGACCAACCATCGTCACTCGTCGGGGTCTAGAAATGTATACACAAGTCAACTCTGGAATATCGATGCTAAGTCTCGATACTCCTGCAACTTGGGACATTCAAGGATGTGCCTATGGACTATCCAACCCCTACAAGTATGATCTCCATCATAACACTGGTAGTTAAGAAAAATCCTACGGGCTTTATCAACATGTATCTGCTATATGTGATATTATGTAAAACATATGCACACATTATGATAAAGACAAACCAAAATAGTATACTACTTTATCTAGGTTTTATCAACATGTATAAATAAGAAAAATAAATACACATGTTTAGATAAAGACAACGCAAATAGTATATAACTGAGAAAGATTGTCCTGTACATACATATCCCTAGCATCCTATACAATATAGGCCTTTAGGACACACATATCCAATAATCTCCCACTTGCACTAAGGCCTGTAATTGGTGTATCGAGTACCCAACGTCTGCTCTAGGGCCAGCTGTTGGCGTATCAAACACCCAACATCTCAAAAAGTCGCTCGAACTGCGTTTGAGGGAGAGCCTTGGTAAATGGATCCGCCGTGTTATCTTTCGTATCAACTCTTAGAACCTCGATTTCCTGGCGATCTATGATCACTCTGATCAGGCGATACCGCCTCAAGATGTGTCTGGATCTCCGATGGGACCATGGTTCATTCGCTACAGCCATAACCCCATTGTTATCGCAATATAAAGGTATTGGATCAATAATGGACGGAACCACCTCAAGCTCAGTAATGAACTTCTTCATCTAGACCGTTTCTTTTGCGGTATCGTTGGCAGCAATGTATTCTGCCTCCATCGTCGAGTCTGTGACGGTTTCCTGTTTGGAGCTCTTCCAACAGATCGCCCCTCCGTTGAGGGTAAACACATAACTCAAGACAGACAGCACGATTTATTACATTTTAATACCGCTCATTTCCTATCATTTTGTCAATAAATAGTGCTATTTAATCTGTGTCTGTTCGTTAGTACAGATTACAGATACACAGGCAAAAACACTAGAGATTATACACAACATACAAAGAAATGACGGTTTTTTAGCCAGAACAACAAACGGGACATAATACAAATCAAATCAAATGATTTTGTAACAAATGAAGTTGTGTACAATAATATTCATTCTTTTGGTCCAACATGATCATGTGTGAATAAGTGTGAACAAGTATTGGATCATATGCACCAAGGGGGATAAACCATCACCAAGTGGACAAACACCATCATGGTGTCATGCAAGTGGCTAATGCAAGTGGATTATTTGAAAAAGTGGTGATTTGACTTATAAACACAACACATACCCACTTGCATTCCTTTTCTGTTCATTGCTCTATATTTCACCCATGTGTGAATTTGTAACAAATCCAATTTCAATGTACAGAAAATTTATTTAAAAGTTAATGTACAAATGGAGTATTTGCAATTCTGTGTACACTATAAGTATTTGAATTGCTTTTGAACAGTAAGAAAGCACTTGTAGCTCATTGGTAAAGCCTTGCACTGCTGTGACGTAGCCCCTGTAATCGAATCCCCCCAGCCACATTATCTTTTTTGTTGATTTTTCTTTTAATCTTTTAAAAGCCCAACGGTTTGCACGTGCACTACACGTAAAATGAAAAGTCACAACAAAATCAAACACGTGCACTGAGGTATACCAAAAGACAGGGACATGTGTCATCAATCCCAACCCCAGACCAACACCTACGGCCGACGAGAAGCACAAAATGACCGGCGACGCCAGGTCCCCCCATCGGGAATGATACAAACTTTTGGCCCTTGCACCTGTTGGCCTACCCCACTTCTGTAACATTTTGAAAATTTAGAAATAAATAAAATAAATTAATTAAATAATAAAATGTTAAATCAAAAAGTTATTAGAACCAAATAAGACATTTTCATAAATAGTAGGTAAAACAAATTAAAGTAAAATTTTAATATGTAACATAAATAAATTATAAGGGTTTTTATCTGAATTTTAGCTTCATTTTAATAAAAAGGGTGTTATAT
This sequence comes from Agapanthus africanus, assembly GCA_030015575.1. Lineage (NCBI taxonomy): Eukaryota > Viridiplantae > Streptophyta > Magnoliopsida > Asparagales > Amaryllidaceae > Agapanthus > Agapanthus africanus. Next base: position 367,919,110 of record CM057345.1, read on the forward strand.
AATAACATAAGTTATGAGGGGTTTTTATACAAAGTTTAGGATATTATGCAAATTGGGTTTTATTAAGGGGTGTAAATAGAAAGAGTTAAACAAGATTTAGTTCAGAATAAATAAAAGGATAAATCAATTTAGAAAAGAAAAACAAACACTTCCACCTCATTCTTGCATGCACACACCCACACCACACCTCCTCCTTGCATGAGGATGGTACCCTTTGGCCTTTGGCGCCTCCTCCTTCACCTTATCCTTCTTTTTTTGTCACATATAACCCATGTTCAGATCATTTAGCTAGTTAAAATCTAAAATTTTAAAGAAAGAAAAAGAAAACAAGAACAAACATAGAAGAACAAGAGAAAGGAGAAGAGCTAAGTCTAGGATTTCCTCATCATCAAGCTAGGACTACGAGCTTGTGCATCTTGGAGGGTGTTCTTCTAGCAAATTACTTGAAGGTAAAATCCTTAATCACAGTAGGAAATTAGATTCTCTAACTAGTTCAAATTGAAATGAAAATTTTCTATAATACCGTATTTTAGTCAAAACTAGGCTCTATTTGAATCTGTTGTAGTTTACAGAAAAATTTACTTAGCTAAACAGGGTCTTAATGATGTATGTAGAACCTAGATCAAACCATAGGAGCATAAACCAGAGGGCTCGATTTTGGGCCGGCGACCAATAGGGAAATTCCGGCGTCGCCGGATTTGTAGGGAGCTAGGATGTTTTGGGTTGTTGGGCAGGTTTCTGTGTAGAATTTTGGTCATTTTGGTATTGTTTAATCAAGTTAGTTTAACAGTTTATAAAATCTGAAACCTAATATCGGAAAAGGTATCTAAAAACCCAAAATACGACAGGGTTAAAACGTATCGCGATTTGTTTTCTGTCGCGATGCAGAGTTGGGTTTAATTCCAGTAAGGTTAAGTATTAGATAGCTTGAAATAGTCGTATACAATATAACTAGTACGTAGGAACGTGTTTTTTCATATGCGCCGTGTCGGAGTAGCTGTTTCCTTATACAAGTTAATTTTCGATGTTAGATTCAAATACGGGAACTTCGGAGGCCGCGAGGAAAGGAAAGGGATTGGCGATTTCTGAATAGTTTATGATGTATTCCGGTGAGTAGACTAAATATCTACCGGGGGATCATGTAAAGATGGCGTGCTACGCCCGTAGTTAGATTTAAATTCAATGTGTTGCTTTAGTATGTTAACTTTATCATATACATTCTAAAATACATATATATACCTCCATGATTAAAACTTGTTAGAACACTGCACTATTACCGACGAGTTATGTCGCACATGCACATATTTACATGTTACACTACACCTCGTCGATTTTAACATGTCACTTCACACTTAGAAATTATTTTGTTAAAATGGTTCTTATCATACCTTAAATATTAATAGTCATCGTATTTAGCATATATGACATCAAGTTTCGTATTCGAGTATTGGTAGTTGATATAAGAGGCATTTGTATTATTGATGATTTATGGTTTTAAGTTTTCATATACTATTACGAAAAAGACAGTGATTTCATGATTATGTGTCACATCTACCATGATATGTCGTTTTTTGATTTGGTTTTATTCCGAACCGAGTTGGGGGTCATACGGTTACAGATTTACAATTCTATCCAGACTGATTCGGGGGGCATACAGTTGGATACATGGTGGACCCGGTCGAGACCGAGGGGCAGGAAAGCCGCACTTTAGGCGAGGAGCCTAACGAGGTGACTCGATACCGGATACAGTTATGAAACACAGCGGATATCTAGATGATACCGACCGGTGTTATTGAGAAACAGGATCATTCGAGGAACGATGCCTGATGAAACACCAAAGATTTGTGTCGATGTTAGACACGGAAAAACGAACCTGATTTGGAAAATAATTGATGAGATTTCAGTTTTGGGTTCATATGATTAGTAGTAATATTTCATGTTTTCCGCATGCTATCGTGCATCATACTTATCCATATTGCAGTTAGTTATAGTTCGTCATATTTACATTATCAGCCGTTATATGTTAGTTTTATTCACTGAGTTGGCAACTCACCCCCGTTGTGCCACAGTTCCTTGCAGGAGTAAAGTGGACGGTTAGCCACAGTTCAGCTCCACTTATCAGATTTTATCGCATCTTTTGCTAGGTGGGTTACATATGTAGTAACATTCTCTTTTGGGTATTGTATATTGAATCTCCATCAAACCCTGTATTATGACTTAGAACGAGAGGTGGTTGTATGTATATTTTGGCAGATGAGATAGCTTGGTTATATCAAATGGTATTTCTTTTACTGATGTCTGAAATTCGTATTACTGTCATATAACGTTGTATATTTATTTCCGCTGTTGACATTATTGATCCCAACTAGGGATGTAACCAAACTTAACACCTTATGCTTGTTTTATATTTTAATTACATAAAAACTGTGATTTTTACTTTAAAAAAACTAATTTTTTATAAAAATTCCGCAAAAAGGGGTTTGATCTTGGTTTTTGGCTTACTCGGGTTGTGTAGATATCTTTAGATATTATACAATCTAAGTGCTGGTCACATCCAAACTTTGGGTCGTGACAAAGTTGGTATCAGAGCTTAGGATTAACCTTACGGAGTCGAGTAGGGAGTTAAGATAAGTTGACGTGAGTCCGTGATTTAGGATGACCTTTGGTTTGATGGAGTAGGTGAATTAGGATGAGTGCAGTACCATACGTATGTTCCGCGGCATATTTACGTTACCATACTCAGCCTAACTAACCTTAGGATCTATATCTTGATCTATTCTTCCTTTGACTCTCTGTTATTGATTATCCCTATTTGTAAGCCTTATCAACTCTCGTTTCTTGCTCTAGCCAATATGTCATCAACGACTATGGGGACTCAGACGACCGCTATTAGAGATGAGATTGGAGCGGGCTCGTTTGAAATGGGAACAAATTTGGGCAGTGCGCCTATCTTTCATGAACCGATTGACCCACCCTATATTAATCGTATAGTTAGGATGGAGGCCAGTGTTCAAGAGATGCGCCGGATGATCGGATCCTTGTTAGAGATTAGTAGGGCCTGGAGATCGACCATTACTCCACGAACGGTTGTTCAGAGACCAAGGAAAATTCGTACCAATACATCAGCACCAAGACGTGTTCGTAGAGACCGTGGCAGTTTCGGTATGAATCAATTCTATCCCTTATGCCCATATGTTCAGCAGCCCGTGCCAAGATATTTTTGGTGTGGGTGTCCGTATCACTTTATCAGAAATTGTCCTATGATGCGACGGACTGAGACATTGGCCTCACATACGACTTCACCACCTTCACCACTTCCTCTGAACACATTACCTCCTACACCTGTTGTTATTCCATGCCAAAGCAACGCCCATAGAGGCCGTGGTCGTGACGGTCATAATTTGAGTGGACGAGGAGGTCGAGGCAGATCCATCCCAGGCCGCGGTTTTGATCGAGATAGGACTCAGGGCCAGATATTCAGTTTGTACCCCATTGAGCAGAGGCCCCCATCTATCTGTTTTAGTTGTGGACGTCCAGAGCATTTCGATAGAAATTGTACACTCTAAGGAAGGGCGTCAGGAAGCTGGTAGAGGCCAGGCATCAAATGCAGTCGTAACAGGTATTCTTTCAGTATGCTCCTTAATGCGCATACTTTTATTTTTCCCTGTTCCACCCATTCATACGCTTTTGCACACTTGTACTTTCTTTGGGAAGAGAGTCATCATTGTGAGGGTTACCGCTAGTTATGATTAGTCCTATAAGAGTTTCTTTTATAGCTCGACACGTATTCAGGTTATGTGTAGTACGTGTTGGTGATAGGGATTTATTAGTGAATTGGATTCTCTTGGATATGTTAGACTTGATATACTTCTCGGTATGGATTGATTGGCCGCTTGTCACACTTATGTAGATTGCCGGGGGAAAGCGGTTAGATTTTGTTTTCCAGGTGAACGGTTTTGTTGTGCAGGGGGACTGTAATATAACTCCTGCCAACATGATTTCTGCTCTTTGTGCTGGACGACTCTTGAAGAAGGGTTGTCATGGGTTCTTGGCATTTATTCAGGACTTAGGAGTCACTGAGATTCCATTGGACCAGGTTCCGATCGCACGAGAATTTCCGGAGGTGTTTCCTGCTGAGTTACCAGGATTACCGCCCGATTGCGATATTGAATTTTGCATTGACTTGATTCCAGGTGCGGGGCCTATTTCTATACCCCCCTATCGGATGGCCCCGAAGGAGTTGAAGGAACTCAAAAGTAAGTTGGAAGAGTTGTTAGATAAAGGATTTGTGCGTCCTAGTGTATCACCATGGGGAGCTCCTGTCTTATTTGTAAAGAAGAAGGACGGTAGTATGAAACTGTGCATCGACTACTGACAGCTGAATCGCGTCACTGTGCGAAATAGGTATCCCTTACCTCATATCGATGACTTGTTTGATCAGTTGCAAGGAGCTGGATACTTCTCGAAGATTGATCTGTGGTCAGGGTACCACCAGTTGAAAGTTCGGAAGGATGACTTTCCGAAGACTGCTTTTCGTACCCGATATGGGCATTATGAATTCCTGGTGATGTCGTTCGGACCCACCAATGCCCCAGCAGCGTTTATGGATATGATGAACCACATTTTCAGGCATTTCCTTGATCAGTTTATTATTTTATTCATAGATGATATCCTTGTTTATTCGCGAAATCGGGAGGAGCACGAGCAGCATTTGCCTATCACGTTGCAAACCTTGAAGGAGCATCAGTTGTTTGCAAAATTCTCCAAGTGTGCTTTCTGGCTAGATAGTGTTGATTTCTTGGGTCACGTGGTTATGAAAGAGGGTATACGTATAGACCTAAAGAAGATCGAAGCAGTGCAGCACTGGCCCAGACCTGTGTTAGTTACAGAGATTCGCAGTTTCTTGGGTCTGGCAGGATATTACCGACGCTTTGTGCAGGATTTTTCTCGGATCGCTGCACCGTTGATTGGATTGACTAGGAAAGGGGTTCCTTTTCTTTGGACGGAGGCGTGTGAGCAAAATTTCCAGCAGTTGAAGACTTGCTTTACTACTACCCCAGTCTTATCTTTACCTTCTGAGTCTGGTGATTTATGTAGGGTTACTAAGCACTCTCACAAGGGTCTACGAGGCATCAACCATGCCCGATTTAAAATTTAGACGTGCCGAACAACCCTTAACCAAGATCTTAAACTAGAGATTAGGTGAAACAAAGCATATTAAACACTTTAACATCTAAGAGTTTGGGATTACAACCTTTGTAGTCCGGTCCTTCACTTCATAAGCTCCGTGTTGTGGTCCCTTCGCTGCGATCATCAAGTTCCGGACTCTCGAGAGGCTTCACGAAGAGAAAGATGCAAGCTTGCTTCCGATCTTCGATAACAAAAATGATCTACCTTGAAGTTTCATTAACACAAGGTCTCACTCATTAAATGAAGTGAACACCCTAATCTAAATGGCTAGGATAGATTAGGATGATGAAGTAGGATTTTAGCTCTCATTTATTTTCATTAACTCATTCATTTTCATCACTTCATAAAAATCTAGAAAGCTTTTCATGAAAGAAGGAAGAAGGAAGAAGAAGAATAGTAATCCTTTTTGTGATGGATAATGAAAGTAGTCATATCATTACAAAAGCAACCATGGTTAAGTCAAGAAAAGACTTAACCATTGTAGAGATCTAACCAAGGTTAAGGGTGTGGGTTGGGTTAAGTAAATCTCTTGCAAAATATCTTTGCAAAAACAAAAAGGAAACCTTCTAGAAGGTTCAAGAAAGAACTAACCCAAATCAAACCCTAACCTTGTTTAATCTCCACTAAACATGTTGCATTAGTAATCATATCATGTTACAATATTATATATCGCATATACAATATTTATTGTAACAAAATAAAATAATACAATTAACATATATCGCATATATATCAATGTATTACCCGAGTGAGAAAAAGAATCTTTTAGTGAGCTTATATCAGTTAATGTAATTTAATATATCAAATATATAATTATACATTAAATTATCGAATCAACACTTGATCCGATAATCCGGCTATTTCACAAATAACCGACTAATATAATCTGAATCAGTTCATCGAATCAACACTTGATCCGATGACCCCGCTATATCACATACACCCGGCCGATATCTCATATCGCGAGAATCTAATACGGTATCACATACACGTATTGTTCTCGGTCCCGTACATATCACGTATGTGCTCCTACTCCGTTTTTCCTGAGCCAAGAAACCTTTGTGTAGGACTTTAAAGAATCGTCAATACGCCGGCAGTAGGTGATGATCATATCAAACACCTACAAGCTGCAAGCGGTCAGCTAAACGTAACATCCACCCAGGTATTGAGCACTCAGAAGATCAACAAGCAAGCCTGTACATTCTCCTGTGAATCCAGTCAGTAACACTCCCGTACAGTCCGGTCTCATCGTCCGATATGTCGCATATCTTGCCTAGGAGTGGTATACGTCAGACCCCAGTAGCTTGATAAGTCGTGTCGATATGAGGTCTATAACAGTTCGAGAAATTACTGATAACACTTACCGGTAAATCTCAGCAACCCTGGCCAGGGATTTCCAGTTATAGCCAATCGAACACAGCACAACATCAACTCCCAATACCGGGTGAGACGAATCCCCTCCTATCGCTCATTGCCTCCATGTGATTCTGGACTGTACCCAAAAGCCACCTTTTTGCACGCCCTCTTGGATGTGGTATGATGGAAATCAAAGCACAGTGGGAATCACACAAGACTCTATGACGATCTCGGGTCAACAGACTACTCTGTACCAGTGTCAACCGGAGAACTGCCATCTGACGTGAGGTATAATACCATCTGGGAGTTCTCGGTGAGTCCGTCCAGTGTACCCAGTCTCTACTGAGCACCCGTACACCATACTTGATGTCAAACACCAATGGATATGGGATCATCCATCGCCCATCATATGGGTCAAGATGCGTATACGCTAGTCTACTCTGGTGTATCGATGCCCTGTCTCGATACACCCTCGACTAGGAACAGTTATAGGATGTACTCGTCGACTACCATGGCCCCACTAGTATGATCTCATCATAGTCCTAGTAGTCGAGTACATATCCTAAGGGCTTTATCAACATGTAACATACAGACAATCAGAGCACATGTTAAGATAAAGTACAACCATATAGCGTACAATCATGTCGAGCAAGAAAGTCCTCCCTATATATATCCAAGCATCCACTACAATATACATCGTATGTACAGTAATGGCCTCCAGGGCATACATATAACTAACAATCTCCCACTTGCACTAGGGCCATCTGTTGTGGTATCGCATACCCAACAATTAGTTGTGGTTGAAGTATCTCATACTCAACCATCCCATAAAAGTTTCTACTGGGAAAAAGGCCTTTGTGAGTGGATCCGCGCTGTTTTCCTCTGTGTCTACTCTCCTAACGTCGATCTCCCTGGAGATCAACCATCTCCATGATCAGGTGATACTGCCTAAGAATTATATATGGATTTCTGATGGGACGGGGGGTTCCTTGGCAAAAGCCACAACTCCATTGTCACACAATGGTAGGAACGAAGTTCATCTCATGAACTTATATGTATCCAGACTGCCTCTTTGGTAGCATCCTTGGTAACGATGTATCTTGCCTTTAATCGTCTAGTATGTCACGGTATCTAGCTTGGAACTCTTTCAACATACCGTCCCTCCACTGAGGGTAAATACAATTCCTGCGACTGACATTCAGTCATCCTTATCACCCTGGAACCTTTCCAGTGATTCTCTCCAGGATCGATTGATACCATCTCACTATAACTAGTGAGAATCCTAACATCCAATTAGATCTATCTCATAGATCCAAAACCCGGGATTTAGGAGGTATCACCTTGATCCTATACGGAGAATCCTTATGATAAGCGGAGATTGACCGAGCGTAGCATAGGAAACTCCTTCCCTATCAAGAGTATGTCATCCACGTACTCTACGAGGATCACCACCATACTCCCTACTACCTTTTGTATATACAAAGTTCATCTACCATTTTGATTAAGTCAAACTCTTTGACTACAACATCAAAACAGACGTTCCAACTTCGCGATGTCTGCTTTATCGCATAAAACAACTTGCACACGTTTCCGCTGCTCCCACTGTCTACAAAGCCCTCTGGCTGTGTACTTATAGATGCTCTCTTCTAAATCATCATTTAGAAAAGCAGTCATGACACCCAACCGCCAGATATCGTAGTCATGGTATGTAGCCGTGGCAAGTAGGATCTGGATAGACTTAAGCATAGCTTTGAAAGTCTCAACCTTTCCATGTACACCAAGTAATCTTCTCAAGATATACTTGCTCCTGATGGGGATTTAACCCTTCAGATAAAGCAACCAAAGTCCATACTTTGTTGGTGTATAAGGATTCCATCTCAGATCGCTAAGCATCCAGCCATTCTTACAGAGTCCCACTCCTGATGGCCTGCTCGAAACTAGTTGGGTCATCATCTCATGATGCAATCCTCGCTCCCACTGTCATAGAGAAACCGAAGTATCTCTCAGGTGGGTGAGGAACCCTACTAGATCGGCGGAGAGGCTGAGGTTCGTTGGAAACTATTGAATCCTTTGGTTCTACCAAATCATCAGCTGCAGTTTGTATAGCTGGAACTTTTCCAGTTCTACCTCATGACCAATAATTTCTTCACAAGAAATTCCCTTTCACAAAGGTGGCATGTTGAGAAACAAAACATCTTTTGTTCCTCGGTTTGGTAGAAGATATTCCTTTGCGAATGCTTGGGATGTCCAACAAACTTCCACAGAACTGACTTTGCCTCGAGCTTGTCCGGATTATTCTTTTAGACATAGGCTGGACAACCCCAAATCTTAACAAACTTAAGATATGGGCTCTTCCCATTCCATATTATATATGAAGTGGTAGGTAACTGATTCGATTTGAACCCTATTCAATAGGTATGCAACTTCTCAAGTGCATAACTCCCAAAAGAAAATAGGAAACTCAGTAGTACTCATCATAGAGCACACCATATCACATAGGGTGCTATTGCTCCGCCTCGATATACCATCGTGCTATAGTGTATACGGAGGAGTAATGCTGAGAGAGAATCTCATTCTCCTTTAGAACAGTCCAGGAATCCCGTGCTCAAGTATTCTCCTCCCTGATCACATCAAAGGACATAATACTTATACCCGTTTTTGGTTCTCTACTTCTAACTTATATTCTGTGATTATCTCAAAAGTTTCGGACTTGTGTTTCAACAGGAACATATGTCTGAATCTTGAAAGATCATCAGTGAATGTAATGAAGTACAAAGAACCGGTCCTGGCATGTGTAGACAGGGGACCTTCATACATCAACATGTATCAATCCCAAGAGTTCACTAACTCTTTCTCTGTTTCCAATAAATAGAGCTGTGGTCATCTTATCTTTGTGACATGACTGGCAAGTTTCACAAGATGTAAATTCAAACTAATTTAAATATGCATCTATATGTAACTTCAGCTATTTGGGTCGCATTGATATGACCTAGTCTACAATGCCTCAAGAAGGATTCGTTCATTTCTGAACTCTTGCTCTTGTGTGTGTTCTGTACGTTAAGAACTGTGGTTTGATTTAGAACTCTATGCTTTTAGATAACGTGCCTGAACCGATCAACTCTTGATATAGGAAATGTTCAAAACATTATCCAACAATACAAAATTATATCCTTCTTTACTAATAAAGAGACTGATATGATATTGTATATCAGGTTCGGTATCTAATAACACACGTTCAGAATCAATGTATTCTGGTAATACAGGGTAATAACTACCAACAGACTTGGCTGCAACACTTGCACCGTTTCTATCTCATGAAATTTATCAGCCGTTCTCAGTTCTCTACCTATCTGTAGCCCATGTAACAAATTACATATGTGGGATCCTGATCCGGTATCAAATACCCAGGACGTAAAGGATATTTGAGAAACAGTTTTGTGTAATGAACACACCCGAAGAAGATGCATCAGCATGCACTTTCTTTGTTTGGGTGGCACGGGAATTCTGGTAATCCCCTATTTCCTGTTCTGTCTTATAATAATTATAAGTTGGAGCGGGACCAACGTTCCCTAGCGCAGTATAACAAGCAGGTTCGGTCAAATACATCTGTATTATTATCTTGATTAAGGCGTGACATAGTCGTAACCAGAAGAGAGAGAAGAAAACACTCAGCGTGCGATTTTACAAGATTAGATTGGTTATCAATTTATCTAATCAGGATGTCTCCTACTATTTTAGTCAAATATTCCTTCAAACCCTAAAAGGAAAGACTAGCCGGGATTAATTACACCCTACAAGTTCTCCAATATTTCAGCCAGGACAGTGCCGGTACTTTGAGGGAGGTTCCCCGCGCTTTCGCACGGACCTAATTAAAGTAAACCTCGTTTTCCCATGGGCGTAACCCCGTTAACACCTTTCTAGACACCTACTTGATCGGCTAATTGTAATGTGTAAAACACTCCCAGGAGTAACTCTTACTCGCAGCAGGTATCTGGATCCAACTATCTCATAGAAGGTATGCAATCTCATTGCAAATTTCAACACTTGAAATTTCCAATAATATTTTGCCCCAAGTGATCTATGACCTTGACTAAGTCAACAAACCATAGACCGCAAGTAAAGTTCAACCCATCATTTCCTGATTGAATTAAACCCACCCGCACGACCCTGTAAGTGCACGGCGGCGCCCCGGCCTCTATCCCGAGGCCAAAATGTGGAAGCGGTGATTTGCTTTAATTTTTCAAACCGGCACCACCGCGCACTATAACCCGGATCGTACCATTAACTAGTCCTAGCTAACTACAAGATGGGGAAGAGAGATATACCGAGCGATCCGTGTCCTCCGGTCTTCTCGCCGCCGTCCCGATCTCCCACGGAATGTCCGGTCTCCACCTCGTCGCCGGAAGGGCACCACGTCGCCTGCTTCTTTTACGGGCTCCCACCTGTATACCGAGGCAACTCGGGCACGAAGTTGGCGAGCCGACGTGCCCAAGGTTTGCTGTAGAATAGTGTAGAGATCTATATCTCATTTGGGGTTTGTATGGAGTTGCCTTTTGAGATGGTGGAGGAATCGAGTTTTGGAGATGGAGCTAAATGGATTTTGTGCAATACAAATGAACCAAAAACCCCACCCAAAAATTTGGGACAGCCCCCTCTCTCTTCTTTGGCCGGCCATGCTCATGGTGTAGGTTGAATCAAAATTTAAGAAGGAAGAACAATAATACAAGGGAGAGTCAAATAAGATCAAGAGAAGAAATCATCACCAGGAAAGTCCAACACTCAACCAACCAATCATAACACCAAAAGGTCAAGCCATCATGAACCATCATGACCTAAGAAGTCAATGTGATGGTGGAACTATCATGATACAAGGATATGCAAAGACCCCCTCCACAAATGCTTATTTGCACAAATGCAAATAAGCCCTCCTCCACCAATCTTCGGCCAATGAAGGATACAAAGAAATATGGCCGAAACGGAAAGCAAACTGGCAACTCCAGAAAACTGGTCCAGTAATAAATTACAGGAAAACCCCGATACTGTGTATACACACCCGCATTTGTATTCCGACGGAAATAAAAATGCAATGAGACAAAATCTACACTGTACTATACTAGGATCCGGCTTAAACCAAAGCCGGCTAGTATTATCCGTCCGATCCTGATTCGTGCAATACCGCATGTATCTGATCGAACCCTGCCATATCTCCATACGGCCTCTACAGCTTTTCGCCCGAAAACTTGAGCAACTGAATGTGGGGGACTCTAAAGACTCGTCAACACCTTGGTTGTGGATTTAACCACTAGCACGTCAGAGGTATAAGCCAATACGTGACGGGCCACCAGCTATTGACCAAAAGGGATGTCGATGAGCGAACTTATCCTGACACCCTACTGAGCCTGTCAGTGATAATATCCGTACAGTCCGGTCCGTTCGTCTATGAGCATCGCATGGTGGGCCTAGGGGGTTGGTAAAAGTCAGACCCCCAAAAGCGGTACAAGTCGTGTCGGAGTGTAGCCCAGAACACCCTGAGATACTACTGGAATACCTACCAGTAAATCTCCTGCCTCGGCCGAGGGCTCCGTTTAATGGCTCTCCTAGACACAGCGCGACCTCACCCCCAATACCGGGAGAGACGAACCCCTGAAGATCTGCTCACTGCCTCCATGTGGCTCGGGACTGTACCCAACTAAAACCTGTTTGCACGTCTCCTTTGAGCGTGGTAGGGTAGTAATCAAAGTACAGTGGGAACTCACACGAGACAAATGACGATCATCAGGTCGATGAACTAACCTGTACACATGTCACCAGGGAACTGCAATCTGACGTCAGGTATAAGACCAACCAACATGTTCCCGGCGAGTCCTGTCCGGTGTACTCATAACCCAATGAGCACCTGTATACATCTTAGGTGATCCAACTGACACCAATGGCTTGTGAGACCGGCCACTGCCCCTCGTCGGGGTCTCGACTGCATACACTAGTCTACTCTGGAGTATCGATGCCCTGTCTCGAAACTCCCACGACTAGGGACCTTTTAAGGATGTGCTTATAGACTACCAGCTCCCACGTATATGATCGCCCTCATACTGCTGATGGTCAAGCATGAATCCTAGGGGCTCTATCAACGTGTAATAGCGACATGTCAGGTCACCTAAAGCAGTACACGATGATAAAGATAAACCAGATAGCATACTATCATCTTGAGTAAGACTGTCCTACCGGGATAGGTCCTCCCTCAATCATTGCAATCACATGCCTGTGATCCAATAATTGACTCTGAGGGCACTATCTCCAACAATCTCCCACTTGCACTCAAGGCTAATTATTGCGATGTCGCATACTCACAGCCCGTGTTATACCGAACACCCAACTCCTCTACTAGTCAGTCTCACAAAGCTCGTTTGCGAAACTATTGCGTTCGAAGAATAGCCTCATTGAGTGGATCCGCTTTGATGTTTCTTTCTATGTCTCTCTATATCTCAAGTTCGCGGAGAAAGCCATCTCCCGAAATGAGCAATACATGTCTTAGAATGTGTCTGGATGTCTGATGGGACCTAGCTCATAAATGAACTCCAAATCCAAACTTCTTAGACTGTATCGTCAACTGAACTTAATCAGTATCTTGCACCATGCCTCCCTCAGTATTTCCTTGGACCACCTGTCCAAAATACTACCCCTCGTCAGAAGGAAAACTATAACTCTGACAACCTCCTTGTCGTCCAGGTCACCTTGGAAGCCTGGAATGATAACCGTCTCCGAAAAGAGGCTGTCGTTATCATATCCCTAGAACATCCACTTATGTTCTAAAACTGCTTCCGACTGTTTCTCTAGGATAGGATCAACGTCAACTTATTGCATCTAGTGCAAGAACAACATCTGGTGTGGTACTTGATATCTCATGATTGACTCAATTGCCTGAGCAAGTGATCTGCCGATCATGCACATCCCTCTCCCCTTTAGTCTGTAAGACACCTTTAGAGAGGGTGACTCCATCACCTGTAGGTACACTACCGTGCCAGGAGTCGTCCATTCTAAATACTCTTAGAATGCAGTCTAAGTACCCTTAAATGGAAAACCACCTAAATCTAGATCTAAAACCATAGATCTAGTAACCAGTATGTTTGATATAATGTCCAAGTCCCATGTGGAGAAACCACTGTGTGACGACCAAAGTATAACCGATCGTAGTATAGGAGTTTCTTTTCCTACTCTGTGTATGTCATCCAAATACCATGACATCACACCCTACTACCTTCTCAACAGATCCATCCCCTATTCTGATGAAGTTAAACCTATGACTGTCACATCAGAAATTGATGATTTATCTCCGCTATATCTGCTTTAGTCTATAAATAGACATAAGCCACCTTTCCACCAATGCTTCCGCTGCTCCCACTGACTACGACAACCCTCTGGCAGAGTCATATACACGTACACTTCTTAAGCCAATTCAGAAGGACGCTATACTCATCCTCCCGCCGGGTCTCGCAACCTGGAACAACAGCAATGGCAAGTGTGGGTAAACAAGAACTTCCCTGTCACCGTCCTTGAGGCTACCGGAGTACCTCTCGGGTGCCTGAAGTTACCCACCGTATCTGCGGAGTGGCCAATGGAATGTCAAACCAGATTGAATCTTTAGGTTCCTATCAAATCTTCAGTAATCGTTTGTGGTTCTGGAATCACTTCCAGTTCTACCATACTCCCACTACTGTTTTCTGAAAAAATCCATTTTTATTAAAACTGTGGCGAGTCAAGAACAATATCACTATTGATCTTCCAGATGGTAGAAAGTCAACCCTCGTCATAGCCTGGGTCAACCCACAAACAGCCATTACAGAAACGTGCCTTGAGTTATCCAGAGTCTGGTTTTAAGCATAATCCGGACAACTCCCCGTACCTTAACAACGTTAAGATATGAACTGTTCTATATCCAATATAGAACCAGAGGCACTGATTTAATTGAACCAGATTCAAATCATGCAGCTATCTCCAGTGCATGTTAACTAAATGGAGAGAGGCCGATCAGCGTTACTCAACTTAGGAATACTTTCAATTATGAGTAACCTGAAAGAGAAGCAAGTTCTCTTAATCATTACTATCAACTGAATACCATATACAAGTATCTACATCTTCGATCAACTTGAAGAATCCCGATACTTGCAACACTTGGTTCTCTACTTTATTCAAATACCTATAACTTCTCAAAATTCGGACCCTGTGTTTCCACGAAACACCTGTCTAAACACTAGAGAAGTCATAAGTAAACCGAATATAGTACGAGGACCAACCCCTCTGTCCTGATGGACCCTGGACAACATACAATACTCCGTATAAGTCCCTTGAGTCTGATAACTCATTCACTGTGTGTCGTAGGTTGAAAACTGTACTTATGGTTAAGAATAATTACACCGCTGTTTAATGCTCCTTACCTAACCATCCACTGATATAGGTAAATGTCATCGACATAATTTTAAAAAGGTATATCTCACTCTATAAAAATTGACGTACAGATATATCAATTTGAAAATGGTGCATTATAACGGATATTCAAAACCAAATATTTGCCGTCCGGCAAACAACCCAGGTGACTTCCTCAAATATCACCGATTACAACGAATCCCGATATAATGAAGATGATCACCTAATTCCCACTAACCTACTCCCACTCATCATCTGTAAAACCATACAGATGTGAGAACCATACCTGGTAAATACATACCCTGGAGTAAGGACTAATTGGGAAATCAGTTTTCCTTTAACAGTACACAGTGAAACTGAAACATTGAAATGTTTCGATGGGGTATCCCGGAATTCCTAGTAATGCCTCTTCCAGATTCACGACTGTAACCGTATAATTCTTTGCCACCTCTCTAAATCCCTTTATATGTCTTTAGTCATTACCTTCTGCACACCCCTTTAGGCCAAATGGTTTTCTTCCTTCCCTACCGTTCGGCACCAACCTATGGTTTGGAAGAAGACTATCCAATAAGCATAATGGGTGTACTGTCCCAATCCTAGGAACACTCGCAATGCGAGAGAAGGTGAAGATAAAAGACACCAGAATAAACCTTATTCCTATTTCTCCTGAACCAGAATCCATCCCCGAACTAGAACAAGTTCCTTTCGAGTTCGTATATAACCATACGATGGAGTATCCAATAAACTGTGGATCTTCGTAGTAATACGGAGTGTTCTGGAGAAATACAAAGGTGATTTAGGATTGGCGAAGAAATACTTGGTTTGGTCATGAATATCAGTCGCAATTTACTTTGCCCTCTTACTAATCCCTTTCTTTGTCTTTACATAATACCTTCTGTACACCACCGTTAGGCTAATTGGTTTTCTTCATTCCCTACCGGTCGGCACCTGCCTATGGTTTGGAAGAAGACTATCCAATTTGCGTAATAGGTGTACTATCTCCTAAACCAAAGAGTACTCGCAACCTGAGAGAAGGTAAAAGGAAAAGACAACTGAATAGTCCTATCCGTTTTCTCCAGAACCGGAAACCATCCTCGAATAAATCCCTTCGAGTTCGTATATAACCATACGATGGTTTTGTCCAATGGAAGTGGACGTTCGTAGTAATGAGGTTTGCAACTCTGACAATCCAAAAGCCAGTGTTAAAAGAAGGTTCGGTTAACTTGGTCTCTGAGTCATAGTCTAAGGTCGGGTCAAAGGTCGCTGCCAGAGAGAGAGAGAAAAGAAACACTCAGCGTGCACTCTATCCTAGATCAGAATGGTTACCAATTTATCTAATCTGGAAACCTCCCACTGTAACCTCAAATTCTTCTCCAAACCTGAAAGAAGAATTAGTCGGGATCACCCGAGGAGTAAACCAACTCATCAGTGGGAATCGGGATCCAACTATCATCGCATGATAGCGTGATGGAATCCGCTCACGTTATCACACTCCAGAAGGTATGCGCATATCTGGCAAGTTTCAGTTCTTTTGAAACTCCCGATGTGATTTTTGCCCCATGCTCTTATGACCTTGACTTTGGCCAACAAATCATAAGTCACATGTCAAGTTCTACCCGTCATTCTCCAGGTTGATTTGAATCCATCCGTACCTACCCTTGACTTTGGCCAACAAGGCAGTACGACTGTTCCAAACCAACCATCTATCTATGCTGCATATGAATAACCAACAGCTACCAAACACTGTGTCTTGACTTTGGCCAACAAACACAGCTTGAATACTATTGACTACCCATATGAAACGACGGAGGGCTACGAATGGTTTCTGGCGAAAACCTTTAACGTAATGAACTTGATATCGTTGAAGGAACGGATAGCTTTTAGAAAATATAGTAACGAAAACCTTTGCTAAAGAGGTCACTCCCGGTGAAGGGATCTCGGCTCTTTCCCCGTAGAATGAGGTGCAGGATATTCCAACTGAATATCACGATGCAAAGCAAAAGTAATCGGCTATAGTGAAGTTATTGCCCTGACGCAAACTTTTTGTCCAAGGGGTCACTCCCGGTGAAGGGATCTCGGCCCTTGCCTCGTCGATTAAGGAGCAGGATATTCCAACTGAATACCATGATGCAAAACAAAAGTGAACGTCCTTGCAATAACAGCTTTTTGATTAGGTTTGTTTTTAACTTGCATTGATCCGAATCAACGCAGTCCCATCAATTGATCACACCACAAAGAACGAAAATATACTGATGTACGTATATGCCATCCGCATTCGCCACTGGGTCCCGTCATTACCCGTTAGATTAGCTAACTAACGATAGAGGGGGGACTGGACTAGCGCGGATGCAAAACATATACAACATCTACTAGTATATATATCAATATATATTTTCACTCAAGGCGTGATAAAATGCAACATCACAGAAATGTACAGCATCACAGAACAATACAGATATCTGGGATCCCCGGGTTTCACAGAGCCACTACTGAAACCCGACGTTCCCCTGGTCGTGTGGATAGCCTGTGCAATGAAATCCTAGACCCCTACGGGCGCGGCAAGTTACCCGCCAAAACCTGAAGCGAGGCAGCCCCTTCAGCGACGTGAATGGACCACCTGGCATTTCACGGAATCCGGCAACTTGGGCACCCCTCCTGGGTCAACCTGTACCCCCTACGAGTGCGGCGAATAGCCCGCCAATTCTAGAGTGAAGCCCCCTCCGTCTCAATGCCATGAGATGCGGGCCCGTTGCCCTCTAGAACCCGGCTACCCGTGCACCCCTCCGCGGGGCAATCCTAGTACAGAAAGTAAAATATACATACAACGGGTACATCGACCGCAACGCGGTCGTGCCCCAAAATAATAATACAAACAGGCAGTGACGGCAGTCCACATGTCGGACGCTCGCCCCGCAATATCAAATGTACATAATACAACAAAACTGTACTAGCATTGCATCCAGGCTATCCCCCACGACCAATCCGCAATATCATAGCAAAATCACAGAACATCAACGTGAAAGTCACGTTCGCAAATCCGTCTAACCGGGCTATAGCAGTTAGACTGGATTTACCGATCAAGTGACATTCACGGTCGCAGATATAATGTAAATACTGTGAACTAATGTGTTTACAATATCCGATCGATTAAATTTACCAAGTGGGCCCCCAAGTACTACTGTAGCACATCAAGAAATCTGGGCCCAAAAAATAACATTCCAGAAAACCTATTTTCCACTCAGGAGCATTCTGTAGAATTTTGGGGGACTGAACAGTTCAAGTCGCGGCGGAACCGCGGCCCAAGCATGGGTTTGGCCGCGGTTCCGCGGTGGTTTGGACTGTTCACGAGCCCAAATTTTCACAGAACTCTTAGAATGTCCTACACATCATTCTGAAACAACCTGAAAAAATTTTGGACTTCAAAAAATTTCGACAGAATCTGATGTGAAGAAAAATACGGTTTTTGGAAAATTGTTCGATTGGAAATGTAAAACACATCAGACAAAGCTAGACTATGTTAATGGCGAGGCTCTGATACCACTGTAAGTGCACAGCGGCGCCCCGGCCTCCATCCCGAGGCCAAAATACGGAAGCGGTGATTTGCTTTAATTTTTCAAACCGGCACCACCGCGCACTATAACCCGGATCGTACCATTAACTAGTCCTAGCTAACTATAAGATGGGGAAGAGAGATATACCGAGCGATCCGTGTCCTCCGGTCATCTTGCCGTCGTCCCGATCTCCTGCGGAATGTCCGGTCTCCACCTCATCGCCGGAAGGGCACCACGTCGCCTGCTTCTTTTATGGGCTCCCACCTCTATACCGAGGCAACTCGGGCATGAAGTTGGCGAGCCGACGTGCCCAAGGTTTGCTGTAGAATAGTGTAGAGATCTATATCTCATTTGGGGCCATCATGAACCATCATGACCTAAGAAGTCAATGTGATGGTGGAACTATCATGATACAAGGATATGCACCCCTCCACAAATGCTTATTTGCACAAATGCAAATAAGCCCTCCTCCACCAATCTTCGGCCAATGAAGGATACAAAGAAATATGGCCGAAACAGAAAGCAAACTGGCAACTCCAGAAAACTGGTCCCGTAATAAATTACAGGAAAACCCCGATACTGTGTATACACACCCGCATTTGTATTCCGACCGAAATACAAATGCAATGAGACAAAATCTACACTGTACTATACTAGGATCCGGCTTAAACCAAAGCCGGCTAGTATTATCCGTCCGATCCTGATTCGTGCAATACCGCATGTATCTGATCGAACCCTGCCATATCTCCATACGGCCTCTACAGCTTTTCGCCCGAAAACTTGAGCAACTGAATGTGGGGGACTCTAAAGACTCGTCAACACCTTGGTTGTGGATTTAACCACTAGCACGTCAGAGGTATAAGCCAATACGTGACGGGCCACTAGCTATTGACCAAAAGGGATGTCGATGAGCGAACTCATCCTGACACCCTATTGAGCCTGTCAGTGACAATATCCGTACAGTCCGGTCCGTTCGTCTATGAGCATCGCATGGCGGGCCTAGGGGGTTGGTAAAAGTCAGACCCCCAAAAGCGGTACAAGTCGTGTCGGAGTGTAGCCTAGAACACCCTGACATACTACTGGAATACCTACCAGTAAATCTCCTGCCTCGGCCGAGGGCTCTGTGTAATGGCTCTCCTAGACACAGCGCGACCTCACCCCCAATACCGGGAGAGACGAACCCCTGAAGATCCGCTCACTGCCTCCATGTGGCTCGGGACTGTACCCAACTAAAACCTGTTTGCACGTCTCCTTTGAGCGTGGTAGGGTAGTAATCAAAGTACAGTGGGAACTCACACGAGACAAATGACGATCATCAGGTCGATGAACTAACCTGTACACATGTCACCAGGGAACTGCAATCTGACGTCAGGTATAAGACCAACTAGCATGTTCCCGGCGAGTCCTGTCCGGTGTACTCATAACCTAATGAGCACCTGTATACATCTTAGGTGATCCAACTGACACCAATGGATTGTGAGACCGGCCACTGCCCCTCGTCGGGGTCTCGACTGCATACACTAGTCTATTCTGGAGTATCGATGCCCTGTCTCGAAACTCCCACGACTAGGGACCTTTTAAGGATGTGCTTATAGACTACCAGCTCACACGTATATGATCGCCCTCATACTGATGGTGGTCAAGCATGAATCCTAGGGGCTCTATCAACGTGTAATAGCGACATGTCAGGTCACCTAAAGCAGTACACGATGATAAAGATAAACCAGATAGCATACTATCATCTTGAGTAAGACTGTCCTACCGGGATAGGTCCTCTCTCAATCATTGCAATCACGTACCTGTGATCCAATAATTGACTCTGAGGGCACTATCTCCAACAGACCCTTGACTGAGTCAACAAGGCCGCACGACTACCCTAATCCAATCGCATCATATGCTTTGCAGATAAGCACTAATCAGCTACCGCACACTACGCCTTGACTAAGTCAACAAACGCAGCACGAATACTAAAAACTACTTATCTGAAATGACGGAGGGCTAAGACAGGTTTTTAAGAAAACCCTTTGCGTAATGAACTTTATATCGTTGTAGAATCGAGTGATTTTAAATGGAGCGTTTTTTAGGCTTTTCTAGTTTCGCTAAAGATGTCACTCCCAGTGAAGGGATCGTCGGCTCTTTCCTTATCGAATAAGGTGCAGGATATTTCACAAATACCACTATGCAAAGAAAAGCCTATATAAGCAATCAAAAGACAAACCGTGTTTGTAGAATCTGCCAGTTTCGCTAAAGAGGTCACTCCCGGTGAAGGGATCTCGGCTCTTTCCTTATCGAATAAGGTGTTGGATGTTCTACAAGGAACACCGCTATGCAAAACAAGACCTAGAGCTACCAGTTTTTAAACAAGTTTCTACAACATCTTTTGGTTTCTTTTAGTTTCATTAATCTCATTAATGAAGTCCCATTTTAATATGCTTCACAAACATCACATTTGAAACGAAATCTGCAATATAACATATATCTCATATATATAATATAAACATTCGTCTCAGGCAGTAATATGATCTCATCGCAGAACATTGCAGCAGAAGAACATATATGAAATATTGGATATACTAGGACGTCCGTGTTTTGATACGAGCCTGTATAAAACACGGATTCCACGGTCGCAATGAATAGCCAAACCCACATCCCTAGACCCCTACGAGAGCGTCAAGTAACACTGCCAATTCTAGGGTTAGGAGACCCGTTCTCGACTCCTCGAGATGGTCTCCCACTGGACCCTAGAACCCGGTTACTTGTGCTCCCCGTCTTGGGTCTACCTAATGCGGAAAAGTAAATAATATACAATGGTGACATCATCCTCAGCCCGGAAGTGCCCCAATAAAAGAATATTATATACAAATGAATTTACATGAATGAAAAAGAAAAAACTCTCATCTCACATAAACCCCCCGGCTATTCAAAACACGACGATCCAATATAACATATCACAGCAACACATAATATCTCATATCATCAACGTAAGCAAGTATGCGTATCCCGATTGTCGTTGATGTATAGCAACGAAGCCGGCGATACACTACATACTACGCTTACGGTCACAGAAAAGAAAGTGTAAAACTACAACAGTTGGAATCCGCAACCTCTTTAGACATCGCATGCCTAACCAAATGAATTCCTTAGACATCGCACGCCTAACAATTATAAACCCCGCATTTTAGTCTCATTATCGAAAACACTTTTCAATATCTAGTCGGGCAATTCAACAAGATTCCCGACATACTGATCGAATGCTTATCGCAAACTTTAGTAGATGGCCGCACCCCCGGATGCCGTCGACGAAGTGCACTAAGGCGGAACACCGCTGCCTCGAGCATCCTGACGGATGCTTTTGGCGACGGGGTTCTCCTACAGTCACTTGGTCGGGGCTATGGAGCGTGGCTATCTATTAAGTTTACCCGGCGAGTATCCGCGTACGCTAAGTGATTGCGACGGACTTTTGATCGCATCAAAATCCCGTGGCAACCGATCATTTGAGACTAAACTGCTAGATTTATAACATTCAAATTAGTTATCTCATAACTACCTATGGATTCCAAATATTGTATCACATTCCAGATAAAAAGACAGTGTTAAACTTTCCGATCGAATAATCAAACACCCAAGATTTCCCTAATAGCTCAACACTTGAGCGGAGTTCAAAAAAATATCCATCACATGCCACAGTACCAATGGTTCAGCCGTAGAAGGGTCAAGCCAACGCCTCACATGTGGCAACACCGTACTGCCACAAACCCTAAGGTTCAGAGGCGGTTCAGACGGTCACATAATCGAGTAAAGGTTTGTGTTCTTCTAGAGGGTCCACCGCGTTACTTGCATGATTTTCCGGAAGTTTCAAACTCGAAAAAAAATCCAACTTTTGAAAAATTTTCCGACAGGGGAAAAAGTGAGTTATTGATATCCGTTCGAACTTTTTAACAGTTTCTAAAATTATCCGGAAAAAAATTAAACGAAGTTAAATTATCCGATCGAATCAACGAGTCCCCAATAGAACCCAGAAAACTCAACACTTGAGTAGAATTAAAAATTCCCAGAACAATCAGGAAATACATACGGATATTACTGTGCCAAAAACATACCCTGTTGCTACGGTTTGGCCGCGGAACCGCGGCGTAAGCCATGGTACGGCCGCGGTTCCGCGGCGCATTAATTGAATTGGAGGCACATGCTGCACAGTAGCTCTTGTATTTCTCTGCTGATTTTTTAGAGTATTTTTAATATGAAAAAATCAACCTTTTTGAAAAATTTCCAGAAAAGGGTATACACCGGGTATTCGGAGTTCGATCGGACTTTAAACTTCGCCAGGACTTCGCCTAAAACTCTAGCTTGGCTCTGATACCACTGTAGGCTTACTAGGCACTCTCACAAGAGTCTACGAGGCATCAACCATGCCCGATTTAAAATTTAGACGTGTCGAACAACCCTTAACCAAGATCTTAAACTAGAGATTAGGCGAAACAAAGCATGTTAAACACTTTAACATCTAAGAGTTTAGGATTACAATCTTTGTAGTTCGGTCCTTCACTTCATAAGCTCCGTGTTGTAGTCCCTTCGCTGCGATCATCAAGTTCCGGACTCTCGAGAGGCTTCACGAAGAGAAAGATGCAAGCTTGCTTCCGATCTTCGATAACAAAGATGATCTACCTTGAAGTTTCATTAACACAAGCTCTCACTCACTTAATGAAGTGAACACCCTAATATAAATGGCTAGGATAGATTAGGATGATAAAGTAGGATTTTAGCTCTCATTTATTTTCATTAACTCACTCATTTTCATCACTTCATAAAAGCTAGAAATCTTTTCATGAAAGAAAGAAGAAGGAAGAAGAAGAATAGTAATCCCTTTTGTGATGAATAATGAAAGTAATCATATCATTACAAAAGCAACCATGGTTAAGTCAAGAAAAGACTTAACCATTGTAGAGATCTAACCATGGTTAAGGATGTGGGTTGGGTTAAGTAAATATCTTGCAAAATATCTTTGCAAAAACAAAAAGGAAATCTTCTAGAAAGTTCAAGAAAGAACTAACCCAAATCAAAACCTAACCTTGTTTAATCTCCACTAAACATGTTGCATTAGTAATCATATCATGTTACAATATTATATATCACATATACAATATTTATTGTAACAAAATAAAATAATACAATTAATATATATCGCATATATATCAATGTATTACCCGAGTGAGAAAAAAAATCTTTTAGTGAGCTTATATCAGTTAATGTAATTTAATATACCAAATATATAATTATACATTAAATTATCGAATCAACACTTGATCCGATAATCCGGCTATTTCACAAATAACCGAGTAATATAATCTGAATCAGTTCATCGAATCAACACTTGATCCGATGACCCGGCTATATCACATATACCCGGCCGATATCTCATATCGCGAGAATCTAATACGGTATCACATACACGTATTGTTCTCGGTCCCGCACATATCACATATGTGCTCCTACTCCGTTTGCCTGAGCCAAGAAACCTCTGTGTAGGACTCTAAAGAATCGTCAATACACCGGCAGTAGGTGATGATCATATCAAACACCCACAAGCTGCAAGCGGTCAGCTAAACGTAACAGCCACCCAGGTATTGAGCACTCAGAAGATCAACAAGCAAGCATGTACATTCTCCTGTGAATCCAGTCAGTAACACTCCCATACAGTCCGGTCTATGTCGCATATCTCGCCTAGGGGTGGTATACGTCAGACCCCAGTAGCTTGATAAGTCGTGTCGATATGAGCTCTATAACAGTTCGAGAAACTACTGATAACACTTACCAGTAAATCTCAGCAACCCTGGGCAGGGATTTCCAGTTATAGCCAATCGAACATAGCACAACATCAACTCCCTATACCGGGAGAGACGAATCCCCTCCTAATCGCTCATTGCCTCCATGTGATTCGGGACTGTACCCAAAAGCCGCCTTTTTGCACGCCCTCTTGGACTTGGTATGATGGAAATCAAAGCACAATGGGAATCACACAAGACTCCATGACGATCTCGGGTCAACAGACTACTCTGTACCAGTGTCACCGGAGAACTGCCATCTGACATGAGGTATAATACCATCTGGGAGTTCTCGGCGAGTCCGTCCTGTGTACCCAGTCTCTACTGAGCACCCATACACCATCCTTGATGTCAAACACCGATGGATATGGGATCATCCATCGCCCATCATATGGGTCAAGATGCGTATACGCTAGTCTACTCTGGTGTATCGATGCCCTGTCTCGATACACCCTCGACTAGGAACAGTTATAGGATGTACTCGTCGTTTACCGTGGCCCCACTAGTATGATCTCATCATAGCCCCAGTAGTCGAGTACATATCCTATGGGCTTTATCAACATGTAACATAGAGACAATCAAAGTACATGTTAAGATAAAGTACAACCAGATAGAGTACTATCATGTCGAGCAAGAAAGTCCTCCCTATATATGTCCAAGCATCCACTACAATATATATCGTATGTACAGTAATGGCCTCTTGGGCATACATATAACTAACAGTTTTGTTGTTGTGATGCTTCTCGAGTGGGTTTAGGCTGTGTGTTGATGCAGCACGACAGGGTTGTAGCTTATTCTTCTCGACAGTTGAAGAGGCACGAGCAGAACTACCCCACTCAGGATTTGGAGATGGCTGTTGTAGTTTTCGCACTGTAGATTTAAAGACATTACATGTTTGGAGAGTCGTGCAAAATTTTAACAGATCATAAGAGCTTGAAATATATTTTTCAGCAGAAGGATCTGAACCTAAGGCAGCTGAGATGGATGGAACTTGTAAAGGATTACGATTGTGAGATCTTGTATCATCCAGGCAAAGCGAATGTTGTAGCAGATGCTTTGAGTCGGAGGCCTGGAGGTAGCTTATCTCATTTACGCGTCTTGTAGAGACAGTCTTCTACAGACTGGCAGATTTTATGTGATAGCCATATACAGTTCAAGTTCACATCGACAGGAAGACAGTTAGCACATGTTCGCACCCGTCCTCAGTTATTGGATCGTATTCGAGAGACACAGCCTGCAGATGCTCGTATGTTGGAGATTATAGATCAGGTTAGGCAGGGCAGAGAGTCAGAGTTCGGGATTGATGACCGTGGAGTATTACGTTTTGGGACTCGTCTTTGTGTACCGGATTCAGATGGGTTGAGGCATGAGATCTTAGAGGAAGCCCACAGATCAGCATATAGTGTTCATCCTGGTTCCACCAAGATGTATCATGACTTGAAGGAGGTTTATTGGTGGGAAGGAATGAAGAGGGATGTTGCGGAATTTGTATCGAGATGCCTGACTTGTCAGCAAGTCAAAGCTGAGCACCAGAGGCCAGCAGGAGAGTTGCAGCCTTTGCCTTTTCCAGAGTGGAAATGGGATCAGATTTCTATGGATTTCGTTGTGGGTCTACCCAGGACTAGTAGAGGGTATGATTCCATTTGGGTGATTATAGATAGATTAACAAAGGCAGCTCACTTTCTTCCGGTAAAGACGACGTATGGGATTGCACAGTATGCTCATATTTATATCGACGAGATTGTACGGTTGCATGGAGTTCCGACGTGCAAAGTATCCGATAGGGGTACCCAGTTTACCAGCAGGCTATGGCAGAAACTTCAAGAAGCTCTTGGCACATGATTAATGCTTTAGCATGGCTTTTCACCCACAGACAGATGGTCAGTCGGAGTGGACCATTCAGACACTAGAGGATATGCTTCGGGCTTATAGCCTTGATTTCGGTGGTAGTTGGGATCGTCACTTACCTTTGATAGAATTCTCGTACAGCAACAGTTTTCAGGAGATGATCCAGATGGCACCCTTTGAAGCTTTATATGGAAGGAAATGTCAATCACCCGTTTGCTGGACGGAACTGAGCGAGAGTAGCATCTTGGGACCGCAGAAAGTACAGGAGACTACAGAGAAGATTCAATTAATACAGGATAGAATGAGGGCGGCCCAGTGCAGACAGAAATCATATGCAGATCGACGACGTCGTAGACTCGAGTTTCAGGTAGGAGATCATGTGTTCCTTCGAGTGTCTCCGATGAAAGGTGTGATGTGTTTCGGGAAGAAGGGGAAGCTCACCCCCAGATATGTCGGACCTTACGAGATTCTGGAGAGAGTGGGTGCTGTAGCTTATCGTTTAGCACTTCCACCGAGTTTTCCCGATGTGCATCCGTTGTTTCAAGTTTCGATGCTTCGCAAGTATCTTCACGATCCTTCTCACGCGATCCAGTATCAAACCTTACAGCTTGAGCCAGATTTATCCTACACAGTGCAGCCAGTCGTTATTCTAGACAGGCACGCAAAGAAACTAAGATCGAGGGTAATTCCATCTGTAAAGGTTCTTTGGTAAGGAAAGAATCGCGAGGAGATTACTTGGGAGACCGAGGATGCGATGCGAAAGAAATTTCCACATCTTTTTGAAGGTATGTCTAGTTAAGTTTTAAATTCGGGGACCGAATTTTCTTAAGGGGGGATATTGTAACATTTTGAAAATTTAGAAATAAATAAAATAAATTAATTAAATAATAAAATGTTAAATCAAAAAGTTATTAGAACCAAATAAGACATTTTCATAAATAGTAGGTAAAACAAATTAAAGTAAAATTTTAATATGTAACATAAATAAATTATAAGGGTTTTTATCTGAATTTTAGCTTCATTTTAATAAAAAGGGTGTTATATAATAACATAAGTTGTGAGGGGTTTTTATACAAACTTTAGGATATTGTGCAAATTGGGTTTTGTTAAGGGGTGTAAATAGAAAGAGTTAAACAAGATTTAGTTCAGAATAAATCAAAGGATAAATCAATTTAGAAAAGAAAAACAAACACTTCTACCTCATTCTTGCATGCACACACCCACACCACACCTCCTCCTTGCATAAGGATGGTACCCTTTGGCCTTTGACACCTCCTTCTTCACCTTATCCTTCCTTTTTTATCACATATAACCCATATTCAGATCATTTAGCTAGTTAAAATCTAAAATTTTAAAAAAAGAAAAAGAAAACAAGAACAAATATAGAAGAACAAGAGAAAGGAGAAGAGCTAAGTCTAGGATTTCCTCATCATCAAGCTAGGACTAGGAGCTTGTGCATCTTGGAGGGTGTTCTTCCAGCAAATTACTTGAAGGTAAAATCCTTAATCACAGTAGGAAATTAGATTCTGTTACTAGTTCAAATTGAAATGAAAATTTTCTATAATATCGTATTTTAGTCAAAACTAGGCTCTATTTGAATCTGCTGTAGTTTAGAGAAAAATTTACTTAGCTAAACAGGGTCTTAATGATGTATGTAGAACCTAGATCAAACCATAGGAGCACGAACCAGAGAGCTCGGTTTTGGGCCGGCGACCAATAGGGAAATTCCGGCGTCGCCAGATTTGTAGGGAGCTAGGATGTTTTGGGTTGTTGGGTAGGTTTCTGTGTAGAATTTTGGTCATTTTGGTATTGTTTAATCAAGTTAGTTTAACTGTATATAAAATCTGAAAGCTTATATCGGAAAAGATATCTAAAAACCCAAAATACGACACGGTTAAAACGTATCACGATTTGTTTTCTGTCGCGATGCAGAGTTGGGTTTAATTCCATTAAGGTTAAGTGTTAGATAGTTTAAAATAGTCGTATACGATATAACTAGTACGTAGGAACGTGTGTTTTCATATTCGCCGTGTCGGAGTAGCCGTTTCCTTATACAAGTTAATTTTCGATGTTAGATTCAAATACGGGAACTTCGGAGGCCGCGAGGAAAGAAAAGGGATTGGCGATTTCTGAATAGTTTACGACGTATTTCGGTGAGTAGACTAAACATCTACGGGGGGATCTTGTAAAGATGGCGTGCTACGCCCGTAGTTAGATTTAAATTCAATGTGTTGCTTTAGTATGTTAACTTTATCATATACATTCAAAAATACATATATATACCTCCATGATTAAAACTTGTTAGAACACTGCACAATTACTGACGAGTTATGCTGCACATGCACATATTTACATGTTACACTACACCTCGTCGATATTAACATGTCATTTCACACTTAGAAATTATTCTGTTAAAATGATTCTTATCATACCTTAAATATTAATAGTCATCGTATTTAGCATATATGACATCATGTTTCGTAATCGAGTATTAGTAGTTGATATAAGAGGCATTTGTATTATTGATGATTTATGGTTTTAAGTTTTCATATATTATTACAAAAAAGACAGTGATTTCATGATTATGTGTCACGTCCACCATGATATGTCATTTTTTTATTTGGTTTTATTCCGAACCGAGTTGGGGGTCATACGGTTACGGATTTACAATTCTATCCAGACTGAGTCGGGGGGCATACAGTTGGATACATGGTGGACCCGGTCGAGACCGAAGGGCAGGAAAGTCGCACTTTAGGCGGGGAGCCTAACGAGGTGACTCGATACCGGATACAGTTATGAAACACGGCGGATATCTAGATGATACCGACCGGTGTTATTGAGAAACATGACCGTTCGAGGAACGATGCCTGATGAAACACCGAAAATTTGTGTCGATGTTATACACGGAAAAACGAACCTGATTTGGAAAACAATTGATGAGATTTCAGTTTTGGGTTCATATGATTAGTAGTAATATTTCATGTTTTCCACATGCTATCGTGCATCATACTTATCCATATTGCAGTTAGTTATAGTTCGTCATATTTACATTATCAGCCGTTATATGTTAGTTTTATTCACTGAGTTGGCAACTCACCCCCGTTGTGTCACAGTTCCTTGCAGGAGTAGAGTGGACGGTTAGCCGCAGTGCAGCTCCACTTATCAGATTTTATCGCATCTTTTGCTAGGTGGGTTACATATGTAGTAACCTTCTCTTTTGGGTATTGTATATTGAATCTAGAGTATATCCATCAAACCCTGTATTATGATTTAGAACGAGAGGTAGTTGTATGTATATTTTGGCAGATGAGATAGCTTTGTTATATCAAATGGTATTTCTTTTACAGATGTCTGAAATTCGTATTACTGTCATATAACGTTGTATATTTATTTCCGATGTTGACATTGTTGATCCCAATTAGGGATGCAACCAAACTTAACACCTTATGCTTGTTTTATATTTTAATTATATAAAAACTGTGATTTTTACTTTAAAAAAACTAAATTTTTATAAAAATTCCGCAAAAAGGGTTTTGAT
Organism: Agapanthus africanus; assembly: GCA_030015575.1. Classification (NCBI taxonomy): domain Eukaryota; kingdom Viridiplantae; phylum Streptophyta; class Magnoliopsida; order Asparagales; family Amaryllidaceae; genus Agapanthus; species Agapanthus africanus. The sequence goes on from CM057345.1 coordinate 367,948,836, forward strand.
CTTGGTTTTTGGCTTACTCATGTTGTGTAGATATCTTTAGATATTATACAATCTAAGTGCCGGTCATATCCAAACTTTGGGTCGTGACAACTTCCCTCATACTGTTTGAATTCTCTGAATTTATCCAGAGAATAATAAATCACTCTTTAATCCATTTTTAATGCATATTTTTAATGGATTATTTAACCCTCAAAACCCTCATATTCCCTATAAATACCACACCACATTTCACCCTCCTCACTCAGGATTTCATTATAAAAACTCTCAAAAATTTCCAAGTCTCAAGTTGTGCAAGTAGAGTTAGCAAAGGGCGAAATTCTAACGAAATTTCGAGGAGATTTCGACGACGAAACGACGCCCCGACGGTTCCAAAATCTTTCCCTACCTCCCCTCTTTCTTTGTATACAGTAAGTCCCCTCTCCCCTCCTCCTTTACTATTCTAAAACTTCTCTTTTTCAAACTCGTCGGAATCGGGGTTATTCGAACTTCCGATTCTCTTTTCTTTAAAAATATAATTTTGCTTAATAACAAACCTACCAATTTTTAATAAATAGCTTAGTAATCATTAACAAACATATTAGAATAAGTTTCATCTCGAAAGAATCTATTATGCAACTTTTATCGCATTTTTACGGTAAAATACCATATACTTTAATTTCGACATAATTCAACATATTTCTTGTATTACCTTTAGAAAACTCATGAGGTAATGACCTACCTCATCACAACACTCATTCTTGACATAGCACGATGGTTTGTAAAATATTCTTTTGGGACAAAATATGACATTACATTTAAATACCCTAAACTTACAAAACCGTTTTCTTTAAAAAGTGTATTAATTAAATTCCTTGCAATTGTGCCTCTACAACCCATTTTGGAGAACCCCGATCGGGATAGTGTAGGTTATCGCACAGCCTCGGGCCTAGTAGAGCGAGTTGCATACCTCCGCAAGGAGCATTCGATCTCGATGGATTTTTTGATGCAATTTTTAAGAAAATGAGATTTCTACGAAATAAATAAAATTTATTTTATTATATATATATATATGAATATTATCAAATGATATATTTTAAATATATTTTACAAATATTCCATGTTATTCTAAATCAAAGGAATCACAATTTCATGAAAGTACCAATACAATTCATTACATATTCCAATATTTCATTAAAATACCATATACAATGAAAACTCTCACTAGAAAATTTCACTTTTATAAAATATACATCTATGAAAACCCTAAAGATGATAATTAAATTCTTGAGGTGTATTTTGAAAATATATCAAACTATTTTTACATAAAAACCCCTCATGTTATACTAAATTACAATAAGGACCCTAGTAAATATAGGTTTAAGCGGGACTAGTTCTCTTGAGCCTCGGGGAGCCGGAGGAAGTGGGTGCTTGCCTATCTAAGGTAGAACATATAACAACGGTGTTATCAGCACGGTAATTGTCTTGGAAAAAGACACAAATCCTGCCGTCCATGTGCAGCAGTTACCGATAACATCAAAACTAATTCAGGACTTCAATTTCTTTTCAAAGTGTCTGACTAAGACAGGGTCTCAATCTAATCAATTTGACTTGAATATGATTCAAGTATAAACTACAATACAACATGAATCCATGAATACCAGAATTCAATCTATATTGACTGAACTGAACCATGGATATACTCTGTTTACATGACTATCCATTTATATCCATTCCGTTTACCGATATCATGGTTTCGGTAAGTCATCCATCTATATAACAAAAAAATACAATCAATACAAAAGACATTACGGAGTTTTTAAAGGGGTAGACTGGTACAGAATGTGTTAGAAGTGGCACGAGACGGTCACTTTAATACACCTAACCTGAATATCCATTACCGTTGTGCCGTGGCTGAACGGTTCCTTGTGCTCCGTATACCATAGTTTCCGGAATAGAGGGACACCTCTCGTATACACTGGCATATTCTGTACCAAGTTACAAACAACTGCGTTAACAATATAATCAAACATTACTAGTTATACTCTCTTTCTGTCTATTCTATCTCTACCTATCTTTAGGACTTACCGAGCGATTGTTCATGAAGACGTTCCTTTCTTCTTTCTTTGGAATGTTGTCAGGTGGATCGGGCTCACTAGAGATCGAGCCCAGTACTGAGGACTTGGAGCAGTTTGCTATCGACCCATAGCTGTAGACACTTGTATATACTTTTCATTTCAGTTATGCCATTGTTTAGGCATTGCTTTCTATTCTTGTATTTACATTTCAAGTTGTACTTGTAAAGAATTGATAAATAAATAAAAGTTATTGTTCATTTATATTCATGTCTCTTGTGTAAATTTTACTTTATATTGCTTAGATACGCTTAGCGTGTTTACTTTGGAGTAAATACGTAGCGAGTATCTCCACGTCCCCTTTCCGTACACTGGGAAGCTGGGCGTGACAGAATTAAAATAAATTGAGACTTCAGGGAGATACTCTTGAGACCAGAAGACCATTGACCAAAGGTGGGCCCCAGACTCCAAATGCCGGCTGCAAATTAATTCCACTTGGCCGCAAATTGTGGCCAAGTCATTGCCATTTAGGCTCGTGCAACTTTGGTGGGTCCTTGGTGGTCTTGACAGTCCACTTGTATATGAAACTTTTGATTTTGAGTTGCCTATATGTAGCAGATCTCAGATTAAGTTCTGGGTTGGATTTTTGAGAGAATTTAAGTGTGTAACATTTGATAGCTTCCACTTCTTCTCTCTTTGAGCTCTCATTTGAGAGCTCCATTATGGAGGTTGATGTTGTTATCTAACTTGTAGCTCTAATCCCTCCATTTTGTTAATAAAGAATATGCACTTTCTTCTTGCTTCAACTTCTTTTACTTGTTTTCTTATGTGTTCTTTCTCATGCATTTCATTTTCTTTTATATGATGTTTGAGTGATCTTTGTGCTTGAAAGTATATCTTAGCACCTCTACAATGTATTTATGAGTATCAAGTATGCAGTTTTAAAAATTTAGAGGTCTAGGTATACTAAACAAGAATCGAACTAGAGAATTAGGGTTTTATAGTAAAGCAAACAAGTTTTAATCTAAGTGAAGAGTGTCTATAACCTTTGTAGTATAGTCCTTCACTTCTAAAGCTCCAAGTAGTAGCTCCTAGAACTCTTCTTTGACTCCACTTGAAGAATGGAACGAGCTTGCTTGTAGTCTTCGTCGTCGAAGGCGATCCACCTTATGGCAACTCACACTCAAGCTCGCACTTCACTAATCAAGGTATTAGTGAAGTTAACAACTTATACCAATGAGCTAGAGTAGTGTAGGTTGATATATTAGGAATTTTGCTCATAAAAATTATTTCTTTTCTTTTACTCAACCCTAGAAAAAATATAGTGAAGAGATAATGAAGAAGTTGAACTTGGATGTATTGTGAACCATTTGGATAAGATGAGATGAGAATGAGAATGACAACATGTCTATTGTAACATTTTCAAAAATATAAAATATTAATTTTGGGAATTTTTATAATTTAATATTATTTTATTGATTATTTTAATATTAAATGCAAATAAATAGGAAAAATGTTAGAAAAAATTATGAAAAATTATGGAAAATTCTAAAATAGGGTAAATTAGTGGATTATGGCATTTTTAAGTTTTTGTGATTAGTTTGACAATAATTTAGTGCTAATCGCGATTAAAATCGCTAATCGGGTTTTTTGGCAATTTTGTGCAAAACTTACACGTATCACTTTTTCTACACTTGTGCATTTTTCTAGCCATGGTTTTCTTTTGGGATTACTATTGATGTGAGAAGGTTTGGATTTTAAAAGAAAAGGAAAAGAAAGGAAAATATAATGATGAGGGTAGGTGAGAGAGAGAGGTGGACTTTGACTTAGCATACTTAGCCATTCTCCTCGTTTTCTGTGCACAGCCCCTGTTCCTCTAGTGTTGACCCAGGGTACTTCTAGTTTTGACAGATTCTATCTAGGGTGAAATCTGGGACATATATCCTAAGTTGCTATTTTGGATTCGTGTTTCCGTATTCCGTATTTTTGATTCTGAAATGGTGGAATGTGTTTTGCCTCGACTAATTGTCGTTTATACGACGATGTAGAGGATTTATTGATGGTTTTGAAGGCGTGCCATAGGTTCTCACCTATAGGCCCCCTTATCGTATCGTTTTGGATTTCGTGCGCCGTTTTAGATTGGATTTGGTTTTAATGCGCATATACGATATTTTGATGTGTAGGTACCCATGAAGACTTCGGGACGACAAGCAAATACGTGGTGACGTCCGCAATTGGTGATGCAAGGTGAGTAGATTATATCTACAGGGGGAAGTCGGGTGGATGGCGTATAGCACCCCCGCAGTCCGTAGATAGATTACTATGTAGTTTATTGTGATATTAGGTGTATTGTGGATAATGTAGGGTTAGAAGTGACTAGTGTAGTTCATAGTCGCGAACCCTAGGGTAGAATTACACCTACACACACCCTTGCTTATCACTTGTACTTGCACTGTGATTGATGATATGTGATGACTTTGGAGATGAGTCGATGATGTGGGCTGGGTGCCCTGGGATCGGTGATTTTATACGATTCATATGTGGGATATGACTTGTGATTCTTGCGGGCTTGGGATATGTGTTTACCCCCGCATGCATACTTACTGAGGTTACCGTTTTGTACTAGACATAGAGTAGTACTCCAGACTATATGATCTGACGATGGTGATATCTGTTATGTGATGAGACAGTGAGATACTGACCCCTACCCAGCTATGGGGATGCCGTACGATGATTTACCGTACGAGCCGATATTGATGATAGATCCGCACTCATAACTCGAGGATATCTTATGATATGACATTGAGGCGAGATCACCGACTATATACTTTTATACATGTATCGACTCAGATTTAGGTGGTTTCCACACCTACCCCTCCTGATTGACCGGATACTTAGATGTAGTTTGCATAGTAGATACTTCACTGTGGTGTTGACTACTAGATATCTGCATTTTCCTGCTATTCGCATTGCTGGCATATGTTCATTGTTATATTATTATCATGCTGTTAGGACACCAGCACCATTATCGATGATGCGTATGTTTCACGTACACTATTTGCCGGCTCACACACTTCATCATCGATAATTGCCATGCCACTACACTGTAGTACTGTTGCATTCATGATATGATTACTGCTTGGCATATTGTACACATGTACCTGTACACAAACATAGATGATTCTGACTTGATTGAGATTGAGGACCGCAAGATATTCTTTAAACTGATTCATTCTAAAGGAGCGGTTCCTCCCGACATATGTACATTACTATTCCATGTTGCATGATTTCCGATATGATTATCTCTCTTTACATGTCGCATACATCATGGATTGATTGCATAGCACATTGCATTGGATTTACTTCTTGATGTGGATTTTCATGTGATTTCTGATTTTGAGGACCGTGGGATTATTTAAGAAAAGATGTTCTTTTATGAAAACCCGGTACCTCGTGATATGATATTTGGGTGCGTCCACCACGCGTTTTCTCGGTGCTGAGACGTGTGCTTGAAACCCGATTCGAGGAGTGATGATCCGTTTGCGGGTTCGTGGTGGGCCCGGTATGGTTCCCCTCGGCGAGATGATCGATGGGTTATGCCGATTGAGCCTGGAGGCGGGCGAGTACCTACCGGTGATTGTATTTGAGCTCGGCGGATATCCGGGGGATACCGCCTGGAGCCGAGAGATGGGCGTACTGCCGGGGGCCGACGGGCCGCTACCGCAGACGGAGCCCAGAGATGGACATGGGTTGACTCGTGCTGCCGGGGCCGAGGGCCGATACCGCAGACGGAGCCCCATATGGATGAGGATTTACGTGTCGATGCTTGGCACGGGTTTCATGATGTTTTCCATGATATTGTTTATATCCTCATACTTGCATACATGATGCTTACTGTCAGTGGGTGACAGGTGGACGGGTTCCACATATATACAGACATGGATCATATACAGACTGGATTTACACTTGTCATACTTCATTTGTATATATAACAGGGTATGAGGGCGCTGTTATATATACCCTTATACCAATATTAGTGGTATGGGACGCTAATATATGTGTATTGATATCATTGATATTTCATCATACTTACCTCATGCAGGCATACCTTACACTGATGACATGTTATTACCTGAGTACCTGGCACTACATACATGATTAGATGTTACCTTGCCACCTTATTACACTCAGATGCACTCTTGTGGATTGTATTACTGATCGTTGACTTAGGTTTATGTCTCGCATTCGGTTTCTGCTTGTAGATATTTCTATTCACGAGTTGGCAACTCACCCCCGTTGTGCCACAGTCCTTGCAGGTTCTGCCGTACAGGTTTCATTGCGGCATTTCTGGCACACTACCTTCTTGCGGGTGATTTGCTTTGGTAGGTGGATTCTTTCGCATCAAGAATCACCATTTTATTCATGTATTTCATTGTATCTAGAAATTGTCCATCAACCAAAAACTTGTATATTCTTTCAGACTTAGAGACAGTGTGGTATTATTCGACCTTAGAGTCGCGCTTAGTAGTATTGCGGTTTTCTTGCTGCTTTTTGAGCTTTCCTTGATTTTGATCCTCGCCACTTGGCGTTGTATATTATCATATCATCGTGTGGTTGTGACCGTCGATTGACGAAGAGCTAGCTCCCGCTTGGGGATGCCTTTATCATTTTATATATTGTTATTCATGTTGTACCCCATTCGGGGCCAGTTTTACAAGAGAAACTCTGCCGAAAATTTTAGAAAAGACTGTACGGTTTTCAAATGCACATTCGGCTTAGTTATTTAAAAACCTTGATTTCAAACATGTTTTTCTACACTTCTTTAAACCAGTTTTCTTTACTTATTCTCAAAAATGGTTTTAGATTTCTGGGCTTTTGGCTTACTTGGATCAGATGGAGTCCTATAGACTTCATATGGTTCAAGGGCCAGTCACGTGCTCTTTCGGGTCGTGACATCTATGAATAAAACAAGAAAAAAGATGAGTCATGGCTTCTCAAACCATCCATGAAACAATGACTCATTTCTCTTTTCTATAATTCATATATATTAATCATTATCTTCTCATCTTCACTTCTTATGTGATTCTCGTACATCCTAGTTCTATGTATCATCAACCATGATACATATTATCATGACCCGGGAATGGCACATGACCGGCACTTGGATCATACGAAATCTAGAGGACCCCACCGTAACCCAAGTAAGCCGAAAACCCAGAAATCTAAAACTTTTTAGTAAAATAGCGGAGGTGGAGTTTGGAAAAGGGGGTATAATTGAAATTAAGTTCTCTTTTTTAATGTATATGTAAGGTTCATTTGAAATGCAAGTGAATTATATACTATAATTTGAAAAGGTTTTCGTCATTTGAAATTTGGGCAGCACCTCCTTTGTAAATTTCAATCTAAAACCCGTACATAACAAGTATAATACAGTATCCCCAAGCAGGAGCTAGCTCTTTGCCAACCTGGGAACTGCTATATGACGATGGGTATAGTACCAACCTACAGTTCCCGGTGAGTATTGTCCGGTGTACCCGTAACCTAACGACCACATGTATACTATCTCCAGTACGACGTACTGATGGCTGTGGGACAGACCATCTTCCCAGTTGGGATGAGAAGCGTATACACTAGTCTACTCCGGAGTATCGATGACCCGTCTCGATAATCCTACGACTAGGGACCTGTATAGGATGTTGCTTATAGACTACCCAGCCCCCACTAGTGTGACTGCCATCACAACGCTGGTAATCATGCAATGATCCTAAGGGCTCTACTAATATGTATAAGCGATATGTTAAAGAAACATATGCACATATTAAAGTAGAAACAAACCAAGTAGCATACTACCATTTTTAGCAAGACTGTCAATACAACTGTGAATATCCCATACTTCCATTAACTAATATACAAACTAGTATGATACAGTAATAGCCTCTAGGGCATAAACACTAAGAATCTCCTACTTGCACTAAAGCTATGTACTGGCATATCGCAGACCTATCATCTCGAATAGCCTCTCGAACTGTGTCTGGGAAATGGCCTTTGTGAATGGATCAGCAGTGTTATTCTCCGTATCTACTTTCTTCACCTCGATCTCCCGGCGATCTACGATCTCCCTGATCAGGTGATACCGCCTTAAGATGTGTCTGGACTTCTGATGGGACCTGCGTTCCTTCGCTAAAGCTATAGCGCCGTTGTTGTCGCAATACAGAGGTATTGGATCAACACTAGTAGGAACCACCTGAAGTTCTGTGAGGAACTTCTTTATCCAGACAGCTTCTTTTGCGGCATTGCAAGCAGCTATGTACTCCGCTTCCATCGTTGAGTCGGCAACGGTGTCCTGCTTGGAACTCTTCCAATAAACCGCCCCTCCATTGAGGGTAAAGACATAACCCGACATGGACTTGGAGCCATCCTTGTCACTCTGGAAGCTGGAGTCAGCAAAGGCCTCGATCTGGAGGTCATTTCCGCCATACACCAAGAACATCTCCTTAGTCCTCCTCAGGTACTTGAGAATGTTCTTTACTGCTATCCGTGCTTCTCCCCTGGGTTTGCCTGATACTGGCTTACAATGCTTAATGTGTATGCTACATCTGGTCTGGTACATAACATCGCATACATTATAGAGCCTACTGCAGAAGCGTAAGGTATAATTGACATGCGAGCCCATTCCAAATCAGTCTTGGGAGACATCTCTTTGGAGAGGGTGATTCAGTGACAAGCCGGTAGTTTACCACGCTTAGAATCTTCCATACTGAATCTTTTCAATATGGTGTCTATGTACCTGGACTGCGAAAGTCCCAACATCCTCTTTGATCTATCACGATAGATCGGATCCCCAGAATGTAGGTGGTATCACCCAAGTCCTTCATAGAGAACTTCTGTGACAAGAATCCTTTGACCGACTGTAGCAAAGGAATATCATTTCCTATTAAGAGAATGTCATCCACGTACAAGACGAGGAATACTACAGCTCTCCCTACAATCTTACTGTATATGCATGGTTCATCTGGATTCTTGATAAAGTTGAATTCTTTGACAGTATCATCAAAACAGATGTTCCAACTCCGCGATGCCTGCTTTAGTCCATAAAAGGACTTAAGCAACTTGCACACTTTACCGCTACTCCCACTCTGAATGAATCCCTCTGGCTGATCCATATAGACGCATTCTTCCAAATTACCATTTAGAAAAGCCGTCTTTACGTCCATCTGCCAGATCTCATAATCATGGAAGGCGGCAATAGCAAGAAGGACCCGAATGGATTTGAGCATAGCCACTGGAGAAAAGGTTTCGTCATAGTCCAAACCAGGTCTTTGACGAAAACCCTTTGCAACAAGTCTAGCTTTATAGGTTTCAACCTATCCATCTACACCAATCTTCTTTCTGAAGATCTATTTGCATCCTACGGGTTTTACCCCATTTGGAGAAATGTCCAAAGTCCATACTTTGTTAGTGTACATGGACTCCATTTCGGTCCGCATTGCATCCAGCCATTTTACTAAGTCGCCGCTCTGAATGGCTTGCTGGAAGCTACTAGGGTCATCATTGTCAATGATGCAATCTTCTCTATCCCCGTCTATGAGAAAACCGTAGTATCTCTTGGACGGATGAGACTGCCTACTACTTCTGCGGATAGGCGCTGGGATATCCCTTTCTTCTGAAACTTCTGGTTCTACCATACTTTCAGTAACAACTTGTGGTTCTGGAATTTCTTCCAGTTTTATTGCGCTCCCACTCTTCTGATTTTCTAAAAATTCAGCTTCCAAGAAGTGGGCATGACGAGAAATAAAAACCTTTTGTTCCTCTGCGTAATAGAAATAATAACCCTTGGAGTTCTTTGGATATCCCACAAACTTACACTGTACTGAGCGTGCCTCGAGCTTGTCCGCATGCTGCTTTTTAACAAAAGCTGGACATCCCCATGTCCTAAAGTGTTTAAGACAGGGTTTCTTCCCACTCCACATCTGATATGGTGTGGTAGGCACAGTCTTGGTTGGAACCTGGTTCAAAAGATATGCAGCTGATTCTAGTGCATAACCCCAGAAAGATCACGGTAACTCAGCCTTACTCATCATGGAACGAACAATATCCAATAGGGTTCGATTCTGTCTTTCCGATACACCATTGTGTTGTGGTGTGTATGGAGGAGTAAGCTGTTGGAGATAGTGCCCTCAGAGTCAATTATTGGATTACAGGCACGTGATTGCAATGATTGAGGGAGGACCTATACCGGTAGGACAGTCTTACTCAAGATGATAGTATGCTATCTGGTTTATCTTTATCATCGTGTACTGTTTGAGGTGACATTACTGATCACTATTACACATTGATAGAGCCCTTAGGATTCTTGCTTGACTACCAGCAGTATGAAGGCGATCATATACGTGAGAGCTGGGGTCTATAAGCAAATCCTTAAAAGGTCCCTAGTCGTGGGAGTTTCGAGACAAGGCATCGATACTCCAGAGTAGACTAGTGTATACAGTCGAGACCCCGATGAGGGGCGGTGGCCGGTCTCACAAGCCACTGGTGTCAGTTGGTTCACCTAAGATGTATACAGGTGCTCATTGGGTTATAAGTACACCAGACAGGACTCACCGGGAACATGCTAGTTGGAATTATACCTGATGTCAGATAGCAGTTCCCTGGTGACATGTGTACAGGTTAGTTCATCGACCTGAGATCGTCATTTGTCTCGTGTGAGTTCCCACTGTGCTTTGATTACTACCCTACCATGGCTCAAAGGAGTCATGCAAACAGGTTTTAGTTGGGTACAGTCCCGAGCCACATGGAGGCAGTGAGCGGATCTGCAGGGGTTCGTCTCTCCCGGTATTGGGGGTGAGGTCGCGCTGTGTCTAGGAGAGCCAGTACACGAAAGTCCTTGGCCAAGGCAGGAGATTTACTGGTAGGTATTCCAGTAGTATCTCAGGGTGTTCTGGACTACACTCCGACACGACTTGTACCGCTTTTGGGGGTCTGACTTTTACTAACCCCCTAGGCCCGCCATGCGATGCTCATAGACGAACGGACCGGACTGTACGGATATTGTCACTGACAGGCTCAGTAGGGTGTCAGTATGAGTTCGCTCATCGACGTCCCTTTTGGTCAATACCTGGTAGCCTTTACGTATGGCTAATACCTCTGACGTGCTAGTGGTTAAATCCCCAGCCAAAGTATTGACGAGTCTTTAGAGTCCCTCCACAAACAGTTTCTCAAGTTTCGGGCGAAACGCTGTAGAGGCCGTATGGAGATATGGCAGGGTTCGATCTTATACGTGCGGTATTGCACGGATCATGATCGGACGGATAATACTAGCGGGCTTTGGTTTAAGCCGGATCCTAGTATTGTACAGTGTAGATTTTATCTCTTTGCATTTGTATTCGGTCGAAATACAAATGCGGGTATGTATATACGGTCGTGAGGTTTTCCTGTGATTTATTACGGGATCAGTTTTTGGAAGTTGCCAGTTTGCATTCCGTTTCGGCCAGTTTTCCTTTGTTCTTTCATGGCCGGATTTTTCTAATGGAGGGGCTAATTTGCAAATTTCAAATTAGCAATTGTGGAGGGTTTTATGTGGCATTTGGATTATGATGGTTCTAGCATCTTTAGATGCTTTTCTTTTTCCATCATGGTTTGCTTTAATGAGATTGGATTTGTATTTGAAATTGGTGTGACCTTTTCCCCTCTTTTTCTTCACCTTTTCTTAAGCTCACCCTTGCTCTTGATATGCTTACCTCCCTCCTCCCATTATGGGGCCGCCCACACAATTTGTGAGAGAGAGAGGTTCATTTTGTGAGTGGAAAAATTTCTTCATCTCATATTTTGCTTGCTACAAAATTCCCAAGTTCATTTCAAAGTTCATTCCACCTCCATCATTATGGCAACTTCATACCCACTTGAGACAAACCTTACTACACTTAGCCTACAGCATCCTTGGGCATGTCGGCTAGCCAACTTTGTGCCCGAGTTGCCTCGGTCCAGAGGTGGGAGCCTGTAAAACAACCCGATGGTGTGGTGCCTTTTCGACGAGGAGATGAAGACCGGAGATTCCGCGAGGAGATCGGGACGAAGGCCGAAGACCGAAGGACACGGATCGCTCGGTATAGCTTCCTACTCATTCTCATGTTTGCTAGCATTAGGTTAATGGCCCGATCCGAGTTTATAGTGCGCGGTAGTGCCTGTTTACTAGTTTCGTAAAAGTTTCGTTTCCGCATTTTGGTCTCGGAATGACGGCCGGGGCGCTGCCGTGCACTTACACTGGTATCAGAGCCAGTCCATTAACCTAGTCTAGCTTTCTCTAACGTGTTTAGAAGTTCGATCGAACGGATTTTCAAAAAACTGCGTTTCCATGTCAAGTTTCTGTCGAATTTTTCCAGTGCTTTAAAAATTATTTGGTACATTGTAAAAATACGTGCAGGGTTTTTTATGCATTCTGTGAAAATTTGGTAGGCTGAAGTTACTGTAGCGCGGCGGATCAGCGGCCAAAACCACGTTTTGGCCGCGGATCCGCCGCCGAAATTTGGCTTCACTGCATCAAATTTTTACAGTGGCTCTCTGACATGGAAATAGGGTTTCTGGTATATTCTTTTTGGGCCTAGATGTTTTTGAGTGCTACAGTTGTGCTTGGGGCCCGCTTCGGGAAATTTAGTCGATCAAAATTTTTAAACATGTTAGTTCACAGTATTTACATTTTATCTGCGACCGTAAATGTCATTTGATCGGTAAATCCTGTCTAACTGCTATAGCCCTTTTAGACGGATTTGCGAACGTGACATTCACGTTGATGTTCTGTATTGTGCTGTGATGTTGCGGATTTGTCGTGGGGATAGCCTGGATGCAATGTTAGTATAGTTTGGTTTTTTATGTACATTTGATATTGCGGGGCGAGCATCCGACGTGTGGACTGCCGTCAATGCCTGTTTGTATATTATTCTTTTGGGGCACAACCGGGCTGAGGTCGATGTACCCGTTGTATATTTTACTTTCTGTACTAAGATTACCCCAAGGAGGGGTGCACGGATAGCCGGGTTCTAGAGGGCAACGGGCCCGCATCTCATGGCGTTGAGACGGAAGGGGCTTTACTCTAAAATTGGCGGGCTATTCGCCGCACTCGTAGGGGGTATAGGTTGACCCAAGGAGGGGTGCCCAAGTTACCGGATTCCGAGAGGTGCCGGGTGGTCCATTCACGTTGTTGAAGGGGGCTGCCTCGCTTCAGGTTTTGGCGGGTAACTTGCCGTGCCCGTAGGGGTCTAGGATTTCGTTGCATAGGCTATCCACACGACCAGGGGAACGTCGGGTTTCAGTAGCGGCTCTATAAAACCCGAGGATCCCAGATATCTGTATTGTCCTGTGATGCTTATTACATTTCTGTGATGTTGCATTTTATCACGCCTTGAGCGAATATTATATATTGATATATATACTAGTAGATGTTGTATATGTTTTGCATCCGCGCTAGTCCAGTCCCCGCTCTGTCGTTAGTTAAGTAACCTAACGGGTGATGACGGGACCCAGTGGCGAATGCGGATGGAATATACGTACATCATTATTTTCGTTCTTTTGTGGTGTGATCAATTGATGGGACTGCGTTGATTCGGATCAATGCAAGCTAAACAAACCTATTCTGATGTTGTTGGAACAATTTTCAAAAAGGCTGTTATTGGCAGGACATTCTTTTTTGTTTTGCACAGAGGTATTCGGTTTTGAATATCCAGCACCTCAGTCAACGAGGCAAGGGCCGAGATCCCTTCACCGGGAGTGACCCCTTGGACAGAAGTTTGCGTCAGGGCAATAACTTCACTATAGTCGATTACTTTTGCTTTGCATCATGGTATTCAGTTGGAATATCCTGCACCTCATTCTACGGGGAAAGAGCCGAGATCCCTTCACCGGGAGTGACCTCTTTAGCAAAGGTTTTCGCCACTATATTTTTATAAAAGCTATCCGGTTCCTTCAACGATATCAAGTTCATTACGTTAAAGGTTTTTCGCCAAAAACCATTCGTAGCCCTCCGTCATTTCATATGGATAGTCAATAGTATTCAAGCTGTGTTTGTTGGCCAAAATCAAGGCACAGTGTTTGGTAGCTATTGGATATTCATATGCAGTATAGATAGATGCGTTGGTTTGGGACAGTCGTACTGCCTTGTTGGCTAAAGTCAAGGGTAGGTACGGGTGGGTTCAAATCAACCTGGAGAATGACGGGTAGAACTTGACATGTGACATATGATTTGTCGGCCAAAGTCAAGGTCATAAGAGCATGGGGTAAAAATCACATCGAGAGTTTCTAAAGAAACTGAAACTTTCCAGATATGCGCATACCTTCTGGAGTGTGATAACGAGAGCAGATTCCGTCACATTATCATGCGATGATAGTTGGATCCCGATTCCCACTGATGAGTTAGTTTACTCCTCGGGTGATCCCGACTAATTCTTCTTTCAGGTTTGGAGGAGAATTTGACGGTACAGTAGGAGGTTTCCTGATTAGATAAATTGATAACCATTCTGATCTAGGTTAGAGTGCACGCTGAGTGTTTCTTTTCTCTCTCTCTTTGGCAGCGACCATGACCCGACCCTTGACTATGACTCAGTGACCAAGATTAACCGAACCTTCTTAAACACTGGCTTTTGGATTGTCAGAGTTGCAAACCTCTTTGCCACTCCTACTTTTACCCTTTTCTCCAGAACACCCCGTATTACTACGAACGTCCACTTCCATTGGATAAAACCATCGTATGGTTATATACGAACTCGAAGGAATTTATTCGAGGATGGTTTCTGGTTCTGGAGAAAACGAATAGGACTATTCAGTTGTCTTTTCTTTTTACCTTCTCTCAGGTTCGCGAGTGCTCCTTGGATTAGGACAGTACACCTATTATCCTTATTGGATAGTTTTCTTCCAAACCATAGGCAGGTGCCGACCGGTAGGGAATGAAGAAAACCAATTAGCGTAACGATGGTGTACAGAAGGTATTAAGTAAAGACAAGTAAAGGGATTAGAAGGGGGCAAAGTAAACTGCGACTGCTATTCACGACCAAACCAAGTATTTCATTACCACTCCCACTTCACCTTTGTATTTCTCCAGAACACTCTGTATCACTACGAAGATCCACAGTTTATTGGATATTCCATCGTATGGTTATATACGAACTCGAAAGGAACTGGTTCCAGTTCGGGGATGGATTCTGGTTCAGGAGAAATAGGAATAACATTTATTCGGTTGTCTTTTATCTTCATCTTCTCTCACATTGCGAGTGCTCCTAGGATTAGGACAGTACACCCATTATGCTTATTGGATAGTCTTCTTCCAAACCATAGGCTGGCGCCGAACGGTAGGGAAGGAAGAAAACCATTTAGCCTAAGAGGGTGTACAGAAGGTAATGACTAAAGACATATGAAGGGATTTGGAAAGATGACAAAGAAATATATGGTTACAGTTGTGAATCTAGATAATGGAAGAGGCATTACTAGGAATACCCGGATACCCCTACGAAACATTTCAATGTTTCAGTTTCACTGTGTACTGTTAAAAGAAAACTGATTTCCCAATTAGTCCTTGCTCCAGGGTATGTATTTACCAGGTTTGATTCTCACATCTGTATGGTTTTACAGATGATGAGTGGGAGTAAGTTATTGGGAATTAGGTGATCATCCTCATTATATCGGAATTCGTTGTAATTGGTGATATTTGAGGAAATCGCCTGTTTGCCGGACGGCAAATATTTGGTTTTGAATATCCGCTATTATGCACCAATTTCAAATTGATATATCTGTACGTCTATTTTTATAGAGTGAGATATACCTTTTTGAAATTATGTCCATGACATTTACCTATATCCATAGTCACAAATTCGCCGTTCGGGAATAATTCGGCGAGGTCGAAAATTCGGATTCGGAGAACTATTCGGAAAAAATCGGCAGGTATTCGGGAAAGATTCGGTAAGTGTTCGGGAAATGTTCGGGAAGGATTTCGAGCAATAAATTAATATATGAGACACTAGGTTTTGATTTTGTGAATTATTTACAGTTTTTTGAATTATTCGCTGTTTTTTCACATAATTCGGGAATAATTCGCGAATTATTCGCGAATAATTCGCGAATTATTCGGCCAGTTCGGCAATGGCGAATAATTCGGCGAATAATTCGTTTGATCAAAAATTCGCGAATTATTCACGAATTCGGCGAATAATTCGCGAATTATGTGACTATGCCTATATCAGTGGATGGTTAGGTAAGGATCATTAAACAACGGTGTAATTCTTCTTAACCATAAATACCGTTTTCAACCTACAGGGAATGAGTTATTAAGACTCAAGGGACTTATACAGAGTATTGTATGTTGTCCAGTGTCCATTAGGACAGAGGGGTTAGTCCTCGTACTATATTCGGTTTACTTATGACTTCTCTAGTTTTTAGACAAGTGTTTCGTAGAAACGCAAGGTCCGAATTTTGAGAAGTTATAGGTATATGAATAAAGTAGAGAACAAGGTGTCGCAAGTATCAGGATTCTTCAAGGTGATCGAAGATGTAAATACTTGTGTATGGTAGTCAGTTGATAATAATGATTAAGAGAACTTGCTTCTCTTTCAGGTTACTCATAATTGGAAGTACTCCTAAGTTGAGTAATGCTGATCAGCCTCTCTCCATTCAGTTGACATGCACTAGAGACAGCTGCATGATTTGAATCTGGTTCAATTAAATCAGTGCCTCTATTTCTGTATTGGATATAGAACAGTTCGTATCTTAACGTTGTTAAGGTACGGGGAGTTGTCCAGCTTATGCTTAAAACCAGACACTGGACAACTCAAGGCACGTTTCAGTAATGACTGATTGTGGGTTGACCCGGGCTATGACGAGGGTTGATTTTCTACCATCTGGAAGATCAATAGTGATATTGTTCTTGACTCGCCACAGTTTTAATAAAAATGTATTTTTTCATAAAACAGTAGTGGGAGTATGGTAGAACTGGAAGTGATTCCAGAACCGCAAACGATTACTGAAAATTTGATAAGAACCTAAAGAATCAATCTGGTTTGACATTCCATTGGCCACTCCGCAAATATGGTGGGTAACCTCAGGCACCCGAGAGGTACTCCGATAGCCTCAAGGACGGTGACAGGGAGGTTCTTGTCTGCCCAGACTTTCCATTGCTGCTGTTCCAGACTGTGAGACCCGGCAGGAGGATGAGCATAACGTCGTTCTAAACTAGCTTTAGAAGTGTACGTCTATATGACTCTGCCAGAGAGTTGTCATGGTCAGTGGGAGCAGCGGAAGCTAAATGGGGACTTGACACTACTGTTGTTCCAGGCTATGAGACTCGGTAGGAGGATAAGTATAGCGTCTTTCTAAACTAGCTTTGGAAGTGCACATGTATATTATTCTGCCAGAGGGTTGTCGTAGTCAGTGGGAGCAGCGGAAGTATA
Source organism: Agapanthus africanus (assembly GCA_030015575.1). Classification (NCBI taxonomy): domain Eukaryota; kingdom Viridiplantae; phylum Streptophyta; class Magnoliopsida; order Asparagales; family Amaryllidaceae; genus Agapanthus; species Agapanthus africanus. Next base: position 367,966,312 of record CM057345.1, read on the forward strand.
GTGGACAAGTGGCTTATGTCTATTTATAAACTAAAGCAGATATAACGGAGATAGATCATCTATTTCTGATGTGACAGTCATAGGTTTGACTTCATCAGAATAGGGGATGGATCTGTTAAGAAGGTAGTAGGGTGTGATGTCCTGGTATTTGGATGACATACACAGAGTAGGAAGTGAAATTCCTATACTACGGTAGGTTATACTTTGGTTGTCACACAGTAGTTTCTCCACATAGGACTTGGATATTATATCAGACCTTCTGGTTACTGTATCTATGGTTTTAGATCTAGATTTGGGAAGTGTCCCAATCGGGGTACTTAGACAGCATTCTAAAGGTATTTAGAATGGACGACTCCTGGCACGGTAGTGTACCTACAGGTGATGGAGTCACCCTCTCTGAAGGTGTCTTACAGACTAAAGGGGAGAGGGATGTGCATGATTGGCAGATCACTTGCTTAGGCAATTGAGTCAATCATGAGATGTCAAGTGCCACACCAGATGTTGTTTTTGCACTAGATGCAATAAAGTGATATTGATCCAATCCTGGAGAAACGTTCGGAAGCAGTTTTAGAACATAAGTGGATGTTCTAGGGATATGATAACGACAGCCTTATTCGGGAGAAGGTTATCATTCCACGCTTCTAAGGTGACCTGGATGACAGAGTGACTGTCAGAGTTATAGTTTTCCCTCTGACGAGGGGCAGTAGTTTGGACAGGTGGTCCAGGCGGATACTGAGGAAGGCATGGCGCAGGATACTGATTAAGTTCAGTTGACGATACAGTCTAAGAAGTTTGGATTTGGAGTTCATTTATGAGCTAGGTCCCATCAGATATCCAGACATATTCTAAGACAGGTATTGCTCATTTCGGGAGATAGCTTTCTCCGCGAACTTGAGATAAAGAGAGACGTAGAAAGAAACATCAGAGCGGATCCACTCACTGAGGCCATTCCTCGAACGCAATAGTTTCGCAAACGAGCTTTGTGAGACTGATTAGTATAGGAGTTGGGTGTTCGGTATCACACGGGCTATGAGTATCCGACATCGCAATAATTAGCCTTGGGTGCAAGTGGGAGATTGTTGGAGATAGTGCCCTCAGAGTCAATTATTGGATCACAGGCACGTGATTGCAATGATTGAGGGAGGACCTATACCGGTAGGACAGTCTTACTCAAGATGATAGTATGCTATCTGGTTTATCTTTATCATCATGTACTATTTGAGGTGACATTACTGATCACTATTACACATTGATAGAGCCCTTAAGATTCTTGCTTGACTACCAACAGTATGAGGGCAATCATATACGTGGGAGCTGGGGTCTATAAGCAAATCCTTAAAAGGTCCCTAGTCGTGGGAGTTTCGAGACAGGGCATCGATACTCCGAGTAGACTAGTGTATACAGTCGAGACCCCTACGAGGGGCGGTGGCTGGTCTCACAAGCCACTGGTGTCAGTTGGTTCACCTAAGATGTATACAGGTGCTCATTGGGTTATGAGTACACCGGACAGGACTCGCCGGGAACATGCTAGTTGGAATTATACCTGATGTCAGATAGCAGTTCCCTGGTGACATGAGTACATATTAGTTCATCGACCTGAGATTGTCATTTGTCTCGTGTGAGTTCCCACTGTGCTTTGATTACTACCCTACCACGGCTCAAAGGAGTCGTGCAAACAGGTTTTAGTTGGGTACAGTCCCGAGCCATATGGAGGCAGTGAGCGGATCTGCAAGGGTTCGTCTCTCCCGGTATTGGGGGTGAGGTCGCGCTGTGTCTAGGAGAGCCAGTACATGAAAGTCCTTGGCCAAGGCAGGAGAATTACTGGTAGGTATTCCAGTAGTATCTCAGGGTGTTCTGGACTACACTCCGACACGACTTGTACCGCTTTTGGGGGTCTGACTTTTACCAACCCCCTAGGCCCGCCATGCGATGCTCATAGACGAACGGACCGGACTGTACGGATATTGTCACTGACAGGCTCAGTAGGGTGTCAGTATGAGTTCGCTCATCAACGTCACTTTTGGTCAATACCTGGTAGCCCGTTACGTATGGCTAATACCTCTGACGTGCTAGTGGTTAAATCCACAGCCAAAGTATTGACAAGTCTTTAGAGTCCCTCCACAGACAGTTTCTCAAGTTTCGGGCGAAACGCTGTAGAGGCCGTATGGAGATATGGCATGGTTCGATCTTATACGTGCGGTATTGCACGGATCATGATCGGACGGATAATACTAGCGGGCTTTGGTTTAAGCCGGATCCTAGTATTGTACAGTGTAGATTTTGTCTCTTTGTATTTGTATTCGGTCGAAATACAAATGCGGGTATGTATATACGGTCGCGGGGTTTTCCTGTGATTTATTACAGGATCAGTTTTTGGAAGTTGCCAGTTTGCATTCCGTTTCGGCCAGTTTTTCTTTGTTCTTTCATGGCCGGATTTTTCTGATGGAGGGGCTAATTTGCAAATTTGCAAATTTGCAATTATGGAGGGTTTTATGTGGCATTTGGATTATGATGGTTCTAGCATCTTTAGATGCTTTTCTTTTTCCATCATGGTTTGCTTTAATGAGATTGGATTTGTATTTGAAATTGGTGTGACCTTTTTCCCTCTTTTTCTTCACCTTTTCTTAAGCTCGCCCTTGCTCTTGATATGCTTACCTCCCTCCTCCCATTAAGGGGCCGGCTACACAATTTGTGAGAGTGAGAGGTTCATTTTGTGAGTGGAAAAATTTCTTCATCTCATATTTTGCTTGCTACAAAATTCCCAAGTTCATTTCAAAGTTCATTCCACCTCCATCATTATGGAAACTTCATACCCGCTTGAGACAAACCTTACTACACTTAGCCTACAGCATCCTTGGGCACGTCGGCTCGCCAACTTCGTGCCCGAGTTGCCTCGGTCCAGAGGTGGGAGCCCGTAAAAGAACCCGGCGGTGTGGTTCCTTTTCGACGAGGAGATGAAGACCGGAGATTCCGTGAGGAGATCGGGACGGAGGCCGAAGACTGAAGGACATGGATCGCTCGGTATAGCTTCCTACTCATTCTCATGTTTGCTAGCATTAGGTTAATGGCCCGATCCAAGTTTATAGTGCGCGGTAGTGCCGGTTTACAAGTTTTGTAAAAGTTTCGTTTCCGCATTTTGGCCTCAGAATGATGGCCGAGGCGCTGCCGTGCACTTACATAAGCTGAGAGAGAATTCCATTCTCTTTTAAGTATCCCAGGAACTCGGCACTTAAGTATTCACTACCTCGATCAGATCTCAGTGTCTTGATACTTTTGCCTGTCTGTTTTTCCACTTCATTCTTGTATTCCCGAAATTTCTCAAAGGCCTCGGATTTATGCTTCATCAAGAAGATATGTCCATACCTAGAGAAATCATCCGTAAAAGTAATGAAGTAGGAATAACCACCTCTTGCATGTGTAGACATTGGACCGCACACGTCACTGTGTACGAGTCCCAAGAGCTCGCTCGCTCCCTCTTACTCCGTGTCCAGTAAACAGAGTCTTTGTCATCTTTCCCATAAGACAAGATTCACAAGAAGCATAAGATTGATATTCGAACGGATTCAAATATCCTTCTCTATGTAACTTAGTCAACCGTGTTTCATTGATGTGACCTAGTCTACAATGCCATAAGAAAGCCTGATTTATATCTGGAGACTTTCTTTTAAGTGTGTTTTGGACATTGAAAACCTGAGCTTAATTTAATACGTATATACCGTTATCTAATGTACTTGACCCAATCATAACTTGATTTAGGTGGATGTTGACAACATCGCTTATGAATGAAAAATCATATCCCTCTCTAGAAAGTGAGGATACTGATATTATATTACAAGTTAAACTAGGTACATACAAACAGTTACGTAGAATCAATATCTGCCCACTTTTCAGTCCTAGGCGATATTCCCCCACGGGTTCAGCGTCCATGCTTATTCCGTTCGCAACTCTGAGAGACATATCACCTACCCTGATAACTCTACGGTTTCTCAAAGCATGTAACGAATTACAGATATGAGATCATGATCCGGTATCTAGTACCCAGGAAGTAGAGTTAATTGACAAACAATTCTCAATTACAAACATACCTGAGGCCGAAGCCACAACATGCTTCCAATCCTGGCTACTGGCTTCCAAAGCCCTGCAATCTTTCTGCCAATGCCCCTTCCCATAACAATAGGAACATCCCTCCTTCTCTACACCATGTCCCGAAACTTTTGCTCTTTCCTTTCCTTCTACTTCACTGACACCGCATATCGGTTTTATGGAGGTCTTCATCTTTTCACCCTTTGCTGTCGCCCTGGATGCAGAAGAAGAAGGTCCCCTATTAAGTAGAGCGGGTGTCTCCCTGGTTTCCTTCAGGGTGTAAGTAGAGGGTAGGGACTGTGGAAATAAGTCAGCATATGACCTATTTCCCTATAGGGTGTTTTTCGTCACCCCATTGAGATGGGAATACGCGCACGCTTCTCAGGCGTACTACAGATTCCCCCTGCCTAGGGTAGGCCGGAGTTTAATGATTGTGGGGATCCGAATCTCCGGCAGCCGCGGACTAAGCTGCCGTTAATTACCCCTCTCCTTTGGGACGAGGGAACCTCCGATTAACGGGTTAAACTGGTCATGCGAACTCAATGTGCAGTGTACGTGTGTTTTGTTTTGAAAGGGGGTTTTAGATATATCGGGAGCCACGCAGAGTTTTTACGGGGGAGAATGTTGCGGAGTATGTGTATGTGTACATATGTATACATATGTATATATATACATGTATATATAAATAAAGGGGGAAAATACATCCAAAGGATGCATGGGGCAGCACCTTGGGCGCTGTGCGCCTAGGTGCTGTGCGCTCAGGCGCTAGAGTGCCACGTGTCGGCACGTGGGCGCTCTGCGCTTGAGCGCTGGGCGCTTGAGCGCTGGGCGCTTGAGCGCGCGACTTGCGCTCGAGCGCTTGCGCTGGAGCGCAAGAGCGCCACGTGTCGGCACGGGGGCGACTTGCGCTCGAGCACTTGCGCTGGAGCGCAAGCGCGCCTCGTGTCGGCACCGGGGCGACTTGCGCTCGAACGCTTGCGCTGGAGCGCAAGCACGCCACGTGTCGGCACCGGGGCGACTTGCGCTCGAGCGCTTGCGCTTGAGCGCAAGCGCGCCACGTGTCGGCACGCGGGCGCTCTGCGCTTGAGCGCTTGCGAGAAAAAGAGGGTTTTAGCCTAAAAAATTTCTCAGAAGAGAAATCAGAGAGGAGTTGGACTCCTGAGTGTGTGTGTTTTTTTTGGGTTAATAGGAGGGGTTCTTCTTCTTCCTCCTCTGTTAGCTGGATCTTGAAGATCAAGAGATATGGGATTTTAAAAATCACTCCTTTTTGAGATCTAATGGAAGATCTGAGTTCCCCTTGATGGGTTTTGTGGTGAAAAACTAATTTGTTTTATAAAAAGGAGAGTAGAACTCTTGATTTAATTCAAGAGAAAGAAGAAGGTTTTGGAACCTTGAAGAAGGAGAAAGATCTCAGATCTGAAACTTTTTTTTGGAGAGAGAAAAAAGTCTTTGAGATATTTCATTATCTTTGCCTTTATAGGCTATACACTTTACACATATCCCCTTAGGCTTCACAAAATGGCATTTTGCCTATCCCATGGCTCATGTGCCATTTCTTTTTGCACATAAGCCATGGGCTTTACAAAAATTTGGCTTTATGCCTATTTTTCTTACATTTATCCATAAAATAAACTAAAAGAAATACAACAAAATTATTTATTACAAAATTTGTATCTTGGCATGGGGGGAGGCCGGCCGCTTCATGTTCGGGCTCGACCTGGGTATGGGCCCACTGGATCTGGGCTTGGGCCCACTTGGTTTGGGGTTGACTTTGATTTTGACTTGGTCAACCGGGGTGTAAATTTTTACCCCAACAAATTTCCCCCCATCAATAAATGCACACCACATATGTGGGTCGTGTGCATGAAATTGATGGATCTTCTTTCACGTGGAGGCGACTTGATTTGGTTCCCGCTTTTTAGGAAGCTGGCACTGCCCTTTTTACGACATGGACGGTCGTTGCTTGACATGTCTCTGAGACGGAGTGTCCGTGATAGACGTTTTCTCTGGCCCGGAGTGATCTGGTTCCCGCTTTGTAGGAATCCTGCGCTGCCCTTTTCACGACTTGGACGGTCGGTGCTGCCCTTTTTGCAACTTGGACGGTCGGTGCTGCCATTTTAGCGACTTGGACGGTCGGTACTGCCCTTTTTGCGACTTGGACGGTCGGTGCTGCCATTTTAGCGACTTGAACGGTCGGTGCTGCCATTTTAACGACTTGGACGGTCGATGCTGCCCTTTTTGCGACTTGGACGGTCGGTTCTGCCCTTTTTGCGACTTGGACGGTCGATGCTGCCCTTTTAGCGACTTGGACGGTCGATGCTGCCATTTTTGCGACTTGGACGGTCGATGCTGCCATTTTAACGACTTGGACGGTCGATGCTGCCCTTTTTGCGACTTGGACGGTCGATTCTGCCCTTTTTGCGACTTGGACGGTCGATGCTGCCCTTTTAGCGACTTGGACGGTCGATGCTGCCATTTTTACGACTTGGACGGTCGATGCTGCCATTTTAACGACTTAGACGGTCGATGCTGCCCTTTTTACGACTTGGACGGTCGATGCTTGATTTGACTTGCTCTGCTTCTTGCAGTGTCAGGGGTAGACTTGACTTGCTCCGCTTCTTGCGGTGTCGAGATTGGATTCTGACTTGCTCCGCTTTTTGCGGTGTCGGAGTGGAAGTTGACTTGTTGATTTTGATTTGGGTTGACATCAACATCGCTATACTGGGATATGGTACCAGGAGCGAATCATCATCTGTCATTTAGAGGTTTTTGGGATTTTGGTTTTTGTTTGGCATCTGCATTGCTGCGCTGGAATGATGCCAGGAGCAACTCATCATTTGCCCCGGGAGGATTTGGGATTTTTTTTCTTTTGGGACTTTGAATGTGGTCTCACCGGTAGGACTTGGGAGAGGTTGGGATTGTTTTACGCCCGTGGATTGTATACGGTTTTGCAGGATGTATGATCCAGACCGTAGGGCCGGAAAAATTTCAGGGCTTTGTTGGCGTCTGCATCGCTGGACTGGAATGTGGTACCGGGAGCGACTCATCATTCGCCGTTGGGGTATGGGATTTGGAATTTGGTTGGCGTCTGCATCGCTACACTGGAATATGGTACCAGGAGCGACTCATCATTCGCCGTTGGGGTATGGGATTTGGAATTTGGTTGGCGTCTGCATCGCTACACTGGAATATGGTACCAGGAGCGACTCATCATTCGCCACTTTGGGGTTGGGGACTTGGAATTTGGATCTTGTTTGGCATCAGCATTGCTGCACTGGAATAATGCCAGGAGCAACTCATCATTTGCCTTGGGAGGACTTGGGATTTGGGTTTTTGGTCGGCATCAGCACCGCTAACACTGAAGCGAAATGCCAGGAGTGACTCATCATTTGCCGTTGCCCGTTGGGGAACGATGGCTTAGGAGACAGGTTTGGGTCCCTATCACCTAAGGCTTTTCAATTTTATGGGCCGTGAGGGTCCCATAAAAGCATTTTCTCCCTACGAGTCATAAGGATCCCGCAGGTGTATTTTCTCCTTAGGAATCGTGAGGATTCCTAAGTGTGTTGCTCCTTTGTGAGTCGTAAGGATCTCACGCAGGGATTTTCTCCTCACAAAGTCGAGAGGACTTTGCGAGTTTATTTCATCTCTTTTCACGAGTTTGCGCCCTTTCGGGTTTTCACAGACTCGCCGGTAGTCCTGCTGTTTTTACTCACGGAGCCCTTTCGGGTTTTCATCCGTGCCCGTTTTGCTTGTGGACATACCGTTTATTTTTTATTTCTTTTATTTTTATTTTTATTTTTTTTTCTTCTTCTTTTTTTTTGCCGCTGGTGGGACTTTAAAAGTAGTCTCACCGGCAGGATTTGGGAGAGATAGGGGCCATTTACGCCCGTGGATTGTATACGGTTTTGCAGGATGTATGATCCAGACCTTAGGGCTGATGTGCTCAATTCGCCTGCGACTTGGAGCATTTACGTGTAGTATTTCTTGAGATATCGGCCATTGATGGGTGGCATGGGCCTTTCTCCCTCGGCACTTATTAGTTGGTAGGATCCTCCGTCGAACACTTTCTCGATGACATATGGTCCTTCCCAGTTTGGCTCGAATTTTCCCTTGGCATGTCGATTGGAGATAATTGGTCTTTTGAGGACCAACACCAATTCACCTTTCTTGAAAGCGCGGAGACGGGTTATCTTGTCATAGGCCCGTGACATTTGGGCTCGGTATAGCTCCAGATTTTGCTGTACCACGAGCCTCTTTTCTTCGAGGGCATCGAGCTCTTCAAGTCGAAGGAGCACGTTTTCCTCCTCCGTCAACTCGTGCTGAACGGCCATTCTTAAGCTTGGAACTTCGACTTTGAGGGGGAGGACCGCCTCCACTCCGAAGAGCAATGAGTATGGAGTGGACTGTGTTGGAGTACGGTGCGTGGTACGATATGCCCACAATGCCTCGTGAAGCTTGAGATTCCAGTCTCTCTTGTTGGCTGAAGCATTTTTCCTCAGGAGCTTGCATAGAGTCTTATTGAAGGCTTCGGCTAGCCCATTGGCTCTTGGATTATAGATGGAGGAATACCTCCAGTCTATCTTGTGCTGAGTAGCGAACCTTGAGACATTGAAGCTCTTGAAAGAAGGCCCGTTGTCAGAAATGATTCTCCTTGGTGTACCGAAGCGGTATAGAATATTATGCTGGAAGAATGTCAGAATATCTTTTGTCTTGACTTCTTTCAGCGGGACAGCTTCAGCCCATCTGGAGGAGTAGTCTGTCGCGGCCAGTATGAACCGATGGCCTTTGGATGACGGAGGATCAATTGGGCCAACGATGTCGATGCCCCAGACTTCGAAGGGCCACGACGCCACCGTAGGATGCAATGGATTGGGATGCTTGTGAATAAAATCACCGTGAATTTGGAAGATATAACATTTCTTTGCATGCTCTCCGCAATCCCGTATCATGGTGGGCCAGTAATACCCAAGCCGTTTAATTTGCAGTCGCATCTTAGGGCCAGATTGGTGAGCACCGCAAACGCCTGAGTGGACTTCTTTCATGACTCTTTGGGCTTCGGCCGATGACAGGCACCTGAGCCAGAGTTGGTCATATGACCTGCGGTATAGCGTGTCATTTACAAACACGTATCGGAGAGCTCTCTTCTTCAGCTGAATCCTCGCAGATTTTTCTTTGGGCAGCCTGTCGTATCGGAGGTACTCTATGAAGGGTTCTCTCCAATCGGGCTCGTCTTGGATGATCGAAGTTTCTTCGGCAGGACTGCTCTTCTGTTCCGCGCTTTCCTCTTCTCGTAGAGAGATTGGGGGTAGAATTTGTCGGCTCCTGACTGTGATTAGAAATTCATCCATGTCAGGATCAGCCAGCTCCTTGGCTAAGCGAGCGAGTACGTCAGCCTTTCCATTCAACGCTCTAGGGACTCTCATTAGTTCAATGTGAGTGAACCGTTTCATGAGTTCCACCACTCGGCCTCTGTACCGAGCTAACTCGGGTTTGTATATCTTATAGTCGCCGCTTACTTGGTTGACGACAAGCTGGGAGTCACCGTAAACTCGTAGCCGAAGGATTTCCATTTCTATGGCGAGTTCCAAACCAGCTATCAGAGCTTCATACTCAGCTTCATTGTTCGTTCGAGGCTCGGTGAGAGCAAAAGAACGTCGTAGGGTTCCCATTGATGGCGTGATGAACACCAATCCTATCCCTGCTTTTACTTCCGGGACGCTTGATCTGCCGGAGCTCCTTATTGATGAGGCCCCATCGAAGTAGAGCTCCCAACATGGCTCATCTTCCTCGAGGTGCAGCACTTGTTCGTCGGGTAACTCACAATTTAGCGGCGACCCTTCTGGTATGGGATGAGCAGCGAGAAAGTCTGCAAGAGCTTGCCCTTTTACTGCTTTCTAAGGAGTATAAACTATGTCAAACTCGAGTAGCATAACAGCCCATCTTGCCATTCTGCCGGCTAGGCTCGCTCTGGTAATCAAGTGTTTGAGCGGGTCGACCTTGGAGATCAGCATAACCCGATGAGCAAGCAGATAGTGCCTCAGCTTCTTCACAGCAAATATCAGAGCCAGGCATTGCTTCTCGATTGGGGAATAGTTGTGTTCCGTCCCGACTAAAGTTCGACTGAGGTAGTAGAGGGCCTTTTCTTTTCCCTCCTCGTTATTCTGGGCAAGGAACGCACCGAGTGACTCATCCAGCGCGGCAGTGTAGAGAATCAGCGGTTTATTTGGAATGGGAGCGGCCAACACTGGAGGGTGCAACAAGTACTGTTTGATGCTTTCGAACGCTGCTTGACATTCAGCATCCCAGATAAAAGGAGCGCCTTTCTTCATGAGCTTCGAGAAGGGCGTACATCTCCCCGATAAATTTGAGATAAACCTCCGTATATAAGCAAGCTTGCCTTGAAAAGACCTTAGCTGCGTCAGACTCTTCGGAGGGGGCATCTCCATGATGGCCTTTATCTTTGATGGGTCAACTTCGATCCCTCGATGTCGGACTATGAAGCCCAGGAATTTTCCCGATGACACGCCAAAAGTGCATTTCAGAGGATTCATCTTCAGGTCAAATTCCCTCAGTCTGGTGAGAACGGTCCTAAGATCCTGGATATGATCGGCCTTAGTTTTAGTCTTAACGACCAGATCATCAACATAACATTCGACGACTTTATGAATTAGGTCGTCGAAGATATTGGTCATTGCCCTTTGATATGTAGCACCTGCGTTCTTCAATCCGAACGGCATCACCTTGTAGCAATATATTCCGATCGGGGTTCGAAATGCTGTGTGCTTCTCATCCTCAGGCGACATCTTGATCTGATTGTATCCAGACGAGCCATCCATAAAGGTGAACAGCTCGTAATTTGAGGTGTCATCGACCATCATTTCCATGACCGGTAGCGGGAAGTCGTCTTTAGGACATGCCTTGTTGAGGTCCCTGAAATCGACACAAACTCGGATCTGCCCATTTTTCTTCTTCACTGGGACTATGCATGCGATCCAGTCTGCATATTTCTCTTCCCTGATGAAGCCGGCATCGATGAGCTTCTTAGTTTCCTCGATGACCTTTTCTTCTAGTTCCCTTCTCATTCTTCGAGGAGCTTGTTTGACTGGCTTAGCATCAGGAGATATAGCCAGCTTATGCACAGCCACTTCAGGGGAAAGGCCTGGCATTTCTTTGTATGTCCACGCGAAGCAGTCGACGAACTCATGCAGTAGGGCAATCATCTGTGCTTTCATTTCCTCTGACAAGAGCGAGCTGATGTAGGTCGGCCTTGGATTATCGGGCGTTCCTAAGTCAATCTCGGTTAGCTCGTCAAAGGTTGCTCGTCCGCCATCTTCAAGCTCTTGAGGAGCTTCTTCTGGCTCGGCTATCTCGTCATCATTATTTGATCTTTCGCTGGCCTCACCAACATGGATCATGTAGCACGCTTTGGAATCAGGTTGAATGTAGCCTATGCCCCGTCTATCTGGAATTCGTCCATCGATGAGTGCTCGGACCTGGGGTGGATGCCATAGCCCTTTGTAAAACTTTGCTTCGGACTCCGTTTGATATAACCGGCATCCGCACTTTTTAAAGTATTCCCGCATCTCGGGCGCATAGTATCTGGGATTGAGGATGGCTCTTATGCCTCTCTCATAGAGAAGGCACGCGACAGAAAGATCGTCCGGGTGCACAACGGGGTTTGACCCGTAAAACAGGATGCCTTTCTGTCCATTTTTCCTTCCGGGGACGTAGAAAGTTTTCAGCTGGTCCACGGTGGAGACTGACAACGCATCGAGCTCTTTGCACATCTGCTCCGGCACCCTTGTGACGGCTAGGGACCCTTCTGCAACTTCGAAGGTCTCTCTTAGTTTCTCTTGCTGCATAGGGGTCCAATCTGCACAGCTGTTGCACGGCAGGTCCTCTTCTTCTGACTCTTCAGTGTCGCTGCCAAGATGAGGGCGGACTTTGCTGCTAGATGGACCTTCAGTAACAGATTCGTCCGTATCGCTGCCGAAACGAGGGCGGGTTTTACGGAAGGACGGGCTTCCAGCGTCGGACTCATCAGTGTCGCTACCGAAATGTGGGCGCACTTGGGCGTTTTTACTTTTGAAAGTGATAACCGGCGCAGATTTGCTTTTGGGTCTTGGGGCCGGTCTATCCTCAGTCAGTTGTGGCTTAGCATTTTGGTGGTTCGTAAAGTACCGAGAATCTTCATAGCGGAGTTCATGCACACCGAACGGCTGGATGTCTCTGTCAATGCGTCTTTGTTCGCCATTTTTAGTATACTTCATGCATTGATGGAGAGTTGACAGAATGATGCCGTAATCATGGAGCCACGGCCGCCCCAAGAGAATCTTATAAGACGTGTCGGCATCGATCACGTATATCTTAGCTTCAGTTTGCAGATCCCCGAATTTGATTGGCAGAGCTATGGACCCCAGAACTTGCTGGCAATTTTGGTTGAAACCTTGAATGACAATCCTTTCCCTTGACAGGTGTCGGACGTCCATTGACAAACTCTTCAGCGTCCGCAAGTTCATGATGTTCACTGAAGACCCCGGATCAATCAATATGCGATTAATTCGATCTCCGTCGCTGTACCCGGTCACGTAAAGCGGCCGATTATGCTCAACTGTTCCCAATAGAAAGTCTTCGTCCTTAAATGTGACTGCGGCGGCATGCAAAGCGTGCTGGGCTTCTTTCATATTAATTTTCGCAAAGTGAGCCAGATACCACTCGGGGTTTTGTAGAGCGTGAATGAGAACATCTCTAAGCTCCTCAGATAGGACCAAGGCGTCGTAGATGCTCAGGAGAGACGGAAGCTTCCGGAGATGTGCCAAGATATTATAGTCCACCGAGGAAGGACTTATGTTTTCATCAGCCGGTTCTCTACCATCTTCTTCATTAGCGACTTGTTTTTCCTTCCCTTTTGGGGCGTTGCCCTGATTTGGCGGTAGAGCCCTGCCGCTTCTGAGCTGGATTTGATTGGCCTTTGTGGTGAGCTCCTCGTCCTCTTCGGGAAAACAGAGCTTATCCTCGGAGTCGCTGCCAAGATGGATGGCATAGCAGGTCACTACTGGGATCTCTTCATTGGAGTCTTCTTCTAACTCCTCCAGAATTTCAGCCGCTTGTACAGGGAAGAACTCCTTCAATTGAATCAATGTTCTTTCCCTTTGTTCATATTCTTCGAGGGAATCGATATATTTTTGAATGGTCAATCTCCCTGCAGACTCTTTTTCGAGCCGAGCTGCACTTTTCTTCTTCTTGAGCTTCTTGGATTTTGAGCCTGATGGAGCCGCATTGGCAGCTGGACTGGTAGGCTTCTTCTGCCCTTCCCATTCCGTCCTGGGCTCTTTCCGAAGTAGCTTTATCATCTTCTTCGTCTTGTTAGATATGTGCGTACTCCACGAAGACCGCGATGAGTCCGTCTCATTTCTTGGGGCAGCGGGTTCGGCTGTCTGCTCCCAGAAGGCTTCAACTTCTGTCTGTATAAAGTTGGTGGTTGCAACTTGATTGTTCACCAACACGCTTTTGGACAGCTCGATCTCTCCAGCCTTGTACTGCTTCTCGACCCAGTCTTTGAAGATATAGCAATCCTCGATCGCATGGCTCACTACTCGGTGGTACGGGCAATACAGGGGATTGTCGGTCATTTTTGCTTCTTGGGGTCTTTTCGACTCAGGCAATTGTAGGCCGTTGTTCAAGGAATCTTTAAATATCTTACGGACCTTGTCCCTTCTGAAAGAGTAAACCTTGTTCTTCTTCTCCTCTAGGGAAGGCCCATCTCCTCCCAGCAATGGCTTTCGAGACCGGTTGGTTTTGGATTCGCCCACCCTTCGCTTTTCTTCATTATCGGACGCATTGAAGACATTGGTACTGCTTGAACTCCCGCTTCTACGGCTGTCGTCCCGCTTGCTTTTCCAAGTTTTGTCTCTCTGAGAGTCCGGCGGGGACTCTTGCTTCGAGCGTTCCAGCATTTGGACTTTCTTGGTTAGCTCCTGAAATGTCTTGAGGCCCGCTGTACACAAGAATGGGACCATCCAATTGCTGAGGTTCCCAACGAGAAGGCTGACGGACTGGTCCTGCTCCAGCGGCGGTTCGCACTTGACCGTGAGATTACGCCATCGAGCGATAAAGTCGGTGTTGCTTTCATTCTTCCCCGGCTTGGTCCTCACAAGGTCGGCAATAGAGATTTTATCACTGACACTCATGAACCTTTGCCGAAACAGGGACTCCATTTGGGCAAAGGTAATGACGGACCCGTCCGGTATACTCGCATACCAGTCGAAGGCGACGCCGGTCAGGCTGTTGACAAACTGACGAAGAAGGAGCGCGTCATTGCCCCCTGTATTTCCGTACGATGCTTTGAAGTGGGCGACGTGCTGATTTGCATTCCCCGTTCCATCAAATCTTCCGAACTTAGGAATGACGTAGCCGCTTGGGAACTCAATCAGATCGTACTGCGCAGGGTATGGCCGCCCACTACTGCTGATTTCTTTCTGAGCTTCAGCTTCGGCCACCAATGTTTTAACCTTGCTGGTGACCAAATCCATTATCCGATCCTGTGTTAGCGGGATAGTGCTATCTGGGGCCAAGGCATCCCCAGAAGCGGAGTGTGGCCGGCTTTCATGCGGCTCGACCAGTCTTGGACCCAAAGGAACAGGCATTGGCTGCCTCAGATTGTCATCACCCGGCTGATTAGTAGCGGCTTATGCTTGATTGGGAGGCGCTCGAGCAATTTGAGCCGTAAGCTGCATCACCACGTTCGTTAAGTCGTCTATCTTCGAATAGAGCTTGGCCATCTCTTTATCTTTGCTCCTGAGCTGTTTTCGAAGCTCTTGAAGCAGCTCTTGCTCCGCAGTCCTGGGGCGGAAAGTTGGCTCTTCCTCGCTGTCCGAGCTTGACTCTGCATGGACCGAGGGGTCTTTCTGCCTATCATCATCATCGAGAGGGTTTTCTTCATCCAGCGGGGGTGGCTGTTCTTGGGCAGCGGCAACCACATTCAGGCTAGATTGGGCTTGGGATGTGGTGGCCCCATCCTTGCTTTTGCTGCGAAGTTTGTCGCTGGGGCCCCCGCCCGCCATATAGACCGTATGGATAATATATCCAGCCGTCTTTTTATTGTCGGCGGTTGATTTCACGGATCGCTGTCTTGACCCCCTTGTTTCGGTAGCTGGTAGTCGATTGAAGGCGGCTGACCTAACCAGGTTCTTGAATGGTGCTGGAGCATCTTTTCTGGGTTTGCCCCACTGCTTTCGTGCGGCACAGAGTGCTTGATAGACTCTTGAAGAGACAGTGTCATACCTTTTCTGTTGGGGCTGGGACACGTCTCTTTGTGGCACTGTTCGGACCGCTGTCTTCTTGATTCTGGCGGTCATGGCATTTTTCTGAACCCACTTCAGAGGCTCGAAGGAATTGTTGATTCTTACGTCCGACTCAGCCGTCGTTGCGGGAAAACCCTGCACTTGGAACTTCACACGATTCCATTTAGCCGAAGCCTTGGCCCTTTTGTTGGCTCGATACCTGAGCCGCTTCTGCCTTAACTTTTCTGTTGTAAGCATCTGGCAGACTTTGGCTCTTTGGGAAGACGCCGCAGACCGGCCGATGAAGGGCCTTGGAGATACGCTCGATTGTGCATTTGTTGGAGTCATCGCCTGAGCTCGTCCGCAACATTTGATGTTTCCCTTTGTACCGAAGTTCTTTCCCCCCGCTGGAGCACCAGAGAATCGTTCAGATACCGTCTTAAGTTTCGGTTGTGGTGCCTTGGCGATCACGACATTCGGCCTCTTACCCCTTGAGACCGGCTTGGCCACCTGTTCCGCCGGGATCTCCGCCAGATGAGCGCTACCGGCAGGGTAGATGATGACGGAGCCAAACTGGCGGGACGGTTCCTCCCACTGTTGACTGAGGCTTGCGGGGAGAACCACACGAGCGTTGATCTTGACCACGTACGGAATCGGGGTCACGTTGGAAGCTGAATTCGTCTGGGGAGACATTGTCGTCGAAGGTTGATTGCTGCATGGAAAAAAGAACATCATTTCAGTATAGGCAATCGATATGTATATTGATTGAGTCCGCATGAACGTTTAACCCGAAATATGGGAGGAGAGATTGGTCCCACCGGGCGTGCCAGAATCTGTAGGGTGTTTGTCGTCACCCCATTGAGATGGGAATACGCGCACGCTTCTCAGGCGTACTACAGATCCCCCCTGCCCAGGGTAGGCCAGAGTTTAATGATTGTGGGGATCCGAATCTCCGGCAGCCGCGGACTAAGCTGCCGTTAATTACCCCTCGCCTTTGGGGCGAGGGAACCTCCGATTAACGGGTTAAACTGGTCATGCGAACTCAATGTGCAGTGTACGTGTGTTTTGTTTTGAAAGGGGGTTTTGGATATATCGGGAGCCACGCAGAGTTTTTACGGGGGTCCCGCTACCCGGATAGCGGGCTGGGGGTCAAGGGGGCTAGCAGCCCCCTTGCGGGGTTCGGGGCAGCGCCCCGGCCCAAAAAAATTTTTGGAGGGGGAGAATGTTGCGGAGTATGTGTATGTGTACATATGTATACATATGTATATATATACATGTATATATAAATAAAGGGGAAAAATACATCCAAAGGATGCATGGGGCAGCACCTTGGGCGCTGTGCGTCTAGGTGCTGTGCGCTCAGGCGCTAGAGTGCCACGTGTCGGCGTTGATGCTCATCTCAAGCTCGAGTATTGGGATTCTGGATTAAACGATATTGGGATTCTGGATTTATCCAAGAAGTCCAATATCCCGATTGGATCGCCAATATCGTCTCGGTAATGAAGAAGAATGGGACGGTACGCATATGCGTGGATTTCAGGGATCTCAATAAAGCCTGTCCAAAGGATGATTTCCCGGTGCCGGTAACCGAGCTAATGATAGATAACACGTCCACTCACGAGGTTTTCTCCTTTATGGATGGTTCGTCAGGATACAATCAGATAAAGATGCATCCCGAAGACCAGAAGCACACCGCTTTCCGCACCCCTTTGGGTATATTTTGCTACAGGGTTATGCCCTTTGGTCTTAAGAACGCTGGCGCTACCTATCAAAGGGCCATGACAAAGATCTTTGACGACCTCATACACGACGTCGTCGAGTGCTATATCGATGACCTCGTAGTAAAGAGCATGTCATACGAAGATCATTTAAAGCATCTAGAGACTGTATTTCGACGCCTTCGGCAATATAATTTGAAAATGAATCCCCTCAAATGCGCGTTTGGAGTCTCCTCGGGCAAATTTCTAGGATTCATCGTTCGACACCGAGGTATTGAAATAGATCCGTCAAAGATTAAGGCGATCATGGAAATGCCTCCACCAAGAACCCTCAAGCAGTTGCGGTCTCTCCAAGGGAAGCTCGCATACATCCGGCGGTTTATCGCTAATCTTTCGGGCAAATGCCGTCCTTACAGCCACCTGATGAAAAAGGGAACTCCATTCGATTGGGATCACAAATGTCAAGGTGCACTAGACGAGATCAAGCAGTACCTGCAGAACCCTCCGGTGTTGGCCGCGCCGGTCAAGGGAAAACCCCTCATTCTTTATACGACCGCCCTCGATGGTTCCTTGGGCGCGTTATGGGCACAAGAGAACGATCAGGGGAGAGAGAGGGCACTCTATTACTTAATTCGAGTTCTACTGGGGGCAGAAAGCAACTACTCTCCCATTGAAAAACATTGCTTGGCGTTAATCTTCGCAATAACAAGGCTCAGGCACTATGCGTTGGCACATGAAGTCCGTCTCATTTCAAAAGTAGATCCCCTTAAATACTTGATGTCGAAAGCCATATTGACGGGACGACTCGCTAAGTGGGCCCTGCTCTTGATGGAGTTCTCGATAACGTATCAACTTCTCAAGGCAGTGAAAGGCCAGGCCATTGCCGACTTCCTCGCTGAGCACCCGATACCGGCCGATTCTCCTCTGAACTGTGATTTGCCGGACGAGCATGCATTTGATGCGATTAGCGGCGGGAGCGCCCGATGGGAACTCTATTTCGATGGAGCGTCCTCCATAAAGAAGCAGAAACAAGGTATCCCAATGATCAAATCGGGGATAGGCCTCATCTTTGCAATCCCACAAGGAGGGATAATACGCTTCGCTTTCTCCTTAACAGAGCCAAGGACAAACAATGAAGCTGAATACGAAGCTCTGATAACAGGCCTCGAGATCGCCATCGACATGGGAATTGAAGACCTCCTTATATACGGGGATTCTCAGCTGGTCGTTAGTCAAGTAAATGGTGACTACCAAACGTGCAAGCCGGAGTTGGTGAAGTACGGCGAAAAGGTGCAACAACTATTGACCCAAATTCCCTCCTATACTTTGGAGAACATACCGCGCGCGGAAAACAGCAAAGAAGACGCGTTGGCTAAACTTGCTAAAGAACTGGCTGACGAGAACCTCGATGACGTCAGAATCGTGGTACAAAGCCGTCGAGTGCTCGCCCCGGCAGAAATATCTCCGGAATCATGCGAAGAGAAGGGAGCGACTGAGCAGACGACCCTACAAATAAAAGACCATGAGAAGGCCGAAGACTGGAGGGAAGTCTTCATAGACTACTTTAAGTCCCACCGAATGCCCAAAGAGGCGTCCTCAAGACATCAGCTCATGAAACGAGCTTTATCTTTCGCTTTCGTCAACGATATTCTATACAAGAGATCGTTTGATTCTCTATGGCTGAGATGCTTAGGACCTGACGAAGCAGAAAGAGTCATTCAGGAAGTTCATGACGAACTTTGCGGTTCTCACCAAGCAGGCCTAAAGATGAAGTTAAAAATTAAACGGATGGGTTACTACTGGCCCACGATGATCCAGGACTGCCTCGAGTATGCGAAGCAATGCCACTCATGCCAGATTCATGGAGACTTCATCCACCAACATCCGAATCCACTGCACCCAACGCTGGCTAGTTGGCCATTCGAAATGTGGGGGACTGACATAGTCGGCCCCATTGAGCCAGCATCATCCCGGGGACACCGTTTTATCCTGGCGACAACTGATTACTTCTCCAAATGGGCAGAAGCAGTACCACTGAAGGAAGTGAAGACGGAGAATATCCTCCATTTCTTCAAGACGCACGTCATCTATCGGTTTGGAACCCCACGGCGGATTATCTCCGATAATGGGCCGGCCTACCGAAGCCATAAGATTAGCCGCTTCGCACAGCAGCACAATATAGATTGGAGATATTCTTCGGTTTACAATCCACGAGCTAACGGTCTGGCCGAGGCCTTCAATAAGATCTTGACGAAGATCATAAAAAAGACCGTTTCCAGGAATAAGAGAGACTGGCACGAAAGGCTGCAAGAAGCCCTTTGGGCTTATCGAACTACATTCAAGACGGCCACGAACACAACGCCGTACGCGTTGGTATTTGGGACGGAAGCAGTGCTCCCCCTCGAGATAGAGTTACCCTCTCTGCGAGTAGCAGTCCACCACGAGCTGACGAACGAAGAAAATGCTCACCTTCGGCTTGAGGAGCTTGATGCCCTCGACGAAACCCGGCTCATAGCGCAACAACATCTAGAGGCCTACAAAGCAAAGATGACGCGCTCGTACGAAAGATTGACCAGGCCGAGGACATTCCGGCAAGGCGAACTCGTACTAGTGGTCAAAAGACATATGATCCCCAATCATGCCAAGCGAGGAAAATTTGAGCCAAACTATGAAGGCCCGTACATCATAGACAAGGTCTACCAGGGTGGAGCCTACCTACTCATGGACATGCACGGTGAAAGGCCTTTCAGGCCAATAAACGGCCGCTTCTTAAAGAAATACTATGCTTAATAAGCCACAGCCTGGGTCAATGATAGATGACGACGACTATGTCCGCTCAATATCTTCCTAGGCTCAGACTTTACAAGCAGCAGCCAGCCTTCCCATAACGACGGACCGAAACGTCCTTAAACTAACGACGGACCGAAACGTCCTTAAACTAACGAGGACCGAAACGTCCTTAAACTAACGACGGACCGAAACGTCCTTAAACTAACGACGGACCGAAACGTCCTTAAACTATCGACGGACCGAAACGTCCTTAAACTAACGACGGACCGAAATGTCCCTAAAACTACTACCACAGCATCTTTAGGCTGACGAGGTAAAAAAAAAGGAGAGAGAAAGAAAAAAATAAAAAAATATATATATATGAAAAAGAATAAAAAAAGAGACGGTATGTCCATAAGCAAAATGGGCACGGATGAAAACCCGAAAGGGCTCCGTGAGTAAAAACAGCAGGGCTGCCGGCAAGTGCTCGTGAAAACCCGAAAGGGCGCGACCTTGTAAAAAAAAGTGAAAAAGAATAAAAAAAAACAAAAAACAAAAAAAAAACGGTATGTCCATAAGCAAAATGGGCATGGATGAAAACCCGAAAGGGCTCCGTGAGTAAAAACAGCAGGACTACCGGCGAGTGTTTGTGAAAACCCGAAAGGGCGCAACCTCGTTAAAAGACACTTGTAGGGTCCTCTCGACCTTGTAAGGAGAAACCACCTGCGTGAGATCCTTACGACTCACAAAGGAGCAACACACTTAGGGATCCTCACGATTCCTAAGGAGAAAATACATTTACGAGATCCTCACGACTCGTAAGGAGAATTCTCTTATGGGACCCTCACGGCTCATGAGATTTGAAAGTCTTAAGTTACAGAAACCTAAACCTGTTCTTAAGCAAATCCTTCACAACCTTCGATATTGCCCTACAAGAGGCTCAATACTGACCCTTGTATACAATCCACGGGCGCGAATAAACATTTCCCCAGCAAAGTCACACCCGTGACTAGGGACATGTCCATATGATGAGCAACCCTTGTAGGTCCTCTCGACCCATAAGGAGAAAACCCTCTTGTAGGATCCTTACGACTTACAGAGGAACATACACTTAGGAATCCTCACGATCCCTAAGGAGAAAATACACCTGCAAGATCCTCACGACTTGTAGGGAGAAATACCATTGTGAGACCCTTACGGCTCACGAAGTCAAAAGCCTTGGTCGACAGGACCCTTAACCCTGTTTACTAAGCCACCTTTGTTCAATATCGACAGAAGCAAATGATGATTCGCTCCTGGCAACATCCCAGTTGCAGCGGTGCTGATGCCGAAATCGGTGTCCAAAATCCAAGCTTGCGGCGAAAAAGCTGGCAAGCCACACATGCCTACAAAATAGCCGAAATGATGGGGCAACTTGCAATAAAAAACAGCAAGTAAAAATGAAGGCATAAAAAAAAAAATAGCCGAAACGATGGGGCAACTCGCAATAAAAAACAGCGAGTAAAAAAAAAAATAGCCGAAATGATTGGGCACCGCGAAAAATAGCCGAAATGATGGGGCAATCGCGACCTTCGCGATATAAAACCTGAAACGATAGAGCATCGCGGAAAAAAGAAATAAAATGTATGCCTTACAGGTGATGTTCCATCACACCCTGTATACAATCCAATGGCAGAAACAAAAAGGGAACATACCTCCCTCCCCCAGGTTTCACCAAAGAAAGAAGCTAAAGCTCGACGGGCCACAAGCGACCTAGAGATCAGCCCAACATTCGTCTCGTAACAACGGACACAACTTCAAGCTAAGCGGAACAGCGGCAACTCCCAGTTCCATGGCTCGGTGGTATACATATCGCCAACAGTCAAACCTCCATCCCGTGAAATGCGGATATATTCAACAAAATTCCTGGTCACGTGGAACGCGGATAATGTCACTCTTTGACCCCGTGGAAAACGTCCAGAGCGGAGCCTAGTCCTCGCCTAACGCGGCAGTGAACCCGTATGAAGCATCTAGTGCAAAATTCCTGGTCACGTGGAACGCGGATAATATCACTCTTTGACCCCGTGGAAAACATCCAGAGCGGAGCCTAGTCCTCGCCTAACGCGGCAGTGAACCCGTGTGAAGCATCTAGTGCAAAATTCCTGGTCACGTGGAACGCGGATAATGTCACTCTTTGACCCCGTGGAAAACGTCCAGAGCGGAGCCTAGTCCTCGCCTAACGCGGCAGTGAACCCGTGTGAAGCATCTAGTGCAAAATTCCTGGTCACGTGGAACGCGGATAATGTCACTCTTTGACCCCGTGGAAAACGTCCAGAGCGGAGCCTAGTCCTCGCCTAACGCGGCAGTGAACCCGTGTGAAGCATCTAGTGCAAAATTCCTGGTCACGTGGAACGCGGATAATGTCACTCTTTGACCCCGTGGAAAACGTCCAGAGCGGAGCCTAGTCCTCGCCTAACGCGGCAGTGAACCCGTGTGAAGCATCTAGTGCAAAATTCCTGGTCACGTGGAACGCGGATAACGTCACTTTTTGACCCCGTGGAAAATGTCCAGAGCGGATCCTGGTCCTCGCAGAGCATGGCAGTGAACCCGTGTGAAGCATCCAGAGCGGAGCCTAGTCCTCGCCTAACGCGGCAGTGAACCCATGTGAAGCATCTAGTGCAAAATTCCTGGTCACCTGGAACGCGGATAATGTCACTCTTTGACCCCGTGTGAAGCATCCAGAGCGGAGCCTAGTCCTCGCCTAACGCGGTAGTGAACCCGTGTGAAGCATCTAGTGCAAAATTCCTGGTCACGTGGAACGCGGATAATGTCACTCTTTGACCCCGTGGAAAACGTCCAGAGCGGATCCTGGTCCTCGCAGAGCACGGCAGTGAACCCGTGTGAAGCATCCAGAGCGGAGCCTAGTCCTCGCCTAACGCGGCAGTGAACCCATGTGAAGCATCTAGTGCAAAATTCCTGGTCACGTGGAACGCGGATAATGTCACTCTTTGACCCCGTGGAAAACGTCCAGAGCGGAGCCTAGTCCTCGCCTAACGCGGCAGTGAACCCGTGTGAAGCATCTAGTGCAAAATTCCTGGTCACGTGGAACGCGGATAATGTCACTCTTTGACCCCGTGGAAAACGTCCAGAGCGGAGCCTAGTCCTCGCCTAACGCGGCAGTGAACCCGTGTGAAGCATCTAGTGCAAAATTCCTGGTCACGTGGAACGCGGATAATGTCACTCTTTGACCCCGTGTGAAGCATCCAGAGCGGAGCCTAGTCCTCGCCTAACGCGGCAGTGAACCCGTGTGAAGCATCTAGTGCAAAATTCCTGGTCACGTGGAACGCGGATAATGTCACTCTTTGACCCCGTGGGAAACTTCCAGAGCGGATCCTGGTCCTCGCAGAGCACGGCAGTGAACCCGTGTGAAGCATCCAGAGCGGAGCCTGGTCCTCGCCAAGCACGGCAGTGAACCCGTGTGAAGCATCCAGAGCAAATACCGGACTGTGGAGTCCTTAAAATCCACGGACTATGACGTCCTTAACCTCGACCGTGATGTCTTAAAACTAACGATCAACCACCCCGATTCCCTACGGATTCTGCCTTGGTTTAAGGGTACATCTCTTCACTCCTTTGATGCCCGGCGTTGTAATTCCTCAACGTCTTCAAAGAGATGACGGGTCCCTGCAACCAAACACCGGACTGTGGAGTCCCTAAATCCACGGACTATGAGGTCCTTAACCTTGACCGTGATGTCTTAAAACTAACAGCGGACTGTGGAGTCCTTAAATCCACGGACTATGAGGTCCTTAACCTTGACCGTGACGTCTTTAAACTACGATACCTTAATAGACCCCTGACTCCGTGAAACACGGATAAGGATGATCACATCCGGCACTTGCAGGCACTCACGACCTGTAAGGAAGAAAAACTCTCTTGTGAGATCCTTACGACTCTCAAGGGAAAACCCGCTTAAGAATCCTCACGATCTTTAAGAAGAACTCACACCTATGGGATCCTCTCGATCTGTAGGAGAAAAACTCTTTATGAGGCAATCGTGGCTCGTAAAAAGCAAAAGCCTTAGGAAACAGATCTTAACCCTGAATCCTGAGCCATTGCTGTCCTGCAAGGAGATCAAGATAGAATATCCGCAGAATACATTCGATGAAAAGGAGACACATCATTGAGAAGAAAAATGTATCTTTTATTCATAAACCAAAATGGGTAAAAAGTACAATTCATGAAAGAAACAAAAAGAAAATACTCTCATCCATGAGTATGTACAAAAAGGAAGGAAAAGATACAAATGTTTCAAGCCGGCGGGCGATTCAGCAGCTTGGTCAGCTCATCCTGCTTTTGTTGGACCACGGCTTCATGACGCAAGATCTCCAAAAGACGAGCCTCCGCCTGAGCTTGCTGAGCCTGATACGAAGCGAGCCGAGCTTCGAGCTCTTTCTCGGTGGCTTTATGAGCCTCGACCCTCTCACGAGTGAACATGGCAGCTTTAGCGAGAGCCACCGCCTCTTTTATGGACTCCTGAAGCGCCTGCCAGAGTTCGTATGCTTTGTTGGCCTTAGCTGTGAGGCTGGCCTGAAGCTCGCTCAACGCCTTAGAAGCCAATTCCCTCTCCGAAAATTTGCGGCCGAGCCCTTTTCTCGCACAACAATATATTCGCTACGTGTCGCTCTATCAGTCCACGTAAGCTCGCTTTCGTGACCGCGGCCTTGGAAACAAGACATTTACAAGACCGTATAAATGGGCTTCCAGTCGACGGGAATAATCGATCTAAAACGCGCTCACATCACCTGACGTGAAAGGCAACAAGAAAGGTTTCCGACATATTTCAAGCATGCGTTCGCAATCATATGAGTATTCAAAAAAAAAATAATAATAGCATTTGCAATCGCATGAACATTCATAATGCCTAAAAAGGTCTGATGCGCAGGAAAGTGATGGTAGCATTTGCAATTAAAGAAAGTTCTCATGAGAAGAATACAAAGTTTATTTATGCAAGCGGAAACATACATACTAGCATCAAGCCTACATGGAATTTCGGCATAAAGCGTAAAAAAGGAGGGATTAATTTAAAAATGTTCTACGCTAACGGAAAAGGTCACCAAACATGGGATCAACGGCACAAGGGTTAATGAAGCAGAGGACAAAATTCTCCATCTCTCTCTCTGCTTTCTCCAGCACGTCAAAGCGACGGTTCTCACGAGGAGTCGCTCCCCATCGATTGGCGCCGTGTTCGTCCGCAAAAGCAGACATAACAGCCCGTCGGGCTCTTATCTCGCTCAGCAGATGAATTGAGCAGTCCTTCAAAGCCTGAGTAATCAGGCACGCCTCATGAAAGCCCTCGAGCTTTTCTTCCGCCGCATCAAGCATCGCCAGGGTCATCTCTGCCGGGTGAGGAGGGATGTCGGCAAGCACGGCCGTGAGGATCATCCGGAGCCAGAGAGAACCCATCGGGAGGGGGGACCCCCTACGGATCGAGAGTTCATGCATGGCTGAGTCGCATTCGTTGTCGGTAAGGAGGGGATCCACCAACCGAGCAGCAAAGCGGGGGAGCATCTCCTCGATAGGAACTTCCCATGGCTGTCGACGAGCGTGCAGACGATTACAGGCCATGGCACTCGTTTGTCTCTCAAGACAAATTACAAAAAATAATAATAATATAAATCTCTCCGTAAAGGGAAAAGAAAGCTATAGCCTCATATATAAAGAAGTGTATTAAGTGCTGTGCGCGGAAAATCTTGCATGGTAAAGCTATTTCCAAGGCCAAAAAAAGGAAAGGCATCTAAAATCAAGGAGATGAAGTTATTTCCAAGGCCCTTTCTCTGCATCCAATATTGTGCACTGAAAATACGGCATGGGAAAATTTTGTGAACAGCCCTATCAAGGGACCCCACGTGCAGAACACGTGAGGCCTAAACCTGATGTACACTTAAAAGAA
The DNA here is from genome assembly GCA_030015575.1 of Agapanthus africanus. Taxonomy (NCBI): domain Eukaryota; kingdom Viridiplantae; phylum Streptophyta; class Magnoliopsida; order Asparagales; family Amaryllidaceae; genus Agapanthus; species Agapanthus africanus. The sequence goes on from CM057345.1 coordinate 367,992,096, forward strand.
AATATATGGAATAGTACCCTGCATATTAAAAGCACAAACAACAACAGTAGCAAAATGATAAAATCCCAGAGAAAAGGCAGGCATATTTCAAGAGGTTCATACAAAATATAGAGGACACATTTACAATGGTAAAACTTCATATGCGGGGCATGGGTTGAGAAACTCAAAATTAACTTTATTCAAGATCTTCCAAGCATTTCGAACCTCCCGAGTATGCTTCCTCTCACGATCACAAGCATCGGGGTCCCCGCGGATGTCCTCTACCCTCCGGTAAGCGGCAAGTATGGATGATTGCTGAAAAATCTGATGCAGGAGATCAATGAGATTATCCCGCCTTCTCTTTGAGATCAAGTGCATCAGATACACCGAGTGTACTTTATCCTCGGCGGCGTCCAATGCCCCAAGCGGCACACCAGCACAGAATAAAGGGAGGGCCTCCCTGATCGCCAGCACGATCAGCCTCAGAAGAGAAGAGCGACGGGGGAGTAGCCGATGGTTGTACTCGTCAAAGCGGCTCATGATCTCGGCACATTGAGCATCGGTGAACTCCTGGTTCTGACTGCGGCCCAGTGCACGAATATTCCCATAGGAAATGATTTCGTCAAGACCATACAGATGGGCATCCATGATACCTGAAATAAAGGTCATGAGAATCATTACAAAACCACCACTTCATTAACTGCAGAAGAGCAACCTCGGGCCAAGAGACCCCAGGAAGCCTCCGCATGAAGAAATCAAGTCCTTCATTGGAATTAAAATTCCTTATTAAGAGAAGGGAATTAAATTCCCAGAAACATTTTTGATGGAATTAAATTCCATGGAGTTGAAACGCCATCATTATCTCCCCAAAGATCATCTAAACCCTAAAAGATCTACAGTTTGAAGGTTAAAGCGGTTCTTATGGGAAAACATGAAGAAAAAAAAGGGGTAAAAACCCTTGTTTTGGATTTAAAATCCAGAGGAATGAGAAGGTCCATCGTTTGTCCAAGAACATTACCTGAGGAAAAGAATTCTTTTCGAACAGAGTTAAACTCTGAAAATTGTTTCAAGGCAGAGAACTAAGCTCTGGAAGCGAGAATTAAATTCTCAGAAAAAGTTCTCAGAAGAAGAAGACGAGCAAAGTGAAGGCTCCTATGAAGAGACATAGGTATTTATAGAAGGCAATGGAAACGTTTCATCTCCCCAAATCCCTAAAAGGAATCCAACGGTCGCAAGAGGTGACAGCGTTGCACTCACGTGCTGACACGTGAGAACAACGCTGTGGGGGCATTTGTTTCCTGATTTAAAATCAGGAAAGCTTATGGAAAAAGCTTGGGAAGAGGGTCACGTGCTTACACGTGACCAGCAGTCACGTGTTGGCACGTGACACCCAAAAGCACCGGCAAAGCAAGCTCAGCTTCCTGACTACATCAAAGAAAAAGGGCTTAAGAAAGGGTCACGTGTTCCCACGTGACCAGGGTCACGTGTCAGCACGTGACATTTTAAAGCGGATTCAAAGGCACATTGGTTCCCTGATCAAGTCAAGGAAAAAGAGTCCATATCAGGGTCACGTGCTCACACGTGACCAGGGGTCACGTGCTCACACGTGACCAGGGGTCACGTGATGGCACGTGACGGTTAAGCAACAACCAGAAGACAGCGCAAAAAAAAAGGAGAAGGCTCATTCCAAAGGGGGTCACGTGCCCACACGTGACCATGGGTCACGTGGTCACACGTGACCGGCTTTCAAAACCCATTTTGTCAACAGAATTAAATTCTGAAAGAGATTCAAATCTTTCCAAAGGAAAGCGACTATCTGGAACCAATCGAATTAAAGATTCAGAGGTGATGAAATATCATCTATCTATGGGAAAATCTCGGGTTTGGAAAGATTTCCCCTTTAAATCTAACCGAAACAACAAAGGAGAATCCCGGGACTTGAAATCCAATGGTGAATAAAATTCACCTAATAATCCAAAGGTCCAAAACGAATGATGGATGCAAATCAAATCTCTCAATGAAGATTCGTCAAAAACTAATTGACTCGGCTGCTTCTCCTATAAATAGGAGCCAAGAGACACAGAGAGGGAGATATACACGCAGAGGGAAGAAAGGGAGAGAGAGCTTTGATACTTCGAGGAACTTGGATCTTCTGCAAAAGAAAACCCTAGGTAAGAAAGGGAAGGCTCCTTGAAGGAAAAGAGAATTTAATTCTCAACAGAGTTTAACTCTGATATATAAAACAGAAGAACATATTTCTTCTCTCTTTGATAGAGGATCTGCAAAGTGCATGTCTCCCCTTGAGGTTGAGAATTTAATTCTCAATGGGTCGAGATCCTGCCATGCAGATCCAAAACATAGAGAGGGAATGGAAGAACGAGAATTTAATTCTCACAGAACTATAGGAATTTAATTCCTTTAAAATAAAACTAGGGCTTGACCCTGTGTTATGGGAATTTAATTCCTTCAGAACAAAAAGAAACAGGGTTTAACCCTAATTAAGAACCTAGTTCTGTTGGAACAGCGGGGATTTAATTCCCTTGATCATAATTTAACAAGAGAGTGGGAATTTAATTCCTTAAAAGCTTTTATTAGGGTTTAACCCTATTTGGTTCTTCACATGAATGAGGAATTTAATTCCTGCAGAAAATTCAGAGTCCAACTCTATTCAGAATATAAACCTTTAAGAGAAAGTAGGAATTTAATTCCTCTGAAATTACTGTCAGGGTTTAACCCTACGAGGAATTTAATTCCTGGAAAAGATTAACAGATCCTCTAAACAATATACATAGAGGCAGGGTCACGTGTCACCACGTGACCCCCCCCAGAAGATCTACAGAAAACCCCATTGAGGCAGCACCCCACGTGACCCACGCGACCCTTGACAGAAGCTTTAATACACAGGCATTTGAATGCCCATCACGTGATGGCACGTGATGCTCTGAAAGACGCGATAATCTCAGCAGAATAAATGAAGGGAGGGCGCTCTCACGTGCTGCCACGTGACCCCTCCTGCCTTAGTGTTTAACACTAAATTGAAACTCTCGAACCCAGTGTTAAAACACTGTTGGGCCTTAGTGTTCAACACTAATCAAAAAGCTTTATTTGCAGTGTTCAACACTGATCTGTTTTAGTGTTTAACACTAATTTGAAAAACCTTGTTGCTGGTGTTTAACACCGATTATCTTTTAGTGTTAAACACTAACTTGTCAACCTCATTCCCAGTGTTCAACACTGATTGCTCTGTAGTGTTTAACACTAGGCTTTGGCCCAATTGGCTAAATGGATGGAGGCAAAGCCTCTCCTGATTGGACTTAGCCCAAGATGGCCATAAGTCCTCAATTTGTGATTAACTGGGCCAATGGGCTCATAACATAATTAATCGGTCTTGATCCCAAATTAGGTCAAAGACTATTTAAGCCATTCCGGTTCTAGGGTACATCTCTTCACTCCTTTGATACTTGGCATTGTAATCCCTCAATGTCTTCAAAGAGGTGACGGGTCCCGACGACCACACATTGATATGGACTGTGGGGTCCTTAAACCCATGGACTACGACGTCCTTAACCGTGACCGAGATGTCTTAAAACTAACAATGGACTGTGGGGTCCTTAAACCCATGGACTACGACGTCCTTAACCTTGACCGAGATGTCTTAAAACTAACAATGGACTGTGGGGTCCTTAAACCCATGGACTACGACGTCCTTAACCTTGACCGAGATGTCTTAAAACTAACAATGGACTGTGGGGTTCTTAAACCCATGGACTACGATGTCCTTAACCTTGACCGAGATGTCTTAAAACTAACAATGGACTGTGGGGTCCTTAAACCCATGGACTACGACGTCCTTAACCTTGACCGAGATGTCTTAAAACTAACAATGGACTGTGGGGTCCTTAAACCCATGGACTACGACGTCCTTAACCTTGACCGAGATGTCTTAAAACTAACAATGGACTTCGGGGTCCTTAAACCCATGGACTACGACGTCCTTAACCTTGACCGAGATGTCTTAAAACTAACAACGGACTGTGGGGTCCTTAAACCCATGGACTACGACGTCCTTAACCTTGACCGTCTTAAAACTAACAACGGACTGTGGGGTCCTTAAACCCATGGACTACGACGTCCTTAACCTTGACCGAGATGTCTTAAAACTAACAACGGACTGTGGGGTCCTTAAACCCATGGACTACGACGTCCTTAACCTTGACCGAGATGTCTTAAAACTAACAATGGACTGTGGGGTCCTTAAACCCATGGACTACGACGTCCTTAACCTTGACCGAGATGTCTTAAAACTAACAATGGACTGTGGGGTCCTTAAACCCATGGACCGCAACGTCCTTAAACTACCAATGGACCGCAATGTCCTTAAACTACCCATGGACCGCAACGTCCTTAAACTACCAATGGACCGCAATGTCCTTAAACTACCCATGGACCGCAACGTCCTTAAACTACCCATGGACCGCAAACTAGAACAATAGAGCCCCGTAGGCTCTTTTGTCGGATCTAAACGGTCCCGTTTAAGTTGATCTTAGCCTCAAAGATGGCTAACGTATCCTTAAACCTTCAAACAGACTGGACTATGAATCCCCCCAATTAACTCTGGCTCGAGGGTACATCTCTGAACTCCTCTGACATCTGTCGTTGTAATCCTTCAACGTCATCAGAGAGGTGATGGGTCCCGACAGCCATACATACGATGGACCACTATGTCCCTAAACTGGAACAATAGAGCCCAAATGCTCTTTTGTCGGATCTAAACGACCCCGTTAAGTTGATCTTAGTCTCAAAGTTAGACTAACGTATCCTTAACAAACGTTTGAGTTGATCTTAGCCTCAAATATGGCTAACGTATCCTCAAACCAAACCCCCAAACCCAAATCTAAGATAATACGGATTTGGACTAGTCCACGTCCTACGGGCGACGACATAACTCAGTCTCCGTATACAATCCACGGGCAACCACAAATAAAACAAACACCCACGACACGAAGTGACCATCTGGAGAAGGAGAAAGTTGTTACCGCAATACGGTAGCGTAATTAACTGCAGGGGCTTGCGCCTGCAGGGAAGAGCGTCCCCACAATCAAAAACCCCTCAAACGAGGGGGAATCTGACGAAGTCTGCTACATCGGACGCATCCGTTTAAACCTTCGATATACGGTGCCATAAATCAACTTGGCATCTTCGGAGAGGTGGACGGATAGCACCAATTAGCATCTGCCCCGAATCTCAGGCGAGGCATTCCATGTCGCGCCGCCATTCGGAGGGGAACAATAGGCAATGGACATCTGGACAGACCTTTGCCAGTCATAAAAGTCAAATTCAGTCAACTTGTTATCTATATGTAACCTAGTCATGGTCATAGGGTCGCTGCAGTTGAGAGAGAGAAGAAAACACTTTAGCATGATACTCTTGCAAGTTTAGATTGGTTTTAAGTTTATCTAAACAGGATGGCTCCCACTGTTTCTCGAATCCTTCCTCAAACCATAAAAGAAGAATTAATCAGGACTGATCTCACCGTACAATACTTGCTTAACCGTTCAGCCAGGCCAGTGTCGATACTTCGAGGGAGGTTTTACGACGCTTTCGCGAAGTTCCTTAATTAAATAACCTCTTTTCCCTGTGGCGTAGCCCCGCTGACACCTTTCTCGACACCTACTTGGTTTATAGCATTGATCGTTAAGTGAAAGAATCTCCCGATGAGTAGCATATACTCACAGTAGGATCGGGATCCAAATATCATCGTGTGATAAAGCTGAAGGAATCCTACCAAAATTATCACACTCCAAATGGTATGCAACTCTAGCAAGTTTCAGTTTCTTTAGAAACTCCCGATATTGATTTTTGCCCCATGCTCTTATGACCTTGACGTTGGCCAAAATATCATAAGTCACATGTCAAGTTCTACCCATCATTATCTTGTTAATTTGAACCCACCCGTACATACCCCTGACGTTGGCCAAATGGCAGTACGACTGTCCCAAACCAACGCATCTATTTATGCTACATGTGAACACCCCAGCAGCTACCAATCACTATGTCTTGACTAAGGGCCAAACAAACATAGCTTGGATACTACTGACCATTCATATGAAATGACAGAGGGCTACGACTGGTTTTGGCGAACCGTGAACGTAGTGAACTTGATATAACCGAAGGAACCTGATAGCTTTTTAAACGGAGTGGTTAAAGCTCCGCAATTAAAAATTCTGCTTTTTTTAAAATAATCGAGTGGTTTGTTTTAAATTTGTTCCAACGATTCAGCTTTGTTTTGTTTTCTTTGCATTAATACAATGTGTCCCATCATTTATCCTATCATTGCAGAAAACAACGAAAATACAACATCCGCTTATGCCATCCACATTCGCCACTGGGTCCCGCCATTCACCCGTTAGGTTACTTAACTAACGACAGAGCGGGGGGTGGCTAGCGCGGATGCAAAACATAAGCAACGCCTACTAGATATCATATATAGATATTGTACATTCGTCAGATGCAATAATAGGCATTCCAGATCACAGATGAACATATTGGATATACTAGGAATCCGCGTTTCGTTTGAGCCTGCAACAAAAGACGGATTACACGGTCGTGATGAATAGCCAAACCCTACCGTAGACCCCTACGGGTACGACAAACTACCTGCCAAGTATCCGAAGTGAAGCGGTCTCCCTCAACGACGTGAGTAGGCCACTAAGAACTTCAAAGTACCCGGTAGTTTGTGCACCCCACCTTGGGTCTATCCTTGGAGCAGAAAACAGTAAATGAAATAATACAACGATGGCTACAACCTCAACCCGGATGTGCCCCGCAAAAGAATATTACAACATATTACAATTTACATCAAATGAAAGATAAAAACTCTCATCTCACATCCCCGGCTATTCATCCACGACGATCCAATGAAGTTCATATACACAAACCAATATATCCATTACAGAAATGTGCAACCCCTAACTAACCGACATACTAGCAATTAGCGGAGGTTTACGAACACATCAAACACAACTTGAAACATCAAACAACATAAAACTGTGACTTCGAAACACCCGGTATTTGCCACAGTAAAGAGTTTACAGTAAAATCAAAATTGGCAAAAATAAACAACACCTGAAGCCCTGGATTAAAGTAAAAAATCCACACACCAAAAATGAAGCATTTCCTCCATGCCCAGGCCGAGCTCGCCGGAAAATGGGGCAATACCGCCAGCCCGTTTTTCGAGGAATTGTCTCGTTTTTGTTTGGTGTTCTTTTTACTATTCAAATAGCACTCTGTACTTGTTTGAATAATTTTCAGAGCCTCTTTCAAAATCGACAGAAACTTGAATCTTGGGATCGATGTTTTCGGGTCGTTTCGGTTTCATAGTTTAACTTGCTGTTTAATATGTTAGCTATGGTTTAGTAGGCTCTGATACCACTGTAAGTCCATGTCACACACCCCACGTGTTCGCGGGGAGGCGGAATATATGGAAAACAAGTATCAAAACTTCATAACACGGACTTGAGCACACGGATCATGTCTGAACGATTACTAACAAACTACGAGAGGTTTAACTACTCGGATTCGAAGTTATACCTCATGTTACATGTCCTTCAGGTCTTCATCGCTGTCCTCTACACCTCGTCGGCTCTATGGATCATGGGTACCTCAACAGCCTCCTCGAGTCAAAGACGATCCACCCGAGAATCTATAGTTCGAGCTCCTATCTCGAATCTGAGACAACTACGGATTCTAGTTTGCTAATCTATAAGTCCTAGAGGGTGTAGAGTATTTAGATGGATTACTTAGTCACTTAAACCTTAGGATTCTCAAGTCATGAGAGCTTTTAGGGTTTGAGGATGAAGATGAAGACTTGAAGAGAGAGAAGTGTTTTGTGATAATGAATGAACCATTCTCATTTGTGAATATCATGAAGGATAATAATATCATCAAAATATATATCTATCTAATATTCATCATGCTTCATTTAATTCACTAGATGAATCATCTAATGAGTCACCTAATGAGTCATGGATCATTTAATGAAACTTACACCTCATCCTCCACCTCATTTAGTTTAAATTACAAAAGAAATAAACACAAATGAGTCACCTCCTTCTAGAAGCTTCCCGACAAATTACGAGACTGCCCCTCCGATCCGTATTTTCGAAAAACACGGATAATCTTTGACTGAATAAATCCATCTGTATAACACTAGAATCTGGCTTAAACCAAAGCCCACTAGTATTATCTGCCCGATCATAGTACGTGCACAAGTGTACGTAAGTGATCGCGGCCCTGCCGTAAAACCATACAGCCTCTACACCTTTTGCTCGGAGGAGGGAAACTCTCTGTATGGGACTCTAAAGACTCGACACTACGATGGCGGTGGGTTTAACCACAGGACGCAAGCGGTACTAGCTGTACGTAACGGTCCCCAGGTAGATGTCGATAAGAAGGACGATGAGGAAACCCATCCGAACTCCTACTGAGCCTGTATGTGACAATCTCCGTACAGTCCGGTCTGTTCGTCTAAGACTATCGCATATCGAGCCTAGAGGGCGATAAAAGTCAGACCCCTAATAGCGGTATAAGTCATGTCGGAGTGAAGCCTATTACACCTTGAGAAACTACTGGAACCTACCAGTAAATCTCGCTTGCCCTGGCCAGGGACTTTGCGTGATGGCTCTCTATACACAGCGCGATATCAACCCCCAATACCGGGAGAGACGAATCATGTCTAACCGCCACTGCCTCCAAGTGCTTCGGGACTGCACCCAACTACTACCTGTTTGCACGACTCCTTTGAGCCGTGGTAGGGTAGTAATCTAAGTACAGTGGGAACAAACCCGAGGCGAAGTAGCGATGTCGAGTCGACGGACTAAGCTGTACTCATGTCACCTGGGAACTGCTATCTGACGATGGGTATAGTACCAACCTGCAGTTCCCAGCGAGTCCTGTCCGGTGTACTCGTAACCTAATGAGCACATGTATACTATCTTCAGTACGACGTACTGATGGCTGTGGGACAGACCATCTCCCCAGCTGGAATGAGAAGCGTATACACCAGTCTACTCCGGAGTATCGATGCCCCGTCTCGATAATCCTATAACTAGGGACCTGTATAGGATGTTGCTTATAGACTATCCAGCCCCCACTAGTGTGACTGCCATCACAACGCTGGTAATCAAACAAAGATCCTAAAGGTTCTACTAATATGTATAAGCGATATGTTAAAAGAAACATATGCACATATTAAAGTAGAAACAAACCAAGTAGCATACTACCATTTTTAGCAAGACTGTCAATACAACTGTGAATATCCTAAGCTTCCATTAAGTAATATACAAACTAGTATGATACAATAATGGCCTCTAGGGCATAAATACTAACAAACACAACCTTTGTAGACCTCCTCTTAAACTCCTTGGATCGATTGAGGTTTGAACCAGTTGGCTTGTGTCCTTCCAAGTCCACGATGATCCACCAAGAAGTCTCTTTGCACCAAGCTCTAAGCTTCTCTTGATCAAGGATGAAGAAGAAGCTAACACTCCACACTAGTGGGCAAGACTAAAGTAGAATGGTGATTTGGGTTTTGATCTCAAGTAAAAACCTTTTCTTTTTAATCCTTTCTCTTTCTTTTGAAACCCTACTGAGCTTTGAGGAGAGAGAGAAAGAAGGAGATGGCTCAAGCTAAAACTCAAGAAAGAATAATTAGAATAATCATAATAACCCCTGCTTAAACTCAAGAGAGTAAGAGAGAGCTATCATGATAAACTATGGTTACATAATATCTAGATATTTTGTAACTAGAGTTTAAGCAAAACAATGGGCCAAAACCATGGGCAAATGAAACCATGGTTTTGACTTGTCAACACAAGAAAATGAGAGTTGAATAGTCAACCATGATTTCATTTGTCATTTTGCTTAATCTCAAATTAACAAAATATATGTATAAATATGTAACCATGTGAGTCTTGCATTGCCACCACCTATGTATCATCAACCATGACACATGTATGCTTGCATGTATGCATGCACATCAACATATACATACACTCATGCATGGAACAAAAGAAATAGGTTTAAATAAATGAGCTAATGGACTTAATATTTAATCAACACTTGATTTAATAACCCGGTCATATCACATACGACCCGTCCAATAGAAAACGCACGAATAAAATACGGTATCCAATACACGCATTTAATCGAGCTCCCGCGCATATCATATATGCACCCCAAATCATTTCGCCTGAGGTAGGAGACTCCTTTGTGGGACTCTAAGACTCGTCAATACGCTAGCAGTAGGCAGTGATCACATCACATACCCACAAACTGTCAGAGGCACAAGCAGTACGTAACAACTCCTAGGTATTGAGCGATCAGAAGAAACACAAGCAAACCTGCTAAAATTCCCATCGAGCCAACGGGCAACACTTACCGTACAGTCCGGTCTCTTCGTCAAATATGCTGCATATCAGGTCTAGGGATGGTATCGTCAACGCCATAACTCAGATAAGTCATGCCGGTATATGGCTCATAATAGATTGAGAAACTACCGATAACACTTATCAGTAAATCTCAGCAGCCTTGGCCAGGGACTTCCTGTTATAGCCAATCATACATGCTGCAACATCAACCCCCGATACCAGGAGAGACGAAACCCCTCGTATCTCTCATTGCCTCCATGTGCCTCGGGACTGTACCCAAAATCCACATGTTTGCACGACTCAGTAGAGCCGTGGTAGGGTGGAGATCAAAGTACAGTGGGAGACACACAAGACTCTATGACGATCTCGGGTCTACAGACTAACCTGTACCAGTGTCACCTGAGAACTGCTATCCGACGATAGATATAATACCACAAAGGAGTTCTCGGCGAGTCTGTTTGGTGTACCCAGTCTCCACTGAGAACCCGTATACGATCTTTGGTGTCACCACACCAATGGATATGGGATCATCCATCGCCCATCATATGGGACAAGCAACGTATACGCTAGTCTACTCTGGTGATATCGATGCCCCGTCTCGATACACCCACGACCAGGAACATTTCAAGGATATGCTCATAGACTACTCTGTCCCACTGGTATGATCTGCATCATAATCTCAGTAGTCCTGCATCATCCTAAGGGCTATATCAACATGTACCAAATGAATGAAAGCACGATCAAATGAACATGTCAAGATAAAAGGTGCAACCAGATAGCATACTATCATGTCGAGCAAGAATGTCCCCTGAATACACACACACACACACACACACACACACACATGCCGGTACATACACTATAATATAATGGCCTCTAGGGTATATATATATCCAAAAGAAACTACAACTGAAGATTTAGTGGAACCAGAGGATTCAATAGTTCCCGACGAACCTCAGCCACTCTGCCGATCTAGTAGGGTTCCTCATCCACCTGAGAGATACTACGGTTTTCTCATCGATGGTGGGAGCGAGGATTGCATCATGGAAGATAATGACCCGACTAGATTCGAGCAGACCATCACGAGTGGTGACTCTGTGAAATGGCTGGAAGCAATGCGATCTGAGATGGAATCCATGTACACCAACAAAGTATGGACTTTGGAAGTTGCTCCTAAAGGTGTAAAACCCATTGGGAGCAAATGGATCTTTAAGAGGAAACTTGGTGTAGATGGAAAAGTTGAGACTTTCAAAGCTAGACTTGTTGCAAAGGGTTTTCGTCAACGACCAGGTGTGGATTATGACGAAACCTTTTCTCCAGTGGCTATGCATAAGTCCATCCGGATCCTACTTGCCATTGCTGCATACCATGACTACGAAATCTGGCAAATGGATGTTAAGACCGCCTTTCTAAATGGTGATTTAGAGGAATGCGTGTACATGATTCAGCCAGAGGGCTTCATAGACAGTGGGAGCAGCGGAAAGGTGTGCAAGCTGCTTAAATCCATCTACAGGTTGAAGCAGGCATCGCGAAGTTGGAACATCTATTTTGATGTTGTAGTCAAAGAGTTTGACTGCATTAAAAACGTAGATGAACCTTGTATTTACAAGAAGGTGGCAGAGAGTAAGGTTGACTTCCTCGTATTGTACGTGGATGGCATACTCTTGATAAAAAATGATGTTCCTATGCCGCACTCGGTCAAGCTCTTCTTATCACATAGATTCTCAATGAAAGATCTAGGTGATGCCTCCTGCATTTTGGGAATTAAGATCTATAGAGATAGATCTAAGCGGATACTGGGCTTGTCCCAATCCAGGTACATTGACACCATATTAAAGAGGTTTAGTATGGAAGAATCCAAGCTTGGGAATTTACCTACGATCTCTGGACTCACTCTCTCCAAAGAGATGTCTCCTAAGACTGATTTGGAGAGAGCTCGCATGCAAGGGATACCCTATGCTTCGGCAGTAGGCTCTATCATGTACGCGATGCTATGTACCAGACCCGATGTAGCATACTCACTAAGTGTAGTGAGTAGGTATCAAGAAGATCCAGGAGAGAGTCACTGGACAGCTGTGAAGAACATTCTTAAGTACTTGAGAAGGACTAAGGAGATATTCTTGGTGTATGGTAACGGAGAACTCCAGGTGGAGTCCTTTACCGATTTGAGCTTCCAAAGTGATAAGGACGACTCTAAGTCGCACTCGGGATTTGTCTTTACCCTCAATGGAGTGGCGGTTTGTTGGAAGAGTTCCAAACAGAAAACCGTTGCGGACTCGACGATGGAGGCTGAATACATCGCTGCCAACGATGCTGCCAAAGAGGCTGTCTGGATGAAGAAGTTCATCACTAAACTTGGTGTGATTCTGTCCATTGAGCATCCAATACCTTTGTATTGTGATAACAATGGAGCTATGACTTTGGCCAAGGAACCCAGGTCCCATCAGAGATCCAGGCATATTCTGAGGCGGTATCACCTGATCCGGAAGATAGTTGATCGCCGAGAGATCGAGATCAAGAGAGTTGACACGAAGGACAACACTGCGGATCCACTCATGAAGGCCATACCCCAGATACAATTTAAGAGACTCTTCAGGATGTTGGGTATAAGATACTACAACAGTTGGCCTTACTGCAAGTGGGAGATTGTTAGTTATGTATATGCCCTAGAGGCCATTGTTGTACATATGATGTATATTATAGTGGATGCTTGGATATATATATAGAGGACTTTCTTGCTCGATATGATAGTATGCTATCTGGTTTCACTTTGTCTTAACATGTTGACTAGTATTGGTTTACTGTCTTGCTCTCACATGTTGATAAAGCCATTAGGATATATGCTCGACTACTAGGACTATGATGCAGATCATACAAGTAGGGCCAGGGTAGTCCAAGAGTACATCCTATAACTGTTCCTAGTCGAGGGTGTATCGAGACAGGGCATCAATACTCCAGAGTAGACTAGCGTATACGCATCTTGACATATATGATGGGCGATGGATGATCCCATATCCATCGGTGTTTGACATCAAAGATGGTGTACGGGTGCTCAGTAGAGACTGGGTACACTGAACGGACTCGCCGAGAACTCCTAGATGGTATTATACCTATCGTCAGGTAGCAGTTCTCTGGTGACACTGGTACAGGTTAGTCTGTAGACCCGAGATCGTCATAGAGTCTTGTGTGATTTCCACTGTGCTTTGATTTCCACCTTACCACGTTCATGAGAACGTGCAAAACGGTGGCTTTTGGGTACAGTCCCGAATCACATGGAGGCAATGAGCGATAGGAAGGGTTTCGTCTCTCCCAGTATTTGGAGTTGATGTTGCGCTGTGTTCAATTGGCTATAACTGGAAGTCCCTGGCCAGGGCTAATATGGAGATCTACTGGTAAGTGTTATCAGTAGTTTCTCGACCCGTTATGAGCCTCACATCGACACGACTTATCGGTTACTGGGGTCTGATGTTTACCACCCCTAGACTGGTTATGCGACATATAAGACGAAGAGACCGGACTGTACGGTAGTGCTACTGATTGGATTCACAGGAGTATGTACAAGCTTGCTTGTTGATCTTCTGATCGCTCAATACCCGGGTGGCTGTTATGTTTAGCTGACCGCTTGCAGCTTGTGGGTGTTTGATATGATCATCACCCACTGCCGGCGTATTGACGAGGCTTTAGAGTCCTACACAAAGGTTTCCTGGCTCAGGTGAAACGGAGTAGGAGCACATATGTGATATGTGCGGGACCGAGAATAATACGTGTATGTGATACCGTATTCTATTCTCGCGATATGTGATATCGGCCGGGTATATATGATATAGCCGGGTTATCGGATCAAGTGTTGATTCGATAAAATGATACATATTATATTAGTCGGTTATATGTATTATAGCCGGATTATTAAATCAAGTGTTGATTTAATAATTTAATGTATAATTATATATGATATATTACATTACATTAACTAATATAAGCTCACTTAAATGATTCTTTTTCTCACTTGATGATACATTGATATATATGTGATATATGCTAATTGTATTATTTTCTTTTGTTACAAAATTGTATATATGTGATATGTATAATTGTAACATGTTAGGTTACAAATGCAACTAGGGTTTATGAGATTAAACCATGCTAGGGTTTAGATTAGGGTTAATGTTTTATTTTAGATAAATTCTAAATTGTGGATTTATTCTTGAGATTTTTTTCATGTTGACTAAAGTCCACCCTTTAGATATTCTCTAGATATTTGTTAACCCAACCTTTTAACCCTAGCCCATGGTTTATTCTCTACAAGGGTTAAGCATGCCATACTTAACCCATGGTTGCATTTCTAACCTCAACACAATTATTCTTTCATCACAACTTTATCTTCTTCTTCTTCCTCACAAAAGCTTTCTAGCGTTTTAATTTGTGATGAAAGATTGTGAGAAATAGAAAATAAAAGAGAGCAAAATTCCTACTTCATCATCCTCTTCTATACTAGCCATATAGATTAGTGTGTTAGCTTCACTAATCTCTAATTAGTGAAGTGATATCTTGGGTTTGTGGTTCCTCAAGGTAGATCATCTTTGATTATGAAGACTTCAAGCTAGTATGGATCATTCACCTCATGGAGCCTCTCTAGAGTCTGGGAGCATGATGATCGCAGCGAAGGGACCACAACTCGGAGCTTATGAAGCGAAGGAACGTACTACAAAGGTTGTAATCCCTATCACTTAGTAGTAAAGATGTTTACTTGGTGTTTTAGTTTGATTCTCTAGTTAAAGATCTAGGGTTTGGATTGTTTAAACATAACAAAATTTTAAATTGGCATGTACGATGCCACCCGAAACCTTGCTGTCGTGATTAATAACCCAACAACATTTACTCACCTACTATTCTCGCCCCAGCCGAAGTCGATAAATGCCTTGTTCTCCTTCGTCACCCCCGAAAGTTCACGCAAATGTACCTACAAATTAAAGCATATCGTAATGAAATCAAAATCGAATTCTGAAAACCGATACAGCAAGCGAAGCGTACATAGGTTAGAACTTATGGTCCACGCATGCAAGAACAACAAAACAACCCTTGACGTTGGCGTACGAACGTCAAGCGACCGAGTCAAAACTCAAATATCAAAACCTAAGTTTTCAAAAGTCACAAAATGTAATTAGAATCTTAGTAAAACACTTCCAGATTCTATCCAAGGTGAAATTAGAATATTTTCATATAAGGTAAGTCTAGCTATCTAAAGATTGAGCTACAAACCAAAAACCAAACCCTGGTTCCAACTTTAGGCCGCAATTTGCAGCCAATAGGAATATTTTGGCGGCCAAGAAAGGGAAGTGGGGGCTCTGACTTCTGGGGTGGCTTCCTATTTGCCTGCACATCTCACTATAACTGCTATAAAATTTTCAGTGTCCCCAATTCATCCCAGATTCAAATTGATCACCACATTTCATCAAAAACCAATATCGGAAAATTCTATGTTCGTCTTTGACGCTTCTAAGCTCATATTAATCAAGGTTACCATCAGTACTAGGCCAGTAGACACTCACTAAATCTCTATTAATCTCTACTACAAGTTTTATCCACTAATCCTCATCCTAGAATTTTCCAATATTACAAAACCTAAACTTTTTAACTCTAAACTAATAGTTGAGTTTAGGAAACTTTAAACTTGACTAAAAGTGAGAGCTTTAGCTTGAAGGAGCAACTCAAGAAAATTCCTAGATGGTCTAAAGTGCTCAAAACAAGAACTTGATTCCACCATGGGGTGTAGGATGAGATGAGGAACAAGTTTTGTGAAGGTAATGTGAGGTTTTGATGAAGTTTTGGGGGTGGTGCATGGTAGTAGAAAAGGTGGAGAAAGGTGATGAAGAAGGAGATGAAGAAGAGGGGGGTGAAGAAATGAGATGAAGGGAAAAAAAAGAAATGAAGGAAGAATGGTTAAATGCAATCATCTCTCTCTCTCTCATTCTCTCTCCTCATTATTCCTAGTCACTTCATGACTCCCTCTCATTATTATCTTTCTTTTCTTTTTCCTTTCCTTTCCTAAAAGAAACAAAACATACCACCACAAATCAAAAATCTCAATGTTAAATGTCATGACACATCAATATGGTTTTAAAAAAATGACTTGGTTTAATGCACACTTAACTAAATACTAATCAAGTTTAACATAAACTTGTATGTAAATACTTGTATAATAATTTATAAAAGCTCAATCCAATAAATATTTTCATAAATAATAATTCATTTTAATTTCCAAATATTTTCCAAAATATAGGTATATAATTATACCATTTTACTAAAACTTATTTCCATACTTGCATAATATTCATAAAATTTATTATTTTATTCTATAAATTCCAAAATTATTATTTTATATTTTCTGAAATGTCACACATATGCGCGCATGCACACACACACATATCACATATATTAATATATATATATAAAGAGAAGAAAGTCTTAAGTGAGCATAATATTAGTTAATATATATATATATATATCATATATATATCAAATTATTAAATCAACACTTAATTCAACAATCCGATTATATCATATATATCCCGGCTAATATCAAATATATATATGTATATCAAATTATTAAATCAACACTTGATTCAATAATCTGGTTATATCACATATAATCGGCTAATATTCAATATTAGTCAATATATATATATATATCAAATTTTTAAATCAACACTTGATTCAATAATCCGGTTATATCATATATAACCGGCTGATATCATTTAACGCTGGATTAGAATACGGTATCATATACATGTATTTAATCAAGCTCCCGCACATATCTCTATACGTGCCCTACTTCGTTTCGCTTGAGCTAGGAAACCTCTGTGTGGGACTCTAAAGACTCGTCAATACGTCAGCTGTACGTAATGATCACATTAGATACCCACAAACCGTCAGCGGTACTAGCTGGATGTAACGGCTACCCAGGTATTGAACAAATAGATGATCAACAAGAAAACTTATCCAAACTCCCGTAGAGCCTATAAGCAACACTTACCGTACAGTCTGGTCTCTTCTTCTGATATGTCGCAAATCGAGTCTGGGGGGTGGAATCGTCAGACCCCACTAACTCGATAAGTCATGCCGATGTATAGCCTATAACCTTTCGAGAAACTCTGATAACACTTATCAGTAAATCTCATCATCTCTGGCCAGGGACTTACTATTATAGCGAATCGAGTATAGCGCAACATCAACTCTCAATACCGGGAGAGACGAAACCCCTCCTGTCGCTCACTACCTCCATGTGACTCGGGACTGTACCCAAAAACCACCTGTTTGCATAACTCATTTGAGCTGTGGTAGGGAGGAAATAAAAGCATAGTAGGAACTACACAAGACACTATGACAATCTCGAGTCTACAGACTAACCTATACAAGTGTCTCCGGAGAACTACTATATGACGATAGGTATGGTACCATCTAAGAGTTCTCGGCGAGTCCCGTTCGGTGTACCCATTCTATAATGAGCACCTATGTACAATCTTTGATGTCAAACACCAATAGTTATGGGATCAACCATCGCCCCATACAGGGTCAAGAAACATACACACTAGTCTATTCTAGAATAACGATACCATGTCTCGATATTCTCTCGACTAGGAACTGTTAAAGAACATGCTTATGGACTACACAAGCCCCATTAGTATGATCTGAATCATAGTCCTGGTAGTCAAGCCAACATCCTGAGGGCTTTATCAACATGTATCAATGAGATAGTAAACTAAAACAAGTGCACATGTTAAGATGAAGAGCAACCAGATAGCATACTATCATGTCGCGCAAGAAAGTCCTATATATATGTCCAAACATCCACTATAATATACAATAATGGCCTCTAGGGCATACATATTCCTAACAATCTCCCACTTGCACTAAGGCCAAATGTTTTAGTATCGCATACTGAACATCCCAAAAAATCTCTCCAACTGTGTCTGTGGGAGGGCCTTCATGAATGGATCCGCCATGTTGTCCTTCATGTCTACTCTCCTGACCTCGATCTCGCGGCGATCAACTATCTCCCGGATCAGGTGATACCGCCTCAGAATATGTCCGGATCGCTGATAGGACTGGGGTTCCTTGGCCAAAGCCACAGCTCCATTGTTATCACAATACAAAGGTATTGGATTCTCAATGGATGGAACCACACCAAGTTCAATAGTGAACTTCTTCATCCAGACAGCCTCTTTGGCAGCATCGTTAGCAGTGATGTATTCAGCCTCCATCGTCGAGTTTGCAACGATATCTTACTTGGAACTCTTCCAACAAACCGCCCTTCCATTGAGGGTGAAGACAAAGCCCGAGACAGACTTACTGTCATCCTTATCACTTTGGAAGCTCGAATCGGTAAAGGACTCCACTTGGAGTTCTCCGTTACCATACACCAAGAACATCTCTTTAGTCATTCTCAAGTACTTAAGAATGTTCTTCACGGCTATACAGTGCTTCTCCCTTGGGTCTGATTGATACCTACTTACCACACTAAGTGCGTAAGCTACATTTGATCTGGTGCATAATATCTTGTACATGATAGACCCAACTGCAGAAGCATAGGGTATCACGTTCATGCGAGCCCTCTCTAAATCAGTCTTGGGAGACATCTCTTTGGAGAGAGTGATTCCTGAGCAAGCGGGTAAATTACCACACTTAGAATCTTCCATACTAAACTTCTTTAGTATGGTGTCTATGTACCTGGATTGAGATAATCCCAATATCCTTTTAGATCTATCTCTATAGATCTTTATCCCTAGGATGTAGGAGGCATCACCCAGATCTTTCATGGAGAACTTTTGTGATAGGAAGAGTTTGACCGAGTGCAGCATAGGAACGTCATTTCCTATCAAGAGTATGTCATCCACATACAATACGAGGAATACAACTTTACTCTCTACTACCTTTTTATATATACATGGTTCATCTACGTTTTTGATGAAGTCAAACTATTTGACTGCCACATCAAAATAGATGTTCCAGCTCGGCGACACCTGCTTTAATCCGTAGATTGATTTAAGCAGCTTTCACACCTTTCCATTGCTCCCACTGTTTACGAAGCCCTCTGGCTGTGTCACATACATGCTCTCTTCTAAATCACTATTCAGAAAAGCGGTCTTGACATCCATCTGCCAGATTTCATAGTCATGGTATGCAGCAATGGCAAGTAGGATCCTGACGGACTTAAGCATAGCCACTGGAGAAAAGGTCTCGTCATAGGCATCACCTGGTCATTGACGAAAACCTTTTGCTACAAGTCTAGCTCTGAAGGTCTCAACCTTTCCGTCTATACCAATTTTCTTCTTGAAGATCCACTTGCTCCAAATGGGTTTTACCCCTTCAGGAGCAACTTCCAAAGTCCATACTTTATTGGTGTACATGAATTCCATCTCAAATCGCATAGCAACAATCCATTTCATAGAGTCCCCACTTATGATGGCCTGCTCGAAACTAGTCGGGTCGTCATCTTCCATGATGCAACCCTCGCTCCCACCATCTATGAGAAACCCATAGTATCTCTCAGGTGGGTGAGAAACCCTACTAGATCTACGGAGTAACTGAAGTTCGTCGGGGACTATTAAATCCTCCGGTTCTACCAAATTTTCAGTTGTAGTTTGTGTATCCGGAACTTCTTCCAGCTCTACCTCATTACCACTAATTTCTTTTACAAGAAATTCCTTTTCCAAAAAGGTGGCGTGTTGAGCAACAAGCACCTTTTGTTCCTCGATGTGGTAGAAGATATACCCTCGCGAATGTTTGGGATATCCAACAAACTTACATAAAACAGACCTTGCCTCGAGTTTGTCCGGATTTTGATTTTTAATATAAGCCGGACAACCCCATAACTTAATGAAATTAAGACAAGGTCTCTTCCCCTCCTATATCTCATATGGAGTGGTAGGCGCAGATTTGGTAGGAACCCTATTCAATATGTATGCAGTTGTCTCAAGTGTATAACTCCAAAAGGAAATAGGTAACTCAGCAACATTCATCATAAAGCGCACCATATCTAATAGGGTGCGATTCCTCCACTCCGATGTAGGGTTACTAGGCACTCTAACAAGGGTTAAGAAAGCATCAACCATGCCCGATTAAAATTTTAGCCATGCCTAACAACCCTAAACAAGATCTTTGCTAGAAAATTAGGGTTTCACATGAAAGTAAATAGCATCTACAACTAAGTGAATAAGAAATACAATCTTTGTAGATCGGTCCTTCACTTCTTTAGCTCCTTGTTGAAGTCCCTTCGCTGCGATCGTGGTTCTCCCGGACTCTTGCATGGCTTCACGAGGCTAAAGGAGCGCCCTTTCTTGAAGTCTTCGAGGCCGAATATGATCTACGTCGAGGGGATGCCAACTCAAGCTTCTACTTCACTAATTAGAGAATTAGTGAAGAAAACACCCTAAACTAAAGTGCCAGTCTAGTAGAGGATGGAGAAATAGGAAGTGGGCTCACTTTAGAATTTATTTTCTCACAATGTTTCTCACTTTGGATCAAACCCTAGAGAGCTCTTTTTCTCAAGGAAGAAGATGAAGAAAAATAAAGAGAGAAAGATAATGATCAAGTGAGTGAGCTAACCATGGTGAGTGAGTATCATATACTAACTCATGTAGAGACTTAATCATGGCTAAGGGTGATGGTTAGGTTAATAAAAATCCAAAGTAAAAACAAACTTAGTAGACTTTAGTCAATGCATCCACAAGCTTCCACAAGCTTCATGCATTTTCTAATTTTCCACTAATTTTGTAATTACTTTAAATACATTAAACCCAACATAACAAATAGCATGGTGTAAGTCTCATACACCCATGAAAGATGTATCATCAACCATGATACAAAATGAAAGACACACATTTAATATATATCACATATATACTAAAGTTGTGCACATGTGAGAAAAATCCTTAAGTGAACAAATGTTAGTTAATGTAAATTAGTATATCATATATACAATTATACACTAAATTATTAAATCAACACTTGACTTAATAATCCGGTTATATCTCATATAACCGACTAACATCCAATGTATCGACTTATCGAATCAACACTTGATTCGATAACCCGGCTATATAACATAAAACCGACCGATACAAAAAGTCGTGAGAATAAAATACGGTATCACATACACGCATCATTCTCGGTCCCGCACATATCACATATGCGCTCCTATTTCATTTTGCCCGAGCCAGTAAAACCTCTATGTAGGACTCTAAAGACTCGTCAATACGCCGGCAGTAGGTGATGATCACATCAAGTACCCACAAGCCGTCAGCGGTACTAGCTGGACGTAACGGCTATCCGGGTATTGAGCGATCAGAAGATCAGCAAGCAAGCCCGCTCCAACTCCTGTAAAAGCCAAACGGTAACACTTCCCGTACAGTCCGGTCTCCTCGTCTGATATGTCGCATATCAAGTCTAGGGGTGGTAAACGTCAGACCCCAATAACCGATAAGTCGTGCCGATGTGAGGCTCATAATGGGTCAAGAAACTACCGGTAACTCTTACCAGTAAATCTCTAAATCAGCCCTGGCCAGGGACTTCCCTGTTATGGCCAATCGAGCACAGCGCAACATCAATCCCCAATACCGGGAGAGACGAAACCCCTCCTATCGCTCATCGCCTCCATGTGACTCGGAACTGTACCCAAAAACCACCCTTTTGCACGCCCTCTTGGACGTGGTAAGGTGGAAATCAAAGCACAGTGAGAATCACACAAGACTCTATGACGATCTTGGGTCTACAGACTAACCTGCACAAGTGTCACCAGAGAACTGCCATCTGACGTGAAGTATAATACCATCTGGGAGTTCTCGGTGAGTCCGTCCAGTGTACCCAGTCTCCACTGAGCACCCGTATACCATCTTAGATGTCAAACACCAATGGATATGGGATCATCCATCGCCCGTCTCATTGGTCGAGAAACGTATACGCTAGTCTACTCTGGTATATCGATGCCCTGTCTCGATACACCTACGACTAGGAACATTAAAGGATGTACTTATGGACTACTCTTTCCCCACTAGTATGATCTGCATCATAGTTCAGGTAGTCAAGTATACATCCTAAGGGTTTTACCAACATGTAACTATAAGACAGTATCAAGAGACAAGTATACATGTTAAGATAAAGAGCAACCAGATAGCATACTATCATATCGAGCAAGAAAGTCCTCTCTATATATGTCCAAGCATCCAATATAATATACATCATCTGTACAATACTGGCCTCTAGGGCATACATACAACTAACAATCTCCCACTTGCACTAGGGCCAGCTGCTGTAGTATCGCATACCTAGCATCCCGAAGAGTCTCTCAAACTGCATCTGGGGAATGGCCTTCGTGAGTGGATCCGCAGTGTTGTTCTTCGTGTCAACCCTCCTGACCTCGATCTCCGGGCGATCAACTATCTCCCGGATCAGGTGATACCGCCTCAGAATATGCCTGGATCGCTGATGGGACCTGGGTTCCTTGGCCAAAGCCACCGCTCCATTGTTATCACAATACAAAGGTATTGGATGCTCAATGGATGGAACCACTCCAAGTTCAGTAATGAACTTCTTGATCCAGACAGCCTCTTTGGCAGCATCGTTGGCAGCGATGTATTTAGCCTCCATCGTCGAGTCTGCCACGGTTTCCTGCTTGGAACTCTTCCAGCTAACCGCCCCTTCGTAAAGGGTAAAGACAAATCCCGAGTGCGACTTAGAGTCGTCCTTATCACTCTAGAAGCTCGAATCGGTAAAGGACTCCACTTGGAGTTCTCCGTTACCATACACCATGAGCATCTCTTTCGTCCTTCGCAAGTACTTGAGAATGCTCTTCACAGCTGTCCAGTGACTCGCTCCAGGATCAGCTTAATACCTACTCACTACACTTAGTGAGTATGCTACATCGGGTCTGGTACATAGCATCGCGTACATGATAGAGCCTACAACCGAAGCATAGGGTATCCCTTGCATGCGAGCTCTCTCCAAATCAGTCTTGGGAGACATCTCTTTGGAGAGAGTGAGCCCTGAGATCGTGGGTAAAAACCCACATTTGGACTCTTCCATACTAAACCTCTTTAGTATGGTGTCAATGTACCTGGATTGGGACAATCCCAATATCCTTTTAGATCTATCTCTATAGATCATAATTCCCAATATGCAGGAGGCATCACCTAGATCTTTCATTGAGAATCTTTGTGATAAGAAGAGCTTGACCGATTGCAGCATAGGAATGTCATTTCCTATCAAGAGTATGTCGTCCACGTACAATACGAGGAAGACAACCTTACTTTCTGCCACCTTCTTGTAGATACAAGGTTCATCTACGTTTTTTACGAAATCAAACTTTTTGATAACGGCGTCAAAGCAGATGTTCCAACTCCGCGATGCTTGCTTTAATCCATAAATGGATTTAAGCAGCTTGCACACCTTCCCGCTGCTCCCACTATCTACGAAGCCCTCTGGCTGAGTCATGTACACGCACTCTTCTAAATCACCGTTTAGAAAGGCGGTCTTAACATCCATTTGCCAGATTTCGTAGTCATGATATGCAGCAATGGCAAGCATGATCCGGATGGATTTAAGCATAGCCACTGGAGAAAAGGTTTCGTCATAGTCCACACTTGGTCTTTGACGAAAACCCTTTGCAACAAGTCTAGCTTTGAAAGTCTCCACTTTCCCATCTACACCAAGTTTTTTCTTGAAGATCCACTTCCTCCCAATGGGTTTTACCCCTTCAGGAGCATCTTCCAAAGTCCATACTTTGTTGGTGTATATGGATTCCATCTCGGACCGCATTGCATCCAGCCATTTCATTGAGTCCCCACTCGTGATGGCCTGCTCGAAGCTAGTTGGGTTATCATCAACCATGATGCAATCCTCGCTCCTACCATCCATGAGAAAACCGTAGTATCTCTCAGGTGGGTGAGGAACCCTACTAGATCTGCGGAGTGGATGGGGTTCATCGGGAACTACCGAATCCTCTGGTTCCACCAAATCTTCTGTTGTGGTTTGTACAGCTAGAACTTCTTCCAGTTCTACCTCAGAGCCACTAATCTCTTTTGCAAGAAATTCCTTTTCTAAAAAGGTGGCGTGTTGAGCAACAAACACCCTTTGTTCCTCACTGTGGTAGAAGATATACCCTTGTGAATGCTTGGGATATCCAGCAAACTTATACAAAACAGACCTTGCCTCGAGTTTGTCCGGTTTTTGTCTTTTGACATAAGCCGGGCAACCCCATATCTTAATAAAATTAAGATATGGTCTCTTCCCTTCCCATATCTCATATGGGGTGGTAGGCACAGATTTGGTAGGAACCCTATTCAGTAGGTATGCTGTTGTCTCCAGTGCATATCCCCAGAAGGAAATAGGTAACTCAGCTATACTCATCATAGAGTGCACCATATCTAATAGGGTGCGGTTCCTCCGTTCCGATACACCGTTGTGCTGTGGTGTATATGGAGGAGTTAGCTGAGAGAGAATCCCATTCCCTTTTAGGAAGTCCAGGAATTCATTGCTCAAGTATTCACCTCCTCGATCAGATCGAAGGATTTTAATACTTTTCCCGGTTTGGTTCTCGACTTCTTGTTTATATTCTCTAAATTTGTCAAAAGCTTCTGATTTGTGTTTCATCAGGAACACATATCCAAATCTAGAGAGATCGTCAGTCAATGTAATGAAGTACGAAGAACCATCCTTGGCATGTGTAGACATGGGACCGCATACATCACTATGTATCAGTCCTAAAAGTTCGGTAACTCTTTCTCCGTGTCCTGTAAACGGAGTTTTGGTCATTTTGCCTTTGAGACACGACTGGCAAGTGTCATAAGATGAAAATTCGAACGGTTTCAAATATCCATCCTTATGCAACTTAGCTAGTCGTGTCGCATTGATGTGACCCAGTCTACAATACCACAAGAAGGATTCGTTCAGTTCTGAACTCTTCCTCTTGTGTGTGTTTGTTATGCTCAGAATTGTTGATTGATTTAGAACATAAATGCCATTGCACAACGTGCCTGATCCAACCAATTTTTGGTTAAGGAAAATGTTCATAACATTATCATGTAATACAAAATTATATCCTTCTTTGCTCAACAAAGAAACCGATATAATGTTGCATATCAGGTTCGGCATGTAATAGTATTCGGTCAGAATCAATGTATTACCAGTTGGCAATACAAGGTGATATTCCCCGACAGTTTTAGCTGCAACAATTGCACCATTTCCAACCCTTATGTCTTTATCACCTTCTCCAAGTTCTCTACCTTTCCTAAGCCCATGTAACTGATTACATATATGGGATCCTAACCCGGTATATAATACCCAGGACGTAGAGCAAATGGAGAAACAGTTCTCTGTAACGAACACACCCGAAGAAAATGCATCAACATGTACTTTCTTCATTCGGGTGGCATGGGAATCCTGGTATTCCCCTATATCCTGTTCAGTCTTATAACTTTTATAAGAAAGAACGGAACCAACGTTCCCCAGCACAGTATAACATGCGGGTTCGGTCAATACATCCATATTATTATCTTTATTAAGGCATGATATGGTCGCTACCTGGAGAGAGAGAGAAGAAAACACTTTAGCGTATGCTCTTGCAAGATCAGATTGGTTATTATTTTATCTAATCAGGATGGCTCCCACTGTTTTTATCAAATCTTCCTTCAAACCCTAAAAGGAAAGACTAGCCGGGATTAATTACACCCTACAATTTCGCCAATCTTTCAGCCAGGCCAGTGTCGATACTTTGAGGGAGTTTCCCCGTGCTTTCGTACGGAGTTAATTAAAGTAAACCTCGTTTTCTCAGAGGCGTAACCCCGTTGACACCTTTCTAGACACCTACTTGATCGGCTAATTGTCCTGTGTAAAACTCTCCCAGGAGTAACAATTACTCGCAGTGGGTATCAGGATCCAACTGTAAGTCGATGTACAACACCCCAGTACTTGTGGGGAGGCGGAAATTTTAAAAACGAACTTGTTTAAAGTATAAACATCGACTAACCGCTTGAATCGAAGCTAAACGATAACTAACAACAAACATAGAAGTTCTATACTACTATGTTTAGGGATTATACCTATCGAATCGTGTCCTTCGTCTTTGCGAACTCCACCTCCTCCTCGGCCTTCTCGAAGTAGTAGACGATCCACCCGAGAGCTTTACTCCAAGCTTAGCCTCTAAACTTGAGGCAACTAAACTTCTTTAAGTGCTAATCAAAGAAGCTAGGTGAAATAAAGTGAGGGTTATGGTTTAATAAGTCTAACTAATCCTTGTACTCAACACATGAGAGGGGAGGATTAGGGTTTGAAGAGGGAAAGCTTGAGGAGAGAGAAGGTGAACATAATCATCAAGTGAGAATAATGAGTTATCATAATATATATCAAGCATTTCTTTTTATCAAGAAAAGAAAATAAATCAATTTAACAACCATGCTTGATAATATCTAGTGATGATTCATCTCCATGAGTCATTAAGCATTTATGATGCATTAATGACATGGATGAATCATCCATATGACTCACTAATCACATTCATTGTATATGCCACCTAAACCTCCTTAGTCACCACCTTCTAGAAGCTTCTCGCGCAATTACGAGAACGCCCCTCCTTTCCGCAAAAATACGGAAAAACTTTAGACTGTATAAATCCAATAACCGGATACCAGTAACTGGCTTAAACCAAAGCCGACTGGTAAAAACTGTCCGAACGACGTATGTGTGTAAACACACGTACGCGTCCGAACCCTTTGTCGTAAAACCATACGACCTCTATATCGTTTCGCCTGGAGTAGGGAAACTCTCTGTGTAGGACTCTAGAGACTCGACTACTACGCTGGCAGTGGGTTTAACCACAGACCGCAAGCGACACTAGCTGTACGTAACGGTCCCCAGGTAGATGTCGATAAGAAGGCCGATGAGGAAACCCATCCGAACTCCTACTGAGTCTGATGTGACAATCTCCATACAGTCCGGTCCGTTCGTCTAAGACTATCGCATATCAGGCCTAGGGGGCGGCAAGCATCAGTCCCCTAATAGTGGTATAAGTCGTGTCGGAGGGAAGCCCATTACACCCTGAGAAACTACTGGAACCTACCAGCAAATCTCGCTTGCCCTGGCCAGGGACTTTGCGTAATGGCTCTCTGACACAGCGCGATATCAACCCCCAATACCGGGAGAGACGAATCCTGTCTAACCGCCACTGCCTCCAAGTGCTCGGGACTGCACCCAACTGCTACCTGTTTGCACGACTCCTTTCAGCCGTGGTAGGGTAGCAATCTAAGAACAGTGGGCCACACTCAAGGCGAAGTAGCAGTGTCAAGTCTGCGGACTATGCTGTACTCATGTCACCTGGGAACTGTTCACCGACGACTGGTATAAAACCATCCAACAGTTCCCTGTGAGTCCTGTCCGGTGTACCCGTAACCCAACGAGCACCTGCATACTATCTCCAGTACGACGTACTGACGGCTGTGGGACAGACCATCTCCCCAACTGGGATGAGAAGCGTACACACTAGTCTACTCCGGAGTATCGATGCCCTATCTTGATAATCCTACGACTAGGGACCTGAATAAGGATGTGCTTGTAGACTACCCAGCCCCCACTAGTGTGACTGCCATCACAACGCCGGTAGTCAAGCAAGATCCTAAGAGCTCTATCAATACGTATACTCACATATTAAGATAGAAAAACCAAGTAGCATACTACCATGTTTAGCAAGACTGTTTTATACATGTGAATATCCCAAGCTTCCATTAAGTAATATACAAACTAGTATGATACAATAATGGCCCCTAGGGCATATACACTAACAATCTCCCACTTGCACTAGGGCCATGTACTGGCATATCGAAGACCGATGATCTCGAGTAGCCTCTCGAACTGAATCTGAGGTAGGGCCTTCGTGAATGGATCAGTAATGTTCTCTTCAAAAGCAACTCTCCGTACCTCGATCTCCTGACGATCAATGATCTCCCTGATCAGGTGATACCGCCTTAAGATGTGTCTGGACTTCTGATGGGACCTTGGTTCCTTCGCTAAAGCTATAGCTCCGTTGTTGTCGCAATACAGAGGTATTGGATCAACTATGGTAGGAACCACCTGAAGTTCTGTTAGGAACTTCTTTATCCAGACTGCTTCTTTTGCGGCATCGCAAGCAGCTATATACTCCGCTTCCATAGTCGAGTCAGCAACGGTGTCCTGCTTGGAGCTATTCCAGCACACCGCCCCTCCATTGAGGGTAAAGACATAACCCGACATGGACTTGGAATCGTCCTTATCACTCTGGAAGCCGGAATCAGCAAAAGCCTCCAACCTGAGGTCTTTTCCGCCGTAAACCAAGAACATCTCCTTAGTCCTTCTCAGGTACTTGAGAATGTTCTTTACTGCTATCCAGTGCTTCTCCCCTGGATCTGACTGATACCGGCTTACACGCTCAGTGCGTAAGCTACATCTGGTCTGGTGCACAACATCGCATACATTATAGAGCCTACCGCAGAAGCGTAGGGTATAGACATGCGTTCCCTTTCCAAATCAGTCTTGGGAGACATCTCTTTGGAGAGGGTGATTCCGTGACAAGCCGGTAGATTACCGCGCTTAGAATCTTCCATACTGAATCTTTTCAGTACAGTGTCGATATACCTGGACTGCGAAAGTCCCAATATCCTCTTGGATCTATCACGATAGATCCGGATCCCCAGAATGTAAGAGGCATCACCCAGGTCTTTCATGGAGAACCTGTGTGACAAGAATCCTTTGACAGATTGTAGCATAGGAATGTCATTTCCTATCAATAGAATGTCATCCACGTACAAGACGAGGAATACGACACTTCTGGCTACAACTTTACTATATATGCACGGTTCATCTGGATTTTTGATAAAGTCATATTCTTTGACTGTTTCATCAAAACAGATGTTCCAACTCCGCGATGCCTGCTTTAGTCCATAAATGGATTTAAGCAGCTTGCATACTTTCCCGCTGCTCCCACTCTGATTGAAACCCTCTGGCTGATCCATATAGACGCACTCTTCTAAATTCCATTCAGAAAAGCCGTCTTTACGTCCATCTGCCAGATTTCATAATCATGGAAGGCAGCAATAGCAAGAAGGACCCGAATGGATTTGAGCATAGCCACTGGAGAAAAAGTTTCGTCATAGTCCAAACCAGGTCTTTGACGAAAACCCTTTGCAACAAGTCTAGCCTTATAGGTTTCCACCTGTCCATCTACACAAATCTTTTTCTTGAAGATCCATTTGCATCCTATGGGTTTTACCCCATCTGGAGCAAAGTCCAAAGTCCATACTTTGTTGGTGTACATGGACTCCATTTCGGTCCGCATTGCATCTAGCCATCGTACCGAGTCGCCGCTCTGGATGGCCTGCTGGAAGTCAGTAGGTTCATCATCATCTATGATGCAATCCTCTCTATCCCCATCTATGAGAAAACCGTAGTATCTCTCAGGCGGATGAGACGGCCTACTACTCCTGCGGAGGGGTGCGGGAATGTCCTGTTCTTCTTGAACTACCGGTTCTACCAAACTTTCAGTATTAGTTTGTGGTTCTGGAATTTCTTCCAGTTCTATTTCGCTCCCACTTGATTCCTTTTCTAAAAACTGATGTTCTAGAAAATGGGCATTACGAGAAACAAATACCTTTTGTTTCTCTGTGTAATAGAATAGATATCCCCTGGAGTTCTTTGGATATCCCACAAACTTACACTTTACTGATCGTGCCTCGAGCTTGTCCACATGCTGCTTTTTAACAAAAGCTGGACATCCCCAAATCTTTATATACTGTAGATGAGGTTTCTTCCCGCTCCACATCTGATATGGAGTGGTAGGCACAGTCTTGGTAGGAACCATGTTCAAAAGATATGCTGCTGATTCTAGCGCATAACCCCAAAAAGATTGCGGTAACTCAGCATTACTCATCATGGATCGTACCATATCCAATAGGGTTCGATTCCGTCTCTCCGATACACCGTTATGCTGTGGAGTGTATGGAGGAGTAAGCTGAGAGAGAATTCCTTTCTCTTTTAGGTAACCTAGGAACTCGGCACTCAAGTATTCACCACCTCGATCAGATCTAAGTGTCTTGATACTTTTGCCGGTTTGGTTTTCTACTTCATTCTTATACTCTTGGAATTTCTCAAAAGCCTCGGATTTATGTTTCATCAGATAAATGAATCCGTATCTTGAGTAATCATCCGTGAAAGTAATGAAATAGGAAAAACCACCTCTTGCATGTGTAGACAATGGACCACATATATCGCTGTGTATGAGTCCTAAGAGCTCGCTCGCTCTTACTCCTTGTCCAGTGAATGGAGTCTTTGTCATCTTTCCTTTGAGACAAGATTGACAAGTGTCATAAGTTTGATATTCGAACGAGTCTAAATATCCTTCTCTATGTAACTTAGTCAACCTTCTCTCATTGATGTGACCCAGTCTACAATGCCATAAGAAAGCTTTATTTAAATCTGGAGACTTTCTTTTAAGTGTGTTCTGGACATTGAAAATTTGGAGTTGGTTTAAAACATATATACCGTTATTTAGTGTACCGGACCCAATCAAACCATGATTAAGGTGGATGTTAACAACATCTCTTACAAACGTGAAATCATAACCTTTATTTGATAACAAGGAAACTGATATGATATTACACGTTAAGCATGGTACAAAAAAAAACAGTTATGTAAAACCAAAATGTGTCCACTCGTCAATCCTAGGTGATAATCCCCGACGGACGCAGCTCCCACGCTAGCTCCGTTAGCAACCTTTAGGGTCATATCACCTTCCTTCAGCACTCTACGGTTTCTCAGTGCCTGCAATGAATTGCAAATATGAGATCCTGATCCGGTATCCAATACCCAGGAAGTAGAGTTGATCGACAGACAATTCTCAATTACAAACACACCTGAAGTCGAAGCCACAGCTTGCTTCGGTTCCTGGTTCTTGGCGTTCCACGCCTTGCAATCCTTCTTCCAGTGCCCTTTCCTGTGACAATGGAAGCACTCATCCTGGCCAACTACCGGTACCGCAAACTTTTTCTTTCCCTTCCCTCCCACCTTACTAACACCTCCTCTAGGTTTGGTGGCGGCCTTCTTCT
The DNA here is from genome assembly GCA_030015575.1 of Agapanthus africanus. Taxonomy (NCBI): domain Eukaryota; kingdom Viridiplantae; phylum Streptophyta; class Magnoliopsida; order Asparagales; family Amaryllidaceae; genus Agapanthus; species Agapanthus africanus. The sequence continues at coordinate 368,023,624 of CM057345.1, forward strand.
TCCTTCCTTTGGCCCTTGCCTTGGACCCGGAAGAAGATGCACCGCCAACAAACATAGCGGGTGTTTCCCTTGTCTTCTACAAGGTGCCCTCTGCACTCCTTAACATGTTCAGGAGTTTCGGAAGTTCAACTTCTTTTCTTTGAATGTTGAAGTTCAGGATAAACTGGGCGTAAGTGTGAGGAAGGGACTGGAGAATAAGGTCTGTATAGAGCTCATTATCCAAAGTCATCCCAAGGTCTGCGAGCTCTTCAATATAGCCGATCATCTTTAGGACATGTTCTCCTACCGATGACCCGACAGCCAACCTCGCTCGAAACAAGTTCTTAGAGGTCTCGTATCTTGCTATACGAGATTGCTCTCCATAAAGTTCCTTTGTATGGAGAAATATGCCATCTAGGTCCATATCCTCGTGCCTTTTCTGATGTTCATTGTTCATCGAGGCAAGCACGATGCACTTGGCTTTCGCGCAATCTAAATCCCAGGTTTTGCGGATTTCCTTATCCGCATTACTGGATTTGGGACCAGGGACAGCAGGTGCCGTAGCGGTGAGGACGTATCCCAATTTGTCATAGGTCAAAGCCATTTTGACATTCCGCAGCCAATCTTTATAGTTTGGCCCTGTCAGTATATTTTTCTCTAAAAGTAACTTAAGTCCAGTCATTTTCAGGGTCGCTGCAAATAGGAGAGAGAGAAGAAAACTCTTTAGCATGATGCTCTTGCAAGTTTAGAGTGGTTTTTAGTTTATCTAAACTGGATGGCTCCCACTGTTTCTCGAATCCTTCCTCAAACCATAAAAGAAGAATTAGCCAGGACTGTTCTCACCGTACAATACTTGCTTAACCGTTCAGCCAGGCTAGTGTCGATACTTCGAGGGAGGTTTTCCAACGATTTCGCGAAGTTCCTTAATTAAATAACCTCTTTTCTTTGGGGGCGTAACCCCGCTGACACCTTTCTTGACACCTACTCGGTTTATAGCATTGATCGTTAAGTAACGAATCTCCTGATAAGTAGCATATACTCACAGTAGGATCGGGATCCAAATATCATTGTATGATAATGTTGAAGGAATCCTACCAACATTCATCAAACTCCAAATGGTATGCAACTCTTTGCAAATTTCAGTTTCTTTAGAAATTCCCGATATATATTTTTCTGCCCCATGCTCTTATGACCTTGGCGTTAGGTCAAAATGTCATAAGTCACATGTCAAGTTCTACCCATCATTATCTTGTCAATTTGAACCCATCCGTATATATCCTTGACGTTCGGCCAAAATGATAATACGACTGTCCCAAACTAACTCATCTATCTATGCAACAAATGAATACCCAGTAGCTACCAAACACTATGCCTTGGCGTTAGGTCAAAATACATAGCTTGAATACTACTGAATACCCAGATGAAATGACGGAGGGCTACGAATGGTTTTGGCGAAACCGTGAACGTAGTGAACTTGATATAACCGAAGGAACCTGATAGCTTTTAAAAGGAGTGGTTAAAGCTCCGCATTTAAAAATATCTGTTTTTAAAATTAACCGAGTGGTTTCTTTTAAATTGTTCCAACGATTAAACTTTTTGGTTTATTTTCTTTGCATTATAAATAATGCGTCCCATCATTAACCTATCATTGCAGAAAACAACGAAAATACAACGTCCTCTTATGCCATCCGTATTCGCCACGGGGTCCCGTCATCACCCGTTAGGTTACTTAACTAACGACAGAGCGGGGGCTGGGCTAGCGCGGGTGTAAAACATAAGTGACGTCTAAATAGCTATCATATATAGATATTATACATTCGTCAGACGCAATAATAGGCATTCCAGATCACAGATGAACTTTATTGGATTTGCAAGCAATCCGTGTTTGTTTTGAGCCTGCAACAAAAGACGGATTACATAGTTGTGATGAATAGCCATTACCCCACCCAAGACCCCAATAGGTACGGCAAACTACCCGCCCGGCAGTTTGTGCACCCCACCTTGGGTCTGTCCTAGGAGCAAAAAACAGTAAAATGAAATAATACAACGGTGGCTTCAACCGCAACCTGGATGTGCCCCGCAAAAAAATATTACAACAAATTACATTTACATCAAATGAATTAAATAACAACCCATCACATAACCCCGGCTATACATCACAACAGTCCAACACAGTTCATATTCACAAACAGTAAAAACCATTACAGAAATGTGCAACCCCCTGCCAACCGACATACTAGCAGTCAGGGATGGTTTACGAACATATTAAACAAACACAGATATAATCCAACAAGCAAATACTGTATAATTTCGATCGATTAAACACTTTTAATTTTGCTCCAATACTTCTCTGTAAATCTGAAACCTGAGCAAAAATAAAAAATTCCAGAAAATACCAAATATCACAGAGAAGCAACACAGGAAAATTGGGTTCCTGAATCGCCAACTCGGCGGCAGAATCGCGGCGGATCGGTGGGATCCGCCGCGGTTCCGCGGCGCTTTAGGAGATTCAGGGGCCCAATTTTCTTGGGTGTTCTTCTACTGTCTTTTCAAGCTTTCTGAACCTTCCTGAAAAATTTTTGGACTTCATTTAAAAATCGACAGAAACTCATGATTTCGGGCTTTTCCGGTTTCGTTTTTTTCTGTTCGAAATTCATACAAATTTGCAAGTAAGATATTTATTGTTTAGCGAGGCTCTGATACCACTGTAAGTCGATGTACAACACCCCAGTACTTGTGGGGAGGCGGAAATTTTAAAAACGAACTTGTTTAAAGTATAAACATCGACAAACCGCTTGAATCGAAGCTAAACGATAACTAACAACAAATATAGAAGTTCTATACTACTATGTTTAGGGATTATACCTATCGAATCGTGTCCTTCATCTTTGCGAACTCCACCTCCTCCTCGGCCTTCTCGAAGTAGTAGACGATCCACCCGAGAGCTTTACTCCAAGCTTAGCCTCTAAACTTGAGGCAACTAAACTTCTTTAAGTGCTAATCAAAGAAGCTAGGTGAAATAGAGTGAGGGTTATGGTTTAATAAGTCTAACTAATCCTTGTACTCAACACATGAGAGGGGAGGATTAGGGTTTGAAGAGGGAGAGCTTGAGGAGAGAGAAGGTGAACATAATCATCAAGTGAGAATAATAAGTTATCATAATATATATCAAGCATTTCTTTTTATCAAGAAAAGAAAATAAATCAATTTAACAACCATGCTTGATAATATCTAGTGATGATTCATCTCCATGAGTCATTAAGCATTTATGATGCATTAATGACATGGATGAATCATCCATATGACTCACTAATCACATTCATTGTATATGCCACCTAAACCTCCTTAGTCACCACCTTCTAGAAGCTTCTCGCGCAATTACGAGAACGCCCCTCCTTTCCGCAAAAATACGGAAAAACTTTAGACTGTATAAATCCAATAACCGGATACCAGTAACTGGCTTAAACCAAAGCCGACTGGTAAAAACTGTCCGAACGACGTACGTGTGTAAACACACGTACGCGTCCGAACCCTTTGTCGTAAAACCATACGACCTCTATATCGTTTCGCCTGGAGTAGGGAAACTCTCTGTGTGGGACTCTAGAGACTCGACTACTACGCTGGCAGTGGGTTTAACCACAGACCGCAAGCGGCACTAGCTGTACGTAACGGTCCCCAGGTAGATGTCGATAAGAAGGCCGATGAGGAAACCCATCCGAACTCCTACTGAGTCTGATGTGACAATCTTCGTACAGTCCGGTCCGTTCGTCTAAGACTATCGCATATCAGGCCTAGGGGGGGCGGCAAGCGTCAGTCCCCTAATAGCGGTATAAGTCGTGTCGGAGGGAAGCCCATTACACCCTGAGAAACTACTGGAACCTACCAGCAAATCTCGCTTGCCCTGGCTAGGGACTTTGCGTAATGGCTCTCTGACACAGCGCGATATCAACCCCCAATACCGGGAGAGACGAATCCTGTCTAACCGCCATTGCCTCCAAGTGCACGGGACTGCACCCAACTGCTACCTGTTTGCACGACTCTTTTGAGCCGTGGTAGGGTAGCAATCTAAGAACAGCGGGACACACTCGAGGCGAAGTAGCAGTGTCAAGTCTGCGGACTATGCTGTACTCATGTCACCTGGGAACTGTTCACTGACGACTGGTATAAAACCATCCAACAGTTCCCTATGAGTCCTGTCCAGTGTACCCGTAACCCAACGAGCACCTGCATACTATCTCCAGTACGACGTACTGACGGCTGTGGGACAGACCATCTCCCCAACTGGGATGAGAAGCGTACACACTAGTCTACTCCGGAGTATCGATGCCCTGTTTCGATAATCCTACGACTAGGGACCTGAATAAGGATGTGCATGTAGACTACCCAGCCCCCACTAGTGTGACTGCCATCACAACGCCGGTAGTCAAGCAAGATCCTAAGAGCTCTATCAATACGTATACTCACATATTAAGATAGAAAAACCAAGTAGCATACTACCATGTTTAGCAAGACTGTTATATACATGTGAATATCCCAAGTTTCCATCAAGTAATATACAAACTAGTATGATACAATAATGGCCCCTAGGGCATATACACTAACACCAACTATCTCATAGAAGGTATGCAATCTCATTGCAAATTTCAACACTTGAAATTCCCGATAATATTTTGCCCCAAGCATCCCATGATCTTGACGGAGGTCAACAAACCACAGGGTGCAAGTCAAGTTCAATCCGTTATTTCTTGATTGAATCAAACCCACCCGCACGACAATTGACTGATGTCAACAAGGTCGTACGACTACCCTAATCCAATCTGCATCATATGCATAAGCAGATAAATACTAGTTAGCTACCGCACACTACGCCTTGACGGAGGTCAACAAACATAGCACGAATACTAAGTAGGACTTATCTAAAATGACGGAGGGCTACGATAGGTTTTTCTGAAAACCTATTGCGTAATGAACTTGATATCATTGTAGAATCAAGTGAATTTTGAAATGGAGTGATTTTTAAGGCTTTCATTAGTTTTGCTAAAGAGGTCACTCCCGGTGAAGGGATCTCGGCTCTTTCCTCATTGAATAAGGTGCGGGATATAACATATATATCACTATGTAAAGCAAAACTCTAAAAGCAATCAAAAACAAACCGAGTGTTGTAGCATCTGCCAGTTTTGCTAAAGAGGTCACTCCCGGTGAAGGGATCTCGGCTCTTCCTCATCGAATAAGGTGCGGGATATATCATATATATCGCTATGCAAAGCAAAAACTGTAGCTACCCTTTTTGAAAAATTTGATTCTACAACATCTTTTAGGTTTCTTTTCTTTCAGTAATCATATTAATGAAGTCCCATCATTTAAGTCACCTAAACATCATAGATAAATACGACGTACACTTATGCCATCCGCATTCGCCTCGATGTCCCCTCGTGCACCGTTAGGTTAGGTAACTAACGGCAGAGTGGGGCAGGGCTAGTGCGGGTGTAAAACATAAGTAACGTCTATATAATATATCATATATACTATATACAGTATTTATCACAATATATCAAATGATCACATCACAGATATCGCAGCAGAAAAAAACATATGAATAAACATTTGATATACTAGGACGTCCGTATTTTATTTTGAGCCTCTATAAAATACGGATTCCACGGTCGCGATGAGTAGCCAAACCCACACCCCTAGACCCCTACGAGAGCGGCAAGCAACCCTTCCAATTCTAGAGTTAGGAGACCCGGATTCGACTCTTCGAGTTGGTCTCCCACTGGACTCTAGAACCCGGTTACTTGTGCTCTCCTCCTTGGGTCTATCCTAGTGCGGAAAAGTAAATAATATACAAATGGTGACATCAACCTCATCCCGGAAGTGCCTCAATAAAAGAATATTACATACATTTAATTTTATATGAATGAAAATAAAAACCCTCATCTCACATAAAATCCCCCGGCTATTCATAACACGACGATCCAATATAACATATCCAGCAACACATAACATCACATGTCATCAACGTAAGTAAATATGCGCATCCCAATTGTCGTTGACATATAGCAACGAAACCGGCGATATCACATATTACACTTACGGTCGCAGAAAAGAAAGTGTAAAACTACAACATTTGGAATCCACAATCTCTTTAGACATCGTAAATCCAAAATATCACATATTTCGCATTTCATGCCTAACTATATGAATTCCATATATTGTATCACATTCCAGATAAATAGACAGAATTAAACTTTTCCGATCGAATAATCAAATACCCAAGATTTCCTTAATAGCTCAACACTTGAGCGGAGTTCAAAAATTCCAGAATACGTCACAGTAGCAACGGTCCGGCCGTAGAAGGGTCAAGCCAACGCCTCATATGTGGCACGCCATACTGCCCTAAACCCTAAGGTTCAAAAGGCAGTTCAAGACGGTCACATAATCGAGTTAAGGTTTGTTGTCTTCTAGAGGGTCCATCGCGTTACATGCACGCTTTTCCGAAAGATTTAAACTCAAGAAAAAATTCAACACTTGAAAGTTTTTCGTGCCGGGAAATAATGAGTTAATGATATCCGTTCGAACATTTTAACAGTTTCTAAATATCCGGAAAACATAACGAAATTAAATATTCCGATCGAATCAACGATTACAAAATAAACCCCAGAACACTCAACACTTGAGTCAGATTAAAAATACCCAGAAAATAGCACTTACAAAAATTGATATTACAGTGCAAAAACTAGTGCATAATTCCTCAGTACTGCCGTGGATCCGCGGCGCAAGGGAGGTACGGCCGCGTTTCCGCGGCGGTTTGTACAGATTGTGCGCTTATTTTTCACCGTAGTGCTTATATTTCCCTGCTGAATTTTTTAGGTATTTTTAATACAGAAAAAACCACATTTTTAGAAATTGTCCAGAGAGGGGGTTAAATTGACGTTACAGGGTTCGTTCGGAGTTTTAACTTCTTAAACACATCGCCTAATACTCTAGCTTGGCTCTGATACCACTGTAGGGTTACTAGGCATTCTAACAAGGGTTAAGAAAGCATCAACCATGCCCGATTAAAATTTTAGCCGTGCCTAACAACCCTAAACAAGATCTTTGCTAGAAAATTAGGGTTTCACATACAAGTAAATAGCATCTACAACTAAGTGAATACGAAATACAACCTTTATAGATCAGTCCTTCACTTCTTTAGCTCCTTGTTGAAATCCCTTCGCTGCGATCGTGGTTCTCCCGGACTCTTGCATGGCTTCACAAGGCTAAAGGAGCGCCCTTGCTTGAAGTCTTCGAGGCCGAAGATGATCTACGTCGAGGGGATGCCAACTCAAGCTTCTACTTCACTAACTAGAGAATTAGTGAAGCAAACACCCTAAACTAAAGTGCTAGTCTAGTAGAGGATGGAGAAATAGAAAGTGGGTTCACTTTAGAATTTATTTTCTCACAATGTTTCTCACTTTGGATCAAACCTTAGAGAGCTCTTTTTCTCAAGGAAGAAGATGAAGAAAAATAAAGAGAGAAAGATAATGATCAAGTGAGTGAGCTAACCATGGTGAGTGAGTATCATATACTAACTCATGTAGAGACTTAATCATGGCTAAGTGTGATGGTTAGGTTAATAAAAATCCAAAGTAAAAACAAACTTAGTGGACTTTAGTCAATGCATCCACAAGCTTCCACAAGTTTCATGCATTTTCTAATTTTCCACTAATTTTGTAATTACTTTAAATACATTAAACCCAACATAACAAATAGCATGGTGTAAGTCTCATACACCCATGAAAGATGTATCATCAACCATGATACAAAATGAAAGACACACATTTAATATATATCACATATATACTAAAGTTGTGCACATGTGAGAAAAATCCTTAAGTGAACAAATGTTAGTTAATGTAAATTAGTATATCATATACACTAAATTATTAAATCAACACTTGACTTAATAATCCGGTTATATCTCATATAACCGACTAACATCTAATGTATCGACTTATCGAATCAACACTTGATTCGATAACCCGGCTATATCACATAAAAACGACCGATACAAAAAGTCGCGAGAATAGAATACGGTATCACATACACGCATCATTCTCGGTCCCGCACATATCACATATGCGCTCCTATTCGTTTTGCCTGAGCCAGTAAAACCTCTATGTAGGACTCTAAAGACTCGTCAATACGCCGGCAGTAGGTGATGATCACATCAAGCACCCACAAGCCGTCAACGGTACTAGCTGGATGTAACGGCTACCCGGGTATTGAGCGATCAGAAGATCAGCAAGCAAGCCCGCTCCAACTCCTGTAAAAGCCAAACGGTAACACTTTCCGTACAGTCCGGTCTCCTCGTCTGATATGTCGCATATCAAGTCTAGGGGTGGTAAACGTCAGACCCCAATAACCGATAAGTCGTGCCGATGTGAGGCTCATAACGGGTCGAGAAACTACCGGTAACTCTTACCAGTAAATCTCTAAATCAGCCCTGGCCAGGGACTTCCCTGTTATGGCCAATCGAGCACAGCGCAACATCAACCCCCAATACCGGGAGAGACGAAACCCCTCCTATCGCTCATCGCCTCCATGTGACTCGGGACTGTACCCAAAAACCACCCTTTTGTACGCCCTCTTAGACGTGGTAAGGTGGAAATCAAAGCACAGTGGGAATCACACAAGACTCTATGACGATCTCGGGTCTACAGACTAACCTGCACAAGTGTCACCAGAGAACTGCCATCTGACGTGAGGTATAATACCATCTGGGAGTTCTCGGCGCGTCCGTCCAGTGTACCCAGTCTCTACTGAGCACCCGTATACCATCTTAAATGTCAAACACCAATGGATATGGGATCATCCATCGCCCATCTAGTGGGTCGAGAAGCGTATACGCTAGTCTACTCTGGTATATCGATGCCCTGTCTCGATACACCTACGACTAGGAACATTAAAGGATGTACTTATGGACTACTCTGTCCTCACTAGTATGATCTGCATCATTGTCTAGGTAGTCAAGTATACATCTTAAGGGCTTTACCAACATGTAACTATAAGACAGTATCAAGAGACAAGTATACATGTTAAGATAAAGAGCAACCAGATAGCATACTATCATATCGAGCAAGAAAGTCCTCTCTATATATGTCCAAGCATCCAATATAATATACATCATCTGTACAATACTGGCCTCTAGAGCATACATACAACTAACATCTGATACACCATTGTGTTGTGGTGTATACGTAGGAGTAAGCTGAGAGAGAATCCCATTCTCTTTTAAATAATCTTGAAATTCCGTGCTTACGTATTCACCTCCTCGATCAGATCGAAGGATTTTAATACTTTTACCTGTCTGGTTCTCTACTTTGCTCTTATATTCCTTGAATTTCTCAAAATCTTCAGATTTGTGTTTCAACATGAACACATGTCCAAATCTTGAGAGATCATCGATGAATGTAATGAAGTATGAGGAACCATTCCTGGCATGTGTAGACATAGGACTGCATACATCATTATGTATCGGTCCCAAGAGTTCAGTAGCTCTTTCTCCGTGTCCCATAAACAGAGTTTTGGTCATCTTTCCTTTGAGACATGACTGACAGGTTTCATAAGATGTAAATTCAAACGGATTCAAATATCCATCTTTATACAACTTAGCTAGTCTGGTCGCATTGATATGACCAAGTCTACAATGCCACAAGAAGAGTTCGTTCATTTCTGAGCTTTTCCTCATGTGAGTGTTTTGTATATTTAGAACTGTATTTTGATTTAGAACGTATAAACCATTACACAACGTACCAAACCCAATCAACACTTGATTTAGAAAATGTTCATATCATTTTTCTTAAATGCAAAGTTGTATCCTTCTTTATTTAATAAAGATATGGATATTATATTGCACATCATCAATGGTATGAAATAACAATCGTTCAAAATCAATGTATTACCATTTGGCAATACTAGGTGATATTCGCTGACAGCTTCGGCAGCAACAATTGCTCCATTCCCTACTCTGAGAGACATATCACCATTTCCCAGTTCTCTACGTCCTTTTAACCCTTGTAACAGATTACTAATGTGGGATCCTGATCCGGTATCTAATACCCATGACGTAGAGCAGACTGGAAAACAGTTCTCAATAACTAACAAACCCGAAGAAGATGCATCAGAATGCACTTTCTTCATTTAGGTTGCATGCAAATTCTTGTATTCCCCTATATCTTGTTAGTGTATATTCCATAGGGGACATTATTGTATCATATTATCTTGTATATTATTTAATGGAAGCTTGGGATATTCACAGTTATATTAACAGTCTTGCTAAACATGGTAGTACTCTACTTAGTTTGTATCTATCTTAATGTGTGTATATGTTAGCATATCGAGAATACATATTGATAGAGCCCTTAGGATCTTGCTTGACTACCAGCGTTGTGATGGCAGTCACACTAGTGGGGGCTGGGTAGTCTACAAGCACATCCTTTTTCAGGGCCCTGGTCGTAGGATTATCGAGACAGGGCATCGATACTCCGGAGTAGACTAGTGTGTATGCTTCTCATCCCAGTTGGGGAGATGGTCTGTCCCACAGCCATCAGTACGTCATACTGGAGATAGTATACAGGTGCTCGTTGGGTTACGGGTATACCGGACAGGACTCGCAGGGAATTGTTAGTTGGTATTATACCCGTCGTCGGTTAACAGTTCCCAAGTGACATGAGTACAGCATAGTCCACAGACTTGACACTGCTGCTTCGCCTCGAGTGTGTTCCCACTGTTCTTAGATTGCTACCCTACCACGACTCAAAGGAGTCGTGCAAACAGGTAGCGGTTGGGTGCAGTCCCGAAGCACTTGGAGGCAGTGGCGGTTAGATAGGATTCGTCTCTCCCGGTATTGGAAGCTGATATCACGCTGTGTTTGGAAAGCCATTACGCAAAGTCCCTGGCCAGGGCAAGCGAGATTTACTGGTAGGTTTTCCAGTAGCTTCTCAAGGTGTGATGGGCTTCACTCCGACACGACTTATACCGCTTATAGGGGACTGACGCTTGCCGCCCCCTAGGCCCGATATGCGATAGTCCTAGACGAACAGACCGGACTGTACGGAGATTGTCACATCAGCCTCAGTAGGAGTTCAGATGGGTTTCCTCATAGGCCTTCTTATCGACATCTACCTAGGGACCGTTACGTACAGCTAGTACCGCTTGCGGCATGTGGTTCAACCCACCGCCAGCGTAGTAGTCGAGTCTTTAGAGTCACACACAGAGAGTTTCCCTGCTTCAGGCAAAATGATATAGAGGTCGTATGGTTTTACGACAGAGTTCGGACACATACGTGTTTTTACGCACGTACGATGTTCGGACGGTTTATACTAGCAGGCTTTGGTTTAAGCCAGATTCTAGTATTGGATTGTTGGATTTATACAGTCTCAGTATTTCCGTGTTTTCACGGATGGGAGGGGCATTCTCGTAATTTGTCGAGAAGCTTCTAGAAGATTGATGAGTTGGAGGCTTGGGTGGAATTTGCATTAATTGGATTAATGACTCATGGTGTAATTCATTCAAAGGAGTTAATGAAACATTTATTGCTTAATGACTCATGGTGTGATTCACACAAAGTGAATTAATGAAGCATGATTGATATTATCATTTGATTATTCATTTAATAATTATTATGCTTCATATATTCTAAATGAGTTATTATTTCATTATCATTCTCACTTTCCCATTCTCTCTCCTCAAGATCTCTCTCTTCAACCCTAACCCTAATCCTCTCATGTGTTGAGATCCTAGGGTTAGCAAGACTAATAGATCCCTAATCCTATTTTATATCCTCTAGGTTACTTTGATTAGCACTCATAGCAACCTAGTTACCTCAAGTGAGAGGTTATGCTTGGAGAAGTAGCTCTCGGGTGGATCTTCTATCACAACGAGGAGGCCGACGAGGAGGTGGTCTAAGAGAACAAGAAGGACTTGATTCATTAGGTATAATCATCTTTCATAGAAGCTAATGACTTCTATGTTGTTGTTAGTTAGGGTTTAGCAAAGATCCGTAAAGTTAGTCGATGTTAGTTTAAACAAAATGATTGTTTTACCTATTCCGCCTCCCCGCATCATGTGGGGTGTCTAACATCGACTTACAGTGGTATCAGATCCTCGCTAAACCATAACTAACTTGTTAGCAAAGTCGTTAGAAATTCGATCGCAAAACGAACCCAAAAAAACATCATTTTAACCTAGTTTCTGCCGTTTTTAAAACAGGGTCTAAAATTTTTTCAAAGACCCTTCAAAATACAAGCAGGGAATTATAAGATTACTGGAGAAATTTGGGATCGTGACTCGGTCAAACTGCCGCGGAACCGCGGCCGATCCAAGCGATCCGCCGTGGATCCACCGCCGAGTTGAAGCCGAGTCAGCCCAAATTTGCCCAGTAACTCTTCTGTGTTGATGTTGTATTTTCTGGGATGTTTTGTTTCTACTCAGATTTCATGTGCACACAGAATTGTTTGGAGTAGAATCATTTGTGTTTCTTTGATCGAAATTCTAAGATGTTTGGCTAACTTGATTATATCTGTGATTTGTTTAATGTGTTCGTAAACCTCCCCTAACTGCTAGTATGTCGGTTAGCAGGGGGTTGCACATTTCTGTAATGGTTTTTACTGGTTTGTGTTTGTTGACTTGTTGGATTGTCGTGAATGGATAGCCGGGGATGTGAGACGAGTGTTTCATTCATTCAAATGTAATTTGTAAATTGTTGTAATATTCTTTTGCGGGGCACTTCCGGGTTGAGGTTGTAGCCACCGTTGTATTATTTGATTTACTGTTTTCTGCTCCTAGGATAGACCCAAGGTGGGGTACACAAACTACCGAGTATTTTGAAGTATTTAGTGGCCTACTCACGTTGTTGAGGGAGACCGCTTCACTTCGGGTACTAGGCGGGTAGTTTGCCGTACCCGTAGGGGTCTAGGGTGGGGTTTTGGCTATTCATCGCGTGTAAGTGCACGGCGGCGCCCCGGCCGTCGATCCGAAGCCGGAAACGCGGAAACGAAAAATACTTTGCGAACTAGCAAACCGGCACCACCGCGCACAAAAATCCCGGATCGGGCCATTAACCTAGCTACTAGCAAACTAAAAGATGGGTGAAGAGATATACCAAGCGATCCGTGTCCTTCGGTCTTCGTCTCCACTCCGATCTCCCGCGGAATCTCCGTCCGCCACCTCCTCATCGGAAAGGGCACCACGTAGCCGGGTTCGTTTACGGGCTCCCACCTCTGGACCGAGGCAACTCGGGCGCGAAGTTGGCTAGCCGACGCGTCCAAGAAATGCTGTAGATGTAGTGTAGAAACCATGTCTCTTTGAGGTCTTGAAGTTGCCATGACAATATGGAGGCAAAAAGAACTTTGGAGTGATATGTGGAATTTTGTAGCAAGGAGAATGAGATCAAATGAAAAATTCCCCATCCAAAAATGAACCCTCTCCCTCCTCTAATGAAGTGGCCGGCCCCTATCCTTTTTGGGTGGTGGAAAAAAGGAATCTCTTAACCAAAAGAAGAAAATGAAAAGATAATCAAGAATAAAGTCACACTCAACTCACAATTCAATCCTTTCTCAAATCCAATCATAATAAATGCAAGGATTGATTCAAATGGAATCTCATGATGATAGAAGCCACAATCACAATAAACCCCCTCCACAAAATGTTATTTGCAAACTGCAAATAACACCCTCCAACGAAAAGTCCGGCCGCGAAGGAACAAAGAAAAACCGGCCGGAACGGAATGCAAACTGGCAACTTCAGAAAACTGATCCCGTAATAAATTACAGGAAAACCACGCTACTGCAAATACATGCCCGCATTTGTATTCCCACTGAATACAAATGCAAAGAGACAAAACTACACTGTCTAATACTAGGATCCGGCTTAAACCAAAGCCGGCTAGTAAAATCTGTCCGATCACGATTCGTGCAATACCGCACGTATCTGATCGAACCCTGCCATATCTCCATACGGCCTCTATAGCATTTCGCCCGAAACCTGAGTAACTGTGTGTGGTGGACTCTAAAGACTCGTCGATACTATGGCTGTGGATTTAACCACTAGCACGTCAGAGGTATCAGCCATACGTGACGGGCCACCAGCTATTGACCAAAAGGGACGTCGATGAGAGAACTCATCTTGACACCATACTGAGCCTGTCAGTGACAATATCCGTACAGTCCGGTCTGTTCGTCTATGAGCATCGCATGGCGGGCCTAAGGGGTTGGTAAAAGTCAGACCCCCAATAGCGGTACAAGTCGTGTCGGAGTGTAGCCCAGAACACCCTGAGATACTACTGGAATACCTACCAGTAAATCTCCTGCCTTGGCCAAGGACTTTTCATGTACTGGCTCTCCTAGACACAGCGCGACCTCACCCCCAATACCGGAAGAGACGAACCCCTGCAGATCCGCTCACTGCCTCCATGTGGCTCGGGACTATACCCAACTAAAATCTGTTTGCACGTCTCCTTTGAGCGTGGTAGGGTAGTAATCAAAGCACAGTGGGAACTCACACGAGACAAATGACGATCTCAGGTCGATGAACTAACCTGTACACATGTCACCAGGGAACTGCTATCTGACGTCAGGTATAATACCAACTAGCAGGTTCCCGGCGAGTCCTGTCCGGTGTACTCATAACCCAATGAGCACCTATATACATCTTAGGTGAACCAACTGACACCAGTGGCTTGTGAGACCGGCCACCGCCCCTCGTCGAGGTCTCGACTGTATACACTAGTCTACTCTGGAGTATCGATGCCCTGTCTCGAAACTCCCACGACTAGGGACCTTTTAAGGATGTGCTTATAGACCCCAGCTCCCACGTATATGATCGCCCTCATACTGCTGGTAGTCAAGCAAGAATCCTAGGGGCTCTATCAATGTGCAATAGTGACCTGTAGGGTCACCTAAAGCAGTACATGATGATAAAGATAAACCAGATAGCATACTATCATCTTGAGTAAGACTGTCCTACCGGCATAGGCCCTCCTCAATCATTGCAATCACGTGCCTGTGATCCAATAATTGACTCTGAGGGCACTATATCCAACAATCTCCCACTTGTACTCAAGGCTAATTATTGCGATGTCGCATACTCACAGCCCGTGTGATACCGAACACCCAACTCTTCTACTAGTCAGTCTTACAAAGCTCGTTTGCGAAACTATTATGTTTGAGGAATAGCCTCAGTGAGTGGATCCGCTGTGATGTTTCTTTCTATGTCTCTCTATATCCCATGTTCGCGGAGAAAGCCATCTCTCGAAATGAGCAATACCTGTCTTAGAATGTGTCTGGATGTCTGATGGGACCTAGCTCATAAATGAACTCCAAATCTAAACTTCTTAGACTGTATCGTCAACTGAACTTAATCAGTATCCTGTGCCATGCCTTCCCTCAGTATCCACCCGGACCACCTGTCCAAAATACTACCCCTCGTCAGAGGAAAAACTATAACTCTGACGGCCACTCTGCCGTCCAGGTCACCTTGGAAGCCTGGAATGATAACCGTCTCCTAAAGGAGGCTGCCGTTATCATTTCCCTAGAACATCTACTTATGTTCTAAAACTGCTTCCGACTGTTTCCGCAGGATTGGATCAATATCAACTTATTGCATCTACTGCAAGAACAACATCTGGTGTGGTACTTGACATCTCATGATTGACTCAATTGCCTAAGCAAATGATCTGCCAATCATGCACATCCCTCTCTACTTTAGTCTATAAGACACCTTTAGAGAGGGTGACTCCATCACCTGCAGGTACACTACCGTGCCAAGAGTCGTCCATTCTAAATACTCATAGAATACTGTCTAAGAACCCTGATTGGGAAACTACCCAAATCTAGATCTAAAACCATAGATCTAGTAACCAGAATATCAGATATAATATCCAAGTCCAGGGTGGAGAAACCACTGTGTGACAACCAAAGTATAACCGATCGCAGTATAGGAATATCACTTCCTACTCTGTGTATGTCATCAAATACCAGGACATCACACCCTACTACCTTCTTAACAGATCCATCCCCTATTCTTATGAAGTCAAACCTATGATTGTCACATCAGAAATAGATGATCTATCTCCGCTATATCTGCTTTAGTCTATAAATAGACATAAGCCACCTGTCCACCAATGCTTCCGCTGCTCCCACTGACCATGACAACCCTCTGGCAAAGTCATATAGACGTACACTTCTAAAGCTAGTTTAGAACGACGCTATACTCATCCTCCTGCCGGGTCTCACAGTCTGGAACAACAGCAATGACAAGTCTGGGTAAACAAGAACCTCCCTGCCACCGTCCCTGAGCATACCGAAGTACCTCTCGGGTGCCTGAGGTTACCCACCATATCTGCGGAGTGGCCAATGGAATGTCAAACCAGATTGAATCTTTAGGTTCTTTATCAAATCTTCAGCAATCGTTTGCGGTTCTGGAATCACTTCCAGTTCTATCATACTCCCACTACTGTTTTATGAAAAAATCCATTTTTATTAAAACTGTGGCGAGTCAAGAACAATATCACTATTGATCTTCCAGATGGTAGAAAGTCAACCCTCGTCATAGTCCGGGTCAACCCACAAACAGCCATTACAGAAACGTGCCTTGAGTCATCCAGAGTCTGGTTTTAAGCATAAGCTGGACAACTCCCCGTATCTTAACAATGTCAAGATATGAACTGTTCTATATCCAATACAGGAACAGAGGCACTGATTTAATTGAACCAGATTCAAATCATGCAGCTGTCTCCAGTGCATGTCAACTAAATGGAAGGAGGCCGATCAGCGTTACTCAACTTAGGGATGCTTCCAATTATGAGTAACCTGAAAGAGAAGCAAGTTCTCATTACTATCAACTGAATACCATACATAAGTATCTACATCTTCGATCACCTTGAAGAATCCCGATACTTGCAATACCTGGTTCTCTACTCTATTCTTATACCTATAACTTCTCAAAACTTAGACCCTGTGTTTCTACGAAACACCTGTCTAAGAACTAGAGAAGTCACAAGTAAACAGAATATAGTACGAGGACCAACCCCTCTGTCCTAATGGACATTGGACAATATACAATACTCTGTATAAGTCCCCTGAGTCTAATAACTCATTCACTGTGTGTCGTAGGTTAAAAACTGTACTTATGGTTAAGAAGAATTACACCGCTGTTCAATGCTCCTTACCTAACCATCTACTGGTATAGGTAAATGTCATAGACATAATTTCAAAAAGGTATATCTCACTCTATAAAAATAGACGTACAGATATATTGATTTGAAATTGGTGCATAACAACGGATATTCAAAACCAAATATTTGCCATCCGGCAAACAACCCAGGTGACTTCCTCAAATATCACCAATTACAACGAATCCCGATATATTGAGGATGGTCACCTAATTCCCAATAACTTACTCCCACTCATCATCTGTAAAACCATACAGATGTGAGAATCATACCTGGTAAATACATACCTTGGAGCAAGTGTCTAATTGGGAAATCAGTTTTCTTTTAACAGTACACAGTGAAACTGAAATATTGAAATGTTTCGATGGGGTATCCTGGTATTCCTAGAAATGCCTCTTCCATTATCCAGATTCACAACTGTAACCGTATAATTCTTTGCCATATTTCCAAATCCCTTTATATGTCTTTAGTCATTACCTTCTGTACACCCTTTTAGGCCAAATGGTTTTCTTCCTTCCCTACCGTTCGGCACCAGCCTATGGTTTGGAAGAAGACTATCCAATAAGCATAATGGGTGTACTGTCCTAATCCTAGGAGCACTCGCAATGCGAGAGAAGGTGAAGATAAAAGACAACCGAATAAACCTTATTCCTATTTCTCCTGAACCAGGATCCATCCCCGAACAGGAACAAGCTCCTTTCGAGTTCGTATATAACCATACGATGGATTATCCAATAAACTTGGGATCTTCATAGTGATACGGAGTGTCCTGGAGAAATACAAAGGTGATTTAGGATTGGCGAAGAAATACTTGGTTTGGTCATGAATAGCAGTCGCAATTTACTTTGCCCTCTTACTAATCCCTTTCTTTGTCTTTACATAATACCTTCTGTACACCATCGTTATGCTAATTGGTTTTCTTCATTCCCCACCGTTCGGCACCAGCCTAAGGTTTGGAAGAAGACTATCCAATTTGCGTAATAGGTGTACTATCTCCTAAACTAAGGAGTACTCGCTACCTGAGAGAAGGTAAAAGGAAAAGACAACTGAATAATCCTATTCGTTTTCTCCAGAACCAGAAACCATCCTCGAATTCCTTCGAGTTCGTATATAACCATACGATGTTTTTTCCAATGGAAGTGGACGTTCGTAGTAATACGGGGTGTCCCGGAGAAAAGGGTAAAAGTAGGAGTGGCAATGAGGTCTGCAACTCTGACAATCCAAAAGCCAGTGTTTAAAAAGGTTCGGTCAACTTGGTCACTGAGTCATAGTCTAGGGTCGGGTCACTGGTCGCTGCCAAAAAGAGAGAGAAAAGAAACACTCAGCGTGCACTCTAACCTAGATCAGAATGGTTATCACTTTATCTAATCAGGAAACCTCCCACTGTAACGTCAAATTCTTTCCCAAACCTGAAAGAAGAATTAGTCGGGATCACCTGAGGAGTAAACCAACTCATCAGTGGGAATCGGGATCCAACTATCATCGCATGATAACGTGACGGAATCCGCTCACGTTATCACACTCCAGAAGGTATGCACATATCTGGCAAGTTTCAATTTCTTTAGAAACTCCCGATGTGGATTTTTGCCCCATGCTCTTATGACCTTGGCGAAGGTCAACAAATCATAAGTCACATGTCAAGTTCTACCCGTCATTATCCAGGTTAATTTGAACCCACCCGTACAAGCCCTTGACGAAGGTCAACAAGGCTATACGACTGTCCCAAAGCAACGCATCTATCAATGCAGCAGAAAAGTAACAAGGTCAACAAGGCTATACGACTGTCCCAAAGCAACGCATCTATCAATGCAGCAGAAAAGTAACAAGCAGCTACCATACACTATGCCTTGACGAAGGCCAACAAACATAGCATGAATACTACGTGCTATCCGTCTGAAATGACGGAGGGCTACAAATGGTTTCTGGCGAAAACCTTTAACGTAATGAACTTGATATCATTGAAGGAACGGATAGCTTTTTAGAAAAATATAGTAACGAAAAGCTTTACTAAAGAGGTCACTCCCGGTGAAGGGATCTCGGCTCTTTCCCCGTAGGATGGGGTGCAGGATATTCCAACTGAATACCACGATGCAAAGCAAAAGTAATCGGCTATAGTGAAGTTATTGCCCTGACGCAAACTTCTGTCCAAGGGGTCACTCCCGGTGAAGGGATTTCGGCCCTTGCCTCGTCGACTGAGGAGCAGGATATTCCAACTGAATACCACTGTGCAAAATAAAAGAGAACGTCCTTGCAATAACGGCTTTTTGAAAAAGTGTTCCAACAACATCAGAATAGGTTTGTTTATCTTGCATTGATCCGAATCAACGCAGTCCCATCAATTGATCACACCAATAAAGAACGAAAATAATGACGTACGTATATGCCATCCGCATTCGCCACTGGGTCCCGTCATCACCCGTTAGGTTAGCTAACTAACGACAGAGCGGGGACTGGACTAGCGCGGATGCAAAACATATACAACATCTACTAGTATATATATCAATATATAATATTTCGATCAAGACGTGATAAAAAGCAACAGCACAGAAATGTAACCAGCATCACAAAGCAATACAGATATCTGAGATCCCCGGGTTTCATAGAGCCGCTACTGAAACCCGACGTTCCCCTGGTCGTGTGGATAGCCTGTGCAATGAAAATCCTAGACCCCTACGGGCGCGGCAAGTCACCCGCCAAAACCTGAAGCGTGGCAGCCCCCTTCAGCAACGTGAATGGACCACCCAGCACTTCACGGAATCCGGTAACTTGGGCACCCCTCCTGAGTCAACCTATACCCCCTACGAGTGCGGCGAATAGCCCGCCAATTCTAGAGTGAAGCCCCCTCCGTCTCAATGCCATGAGATGCGGGCTTGTTGCCCTCTAGAACCCGGCTATCCGTGCATCCCCCCGCGGGGCAATCCTAGTACAGAAAGTAAAATATGCATACAACGGGTACATCGACCTCGACCCGGTCGTGCCCCAAAAGAATAATACAAACAGGCAGTGACGGCAGTCCACATGTCGGACGCTCGCCCCGCAATATCAAATGTACATATAAAACAAAACTGTACTAACATTGCAACCAGGCTATCCCCACGACCGATCCGCAACATCACAGCACAACACAGAACATCAACGTGAATGTCACATTCGCAAATCCGTCTAAAATGGCTATAGCAGATAGATAGGATTTACCGATCAAGTGACATTCACGGTCGCAGATATAATATAAATACTGTGAACTAGCATGTTTAAAATATCCGATCGAACAAATTTATCGAAGTGGGCCCCAAGCACTACTGTAGCACTCATAGAAAATCTGGGCCCAAAAAGAATATCCCAAAACCCCTATTTCCAACCCAGGAGCTCTCTGTAACAATTTGGTGCGCTGAACAGTTAAAAGAGCGGCGGAACCGCGGCCCAAGCATGGTTTTGGCCACGGTTCCGCGGCGGTATGGTGAGATCTCGCGACCAAATTTTCACAGAGTGCTTAGGTTTCCATGCACAGTATTCTGCAACAACCTGAAAAATTTTTAGAGCCCAAAAAATTTCGACAGAAACCCATGCATAAGAAAATACGGTTTTTAGGGTTTTATTGTTCGATCGAGTTCTAAACACGTTAGAGAAAGCTAGGCTAAGTTAATGGCGTGGCTCTGATACCAATGTAAGTGCACGGCGACGCCCCGGCCGTCGATCCGATGCCGGAAACGCGGAAACGAAAAATACTTTGCGAACTAGCAAACCGGCACCACTGCGCACAAAAATCCCGGATCGGGCTATTAACCTAGCTACTAGCAAACTAAAAGATGGGTTAAGAGATATACCAAGCGATCCGTGTCCTTCGGTCTTCGTCTCCACTCCGATCTCCCGCGTTATCTCT
The DNA here is from genome assembly GCA_030015575.1 of Agapanthus africanus. NCBI lineage: Eukaryota > Viridiplantae > Streptophyta > Magnoliopsida > Asparagales > Amaryllidaceae > Agapanthus > Agapanthus africanus. The sequence continues at coordinate 368,044,695 of CM057345.1, forward strand.
GTCCGCCACCTCCTCATCGGAAAGGGCACCATGTAGCCGGGTTCGTTTACGGGCTCCCACCTCGGGACCGAGACAACTCGGGCGCGAAGTTGGCTAGCCAACGCGTCCAAGGAATGCTGTAGATGTAGTGTAGAAACCATGTCTCTTTGAGGTCTTGAAGTTGCCATGACAATATGGAGGCAAAAAGAACTTTGGAGTGATATGTGGAATTTTGTAGCAAGGAGAATGAGATCAAATGAAAAATTCCCCATCCAAAAATGAACCCTCTCCCTCCTCTAATGAAGTGGCCGGCCCCTATCCTTTTTGGGTGGTGGAAAAAAGGAATCTCTTAACCAAAAGAAGAAAATGAAAAGATAATCAAGAATAAAGTCACACTCAACTCACAATTCAATCCTTTCTGAAATCCAATCATAATAAATGCAAGGATTGATTCAAATGGAATCTCATGATGATAGAAGCCACAATCACAATAAACCCCCTCCACAAAATGTTATTTGCACCCTCCAACGAAAAGTCCGGCCGCGAAGGAACAAAGAAAAACCGGCCGGAACGGAATGCAAACTGGCAACTTCAGAAAACTGATCCCGTAATAAATTACAGGAAAACCCCGCTACTGCAAATACATGCCCGCATTTGTATTCCCACTGAATACAAATGCAAAGAGACAAAACTACACTGTCTAATACTAGGATCCGGCTTAAACCAAAGCCGGCTAGTAAAATCCGTCCGATCACGATCCGTGCAATACCGCACGTATCTGATCGAACCCTGCCATATCTCCATACGGCCTCTATAGCGTTTCGCCCGAAACCTGAGTAACTGTGTGTGGTGGACTCGAAAGACTCGTCGATACTATGGCTGTGGATTTAACCACTAGCACGTCAGAGGTATTAGCCATACGTGACGGGCCACCAGCTATTGACCAAAAGGGACGTCATTGAGCGAACTCATCCTGACACCCTACTGAGCCTGTCAGTGACAATATCCGTACAGTCCGGTCCGTTCGTCTATGAGCATCGCATGGCAGGCCTAGGGGGTTGGTAAAAGTCAGACCCCCAATAGCGGTACAAGTCGTGTCGGAGTGTAGCCCAGAACACCCTGAGATACTACTGGAATACCTACCAGTAAATCTCCTGCCTTGGCCAAGGACTTTTCATGTACTGGCTCTCCTAGACACAGCGCGACCTCACGCCCAATACCGGGAGAGACGAACCCCTGCAGATCCGCTCACTGCCTCCATGTGGCTCGGGACTGTACCCAACTAAAACCTGTTTGCACGTCTCCTTTTAGCGTGGTAGGGTAGTAATCAAAGCATAGTGGGAACTCACACGAGATAAATGACGATCTCAGGTCAATGAACTAACCTGTACACATGTCACCAGGGAACTGCTATCTGACTTCAGGTATAATACCAACTAGCAGGTTCCCGGCGAGTCCGGTCCGGTGTACTCTTAACCCAATGAGCACCTGTATACATCTTAGGTGAACCAACTGACACCAGTGGCTTGTGAGACCGGCCACCGCCCCTCGTCGGGGTCTCGACTGTATACACTAGTCTACTCTGGAGTATCGATGCCCTGTCTCGAAACTCCCACGACTAGGGACCTTTTAAGGGTGTGCTTATAGACCCCATCTCCCACATATATGATCGCCCTCATACTGCTGGTAGTCAAGCAAGAATCCTAGGGGCTCTATCAACGTGCAATAGTGACCTGTAGGGTCACCTAAAGCAGTACACGATGATAAAGATAAACCAGATAGCATACTATCATCTTGAGTAAGACTGTCCTACCGGCATAGGCCCTCCTCAATCATTGCAATCACGTGCCTGTGATCCAATAATTGACTCTGAGGGCACTATATCCAACAATCTCCCACTTGCACTCAAGGCTAATTATTGCGATGTCGCATACTCACAGCCCGTGTGATACCGAACACCCAACTCCTCTACTAGTCAGTCTTACAAAGCTCGTTTGCGAAACTATTGTGTTCGAGGAATAGCCTCAGTGAGTGGATCCGCTGTGATGTTTCTTTCTATGTCTCTCTATATCCCATGTTCGCGGAGAAAGCCATCTCCCGAAATGAGCAATACCTGTCTTAGAATGTGTCTGGATGTCTGATGGGACCTAGGTCATAAATGAACTCCAAATCTATACTTCTTAGACTGTATCGTCAACTGAACTTAATCAGTATCCTGCGCCATGCCTTCCCTCAGTATCCACCTGGACCACCTGTCCAAAATACTACCCCTCGTCAGAGGGAAAACTATAACTCTGACGGCCACTCTGGCGTCCAGGTCACCTTGGAAGCCTGGAATGATAACCGTCTCCTAAAGGAGGCTGCCGTTATCATTTCCCTAGAACATCCACTTATGTTCTAAAACTGCTTCAGACTGTTTCCGCAGGATTGGATCAATATCAACTTATTGCATCTACTGCAAGAACAACATCTGGTGTGGTACTTGACATCTCATGATTGACTCAATTGCCTAAGCAAATGATCTGCCAATCATGCACATCCCTCTCTACTTTAGTCTATAAGACACCTTTAGAGAGGGTGACTCCATCACCTGCAGGTACACTACCGTGCCAAGAGTCGTCCATTCTAAATACTCATAGAATGCTGTCTAAGAACCCTGATTGGGAAACTACCCAAATCTAGATCTAAAACCATAGATCTAGTAACCAGAATGTCTGATATAATATCCAAGTCCCGTGTGGAGAAACCACTGTGTGACAACCAAAGTATAACCGATCGCAGTATAGGAATATCACTTCCTACTCTGTGTATGTCATCAAATACCAGGACATCACACCCTACTACCTTCTTAACAGATCCATCCCATATTCTTATGAAGTCAAACCTATGATTGTCACATCAGAATTAGATGATCTATCTCCGCTATATCTGCTTTAGTCTATAAATAGACATAAGCCACCTGTCCACCAATGCTTCCGCTGCTCCCACTGACCATGACAACCCTCTGGTAAAGTCTTATAGACGTACACTTCTAAAGCTAGTTTAGAACGACGCTATACTCATCCTCCTGCCGGGTCTCACAGTCTGGAACAACAGCAATGGCAAATCTGGGTAAACAAGAACCTCCCTGCCACCGTCCCTGAGCATACCGAAGTACCTCTCGGGTGCCTGAGGTTACCCACCATATCTGCGGAGTGGCCAATGGAATGTCAAACCAGATTGAAGCTTTAGGTTCTTTATCAAATCTTCAGTAATCGTTTGCGGTTCTGGAATCACTTCCAGTTCTATCATACTCCCACTACTGTTTTATGAAAAAATCCATTTTTATTAAAACTGTGGCGAGTCAAGAACAATATCACTATTGATCTTTCTGATGGTAGAAAGTCAACCCTCGTCATAGTCCGGGTCAACCCACAAACAGCCATTACAGAAACGTGCCTTGAGTCATCCAGAGTCTGGTTTTAAGCATAAGCTGGACAACTCCCCGTATCTTAACAATGTCAAGATATGAACTGTTCTATATCCAATACAGGAACAGAGGCACTGATTTAATTGAACCAGATTCAATTCATGCAGCTGTCTCCAGTGCATGTCAACTAAATGGAAGGAGGCCGATCAGCGTTACTCAACTTAGGAATGCTTCCAATTATGAGTAACCTGAAAGAGAAGCAAGTTCTCATTACTATCAACTGAATACCATACACAAGTATCTACATCTTCGAACACCTTGAAGAATCCCAATACTTGCAATACCTGGTTCTCTACTCTATTCTTATACCTATAACTTCTCAAAACTTAGACCCTGTGTTTCTACGAAACACCTGTCTAAGAACTAGAGAAGTCACAAGTAAACAGAATATAGTACGAGGACCAACCCCTCTGTCCTAATGGACACTGGACAATATACAATACTCTGTATAAGTCCCCTGAGTCTAATAACTCATTCACTGTGTGTCGTAAGTTGAAAACTGTACTTATGGTTAAGAAGAATTACACCGTTGTTCAATGCTCCTTACCTAACCATCCACTGGTATAGGTAAATGTCATAGACATAATCTCAAAAGGGTATATCTCACTCTATAAAAATAGACGTACAAATATATCAATTTGAAATTGGAGCATAACAACGGATATTCAAAACCAAATATTTGCCATCCGGCAAACAACCCAGGTGACTTCCTAAAATATCACCAATTACAACGAATCCCGATATATTGAGGATGGTCACCTAATTCCCAATAACTTGCTCCCACTAATCATCTGTAAAACCATACAGATGTGAGAATCATACCTGGTAAATACATACCCTGGAGCAAGTGTCTAATTGGGAAATCAGTTTTCTTTTAACAGTACACAGTGAAACTGAAACATTGAAATGTTTCGATGGGGTATCCTGGTATTCCTAGTAATGCCTCTTCCATTATCCAGATTCACAACTGTAACCGTATAATTCTTTGCCATCTTTCCAAATCCCTTTATATGTCTTTAGTCATTACCTTCTGTACACCCTTTTAGGCCAAATGGTTTTCTTCCTTCCCTACCGTTCGGCACCAGCCTATGGTTTGGAAGAAGACTATCCAATAAGCATAATGGGTGTACTGTCCTAATCTTAGGAGCACTCGCAATGCAAGAGAAGGTGAAGATAAAAGACAACCGAATAAACCTTATTCCTATTTCTCCTGAACCAGGATCCATCCCCGAACAGGAACAAGTTCCTTTCGAGTTCGTATATAACCATACGATGGATTATCCAATAAACTTGGGATCTTCGTAGTGATACGGAGTGTCCTGGAGAAATACAAAGGTGATTTAGGATTGGCGAAGAAATACTTGGTTTGGTCGTGAATAGCAGTCGCAATTTACTTTGCCCTCTTACTAATCCCTTTCTTTGTCTTTACATAATACCTTCTGTACACCATCGTTATGCTAATTGGTTTTCTTCATTCCCCACCGTTCGGCACCAGCCTAAGGTTTGGAAGAAGACTATCCAATTAGCGTAATAGGTGTACTATCTCCTAAACTAAGGAGTACTCGCTACCTGAGAGAAGGTAAAAGGAAAAGACAACTGAATAATCCTATTCGTTTTCTCCAGAACCAGAAACCATCCTCGAATTCCTTCGAGTTCGTATATAACCATATGATGGTTTTGTCCAATGGAAGTGGACGTTCGTAGTAATACGGGGTGTCCCGGAGAAAAGGGTAAAAGTAGGAGTGGCAATGAGGTCTGCAACTCTGACAATCCAAAAGCCAGTGTTTAAAAAGGTTCGGTCAACTTGGTCACTGAGTCATAGTCTAGGGTCGGGTCACTGGTCGCTGCCAAAGAGAGAGAGAAAAGAAACACTCAGCGTACACTCTAACCTAGATCAGAATGGTTATCACTTTATCCAATCAGGAAACCTCCCACTGTAACGTCAAATTCTTCCCCAAACCTGAAAGAAGAATTAGCCGGGATCACCCGAGGAGTAAACCAACTCATCAGTGGGAATCGGGATCCAACTATCATCGCATGATAACGTGATGGAATCCGCTCACGTTATCACACTCCAGAAGGTATGCGCATATCTGGCAAGTTTCAGTTTCTTTAGAAACTCCCGATGTGGATTTTTGCCCCATACTCTTATGACCTTGGCGAAGGTCAACAAATCATAAGTCACATGTCAAGTTCTACCCGTCATTTTCCAGGTTAATTTGAACCCACCCGTACAAGCCCTTGACTAAGGTCAACAAGGCTATACGACTGTCCCAAAGCAACGCATCTATCTATGCAGCAGAAAAATAACAAGCAGCTACCATACACTATGCCTTGACGAAGGCCAACAAACATAGCATGAATACTACGTGCTACCCGTCTGAAATGACGGAGGGCTACGAATGGTTTCTGGTGAAAACCTTTAACGTAATGAACTTGATATCGTTGAAGGAACGGATAGCTTTTTAGAAAAATATAGTAACGAAAAGCTTTACTAAAGAGGTCACTCCCGGTGAAGGGATCTCGGCTCTTTCCCCGTAGGATGGGGTGCAGGATATTCCAACTGAATACCACGATGCAAAGCAAAAGTAATCGGCTATAGTGAAGTTATTGCCCTGACGCAAACTTCTGTCCAAGGGGTCACTCCCGGTGAAGGGATCTCGGCCCTTGCCTCGTCGACTGAGGAGCAGGATATTCCAACTGAATACCACTGTGCAAAACAAAAGAGAACGTCCTTGCAATAATGGCTTTTTGAAAAAGTGTTCCAACAACATCAGAATAGGTTTGTTTATCTTGCATTGATCCGAATCAACGCAGTCCCATCAATTGATCACACCAATAAAGAACGAAAATAATGACGTACGTATATGCCATCCGCATTCGCCACTGGGTCCCGTCATCACCCGTTAGGTTAGCTAACTAATGACAGAGCGGGGACTGGACTAGCGCGGATGCAAAACATATACAACATCTACTAGTATATATATCAATATATAATATTTCGCTCAAGGCGTGATAAAAAGCAACAGCACAGAAATGTAACCAGCATCACAGAGCAATACAGATATCTGGGATCCCCGGGTTTCATAGAGCCGCTACTGAAACCCGACGTTTCCCTGGTCGTGTGGATAGCCTGTGCAATGAAAATCCTAGACCCCTACGGGCGCGGCAAGTCACCCGCCAAAACCTGAAGCGAGGCAGCCCCCTTCAGCAACGTGAATGGACCACCCTGCACTTCACGGAATCCGGTAACTTGGGCACCCCTCCTGGGTCAACCTATACCCCCTACGAGTGTGGCGAATAGCCCGCCAATTTTAGAGTGAAGCCCCCTCCGTCTCAATGCCATCAGATGCGGGCATGTTGCCCTCTAGAACCCGGCTATCCGTGCACCCCTCCGCGGGGCAATCCTAGTACAGAAAGTAAAATATACATACAACGGGTACATCGACCTCGACCCGGTCGTGCCCCAAAAGAATAATACAAACAAACAGTGACGGCAGTCCACATGTCGGACGCTCGCCCCGCAATATCACATGTACATATAAAACAAAACTGTACTAACATTGCAACCAGGCTATCCCCACGACCGATCCGCAACATCACAGCACAACACAGAACATCAACGTGAATGTCACGTTCGCAAATTCGTCTAAAAGGGCTATAGCAGATAGACAGGATTTACCGATCAAGTGACATTCACGGTCGCAGATATAATGTAAATACTGTGAACTAGCATGTTTAAAATATCCGATCGAACAAATTTATCGAAGTGGGCCCCAAGCACTACTGTAGCACTCATAGAAAATCTGGGCCCAAAAAGAATATCCCAAAACCCCTATTTCCAACCCAGGAGCTCTCTGTAACAATTTGGTGCGCTGAACAGTTAAAAGAGCGGTGGAACCGCGGCCCAAGCATGGTTTTGGCCGCGGTTACACGGCGGTATGGTGAGATCTCGCGACCAAATTTTCATAGAGTGCTTAGGTTTCCATGCACAGTATTCTGCAACAACCTGAAAAATTTTTAGAGCCCAAAAAATTTCGACAGAAACCCAATGCACAAGAAAATACGGTTTTTGGGGTTTTATTATTCGATCGAGTTCTAAACACGTTAGAGCAAGCTAGGCTAAGTTAATGGCGTGGCTCTGATACCAATGTAAGTGCACGGCGGCGCCCCGGCCGTCGATCCGACACCGGAAACGCGGAAACGAAAAATACTTTAAGAACTAGCAAACCGGCACCGCCGCGCATAAAAATCCCGGATCGGGCCATTAACCTAGCTACTAGCAAACTAAAAGATGGGTGAAGAGATATACCAAGCGATCCGTGTCCTTCGGTCTTCGTCTCCACTCCGATCTCCCGCGGAATCTCCGTCCGCCACCTCCTCATCGGAAAGGGCACCACGTAGCCGGGTTCGTTTACGGGCTCCCACCTCTGGACTGAGGCAACTCGGGCGCGAAGTTGGCTAGCCGACGCGTCCAAGGAATGCTGTAGATGTAGTGTAGAAACCATGTCTCTTTGAGGTCTTGAAGTTGCCATGACAATATAGAGGCAAAAAGAACTTTGGAGTGATATGTGGAATTTTGTAGCAAGGAGAATGAGATCAAATGAAAAATTCCCCATCCAAAAATGAACCCTCTCCCTCCTCTAATGAAGTGGCCGGCCCCTATCCTTTTTGGGTGGTGGAAAAAAGGAATCTCTTAACCAAAAGAAGAAAATGAAAAGATAATCAAGAATAAAGTCACACTCAACTCACAATTCAATCCTTTCTGAAATCCAATCATAATAAATGCAAGGATTGATTCAAATGGAATCTCATGATGATAGAAGCCACAATCACAATAAACCCCCTCCACAAAATGTTATTTGCAAACTGCAAATAACACCCTCCAACGAAAAGTCCGGCCGCGAAGGAACAAAGAAAAACCGGCCGGAACGGAATGCAAACTGGCAACTTCAGAAAACTGATCCCGTAATAAATTACAGGAAAACCCCGCTACTGCAAATACATGCCCGCATTTGAATTCCCACTGAATACAAATGCAAAGAGACAAAACTACACTGTCTAATACTAGGATCTGGCTTAAACCAAAGCCGGCTAGTAAAATCCGTCCGATCATGATCCGTGCAATACCGCACGTATCTGATCGAACCCTTCCATATCTCCATACGGCCTCTATAGCGTTTCGCCCGAAACCTAAAGTAACTCTATGTGGTGGACTCTAAAGACTCGTCAATACTATGGCTGTGGATTTAACCACTAGCACATCAGAGGTATCAGCCATACGTGATGGGCCACCAGCTATTGACCAAAAGGGACGTCGATGAGCGAACTCATCCTGACACCCTACTGAGCCTGTCAGTGACAATATCCGTACAGTCCGGTCCGTTCGTCTATGAGCATCGCATGGCGGGTCTAGGGGGTTGGTAAAAGTCAGACCCCCAATAGCGGTACAAGTCGTGTCGGAGTGTAGCCCAGAACACCCTGAGATACTACTGGAATACCTACCAGTAAATCTCCTGCCTTAGCCAAGGACTTTTCATGTACTGGCTCTCCTAGACACAGCGCGACCTCACCCCCAATACCGGGAGAGACGAACCCCTGCAGATCCGCTCACTGCCTCTATGTGGCTCGGGACTGTACCCAACTAAAACCTGTTTGCACGTCTCCTTTGAGCGTGGTAGGGTAGTAATCAAAGCACAGTGGGAACTCACACGAGACAAATGATGATCTCAGGTCGATGAACTAACCTGTACACATGTCACCAGGGAACTGCTATCTGACGTCAGGTATAATACCAACTAGCAGGTTCCCGGCGAGTCCTGTCCGGTGTACTCATAACCCAATGAGCACCTGTATACATCTTAGGTGAACCAACTGACACCAGTGGCTTGTGAGACCGGCCACCGCCCCTCGTCGGGGTCTCGACTGTATACACTAGTCTACTCTGGAGTATCGATGCCCTGTCTCGAAACTCCCACGACTAGGGACCTTTTAAGGATGTGCTTATAGACCCCAGCTCCCACGTATATGATCGCCCTCATACTGCTGGTAGTAAAGCAAGAATCCTAGGGGCTCTATCAACGTGCAATAGTGACCTGTGGGGTCACCTAAAGCAGTACACGATGATAAAGATAAACCAGATAGCATACTATCATCTTGAGTAAGACTGTCCTACCGGCATAGGTCCTCCTCAATCATTGCAATCACGTGCCTGTGATCCAATAATTGACTCTGAGGGCACTATATCCAACATCGCGACTGTGTAATCCGTCTTTCTTTGCATGCTCAAAAGGAATGCGGATTCGTAGAATATCTAATATGTTCATCTGTGATCTGGAATGCCTATTATTGCGTCTGACGAATGTACAATATCTATATATGATAGCTATTAGACGTCACTTATGTTTTGCACCCGCGCTAGCCCAGCCCCCGCTCTGTCGTTAGTTAAGTAACCCAACGGGTGAATGATGGGGCCCAGTGGCGAATGCGGATGGCATAAGAGGACGTTGTATTTTCATTGTTTTCTGTAATGATAGGTTAATTGATGGGACGCATTATATTAATGCAAAGAAAATAAACCAAAGTTGAATGGTTGGAACAGTTTAAAAGAAACCACTCGATTATTTTTACAACAGAAGATATTTTAATTGCGGAGCTTAACCACTCCTTTTAAAAGCTATCAGGTTCCTTCGGTCATATCAAGTTCACTACGTTCACGGTTTCGCAAAAACCATTCGTAGCCCTTCGTCATTTCATTTAGGTATTCAGTAGTATTCAAGCTATATATTTTGACCAACGCCAAGGCATAGTGTTTGGTAGCTGCTGGGTATTCATTTGTTGGATAGATAGATGAGTTAGTTTTGGACAGTCGTATTACCATTTGGCCAACGTCAGGGGTATGTACGGATGGGTTCAAATTAACAAGATAATGATGGGTAGAACTTGACATGTGACTTATGACATTTTGACCAACGCCAAGGTCATAAGAGCATGGGGCAGAAACTTATATCGGGAATTTCTAAAGAAACTAAAATTTGCAAAGAGATGCATAACATTTGGAGTGTGATAATTTTGGTAGGATTCCTTCAGCTTTATCACACAATGATATTTGGATCCCGATCCTACTGTGAGTATCTGCTACTCATCAGGAGATTCGTCACTTAACGATCAATGCTATAAACCAAGTAGGTGTCGAGAAAGGTGTCAGCGGGGCTACGCCCCCAGAGAAAAGAGGTTATTTAATTAAGGAACTTCGCGAAAGCATCATAAAACCTCCCTCGAAGTACCGACACCGGCCTGGCTGAACGGTTAAGCAAGTATTGTACGGTGAGAATAGTCCTAACTAGTTCTTTCTTTATGGTTTGAGGAGGGATTCGAGAAACAGTGGGAGCCATCCAGTTTAGATAAACTAAAAACCACTCTAAACTTACAAGAGCATCATGCTAAAGTGTTCCCTCTCTCTCTCAATTGCAGCGACCCAGAACATGACAGGCCTTAAGTTACTTTTAGAGAAAAATATTCTGACAAGGCCAAACTATAAAGATTGGTTTCGGAATGTATAAAGATTGGTTCTGGAATGTCAAGATGGCTTTGACTTATGACAAATTGGGGTATGTCCTTACTGCTAAGGCACCTGCTGTCCCTGGTCCAGAATCCAGTATTGCGGATAAGGAAATCCACAAGACCTGGGAGATAGATTGCGCGAAGGCCAAATGCATCGTGCTTGCCTCTATGAATAATGAACATCAGAGGAGGCACGAGGATATGGATCTTGAATCCATATTTCTCCACACAAAGGATCTGTATGGAGAGCAATCTCGTATAGCTAGATACGAGACCTCGAAGAACTTGTTTCAGTCGAGGCTGGCCGTCGGATCATCTGTAGGAGAACATGTCCTAAAGATGATTGGCTATGGTGAAGAGCTTACGGACCTTGGGACGACTTTAGAGAACGAGCTCTATACAGACTTGGTTCTTCAGTCCCTTCCTTCCACCTACGCCCAGTTTATTCTGAATTTCAACATTCAAGGAAAAGAAGTTGAACTTCCAGAACTCCTTAACATGTTGAGGAGTGCAGAGGGCATCTTGCAGAAAGCAAGGGAAACACCCGCTATGTTTGTTCACGGTGCTTCCTCTTCCGGGTCCAAGGCTAGGGCCAAAGGAAGGAAGAAGAAGGCCGCTACCAAACCAAGAGGAGATGTTGGTAAGGTGGGAGTCAAGGGAAAGAAAAAGGTTGCGGTGCCAGTAGTGGCAAAAGACGAGTGCTTCCACTGTCATAGGGAAGCCCATTGGAAGAAAGATTGCAAAGCTTGGATTGCCAAGAACCAGGAACCGAAACAAGCTGTGGCTTCGACTTCAGGTGTGTTTGTAATTGAAAATTGTCTGTCAATCAACTCTACTTCCTGGATATTGGATACCGGATCAGGATCTCATATATGCAATTCATTGCAGGCACTGAGAAACTATAGAGTGCTAAAGGTTGGTGATATGACTCTCCAGGTTGCTGACAGAGCTAGCGTGGGTGCTGTGTCCGTAGAGGATTATCACCTTGGATTGACGAGTGGACAAATTTTGGTTTTGCATAACTGTTTTTGTGTACCCAGTTTAACGTGTAATATCATATCAGTATCGTTGTTATCAAAAGAAGGTTATGATTTCACGTTTGTAAGCGATGTTGTTAACATCCACTTTAATCATAGTTTGATTGCGTCTGGTACACTAGATAACGGTATATATGTGTTAAACCAATTACAGATTTTCAATGTCCAGAACACACTAAAAAGAAAGTCACATCAATGAGACAGGGTTAACTAAGTTACGTAGAGAAGGATATTTGGATCCGTTCGAATATCAATCTTATGCTACTTGTCAATCATGTCTCAAAGGAAAGATGACAAAGACTCCATTCACTGGACATGGAGTAAGAGCAAGCGAGCTGATTGTTAGAGTTTTTACGTGCTTAGTTAATTACCGCAATCATGACGGTTTCGCTTGGTAGCTAGCCGGTTGAGTATGGGTAGTCCGCAGGGAGATGGGAATCTTTTTCTATGTGCTTTAACGAGTTAAGTCCAAATGTCCAGGTTTTTTTGAGATTAACTATGTGCTAAAATGTATATAAAGAGAGCTTGTTAGGGTTAGGATTAGGTTAGTTTGAGATAGGAGTTGCTCACTTCTTTCGTTGCCACTCTTAATATCGGTGTTATGGTAATCGGCAACAACGAGGATTAGCTCGACTAGGAAGGAACTTGCGAGTATAAGCTAGGCTTTCCAACGCTTAGTTTCTTCCTTTTGGTCCTTGTCCATCCGTTCTTGGCTCTTAGCCTTAACCTCCGGTTAATTCAACCACAACCGGTCTCGCTAAGGAATCACCGCTATCATGTAGGATAGGGTGCCGTAGGGAGCGGATTGTGGTTCAATTAACGGGAGTCCGAATTAAGATGTTGGGCAAGAAAAGAGTGAGAGAGATTTCCTTCTCTCAAACTTTCCTTATCCTACCCTAACAAGTGAGAAACTACTCACCCATTACCAAAAAAGGAAAATACAACAAAAGGAGGAAGATAGAAAGGAAGAGGTTAGAAGATTACAACTAGCTATTTGAGATCTCACTTTGGCAAGGATCAAGCTTAAGCATCATTGTTGTTAAGGATAAAGAAAAATAGAAGAAGAAAGAAACAAACAACAAATAACAACAACTAGATTAGCAAATGAAAATTACAAGCAATTATAATTAACAAAATAACAAGACAAGCATGATAAAGGAAAGAACTCTTTTATTCATCACTTCACTCATAAAAGCTCACTACAAGGTTTTAATGGAGAAAGATGAAAAGAGGAAGAAGAACTACAAAATCTATCCTAAAATCTCACACAAGAATAAGCACCCCTCACTTGGCATTGTTCTGGGCTATTTATAGGCAGGAAACTGAAACCCTAGGGCAACATTCTGGTCCTGAATGATATTACAAAACTGCCCCCAAAACTTTTCCTTTGACCGAGTTAACTCGGCCGCGGATCCGCGGCCGAGTCGCCATGTTGGCCGCGGATCCGCGGCCATTTAGGAGAGTTGGCTCCTCGTTTTTTGTGGGTTTCCCTGTGTTGCTGTTCTCTTCAGTGTGGTATACTTGGTTTCTCAGAATCTCTTCACATTTCTTCCAGATTTTCAGCAGATCAAAAGGTGATTTGATGTGGATCTTTTGCCATGATTTTCTTGAGCTCCGCGTAGATATCTTGGATCTTGTGTTGACATTGTGCTTTGTGCATGAAAATGACCATTGATTTGACATTTTGCCACTTAAACTGGTGTGCGGCAACATACGGATAGAGAGCGGAGACCCGTATTTTATCTGTGGTTGGCAGTAATCCAGAATTTGTCGCGCTTTTCCATGAATTTCACTGCTTTGAGCTGAGAACCTGTAACCTGCAATTATCTAGCAAACACGGATCAAGAGTACCTACCTATAAGCAATGTGATCAAAAATGGGCGGTATAAAAATGTAAAAATATGATATGAACACGAGCTCTTAGGACTCATACACAGCGATGTATGTGGTCCAATGTCTACACATGCAAGAGATGGTTTTTCATATTTCATTACTTTTACGGATGATTACTCTAGGTACGGATTCATTTTCTTAATGAAACATAAATCAGAGGCCTTTGAGAAATTCCAAGAATATAAGAATGAAGTAGAAAACCAAACCGGCAAAAGTATCAAGACACTGAGATCCGATCGAGGTGGTGAATACTTAAGTGCCGAGTTCCTAGGTTACCTAAAAGAGAAAGGAATTCTCTCTCAACTTACTCCTCCATACACTCCACAGCACAACGGTGTATCGGAGAGACGGAATCGAACCCTATTGGATATGGTACGTTCCATGATGAGTAATGCTGAGTTACCGCGATCTTTTTGGGGTTATGCGCTAGAATCAGCTGCATATCTTTTGAACAGGGCTCCTACCAAGACTGTGCCTACCACACCATATCAGATGTGGAGTGGGAAGAAACCCTATTTTCAGTATCTGAAGATATGGGGATGTCCAGCTTTTGTTAAAAAGCAGCATGCGGACAAACTCGAGGCACGATCAGTACCGTATAAATTTGTGGGATATCCAAAGAACTCCAAGGGGTATTATTTCTATTACGCAGAGGAACAAAAGGTTTTTGTTTCTCGTAATGCCCATTTTCTAGAACAGCAGTTTTTAGAAAAGGAAACAAGTGGGAGCGAAATAGAACTGGAAGAAATTTCAGAACCACAAACTACTACTGAAAGTTTGGTAGAACCAGAAGTTCAAGAAGAACAGGACATTCCCGCACCCCTCCGCAGGAGTAGTAGGCCGTCTCATCCGCCTGAGAGATACTACGGTTTTCTCATAGACGGGGATAGAGAAGATTGCATCATTGATAATGATGAACCTACTAGCTTCCAGCAGGCCATCCAGAACGGCGACTCAGTAAGATGGCTGGATGCAATACGGACCGAGATGGAGTCCATGTACACCAACAAAGTATGGACTTTGGACTTTGCTCCAGATGGGGTAAAACCAATAGGATGCAAATGGATCTTCAAGAAAAAGATTAGTGTAGATGGACAGGTGGAAACCTATACGGCTAGACTTGTTGCAAAGGGTTTTCGTCAAAGACCTGGTTTGGACTATGACGAAACTTTTTCTCCAGTGGCTATGCTCAAATCCATTCAGATCCTTCTTGTCATTGTTGCCTTCCATGATTATGAGATCTGGCAGATGGACGTAAATACGGCTTTTCTAAATGGTAATTTAGAAGAGTGGGTCTATATGGATCAGCCAGAATGTTTCAATCAGAGTGGGAGCAGCGGGAAAGTGTGCAAGTTGCTTAAGTCCATTTATGGACTAAAGCAGGCATCACGGAGTTAGAACATCTATTTTGATGAAACGGTCAAAGAATATGACTTTATCAAAAATCCAGATGAACCATGTATATATAGTAAAATTGTAGCACGAACTGTCGTATTCCTCGTCTTGTACATGGATGACATTCTCTTAATAGGAAATGACATTCCTATGCTACAATCTGTCAAAAGATTCTTGTCACACAGGTTCTCCATGAAAGACCTGGGTGATGCCTCTTACATTCTGGGGATCCGGATCTGTCGTGATAGATCCAAGAGGATGTTGGGACTTTCACAGTCCAGGTATATCAACACTATACTGAAAAGATTCAGTATGGAAGATTCTAAGCGCGGTAGTTTACCGGCTTGTCACGGAATCACCCTCTCCAAAGAGATGTCTCCCAAGATTGATTTGGAAAGGGATCGCATGTCTATTATACCCTACGCTTCTGCGGTAGGCTCTATAATGTATGCGATGTTGTGCACCAGACCAGATGTAGCTTACGCACTGAGCGTGGTAAGCAGGTATCAGTTAAACCCAGGGGAGAAGCACTGGATAGCAGTAAAGAACATTCTCAAGTACCTGAGAAGGACTAAGGAGATGTTCTTGGTTTACGGCGGAAAAGACCTCAAGATCGAGGCCTTTGCTGATTCCAGCTTCCAGAGTGACAAGGATGACTCCAAGTCCATGTCAGGTTATGTCTTTACCCTCAATAGAGGGACGGTGTGCTGGAAGAGTTCCAAGAAGGACACCGTTGCTGACTCGACGATGGAAGCGGAGATATCGCTGCTTGCGATGTCGCAAAAGAAGCAGTCTGGATGAAGAAGTTTCTAACAGAACTTCAGGTAGTTCCTACCATTGTTGATCCACTACCGCTGTATTGCGACAACAACGGAGCTATAGTTTTAGCGAAGGAACCCAGGTCTCATCAGAAGTCCAGACACATCTTGATGCGGTATCACCTGATCAGGGAGATCATAGATCACCAGGAGATCGAGGTCCGGAGAGTTCCTACAGAGGAGAACACTGCAGATCCATTCACTAAGGCCTTACCTCAGATTCAGTTCGAGAGGCTACTCGAGATGATAGGTCTTCGATACGCCAGTACATGGCCCTAGTGCAAGTGGGAGATTGTTAGTGTATATGCCCTAGGGGCCATTATTGTATCATACTAGCTTGTATATTACTTAATGGAAGCTTGGGATATTCATAGTTATATTAACAGTCTTGCTAAATATGGTAGTACGCTACTTGGTTTGTATCTATCTTAATGTGTGTATATGTTAGCATATCGAGAATACATATTGATAGAGCCCTTACGATCTTGCTTGACTACCAGCATTGTGATGGCAGTCACACTAGTGGGGGCTGGGTAGTCTACAAGCACATCCTTTTTCAGTTCCCTAGTCGTAGGATTATCGAGACAGGGCATCGATACTCCGGAGTAGACTAGTGTGTACGCTTCTCATCCCAGTTGGGGAGATGGTCTATCACACAGCCATCAGTACGTCGTACTGGAGATAGTATACAGGTGCTCGTTGGGTTACGGGTATACCGGACAGGACTCGCAGGGAACTATTGGTTGGTATTATACCCGTCGTCAGTTAACAGTTCCCAGGTGACATGAGTACAGCATAGTCCGCAGACTTGACACTGCTGCTTTACCTCGAGTGTGTTCCCACTGTTCTTAGATTTCTACCCTACCACGGCTTAAAAGAGTCGTGCAAACAGGTAGCAGTTGGGTGCAGTCCCGAAGCACTTGGAGGCAGTGGCGATTAGATAGGATTCATCTCTCCCGGTATTGGGAGTTGATATTGCGCTGTGTTTGGAAAGCCATTACGTAAAGTCCCTGGCCAGGGCAAGCGAGATTTACTGGCAGGTTTTCCAGTAGCTTCTCAAGGTGTGATAGGCTTCACTCCGACACGACTTATACCGCTTATAGGGGACTGACGCTTGCCGCCCCCTAGGCCTAATATGCAATAGTCCTAGACGAATAGACCGGACTGTACGGAGATTGTCACATCAGGCTCAGTAGGAGTTCGGATGGGTTTCCTCATCGGCCTTCTTATCGACATCTACCTGGGGACCGTTACGTACAGCTACTACCGCTTGCGGGGTGTGGTAACCCACTGCCAGCATACTAGTCGAGTCTTTAGAGTCCTACACAGAGAGTTTCCCTGCTTCAGGCGAAACGATATAGAGGTCGTATGGTTTTACGACAGGGTTCAGACACATACGTGTTTTTACGCACGTACGATGTTCGGACGGTTTATACTAGCAAGCTTTGGTTTAAGCCAGATTCTAGTATTGGATTATTGGATTTATACAGTCTCAGTATTTCCGTGTTTTCACGGATGGGAGGGGCATTCTCGTAATTTGTCGAGAAGCTTCTAGAAGATTGATGAGTTGGAGGCTTAGGTGGAATTTGCATTAATTGGATTAATGACTCATGGTGTGATTCATACAAAGGAGTTAATGAAGCATTTATTGCTTAATGACTCATGGTGTGATTCACACAAAGTGAATTAATGAAGCATGGTTGATATTATCATTTGATTATTCATTTAATAATTATTATGCTTCATATATTCTAAATGAGTTATTATTTCATTATCATTCTTACTTTCACATTCTCTCTCCTCAAGCTCTCTCTCTCTTCAACCCTAACCCTAATCCTCTCATGTGTTGAGATCCTAGGATTAGCAAGACTAATAGATCCTTAATCCTATTATATATCCTCTAGGTTACTTTGATTAGCACTCATAGCAACCTAGTTACCTCAAGTGAGAGGTTAAGCTTGGATAAGTAGCTCTCGGGTGGATCTTCTATCACAACGAGGAGGCCGATGAGGAGGTGGTCTATGAGAACAAGAAGGACTTGATTCATTAGGTATAATCATCTTTCATAGTAGCTAATGACTTCTATGTTGTTGTTAGTTAGGGTTTAGCAAAGATCCGTAAAGTTAGTCGATGTTAGTTTAAACAAAATGATTGTTTTACCTATTCCGCCTTCCCGCATCATGTAGGGTGTCTAACGTCGACTTACATCTCTTGCCCAGACTTATGACAGTTGTTATAAGATAGGGCGGAACCAATGTTCCCCAGCCCAGTATAATAAGCTGGTTCGGTCAATACATCCATATTATTATCTTGATTAAGACGTGACATGGTCGCTACCTGGAGAGAGAGAGAAGAAAACACTTTAGTGTGCGCTCTTGCAAGATTAGACTGGTTATTATCGTATCTAATCAGGATGGCTCTCACTGTTTTTATCAAATCTTCCTTCAAACCCTAAAAGGCAAGATTAGCCGGGATTAATTACACCCTACAAGTTCGCTAATCGGTCAACCAGGCAGGTGTTGGTACTCCGAGGGAGTCTCCCCGTGCTTTCGCATGGAACTAATTAAATAACCTCGTTTCTGCAGGGGCTTAAACCCATTAATACCTTTCTTAGACACCTACTGGATTAGTTAATTGTGAAGTGGAAAACTCTCCCGGGAGTAACACTTACTCACAGTGGGTATCGGGATCCAACTATCACATAGAAGGTATGCAATCTCATTGCAAATTTCAACACTTGAAATTCCCGATAATGGTTTTTACCCCTAACGACCTATGACCTTGACGGAGGTCAACAAACCATAGGCCGCTAGTCAAGTTCTATCCGTCATTTCTTGATCAATTCGAACCCATCCACACAAACCCTTGACAGAGGTCAACAAGGCTGTGTGACTTTCCCTATCGATCGTATCAACATGCTGCAGATAAGTATTACCCATCTACCGTACACTATGCCTTGACGGAGGTCAACAAACATAGCACGAATACTAAATACTACATATCTAAAATGACGGAGGGTTACGGTTGGTTTTGAAAAAACCCTTTAACATAATGAACTTGATATCGTTGTAGAATCTAGTGATTTGAAAAGGAGTGGTTTAAGCTCCGCTTTAAAAATCGAGTAATTTTTAAAATAAACCGAGTAGGTTGTAGCATATGCTAGTTTTTGCCAAAGAGGCCATTCTCGGTGAAGGGATCTAGGCTCTTTCCTCATCGAATGAGGTGCTGGATATTCATAATGGAATATCACTATGCAAAACAAGAATTAGAGTTACCTTTTTGAAAAATTTGATTCTACAACATCTTTTATGTTTCTTTTCTTTTCATTAATCTTATTAATGACGTCCCATCAATTATGTTTCCTAAACATCACAGAAGAAACGAAAATAAAACACACATATATGCCATCCGCATTCGCCACAGGGATCCGGGTCTTCACTGTAAGGTTACTTAACTTATGGCAGGGCGGGGTTCGTACTAGTGTGGATGCAAAATATATATAGTGTCTACTAATATATCATATATATAAGTAGCATTCGTCTCATGCAGTTATATAATCACATCACATCACGGAACAAACAGAAGCAGATATATGAAATATAGGATATACTGGGAGGTCCGTGTTTTAGATTAAGCCAATAACGAAAAATACGGATTCCATGGTCGCGATGAATAGCCAACTCCACACCCCTAGACCCTTATGAGAGCGGCAAGCAACCCTGCCAATTCTAGAGTTAGGCGACCGGTCTTGACTCCTCGAGATGGCCTCCTTCTGGACTCTAGAACCCGATTACATATGCTCTCTGCCTTGGGTCTATCCTAATGCGGTAAAGTAAATAACATATATCGAATGGAGACAAAAATCTCAATTCGGAAGTGTCCCAAAAAAAGAATATTACATACAATTATTTACATAAATGAAAATTGAAAAACTCTCATCTCACATAAAAATAACGGCTATTCAATCACGACGATTCAATATAACATATCGATAGCAACACAATAACATCACATGTCATCAAAATAAATAAATATGTGTATCCCTAATGTCATTGTCGTATAGCAACGAGATCGGGGATACTGCCACATATTACACTTATGGTCGCAGAAAAAAAATGAAAACTGCAATAATTAGAATCCGCATCTTTAGACATCATAAACCCGGATTTTCACATATTCCGAATTTCATGCCTAACCCTATAAACCTTACATTTAAGTCTCGAATTGAAAACACTTTTCAAAACTTAAGCCGGGCAATTCAACAAGATTCCCGATTAATGATTCGAAGGCTCGTCGGGAACTTTAGTAGATGGCCGCACCCCCGAGGCTGTCAAGGAAGTGCACTTGGGCGGAACACCGTGGCCGTGAGCACCCGAGTGGATGCTTTTGGCCATGGGGTTCTCCTATAGTCACTTGGTCAAGGCAATGGGGCGTGGCTGTCTACTAGTGTCTCCCGGCGAGTATTCACGTACGATATGTGTAACGTTTTGGAAATCGTTTAGGCGATTTTCTGTTTTTAGGTAAAATAAATTGTGTTTTTCCGTAAAACCTAGGAGCGATCTTTTTGCATTATAGAATTCACTGCACCTAGTTTAGCTAGGAAATTGCTAGTTTGCGGGTTTTTGTAAACCACTTGTAAATTTTGTGCATTTTAATAATTTTCCTTAATTAAAATATTTTTTTAAATTGTTATTTATGCACTTTATTAGTGGTAATTACATTTTTGCTTGGGTTAATTATTGCTAAAGTGAATCTATGCTAAGTTAATCACTAGATTAGCACTAATCCATCTTTAAAAATATCCAACCAAAATATATAGATATTTATGTAATTAGAATGAATTTTAATTAGAAAAGAAAAGATATAAGAAGTGGCATTTGCATTAATTAGCATTTAATGTTATTTTTAGCTAGATAATTCCACTCATTTCACAACCTCCCCCCCCCCAACTCCTTGCTTGGCCGGCCACTTCATGCTTGCTGCCCTCTCTTCTCATTTGCCTCATTTCTTCACTTCAAGCTCAAATAAATTCATCAAAAATCCTAAATAATTCACACAAACTCAAATATAAATCATTACCCATCATTCTTCTTCACAAATCAAGCTTGGATCTTCTTTCAAGACATCATTTTGGAGCTTATTTTGATGATCTTGTTTCTTTTATTTGTGAATCTTTGAAGGTATAA
Source organism: Agapanthus africanus (assembly GCA_030015575.1). Lineage (NCBI taxonomy): Eukaryota > Viridiplantae > Streptophyta > Magnoliopsida > Asparagales > Amaryllidaceae > Agapanthus > Agapanthus africanus. The sequence continues at coordinate 368,066,035 of CM057345.1, forward strand.
AACCCTAACCCTAATTCTTAATAGTTGTTTTAAATCTTTAAACTGGCTTAATTAGATGTTAATTTAAGCTTCCAATTTCATATTTAGAATTTCTAGCAAGGGTTTTTGTTAATCAAATTAGGGTTTTGTTGGTGGTAATGGTTAAGTGTGATGTTTAATCAAATGAAAACTTAACCTAGTTGCTAGTTTGTTAAATGATATTTTCCTAATTGTATAATTAGCTTAATTACAAACTAGACTTTTACTAAATCCTAATTAGGTGAGGTTAAAATTCTAGTAATGGTTTGGATGGTTTAATCATGCTATATGGTGATTTTTGTGATTTCTAGTTTTGGTAAAAACTTGTAGTTTTGAGCTAAAATGATATATGTTGCTTACTAGATTTCCGGATAGTTTAGGCATGGGTTTCTTTTGACGTTGCGACGTTATTTATATCAGATTCCACGTTATTTATTGTGTTGTGAATGCGCGATCGGTACGATCTGGGTCTAGGCTTGATGGTTGTATCGTTTAGCGTTCCTAGCTAGGGTTGTGCCGATGTCATTCGTGTCTTTGTGTAGTTTTTTCTCTTGAGTTGGTTTTGTAGTGTCGCTATACGCGTTAGCCACTAGACGAACACTTGAGAGTATGTTTGGAGTTGGTACGTCGGTCAAACATGGTTGGTACGTGTTATTGGTCGATTGCTAATATACACTTGTTATATTGTTATATGCTTACGGGATCGCAGGCGGGGACTTCGGGCACTGCGAAGAAGGAAAAGTGAGTGGTTGGCTTTACTTAGCCAGGATTGTTAGTGAGTAGATTAAACATCTACAGGAGAATCGCCCGCATGGCGTTATGCGTCTGGGCTAGATTAAATAATATGACTATCAGTTAGATGTATACGGATATTGATTGTGCATGTGTACCTTTGTTGCATATCTCATTTCCTATTGTGCATGGACTTAGTATTAATGAGACACAACACCATTATTGACGGTTCATGTTTCACGAGCACTAATTGTATGCTACACACACTGTCGATAATTGCCATGACACGCACAACACCTATACATATGTGATACTGTATTTCTTAAGGACATTGAGACATAATCCTTATTTTTCCTTGTACATATGACATATAGCATACATGTATACCTACATGCTTACACATATGCCTTGACATGCATACATGCTAGTTACCCATATACCTATATGGTATTGTACCATTAGTGATAGGTATATACACATATGAGACATAGCTACATGTACATCTTGCATACATACTTATGCATATACCTGGAGGGTATTACATCATTACTGATAGGTAGATACATATACCTTGCTATACCTACATGTTTACATATATATCTGACTATAGCTACATGTTCACCTTTATTTGATGTTATATGGACTTGGAGAACTTAGGAACCGCATGATATATATATTAACTTGTGCAGTTAAATAGTGGTTTTCCTTTATATGCTCATATTACTGTTTCATATTGCATATATTACATTCATGGATTTCATATGATGTTCTCTGATATTTTTACTCCTAAGTATATATAACAGTAGAATGGGACGCTGTTATATATATATATATATATATATATATATATATATATATATATATATATATATATATATATATTAGTGGAATGGGACGCTAATATATATGTATTGATTCATGCAGTTATACTTATTCATTACTTGATGTTTTCTGGATTTGAGGACCGTGGTTGTTTCATGAAATTATGCATTATTTGAAAAACCCGGTTTCTCTTAATATGATATTTCAGCTTCACCATGAGATTTCTCGGTTCTGAGCTTATATATACCCCATGCGAGGAGGTGTCGTGGGCTGTGTGCGGGTACATGGTGGAACCCGGTTGGTTCTTCGGGGCAAGAAGATCGACGGTACATGTCGATAAGCCCGGCTGGGGGCGTGTGCCAACCGGTGATAGTATTTGGACTCGACGTATATCTGGGGGATATCAATCGAGGTTATGTACGCACATGCCTTGCAGATTTCGGGTGGTGTTACCCAAGTTCATAGGATGTACGTACATGACACAGGAGGGCCAGTCCCAGGTGATGGCGCCTCAGATTTGAGTATTTTGTGTCGATGCTAGAGACTTGTTTTCATGATGTTTTTGGGTGTAGATGTAGGACACTCAGGTTTCATGAGACATACTCGATATTGGATACTGGTTATATGAGATTTACTTGATATTGGACACTCAGGATATATGATACTTACAGGATATGAGGGCCAAATTTGGGGGCTGATTTGTGGAAATTTGGGATTATGATTGTCTTGTTGGACTTTGGTCCTGCCACGTAGTTAGGATTCCATGAGGAAGACATGTTTTATCCCATACTCCGCATTTATTTTATATGCATTGCTTCATATATTAGTAGTACCCGATAGAGTACCTTTCATGACTGTTGCATATACATATTGTCGTTTATTGTTCATTATTAGTAGTACCTGATAGAGTACATTTCATGACTGTTGCATACATATGGTCATTTATTGCTATCAGCTTGCATGTTTTAGATTCGCGATGTACGCGCATACTTGCGATTACCTGTATATGTTATTTACTATTCACGAGTTGGCAACTCACCCTCATTGTGCTACAGGGTTTGCAGGTTGTTCTTCAGAGTAGTCGAGGCAGGGCTTCTACCTATCATATCATCTTTTGCAGCGGATACCGCTTCGGCTGACTGCGTGCAGTTTTGCTATAGGTGGGTTTTGCGGTTATCCGATGATGCACTTTGTATATCTTTGTACTTTGTACTCTCCATCTACCATTTTCATGTATTGACTTAGAGACTTGATGTGAGGACGATATTGTATATTTTTGGTGACTTGGAGGTCTTTTATGCAATTTTATTTATATCGTCTTTTATTTCTTCGCTACGGCGTCGTATATCTGTTATGGTGGTTGTTTCCTCCTTTGGGCGTGGATTTGCTCCCGTTGGGGATGCTTTACTTATATTTATGTTGTACCCATTTTTGGGGTCAGTTTTTACAAAGGAGGTACTGCCAAAATTTTTATGAAAGTAAAGTTGGACTTTAAAAAATTTGTACTTGAGATTTTCAAAAGTTTTAACAATGTTCTTATCTCTTACTACTTTTGATGGTTTAGATTGCTGGGTTTTCGGCTTACTTAAATTACGTTACGCCTGTAGACATTGCGTAGTTTAAGGGCCGTCACGTGCCAATTTTCGGGTCGTGACAATATGAGATTACGACGAAGTTTCGATCCAAATCCAAACTCCGTGATAATCCATAATTTGAGACTAAAATGCGAGATTTACAAATCATTAACTAATTTTCGCAAAACTAATCAACGTAAATTCCAAAAATTGTATCACATATCCAAAGCAATCTAGACGATGTTAAACATTTCGATCGATATTTCAAACAACAACAATTCACAGAGTCCTCAACCACTTGAGCCTCACTAAAAATATTCGGAAAATCCAAAATGTCAAAATGAAGCAGCATTTGAAAAACGAGCTCCTATCCCCTCACGAGGGCGGGGGAACCGTGGCCAAGATATGGTCTAGGTGGCAGTTCCACGGCCCCTTTAAGGAATTGGAACATCGTATTTCTTGCGCTTTCATAGTTTTACCTGCATGATTTTCTGAGCATGTTTAGCAGTGAAAATAATGAAGTTTGAAAAAATTAACAGAAACTAGCAAATTCGTGAGTTTAAAACGTCGATTGAACACTTTATCTTCGTCTAAGCTACTCCTAAGCCTTTAGCTTGGCTCTGATACCATGAAAGTATGTCTTAGTACCTCTGCAATGTTTCTATGAGCATCAAGTATGCAATTTTAAAAATTTTGAGGTCTAAGTATACTAAATAAGAATCGAAATAGAGAATTAAGGTTGTATAGTAAAGCAAACAAGTTCTAATCTAAGTGAAGAGTGTTTACAACCTTTGTAGTCTAGTCCTTCACTTCTAAAGCTCTAAGTAATAGTCCATAGAACTCTTCTTTGACTCCACTTGAAAAATGGAACGAGCTTGCTTGTAGTCTTCGTCGTCGAAGATGATCTACCTTGAGGAAACTCACACTCAAGCTCACACTTCACTAATCAAGGTATTAGTGAAGTTAACAACCTATACTAATGGGCTAGAGTAGCGTAGATTGATGTAGTAGGAATTTTGCTCACAATAATTATTTCTTTTCTTTTCTTTTTCTCAACCCTAGAAAAAAATCTAGTGAAGAGATAATGAAGAAGATTAACTTGGATGTGTTGTGAACCATTTGGATAAGATGAGATGAGAATGAGAATGACAAAATATCTATGAATAAAACAAGAAAAAAAAGATGAGTCATGGCTTCTCAAACTATCCATGAAACAATAACTCATTTCTCTTTTCTTTAATTCATATATATTAATCATTATCTTCTCATCTTCACTTCTTGTGTGATTCTCATACATCCTAGTTCTATGTATTATCAACCATGATACATATGCGCGCGCGCGTGCGCACACACATATATATAAAGAGAAGAAAATCTTAAGTGAGCTTAATATTAGTTTATATATATATATGTGTGTGTGTGTGTATGTATGTATATGTATATATATATCATATATATATCAAATTATTAAATCAACACTTGATTCAACAATTTGGTTATATCATATATAACCCGGCTAATATCAAATATATATATATGTGTGTGTGTGTGTGTGTGTGTATCAAATCATTAAATCAACACTTGATTCAATAATCTAGTTATACATATATAACCGGCTAATATTTAATATTAGTTAATATATATATATATATATATATATATATATATCAAATTATTAAATCAACACTTGATTCTATAATCCGGTTATATCATATAAAATCTGGCTAATATCAAATATATAAACATATATATAAATCAAATCATTGAATCAACACTTGATTCAATAATCCGGTTATATCATATATAACCGGCTGATATCATTTAACGCTGAATTAGAATATGGTATTATAT